>JAPTYO010000015.1:20202395-21602348 GCA_036873135.1 Clarkia xantiana subsp. parviflora | reverse complement strand
TTTTTCATTTTTTCAATATAACCTCACTCGGAGCTCTGTTTTTTATGAAATCAGTTTTATTTGCACTATTACTCATCATATATGTCCGTGGAATTGTTTAAAGTACTTCTCATTTCGGACTCAAAACTTCACATTTTCCGTGATGGTTAGTATGCGAAATTCTTCAGTTTCGGCCAAATTTTTCATTTTTCAATATAACCTCTCTCTGACCTCTATTTTTTATGAAATCAGTTTTATTGCACTCTTATTCATCGTATATGACCATGGAATGGTTAAAGTACTTCTCATTTCGGACTAAAAACTTCACATTATCCGTGATGGTTAGTATGCGAAATTTTTCAGTTTCGGCCAATTTTGTCACTTTTTCAATATAACCTCACTCGGACCTCTGTTTTTATGAAATCATCTTTATTTGCACTCTTACTCATGTATATAACCATGGAATAGTTTAAAGTACTTCTAATTTCGGACTCAAAGCTTCACAATATTTGACGTGATGGTAGTATGCGAAATTCTTCAGTTTCGGCCAATTTTCTCATTTTTTTCAATATAACCTTTTTCGGAACTCTGTTTTTGATGGAATCAGTTTTATTGCCTCTTTACTCATCATATATGACCGTGGAATGGTTAAAGTACTTCTCATTTCGGACTCAAAACTTCACATGTGTTTATGATGATGCGAAATTCTTCATTTTCGGCCAATTTTTCATTTTTCAAATAACTCTCTCGGACCTCTATTTTATGAAATCAGTTTTAGTTGCACTCTTACTCTTCGTATATGACCATGGCATGGTTTAAAGTACTTCTCATTTCGGACTCAAGCTTCACAATATTTTATGTGATGGTTAGTATGCGAAATTCTTCAGTTTCGGTAAATTTCCTCATTTTTTCAATATAACCTCTTTTCGGACCTCCGTTTTTTATGAAATCAGTTTTATTGCACTCTTAATCATCGTATATGACCGTGGAATAGTTTAAATTACTTCTCATTTCGTACTCAAAATTCACATTTCCGTTGTTATGGTTTAGTAATGCCGAAATTCTTCAGTTTCTGCCAATTTTTTCATTTTTTGAATATAACCTCTCTCGGACCTCTATTTTTATGAAATCAGTTTTATTTGCACTCTTACTCATCGATATGACCATGTAATGTTTAAAGGTACTTCTCATTTCGGACTCAAAACTTCACATTTTCCGTGATGGTTAATATGCGAAATTTTTCAGTTTCGGCCAATTTTTTCAATATAACCTCACTCGGAGCTCTGTTTTTTATGAAATAAGTTTATTTGTACTCTTACTCATCGTATATGACCGTGGAATGGTTTAAAGTACTTCTCATTTATGACTCAAAACTTCACATTTTCCGTGATGGTTAGTATGCGAATTCTTCTGTTTCGGCCAATTTTTTCATTTTTCAATATAACCTCACTCGGACCTCTGTTTCTAATGAAATCAGTTTTATTTGCACTCTTACTCATCGTATATGACCATGGAATGGTTTAAAGTACTTCTCATTTCGGACTTAAAACTTCACATTTTCCGTGATGGTTAGTATGCGAAATTTTTCAGTTTCGACCAGTTTTTTCATTTTTTCAATATAACCTCACTCGGAGCTCTGTTTTTATGAAATCAGCTTTATTTGTACTCTTACTCATCGTATATGACCTTGGAATGGTTTAAAGTACTTCTCATTTCGGACTCAAAGCTTCACAATATTTTCCGTGATGGTTAGTATGCGAAATTCTTCAGTTTCGGCCAATTTTTTCAATATAACCTCTCTCGGTCCTCCTTTTTTTTATGAAATCAGTTTTATTTGCACTCTTAATCATCGTATATGACCATGGAATTGTTTAAAGTACTTCTCATTTCGGACTTAAAACTTCACATTTTCCGTGATGGTTAGTATGCGAAATTTTTCAGTTTCGGCCAATTTTTTCATTTTTTCAATATAACCTCACTCGGACCTCTGTTTTTTATGAAATCAGCTTTATTTGCACTCTTACTCATCGTATATTACCTTGGAATGGTTTTATAGTACTTCTCATTTTGGACTCAAAACTTCACATTTTCCGTGATGATGCGAAATTATTCAGTTTCGGCCAATTCTTTCATTTTTTCAATATAACCTCTCTCGGACCTCTATTTTTTATGAAATCACTTTTAATTGCACTCTTACTCATCGTATATGACCATGGAATGGTTTAAATTACTTCTCATTTCGGACTTAAAACTTCACATTTTCCGTGATGGTTAGTATGCGAAATTTTCCAGTTTCGGCCAATTTTTTCATTTTTCAATATAACCTCACTTGGACCTCTGTTTTTTTATGAAATCAGCTTTATTTGCACTCTTACTCATCGTATATGACCTTGGAATGGTTTAAAGTACTTCTCATTTCTGACTTAAAACTTCACATTTTCCGTGATGGTTGTTAGTATGCGAAATTCTTCAGTTTCGGTAAATTTTCTCATATTTTCAATATAACCTCTTTCGGACCTCCGTTTTTTATGAAATCAGTTTTATTTGCACTCTTACTCATCATATATGACCGTGGAATGGTTTAAAGTACTTCTCATTTATGACTCAAAACTTCACATTTTCCGTGATGGTTAGTATGCGAAATTTTTCAGTTTCGGCCAATTTTTTCATTTTTTCAATATAACCTCACTCGGACCTCTGTTTTTTATGAAATCAGCTTTATTAGCACTCTTACTCATCGTATATGACCTTGAATGGTTTATAGTACTTCTCATTTTGGACTCAAACATCACATTTTCCGTGATGGTTAGTATGCGTAATTTTTCAGTTTCGGCCATTTTTTCAATATAACCTCACTCGGAGCTCTGTTTTTTATGAAATCAGCTTTATTTGTACTCTTACTCATCGTATATGACCGTGGAATGGTTTAAAGTACTTCTCATTTATGACTCAAAACTTCACATTTTCCGTGATGGTTAGTATGCGAAATTCTTCTGTTTCGGCCAATTTTTCATTTTTTCAATAAAACCTCACTCGGACCTCTGTTTTTTATGAAATAAGTTTTATTTGCACTCTTACTCATCGTATATGACCATGGAATGGTTTAAAGTACTTCTCATTTCGGACTTCAAACTTCACATTTTCCGTGATGGTTAGTATGCGAAATTCTTCAGTTTCGGCCAATTTTTTCAATATAACCTCTCTCGGTCCTCCTTTTTTTTTATGAAATCAGTTTTATTTGCACTCTTACTCATCGTATATGACCATGGAATGTTTAAAGTACTTCTCATTTCGGACTTAAAACTTCACATTTTCCGTGATGGTTAGTATGCGAAATTTTTCAGTTTCGGCCAATTTTTTCATTTTTTCAATATAACCTCACTCGGACCTCTGTTTTTTATGAAATCAGCTTTATTTGCACTCTTACTCATCGTATATAACCTTGGAATGGTTTAAAGTAATTCTTATTTCGTACTCAAAACTTCACATTTTCCGTGATGGTTAGTATGCGAAATTCTTCAGTTTCGGCCAATTCTTTCATTTTTTCAATATAACCTATCTCGGACCTCTATTTTTTATGAATCACATTTAGTTGCACTCTTACTCATCGTATATGACCATGGAATGGTTTAAATTACTTCTCATTTCGGACTTAAAACTTCACATTTTCCGTGATGGTTACTATGCGAAATTTTCAGTTTCGGCAAATTTTTTTCATTTTTTCAATATAACCTCACTTGGACCTCTGTTTCTTATGAAATCAGTTTTATTTGTACTCTTACTCATCGTATATGACCGTGGAATGGTTTAAAGTACTTCTCATTTATGACTCAAAACTTCACATTTTCCGTGATGGTTAGTATGCGAAATTCTTCTGTTTCGGCCAATTTTTTTCATTTTTTCAATATAACCTCACTCGGACCTCTGTTTCTTATGAAATCAGTTTTATTTGCACTCTTACTCATCGTATATGACCATGGAATGGTTTAAAGTACTTCTCATTTCGGACTTAAAACTTCACATTTTCCGTGATGGTTAGTATGCGAAATTTTTCAATTTCGACCAGTTTTTTCATTTTTTCAATATAACCTCACTCGGAGCTCTGTTTTTTATGAAATCAGCTTTATTAGCACTCTTACTCATCGTATATGACCTTGGAATGGTTTATAGTACTTCTCATTTTGGACTCAAAACATCACATTTTCCGTGATGGTTAGTATGCGAAATTTTTCAGTTTCGGCCAATTTTTTCAATATAACCTCACTCGGAGCTCTGTTTTTTATGAAATCAGCTTTATTTGTACTCTTACTCATCGTATATGACCGTGGAATGGTTTAAAGTACTTCTCATTTATGACTCAAACTTCACATTTTCCGTGATGGTTAGTATGCGAAATTCTTCTGTTTCGGCCAATTTTTCATTTTTTCAATATAACCTCACTCGGACCTCTGTTTTTTAATGAAATCAGTTTTATTTGCACTCTTACTCATCGTATATGACCATGGAATGGTTTAAAGTACTTCTCATTTCGGACTTAAAACTTCACATTTTCCGTGATGTTAGTATGCGAAATTCTTCAGTTTCGGTAAATTTTCTCATATTTTCAATATAACCTCTTTTCGGACCTCCGTTTTTTATGAAATCAGTTTTATTTGCACTCTTACTCATCATATATGACCGTGGAATGGTTTAAAGTACTTCTCATTTATGACTCAAAACTTCACATTTTCCGTGATGGTTAGTATGCGAAATTTTTCAGTTTCGGCCAATTTTTTCATTTTTCAATATAACCTCACTCGGACCTCTGTTTTTTATGAAATCAGCTTTATTAGCACTCTTACTCATCGTATATGACCTTGGAATGGTTTATAGTACTTCTCATTTGGACTCAAAACATCACATTTTCCGTGATGGTTAGTATGCGAAATTTTCAGTTTCGGCCAATTTTTTCAATATAACCTCACTCGGAGCTCTGTTTTTATGAAATCAGCTTTATTTGTACTCTTACTCATCGTATATGACCGTGGAATGGTTTAAAGTACTTCTCATTTATGACTCAAAACTTCACATTTTCCGTGATGGTTAGTATGCGAAATTCTTCTGTTTCGGCAAATTTTTTCATTTTTTCAATATAACCTCACTCGGACCTCTGTTTTTAATGAAATCAGTTTTATTTGCACTCTTACTCATCGTATATGACCATGGAATGGTTTAAAGTACTTCTCATTTCGGACTTAAAACTTCACATTTTCCGTGATGGTTAGTATGCGAAATTTTTCAGTTTCGGCTAATTTTTCATTTTTTCAATATAACCTCACTCGGAGCTCTGTTTTTTATGAAATCAGCTTTAATTGGATTTCTTACTCATCTTATATGACCTTGTAATGGTTTAAAGTACTTCTCATTTCGGACTCAAAGCTTCACAATATTTTCCGTGATGGTTTTTTTTTTTTTTGGCCAAAATTTTCCGTTATGGTTAGTATGCGAAATTCTTCAGTTTTGGGCCAATTTTTTCATTTTTTCAATATAACCTCTCTCGGACCTCTTTTTTATAAAATCAGTTTTATTTGCACTCTTACTCATCGTATATGACCGTGGAATGGTTTAAAGTACTTCTCATTTCGGACTCAAAACTTCACATTTTCCGTGATGGTTAGTATGCGAAATTCTTCAGTTTCGGCCAATTTTTTCATTATTTCAATATAACCTCTCTCGGACCTCTTTTTTTTATGAAATCAGTTTTATTTGCACTCTTACTCATCGTATATGACCATGGAATTGTTTAAAGTACTTCTCATTTCGGACTTAAAACTTCACATTTTCCGTGATGGTTAGTATGCGAAATTTTTCAGTTTCGGCCAATTTTTCATTTTTTCAATATAACCTCACTCGTAGCTCTGTTTTTTATGAAATCAGCTTTATTTTACTCTTACTCATCGTATATGACCTAGGAATGGTTTAAAGTACTTCTCATTTCGGACTTAAAACTTCACATTATCCGTGATGGTTAGTATGCGAAATTTTTCAGTTTCGGCCAATTTTGTCACTTTTTCAATATAACCTCACTCGGACCTCTGTTTTTTATGAAATCATCTTTATTTGCACTCTTACTCATCGTATATAACCATGGAATAGTTTAAAGTACTTCTAATTTCGGACTCAAAGCTTCACAATATTTTCCGTGATGGTTAGTATGCGAAATTCTTCAGTTTCGGACCAATTTTCTCATTTTTTCAATATAACCTTTTTCGGACTCTGTTTTTGATGGAATCAGTTTTATTTGCACTCTTACTCATCATATATGACCGTGGAATGGTTTAAAGTACTTCTCATTTCGGACTCAAAACTTCACATTTTCCGTGATGATGCGAAATTCTTCATTTTCGGCCAATTTTTTCATTTTTCAATATAACCTCTCTCGGACCTCTATTTTTTATGAAATCAGTTTTATTTGCACTCTTACTCATCGTATATGACCATGGAATGGTTTAAAGTACTTCTCATTTCGGACTCAAAGCTTCACAATATTTTATGTGATGGTTAGTATGCGAAATTCTTCAGTTTCGGTAAATTTCCTCATTTTTTCAATATAACCTCTTTTCGGACCTCCGTTTTTTATGAAATCAGTTTTATTTGCACTCTTATCATCGTATATGACCGTGGAATGGTTTAAATTACTTCTCATTTCGGACTCAAAACTTCACATTTTCCGTGATGGTTAGTATGCGAAATTCTTCAGTTTCTGCCAATTTTTTCATTTTTTCAATATAACCTCTCTCGGACCTCTATTTTTTATGAAATCAGTTTCATTTGCACTCTTACTCATCGTATATGACCATGGAATGTTTAAGGTACTTCTCATTTCGGACTCAAAACTTCACATTTTCCGTGATGGTTAATATGCGAAATTTTTCAGTTTCGGCCAATTTTTTCAATATAACCTCACTCGGAGCTCTGTTTTTTATGAAATAAGCTTTATTTGTACTCTTACTCATCGTATATGACCGTGGAATGGTTTAAAGTACTTCTCATTTATGACTCAAAACTTCACATTTTCCGTGATGGTTAGTATGCGAAATTCTTCTGTTTCGGCCAATTTTTTTCATTTTTTCAATATAACCTCACTCGGACCTCTGTTTCTTATGAAATCAGTTTTATTTGCACTCTTACTCATCGTATATGACCATGGAATGGTTTAAAGTAATTCTCATTTCGGACTTAAAACTTCACATTTTCCGTGATGGTTAGTATGCGAAATTTTTCAGTTTCGACCAGTTTTTCATTTTTTCAATATAACCTCACTCGGAGCTCTGTTTTTTATGAAATCAGCTTTATTTGTACTCTTACTCATCGTATATGACCTTGGAATGGTTTAAAGTACTTCTCATTTCGGACTCAAAGCTTCACAATATTTTCCGTGATGGTTAGTATGCGAAATTCTTCAGTTTCGGCCAATTTTTTCAATATAACCTCTCTCGGTCCTCCTTTTTTTATGAAATCAGTTTTATTTGCACTCTTAATCATCGTATATGACCATGGAATTGTTTAAAGTACTTCTCATTTCGGACTTAAAACTTCACATTTTCCGTGATGGTTAGTATGCGAAATTTTTCAGTTTCGGCCAATTTTTTCATTTTTTCAATATAACCTCACTCGGACCTCTGTTTTTTATGAAATCAGCTTTATTTGCACTCTTACTCATCGTATATGACCTTGGAATGGTTTAAAGTACTTCTTATTTCGTACTCAAAGCTTCACAATATTTTCCGTGATGGTTAGTATGCGAAATTCTTCAGTTTCGGCCAATTCTTTCATTTTTTCAATATAACCTCTCTCGGACCTCTATTTTTTATGAAATCACTTTTAATTGCACTCTTACTCATCGTATATGACCATGGAATGGTTTTAAATTACTTCTCATTTCGGACTTAAAACTTCACATTTTCCGTGATGGTTAGTATGCGAAATTTTCCAGTTTCGGCCAATTTTTCATTTTTTCAATATAACCTCACTTGGACCTCTGTTTTTTATGAAATCAGCTTTATTTGCACTCTTACTCATCGTATATGACCTTGGAATGGTTTAAAGTACTTCTCATTTCTGACTTAAAACTTCACATTTTCCGTGATGGTTGTTAGTATGCGAAATTCTTCAGTTTCGGTAAATTTTCTCATATTTTCAATATAACCTCTTTTCGGACCTCCGTTTTTTATGAAATCAGTTTTATTTGCACTCTTACTCATCATATATGACCGTGGAATGGTTTAAAGTACTTCTCATTTATGACTCAAAACTTCACATTTTCCGTGATGGTTAGTATGCGAAATTTTTCAGTTTCGGCCAATTTTTTCATTTTTTCAATATAACCTCACTCGGACCTCTGTTTTTTATGAAATCAGCTTTATTAGCACTCTTACTCATCGTATATGACCTTGGAATGGTTTATAGTACTTCTCATTTGGACTCAAAACATCACATTTTCCGTGATGGTTAGTATGCGTAATTTTTAAGTTTCGGCCAATTTTTTCAATATAACCTCACTCGGAGCTCTGTTTTTTATGAAATCAGCTTTATTTGCACTCTTACTCATCGTATATGACCGTGGAATGGTTTAAAGTACTTCTCATTTATGACTCAAAACTTCACATTTTCCGTGATGGTTAGTATGCGAAATTCTTCTGTTTCGGCCAATTTTTTCATTTTTTCAATAAACCTCACTCGGACCTCTGTTTTTTATGAAATAAGTTTTATTTGCACTCTTACTCATCGTATATGACCATGGAATGGTTTAAAGTACTTCTCATTTCGGACTTCAAACTTCACATTTTCCGTGATGGTTAGTATGCGAAATTCTTCAGTTTCGGCCAATTTTTTCAATATAACCTCTCTCGGTCCTCCTTTTTTTTATGAAATCAGTTTTATTTGCACTCTTACTCATCGTATATGACCATGGAATTGTTTAAAGTACTTCTCATTTCGGACTTAAAACTTCACATTTTCCGTGATGGTTAGTATGCGAAATTTTTCAGTTTCGGCCAATTTTTTCATTTTTTCAATATAACCTCACTCGGACCTCTGTTTTTTATGAAATCAGCTTTATTTGCACTCTTACTCATCGTATATAACCTTGGAATGGTTTAAAGTAATTCTTATTTCGTACTCAAAACTTCACATTTTCCGTGATGGTTAGTATGCGAAATTCTTCAGTTTCGGCCAATTCTTTCATTTTTTCAATATAACCTATCTCGGACCTCTATTTTTTATGAAATCACTTTTAATTGCACTCTTACTCATCGTATATGACCATGGAATGGTTTAAATTACTTCTCATTTCGGACTTAAAACTTCACATTTTCCGTGATGGTTAGTATGCGAAATTTTCCAGTTTCGGCAAATTTTTTCATTTTTTCAATATAACCTCACTTGGACCTCTGTTTCTTATGAAATCAGTTTTATTTGTACTCTTACTCATCGTATATGACCGTGGAATGGTTTAAAGTACTTCTCATTTATGACTCAAAACTTCACATTTTCCGTGATGGTTAGTATGCGAAATTCTTCTGTTTCGGCCAATTTTTTTCATTTTTTCAATATAACCTCACTCGGACCTCTGTTTTTTATGAAATCAGTTTTATTTGCACTCTTACTCATCGTATATGACCTTGGAATGGTTTAAAGTACTTCTCATTTCGGACTTAAAACTTCACATTTTCCGTGATGTTAGTATGCGAAATTCTTCAGTTTCGGTAAATTTTCTCATATTTTCAATATAACCTCTTTTCGGACCTCCGTTTTTTATGAAATCAGTTTTATTTGCACTCTTACTCATCATATATGACCGTGGAATGGTTTAAAGTACTTCTCATTTATGACTCAAAACTTCACATTTTCCGTGATGGTTAGTATGCGAAATTTTCAGTTTCGGCCAATTTTTTCATTTTTTCAATATAACCTCACTTGGACCTCTGTTTTTTATGAAATCAGCTTTATTAGCACTCTTACTCATCGTATATGACCTTGGAATGGTTTATAGTACTTCTCATTTTGGACTCAAAACATCACATTTTCCGTGATGGTTAGTATGCGAAATTTTTCAGTTTCGGCCAATTTTTTCAATATAACCTCACTCGGAGCTCTGTTTTTTATGAAATCAGCTTTATTTGTACTCTTACTCATCGTATATGACCGTGGAATGGTTTAAAGTACTTCTCATTTATGACTCAAAACTTCACATTTTCCGTGATGGTTAGTATGCGAAATTCTTCTGTTTCGGCAAATTTTTTCATTTTTTCAATATAACCTCACTCGGACCTCTGTTTTTAATGAAATCAGTTTTATTTGCACTCTTACTCATCGTATATGACCATGGAATGGTTTAAAGTACTTCTCATTTCGGACTTAAAACTTCACATTTTCCGTGATGGTTAGTATGCGAAATTTTTCAGTTTCGGCTAATTTTTTCATTTTTTCAATATAACCTCACTCGGAGCTCTGTTTTTTATGAAATCAGCTTTAATTGGATTTCTTACTCATCTTATATGACCTTGTAATGGTTTAAAGTACTTCTCATTTCGGACTCAAAGCTTCACAATATTTTCCGTGATGGTTTTTTTTTTTTTTGGCCAAAATTTTCCGTTATGGTTAGTATGCGAAATTCTTCAGTTTGGCCAATTTTTTCATTTTTTCAATATAACCTCTCTCGGACCTCTATTTTTTATAAATCAGTTTTATTTGCACTCTTACTCATCGTATATGACCGTGGAATGGTTTAAAGTACTTCTCATTTCGGACTCAAAACTTCACATTTTCCGTGATGGTTAGTATGCGAAATTCTTCAGTTTCGGCCAATTTTTTCATTTTTTCAATATAACCTCTCTCGGACCTCCTTTTTTTTATGAAATCAGTTTTATTTGCACTCTTACTCATCGTATATGACCATGGAATTGTTTAATGTACTTCTCATTTCGGACTTAAAACTTCACATTTTCCGTGATGGTTAGTATGCGAAATTTTTCAGTATCGGCCAATTTTTTCATTTTTTCAATATAACCTCACTCGTAGCTCTGTTTTTTATGAAATCAGCTTTATTTTTACTCTTACTCATCGTATATGACCTAGGAATGGTTTAAAGTACTTCTCATTTCGGACTTAAAACTTCACATTATCCGTGATGGTTAGTATGCGAAATTTTTCAGTTTCGGCCAATTTTGTCACTTTTTCAATATAACCTCACTCGGACCTCTGTTTTTTATGAAATCATCTTTATTTGCACTCTTACTCATCGTATATAACCATGGAATAGTTTAAAGTACTTCTAATTTCGGACTCAAAGCTTCACAATATTTTCCGTGATGGTTAGTATGCGAAATTCTTCAGTTTCGACCAATTTTCTCATTTTTTTCAATATAACCTTTTTCGGAACTCTGTTTTTGATGGAATCAGTTTTATTTGCACTCTTACTCATCATATATGACCGTGGAATGGTTTAAAGTACTTCTCATTTCGGACTCAAAACTTCACATTTTCCGTGATGATGCGAAATTCTTCATTTTCGGCCAATTTTTTCATTTTTCAATATAACCTCTCTCGGACCTCTATTTTTTATGAAATCAGTTTTATTTGCACTCTTACTCATCGTATATGACCATGGAATGGTTTAAAGTACTTCTCATTTCGGACTCAAAGCTTCACAATATTTTATGTGATGGTTAGTATGCGAAATTCTTCAGTTTCGGTAAATTTCCTCATTTTTTCAATATAACCTCTTTTCGGACCTCCGTTTTTTATGAAATCAGTTTTATTTGCACTCTTAATCATCGTATATGACCGTGGAATGGTTTAAATTACTTCTCATTTCGGACTCAAAACTTCACATTTTCCGTGATGGTTAGTATGCGAAATTCTTCAGTTTCTACCAATTTTTTTCATTTTTTCAATATAACCTCTCTCGGACCTCTATTTTTTATGAAATCAGTTTCATTTGCACTCTTACTCATCGTATATGACCATGTAATTGTTTAAAGTACTTCTCATTTCGGACTCAAAACTTCACATTTTCCGTGATGGTTAATATGCGAAATTTTTCAGTTTCGGCCAATTTTTTCAATATAACCTCACTCGGAGCTCTGTTTTTTATGAAATCAGCTTTATTTGTACTCTTACTCATCGTATATGACCGTGGAATGGTTTAAAGTACTTCTCATTTATGACTCAAAACTTCACATTTTCCGTGATGGTTAGTATGCGAAATTCTTCTGTTTCGGCCAATTTTTTTCATTTTTTCAATATAACCTCACTCGGACCTCTGTTTCTAATGAAATCAGTTTTATTTGCACTCTTACTCATCGTATATGACCATGGAATGGTTTAAAGTACTTCTCATTTCGGACTTAAAACTTCACATTTTCCGTGATGGTTAGTATGCGAAATTTTCAGTTTCGACCAGTTTTTTCATTTTTTCAATATAACCTCACTCGGAGCTCTGTTTTTTATGAAATCAGCTTTATTTGTACTCTTACTCATCGTATATGACCTTGGAATGGTTTAAAGTACTTCTCATTTCGGACTCAAAGCTTCACAATATTTTCCGTGATGGTTAGTATGCGAAATTCTTCAGTTTCGGCCAATTTTTTCAATATAACCTCTCTCGGTCCTCCTTTTTTTTATGAAATCAGTTTTATTTGCACTCTTAATCATCGTATATGACCATGGAATTGTTTAAAGTACTTCTCATTTCGGACTTAAAACTTCACATTTTCCGTGATGGTTAGTATGCGAAATTTTTCAGTTTCGGCCAATTTTTTCATTTTTTCAATATAACCTCACTCGGACCTCTGTTTTTTATGAAATCAGCTTTATTTGCACTCTTACTCATCGTATATGACCTTGGAATGGTTTAAAGTAATTCTTATTTCGTATTCAAAGCTTCACAATATTTTCCGTGATGGTTAGTATGCGAAATTCTTCAGTTTCGGCCAATTCTTTCATTTTTTCAATATAACCTCTCTCGGACCTCTATTTTTTATGAAATCACTTTTAATTGCACTCTTACTCATCGTATATGACCATGGAATGGTTTAAATTACTTCTCATTTCGGACTTAAAACTTCACATTTTCCGTGATGGTTAGTATGCGAAATTTTCCAGTTTCGGCCAATTTTTTCATTTTTTCAATATAACCTCACTTGGACCTCTGTTTTTTATGAAATCAGCTTTATTTGCACTCTTACTCATCGTATATGACCTTGGAATGGTTTAAAGTACTTCTCATTTCTGACTTAAAACTTCACATTTTCCGTGATGGTTGTTAGTATGCGAAATTCTTCAGTTTCGGTAAATTTTCTCATATTTTCAATATAACCTCTTTTCGGACCTCCGTTTTTTATGAAATCAGTTTTATTTGCACTCTTACTCATCATATATGACCGTGGAATGGTTTAAAGTACTTCTCATTTATGACTCAAAACTTCACATTTTCCGTGATGGTTAGTATGCGAAATTTTTCAGTTTCGGCCAATTTTTTCATTTTTTCAATATAACCTCACTCGGACCTCTGTTTTTTATGAAATCAGCTTTATTAGCACTCTTACTCATCGTATATGACCTTGGAATGGTTTATAGTACTTCTCATTTTGGACTCAAAACATCACATTTTCCGTGATGGTTAGTATGCGTAATTTTTCAGTTTCGGCCAATTTTTTCAATATAACCTCACTCGGAGCTCTGTTTTTTATGAAATCAGCTTTATTTGTACTCTTACTCATCGTATATGACCGTGGAATGGTTTAAAGTACTTCTCATTTATGACTCAAAACTTCACATTTTCCGTGATGGTTAGTATGCGAAATTCTTCTGTTTCGGCCAATTTTTTCATTTTTTCAATAAAACCTCACTCGGACCTCTGTTTTTTATGAAATAAGTTTTATTTGCACTCTTACTCATCGTATATGACCATGGAATGGTTTAAAGTACTTCTCATTTCGGACTTCAAACTTCACATTTTCCGTGATGGTTAGTATGCGAAATTCTTCAGTTTCGGCCAATTTTTTTCAATATAACCTCTCTCGGTCCTCCTTTTTTTTATGAAATCAGTTTTATTTGCACTCTTACTCATCGTATATGACCATGGAATTGTTTAAAGTACTTCTCATTTCGGACTTAAAACTTCACATTTTCCGTGATGGTTAGTATGCGAAATTTTTCAGTTTCGGCCAATTTTTTCATTTTTTCAATATAACCTCACTCGGACCTCTGTTTTTTATGAAATCAGCTTTATTTGCACTCTTACTCATCGTATATAACCTTGGAATGGTTTAAAGTAATTCTTATTTCGTACTCAAAACTTCACATTTTCCGTGATGGTTAGTATGCGAAATTCTTCAGTTTCGGCCAATTCTTTCATTTTTTCAATATAACCTATCTCGGACCTCTACTTTTTATGAAATCACTTTTAATTGCACTCTTACTCATCGTATATGACCATGGAATGGTTTAAATTACTTCTCATTTCGGACTTAAAACTTCACATTTTCCGTGATGGTTACTATGCGAAATTTTCCAGTTTCGGCCAATTTTTTCATTTTTTCAATATAACCTCACTTGGACCTCTGTTTTTATGAAATCAGCTTTATTTGCACTCTTACTCATCGTATATGACCTTGAAATGGTTTAAAGTACTTCTCATTTCGGACTTAAAACTTCACATTTTCCGTGATGTTAGTATGCGAAATTCTTCAGTTTCGGTAAATTTTCTCATATTTTCAATATAACCTCTTTTCGGACCTCCGTTTTTTATGAAATCAGTTTTATTTGCACTCTTACTCATCATATATGACCGTGGAATGGTTTAAAGTACTTCTCATTTATGACTCAAAACTTCACATTTTCCGTGATGGTTAGTATGCGAAATTTTTCAGTTTCGGCCAATTTTTTCATTTTTTCAATATAACCTCACTCGGACCTCTGTTTTTTATGAAATCAGCTTTATTAGCACTCTTACTCATCGTATATGACCTTGGAATGGTTTATAGTACTTCTCATTTTGGACTCAAAACATCACATTTTCCGTGATGGTTAGTATGCGAAATTTTTCAGTTTCGGCCAATTTTTTCAATATAACCTCACTCGGAGCTCTGTTTTTTATGAAATCAGCTTTATTTGTACTCTTACTCATCGTATATGACCGTGGAATGGTTTAAAGTACTTCTCATTTATGACTCAAAACTTCACATTTTCCGTGATGGTTAGTATGCGAAATTCTTCTGTTTCGGCAAATTTTTTCATTTTTTCAATATAACCTCACTCGGACCTCTGTTTTTTATGAAATCAGTTTTATTTGCACTCTTACTCATCGTATATGACCATGGAATGGTTTAAAGTACTTCTCATTTCGGACTTAAAACTTCACATTTTCCGTGATGGTTAGTATGCGAAATTTTTCAGTTTCGGCTAATTTTTTCATTTTTTCAATATAACCTCACTCGGAGCTCTGTTTTTTATGAAATCAGCTTTAATTGGATTTCTTACTCATCTTATATGACCTTGTAATGGTTTAAAGTACTTCTCATTTCGGACTCAAAGCTTCACAATATTTTCCGTGATGGTTTTTTTTTTTTTTTGGCCAAAATTTTCCGTTATGGTTAGTATGCGAAATTCTTCAGTTTTGGCCAATTTTTTCATTTTTTCAATATAACCTCTCTCGGACCTCTATTTTTTATAAAATCAGTTTTATTTGCACTCTTACTCATCGTATATGACCGTGGAATGGTTTAAAGTACTTCTCATTTCGGACTCAAAACTTCACATTTTCCGTGATGGTTAGTATGCGAAATTCTTCAGTTTCGGCCAATTTTTTCATTTTTTCAATATAACCTCTCTCGGACCTCTTTTTTTTATGAAATCAGTTTTATTTGCACTCTTACTCATCGTATATGACCATGGAATTGTTTAAAGTACTTCTCATTTCGGACTTAAAACTTCACATTTTCCGTGATGGTTAGTATGCGAAATTTTCAGTATCGGCCAATTTTTTCATTTTTTCAATATAACCTCACTCGTAGCTCTGTTTTTTATGAAATCAGCTTTATTTTTACTCTTACTCATCGTATATGACCTAGGAATGGTTTAAAGTACTTCTCATTTCGGACTCAAAACTTCACATTTTCCGTGATGGTATGCGAAATTTTTCAGTTTCGGCCAATTTTTTCATTTTTTCAATATAACCTCACTCGAACCTCTGTTTTTTATGAAATCAGCTTTATTAGCACTCTTACTCATCGTATATGACCTTGGAATGGTTTAAAGTACTTCTCATTTCGGACTTAAAACTTCACATTTTCCATGATGGTTAGTATGCGAAATTTTTCAGTTTCGGCCAATTTTTTCATTTTTTCAATATAACCTCACTCGGAGCTCTGTTTTTTATGAAATCAGTTTTATTTGCACTATTACTCATCATATATGTCCGTGGAATTGTTTAAAGTACTTCTCATTTCGGACTCAAAACTTCACATTTTCCGTGATGGTTAGTATGCGAAATTCTTCAGTTTCGGTAAATTTCCTCATTTTTTCAATATAACCTCTTTTCGGACCTCCGTTTTTTATGAAATCAGTTTTATTTGCACTCTTAATCATCGTATATGACCGTGGAATGGTTTAAATTACTTATCATTTCGGACTCAAAACTTCACATTTTCCGTGATGGTTAGTATGCGAAATTCTTTTTTTCATTTTTTCAATATAACCTCTCTCGGACCTCTATTTTTTATGAAATCAGTTTCATTTGCACTCTTACTCATCGTATATGACCATGGAATTGTTTAAGGTACTTCTCATTTCGGACTCAAAACTTCACATTTTCCGTGATGGTTAATATGCGAAATTTTTCAGTTTCGGCCAATTTTTTCAATATAACCTCACTTGGAGCTCTGTTTTTTATGAAATAAGCTTTATTTGTACTCTTACTCATCGTATATGACCGTGGAATGGTTTAAAGTACTTCTCATTTATGACTCAAAACTTCACATTTTCCGTGATGGTTAGTATGCGAAATTCTTCTGTTTCGGCCAATTTTTTTCATTTTTTCAATATAACCTCACTCGGACCTCTGTTTCTTATGAAATCAGTTTTATTTGCACTCTTACTCATCGTATATGACCATGGAATGGTTTAAAGTACTTCTCATTTCGGACTTAAAACTTCACATTTTCCGTGATGAGTATGCGAAATTTTTCAGTTTCGGCCAGTTTTTTCATTTTTTCAATATAACCTCACTCGGAGCTCTGTTTTTTTATGAAATCAGCTTTATTTGTACTCTTACTCTTTGTATATGACCTTGGAATGGTTTAAAGTACTTCTCATTTCGGACTCAAAGCTTCACAATATTTTCCGTGATGGTTAGTATGCGAAATTCTTCAGTTTCGGCCAATTTTTTCATTTTTTCAATATAACCTCTCTCGGTCCTCCTTTTTTTTTATGAAATCAGTTTTATTTGCACTCTTACTCATCGTATATGACCATGGAATTGTTTAAAGTACTTCTCATTTCGGACTTAAAACTTCACATTTTCCGTGATGGTTAGTATGCGAAATTTTTCAGTTTCGGCCAATTTTTTCATTTTTTCAATATAACCTCACTCGGACCTCTGTTTTTTAAGAAATCAGCTTTATTTGCACTCTTACTCATCGTATATAACCTTGGAATGGTTTAAAGTAATTCTTATTTCGTACTCAAAACTTCACATTTTCCGTGATGGTTAGTATGCGAAATTCTTCAGTTTCGGCCAATTCTTTCATTTTTTTTAATATAACCTCTCTCGGACCTCTATTTTTTATGAAATCAGTTTTAATTGCACTCTTACTCATCGTATATGACCATGGAATGGTTTAAATTACTTCTCATTTCGGACTTAAAACTTCACATTTTCCGTGATGGTTAGTATGCGAAATTTTCCAGTTTCGGCCATTTTTTTCATTATTTCAATATAACCTCACTTGGACCTCTGTTTTTTATGAAATCAGCTTTATTTGCACTCTTACTCATCGTATATGACCTTGGAATGGTTTAAAGTACTTCTCATTTCGGACTTAAAACTTCATATTTTCCGTGATGGTTAGTATGCGAAATTCTTCAGTTTCGGTAAATTTTCTCATATTTTCAATATAACCTCTTTTCGGACCTCCGTTTTTTATGAAATCAGTTTTATTTGCACTCTTACTCATCATATATGACCGTGGAATGGTTTAAAGTACCTTTCATTTATGACTCAAAACTTCACATTTTCCGTGATGGTTAGTATGCGAAATTCTTCTGTTTCGGCCAATTTTTTTTCATTTTTTCAATATAACCTCACTCGGACCTCTGTTTTTTATGCAATCAGTTTTATTTGCACTCTTACTCATCGTATATGACCATGGAATGGTTTAAAGTACTTCTCATTTCGGACTTAAAACTTCACATTTTCCGTGATGGTTAGTATGCGAAAATTTTCAGTTTCGGCCAATTTTTTCATTTTTTCAATATAACCTCACTCGGACCTCTGTTTTTTATGAAATCAGCTTTATTTGCACTCTTACTCATCGTATATAACCATGGAATGGTTTAAAGTACTTCTAATTTCAGACTCAAAGCTTCACAATATTTTCAGTGATGGTTAGTATGCGAAATTCTTCAGTTTCGGCCAATTTTCTCATTTTATCAATATAACCTCTTTTCGGACCTATGTTTTTGATGAAATCAATTTTTTTGCACTCTAACTCATCGTATATGACCGTGGAATGGTTTAAAGTACTTCTCATTTCGGACTCAAAACTTCACATTTTCCGTGATGGTTAGTATGCGAAATTCTACAGTTTCGGTCAATTTTCTCATTTTTTTTCAATATAACCTCTTTTTCAGACCTCCGTTTTTTATGAAATCAGTTTTATTTGCACTCTTACTTCATATATGACCGTGGAATGGTTTAAATTACTTCTCATTTCGGACTCAAAGCTTCACAATATTTTCTGTGATGGTTAGTATGCGAAATTCTTCAGTTTGGCCAATTTTCTCATTTTTTTCAATATAAACTCACTCGGACCCTTATTTTTTATGAAATCGGTTTTATTTGCACTCTTATTCGTCGTATATGATCGTGAAATGGTTGATAATAATTCTCATAAGCACCAAGTTTTATGTGATGGTAAGTAACGAAAAATCTTCGGTTTCGGCCAATTTTCTCATTTTTTCAATATAACCTTACTCGGACCCTTATTTCTTATTAAATCACTTTTATTTGCACTCTTACTCGTCGTATATGACCCTGGAATGGTTGAAAATAATTCTCATTTCGGAATCATAAGCACCATGTTTTCTGTGATAGTAAGTAAGGAAAAATCTTCGGTTTCGGCCAATTTTCTCATTTTTTCAATATAACCTCACTCGGACCCTTATTTTTTTATTAAGTCAGTTTTTTTTGCACTCTTACTCGTCGTATAAGACCGTGGAATGGTTGAAACTATTTCTCTTCTCGGACTCATAAGCACCAAATTTTACGTGATGGTAAGTAAGGAAATATCTTCGTTTTCGTCCAATTTTCTCATTTTTTCAATATAAGCTCACTCGGACCCTTATTTTTTATGAATAGTTTTATTTGCACTCTTACTCGTAGTATATGATCGTGGAATGGTTGATAATAATTCTCATTTTGGACTCATAAGCACCAAGTTTTCTGTGATTGTAAGTAAGGAAAAATATTCGGTTTCGGCCAATTTTCTCATTTTTTCAATAAAACCTCACTCGGACCCTTATTTTTTATTAAATCAGTTTTTTTTTTTTGCACTCTTTATCGTCGTATAAGACCGTGGAATGGTTGAAACTATATCTCATCTCGGACTCATAAGCACCAAATTTTCCGTGATGGTAAGTAAGGAAATATCTTCGTTTTCGTCCAATTTTCTCATTTTTTCAATATAAGCTCACTCGGACCCTTATTTTTTATGAAATCAGTTTTATTTGCACTCTTACTCGTCGTATATGATCGTGAAATGTTGATGATAATTCTCATTTTGGACTCATAAGCACCAAGTTTTCTGTGATGGTAAGTTAGGAAAAATCTTCGGTTTTGGCCAATTTTCTCATTTTTTTCAATATAACCTTACTCGGACCCTTATTTCTTATTAAATCACTTTTATTTGCATTCTTACTCGTCGTATATGACCCTGGAATGGTTGAAAATAATCTCATTTCGGAATCATAAGCACCATGTTTTCTGTGATAGTAAGTAAGGAAAAATCTTCGGTTTCGGCCAATTTTCTCATTTTTTCAATATAACCTCACTCGGACCCTTATTTTTTATTAAATCAGTTTTTTTTTTGCACTCTTACTCGTCGTATAAGACCGTGGAATGGTTGAAACTATTTCTTATCTCGGACACTCATAAGCACCAAATTTTCCGTGATGGTAAGTAAGGAAATATCTTCGTTTTCGTCCAATTTTCTCATTGTTTCAATATAAGCTCACTCGGACCCTTATTTTTTATGAAATCAGTTTTATTTGCACTCTAACTCGTCGTATATGATCGTGGAATGGTTGATAATAATTCTCATTTTGGACTCATAAGCACCAAGTTTTCTGTGATGGTAAGTAAGGAAAAATCTTCGGTTTCGGCCAAATTTCTCATTTTTTCAATATAACCTTACTCGGACCCTTATTTCTTATTAAATCACTTTTATTTGCACTCTTACTCGTCGTATATGACCGCTGAATGGTTGAAAATAATTATCATTTCGGAATCATAAGCACCATGTTTTCTGTGATAGTAAGTAAGGAAAAATCTTCGGTTTCGGCCAATTTTCTCATTATTTCAATATAACCTCACTCGGACCCTTATTTTTTTTATTAAGTCAGTTTTTTTTTTGCACTCTTACTTGTCGTATAAGACCGTGGAATGGTTGAAACTATTTCTCTTCTCGGACTCATAAGCACCAAATTTTACGTGATGGTAAGTAAGGAAATATCTTCGTTTTCGTCCAATTTTCTCATTTTTTTCAATATAAGCTCACTCGGACCCTTATTTTTTATGAAATCAGTTTTATTTGCACTCTTACTCGTAGTATATGATCGTGGAATGGTTGATAATAATTCTCATTTTGGACTCATAAGCACCAAGTTTTCTGTGATTGTAAGTAAGGAAAAATATTCGGTTTCGGCCAATTTTCTCATTTTTTCAATAAAACCTCACTCGGACCCTTTTTTTTTTATTAAATCAGTTTTTTTTTTTTGCACTCTTTATCGTCGTATAAGACCGTGGAATGGTTGAAACTATTTCTCATCTCGGACTCATAAGCACCAAATTTTCCGTGATGGTAAGTAAGGAAATATCTTCGTTTTCGTCCAATTTTCTCATTTTTTCAATATAAGCTCACTCGGACCCTTATTTTTTATGAAATCAGTTTTATTTGCACTCTTACTCGTCGTATATAATCGTGAAATGTTGATAATAATTCTCATTTTGGACTCATAAGCACCAAGTTTTCTGTGATGGTAAGTAAGGAAAAATCTTCGGTTTCGGCCAATTTTCTCATTTTTTTCAATATAACCTTACTCGGACCCTTATTTCTTATTAAATCACTTTTATTTGCATTCTTACTCGTCGTATATGACCCTGGAATGGTTGAAAATAATCTCATTTCGGAATCATAAGCACCATGTTTTCTGTGATAGTAAATAAGGAAAAATCTTCGGTTTCGGCCAATTTTCTCATTTTTTCAATATAACCTCACTCGGACCCTTATTTTTTATTAAATCAGTTTTTTTTTTGCACTCTTACTCGTCGTATAAGACCGTGGAATGGTTGAAACTATTTCTCATCTCGGACACTCATAAGCACCAAATTTTCCGTGATGGTAAGTAAGGAAATATCTTCGTTTTCGTCCAATTTTCTCATTTTTTCAATATAAGCTCACTGGGAACCTTATTTTTTATGAAATAAGTTTTATTTGCACTCTTACTCGTCGTATATGATCGTGGAATGGTTGATAATAATTCTCATTTTGGACTCATAAGCACCAAGTTTTCTGTGATGGTGAGTAAGGAAAAATCTTCGGTTTCTGCCAATTTTCTCTTTTTTTTCAATAAAACCTCACTCGGACCCTTATTTTTTATGAAATCAGTTTTTTTTGCACTCTTAATCGTCGTATAAGACCGTGTAATGGTTGAAACTGTTTCTCATCTCGGACTCATTAGCACCAAATTTTCCGTGATGGTAAGTAAGGAAATATCTTCGTTTTCGTCCAATTTTCTCATTTTTTCAATATAAGCTCACTCGGACCCTTATTTTTTATGAAATCAGTTTTATTTGCACTCTTACTCGTCGTATATGATCGTGGAATGGTTGATAATAATTCTCATTTTGGACTCATAAGCACCAAGTTTTCTGTGATGGTAAGTAAGGAAAAATCTTCGGTTTCGGCCAATTTTCTCATTTTTTTTTCAATATAACCTTACTCGGACCCTTATTTCTTATTAAATCACTTTTATTTGCACTCTTACTCGTCGTATATGACCGTGGAATGGTTGAAAATAATTCTCATTTCGGAATCATAAGCACCATGTTTTCTGTGATAGTAAGTAAGGAAAAATCTTCGGTTTCGGCCAATTTTCTCATTTTTTCAATATAACCTCACTCGGACCCTTATTTTTTATTAAATCAGTTTTTTTTGCACTCTTACTCGTCGTATACGACCGTGGAATGGTTGAAACTATTTCTCATCGCTGACTCATAAGCACCAAATTTTCCGTGATGGTAAGTAAGGAAATATCTTCGTTTTCGTCCAATTTTCTCATTTTTTCAATATAAGCTCACTCGGACCCTTATTTTTTATGAAATTAGTTTTATTTGCACTCTTACTCGTCGTATATGATCGTGGAATGGTTGATAATAATTCTCATTTTGGACTCATAAACACCAAGTTTTTTGTGATGGTAAGTATGGAAAAATCTTCGGTTTCTGCCAATTTTCTCATTTTTTCAATATAACCTCACTCGGACCCTTATTTTTTATTAAATCAGTTTTTTTTGCACTCTTACTCGACGTATAAGACCGTGGAATGGTTGAAACTATTTCTCATCTCGGACTCATAAGCATCAAATTTTCCGTGATGGTTAGGAAATATCTTCGTTTTCGTCTAATTTTCTATTTTTTTCAATATAACCTCACTCGGACCCTTATTTTTTATTAAATCAGTTTTTTTGCACTCTTACTCGTCGTATAAGACCGTGGAATGGTTGATGGCATCAAATTGGATGTATTATGTATATTGCATTACAAATTATTCTTAATATTATTTGTTTCTCGAAAATCCATGAAAGATTTGGACCTGGATTAGACCGAATGGCAACAGAAAAGCAATACTCGTAATATGTTTGCTCCACAACTCGCATAAATCAGCCCTTACGAAGTAAATATTCTTCCATTCTCAGGATTTAAACCCGAGACATAATTAAGGAACAAAGCAGACGAAGCGTTGAACTACTACACCGTAAGATCCGAACTTTCAAGCATATAGCCTCACAAAAAATGGCCAAAATTGCATACAAGGCCACAAGACCTTGAGGAGGCCAGCACAGACCCTAAACTAGAAACGCAGGTCCAATCCAGGTCCAACCAATTTCAACTTATATCAAAGATCAAATAAACTCCAACTGCAACACCAAGTTTAATAACCCTTTTTAAAAAAAACTAATCTAAACAAGTTGCTGCACGTTGCACGTTGCACATTGCACAGGCAGTAGCAATATTGAAACACAATCCAAATGTTGTTGTTTCGGACTTCAAATATAAATAAGGCTGAGAAAGTGCGACCAAACCTTGGTACGAAACATACGACATTGTCATGGTTCGGACATAAAAGGCAAAAAAAACCACATACTTACCTAGAATAGAACAGCCTAGTCTCTCCATTTGCATAACAACTACTTGAACGAGATTGCAGATGATCCTGAAATTAATTTCCGAGTAGAATTTCAATCCGACGTTTAAGCGATCCACAGAAAAACAGTATCTATAACATTACTAACTAGGTCATTTACAGAAACTATACGTTAAATTTGCTCAATGCATACTAATTACTATGGCTATTCTATTCTATTCACATCTCAGGCTAACCATTCCAAACCTCAGGGTTGTGTGAGGGGCTATGTTGTTATATTGACATGGAAATCAGATAGTAAGGCCACTTACCTTACTAGAATTGAAATGACCTCAATATCTTGCGTAACTTTTGCCATAATCATCACGCCTTTGACGTTGAAATTCACCATACCCACCAGAGTGAGGCCTAGAAGAAGGGTAGTTTTCAATTGGATTCAGAGAGGCATTTCTCGGATCCATATGGATATTTGATCCACCATAGTGAGGGTTTGCCGGGTTTTCGTAGTCAGAAAAACCTTGCTGCTTATAACCACTGAAACCTGACCCGGGGATTTGTTGACGTGCTTGCTGTTGTTGACGCCTATTGGCATCAAGTTGAAGGAACTCTTCCCATTCTTTTGAATGAGTCCCTCTCATCATGGAAAGCTTCTTCATATAGTTTTCCCTGATTTCCCTCATATTCTGCAATGGGGAAAATTATAAGTCAAACAGAAACGGACAGATGAAGCTGAAAATTCATGCTGATGAAGCAGTAAATAATGATGGAGACATCACTAAACTGTATTTAGGGGAGGTAAATATTGATACGATACTGCTTAAAGAAGAAGGCAGCCTAGATGCCATCATTCATATATAAACGAATGGAACAAATAAAATGCTAAACATGGCTTAGAAATAAACTCTATAAACAAAGCATTCGACTTGAATTACACAACACAAAGTATATAATTACTTTTAGAAGCATATATAAGATAGATACGTACCTCACGATGTTTGTAATTCTCTTCATCTTCATTCTTATCTCGGATCCTCTCCAGATCCATCACCTCCCGCTTATACTCTAACTCTAATTCTTCTAATGACTGTGGCGGAAACGAAGGCAGTTCAGGATGATGCCCAGATTGAATAGTGGACGCCCTTCTGTCAGCTTCGTTTTTATATACACTCATGCTTGGGTTATGACCACTGTAAGAGTTATATGGGTTGGCCTTGTATGGGGATTGCCCTGGAGATTTTGAACGGCTTGTATGACTCCTAGCCCTATCATTACCATAAGCTTCACCAAAGGAAGAGCATGCATGTTAAGCACTTGATTCTAGATGATATTCTAGATGGAAGCTTCAATGCAAAAATCACAACTGTTTACAAAGTGCAGCCATCTCAGGAAAGAACTCTGGACACTCTTTCAGTAATAACTTTCCATGAAAAAAGGGACTTCAGAATCAGAGAGATACATCTTGAACATATACTTACCTTTGCTTCAACCCATGATATGTACCAAGTATTCAAGAAAGAAACCAAGCGTGGTTCCAATTCCAATTTGTAACTTGTCAAAGATTAAGTTTAAGGGTAAGAGCCTAATACATTGAACTACCAGAACCATCTCCCTATCAATGCCATATTTATCTTCTAAACTGCCCCTACCTTGTGGTGATGAAGTCTTAGTAACCCTTTGCAAATCTTCACGAATTCGATCTTCAACAACCTTTTCTGGCTTACTAAATCTCTGCTGGAAGTGAGATCCATTTGGTGGACCACGACTGGGCCTTTCATTATCGAAGCGCCTTGTCCTGTCACCAATAGGGCTGCGAGCTGGTGATCTAGACCTGGAAACACGAGAACTTGAAAAGCCCTTTACCTCAACACGAGAACTTGAAGAACCCTTTACATCAACCCGAGAACTTGAAGAACCCTTTACATCACCACCCTCTTTAATAGTTTTGTGCACCGCATCCACTCCTTTGGCCAGTATCAATCTATCTTTGCCACTAACAATCAAAAATTTCTCCTCCAATTTGATTTTACAGCCAATGTCCTTTTCAATTTTCTGTATCGTTCTCTCTGTGAAGAGAGCTCTTACATAAGGATCCCTGGCAGCTACTCTCTCAAAGAAATCTTGGGACTTCCGGCTAGCGCCAAGAGTAGAGGGGCAACCCTACAACAGCAATATCCACCAACTCAGTATAACATGCTGGCCACGTACACGGGTATGGAAAACTCTACTATTTATTATAATGTATTGCCTAGTTCCTGGTTGATACCTAATGGTACAAACAAATTGTAACCCCTGAAACTACATGCTGGAAAAATAGCTCCTATGAACTTTTGAGGCATAAAAACAGAAAGAGTTCCAAAGAGAGCACTCTTTCCAGAGGATCTACAGGCTGTTTTTCCCTGAATATGCTTTCTTACCTTTTTTATTGCTGACAAAAAATGAAATACGGATGAACAGCCTATATATCCTCTGGAGATATCAAAACAACTCTCTACTGTGAACCGTTATACCTAATCTCCCAACTAAAGGAATTCAAACTCAAAAGGAAGTACGGAACATAATTCAGCTGTAAAGCTTGTTCCTTTTGTATGAAATCAGTTTCAACATTCCATGCTATTAGTTTTGACATGTGTATGTAGTATAACTGGCCCACGAGCACAGAACATAACAGATATCACCAACTCAGACAAGAATGGAAGACCATAAATCGTGAATGGATGGATGGGTGTAATTAATTTGTAATTCTATTTAACTTCTGCTACTTCAGTAAACAAATATCAACAAAAAAGAAGTGTGGAAAATAACCTGAGTAAAATGGCCCGAATCACCACATATTTTACAGATCATCTCTTCTTCTTTCTTCTTTTTCCAGTTCCTCTCAGTAGCTTTTGATTTGGCTTCCCAAACTTTTGCTTCACGGCTTGTAAAATCAGTAGGAACAGCATTGGGGTCACGAGCTTCATCTTCTTCATCTGAGCCAGCATGAGACCTTTTATTCGTTTTCACTTTCTCCTGAGTATTAGCAGTCGTTGTTGTCCCAGGAGGGCCAGTGTACTCTTTGTACAAATCTTTAAAATCGTCATCTATGTCCGAGTCAGATCTACTCCCCATCAATTAGCACTTCTTTTTCCTCTGCATTAAGAAAAAAATGTTTTGTGATGATCCATTTGCAAGAGAGATATACATGATGAAGAAACCCAAGGCCCCAAGCAGTTCTTTCATCCAAATTCCAAGAAAACCACCTTCAAATTTGTAGTCATGCACAATCGCAATGATCATACTAAGGTTGTGTCTATTAAACTAAATCGATAATTTCTTAAAAGACCTCTTATTTTTTATGGTAATGATCGTAATTATCATCCTATATGATGGCTTATTTTTTCATCACGTTATACACTCACCCACTTTACCTATTCATCAAACTTTAACCCCAACATAAAGATTCATCATTAAACAAGCAAGATACTAAACCCAGCTGCTGCAGATATCCATAAGCTACCTACAAATGTACTATACTACAAAAACCACCTATGGTCCAAATACAATTTGATAAACCAAAGACATCCAATAACCACTCCAATTATGCAACTGGAACAGCCAATTAGTAACAAGAGCAATCTCGTGCATCAAAAGGTACTAAACAGCAAAGAAACCAGTAACATAGTGGTTGGGTGCTTAGAACAGGATAATTACCGGTAAGCAAAAGGGATAATCGGAACCAAACTCTGAGAGAACAATGAGAAAATCGAATTAAACTATCAATATGCCATGGAGGGAGCAAATTATCACCTGGAAATGAGCTTCGTGCGGCCACAGTAATGCACCAAACCCTAGAGCTCTCTTTCCAATCTAACTACAGCTCGGATATCGGTTCAGAGAAAACATCTCTCTGATTTGAGTATTGTTTTATCCTCGCCCCCTTGATTTTATCATTATCACACATTCACCCCAATTGATTTTTTTTTTTTTTGCAGGGTTTACAGACCGGACCGGTATCTGAACCGGAATAGTGACCGATCCGATAGTAGTGGACCGGCGGTCGAATCGGGTCGAGTGGTGAATTGATCATAACTTCGGCCAGTTCCGTGAAAAAGACCGAAATGCACCTTGAACCCGGTTTAGTGTTACAAAACCGGATTGGACCGTAAAAACTGATGATGACCCGACCGCGAAAAATCAGAAATTAAAAACAACAACAGAAACCTTAATTAAATAGGTGAACTTAAATGCAATTAAAATCAGCTAAAGTCTCCTAAAGATTTTGGATCGATTTCGTAGTCGATTAAATTGTTTAATGTTTATGATTATTGTTTTTCAATCATGTTTTTCTATGAGATTTGATCAGTTTTGCTGTTGATTCAACTGTATTTGTTTGCACATATGATCGTGTATCTGTTTACGATGTGATAGTGCCTCCATTTTCAATCATCTCCGCTCATATAATGCGGATCATTAATCGGACTAGACCATACCCATATCTAGTTCGTTGTCCGATTCGATTTTCAAAACACTGGATCCAACTATTATTTAACCATATCGTAATATTTATCTATTTATTATATCTAATAATTAATATAAGTATATCTATAACTATAATATCTTCTAACTTAGAAGAAGAAACCCATAGGTTTCAACTATAAGTGGATGATTTAATGGGAGTATATAAAGTGTAAAGTTTATCTTCTATAGATTTTAAGGATTATTTTGTATATTTCATAAATTAGTTACTTACAAATACTACTATAAATGGAGTATGTTATTATAACAGACCAGTTAGTTAAATGAGAGCTTCTGAAAGTGAGGGAAGCAGTAACGATTTATTTTCACAAAGGTCTCTCAAGGAAGCTAAATAAGTAGCGGCTGAAAATGGTCCATACAAATGTTTAGGAGAAGGCATCTCCAGTTTCATCACTTGGCAGATCAATATATATGTTACCTTCATTAATGATTATAGTAGGAAAGTATGAGTTTACTTATTGAAGCACAAGTCAGACATATTTGCTATTTTAAAAAAGTGGAAAGCTGAGTTGATAATCAAACTAGTCTAAAGATCAAATGCTCGAAGTTTAACAACGGAATAAAAGTATAAAAAGTCAGAATTCATAGCATACTGTGCATTTGATGAAATCAAACTGATGAGAATAGTTTTGGCAAGGCGAGACAGAATGACATTGCTGAAAGGATGACATGATGTCGAACAAACATGCACGAAGCATGAGAATCCGTCATGGACTGCCCAAGATGTTTTGGCAATATGTTGTTAAAACAACTGCTTATCTGATCAACAGGGGACCATCAGTTCCTCTGGGTTCAAGAGCGGATAGGTGTGAAAACAACATTTTTACTTGAAGATCTTGATAAAGAGATTTATATGCAACAAACATAATAATTTGTTATTCTAGGCAAGGAACACATGGTGTGTAAACTCAGCATGAGTTTGTACGGACTGAAACAAGCACTTAGATAGTGGTATAAGAAGTTTGACTCATTCATGAGTAAGAACGGCTTTCACAAGACTGAAAAAAGATCAGTGTTGTTATTTCAAGAGATACACTAACTCTACGTATTCCTACTCATGTATGTGGATGATATGTTGATTGCATGGGATATCAATGATCTGAATGCAAGCTTCTCTTAAGTGTTTGAGATGAAAGATTTTGGAGCAACGAAGAAGATTCTTGGGATGGTAATTTTACAGGATATATTTGTTGGCAATTATGAAAATTGGGTCGTCGTTCATGGGAGCCCATTAACCATGCATAATTGAGAGTTAGTTAATTAGAAGCAACTAGCCCATTAATTATAGGCCTAGTACCGAGTTAATGTTGTGTTAGGGCCTTATTGGGCTTGCTCATTAACTAGAATGATTAATGTTCATTAATTGGACCACATATGGAGAATTCAGCTGGCCCACTAGCGAGGAATACTTGGTGATTAAGTTTTGATCACCTAAGATTAATGAATGTGAATGTAATCTCTAGAGATAGATTTAGTAATCCAATATATTATATTCTACTGTAGAAAATAATACATACATAATTAATGATAGTATATATCTACAATTAAATAATATATTATATTATATTTATATGGAATATATATAACTGTAGTATATTATACATATCTATAAATGAAATTAAATATATACACTATCTATCTTATGAGATTATATTTTGGAAACAAATCTCTCCACCCCTATAAGTACCTCACTTCGGTCGAACTACTGATTCCATTAATTGGTAATTGATCATCCACACAAGAGAGAGAGAGAGAGAGAGAGAGAGAGAGAGAGAGAGAGAGAGAGAGAGAGAGAGAGAGAGAGAGAGAGAGAGAGAGAGAGAGAGAGAGAGAGAGAGAGAGAGAGAGAGAGAGAGAGAGAGAGAGAGAGAGAGAGAGAGAGAGAGAGGACTCCATCCGGCAAGTTTTGTGTTCAGGATCTTGGAGAAGTAGGACAACGCCAAAGGACCTGTGAAGATAATCTCGCAATCTTTAGTAAGTTTTATTGATGAACTATTTGTAGTTATTAGCGGTTATCCTATGTTATTTCCAATAATAGTTGCATGCATTTTAAATCTATCCCAAGAGCAGTACTTTGAGAAGGTGATAAACATGTCCAGGGTAAATGATGTTAAACTCAGTACTACTCTATTGGTGAATCACATGAAACTGTCAAATGAGCAGTCCCCAAACAGAGGATGAGCGATAGCAGATGACACTTGTTCCATATGCATATGTAGTTGGGAGCTTGATGTATTCTATGGTCTACACAAGACTTTATATAACACATGCAATGGGAGTTGTTAGCAGGTTCATGTCAAACCCGGGGAAAGAACATTCAGAAGCTATTAAATAGCTTCTGATATATTTAAGAGGTACCTTTAACACTTCACTTTGTTATGGCAATGACAAGGTGATACTGCAAAGTTTTGTGGATGCTGATCTAAGTGGAGATGTGGACTCAATTTAGAGTACATCTACAATATAGATGGAGCAACAGTGAGTTGGATGTCCACGCTTCAGAAGTGAGTTGCTCTCTCATCTTCTGAAGCTGAATATGTGGCAATAGCAGAAGTCGGGAATGCGATGATATAACTGGCAGATTATTTGGAAGAGTTAGGCTAGCAATGTGAAAAGATTCTACACAGATAGCCAGAGTTTCATACAGTTGGCGAAGAACCCTGTCCATCATTCGAAGACAGAGCACATCATGAGACGTTATCATTCCACTAGAAAAGCAATGGAAGAAGACGACATGTGTTTGGAGAAGATAGAATGTGCGAATAATACAACATACATGTTGAAAAAAATGTGTCGTTGTTAGGAAGCTGAGGTGATGCAAAACACCAGTTGGTCTTCTATAGTTTCAGAAGATGTTGCGGCGGTGCGAATATACTGAAGTTGATGAGAAATTCTTTTTGTGAGAATGAAGTTTACTTAAAAGATTGAATCAGTATCCAAGTGAGAGAATTGTTAAGTTATTGATCATGATTATCGCGGTTTGTGATACAATTTATTCTCCACAACTATATATATATATATATATATATATATATATATATATATATATAGTGACATATACTCTGTAAAAGTGTGACTTAGTGACAGTCAATAAAATAGTAGGTTGCCACTGCCCGTGGATGTATGTCGAACTGACCAAACCGCGTAAAATTGCGTATTCTCTTTTGTTTTCTTTCTTAATCGTTTGTAAGTGTTGAAATAATCGATCCTAACAGATGTTAAATAAGTATAATCTTTAAAGGTGTCATATAGGAGAAAGTATTTTGTATGACGCTTATACCACGTCACTAATGCCACGTGGAGTGACAAACTAATAAAAACATGACATTTGGAAAAAGATTCCACACCAGCAAACTTTTAATTAATGAAAATTAATTGTTAATATATTATTTATCACATGCAACTTTTTAGGGAAAAGATAAATACAAGTTATTAATGCAATTTTTTTTCTCTGAGTTTTATTTCTTCAAGAAAAGGTTTTTTCGAGTTTAGATTTTGAATAATTTTATTGTTTAGTTATTTTTAAAATTTGAGTAGTTAACGGATTAGGTAGTTTTTTTTTTTTTTTTCTAAAACCCTATTAGATTGGGTGAACAGTTTGGCTGGGTGAACCCTAGAAGGCTAAAATTGGATGAACCGTGTAGTCGGGTAAACGGCTAAAACTGGGTTCACCCAACCACCAATTTTAGCAATCTAGGGTTCACCCGGCCAAACTATACGTCCAATTTAGCCATATAGAGTTTATACAGCCAAACTGTTCACTCAATCTAATAGTATTTTAGAAAACAAAAAAAACTAAAGCTATTCAATATGATTTGTTAGTAATTAATGTGAATTTTTTAATTAATTGAAAGTTTGATAATTTGGAAATTTTTCCAAATACCACACTTCTATTAATTCGTCACTCCACGTGGCACTGATGACGTGGTATAAGAGTCACACAAAATACTTTCTCGTCATGTAGACATTTATCTACACTTTAAGTAAAATTTAAAATTCTTTAAAAAAAGTAATATTTAAAGTTAAAACTTAGTTAAAATGTTTTTACTCTTCAATATTTTTACTTAACTATATTATTTAAACATTTTTATTATTAAACATCTCAATAACCACCAACTAACTATTAATATTAATTATATAATAAAATTTTCTAATTTTGAATTTAAAAAATAAGATATATAATGACGTGGCACTTAGAGGGTGTTTGGTTGGATGTAATGTGGGATGTAATCTCACATTACGTCCCACATTACATCAATTTTACGTTATTTGGTTTGTCAAACGACGTAATGTGCATTGTAATGTAATGTATGTTGTAATATGAGATTACGTTCAAACTCCATTCGACGTAATGTGAGATTACATCCAACATTATAAAGTGTTATTATTTTATTATTATTTCTTAAATAGATAAAATATTTTGTATTATCTTTATAGTTTTATCATGATAATTGTTGGATCACGGTTGGAACTCCGGCACGTTCTTGACGGAAGTCTGAACTCCTTTGCTCCAAGTAATCCTGCAAGAAGGGGATAGACCGGACGGTGACCCAGAATCCCTCTCCGATGCTTAAATGAGTATCTCGATGTAGGCAGGCAAGTATGAGTATGTGAATGTCAATGTGTGAATCCTGAGGTAACTCCTTCCTTTATATAGGGGAGGAGTTACCCCAGTTACCTGTTGCGATAGCTGCTGGGGGCAATTAACCCACGTTCTGTTTGTCTCGGCCACTTGCCCACGTTCCGTCTTTTCATGCCACTTCCCCACTATATTGATAGTGGGCGTGTTTCTCGGCCTCATTCTCTGGTGGCAAGTCCCGACGAATGTCGGGGACTCCAGAGTTATCTCCTTTGGTCACCGCTCGGGGCCCCTCTTCATCGGGACAGGGCCAGCATTCTCAGGGATTCAATATCGGGGCCTACTCAAAGGCATATCATCGGGGCCTACTTAAAGGCATATCATCGGGGCCTACTTAAAGGCATATCATCGGGGCCTACTTAAAGGCATATCGTAGGGAGCATTCAGCTCATATGTCGGGACCAACCTTGTCGGGTCCCCTCGTATTGGTCTTCTAAGCCTCTTTTGGGGCCCAGTGGGCCTACTTCGCCGTTTAGCCGTCGTTAATGGGCCTAACGGCTATATCGAAACCCATCAATAATGATATTGTTATTATTATTAGCTTTTTATTTTTTTATATACTTCATAACTCATTATTATAATAAATAATAATAATACACATGATGTTCGTATAAAATGAGTAAATCTTTTTCGTTATATTTTTTTAATAAAAAATATCTTATAAAATTATATATAATATTTTAATTAATAGAATTATAATAATTGTGCGTATTTAGTTTAAATGTTTAGTCGTTAGAATTCATAAATGACTACATTATTAACTAGTAATTCTGCTACCTACCACCGCTGACTCCATTATGTTTTTCGTTTTCATTCTATTTTTCTGTACGTAACTAAGTTTCCATGTGACACATACATACATTCATCCATGCAGGGACACAAACAGATGTATGAATCCAACCAAAACCCAGATGGCAGCATAATCGTTTCTTCTTGATTTCCGTAATCCTCTCATCCAACTTCGAAAACTTCCCCAATGCTCCTAACCAATCTTAACGACTGAGAAATGCATCATTTTTCTGTACGAATTTGAATTATCAACGATGACCAATCATGGCAGCGCAGCTCAAATCCGACGAAGCTCCCAGTAATACATAAGGCGATGACACCGAGGTAGAACTAGATCATCCCTTCCCTTTCACTTCTCTTCTTCTGCAGATCGCCATGGTTGCAGTTCCTACTCTGCCGCTTCATCTCCTCGTCGTCTGCCTTATTGCTCTGTCACTCACTGCGCGAATCAACTCCCACGAGGAGTCCGGCCATTGGAGCTGCGACTCGTCCAACTCCGATATCCCGATCCAGGCCGGGTTCAGACCGGGGATCATCACCCTCGATGGCCACGCCGAAGACTGGGCCGACGTCCAGGGCTCCGAGTTCTCGCTTCTTCTGGCGGTGGACCCCGACGAGGACAAGGACTACAAAGGCGGGAAAATGATTGTTAAGGTACGTCACCGAGCTTTAGATCCGCTTCGCCGGCGGTCAATATCCATCACTGTTTCCGGTAAACTAAAATCGTTTTGCTTCTTTGGGTGCGAATTATTGCTCTATTAGGAGCAATTCGTGCTAATAATTAGTTCTCGTTGTGTTCTGCGTAACCCTAATTTCGATTGATATCAAGTTCCGATGTAGGCATTACTCTGCTCAATATGCTGCTTTTTCTGCTGTTAATTGAAATTGGAGCTTTGGGTGTCTACTTGCACTCGATGCCAAGTTGAATTCATGGAAATTGCATATCTAATCGGATTTAAAGTTTGAATTACCTAATTTCAGTGGTTGATTCATATAATTGGTTGTGCTTGTAATAGTAATACATAGAACTGTGGGATTTTTTACAGGCTCTGCATGATGGTACTGATATCTTCTTCTTGCTGCAAGTTGACGGTGACTACGTATACTCAAAAGGGTGAGCCTCAGATTAGATCAGTAACTTGACATAGCCTTCAATTGTATTGAGATCTTGAGTTACCCAGTTTAGTACTTGATGAATTTTGATTCATTTTCTTTGTTTCAATAACTTATGCATTACATGCATGAAAGCAAAACCAGCATCTAATAGAACTCTGATCAGTTTACTTAAGATTTAAGCTGAAATGATGATCGTGTCTGTGATGCAGCGAGAGCAGAAAATGCCCTTCGGTCGCCCTCATGTTCCAAATTGGTGAACATGCAACCTATCACGATGTAATTATTGTGTTTACTCCTTTCCTGCATTTTTTTTTACCAAAAAGTAAAAATGTATAGTAGCCTCATTTATATCTACATATCCTTTTATTAGATGGGTGGATGCAAGGAAAGAAGAGATACTTGCACTAACAAGACATGCAAAGGCCATGAAGTCGATATCATGCACTTCTCAATTGGAAATGCCAGGACGTCTCTATGGTGGAAATCCAATCGACAATAGAGAGGGACATGGAGGTGATAGGTAACAAGACATACTTCTTTATGGTTAATTAGTAATTTGCTAAGAGTTTGAACATTTTGCTAGCAAGATAAATTGCTAGATGAACTTATACAAAGTTGCGATATGTTAGATCCGCCTAATTTGTTGTTAACTGGTGACGGAATTTTGTATGTTTTTGTTGTTTTGCTATGTTCTTTATGCAAATTACTAGCTCAACTTTTGAAAAAAAATGCAATTTACTAGCTGAATTTTGTAAAAATTTGCAATATGCTAGTGGAACTTTGGGGAAATTCACATTTTGAAACCATTTAGTAGAAAATTGCAACTTTACATAAATTCAGTTAGCAAGTAGGTAATTAACCCTCTATTTATTTGTTTCATTCTACAAAAACCCGAAAAATATTGATGTAGACTAAACTATATGAATATGGTGATTAGGTTTGGCCATTTAGTTGATGTATATGCTTGGACTCCGCACTGTAGATACCTTGACGGAACCGGGCCTTCAGGTACTTACTCAGAATATAACTGCTTTGCTCATTACTATTTGAAAGTTACTGCTTTGCTAAATGAAACTACATCTGTAAATGCATTAGGAAATGGAAATGATTCCACTGCCCAGAATGACTGGAAGGGGGCATGGTGGCATAGCAGTTTCTCTACTCATTCTGGTAATCTCGTTGCTTCTGTTGTTTTTTTTTTTCATGCTGCTGAATGTGCCAATGCTTAGCAAGTTGTTACGGGATAATAACATGAGTGATCCTTAATCAATCTCTAGACGTACTTATTTGCTAAACACGGGCTCTGCTTATATCAGGTTTTGTCGAAGAAGACAATCCATATTCTTCAAAGGGTGAAAAGGGTACATATTACTTCGAGTTCTCCCGGCCTTTGAGAACAATGGACCGTATTCAACAGGTATGATGTCATTTTCATGCACACTTCCCCTTAAGTTAGCTGCTCTAATAGTTTCCAAAAGAACTAAATTTTGAAGGTTTCACAAACAAAAAAATTGAATTTTTTTCTTTAACACAAAAATATATTGATCTTTCAACTGCATACCAGAGTGCTTGATTTCTATACTAAAACGCAACAGAAATCACACAATTACAGACACAAAAATCACACAACTACGTGATACTTTTTAAGGTGACGCAAGAGGCAAACAACTATAGCTTCTGTTAATATTCATTACGTGGACGGGCATCGTAGATTGCACTTTATGTAAGTTTGAAACTTGATTTTGCTCTTTGTCCAGAAAAGGAGTATGGTTTTCGCTACAAATTCGGTTTGTTTTCTTGGTAATTAACCATTATCAAAATGTTGTAGTCTACTGTAGTTAAAAACTCGTTTCTATGTTGTAGAAACACACGTTTTTACGTTGTTACCATAAAAAAAGAGTCAAAACGTAACCATAGTCATTTTCTGAGTGCGTAGAGTCGTAAAAACAAGTAGAAACATAATAAGTCCTAAAAGTTTCTACCGTTTCTAGATTTATTTACCATTATTTGCCAAAAATTGCCCAAACAAACTATGCATAACCTTGTAGTAACTGTTACATGAACACAAACATCTTTGCCTATAGGATGTTCAATTCACAATTGGCAAAACAAGCAAGATGTCGGCTGCATTATGGTACCCTGTTGACGACAAGCCATGGCACGGTTCATCACACTACTCCATCAACTGCGATTGGATCTCTCTTGACATATCCGGTGGTGGCTCTTTACTCGGTAATCACGGTTCATGGGACGCGTCAAGTGCTTTCTCCCTATTGTTTTCGGTTATTTCTTTGTGTTTATCGGGTTATATGCTCTACCGGCTCTCCGGACCGAGGGATCAGTACAAGGGTATGTCTCTTGTGGGTGATGAGATGGAGCTTCAAAGATCTTGATGTACATTTTGATGTGATGTTATGATTGAATAAGGTTTTAAGGCATTGTATTGGTTTTGGCATGCCAAAATAGGCCTCATCTTAGCCTTAGTGAGCTTAAAATAAAGAGTTAAAAAAACCTAAAAACATGTTAATATGGAAAGTGTCAACTTTTTTTTTGGTTGTTTTTAGGTGTCTGTATGATTACTTTAGAGAAGTAAATTTTAACGAAATCGACTGCTAAATTTGAGTTTTCATGCAAGCTCCATTTTCGTCACCTTATCGGGACCGTCACATGAGAAGATGGCCACATCCGTATCAATAAATTCCGCTTCGTTGTCGCACCACTCTGCTGGAAACCTTTTCTTTTGGATGTTTAAGTTTGGGAGGAAGTCGGATGATTTTATGAAACGTAAAGAGTGATGGATTATGAGTGAGTGAATGTGTTGATGAAAATAATTGAATCGAGAGGAAAAGATACGCGAAGACACCAACTTTTAAAAAAATGAAACATAGAATTGTCCGTATTAATATTTTATAAAACACTAAATTTTAATATGAATGAAACTTGAAATTGTTTTTAAGTTCTTGATTAAAATAAAATAGCATATTGGCAAAGTAGCTACACTAGTGTAGATAAAATGTTTGTGAAGTATTGTTAACTCTACAAATATGTTTTTTTTTTTTTTGGAGTTATGATGTTGATACATGTTTCAACTAGAATATGTCAAATCATTATGAGTGAGTTTATGTTGCATGTTTTGTAATGTCAAGGTAAGTCGGTCAGAATAGGTATAATTTCTTCCTTTTTATAATGTAATTAAAAAAATGGCGTTGAAACAAATATGTCATTAAATACTTTAAATTAACAATATAAGGTGTAATTTTCAAACACTTTTCAAATTAACATCCTAACTAGCAAAAAAATAAATATCCTCCTTTCAAATTAACTAACATTGAATCGCTTACAAATATTAACTTTTTTAAACACATTTATAAAAGCTATTTTTTAAAAAATTGGATTCGCCCACATAAGATCTGTATGGTTTACGTATACAATGTATACAATGTAAATGAATTCGAGTTTATTTATTTTGAATTTTTCATGGATATACACTGATACTAATTTTGACCACGAGAGAATAAAATGGTAATTTCCAAATCAATATGTCAACTTTATCGGTTAGTAAGATTGCGTCACGTAAACATTTAAATTTGTTGTGGTTATACCAAATCTTATAGTGGGTAATAAATCGAAACATATTGAATTGGACTTAAGATGATCTGGATTTTGAGAGATATTGAAACAGTTGAAGTTGGAGAGATAAGAAAATAACTGGATTACTTGTCGATTTAATTGGTGTGTTCAATTACAAACAGTTTATGTTCATTTTTTCCACTCGTTACGCGGTGCGCGTGTTCAATACCTAATCAAATTAAATCTTTATGAGTATGCATGACCAACTTAGAATCTTAAAATAGAAATTGTCTATCATTAAGTGACATTTTTTTATATATAGTAAAGTCAATATTACTAAAAAAAAAAAACTATGATAATTACAAAACTATGAGAAAAACACTAACATAGAATCTTTAGATATTCATCAAAAAAGAATCAATCTTTAGATAACCAAATTAATTGTCTGAATTTCATTCCAGAGACAGCGGTGCAGTGAAGAACTACATCCGTTCTCCTCGCTAACGTGTCCACCCATGTGCGCATCCTCCTAACCTGCGCACCCAGTTGCAGCGTATTGAATTGAAGAGACTTGAAACGGAAGCCGAAGAGCAAGAAATAGAAGGTGTTCGGCTTTCTAGAAGAGAGAGATGGAGATGAATTTCGTGATCTCTTCTTCAGAAAAACAGCGGATATGGTCTGATATGGTCTGGTGTGCTCAGAGAAGTGTGTTATTGGGCTCGTGGTGTGGACGTAGCAAAAATATGGAGGAAGCTTATTTCCACACCCGTCTTCTATCCTCGATCAATCTTCTTTACCATTACTCACCTTCCTTCCTCACTTCTCCGCCTCTTCTTTACCCTAACCCTAATTCTGAAAGCCGACCCATTTATAATCCTCTCTCGCCGCTGCTCCCCTCTTTACCATCACTTCCATCTGGGTATCTCTCTCTCCCCGCACTGGTTCTTCGTGTTTCTTGCGGGGCGACGTTGGGCACTGCGTTGTAAGGTGAGATAGTCTCTTGATTTGGTCTTGATCGTTCGAAAGATCGTTCTTTTAGTTCCGTGGGTTCTTGTTTTGATTTTGATTGTGTGCGGTTGATGAACTCTCCTGCATTGTGACGATCGTGGCGGTGATGCGTCTTTGAAACTGTTCAGTTGAATTCGAAACTTCTGTTGGTTCTCAATGGTTGAGTTCTTCTGTTAATTCCGTTGGTTATCCTGACTAATCAATTTGGCTAGTAATTGCTAGCGAAATTGAATTGCAACGCAAACACTGCTTTCATAATGTTTGGGTAATCTTCTCTTTGCTGGATCTGCCACGCTTGTATTAATTCATTTTGTGTATATTTATGTGCATGTATTGAATGATTCATGATTGTAGGGCATTACTTATTGAATTTCTCTTCTTTTGCATTGATTATCTTGCTTTTGCACTTAATGGAGTGAATAATGATAATTTGCTCACCTAAGCATGAGTAGATGACCTATTATGTTATTGTGTTTTTTCAACAAATGTATAGTATTGACAAATATCTCTTAATGTAGTTGGGTTTCAGTTACTAGGCCACTGAAATTCTTCATCCATGGAAGAGTCTGGTGGAGAAGCTCGGGTTACTGTTGCTGTGAGAAAGAAGAGGAGCCAGCCTTTCCGGAGACCCCGGCCTGATGAAACCAAAGACCAATCCTCATCATCTCCAGCACGAACTTCTGATGATGCTAGTGATGAGATCACTGGTGGTGATACCAACTCCAGTAGAAAGGAGTTCAACCTTAATCAATGTGCTGCACGTGTTTCTTCTTCTGGTAAGACCGAAGCTGATGGCGGTTTTAGTACATTTTACTGTAACGAGCCAAGTAGAAGCGGAAGTAGTAATAGACGGTCTAGTGAGGGTGTTCTTGCACCAGCCAATTGGAAGAACAGTAGTAGCAGGGATGATAACTGTGAGTGGGAGAATGGTGAATGTCCTAAAGGAGCAGCTTCTTTGGATGAATTCGGAATTGAGAGCAAGGTTAGGAAATTAAAGCTGAAAGTGGGTGGCGTTACTCGTACAATCTCCACTTCCAACGGTGCATCTGAGAGTGGTTCCTCTAAGAACTCACAAGCCTCAGATTTTTCCAGAAGAGGGAATCAGAATGCCCAGGTATAAATACTTGATTCGATTCTTGCTTAAAAGCTTATCGAAATTGGGAATTTATGCAAAATTGATGAGGGGCCGTAGAATTTGAATCGGAATATCATTATGTTTCATCATAGCCTAAAGAAGTATGTTATTAATTTACAATCATTATGCTAAATGAATAATAAACTAGACTACAAATACCAAAAATTACACAACATAGTAAATGGAATATTATGAGTATCGGAGCCCCAAAAACTGTGTGTATTTTCATAATTATTCCTATTAGATTAGATATATTGAACCATTTAATATAAATGCATAAATTTGATTTTTAGTACGTTAGTATTTTACAATCATTATGCTAAATGAATAATAAACTAGGTCACACAAAAAAAAAAAAACTATTCAACATAGTAAATGAAATATTTGAATATCGGAACCCCTAAACCTGTGTGGGCATACTTTAATAATTAGAATTCCTTTTAGATAATTATATATTTTGAGTAATTTAATTTTAGTACGTAAATGTATTTTTTAGATGTTTAGGATTTGTTATTTGTTTATAACCTTTTAATTCTGATTTGCATATATGCAAAACGACCCCGTAAGACTAAAATCCAGATTTTAAGGACTGTAAGTTTGAATAACGCATGGGATTGCTTGTTGTACTAGGTTTCGGATGCGTATACTAGTTGGTATGTTAATTATGATGTTACCATAAAGATTTCGCTTATTTTGGTAGTACAGAAATCTGTATTTGATGGTCTAGGTTATTTGTTAATAACAGGGCAATTCAGAATTTGCTAGTTCTTCAGATAAGAAGAGTGGCTTGAAGGGAATTCCTTGGAAAGATTTCTCTAAAGGAGGGTTTAGTTTCGGGAAGAGAGATCCTGCCGCAGGAATGAAGAACGCTGCAAAAAATGCTGCTGCTGCTGAGAAGAAAGAGGACAGAGCTGAATCTGTTCGGAAGAGCAAAAGGGTACCTAAGAAACGGCTAATGGATGGAGAATTTGACGATGAGGATGATGATGAGATTCGGTTTGTGCAGAAACTCAAAGCCCCGAAGGCCATTTTGGTAAATAAAGATTCTGATGAGGAATCGGGAAAGAAACAGCACAAACTTGTTAGCGTTTCTGATTTAGATCGTGTTGCTGCAACTAAGGCGAACAAAGATGGAAGGAGAAAATCGAAAACTGAAGACACCGATTATGTGGAGGAAGATGAAGCTGGATCTGATGGTGGAGTGGAAGGCAGTAAGAAGAAGAAGAAGGGAAAAAAAGAATCCATTGATAATTCAATGGAAAATAATAAGGAAACCATGACACTTACAACGCGCCAAAGGGCTCTCCAATCGAGCAAAGATGCGTCTAGCTTAATCGAGTTCCCCAATGGGCTGCCTCCCGCTCCATCAAAAAGTAAGCTTTTTTTTTTTTAACAAACCAAAAAGAAAAGATTTTTGATGTAATTGATGGTATGCGTTTATATTACAGAGCAAAAGGAGAAACTGACAGAGGTTGAGCAGCAGCTTAAGAAAGCTGAGGCTGCACAGAAGCGTAGAATACAGAATGAAAAGGCTGCTCGGGAATCTGAGGTTCTTATTTATTTGATTTTTTTACTCTGTGAAGTTGGATAAATGTTTGAGGAATCAATTGGTAACCTGACTATAAAATGGAAATGATCTCTTGGCTCTTCAAATTGAATTAAGTTACATAATTGCCATGGGGATATTGGATATTGATGTATTAGTATAAACATGGTGTATGATCTTTGTAGGCTGAAGCTATTAGAAAGATTCTTGGCCAAGATTCCAACCGGAAGAAAAAGGAAGACAAGAACAAGAAGCGTCAGGAAGCACTTGCAGAGGTATCAAATGATGTTCTAACATTATAAGCTGCTGCAAAAATGATGTCCTTCAGTTTATGTTGCTTTTATGTATATATGATTTGGCGGTGTAAATTGCAGGAGAAAGCTGCAAAAATGATGTCTTTCAGTTTATATTGGCTTTATGTATATATGATTTGGTGTTAATTGCAGAAGAAAGCTGCAAAAATGATGTCTTTCAGTTTATGCTGGTCTTATGTTATATGATTTGGTGCAAGTTGCATGAGAAAGCTGCAAAAATGTTGTCTTTCAGTTATGTTGGTCTTATGTTATATGATTTGGTGGATAAAGCTGCAAAAATGACGTCTTTCAGTTTATATTGGTCTTATGCTAAATGATTTGGTGCAAATTGTAGGAGACAGCTGCAAAAATGATGTCTCAGAGTTTATATTGGTCTTATGTATATATGATTTTGTGTAAATTGCATGAGAAAGCTGCAAAAATGATGTCTTTCAGTTTATGTTGGTCTTATGCTCTATGATTTGGTGTAAATTGCATGAGAAAGCTGCAAAAATGATGTCTTTAAGTTTACATTGGTCTGTAGGTTATATGATTTGGTGCAAATTGTAGGAGAAAGCTGCAAAAATGATGTCTTTAAGTTTGCATTGGTCTGTAGGTTATATGATTTGGTGCAAATTGTAGGAGAAAGCTGCAAAAATGATGTTTTTCAGTTTAAATTGGTCTTTTGTATATATGATTTGGTGTAAATCGCTGGAGAAAGCTGCAAAAATGATGTCTTTCAGTTATGTTGGTCTTGTGCTAAATGATTTGGTTCAAATTGTAGGAGAAAGCTGTAAAAATGATGTCTCTGTGTTTATATTGGTCTTATGTAATATGATTTGGTGCAAATTGCAGGAGAAAGCTGCAAAAATGATGTCTTTCAGTTTATGTTGGTCTTATGCTCTATGATTTGGTGTAAATTGCATGAGAAAGCTGCAAAAATGATGTCTTTAAGTTTACATTGGTCTGTAGGTTATGTGATTTGGTGCAAATTGTAGGAGAAAGCTGCAAAAATCATGTCTTTCAGTTATGTTTGTCTTATGTTATATGATTTGGTGGATAAAGCTATAAAGCTGCAAAAATGATGTCTTTCAGTTTATATTGGTCTTGTGCTAAATGATTTGGTGCAAATTGTAGGAGAAAGCTGTAAAAATGATGTCTCTGAGTTTATACTGGTCCTTACGTAATTTGATTTGGTGCAAAGTGCAGGAGAAAGCTGCAAAAATGATGTCTTTCAGTTTATGTTGGTCTTATGCTCTATGGTTTGGTGTAAATTGCATGAGAAAGCTGCAAAAATGATGTCTTAAGTTTACATTGGTCTTTAGGTTATATGATTTGGTGCAAATTGTAGGAGAAAGCTGCAAAAAAGATGTCTTTCAGTTTATATTGGTCTTACGTTATATGATTTGGTGGATAAAGCTGCAAAAATGATGTCTTTCAGTTTATATTGGTCTTGTGCTAAATGATTTGGTGCAAATTGTAGGAGAAAGCTGTAAAAATGATGTCTTTGAGTTTATGTTGGTTTTATGCTCTATGATTTGGTGTAAATTGCATGAGAAAGCTGCAAAAATGATGTCTTTAAGTTATACATTGGTCTGTAGGTTATATGATTTGGTGCAAATTGTAGGAGAAAGCTGCAAAAATGATGCCTTTCAGTTTATGTTGGTCTTATGTTATATGATTTGGTGTAAATTGCAGGAAAAAGCTACAAAAATGATGTCTTTAAGTTTATATTGGCCTTATGTTATATGATTTGGTGCAAATTGCAGGAGAAAGCTGCTACTGCATCGATGCTATCGGGAAGTACCGTTCGAATTGTATCGGGGCCCACAGGGACTACCGTAACGTTCCCAAACGAAATGGGTCTCCCTAAAATCTTTGATCCCAAGCCTAGCAGGTAATGTTTTTGCTTCATTTTCAGTAAATTCTGCAGCCAAGAAATCGAACACCAGTCGTATGCTAATTGAATGTATGTATGTATGTATATATACAGTTATCCCCCGCCTCGTGAGAAATGTGCGGGCCCGGGTTGTTCGAACCCGTATAAGTATCGGGACTCGAAGACGAAAGTTCCTCTCTGCAGTCTCCAGTGTTACAAGGCAGTTCAGCCAAAGACAGTGCCAGAAGGTGGTAGTAGTAGCAGTTGATGATTTGATTTGGGTTACAATTTCAATCTGAGGAACTTGATTCATGTTATACTAGTTTAGTATATTGTTGTGAACTTGGTTCATGTTATACTAGTTTAGTATATTGTTGTGTCTAAATAGATGGTTAATTGCAATAGAGAAGCAACATTGTGAAGAGGTGTTTCTTTGGTGGTGTAGTCAGCAAACTATTTGACTATTATTTATATATATATTAAAATACTCAAAATTAGATTTTTCTTTCTAAATTTCCATCTTGTTGAAATTTAGAGGATTAGGACTAATTAGTTTTTAATTGTTTCAACGGAGTTTGAATCCAAAATCGCTGAACCGCTACATTTTGTACATGGTTGTAAACACATTTTTTATTTAAATGATTATTTTATAAACTTAATAATAAAGAAACAATATATTTATTTATAAAGATAAGTGCATTGTAAGAAACATAAACATCCTCTAAGAAGGATATTTCTAGCAACAATATAATTGTAACTTTGATTGAAGAAAATATCAAGTTGAGTTAAGACAGATGAATTTACAGACATTAGATCAGGAGAGTAAAGCTTAATCAGATCTTAACCTAAAGATCACTTGAATTTGATGCACCATCGCCAGCTGGCTTCGGTTTACACTACAGAAAAATAACAAAAGCTTCAACGACTGGAAATAAGTTATTTTTTTCCCGGTTTGCTAGCTTTAAGTTTTACCGTTCAGACAATTTGCTAACCTAATTTTTTTTTTACCGGTTTGCAACTCCAAGTTTTACCGGTAAGACAATTTGCTAGTACAAGTTTTACCGGTTAAATAATATGTTGTCTAAGTTATATTTTCTGTCATTTTTTACTCAAATGTATATGTGTTTGTCACATGCTTAGAAAAACGTGATAAACCCCCTGAGGAAATGACTGGAATGCTCCCATTTTAATTTTTATATCAGCCATTTGAATAAAACTCTAACTTACATTGTTAGATTAATATATTGTTGTTGCAAAGAACGTCACAAAAATCATCAATCAATGTACATATTTAGAATAGATTAAGGTCCCATATATTAATCTAACAATGTACAGAAATCACCCACAATACAAGTTTAGTTCAGAACAGTTGCAACAAGTCATAGAAATCATCAATTAGGCAGGTTCAAAATAATTGCAAATGTTCAAACAAATTAATCAAACGGAGAGGTGAGATACGACATTTGAAATTAGAGTTTCGTTCAAATAGCTGTTATAAAAATTTAAACGGACCATTTCAGTCTTTTCCTTACTGGTTTGTCACGTTTTTTAAGCATGTGACGAGCAAGTGTACTTTTCCGTTAAAAAATGACGAAAAATGTAACCTAGATAGCACATTGTCGAATAAGCCAATAACCTTAATTGTTGGGCTTATATATTAAAAAAAGGCTTCTATTACGGTGACTCATTCACCAAATGCCAACATATACTCGCATTATTCTCTGGAGCGTCGACCAACTATGACTAGATTTAGCTCTTCTATCCTTTGTTGGATTTATCAGAGGCTTCTTCTCTGAGAACCGAGGACTTCTAGGGTGGGAGGGGCCCTCAAAAGGCTCTAGCGAGATTCATCTATTCGCCTTCTAACGTTATCCCGGGTTTGTTTAACTTGGATGTGGAATCTATCCTTTGGATTAAGTCATCTCATCTTTCCACAGGTTCTGTTTGTCTAGTTATCGTTAGAGGTTGGGATTGAGATCCCAACCCTGTAAAGAAGGGTTAAAGGGTCTTTTGGTATCATATATTTGACAAATGTTGGCTTTTGGTGCCATATATTTTTTGTTTTGGCTTTTGGTGTCACATGTTTGCATTTTTTAAACTTTTGGTGCATTTGTCAATTAACTTTCAAGTTTGACCGTTAAATAATACTTTTATTTTGTTCAATTTAATCCTCTGATCTATACACCTAACTTTTTACAATTTAGTCCCTAAAAAATCCAGTTCGACTCTAGGGTCCACCTCTTCGATGATGACCTAAATTATTTCTGGCGCAAGAGGTGGTGTTTCCTTGTTCTTATTCAAACACTTATTTAGGAGCGCCCTTTTTTCTCTTAGCGTTAACGAGGACAGGTCCACCATAGAATCGTCGACTCTGATATCAAGTTGTTAAGAACCCGAATATTAAAAAGAACTATAAGAACACAAAAATATTTGTAAATAGGAAAGCTTACTTCCTAATCAACCCTAATATTTTTTGGAGACTAAGATTAGTTGTTAGAAACTTGATTTATTTCATTATCACCATATCCTTTAAATAGAGATTACAAAATCTCTTAGAATATATTATTTGCCTAATAAAGATTTCGACTATTATAGTAAAATGAATCTACTCCTTACCGACGAATCTATCCCCTTAATAATGAATCTACCCCTTAATCCTTCGTTGATACACTTTACCGAACATAACAACTTCCTCGATCTAATGTCAAACTGGCTCATATGGTGGGAAGGCGACGTCTAGAAAATCTGTAAACGGAATTTGGTTTCACCCCTTATTTTGGAGTTTCTACTTCACGCCATACGTCTATAATGTTGGATTATACGTCTAACTTAATATGACACCATTGTTATAAAAATAATTGTGAATATTTATTTTTATATTATTTTCTATTTTTTTTTCTCGGATCATTATTTTATAAATGATTTTAATTTCAATTTTTACTAGAAAGCATAACACAACTTAAATTAAGAAATATATACTAAAATTAAAGATGAAATAAGTTTTAATGTTAGCTCTACTTTCTAAGATATTGTGGAAAAACAAATAAACTTTCTAAAATTTAAGCATTAGCTCAACTTTATCTAAAATCTAAGCATTTATATATATATATATATATATATATATATAATGTTGAAAGAGAAACCTCAAAGTTGTTTGATGGCTTCGATCAATCATTCCCTAACTAAGTCAGCTTCATCTATAAATCAATTAATTTTCCAGGTGAGAATCAAAGGAATCGAGTTGTTATGTCATGTCGTTACCAACCGAAAGTAGTTGATTAATTACGGTCAATACAATAAATATATACTCACCAACTAATATTTATGATTAGACGTAAACATGCTAACACGAATGTTCTTTAATTATATTTTTATCATCATTATCGTTTTGTATTATTAGCTCTGTTAGAGGTCAAACCATATAATATATGTACAAATTATTATTGACATGTAAGTTGCACAAAGTTTTACTCGAGCAAAAAATAATATATATTATATAATAGTTATTAATAGATATATTTGTTTTATTATCTCATATAAGTTATATAAAATAAATCATACGTAAAGGAGGATAATATATAATATCCTGCTTATCCTCATGTAAGTATTAGTGCGTTATGATAGTTATTATCAAACGAAAAAATATATTTTATAAAATTGAATATATATATATATTAGTTATTTCTGCATGTGCTTTGCACATGCATATTTCTAAGATTGTTATTTATATAAAGTATAATTATGATAATTACATTTAATATAACAAGTTTATTTTTATCTAGTAACATGTATAGAATTTAGTGATCATTATGGGAAAAAAATCGGAGTTTTTGCATGATTGTCGGACATCATATGTAATTAAACGGCCAGTTTCACTGAGTGATTTTTTTAAATTCTGAACCGCATACATAAAAATAAACGTGCGACCTTAAATATGTTGAATCTTTAATGCATCACATATCATATATTAAATCATAGTTTAGAGCTACAACAGTTACGGGTTTCTTCGGCTTATCGACGTTTATAACTGTCCCATTTTGGTTCTATATCCAAAGACCCTGTTTTTTTCATAGATTGTACCGGTTCGGTAAGATTTGGGTCTAAACCGGTTTGATAACAAAATTTAATCCAAACCGAACGAAATAGGTTGGTTTAAACTTTAGAATGTAGGTGACCTTTTGAAGATATGTGTGGAACCTTTTGGAATGTAAGTGACTTTTGGGGGTGATGACCCAACACAAATTATATATTGGTATATTGATATATATATATATATATATATATATATATATTATATATATATATATATAAAAAGTAAGAATCTCTGGACGTGACAACAACTTATTCCACCAAATGTTGATTAAAAAGAAAAAAAAAATTCTACCAAATAATAATAACTATATATATATATGTAACGATCAAACCTTACATATTACGTATAAATTTAATAGAGCTATTTCCTTTCCTCCATGAACGTGACTTCAAAACAACACATCCACGACCACGACAACCACCGATGAAGAAGACGATGATGTCTGGTTTTTTGCAGAAATGGAAAATGTCGAAGAAATTCTTCAACCTCTCAACAGCATTCAAGGAAGCATTCCATCTCCTCACCATCACCCTCCTCAGCTTACTCCTCCCCCTCTCTTTCCTCCTCCTCGCACGCCTCTTCTGCAACAGCTACTTCAACATCGCCACCACCGGCGCCGCCACCACCACCGCCGCCGCCACCGCCACCGCCGCCTCCATAGTTCCACACCCAGTCTCCTTCATCCTCTCTCTCTTCTTCGACACTAACCCGACGCTCCTCCTCGGACTTATCTCCACCTTCAGCGTCTCCACCTTGGTCCATGGCCTCACCGCCGCTCCGGCCACCGCCGGCGGTGGCCCCTGCCTCTACGCATCGTGGGTCTGTCTTTGTTTCTTCCAGATCTTCGTCTGTCTTGGGATTGAGGGCAGCATAGCTGCCGGAGTCCAGGGCGGCTCGAGCCCACTCGGGTCCGAGGACTCGAACCTGCGGTTCCTCAGCAGGTAGAGATAATAGACATTTTTACGTATATACAAGATTGCTTTCGCAAAATCAGATAGGCAGCGTTAATATTAAATTTCTCCCTAAACTTCGTTCTTCCTTAGAAATATAACTCGTTTTACTAGTTGGTCCAACCGATGTTAACTATATAATTACCTACATCATGCATTACTGACAAAATTTATAATTTGTCGCTAAAAGTCCATCGAGAAGACTAATTTTGCCAACCAAGCTAAAATTCGGTCGGCAGAAGTAAAAAATTTCGACGAAACATATATGTAGGATCAAAATTTCACTACAAGAAAATTGTTAATTTATGACGATATTTTTTTTTCAAGGGAAGCGATCTCTCACAAATTATAAGAATTTTCAATGGATTTATCAAAAGAAATTATTTACGAAACTCAAAATTGTGTAAGAGATTTTTCACCAACTTTCTAGCCAATCTTTTTGTTAGAAGTCATTCCCTTAGAAATTTTTTGAATGTTGTATTTGTAAGGGATTTTCAACATTCTCTTACAAATAAGTCTATATGTCCATCACAAATAAATCACTCACAGACGACTAGATTTCTTGTAGTATTATAAGGACAATCCAGTTTTTCGTTTCGGTATTGGTCTAATTAACTGGTCTAACTGGTGACCCCCGTCAACAGGGTTGTCTTCTTCCTAGGGTTGCATGAGACGATGCGACACTGGGCTCGAGTGGTGGTCAAGCCGGTGGTGGATGATTCCGTGCTAGGCGGGCCCAGAGAGGAGCGGTGGCCAGAGAAGGTGGTGACAGCAGTAGGGTTCGGGATCCTGTGGTGGTGGCGGCTCAGGGAGGAGGTCGAGGCGCTTGTGGTGGTGCCCAAGGTGAAGATGGAGCTCTTGATGGGGCTAGGAGTGGCTGACTTTATTGGGTGGTGGCTCTACTACCTAACCATAACCATTGGTGTTGTCAAAGTAATGAAGAGTTTGGTGACAATTTGCATGATTATGATGTGTAGAGGGTCTAGAAGGCAACAAAGTAGATTGTTTGAGGACTTAGATGGCCATGGGGTTGAAGACAAAGTCTAATGCAACCTTTTGTCCCCTTGTCTTAATTTGTGAAGCATTTCATTTACTTCATTACAGTACAATACAAACTGTTGCAGTTATGTAAATGGGTAATTTTTTTTAGGGTTAAAGGTACTTTTGATACCACATGTTTGACCGAATGTGGCTTTTAGTACTGGATGTTTAGTTTTGTATACTTTTGGTACCAAACGTTTGAAAAAATGTGGCTTTTGGTACATCTGTTAGTTGGCCGTTAAATGACATGTGCAAGTCACGTGATCGACTCTAAACTTTTAATTTTGTTCAGTTTAGTCCCTCAAATATATTCCTAACTTTTATTTTATTTAACTTAGTCATAACACTTAAAAATCGGAGCCAATTAAACCAATCGAATTCAATTGACATAGCCTCATTTGGGTCAAATTTACCCAATTGGAGATAGGTACCAATTTGGTTCGATTTTGAAGCTTTAGGACTAAATTAAACAAAATAAAAGTTATGAATATATTTGAAAGATTAAATTGAACAAAACTAAAAGTTTAGAGTCGATCACATGACTTGCACATGTCATTTAACGGCCTAAACTAACGACCAACCAACGGATGTACCAAAAGCCACATTTTTTCACGTTTGGTACCAAAAGTATACAAAACTAAACATGCAGTACTAAAAGCCACATTCGGTCAAACATGTGGTATGAAAAGTACCCCTTTTTTTATTAAAAAAAAAAGTGTAGTAATGTTTGGCTCTCATATTCACTTGCAAAAATATCATATATTTAAACAATTAACACATGCAATGATCCTGTCAACATAGCACAATCAACAGTCAAACCTCTGTTTTTATGGAAATGATTTTTTAATAAAGCCACCTTGAGAATTCGAACTCGTAATTCTTGAATCCAACCATATAAGAGTAAGAGTGAACACTATCAACTACTAAATCTCAACTACATATAGTAAATATTTTTTTAAAGGGGTAAATTGTCACTATATCCACCCAATTTGGCCTAAAAGTTGTTTAAATTTTTTAATCGACTCCAATTCAATTGAGACTCAATTCGATTGAGGTTCAACTCGAGCGCTGCTAAGGGTCTTTTTATTATGCCTACACTAGCACCATCATTGTAATTTTTTTTTATTATGCTACACAAGTATCATGATACTTTTTTTTATATTACTCTAGATGTGTACCCTACATGAAAATAAACATTATTAATGGTTTGATACAATATTAATATTAGGTGTAGTTAACAAAGTTCAGTCTTTGTAAGTTTTACATATGTTACAATTCAGTTCATATAGGAGTAAAAAGAGCACAAACATGGTGCTTCATAAGTATACTAGAAAAGCCCGAGTGCTAACCACAGTCCCGATTGATACTAAGGACATAAATGGATCAAGCAAACAAGTTTAAGGTCAAACTAGCAAATTTTAAAAACCAATATGACTTGAAGGAAAAATTGATCAAATTTATAGTAATAGATATTTGGGTTAAGAACCTACAAACTGTCTGAGAGTTGTCTTATGTAAGATTTTGGTGTATGAAATTTAAATTATTTATTGGCTGTTTGAAATTTCAACTTTGTTGAAATTTGGTTTTTCGTCCATTTTTGCTGTCAAATTTGACAGAATGGTGTGAAAAGTCAAAATTACCCCTAATACTTTTATGTTTACTCCGGTCGCCACCCTACTCCGGCCGGCCACCACCCAACTCCGGCCGGCCACCACCCTACTCCGACCGGCCACCACCCACCTCCGACGACCACCACCCTACTCCGACCGACCACCACCCAACTTCGACCGACCACCACCCAACTCCAGTCGGCCACCACCCTACTAGGGGCAATTTTAAGATTTACTTTTTTATCAGGTCATGTGACAAGCACATGACCAAGTTCTGTTAGTTTTAACAGCAAATTTGGACGGATACATCAAATTTCAACAAAGTTGAAACTTCAGACAGTCAATATCAACAATTTAAACTTCAGACACAAAAATCTTACATAGTGCAAATTTCAGACAATTTATAGATTCTTAACCCTAGATATTACCAAAAAAAAAAAGTAATAGAGGGATTATATTTCTTCAGTTGACTTACTACAAATAGGTTACAATTAAGTCATGACTCTTTCTGCAATGACTTGCCTTATATAGTATACATTACATGAACCAAAGGTGGAAAGCACAACACAAATGCACCAAAAACCCTAAAATGGATTTTTTTTTTTTTTTTGGTAATCAATTAGATCAATGCTGCCTGTACAAGCTAAACTCAATGACCCTAATATGCAAATTATAATCACAACAAATAAAAATAATCTTACTACTGAGGGCTTTGGCGCGGCATTTGCAAATGTAGATACAGAAGTTCATTCCACGAATCGGGAACTCCGGGAAGGCACCAATGGCTGCAATCTTGAATCTTGTCATTCCTTGATTTCTTACCATAGGTGGATGGGTGACCATCGATCCGATAACCAGACAGGACACTTATGTTTAAGAATGTCACCGGAGTTTTCATGTTTCTTATAACATCTTGAACAATAACAGTCTTGTCAGATGAATGGAGTATGGTTGAGGTTGTGTTCAGGGGTTGTGTTGCTTCCATGCAGTGACCCCCTGAGTTCCATTGGCCTCCACTGTTTAATTAGGAAATGCAGTATCTCAATTAATCAAATCAATCTTGGAAACTGTTTTCTGGAAATTAAAGAACTGTTACCAAAAACACATTTTTGTTCCAATAAAAAAACATTTTTTTTTCAAGATCTACTGCGAAAAACACTACTTTTCAAGTATTTTTGTTAAGAACTACTGGCAAAAACATTTTTTTTACCAAGAAGTGTTGATAAAAACACTTTTTTAAGAACTGTTGGAAAAATACTTACTTTTTTTCAAGAATTGTTGCCAAACACACATTTTTTTAAGACTATTTGCCAAAAAAGTTTTTTTTTTTTTTTTAAAAGAACTATAACCAAAATCTTTTTGTGTTTTTAAGAACTATTCCCAATTGTGTTTATTTGCAAGAACTGTTATTTGTTTTGCAGTCAAGAATTGTGTTACCAAAGACACTTTTTTAAACAACAAAACCATGTTCTTTACTTATAAAGTTCTTCCAAAAATAACAGACTAGTAGTGTGGGAGGTTTGTGGCAAACCTGAAATGAGAAGGTGATGAGCTTCTGAAGAACACCTGGGTTTTGTGTGGATCGATGTATTTATCAACCCACGAAGCCCAAGTTTTCATTGCTCTATTAAAGGCGATAGTCACGTCGAGCTTAGGAAGCACCTGCTTCCCTTCCTGATAGTAGTTGACTCTGTGATAAAAAGTTGAATATAGATTTAATCTAAGTTACTGGGAAAAAAAAAAGATTGAGCTTCATTGCATGTAAAAGCAATGGTGTCCAAAAACAATAATGTGAATAAGTAAAGAGCAATCATTCCTCCATGATTTGCAATAAGTCAAACTTCCAAAAGGGAAGAGAAATCAGATATTAAAATGACATGATTAATACTTTTGCAAATTGCAATCATTCCCCTGAAGCTTGTAGTTGTAGTGGTGATTAGTAAAGGATTATCCTTTTCTTCACCAATCATAAAGATCCATCATTGTCTCCTCTTTATCAACTTATATATGTATAGAAAATGCTCATTTGGTTTGCAGCAGCTTAGATCAAAATTCTCAAAACAGGGGTTGAGCAAATATGCATAATTTCCAAGAAAAAATGCAGAACAGAAAATAAAGATCTAAACTTGGAGGCACAGGTGTGTATTGCAGGATGAAAAAAAATAATCAAGAACACAGTCTTACCCAGCTTTTGTCTTGTAATGAGACCACCAATGTGCTGAATTGAAGATCAAAATATCAGCTTTTCTCCATCGTGATGAACTGCGATCCATAGTATCTATCCGCAAGGTAGGAACCCGCTTCATCCCGACTCTAGCCTTGCTCTCATGCACCAAATGATGAGTCACATAGAATTCAACTGTACATTGATAATCCTGAACAAACCAAAAAACTGCAGATATTCAATACTCACTAACTGTGACACCCAATTTGTAACCTATTGAATAGAAACGAGTGATGATGTGCCTTTCTACTTAAGCCCCACATGAATTCCTCATATTATGGGCTCAAGTGAGTATAACGGATTCAGTCATGCTGGGTTAGACTAGTGGGAATAATCGTTCGGGCTTGGGGCGTGACACTAACACCTTAAACTCTATTACATAACAAAATCAAAATCATAATAATTACCACAAATTTGAAGCTATAGTTGCCTTTCCCTTTAGTAATTCTTCTCCCATGTGTTTCATAAACCTTCTTTGGATCCTTAACAGCTCCCATCAACATACACAGCATCGATTCCCACTGGTTTCGGTTTATCGAATCCCCAACAAAGACAATCCTTTTCCCTCTAATTAGTTCCAGCATATTTGTGGCATTAAACCTAAAATAGTAAAATCAAAATACCATTAACCCAAATGCTATTGAAAGGAGAGAGTCTTATATGTAAGACCAGTTAAGAGCTAATCCAGCAACAAATTCATCACCATAAATGCATTTTCAGACACAATGCATCAATAGTTCAATACCTTGGAATTTTACAGTTTTCAGGTTGCCATCTCCACTTCATGTAGCCTTTATCTGGTCTTCCATTTCCTTCACAGTTGAAACCTTCGTCTATGAACGGACATGACCGAGTTGTATACAAAGGATAGCTCTCATCATAAACCCACTTCCCTTTCTCCAAATCACACTCTTTTAAGCTACGTTCCTCCCTCAGCTCCTCTACCTTCGTCGACAATCGAACCTTCTGGCTCTTCAACGCCTCGTTTCCCTTAACTGACTTCTCATCTTCACTCCTTAGAAGAGCCGCGCTGCCGTTCGATTCGATTTCTTGAACAGAAACTGAAATTTTCGCAAACCCAGAAAGATTTCCAGATACATTGAAGCGGGTATCGACCAGAATCGGACCTTGAATCCTCGTCGCGGAGAAATCGACGCCGGAATCCGTCAGTTTGTGGACATTAGCAGTGTTATTGAAGTGGAGTTCACTGTGTAGGGAGATTGAAGGAGTGTAGTTGAAGACCCAGATGGAGAAGAATGCAAGACAGAGGATTGAAGAACAGAGAGTGAAAGAAAGAACCAGAAACCTGGTGGATTTGCCGGAGAAGCTACGCTGCCTCTCCATCTAGACTGTACGGACGGAGGAAAATCAAACTCTTTCTTCTTTATTGATCTCTCTTACCTATTTAGAGGGTTCGTTGAGATTCGGTAGACTAGAGGGCCAGATGATGGTGATGGTGTGTGAAGAAGTGCTAGTGTGGTGGTGCTTGACAGAGTAGAGTTGGAAGATGATAACGTGGGGTGCCTGGGTGGCGAAGGTTTCGGCTCTTGGACGTAACGGACAAATAATTTTCTATAAATCTTGGTTTTTCTCAATTGGGATAATCTAGGTCATCTTTAGAGCACTTCCAATAGGAAGTGCCTAGTGCCTCCACATCAGCAGCCACGTCACTGCCAACTCATCAAAGTGGCACTGCTACAGTATTTGCTACAGTAAATGGCACTGTAAAATTGGCACTCTCTCCAGTAGTGGAGGCCAAGTTCCACTTCTACATTGGGACCCACATAATTTCATAATTCAAATATAATTTTTGCATTATATATAAATTATATATCGTTATATATAAATTATATATTCATATTTTTTTACAAATACAGACAAGAATAAATAATGAGATTCAAGTATTAGATGTTTTAATTAAAAAAAAAGGAAAAATATATACAAAATTATAAAAATGTAATTGAATTTTTTAATAAAAATTTACATTCTATAGGGATAAGAAAATAACCGGTCCGGTCGGTTCAGAACTGGTATAGACTGGACCGGTTCCAAACAGACCAATTATGCGAGAGGAGAACCAGACCAAAAACCAGTAATATACTTCTCAAAAAATTGATTTTTGACTGGACCAGACTGTTTTGAACTGGTTTTTAACTAAATCAGTTTTGTCAGAGGATCAGTTTTTCGTTTTTTTTTTTAATTAGGGTAAATTTGTATAGGAAAATGGGTCGGACCAGTTTTGAACCGAACCAGACTTTTTTTTACAGTTCCAGTCCAAAATCGGTCCAAAATTTTTAGTGCTAATTTCAAATTCAGTCCAGACCGGACCATACTGTTTTAATTAGTACCAATCCAGTTCGGGACATATTCGGGCCCGACCGGTTCGTGCATATCCATAGTTCTCTATTATCAATTCATTGCAATAATTATACGTTACTTGACCAAGGTAAAATTACTATTAGGTGCAGTCCCCATGCGGCATGCAGAATGATTGATAAGTATAATTGTTGATATAATAACATTGATCAATCAAATTCATTGAATCTATTATTTCACCATAATCAGTGTATATCTGTTATACGTTGATTGACATATCTTAATTCAACATCATCAACATATTCACGTTTATGTACATCCATGATCATATTAGTAAATTGATTATTGCATTAATCATGTGTTTTTATATATGATTTCCAATATATGTAAATTAGAAATATATTATATATACATCATTCTAAAAGTATAATTTTTATAATAATTTATCGTAAAAGATATATTTCTTTCATATAATAATATAATATAATATAATACGTAAAATATATAAAAATATATATGCATTAAAATAATATAATATTTTGTAGTAATTATTTTCCATATTTAATAATTTGAAATGTTATGCTATTTCAAAATTTATAATTAACGGTTATTCAACATGGTAACATATAAACAAATTAGATATGGAAATTTCGAAATTGATTCAAAGTTAAAAAGTAGTAATTTTGGTTCGTGTCGTTATTTATGTTACATAATATTCAAAATGACTGATTACGGCTCTTGTCTATCTGACTTAGCGTAACCGAATATATATACAATCAAAGAGATGAGCAACACAATCGAATAAAATAATATTAAAAAGTTGGCACCGACATGAACAGTAACTTGGGAGTTCCTACTAGTAGGCACTGTCCCACTTCACTATTCACTCAATAATGGCAAAACAGTAATATTAGTAATCCTAGTCACGCCTAGTGGCGCCTAGTCAGCGTCCAGTGGCAAAAATTGGAACTAGGCACTCCCATTTTGGAACAAGGCACTCCTATTGAAAATGCAAGTGCCTATTTAATCATTACCAGTAGGGACCAACAGTAAATGGCACTAGGCATTAGGCACTCTCTACAATAATAAATTTACAACATGGAACTAGGAACTAGGCACTAGGCACTACTATTGGAAGTGCTCTTAGTCTTTCTGTTATAGTAATCTAATCATATATATATATATATAGTTAAATAAATTCAATCCTACTAATCCTATAAGGGATAATAATATCTAAAGTCCTTAGGGTTATATTTATTTATTATATATAGTTTATTAATCAAATAATGTAATGTACATTATAATTTGAGATTACGTTCAAATTCAGTTTATACATTATATAATTTAAATACAATTATGCTTTTAGTTAGGTAGCTAATGTTTTGCCATGTCAATAATTAATATTCTAATTGGTCCGTGAAAATTACGCTCTCTTGTGAAAATCAACACCTAATATGTCATATTTATTGATTGTTCCACACATATAACAAATCAAAGAATAACTATTACCCTAGAAACCTAAAGTTGGTACGGATCCATTTCCTAATGTTGATACGGATTCATTTACACTAATGAAATGGGTGACGATCTTTGTAAAGATCTAATCTCATTAATATCTAATCAGATCGATCAAACTCTTTATCCAACCTATTATGGTAACAATTATCAATCTAAAAAAGAACAGCTAGAATACTAGACAACCTACGTACGAGTGCCAGATGTTCAAGTGCTTCTCGACATGTATACACCACATAAAAAAATACCGCTACGATGAGTACTGCTGCGAAAGTATTCATTAAAATAGTGTAGTAAAAAAAGGCTTAAACACCCCATTGACCCGCTGGCCATCCGAGTCATCGTTGACCGGCTGGCCAACAGAATCTTCAACAAATCTTGAATCTTCAAGAAATCTTGTCCGACAGACGGTGCAGGAGTCTGCCGGAAGCTCCCACTCATTTGTCGTCTCGGTTCCTTTGAGAACGTTGTTGTTCTCGATTGTCGTTTCCATTCATTCGCATCCTTTGACGACGCCAATCTTTGAGTATAGTGTTCAATTTACAAAAAAATGGCATCTTTATTGATTGTTCCACACACATACAACAAATCAAAGAATAACTACTACCCTAGATTCCTAATGTTGGTACGGATCCATTTCCTAATGTTGTCGGTACGGTTATAACATATCAAAATTCTATATCGGTTATAACTCAATTGATCAGGTTCGTTTTAATAGCCATACTAGACATGATCTACTAACTTTAGATAGTTGAGGCATGGATGAAACTATGTAAGGTAGATGAAGGATAATTATTCCACAATTTTGAATAATGTGTATTTTTTTTTCTTTAAAAAATGTAAATTTTTCTTATTATTTTCAATTTGCACCTTCTAACTTTTTATTTTGATTATTTACTCTTAAATAAGTGCAATTTTAATTTATTTATGTATCACGATAAAACAAAATTGTATACATGCTTATTATCACAATAATATTCTACTATATTTAGTGCATTATCAATGAAAACTTATAAGAGCATCCACAATGGTATTACGTAAAGATTACGTAAACGTGGGCCCTACATGTTTGTTTAAGTAAAGCAACAAAAACTATCTACAGTGGTTTTACATAGCATTCCTTAAAGATGGGACCCACACGTAAATTTATGTTTTTACATAAAACATTCCTTAAATTTAAGTAATGCACTATGTATTACGTAACCAATTTTTTATTATAAATTAATTCATTTTATAATTAATGCTAATATCTTATTGGTGGTTGTTGGAAAATCTAATAATAAAATATATTTAAGGAATATGTTTAAGGAATATATTTAAGGAATATGTTTAAGGAATATTTTATAAAATATTATAAAATATTTTTTACGTGTGTCTTAAATTTACGTATTACTTAAAGTGTACATAAATGTCTACGTGGCAACTTTAAAGAATACAATTTATGTAAAAGCATTGTGGATGCTCTAATACGTCAAATTTTAAATAAAACTTAAAGACTTGACACTAAATAGAAGAACTGTGTGGTTGGAGACAGAATCACATCTCTCTTCCTCTCTAAAATCACATATCCTTTCTGAATTCTCACTTCTCCTCAGCAACCCTCTCTCTAAAACCTCACATCAACTTAACAAAAACTCTATCTCCGCGTGCAAGACCCCTCACATCATCAACATGCCAGACTCTCATTCATTCTTAATAAACAAGGAGTCGATTGAGCCTCTCCGTCTCTCTTCAAACATCAGCTCTCATTTCCCTTCCCTTCTCACCGACGGCCGAGAGAGGTGGAGATAACTTCTCACCTACTCCGGCGAGATCGGCCTAACCGTAGCGGTGTCGACTGTTGCTATTGCTGCAGCAGCAGGTACTTCAGCCTTTTATTTCACTAGGTTGGGTTTTGATTTCACCATATGGCTTTTCTTCACAATCAGGGCCTTTAACAACAATTCTCTTTTGGGCTGAAGCTGCTACCCTTATGATTTTGTCCGAGTAAATTTTTTTCGTCAGTCTATTTGTTCCAAAATGCATGATTTGATTTTTTTTCCACACATTTTCACTCAGTTTAATTTGCATGATTTTTTCTTTGTCCCAAAACCCTAAACCCTAAACCAGTGTGTAAGCTTTTAAGGTCTGAAATCATGCAAATTAAACTGATGTGTGACAAAATTAAATCATACATTGTTCCAAAATGCATTTGTTTCAAAATGTATGATTTGATTTTGTCACACATCAGTTTAATTTGCATGATTTCAGACCTTAAAAGCTTACACATTATATCTGCCGGCCGGGAGATTGGTGCAGTTGGTGGTCGGGAGAAGAGCAAACATTTTTTTCTTGTAACCTTGTAACTGATTTAACCCTCTAACTATTTATGAGTAGTAATGAAAAATGCGGGCGACGGGAGGACGTGGTTATCTATCTATTTATAATAGTGGTGTGCAGGTACGGATCCACGTATGAACGTGCTATCATGATTAGAAAGTATTATGCAATTAGTGAAAGTTATTATTTAAAAATAGAATGTAAAGTTCCGGTTCGGTAATTCGAATAGTTATTCATTATTACTACCATTACTTTTGTCTTCTAAAACATATACCTCCATTAGACTCTACATAGAGTTATCTACATCACCTGGCCAACTGCGTCATCGTTGACCGACGGCTGGCCAACCGCATCATCAATGAGCAATCTTGTGCTCGTGGATCGGACGACGGAGACGACGCAGGAGTTTGCCGTCTCGATTGATTCTTATATCTCTTAAATAAGTGCAAAATTAATTTATTTATGTATCACGATAAAAATAAATAAATTTGTATACTTGTTTATGATCACAATAATATTTTACTATATTTAGTACATTATCAATGTAAATTTATGATAAATTAAATTTTAAATAAATTTTAAAGACATGACACTAAATAGAAGAACCTTGTGGTTGGAGACGTAGGAGCGGGCCGGGAGATAAAGTGATAAAATAGATACTACGGTTAAACACGGAGATAAAGCTGAGTTTTCACACTTTATTTGTTCTCAAAATAAATATTTGATTTTAAATTTTCTTATATTAAGATATAATATACTACCATATAGATTAATATAATAATAATAAAGTCGCATTACAATAAATATTACAAAACATACACTGTAATTTAACCTTACACTACATATAACAGCACAATCAAATACTGCAATCTAACATTACATTACATAGCTCACATTATTTGTAATTTCACATTTCAAGTACTCTCACATTAAGTTCATCCAAACAACCCTTAGCTTTAACCTCGGCCTTCGCCTCATTACAGACTCATTTATAAACTAAAACAATCAACAATCTCTTGACCATCTCGCAGGAAGCAGACGTCTCTCGCTTCATCGTCCCTCATTCAGGTAAAACCCTAATTTCTTCATTCTATTTGGTCGATAGCAATGCCGGTTGGATTTGGTCATTTTTCGCTAATAATTCTCTATTATGCCGTTGTCCTATATGTTCAGAGAGGATCTTGCGACAATTCTTCGATTTTTTCCGTTTATAGTTGCGATAGAAGGCTTTCTTTCTTTCGTGTCGGCGTAGATTTCTATTCTGAAAATTTTGTGTCATTGATGTCAGTTTATGTTCGGGTTCAATTGGTTCGGATGTATGTGGTTGAGTTTGCTATTTCGTTTAAGAGCAATGATGCAGAATCCGAAAAAGTGCGGAATGGTGAGCGAGAGAGTTTTCAAAGGGTGCAGGCATTTTTACCAGCCTCTCACATCCACACTTTTCCGTTCTTGAACTTTATTCAAACTATCATTTTCCCTCATTTAAAAACTCCTAAATTCAGGTATCATCTGCACGATATGAGCACTTTAGTTTTGGCTGGGAATCACAGTACAAACGGTATGCTTTTCAACTTCTAATCTAACTTAACCAATAGGGATTGGTTGCTTAACTGACAAGGTAGTTGCTGCAGTTGAGATTGTATACTTGTATTTTCTTGAGCTGAAGTATGCTGCTGTACGGGTTTTGCTTCAGTTTGCTTGGTTTTAACTGATATAGCTACTTTGGAATTTGGAAGTACAATTCCTCTCATTTTTTAGATTTGCATACTACCACTTTAACTGAACTTAAGCAATCCTTCCTATTTATTTATTAAACACGAATAATAGGAATAGATGAGACTTTACACGACAAAAAAGGGCATAGTTAAAGAAAATGGTTAAGAACGTATGAAATGTCTGAACTATAACACATGTTAACGGGAGAGGTCTGAAATTTAAAAAGTTAATAACGGAGGTCTGAAATTTCAATTTTGTTGATTTGAGGTTTTCCGTCCGTTTTTAGGGTTAAATTTAACAGAATTGTGTGAAATGACATTTTTGCCCCTTTAATATTTTGTTTTATTTAATATCTTATTTAAGAAAATGTGAAATGACAATTTTACCCCTAAAGTCAAATTAAAACCACCCAGCTCCGTCCACCGCCACCCGACTCCGGCCACCACCACCCGACTCCGGCGACCTCCACCCGGCTCCGGCCCCCACCTCAACAAAAAAACTCCGATCGGAGCCCAATCGGGGCCGGTGGCTCCGATTTGGGCCCAATCGGAGCCTTAGTGGTGGTCGCCGGAGCTGGGTTGGTGGTCACCGGAATCGGGTGGTGGTCGCCGGAGCCGTGGTGGCTTCAAGGGCATTTTGGTTTTTTCACTTCAAGCATGTGAGGGGCACACTTGATAGAAGGGTATTTTTGGAAATTTATTTTATTTCCGGTCACATGCCAAGCATGTGACCAACTTCCGTTAGTTTTAACGGAAAAAACTAACGGAGACCGTTGTTATCAACAAAACAGAAATTTCAGACCTCCTATATTAACTTTTTAAATTTCAGACATCTCCCGTTAACATGAGTGATAGTTCAGACCTTTCATAGGTTCTAGCTCAGGATTGGTGCATATTTGTTTCGTGCTTGAGTTTTCCAGAGCAAAAATCTTCACTAGTAGGTTGGTATCCTCTCATCTAGTTTTGGTTCTGTAAATTCAAGATTTTGCTGAAGAGAATGTGCTTCAGTTTGCTTGGTTTAACTGACATAGCCGCTTTGGGGTTTAGTACTAATCTTCTCATTCTTCCTAACCTTAGCGCATATTCAGTATATGATTTGCATACTACCATTTTAAACCTAAACAATTGTTGTTGTTCATTAAACAAGAAGAAGAGGAATAGAGGTGGTTTTACCCTACAAAAAGAGCTAAGCAAAAAATTTCACTAGAACTGAAGTATCTTGGTTGGTATCCTCTAATCTTAGGGTTTTGGCCGATTCTGGCCAAACCCACCCCGATTACGGCCAAACCCACCCCGATTCCGGCTGATTACTGCCAAACCTTCCCCGATTCCAGCCGATTTAGGGTTAAGCAGCTCTGATTTAGGATTTAGCTGATTCCCGAAGCCGATTCCGACCGATCGGAGGTGGGTGGGTGGCCGGAGTCGGATGGGTGGCCGGAATCGGAGGCTTAAAAAAAAAGAGGGACAAAATAGTTTTTTTTAACTCAATCCGTTAAAATTAACCCGGAAATTTAACGGAAAATCAAATAGCAACAATATTAAAAATTGAGACACTAAATATTAACAGTTTAAATTTGAGACACCAAACTGATACTCGGTCAAAATTGGGACTGGAAATAGGTTCTATTCCCTAAAATCAATCCTTCAATGATACCAATCATACAAAATTCAAAGATTTTGTATAAATAAAACCAATTATACTCATCCAACTTAACCCTAAATCTACCGATTGAAACACAGCAGGGTATGAACATGACACATGATACAACAATAGAAACTTGATCATTATCTATCTGCAAATGAAGAACATTATGAATGATTCCTTCTGCAAACTTAATCAAGAGTACCGAATAGGATCTCTTCGCTTAACCCTCTTCTTCATCATTTCACTCCACCTAGCAAACACATTAGCAACTTCAAACTTCCCAGAAAACTTCATCTTCTTCGCCAACTCCTCGAGAATATCCGGCCTCCCAGCTCTCGAGAAATCAGCTGCAAACTTGTTGTAATCCAGCTGAGGAGCTTTCATTCCTTTTGCCAGCATCTCCTCCAAGTATCTACACGCCTCTTCCGATCTCCCATTACTTATCAACCCTGCAATAAGAACGGTATACGAGTTTTCATCCGGGCAGCATCTCTTCTTCTTCATCTCCTCCCAAACCGCCTCACCCATTTCGTAGTTTCGTATCTGGAAATACGATTTCATCATCATGTTGTAACTATGAATCGTGGGTTCGATCCCGTTTTGAATCATCTTCTTGTACATAGCCACTGCATCGTCCGGCAATTTTCTATTAGTCATCAGTTTGATCAGTGCATTATATGTTTTGCCATCAGGAGGGCATTCCTTCTCCTTCATCTCCTTCAACAGTCCATACACCATATCCATCTTCTTCTGGTTACCAAACCCTGTGATCAAGCAAGTGTAAACCGCCATATCCGGCTGAAACCCTAATTCCACCATTTCATCAAAGTACTCAACAGCTTCCCTCATCTTCCCTTGTTTGCAGAAATCTCGAATGAGGATAGTGAAGCTCCGGATATTGGGATTCGGCCCTTTGGATTTCATCACCATGAAAAGCTTGATTGCATCGGATCGCTTCTGGCACCGAATCAAACCTTCGATCATTGTGTTGTGAGCTATGATATCTGGGTTGAGCCCTAATTCAACCATCTCGTTCCAAATCCGACCGGCCTCCACCAAATTCCGTACCCTGCACCAACCATTAAGCAAAACAGTGTATGTTCTTAAATCAGGTGTAAATCTCTCTTTCAGTTTCTCAAAAAGAGTGTATGCTTCTTTCCCGAGCTTTGCTCGCCCGAGAGCATCGAGCAGACAGTTAATGGTCTCAGCTCCAACTCTGTACTTATACTTCTTCATCAGCTCGAACACCCCCACGGCTTTTTTCCTCTCCTTGGAAGCAGCAAAAGCTTTGATTGCAGTGCTGAATGTTTCCATTGTCAAGAGACCCTTTTCACCCATTTCTTCAAGCATGGAAACCATGGTTTCAAACTGCCTCGTCTTCCCCAGAATCTCCATCATCTTGTTGTAAGTCCTGGAGTCGTGGGTGAAGCCTGGTTTCCTCCCTGCCCAGGAGAAGAATCGAAGCGCAGGTTTCCTCGCATGGCGGAACCTGTTCAACACCTCCATAACCAGATCGTGCGTCACATTGATATTACACTCGTCTAGCACAGCTTCCATGTTCCGATCTAACTCAAACAATTCGTCGATCACCTTGCAGACATTCTCAACCTCCTTCGGATCTGCTGCTAATTTCCTATTCTCTTCTCCGTTTTCACTGTCTTCTTCGTCGGAATCTGTTTCGCTGCCGGCGGCGGCAGCAAAACCCCTGACGTTCAGCAACTTTTCTTGTAGATGACGGAGCCCAGAGGTGTGTGGCAGAAAAGCTTGAGCTTTACGGTGAGGAATACGGAGACTGCAATTGAGATCAGGATGATGCAGAAGAGAGACGGGCACAGAGCGACCACAAAATACTCCCTGCACTTGCTCCTTGGGCCGCTCTTCTTGTTGCTCCGGTCGTCGTCCCTGATCGACAGAGCGAAGCTTGGGGGAGTTGATGTCATGGTCCGGACGCACAGTGGAGCTCAATTGGAGTGGAAAGTAATGGATGATGAGGGATTTGGGGGGATTAAGGGATTTTCTCAAAGAGCGATGCATTGAGCTGCCATTAAAGGGCGGAGGAGACGGTGGTCATTTCTGAGCAAGGATTCCTGCGGCGGATAAATTTACAGTGGAAACTGCAAACGGGAAAGTAGGGATATATGACATGCTTAATTTGACTTGATTAAAAATGAATGAAGTCTACCGAATGTTAGTTGGACAAACTGGTAAAGCGAGTTGTATTCCCCGTGGGCGAGCCGATGTCGAAACCCGCCGGAGACGCCGTCTTGGGGAGGACTCCGAACTTGCGAAAGCAACGTAAATATATATATAAAAAAATGAATGAACTCAATTGAGTTTCAATTTTAAGATTTGAATTTAATTTACATTTAAATTTAATAGAACGCCTAAGGCATAGAACAATAATTATGATAAAATGCAACATGGATACAGTTTCTATAACATTTTTTTGGGGGAAATTCATTAGAAGAGCTGGTGGTGTTTGCACTAGGTATTGAGGAAATAGTCCATTTGCATATCAATATTTGGTTCATGTTGTAAAATTATAGCCAATATTTATCACATGTTGTATCTTTTATAATAAATGACATACATTCATTGAAATCTAGGCACTTGCATCAATCTTAACTGTAGCACCTGAGTTATGCATGAGAAAATTAAGTCTAAATATTATCTCATATTCTCACGCTCTCAAACTCGAGTAATCTTTTTTTTTTTTTTGCAAACAAACTCGAGTAATCTAACTCGAGTAATTGTTCCTACTATTTCAACTAAATCTATCTGTTGTCCTTATTTAGGCCTAAAAAATGAGAATTCCTATTAAGCTTAAATAGTACATCTCGCTTATTAATGCTCCAATTTTTTTAGTTTCAATCAATGTGGTACACAAATTTGATTTCACAAATAGCTTTGCAAATTACTCTACCCGGTCACTGTAGCTAGCTAGATCTTCTTTTCTGGAGTTTTTTCGCTTTCGTTTTGCGATCAGCTTGGGAGAGATATTATTAGTAGTTTTTACTTTTAAAAACACACTTACTATAGTTTTCACATAAATCTCTATTTAACTCAGTCTCATGCATATACTGATTATTGAATAACTCTAAACTTTTGGCCCAAAATATATATATATATATATATATAAACTTCATTAAACAACAATTTGTTATACGATTTAAGATTCAAATATTCGTAGACTTTAACAACTTTCAAAGATAATATCATTACACAATTTAATACATCAAAATTTAAATAACAATAAAGTAGATAGTTCAAACTTCAAATAATACACAAATTTACTAGCTTAGCTAGTTAGCAACTTATCATCTAACTGTAGACAGATTTTTCGGAACGATTTCGGGATGACATTGAGCGGTTTTCAGTTTTTCGATTTCTTCTCTTCACCTCTAGTTGAGTGCGATAATGATTCTTATAGTAAGACATCGAAACCCTAACGCACTCGAAGCCCAGAAAGAGGAGGCAAATGGTGAGTGCAGCCGAGGCAAGATGAGCGTGGTTCTCTATTAGTACTACATAGATGCCGCATGTGAATGCTAGTTGCATTGCTAAAAATGCTATGCCAATAAATAGCTTAACATATCTTCTTGGCACGTCAACGAGCTTCACCAAAGACTGGAGCTGATAGAAAGCATTTGTAGCTGCGAAAAACGCGATGATGTCGAAGATGATGAATGCCTGGAACGCCTTCTTTGATGCAAGAACTGCCATTCCTTCACCTACACTACCACTTTGAATGTAGCCGCCGGGCAGAGTGAATGCCGCTGAAAATGTCACTGTTGCTATAAGAGTCGCCGTAATTTCTAGAAAGTCTGCTGACGTTTCTGTCTTCTGTTTGATGGTGCCATGGTTCTGCGAAAAAAATTAAGTTTGGAAAACACGATACTGTGTTATGATACTTAAAAACAAGGGTTAAAGGTCCTTTTGGTACCACATGTTTGCAAAAATTACACTGTTCATACCACTAGTATTTTTTCGTACCGAATTGGTACCATATGTTTCCAAACCTTACTGTTTTGGTACCTCCGTTAGGGTTCCGTCAAAAACAGCCGTTAAATGGCATGTGCCATGCACGTGACCAGCCCAAAACTTTCAATTTTGTTACAATTAAGTCCATCTAATACATCCCTAACTTTTATTTTGTTCAATTTAGTCCTAAAACTTCAAAATCAAACCATTTCCCCAAATTGACCTAGCCATGGGCTAGGCTCGACCCTGGGTCGGGGTCACCGGACCCAGGGTCGGACCTAGCCCTAAGCTAGGTCCGGCTAGGTCAATTGGACCTAGCCCCAATTTAACTCAATTGGGGCTAGGTCCCAATTGACCTAGCCGGACCTAGCCTAGGGCTATGTCCGACCCTGGGTCGGGGTCGCCTGGGTCCGGCGACCATGACCCAGGGTCGGACCTAGCCCTAGGCTAAGTTCGGCTATGTCAATTTGGGAAAATGGTTTGGTTTTGAAGTTTTAGGACTAAATTGAACAAAATAAAAGTTAGGGATGTATTAGATGAACTAAATTGTAACAAAATTGAAAGTTTTGGGCTGGTCACGTGCATGGCACATGCCATTTAACGGCTGTTTTTGACAGAACCCTAACGGAGGTACCAAAACAGTAAGGTTTGGAAACATATGGTACCAATTCGGTACGAAAAAATACTAGTGGTATGAACAGTGTAATTTTTGCAAACATGTGGTACCAAAAGGACCTTTAACCCTAAAAACAAACATGATACAAAAATTACCTTGTGTTATCGTTATGTTGTATATATATAATATATGATTTGGTATTTACTGCGGGGTTTTTGTTGTTTGAATGCAAAGATTCCTTTCGAAGTATGGATTGGTCGTGTTCCTTCCATTTCATATTTACGGGTGTTCGATATTATATCATATGCTAATGTGCTTAAAGAGTTTAGAAAGAAACTTGATGATAAGAGGCAACAATATATCTTTATTGTCTAGAATGATGCAACCAAGGACTATTGGCCGTTTGATCCGGTGATAGAGAAAGTAATTGTTAGCAGATATGTCATATTTGATGAACAAGGTGAATGAGATTAGAGTCTTAAGACTAAGAGGTCTTTTGGCTTCTACCAGATGGAGAATGAAGATGTTGCTCCAGATTCTGCAGAGAAATCAAGTGAATGTCCATCATGTGAACCAACTCCAGAAGTATTTTCTCAACGACACCGAGTTTTACTACCTCGTTTGCAAGATTATGTTTTGTCTAAGGACACATATGTATCAGGTGAGAAAATTATATTACATTGTTTGCTGATCTAATCCACAAGGCTTCAGAAGATGAGATGTGGTTTCAGACTATGGATGATGAGATCCATGCAATTAAGAAGAATAACACATGAGAGCTGACGACTTTTTTAGAACGCAAGAAGCAAATTAGTCTGAAATGGGTGTACAAGACCAAGCTCAAGCCTAATGGAGATATTTACAAGATGAACGCTCGTCTAGTGGTCAAATTCTACAAGCAGAAGTCATAGATTGACTACTTTGAAGTGTTCCCGGTAGTTGCACGACACTATCTGGATGAATATTGTTCTTGCAGCACAAAGAAACTTGAGGATACACCAAATGAATGTCAAGTACGCATTTCTAAATGATATACTTGAAGAAGAGTTATATGTAGACCAACCATACTGTTATGTCAAGAGAGGACATGAATGAATTGTCTACAAGTTGAAGAAAACTATGTACGAGCTTAAGCAAGCACCAAGGACATGGTACACCAAGGTCGAGACGTATTTCCAAGGTCATGGATTTGTCAAGTTTCATTATGAGAATACATTGTAATTGAAGGTTAATGTGTGGTGAGATGCTCATTGTGTGTTTGTATGTTGATAACCTCACTTTTACCGGTGATAGTCGTGAGATGATCTAGGCTTCAGGGAACTCATGATCCGAGAATTTGAGATGACAGACATGGGACTTATGTTTTTTTTAGGTCTTGAAGTTAAAAAAATGATGGTATATTCCAGGGCGTATGTAGTGTACAAAAAGGAGGGACCAATGTCCCTCTTTTTTTTGAATTTTTTTTATATATTTTTTTAGTAATCTTAATTATTAGGTAATTTTTAATACTTTAATTAACTAGAGAGGTCAATATCAGTGTATTGAATAGTTAGAGGGGTAATAGAACAATATAAAAAAAATAATTTTTTTTAACAAAAATCAAATAGAGAAACGTACAGATAAAGCAAAACCTAGATGACTAGATTGTGTCACACCTCAGTTTTTCTCTTCATTTTTAAATTTGTATTCATTTTTAAAAAGTGTACCCCCGTTGTGCAAATAATGGATACGTCACTGGTATATATATTCTTCTCCTAGCTAGAAGAGTACGCGTATGATATTCTCAAGAAATTCAAGATAGCCAGTTGCTCCTCGATCCGTACTACAATGGAAGAAAGATTGAGGTTGGCAAAAGAAGGAAGCGGTGCTGGACTGAATTCGACTTATAACAAGAGACTAGTAGGTTGTCTACGATATTTAATTTCTACTAAACCAAATATTGTATAGTGTTGAAATTATCAGCACGTTCATGGAGTCTCCACGACAATCTCATTTGTAAGTGACAAAGAGGATTCTAAGGTACATCAAATGTACAATGAGTGATAGTAAAAATATGATGTAACGATGTAACTCATGGTTTAGGTGAACCAATAGGTTTATAGAATTATTTTCAAATTTGGTTGCTTGTCATCATTATAGAGATTCTAACAAATTCTATTATATATATAATGTAATGGTTCTCAAGATGAAATTTTTTGAGAAACTCTCATGCTAAAATACACATTAGGTTAATGATTAATATATTGATTGTATGGTTACAATAGCTTATCTATGCATATTATGTCATTTAATGATATATTTAATTTTTTTGGATAATCTACCTATAAAAGAAAATATAATGAATACAATTTTTTTTCTCACATTTTTTCTTTATAAAAATAAAAAAAATGCCAAAACTCTTACCATTATAAATTAGTACTTTAGAACATTAATTACTTTTCTATGAAATTCGTATACAATATACGAAAATTCTCATCCTCATTTTAATACATTTAAATGCAGTTTTTATTTATATAAATTTAACATGTGCACACACTTATTTTCATGCACCCAATATAATTTTATAAACTTTTAAATATAGCTAGCTGAAGGGTCACCAGCTACTTGCCACCTGGTAGACCGGTGACTAGTAATAATTTATCCTTAGATTGGTCTACTTAACATCTCACATCTCCCTATCATGCGAACTATTAGTATTCGACATGTAATTAATGTGTTTTAGTAATTGCAAAAAATTTAAACAATTTATGGAAATTATAATAAATATAGATAATATAGATACCTTTTCTTTTTCTTTAGTTAGTAGGTCAAGAGCTGTGAGGTGGTTCTTGTTTACTGCAAAAACCTGCACTCTCTTATCAGATTTCAGCATCTCCATCATCTCCTCATTGTTATGCAATGCAGCTAAGTGTAGAGCAGTGTTACCTATTAGGGAATAAAATATATTAGAAATTAATATATTTTATTATGTTTTAACTGAGTTATGTTAGGAATATAACATAACTCAGTTAAAACATAATAAAATATATTAATTTCTAATATTTTTTATTCCCTAATATTACCATCTTCATCGCCTTCATTCACAATGAAACTTTCTATGCCATTGAAACCGGTCAGAATAAACCTAACGGTATCCTCGTCACCACCGAGAACAGCAGAGTGAAGAGCTGTCCGGCCTTTATTATCTGCAATGTCCCAGCAATCTGGACAAACATCAATAATCTCTTTCATTACGCTGACGTGGCCTCTACGCGCAGCAATGTGAAGCGCGGTTTCGCCGTTATTATCCGATAAGTAGGCGGCTGACTGTCGTTGTCCAACGTCACCGACCAACAATTTAATCACGCTGGTGCTCGCATTTAGGTCTGCCGCAAGATGTAAGGGTGTCCGACCGGTGGTATCGACTTCGGTTATCATCTCCGGTCTCACCTTGATAATTTTCTCCATTATTTCTAACCAAATGTAACCACACAATATACAATTAATTGTTAATCAAGTTATCTTGCAAAGGGTTTAGTTGTATATGGAAGATCCATATATATATACAATAAAAAATCAAAACAATGATTAATTGTGACAAATTCACAGTTATCACAAAAGAAACTTGTATTAGTGATAATTAAAATAATTATTACTTTTAACATAAATAATAGTGACAAATTCATTTTTATCATTATTAGGGTTAATTATCAAATTGCTAGCTTATCTTTGAGTCCGTGAATATAATACTAGCTCACGTTTCTTTCCGGACAAATATCTAGCTCATGTTCTCTTAAGTAAACAAATAACTAGCTTTGTTCACTTTTCCACTATTTTTTTTTAACAAAATCGACACGTGCACGACATGTGATGTCACCAAAATGCCCCAACCCATCATTTTCTAATATTATTGACTCAAGCTCAACCTACCTATATAATGTAATTATGTTATATTTTATGTTAATATAAAAGTACACACATTAAAAATCAAGTTATCACATTTAATAGTGAGTAGGTTTTTATATATTAGAAGATGATGGGTTTAGACATTTTGGTCATTTCGTATAATCACATGCCGTATACGTGCCGATTCCGTTTAAAAATAATGGAAAAGTGAACGTGAGGTAGCCTTTTTTTTTACTATGGAAACATGAGCTAGCTATTTGTCCGAAAAAGAAACGCGATCTAGCAATTTGTTCACAGACTCAAACGCTGGCTAGCAATTTGATAATTAACCCTCATTATTAATATAATGTTTAGACACAACCTCTTTGTTCGTCACTAATGTGAATAGTATTTGACACTAAAAAAGCTACAACTCTAACAAAATTTTATTTGTTACTAATATATATACATTTGTGGTTAAAATGATCGTAACTAAAGAAGGCTCATTAGTGACAGTCAAATAGATTTATTACAAGAATTATTACTGGCACCAATATTAGTGATGCTTAGTGATGAGTTGAAAATTTATCACAGTCTATACTTGTGACAAATTTTAGAGTGTTGATATACATTTCGACATTCGGAATGTCGGAAAGTCAGTTTCAGACACAGTGGCAGGTGTGTAATATACACCAACTTTTGTGGCATTTTGTTGAGAGTAAAGTCAGTCGGAACTTTTTATTATGTTTAATTCGGAATTTGTATCTTTTTCCCAAATTTTATAGTTATATCATTTTCACTGTCACAAAAGTTCGGATATCAACTTTTATTAAATACTATTATATTATATTTTAAAGTGTGAATTTTTTTTTTGGCCAATAAAGTGTGAAAAGATTAATAACTACAAAAGCCAACCAAAGAATTCACAAGTCAAACTAATTAGTTTAAGTTCTAGTGGTTGAAATAATGTTATGAATATAAAATAGGGTAACCCTAATGTTTAGGAACTTAATCTGGTTAGTCGACTAGTAATGTGATGCATAATAAGAAAATAATAATTTTGTAATACATGATATATATGTTAGTTAATTAATTAATTACAAATAGTCAACGCATGTCTCTATAGCCGTGGAAGGTTGCATACTTGCATCCAGTGTTATCAGAACCGGACCGGGGCCTGAACCGGCAGGGCCACCGGTTCCCGGTTCGGCCGGTCGGACCCGGTCCGAACCGGGTCCGACCGGTTTTAATAAAAAAGTGCAGATTTCCATAGCCTCTTTGTAAGTTAACCCTTCTATAGGTTTTAGTCCGGACCGGGGCCTGCCTCTCTATAAGTTTACCCTAAATTTTTTTTTTTTTTTAATGAAAAGAGTCCGAACCGGCGAACCGGCGAACCGGCGAACCGCCCGGTTCGCCCAAAACCGGCCGGTTCGGTGAAAACCGGACTTCAGAACCGGATTCGCTTACATCCTCCGGAAATAAGCAAACCGGACCGTTGAGGGGTTCGGTTCCGGTCCGACCGCGGTCGGACCGCCGGTCTGGTCCGGTTCTGATAACACTGCTTGCATCTTTCTCTTCTTATTGAGAAATTTCTCATATATTTTTAGGTATTTAGATAAATTGCTAAGTGGAATTTTTTTTTTTTTTTTTCACGTTTTATTAGCTTAATTTAGACATAATTTGTCACATGACTAGCACGTAACTAAAAAATCTAGAAATGTACATAAAATGACAAAATAGAACTCACGAAAAAGATGAATTTTAAATGGAACTTACGATGCCACTCCTCACGAGGACTGAGATAACTGCTGGATTTTGGGTAAGGGACGGGTTCCATTTCCATCTTATAGTCAATATCTATATATATATCACAATATATACAGTGATTAGTGACCAAAATTGTTCAATCCCATATACATACGCAAATAGAGAAATTCCATACAAAAACATTGCTATCAAAAAACGAAAAGTTATGAATTTTACTATTTTGCCTTTGATCATATTTTTTTTAGGGATTAAGTACCTTTTCATACCACTTCTTTGCACAGAATCCACTTTTGGTACCACTTTTATTTTTTTTTATACTTTTGGTACCAATTCTTTCAACTTTGTATCCTTTTGGTACCACCGTTAACTTTCCGTCCAAATTGGCCGTTATGTGTCATGTGCCATGCACGTGACCGCCCTAAACTTTTGAATTTGTTTCAGCTTAGTCCATCTAATGCATCCCTAACTTTTAATTTGTTAAATTTAGCCCTAAAATTTCCAAATCGAACCCTTGACCCATCATGGTTTTGAAATTTTAGGACTAAATTGAACAAATTAAAGTCAGAGATGCATTAGATGGACTAAATTGAAACAAATTCAAAAGTTTAGGGCGGTCACGTGCATGGCACATGACACTTAACGGTCAATTTGGACGGAAAGTTAACAGTGGTACCAAAAGGATACAAAGTTGAAAGAATTGGTACCAAAAGTATACAAAAAAATAGAAGGGGTACCAAAAGTGGATTCTGTGCAAAGAAGTGGTATGAAAAGGTACTTAGGGAAATTTGGGAATGAGAAATAATAATATTGTGTTAAACAATTTTCTCATAATAATAATATTGTGTTAAACAATTTTCTCATAAGCTCTAGTTAGTATTTTTCGATATACTCTTAATCAACCACACTTTAATAATATTTTTTATTTTTAAATTAAAATATGTGATTAATTAAAGGGTTAAAGTGTCTTTTGGTACAACATGTTTGTCTGAAATTGGCTTTTGGTGCAACATGTTTTTTTAAGACTTTTGGTGCAATACGTCTGTATTTTTTGAACTTTTTGGTGCATCCGTCAGTTGACCATTAATTTTGACCGTTAAGTAGCATGTCTCTTGCACGTGACTTGCCATTTACTTTTGATTTTGTTCAAACGTAAATGACAAGTCACGTGCAAGACACATGTTACTTTACGGTCAACTAATAGATGCACTAAAAGTCTAAAAAAGGCAAACGTATTGTACTAAAAATCTAAAAAAAAACACGTTGCAACAAAAACCAATTTCGATAAAACATATTGTACCAAAACACTCATTCAACCTTAATTAAAAAATAATAGGGTTAACAGGTCTTTTGGTTCATGATGTTTGACTACTTTTGAGTTTTGGTCCATGATGTTTTTTTTTCCTAGTTTTGGCACCATATATTTGCAGATTTTTCTAGTTTTGATCCGACCGTTACATTCCGTCCATTTTTTTTTCTAATAAGTGACATGTGCAAGTCACGTGATTCACCCTAAACTTTCAATTTTGTTCAAATTTGGACGAATTGACCCATTGAACTAGGTTTAGGGTGTCAATTCCCCCAAAATTGACCCATTAAACCTAGTTCAATTCGCCCAAATTGAATTAGGTTTAGGGTTTCAATTCCCCCAAATTTGAACAAAATTGAAAGTTTATGGTGGATCACGTGACTTGCACATGCCACTTAACAGAAAAAATGGACGGAATGTAACGGTCGGACCAAAATTAGAAAAATCTGCAAACATATGGTACCAAAACTAGTCAAAAAAATACATCATGGACCAAAACCCAAAAGTGGTCAAACATTATAGACCAAAACAACTGTTAACCCAAAATAATAACAGAGTATTATTATTATTATTATTTTTTGGCTAAAACAAAGCAGTACTTAACTCGTTATATATTTTTAGATAGCACTATGCAATTTGATGAAAGAACGAAAGGAAATATACCAATATCGTAATTGTACAAGGCTGCGTGTAGTGCAGTCCTCCCATTTGCAGCTCCATGAAGAGAAAACACAGGAGAGTGTTCCATGATGACTCTAGCAACCTTAAACTTGACGTTGATAATCGCTATATAAAATGCCGATTCGTTCGCATTGTTGACAAACGTCGACAATTCCGGGTCGGAATCTAGCAACGCCGCCGCAACTTCTTCGTACCCGTATCTGTTTGAAATATAAAGATTAAACCACGTATTCATTTATTTGTTTAAATGGTACGTCTGTTAACGTGGTATCAGAGCGTTTTTTTTTCAAATGATCCGTTTGTTTAACTTAGTAACATAAGCATGCAGTTTCAAATATCCGCAACGTCAAGTTTGTTAAGAATAAAATACGCGTCTTAACCAACTTTCTCATAAGTTTGAATTTGAGAGTGAATGTGATGTGGGAGATTTTGAAGTGTTGGATTTTGGCGAATACATTTTTTCATGCATAAACGGCGATTTAAGCAAGACCCATAACTAACTATGGGGTTTGACGGTTTTATGCCAAATCCTTCGTCTAGATGGTCAAATTCGCAGTTTTATGTTTCTTTTGGTTTTTTTATAATTTGTCGGTTTTATTTGGGATTTTATTGTTAATTTCGTATTTTGTCCTAGGTTTAGAGTTTTAGATTTCTCTATTTAAACTCTGTTAGCCGTCATTTACATTCAGTTGATTGATATGATATATGAAAAAAAAACTGTGGTTTTCCTCAACCCTGCGTCTGAATTTCGGTATTCGATTTGAATTAACGATTTTTGCGCATCTATCTCCATCACGCTACATCAGAATGTGTTTGTCACACTCTTATTACTTATACGTACTTCAGTATCTTCCCGGCCATCTCAAACCTTACTTGGTCTATACTTATTGTAGGTTTTACCCTGACAAAATCGACATTGACCTCACTTGGATTGAACATATATATATATATATATATATATATGCTCTAATACCATGTCAAGAATAAAACACACGCTTTAACTAACTTATCTATAAGCTCGAATTTGTGGTTAAAACAAAATTTAAAGATTAAACCACGTATATATTCATCTATTTTTTTAAATGGTCTGTCTGTTTAATGTGGTATTTAGAGCGGTTTTTGTTCAAATGCTCCTAAAAGTTTAAAAAAAAAAAAAAATAAGGTACTAAAAGTCAAGTAGAGGTATTAAAAATGTATTGAATTTTTTAAGTATTTAAAGAATCACAATTTGACAAATTGTTATAAGGTTTTTATTTTTTAATTTTTTAGAGGGTTAAAGAGTCTTTAGAGCAACTTGTTTGACTAAATTTGGTTTTTTGTGTCATTTTATTTTTTATATACTTTTGGTGCTATCCGTTTGCATTTTGTAAATTTTTGGTATATCCGTTAGCTAACTGTCAAATTTGACCGTTACGTGCCCATGTATAATTCACATGACATCCCCTAAAGTTTCATTATTGTTCAATTTAGTCATCCAATTTATGTCTAACTTTTGATTTTTAAAATTCAGTCCTAAAAAAACTAAATTGAACCCTATGATGGTCCAAATTTAACGATCAAATTTGACAGTTAAATAACAGATACACAAAAAGTCTACAAAATGCAAACAAATAACACAAAAAATCTTTTAAAAAAATATATGACACAAAAAATCTTAAAAATATATATATATATATGTGACACAAAAAATTAACTTTTGATAAATAAAAAAATGTAACACCAAAAGATCCTCTAACCCTTTTGTTTTATAGTTAAAACCTAAGAATTAATTTGATAATTTGTCAAGGTACCGGAAAGAATTCAAACCACCGAGCCGCCGCTTCAACTGGTGAATACGAATGGAGACAGCCTTCTGCACTTAGCCGCTCGCCACGGCCACCGTCAAGTTGCTGAGTCGCTGATTAGGGCTGCTGATGATTCCACCATATTCAATTTTGTCAATAAAGCCAATGAATCTCCTTTCTTTGTAGCTGTGGATAATGTGAATTATGACGTTGCTGCTCTCATCTTCACAAGCTCATCATCACCAGCAGCACGCTCTCAGATTCTTGCGGCCGGAAAGACGACGACGACGGTGTTGCATGCTCTCTGCTCCAGTTATTCTGTAGGTACGTATGTATATGTTCTTAATTCTTATACTAGTTATTTCGTACATATTTAGTGTCTTAAGTTTTCCTCATGTGTCAGCTTGGAGTTTCGGGGTTAAATTGTTAATATTTGGTGTTTCATGTTTCAATTTTGTTGCGATTTGGTTTTCCGTTCAATTTTGGGTTAACTTTGACATATTGAGATGAAAATACAATTTTGCCCCGTATAATATTTTTTTTTCAAAGCCACCTGTTTGATTCCGGACACACACCTCCGACTCCGGACAATCACCTTTGATTCTGAGCTGATCCGATTCCGATGCATTTTGGGTAAATTTCGAATTTATTCGATGTGACCAGCAGATGACTATTTAATGTTAAATTTAACCCAAAATTTGACGGAGATATCAAATAGCAACAAAGTTGAAACCTGAACAGTCAAAAGTAAATTGAACCTCACTTATGTGTATAAGTTCTTTAATTTAACTATATGTATAGTTAACACACTAATTGACATAAGTTAGAGGGAAGCAGAACCTAATCACAATCACAAATTTGCACCATGTTACTTTTGGAGACATATTTAAATTGTTATTAATAAGTGTTATAGGCTTCGTGTTTTTCGTTACTTTTTAGTTTTGCGTCCGTTTTTTCTGTTAAATATGACAGATTTGGATATAGATTTTCTTCGATTCATATATATATATTTATGTTAATTAAGTTAAATTGAACCTCACTTCTGTGACCAGCACATGACCATTTTATGTTAAATTTAACCCAAAATTTGACGGAGACATCAAATAGTAACAAAGTTGAAACCTGGGACAGTCGAAAGTAACAATTTAATTTTAAGACACCAAATTAACACATGATGTAAACTTGAGATACTAAATACATATTTTTCTCAAATATAAATAATGAATGTTTTTACGGTGATATATATATATATATATATATATATATATATATATATATATATATATATATATATATATATATATATATATATATATAATTTTCCATATTTATGTGACCGGATGTGATATTTAATATGTTGATTTATTATGTTGTTTAAGCTTTAAGGGTTTCTGGTAGCCTAAAGGAAAAGGCTTTAAAGGTTAGCCAAGAAAACTCAAGCACCGACAATGTCCATCCTACAATAGCAACCCGGAGGATTGGTACAGTAAGTGCAGTTTCAAATCATATTTACTACTCCTACTTAAGTGAGCTAACATGATGTTTTTTACTAAATTGAACTCTTTGGTAATTACACATTTTGATTAAAATTATGGTTGTGTATAGTGAAAATAATATTATTGTGCAAACATAATAATAGAAATAATATTAAGGATTAAAATCTAATCACAGTCTCAAATTTGCATCGTATTACTTTTAGGTATATCAGGTTTAAATTGTTGTTAATATGTATCTCAGATTTCCTTTTGTTACTTTTTAGTTTTTCGTCCATTTTTTTCTGTAAAAATTTACGGATTTTTGGTTCAATCAAAAATATATAAAGATGAGAAAAGACCCTCTAACTTATGTCAATTAGTGTGCACAACTATACATATAGTTAAATTGAAGAACTTATACACAGAAGTGAGGTTCAGCTTAACTTAATTAGTATAAATATACATGAATTGAAGAAAATTCATACCCGAATCTGTCACGTTTAACAGAAAAAACGGAAGGAAACTAAAAAGTAACGAAAAACGAAGCCTATAACACTTATTAATAACAATTTAAATATGTCACCCAAAAGTAACATGGTGCAAACTTGAGATTGTGATTAGGTTCTTAGCCTAATGTTAAATGTGCAACGTGTAAGGGAATTTGTTAGTGTCTAACAAACAATTTTAACCGAGTGGTGCAGAAACAAACGTGACAAAACATCTATAAACTGTTTGAAGTTTGCCATATGTGAGATTTTGGTGTCTGGAGTTTAAATTGTTGATATAGACTATCTGAAGTTTCAACTTTGTTGAAATTTTTCGTATCCGTCTAAATTTGTTGTTAAAATTGACAGAACTTGGTCAAGTGCTTGTCACATAACCCAATAAAAAAATCCAGAAATTGCCCCTAGTTGGGTGGTGGCCGGCCGGAGTAGGGTGGTGACCGGCCGGAATTGGGTGGTGGCCGGCTAGAGTAGGGTGGTGGCCGACTGGAGTAGGGTGGTGGCCGGGAGGAGTAAACATAAAAGTATCAGGGGCAATTTCGACTTTTCACATCATTCTGTAAAATTTGACAGAAAAAATGTACGGCAAACCAAATTTCAATAAAGTTTAAACTCCAGACAGCCAATATCAACAATTTAAACTTAAGACACCAAAATCTCACATATGACAAACTTTAGACAGACAGTTTATAGTTTCTTTAACACTATCATATATGTGATAAATTACATTTTAAGTTTAACTTTTAGGTCTATATACAGTTTGCTAGGCTTTTTTTTTGTTGTGAATGTGATACTTGCTCATGATTTGATAATAATATTTGTCAGATCTTATGGAGCAAGTTATTGATGAAGCACCAGAGTTAGCAAAACAAGGGGACAGTAGAGGATGGACTCCTCTTCACTATGCAGCTGATTCAGACATCACTCAAGTGGTAAAGCTACTGCTGCAAAAGGATCCATCAACTGCCTACCTTGTAAACAACAATGGAGAATCACCTCTTCATATTGCTGCAAGTAGGGGTCATGTATTTTCAATGAATAATCTGATAGGAGCTTGCCCAGACTGTTGGGACATACAAGACAAGAGAGGCCGAACCGCGCTACATGCCGCTGTTGTTTCTGCGCAGCAAGGTTCGCACTACAAGAAAATTGAAAATTTGTGACAGCATTTTTTAAGGAAACCAATCGGGGCTAGCCACCACCAATTGGGGCCGCCGGTCACGATTGGGGCCACATAGGGCTCCAATCGGGGCCGGCGGCCCCAATTGGTGGTGGCTGGCCCGATTGGGGCTGTAGCCACCACCAATTGGTGGTGGCCGGCCACAACTGAGGTGGCCACCACCAATTGGGGCCGGCCACCACCAATTGGGGTAGTTTTCGGCCCCAAGCGGTGGTGGCCGGTGCCGTGGGTGGTGGCCGGTGCCGTGGGTGGTGGCCGGCCCGTTTTGTGGCGGTCGGCGGCCTTGGAGGTGGTAGGTGGTGGTCGGCGGCCTTGGACGGTGACTTGAGCAAACAATAGGGACTAAATTGTAAATATTAAATTTTAGAAATATAAATTTGAGGACTAAATTGAACAAAATAAAAGTATTTAACGGTCAAACTAACTGTTGACTAACGGAAATACAAAAAACATACAACCTCTCAAACATATGACACCAAAAGCCTACAAAATGAAACATATGACACAAAAAACCTACAAAAGTCAAACATGTGGCACCAAAAGTACCTGGGATTTATTATGTTTGGAGGGATTTTGAAGAGATTTTCAATGAATTTTCAAGGAATTTTCTGGCCAAGCTTTTTGTTAGGAGTCGTTCTCTTTAAAAAAAAAAAAAATTAAATGATGTATTTGTAAGAGATTTTTACAATTCCCTTATAAATAATGTTATACGTCCTTCACAAACAAATCTCTCACAAATGACTATATTTTCTTGTAGAGTCTGTCGACTACATGTTAAGTTTGAGAAATGGTATGTTGGTGAATGAAGAAGATGAAGATGGGAATACAGCGTTGCATTTGGCTGCTCTGCATAATAAGGGTGATGACAAGATTCTCAAAATCCTACAGCGGGATATAAGGACGCATATCTTGACATTAAACAAGGAATCGTCTACTGTTGTTGACATAATAGCACGTCAAATACATCAAAAGGTACGTTGTAAATAAGGAAAATTACATTTTTTAGGAGGCTCGTCATGGCTGGAGACCATATGTTCACCTGGTCTATGAGACTATGTTTGTGGTGAAAAATCAATAACCGATTTTTCACATCAGCTAACATTATGGTTAACTGCATTATTATGATACAGTTATGGTAATTGGTTTTGTGCCCCTAATGAAAATTGACAAAAAGCTATTACTTTGGAGCTTGGTGAGCAATTCTGCGGATTGAATGTTGATTTTTTGTTTGTCTTTCCATTTAGTGCGACGTTTGATGTAGCATCATCATTTGCATTTGATGTACTATAGCAAATGAAAATGATGATGCTACATCAAACAAACGTCGCGTTAAATGGAAGGACAAAAAAAAATCAACATTCAATCTCCAAAGGGGAAGTTTTTTTATACAATTTGCTAGCTCAGATTGCAAATCTAGAAAATTGTCCAAAGAAAACTTTACGGAGCAATTTTTTTAGTGCTCAAATGTTAGTGCTCAAATGTGATTCAACAATTTGGTAATTAACCATTCTTTTATTGTAATGTTGGGTAATGCATTACAATTTTATATATAGTATAGCTTTATAAAATTTTCAATCACTCTTTTTTTAACAATACATTTTTTTAACACGATCTTTTTTTTTATAAAAAGAAATTTCAATCATTATCAACACTACAAGAAATTGGTAATTTGTGACGGTATTTTTTGTAAGGAAACCAATCCCCTCACATATTATAAGAATTTTATAGGGATTTATTATATTTTGAGGGATTTTTAAGGGATTTTCAAGGAAGTTTTCAAAGAATTTTCTAGCCAAGTTTTTTGATAGGAGTCATTCCCTTACAAAAAAATTCTGAAGCCGCCACTGATTGACGTGAATTTGGTGGTGCAGGAGGAGGAAGACAGAGTGATGGAAAAGCAAGATAAGACTAAAAATCGCGGGTATTTTGGGGGTTTCATCGAAATCAGCGGCGTTATGCTAGCCACCATCGCATTCACAGCTCCGTTCACCATGCCCGGCGGATTCATTCAGAGCGGCGGCCCAAAGCAAGGAATGGCAGTGGTTTCATCCAAGGCATTCGACGCCTTTGTTATCTTCGACATCTTCGCATTCTTCCTTTCGAGCTACCCCGTGTTTTTTCGGCTTATGAACGTCCAAGTGAGCTTAGGTTCCTTCGTCATCGTTGCCCATGCATACTCGGCAATCGCATTAGCATTTGCGTGCGGCCTTTACGCCATCCTCGGCGGCGCTCTTCGTTCCGCTTCCCTTGTTATTTGTCTCTTATTCACACACATAGTCCCTTTTGCCCTTTCCTTGGTTTCCCTCATCGATTGGTTCAATAAGCTGCGACAACAATACCCAGACGACACTCTTGTTGAATTACTTGCTACTGTTTTATCAAACCTACTTGTTTTCGTGTCCAAAAAACTTGATCATAAAACCACCGCCGCGCAACAAGCTTTGAATCCGATTGCCAATGATATCCTCGTCCATGTCGCTAAAAAAATTTACAACTCCCAAAAATACGTCCACAGCTCATCCTCTGTAAATCTCTCTTATAGACTAAAGACTGTTTCTCACAGCATGCATGGGCATACATAATTTGTAAAATTGCCTTAAATAATTATTGGAAGTCTGATGGGTGTTTTGGCAAGTTGTAGCTTCTTCAGGGACTCTTTTGTTATTCTGTTATTGTTGTTTTGTAACTCTTTATATTTTTGTGGGTCAAGTTTACTTCTTTGTAAACTCTTGGGTGGAACTCTATATTTGCAGTTGGAGTTCTCCTATATAGTGGTAGATTAAGGGGGATAGGGGGCCATATGAAGGAACCCCCCTAGACGAATCCGTCAGTGCTATTTCCTTTACATTTTCTGCAATTGCTCTGACCCAATCTAGGGTTAGGGTTTCGCTCCAAATCCAAATTCTCACATGTCATCAGAGCCAATCGAGGTGTTTCTTCCTCGTTTTCATCGATTCTGAGCTCTCTTGATGAATCGATCAACCTCTTGATCGCTTGAAGACGTTCTTCTGCTGCGTGTATTCAGTTTCGCAAAATCTGAATCATCTTCTTCTGCCTGGATTCTTTCTGGAAGCCGTATCATCTTCTTTTCTCTTTGAAGATATGACTGAATTTTCATCCACGTCGGGAACGAAACCGAAGCTACCGAGGATGCAATTAACATTGCAGCCGGTAAAAAGGTACTTGATACTACACTTGATCCTCATGAGAAGTTCGATGATGTTCCTAGCGTGCATCTGTTCCATCCTTTATACATTCATGCAAGTGACAAGTGTTATTTCGCATGTGCTTACTGGTTCTCAAGTTACTCCAAATGGAGCCGTGCTATGTTCATTACTCTTCTTGGAAAGAACAAGCTAGGGTTTGTTGATGGTTCTTATACTCAAGATAAGTTTGATTCAAAGTTACATCACCATTGGAATCGCTGTAACGCAGTACTGTTTGGCTGGATTTTGAACTCTCTGTTTCTCAAGAAATTTATAACAGCATCATGTACTGCGATAGTGCCTATAAAGCTTGGGAAGAATTGAAGTAATGCTTTGATATAACAAATGGATCAAGGATCTATCTATTGCATAGGGAGATTTGTCTCAGTCAGCAAGGTCTTGATGATGTTTCCACCTATTTTACGAAACTAAAATTCCTGTGGTCCGATTATGATTTTGCTTGTTCTCTTCCAAATATTGAGGGTGATGCTTTCAAAAAAGACACTGAACACAAGGAGAATCAAAGATTATTCCAGTTTTTTATGGGCTTAAATGACGTGTTCTCTGCTGTTAGAAGTCAATTGCTATTATGGGATCCTCTACCCTCTGTCAATCAAGCATACAACATGCTTATTCAAGAGGAATCACAGAGAAAAATCTCTGCTGTTATGACTAATCATGCTGATAATGTTACATCCAATGCTGCTTTTGTTGGAAATAAAGTCAACAAAAACCCCAATAGCAACCTGGAATGTGACTTTTGTCACAAGAAGGGTCATTCTACTGATAGTTGATTTGTAAAAGGCTGCGATTTCTGCAAGAGAAAGGGGCATGTTATGGGTATGTGCTTCGAGTATAAGGAGCTTCAAAAGGCAAAATCTGCTATTGCCAAAGGTGACACTGCTCCAAATGGATTGACTGAGCTTCAAAGCAATGTCAATTCTGCCTCTGTTGGAAAGAATGATTCTCAGGGAGTTATATCCTTCACTAATGACCAATTTGAGCGTTTTTTGGTAAGCATGGGACATTGCAGTAGCTCAAACAGCAATGCTAGCACAACAACTACCGACCATGCCAACTCTGCTGGTAATCTCTCCCTGACTCCTTTTTTCAAAACAAATCTAACATGTGGATATTAGACACATGAGCTACTAACCACATGTGTTTCATGTCTGACTGGTTTTACAACAAAAGGCACATCATTGATTCCAAAGTTCATTTGCCAACTGTGTGCTTGCTTTGGCTTGCAATTGGAATATATGGCAAATGGACGTTAATAATGCTTTTCTTCAAGGCAATCTCTATGAAGAAAAGTTTATATGGAATTGCCTCAAGGTTTTCAAGACACAATGGAGCATAGTAATAAAGTGTGCAGGCTCTTAAAATCGCTCTACGGCCTAAAGCAAGCCTCCCGTCAATGGAACATTAAATTGACAGAAGCTTTGGTCTCTCATGGCTATGAACAAAGCATGCTGGAATATTCACTCTTTACCAAATTCAAGGGTGACCGGAGGATGTACTTGTTGGTGTATGTGGACGATTTACTCATTACGGTATCTGATAATGAGATGATTGAAGAACTCAAGCAGGTTTTGCAGCAGCATTTCAAGCTTAAAGACCTTGGAGAGTTACGGTATTTCTTAGGACTTGAAGTGGCAAGAAGAACTTAAGGTTTGGTGGTTAACTAATGAAAATATGCACTCGAGCTAATTTCAGATGCGGGTTTGTCTGCTGCTCGTTCAGCTTCCACACCAATGTTTCAAAACATCAAGCTTACAACTGCTGCATATGATAAATAATTTGGTTTGAATACAGAGGATGCCTTGTTCTCAGATGTTGAATTATACATGAGATTGATTGGAATGTTGCTATATTTGAATATAACTAGGCCGGATATTGCCTATGCTACTCAACATCTAATTCTTGCTGTTGGATTGCTATTCAATCCAGAAAGGAGATGTGTCCTCTAAGTTGGGTTTCATTACCCCATCTTCTCTTGTTTCTATTATATTATGTTTCTTGACTATGCTCCAGACTTATATTGTTTGCTTAATTAATAAAGTTTCTCGTTGGCAAAAAAAAAAGAAACTCTTATTTTCTCGCTCAAGGAAAAAGTAACCTCTCATTATTTTTGGGTTATTTGACCGGTTTATAAGTCCATTTTTACTATACATTTAACAGCTGGTTCAGTTTAGATGTGGCACCCTTTAGATGAAAGGCACCCTGAACAGTTCACATTTTATATATTGGTATTAGATATATGCAAGTTTAATGAATGAAACCATAGAGAATGGTTGTAGTGATCATAGAGAGAACAAGATGGATGATCTTAAAAGACTACCTCACTGACAAAACAACTGTATTTATTAATATTTTAGATTCTGATTTGTTATCCACTGATTTTAATTATTTTGTATATATAGTGTTTGTTTTGTTTTTATGTTTTCATTATTGAAAATTATATAATTTATCTGAAAAAATAGCATCATCTACTAAAGAAATATATTTCTTCGCAAAACTTGGGCAAACCTAAATTTGGTTGCAAAAACTTAGGAAATTCTAAATTTCGTTGCCATATATGCTTTTCCCGACGAAAATGATATTCATCGGCGAAACATGTTCGAACTAGTCAAACCCTGGGTCGACATATTATTTGTCAATAAAAATAGTTTCGGGCCAAGATAAATACGCTTTGGGGACAAATATTTCCATTATCTAATGGTTTTGCCGACGAAAACCACTCGTCAGAAAAACCTTTAACAATCAAATTATTTTGTCGGAAAATGATTGTCGAAAAATATTTTCATAGAAGAATGATTTAGCTGACATAATATTTTTCGTCGGCAAATAGATTAGCCAGCACAATATTTTTGTCGACAAAGTGTTTATACGACACAATTTTTTCATCGGCAAAATTTTTTCCAACAAACATTATCGTCGCCAAAATTCAGTTGGCAAGACAAAAAAAAACATTGTAACAACGAAAATTTTATCAGCAAAAGTTAAAGTTCTTGCGACGGAACATTTTGATCACATTTGGTTGGTAATAGATCTTGCAAGGAGACATTCAACGATGAATATTTGCCGATGAAAATACTTTTAACGACGAATATGATCGTTAGCGATGAAATAATGACTTTTCCAACTAAATGTTTTCGTTGCTAATGTAAGTATTTCCAAAGTAGTCTAATTTTCTTGTGTACAAATATTTTTTTAAGTTTGGAAGTTTTATTAAAATTTAGTTTGTTATAATTTGGTGAACAAAAATGTATGAAAGTTTCTATTTAAATTTTGAATATTACATGGAATTATTTCTCGTCAATTTTTTGTCTTCTATTTAACCTTTAAACCAATAATATTTAGAAGATTCGAATATTAAATTTTAAGAATAAATTATTTATTATGAAATAAATTTAAAAAGTGTTAATTTACTTTATTAATTTAAAAAGTGTTAATTTTCTTGTAGGAGCAAAACAATTAAGCATGTGCAATTTCGAGAAGAAAAAAGATGAAGCATGTGCGATCCCAATTCTATGGATCAAGAGTTGAACATTAATATTAATAATAATAATAATAATAATAATTAATAATAAATAAATGATCAAGAGTTGAACATTAATATTAATAATTATTATTATTATTATTAATAAATAATGGAAACCATAAGACCCAATCAAAAAATTAATGATAATACGGATCCAAGTTGATACCAATTTACAAATGAATTACTATTTTTTATTTGTGCCTCATGCTTCATGGAGTAGTAGTTGAGATCATAATCAACATGTGCAACCTCGTGGAAAAATAAATAAATTAAGTATGTGCAAATTCCACGATCGAAGGCTTGAAACATTAATTCGGTTAAACTGTAACAAAGAAAACAAAAACTACATAAATAACAGTTTGTTAAGTTCAGGTTTTTGTTTCCAAAGTTGTTATGTGCGAATATGCCCCCCAAATTTTGGTAATGTGCACTTTTTATCATAATTTTTTTCTTATTTTCAATTTTACCCTTTAAAAATCTACATTCGCCCCTTTTCTTTTTCTTTTTTTGGCCTCTAGTTCAATTTTTGCTCATCCAGAACAAAAAATCTGGCTTCTTCCCTTCTTATTCATAACTAAAGTATGCTTCAATATGCAATTACTAACTAAATGAAGTTAAACTATGCAATAGCTAAACTATAAAACTTGTTTCAAAATAATAATGTTTTTAATGAAAAATGTATTACATATCCTTTTATTTCGCGAGTGTCCTAAGTCTCATCAGAAGGGTAGCATCTGTAGTATACATACTCCACATTTAGAATAAACTTTGACACCATATTCCATATCAGGTTTCCTACCAACTTATAATTTTAAGGGTTAATAGGTCTTTTGGTCCATGATGTTTGACAACTTTTGGGTTTTGGTTCATGATGTTTTTTTTGTCTAGTTTTGGTCTCATATGTTTGCATATTTTTCTAGTTTTGGTGTCAACTCGCCCCAGTCCAATTGGACCAGTCCTGGGCTAGCCCAGGGCTGGGCCGATCCCAGTTGGGGTCGCCTGGATCCGGCGACCCCGACCGTGGTCGAACACAGCCTTGGGCTACCTAGTTGTCCAATTTGAGGTCAATTTGAAAAAATTGGGACTAAATTGAACAAAAAAAAGTTAGGGAAGTATTAGAGGGACTAAAAATTGAACAAAATTAAAAGTTTAGGGTGTATCACGTGACATGCACATGTTACTTAACGGAAAATATGAACGGAATATAACAGAAAGACCAAAACTAGAAAAATATGCAAACATATAAGACCAAAACTAAGCAAAAAAAATATCATGGATCAAAACCCAAAATACGTCAAACATCATGGACCAAAATACATGTTAACCCTAATTTTAAAGCAACGTGTTACTAGGGTTGTCAACGGGGCGGGTCGGGGCGGGTATCGCCTGCCCCGTACCCGCCCCGTGGGTCGAGATGGTCGACCCGTACCCGCCCCACACAGTTTGCGGGGCGGGGCGGGTCGACCCGCGGGTCACCTATTAGTGGTACATAATATATTATTAGCAATTGAAACCCTAAATTCTATATTTACCATATACAAATTCAATTTAAAATTTAAATCACAAATAATAAATTTAACTTCAAATCCAAATACAAGTCACAAATCCTAATTATTTTAACTATGTATTAAATTACCTATATAGTTTTATATAAATACATGTAATATATATATAAATTATCCACATACAGGGCGGGGCGGGTCAACGGGGCGGGACGACCCCAAAACCGTATCCGCCCCACGGGTCACGGATCACGGGTCAACGGATCAAAATCGGGGCGGGGCCCGCGGGTCACGGATTACCCGTGACCCGTTGCCACCCCTACGTGTTACGCACTTGATTCTCGTACGTTATTATTAATCGTCACTTAAAGTACATCAGGCTAGCCAGCTAATTAAATATAAACAATCACTTGGTCAACTTACTTCCCATATATATATATATATGTATCTCCCAGAAAGAATATCATTACAAGCTTCGTAGCATAATAGATAGAGAGAGATGGGTAGTCTTATTACAGCTCCCAGCTGCTGCATGATTCTATTTATGTCATTTGGTCTGCTAGTGCTGCTCCCTCTGCAGGCTCATGGTGCCACCGTCATATTCACTTACTGCAGTTCAGTATATATATATATATATATATATATATATATATATATATATATATATATTATGCATAAAATTTCATATATATCGCAACTACATACACTGGCTAATTGATGATTAGCCAAAATTATTCATAAGTTTTAAAGTGTTGCATCTATATATACATTTTAAGAGTTGCTATAAAGATTTCACATATATAATGTTCTTTTAAAAGTATAACACGTTTATTTTTCCATATTATTGTATTCATTAAAATTAAAAAATACACTAAACAATATTCATAAGGTGTTCCAATTCCATAATGAGCATCCACAACCGTTTTACATACTTTTTAGGGTTAATTATCAAATTATTAGGACACGTTTGGGTCCGCGAACAAATTGCTATATAGTTTAGGTTTTTCTAAGGAAACAAAATGGCTAGCTCATGTTCACTTTTTCATTATTTTTTAACCGAATCGGTACGTAAACGGCATGTGATTATTCGAAATGACCAAAATGTCCAAACACATCATCTTCTAATATTATAGAGACAAACATGCTTAAGACCTATTCACTATTTTAGGTGATCACTTGATTTTGAATGTGTTGGTACTTTATTTTAAACTAAAACATTACATATGTAGGTTGGGTCAATATTATTAGAAATTTTGGGTTGGTGAGTATATTTTGGTCATTACATGTCGTGAGCATGCCGATTTTGTGAAAAAAAAAATAGTGAAAAAATGAACGTAACTAGCTATTTATTCACTTAAGAGAACATGGGCTAGCTATTTGTCCGGAAGGAAACGTGAGCTATTAATTTGCTCGTGGACACCAAACGTGGGCTAGCAATTTGATAATTAACCATAATTTTTATTTCTTAAAGTTGTCACATATAATAGTTATGTACACTTTAAGTAATACTACATGAAGTTAATATAATACACATTCAAATAATATTTGTTCTCCAATGGTTTTTACTTAAAATTAATTAAATATATTTTATTATTAAACCCTCAACAACCACCACCAATAAAATAAGGTATACACACTGTATTCCTTAAATTTAAAAAATACCTTTTATAAAAATATGTGAATTCCACATTTAAGTAAAACTATTGTTGCAATTTTTTCTTTACTTTACCTAAAACCATATGAGACCCACATTTAAATAATACTAATTGTAACAGCTTAATTAAGTTTATATAATTAATACACATGTATTTTTTATTATGGCCAGAAAATGTAAAAAAAATGAATGTCGATATAGAAGATGTTTATATTTGGGCTTCATCCTTATACTATCTTTATAATCCATCTATTTCAATCAAGTGAAGTAAAATCGTGACAAAAGTTAAGTTTGTCACCTTTTTATATTTATCGAGTTTGTGACGATAGGCTTACTTGTACCGACGAAATATATTGCAACCAACTACGTTTGTCACAATATTTCAGATTTGTTGTAGTGAACGTTTTTGCTACATGCATGCAGATCCTTTGGACGCTTTTAAGTTTTTAGTGACGAAGATTGATATGGAACGCATGCGCACTCCAATTGGGCAAGAGGACAATGAGATTGTCACCTTCCAAATCGAACTTGGTGGTACGTACAACCTATATCTATATCTATATATCCAACTACACTACTTGAATTAATTATATAATATAATATAATTAATATAGTGTACTGATTCAGTAAGTAAACTCGAACAAATTGATAATTGAAGTTCTTTTTGTAAAAATTGCTAGCTTAGATTTCGTTTTTCGAACATTTTAATAGCTGGATATTTTTTTGGACAATTTGGTAGTTTATATTTTACTTTGTGGAGAATTTGCTAATTCTAGTTCACTTTGTGAACAATTTAGTAGCTAGCAAATTGTTCATAAAGCGAAACCTGAACCAGTAAATTCTCCTATAGAAAAAATCTAAGCAAATAATTTGTCTACAAATTAAAATCAAAGCTAGCAAATAGTAAAAATAATAATTTGTCGACGAAGTGAAACCTAAGTAACGTTGATACTTTAATATGAGCTAATTTGGTCACTAGCCCTTTATTTATTATCAAACGTGCATTACAATTTAATATATATTATATTACTAAAAAATCAATCGTTACTTTCTTGGGAATAGAACCTAAAAACTATCTGGATTTTCATATGAGTGTCAGTTTGATGTCTCAATTTTAAACTATTGATATTTGGTGTCCTAATTTTCAGTTTTATGCCTATTTGGTTTTCCGTTGGTTTTTTGGGTTAAATTTAACAGATTTACTTGAAAAGACAGTTTTGCGCTTTTTTTGAAAAAAACCAACTGACAATCCGGCGACCCACCCCGACTCCAGCCACCCACATTCGACTACGGCCACACACCTCCAGCTACCCACCTCCAATCGGTCGAAGTCGGCCGTAATCAGCCTTAATCGACCGTAATCGGTCGGAATTGGCCGTAATCGGACGGAATAGCCCTAAATCGGTCGGAATAGCCCTAAATCGACCGGGAATCAGCCGTAATCGGTCGAAATAGCCCTAAATCGGCCGTAATTGGCCTTAATCGGCCGGAACCCTAAGCCCTAAATCGGTCGGAATTGGCCACTCATGTGACCACATTCCGTCCAATTTAACCCCAGAAATAGACGGAGACTCCAAATAGCAACCGACATGAGAATTCGAACAATCTTTATAAACCTCAGAATACCAAACTGCCACATGAGTCAAAATTGGGACAGTTTTTAGGTTCTTAACCCTATTTTCTTTTACAATAAATTTGATACTCAAAATATGTCTCTCATTATCAAATTTCTAAATCCGCGCAATTGCATGATCAAACTAATTAGTTGACTTGTGCAGATGGGTTTAAGGATGTGGATCTCACTGGGCAAGTGACTGTATCCTTCTCAACCTTTCTGTCATCAGGTGAGTTATTGAGCAGCGTGGACGAAACTGTACCGTTTGAACAAAATCTCTTGATCAAGTACTACCTTACAAAACTTTGGACCAGTACATTTATTCCGGTAAGTTCAAATATTATTATCTCTCTCTATATATAATATAACTCAAATCTCCGTATTTTAGTCTATAATGTTTGACCACTTTTAAGTTTTGATCCATAAATTTTTTTGGGTTAATAACTAAAAAACTGTCCAAGGTTTACCCTATGTTAAAATTAGGTGTCTGAAGTTTCAAATGTTAAACTGTAGTATCCAATGTTTCAATTTTGTTAAAATGTGGTGTCTCGGTGTGATTACTTTAGAGAAGTCAATTCCGACGAAACCGACTATCCAATTCGAGCTCCCATACACACTCCATTCTCGTCATCTTGCCGGGACCGTCACCTAAGAAGTTGGTCACATCCGCGCAAGTAAATCTCACTTCGTTGTCATTGGAAAATCGCTCCACACCACTCTGCTAGAAACTTTTTTTTAATGTTCAATTTTTAGGTTAAATTTGACGATTTTGTGAAAAGTAAAGAGTGGTGGATTATGAGTGGGTGAGTGAGTTGATGAAAATGATTGAAGGGAGATGAAAAGACGCGTGGAGACACCAAATTTCAATAAAAATGAAACTTGGGACAGTCCATTTTAACATTTCAAACTTCAGACGCCTAATTTTAACATAGGGTAAACATTGGACAGTTTTTTAGTTATTAACCCTTTTTTTTGTCTAATTTTGGTACCATATGTTTGCAGATTTCCTAGTTTTGACCGTTACATTCCGTCTATTTTTTCCGTTAAGTGACATGTGCAAGTCACACGATCCACCCTAAACTTTCAATTTTGTTCAATTTAGTCCCTCTAATACTTTCATAACTTTTTTTCCGTTCAATTTAGTTCCAAAGTTTTAAAATGGATCATAATTGGACAACTAGTTCCATGAGGAACTTGAGAAATTAAGCAAAGATTTGCGTTACATTTTTAAGTCGGTGGAATTGAGTTTTCAACCTCCTAATAGAATTCTTGGCAAAAAAAAAAAAAAAACTTCTAATAGAATGTCAACATTACACCCTAATAAATTAATTTAAAAAATATTACTAAAATTTGTTATATGTATTACTGGTTATAATATTTATTTATTGCAATCTGTTTATTTTATTTTTTTAACTTATAATTTATTTGTTGCAAATTTACAGGGGATCTACTATAAAATTGTTTTGGCACCGCCTAAGGGTGAGGTGCTCATGTGCGCCAAAATCGTAGATATCCCTCCTATCCAATGAGCATACAGCATGATTGTGCATGTCGAGTAATTAATTAATATGATGGGATTGAATAAAAGTATTTAGACAATAGTCAATACTATTTGCTTCTTCTTGTAAAATTTCCTATTGTTTTTAATTTCTCAAATTGATTGATGTATCTTTTCTCAACTATTTTTATTATTATTTGGAATATCGAATATCTAAAGTGTGAGTTATCGGTTAGTTATTGCCAAATTCTCTTAGTTAGATCTTAGTTAGAGAACTCGCACTGGCTCGAGCCCGTACCATACTGGTCACTTGGTTTTTGAAGTGTTACTTACAGTTTGACATTAATATACATTTTATGTATTACTTAAGAGTTGCTATAAAGATTTCACATATATAATATTTTTTAAAAGTGTAATACGTCTATTTTTTTATATTATATTCCTTAAATTTAAAGAAATACACTAAAGTATATTCATAACTTGTTCCATAATGAGCATACGTACCAGTGGCGGCTCCAGAAAATTAATAATATGGGACATTCTATGAATGAAAGAAAAAATCACGTTATAACGAGTCGAATTTTTATGAAATAAAAAATACATAATTGATACACAACTTATAGTCTACTTAATAAATTTAATATTTTCTTGTGAAAAAATTAATACATTAATTACTTTTAAAATGTTAGTATTCGATAATTTTAAATAAGTAGCTTTTTAAGGATTATATATTAGTTCAAATCTAATCACTCATATATATATCCTCGTAATATAAATATCCAAGTGGACAACTCATTAATTAAAAACAGGGAACCGCCCCACAACATGTAATATCCAGCTACCATGACAACGTCAAGACGCAATTCTAACATGCATTCATATCAATATATAACAATTGAAATTCGGCACACAAAATGATTCAGTCCCATAACCATGCATTTTTCGAGATCCATCCCCATAACCGAAACTAGGCATCATGTTTAATTAAAACGTGTAAATATCAAAACAATTTGCACTGTGTAGGTAAGTTTAAAGTTAAAAACATTTTGATTTTAAATTTGACCGGCCTATTTTCATTTGACCCGAATCGATCCGACCGGTCTGGTCAACCCGGTCTGACCGGTCCGGTTCAATTAGGCCAATTTGGTTCGGTTTTACTTGAACCGGGTCGAGTTGATCCGACGCATTAGTCCACCTGGTTCGACCCGACCCGATCCGGGTCGGACCGATTGAGAAAACTCGATTCGGTTGGTCGACCCGATTGGACCGGTGGAACCTGACCCGAACCGATTGGCCGGTTCGGTTTCCACTGGTTATCCGGGTCGGTTGATCCGACCCGGTTGTGTATTTGGATCCGGCACATTGACCCATAGGGTTCGGCTAAAATTATTACTTGGCGGCTAAGTATGATTATAAAATCCACTAAAAACTTAACATAGTCATTAAGTAACAATAACTATAATAGATATAATTTCACCATACATATTCGGCAGCTATATATATATATTTTCTCAATCTTTAGAAAGTGAAAACTAATAATTAATACACAGAAGAACAAATCAATACATCCATAACAATTTCCTAAATTCAGCAAGACAAGATGTCTTACTTACCATAACAGAAAGACTTCTAGGAATGACAATGAGGTCCCAAACTTATAAAGATGGTAAAGTAAGGCCCTAATCTTTTATTCTTCTACATTAACATGTGTAGAAATAATAAAGAAGTCTTATTATGCTATGTAACCAATAACAATTATGTTATGAAGTTAATGACAAGAAGTATAAATTGCAACTCTTTTAGTATTGAACAATCTCTTCATATTCCACGCTTAGTATCTCTTAGTATCTAAAGTGTTTAGAAATTCAATGGTTAAGGAATTTTTTTTTGGGGTAAATAATGATTTTTTTTAGATATCAGAAATAATGTTCCCATTTTTGCGCATTAACCGTATGGAGTGGTGGTGGTGATGAGTTTTGTATAATTGTCGCTACTATATACTGATGGGTTCCGATGTAATCGTTAGCCCCGTTAACAGCCAATGGACGGCGAGTAGGTCCAGTGGGCCTCGTGAAAGGCCTGGGAGGACCAGAAGCCCAGTACGAAGGGTCCCGACTTTAGCGGTCCCGATATACGAGCTGAATGCTCCCGACAATAAGCCTCTGAGTAGGCCCCGATATGCCTTAGTAAAGGCCCCGATAATAAAGCCCCGCGGAGGCTGGACCTGTCTCGTGAGACAAAGGGTCCTGGGTGGTGACCTAGAATGAGATAACTCTGGAGTCCCCGATATGAATTGGGACTTGTGATCAGAGGATAAGACCGAGAAACCCGCCTACTAGATAGAGTAGTGGGGAGACGGTTGAGATATAGATAACCTCCCCCGAGATACGCAGGGCGTGCCCGAGATACGCGGAGTATGGGCGAGATACGCGGAGCGTGGGGCGAGATATACGGAATCCCGAACGAGATATACGGAATCATGGGTAAAACTGCCAGGCGCAGTCTCAGGTAACTGAGTAACTTCCCCTCCTATATAAAGGAGGAAGTTACCTCAGAAAACACATTCTCTAATACGCACTTAGATTACTGCTTACCACCCATTGATCAGATACTCATTTAGGCATCGGAGAGGGATTCTGGGTCACCACCCAGGTCATCCCATTTTGCAGGATTACGCGGAGCCCGGGAGTTCGAGCTTTCCGTCAAGAACATAACGGAGCTTCGCCCGTGATCCAACATTGGCGCCGTCTGTGGGAATCGGAACGAAAAGCCAAAATAGTTTCTACCAGATCAATAGCCGGTGGTGGCAAGAAGAAGCAAGTTCAGGCCGGCAGTTCTCGCCCCGCTGGAACTGTGAATTCCCCGTTGCTGGAATATGCTGCTGAACAAGGTGAGCACCCCGTTGTTTCTCAGACAGGGGGGCATGGTGATGAAGAGGTCTCAGTCCGAGACACGGCGGTGAACAGGCAAGAAATCCCGCGAAGGGAGGTGGATGCTCCCCCAAACCCGGTGGGGCACAGAGAGGAAATCCCGCGAAGCGAAATAGGCTCTTCCTCAAACTCGGAGTTGGCCAAGGCAGTGGCAGATGCTATGCCTATGTTCTTGGCGGCCATGGAGGCTCTGTTGGACAAGAGAGAGGCTGCCAGGAGGGCAGAGGAGTTGCCCCCGCGAGAAGAGCTACCTCCACCCCCTTCGAGGGTGGTTCCAGAAGAACAGGAGGTTCAAGAGATTCAGCCCAGGAATAAGGGTAAGGAGCCCGCGCACTCGGAGAAGTTCGTGGTTGATAGTCCCGGACCAGTGCAGCACAGGACCATTCCCCTGAATGGTCCCATCACCCCCGACCAGGTGGTGAAGATTGTCAACATCTGCATGGGTGACCAGAAGCAAATGACATCGGAGCTAAGGGACCGATCCACTCACCCTTTTGTTCCGCGGCTGCTAGATACCGTCGCCCCGCCCGGGCTAGGTATTCCGACCATCAAGGAGTACGATGGTGAAGGGGACCCGGTTCGCCATGTTCAGAGACATGTCCAGGCCTGTATGGGTAGGACTTCGAATGATGACCTCATATGTTCATTGTTCCCGATCACCCTGGGAGAAAGGGCCATGACATGGTTTTTCAGCCTACCGCCAAGGAGCATTACGTGCTGGGCTGATATGCATGATCGCTTCATCAAGCAATATCAAGGTCGAAGGCGCCTCCTGAAGAGTGTGAGGTCCCTGACCCAGGTGGTGCAGAGATCCGATGAGTCGTTGGCATATTATTACCAACGATTCACTGCTAGTGCCGCGGAGATCGATGAGGAGATATCGGAGGGAGAGACCATCCGAACTTTCCTGCGGAACCTAACTGCTCCGTATGGGTCCGTTCTGATGCACAGCGTAGCCGCGAAGGCTGTGTGGAGTATGGAGGCCCTGCAAGCGATGGTGAAACAGCATATCGACGTCCAGGCGTCGAAGATTGCTGCCGGAGAACTTGATCCTCCAGAGGCGGGGAGAGGAAAGCCAACGTCCAAGCTGTCGGATGATCGCAAAGGGAGCGATAAATCGGAGGGAAGTAGGAACCGTGGCCGCCCCGAGAGAAGGGAGGATAGGCGTCCTCCGAAAAAGGACAACCGCGAGGGTCGTAGTGTCCCCATCAACAGTTCGATGACCTCCGTGCTGGCTGTGATGGATCGGCAGGGCCTCGCCCGATACCCCCCGAGGAAAGAAGGTGAGTTCTTAGGAGGCCGCTCCGATCGTTACTGTCGGTACCACCGAGCCAATGGTCACGACACCGATAACTGTCGGGAGCTGAAGAAGGAGATAGAGAAGCTGATCCAAAAGGGGAAGCTGAAGGAGTTCGTCGGAAGGGGACGGTGCCGATCCCGCTCTAAAACTCGGTCGCGATCTCGCTCCAAGTCCCGTGATCGATCCCCAAAGATGAAGAAGGTCGAGCCGGAAGCCTCCGGTTCTGGTGCCCGTAAGGAGAGGCGGGGAACGATTGACGTCATTCACGGAGGAATGGCAGCGGGAGGTGATACCTCCGCTTCTCGGGAGAATTACGCTTCCCGCATCTCTGCTGCTGTTGTGCTAGGCAAGAGGTCCCGGTCGTGGACTATAAAGGAAGAAATGGTGATTTCTTTATCAGCGGAGGATTTAATAGGCGTAGAGATCCCTCACGACGACGCCTTGGTCGTGACCCTGGATGTGGACGGATTCGAGATGAAGTGGATCCTGATAGACGGAGGGAGCTCCTCCGACATTCTTTTCATGGACGCCCTGGAAGCCATGGGAAAGACAAAGAAGGACCTAACGCAGGTGAACTTCCCGATGGTGGGGTTCTCTGGATCTACCTCCTATCCGTTGGGGATGATTACCTTACCGGTGGAGTTTGGTAGTGGCTGGAAGATGGAGAGACGGAACGTGGATTTCGTCGTGGTAGAATCTGCGGGGACATATAACGCTATCATCGGGAGGACCACCATCAACCCTCTCATGGCAGTCGCCTCAACCGTCCACCAAAAGATGAAGTTCCCGACTGACAATGGGGTCGGAGAGGTCAAGGGTGACCAAGTGGCGTCACGAAGGTGTTATGTCAACGCCACTCGAAGAAGAAGGAGGGAGGCCATGGCTGTCTTACAGACTGATGTCGATCCTCGAGAAGAGTTTGGGCGTCCCGCCCCAATGGAGGATCTGAAGAGGTTGAAATTGACGGACCTAAGAGGAAGGTGAAGATCGGGTCGTCGGAGGAAAGAGCCCGAGAGTTGATTGAGCTCCTGAAGGAGTTCAAGGAGCTGTTTGCCTGGTCCCCGAGCGATTTCGGCCCACAAGTTTTATTTCGGCCGAACACAATAGGGTAAATGTGCCGGTCCAATTTTGCACATCCGGATCGGGTCGACTGGCCCGGATAATCGATGGAACCCGAACGGCCGGTCCAACCGGGTCGACCGAGTCAGGTTCCGCCGGTCCAGACGGGTCTGGTCGATCGACCCGGGTTTTTCTCAATCGGTCTGACCCATTCAGGTCAGGTTGGACGGTGTACACTAATGGGTCGAACCAAACCGACCCGATTTGCGTGAAAAACTAACCGAATAACCCATCGAACCGAATCGAACCGGTCAGAGTGGTTTTACCGGACCGGTCGGACCGAAATGACTGAGCCGGACCAGAATTTTTGGACCGTCCCGAGTCAACTGAAAATAGGTGGTCAAATTTTAAAATCCAAATGTTTTCGAACTTTAAAATTACCTACACAGTGCGAATCAATTTGATATTTTTATATTTTATTCAAACCCGATGCCTAGTTTCGATTATGGGGAGGGATCTCGAAAATGCATGATTATGAGACTGAATCATTTTGTGGGTTGAATTGCAAATTTTATATATGTTGATATAAATGCATGATTAGAATTGCGTATTAAACAGACCATCCAACTAACTAGGGTCTTTCTATTATACTCCACAAGTATCATACTTTTGGTTTTGTTTTATATTTTTCTATTGCCCTAGAAGTAGACCTTAGAGGGAAATTGATATTATTAATAATATGATGCAAATATATGGTGTAGTTAAAACATTTCATACTTTTAAAGTTTTACATATGTTACAGTTAAGTCCACCCAAGTAATAAAAAAAACAAAAGCATGGTGCTCCAAAAGCAATGGTAAAAAAAACCCAACTAACTATCCTAAAACCTTCAACACTGTTTGGGTTACATATGTATATTTTTCGGACATTATTATAGTAAATAAAATAAACAAAATATTTTTAAACGTTCAATTTAAAAATATTATTTAATAACGTCAATTAATTTAATACATTTTAATGTTTAGAGTTATTGATTGTATCTCATAACATACACATCTGAATCAGAAACTCAAAAATTACTTACAAAAATTGCTATTGGCCACATAATATTATTCAATTTAATGAGTATGATATTTCTTTAAATTTAGATTAAATTATCTTTATTATTAATGTTCAACTCTTGATCCATGAATAGGGATCGCACATGATCCATTTTTTTTCTTCTCAAAATTGCACATACTTTATTGTTAATGATTTTCATGTGCTCCCGGAAGAAGTGTTGAATAAAGGAGTTAATTGGGTCAATGGTACATTATATTTTAGGATTAACAACATAGCAAGTTAACACTATAATTTTGGGTGTTTTATGTTTAAATTGTTACTAATAAGTGTCTAATGTTTCGTTTTTGCTACTTTTTAGTTTTCCGTCCGTTTTTTTGTTAAAATTGAAGAGATATGTTGATGTGCAGGTTAGAAGAAGGTATGCAGACTTCAAGAGACAAAGATTTAATTGGAACGGAGTCCGATGAAGATCAAACTTACTTGAAGATGGATGATGTCTGACTTGTGTTCGAAGTCATTAGTTACTTAGTTGGTTGAGTGAAGTTTTAAAGTATAGTTTGTTAGTTTGTTTTTTGAGACATTTTAGGAGATTCGTCGAGTAGTGGATTAGTAGGAAGTTAACAAGGGTTGCAGTTACTTGTAATAGAAGTTATGACGTTTTCTTTATGTATGTGTGTGTATGAGTTTAATGAATGAAGTGATGGAAGTTTTCTATTGCAACACTCTTGTTTTCACTTCCTTGTTAATCAAATTCTGCTATGCAAACTAAGTAAATTAGAGGTTTGCATCTATGAATAGAGAATGTTAAATATTTATTTGGGATTAATCTATTTTTCTCTTTTAAATTGAGACAAAATAAATCATTCATCCCTAACACTAGTGGTTCGGGCGAATAACCTATAGAGTAAGGAGGTGCTAAATTGCTTCAAGCAATTACCTTGGAGATCCATCCCAATGACCGATAAAAAGAGGCTTTGCTGTGGAGACCATTCCTCGTAGATTGCTACTTCACAAGAGTTCCTACCTGACCCGTCTGGCAGATCGTGAATTCCCCGTCTGGCAGACCGAGAACTCCACGTCACATTCCTGGGACTACGAAAAGCAATATAGGTATTTGTGTTTTTTCCACTGCGTAATTTGTTACATAACATGTACCTTGTGGTTTTGTTTCCGTAGTAATCGTCTCCCAGTTCCAACAGTGGTATCAGAGCCTGTGTAGGGAGTTCGTGTTTTTTTATAATAAAATTGGTGATCTTGAATTTTAGGTAAAACTGATAGTTCATGAATTTGTTTTTAGTAAAATTTGGTCTTCATGATCTTCAAGAAAAATATGACTTTTACAAAATTGAACATTGGATTATTGATCTTAATAAATTTTGATCTAGAAATTTGACCACTAACCCTAAAATTGGTGTTTTGACCGAAAATTAGATGTAAAATTAGTCAATAATTTTAACCCTATGTAGTGTATTTCGCCGAATTTTTGGGAGATTCACAAGATAATTGTGACATTAATTATCGATTTATTCTAGCATGATTTTAGGGATGTTAGATACAATTGATAGATATTAGTTGCCTAAGATTGAGAAAATATATTGTTGATAGATTTATATCCATAATATAGAATTTTGACAATAAATATATATACATGTGTATATTTACCTATAGTGGCCGAAAATTATATATATTGTGCAAATATATTTGGAAACTATATCTATAGTTAATGTTACTTGGTGGGTAAGTTAAGTTTTATTTCGGCCCACAAGTTTTATTTAGGTCGAACACAATAGGGTAAATGTGCCGGTCCAATTTGCACATCTGGGTCGGGTCGATTGATCCGGATAACCAATGGAACCCGAACGGCCGGTCCAACCGGGTCGACCAGGTTGGGTTCCGCCAGTCCAAACGGGTCTGGTCGATCGACCCGGGTTTTTCTGAATCGGTCTGACCCATTCAGGTCAGGTCGGACCAGGTACACTAATGGGTCGAACCAAACCGACCCGGTTTGCGTGAAAAACTAACTGAATAACCTATCGAACCGAATCGAACCGGTAGGACCGGTCGGACCGAAATGACTGAATTGGACCATAATTTTTGGACCATCCCGAGTCAACTGAAAATAGGTTGGTCAAATTTAAAAATCCAAATGTTTTCGAACTTTAAAATTATCTACACAGTACGAATCGGTTTGATATTTTTACATTTTATTCAAACTTGATGCCTAGTTTCGATCATGGGGATGGATCTCGGAAATGCATGATTATGAGACTGTGGGTTGTATTGCAATTGTTATATATGTTGATTTAAACGCATGATTAGAATTGCGTATTACTATGTCAAGCTAGCTGGATATTGCATGTAGGAGGCGGGGCCTTGTTTTCAATTAACGAGTTGCGCACTAGGATAGACATGCTATGCTGAGTGATTTTGATTATGATCCATGCTAGAAGTTCACATGACTGATTGATAACATGAATTGCAAGTCAGCCCCATATATTTTAAATCGAATTTCGGTTGCCAAATATGCATGATTGATGTGGTGTGATCACGCATGACGCGTATGCATGATTGTTCGGGGATATGGCCGCATGTGATAATTTACTAGTGAAGTAGAATTATATATGCTTGCATGAGTTCCTCGGGACATTTTGGCGCATGATGCGTATGCATGATAGTTTCTTGGATGTGGCTGCGTATTGTGTAGTAGAATTATGTATGCTTGCATGAGAAATCTTCGGAACAATTTTAAAAGGACCTTGGGAAAGCCAAGATCGGGCATAGTTGAAAATTCTTGTTCCGGTGAAAGCGATTAACCGTTTCAAAGAGACTGGTCTATTAGAAAGGAGACGTCGGCAGTGTGAACTCTTTTACACTCTCCTTCCATTGGTTTACTGGTGGTCGGGTTGGCTAGATGGCTAAGGAATCATTGTTGTTCGTCTTCTATTTCATAAAAATCCGATATAAGCAATTCTATTTTCAAATTTTTTTAAATTGTTTCCCTGATTGTCGCATGATTGTAAATGTGCTAGCTCAAAATCCATAATGCGGCATTACCCAATTAACTTAACTATTGAACTTATATTAAATGGCTTTTATTACGGCGGCTCATTCACCAAAGACTAACAACAACGTCATATTAATATTTCATATTCATTATTCTTTATTTGTTTACAAAACATAGTGTTAATCATAATAATAACATAATAGTACAAGAAGACATACATAATTAATCACAAGAAGTTGCACTTTAAATACTTTATTTATTTTGCACACGGTGGTAACTGGTAAGTATATCAGATATAGCTGTATGGGAATCTGATGCACACGCGCTGGTTATTTCCATGGACCCCCGCAATAATTCCCTTAATGACGGTTGTCTGTAAATTTGGAGAAATACAATCAGCACATTATTATTAATTTATTATTATTATTATTATTATTAAACTTGATAACTTACATAATTATTATTATATAGATAATAACATATAATTTATTATTATATTATTAAACTTGCTAACTTATATAATTGTTATATCGATAATAACATCACTGAGGTAAGAGCATGATTTTACATATTATTATCATATAAATGTGGTTCATCATATTTTTTTGTGTATTGTATAAAAAAAGTTGATACAATAATTTTATACAGTATTCTTTAAAAGTGGAATTTGTATAATGCATTATGTTGTCACATTTTTACTTAACAAATTTTTATCATAAATTAATTAATTTTATAATAATATTTATTAATAGTTGTCGAAATATTTAATAATAAAATATATTTAAAGAATATAGTTAAAGAAAACTCTTGATTTTAAGATTAGAAATTAAGAAATAATTTAAAATAAAATTTCTAAATTACTAGTTTCACTACATGAAGTTATTTAATATAAATAGCAGTCAACATTAGTGATGTAAGTGAGTCTAAGTTACTTTTGAGTTACACTCAAGATCGGGTAGGTTGATATTCAAATTCGACTCGCTAAATTACGAGCTTTTTCTGCTGCCAAATTATGTAAGAGTTAATTTACACTCAACTTAAGATGTTCGACCTATCTATTTGAGTTTTTTTTTTTTTTGTCAAAAGTTTATTTGAGTCGGAATCGAATTAAAGTGCACCATTTATAATTAGGTTAAGGGTCCTTTTGGTACCACATGTTTGCAAAAATTACACTGTTCATACCGTTAGTATTTTTTTGTACCGAATTGGTACCATATGTTTCCAAACCTTACTGTTTTGGTACTTCCGTTACCATTCCGTCAAAAATGGCCGTTAAATGGCATGTGTCATGCACGTGAGCAGCCCAAAACTTTCAATTTTGTTACAATTTAGTCCATCTAATACATCTCTAACTTTTATTTTGTTCAATTTAGTCCTAAAATTTCAAAAGCAAACCATTTTCCCAAATTGACCTAGTCGGACCTAGCCCTAGGCTAGATCCGGCTAGGTCAATTGGGACCATTGGGGCTAGGTCCCAATTGACCTAGCCGGACCTAGCCTAGGGCTAGGTCCGACCCTGGGTCAGGGTCGCCTGGGTCGGTGACCCCGACCCAGGGTCAGACCTAGCCCATGGCTAGGTCCGGCTAGGTCAATTTGGGAAAATGGTTGGGTTTTGAAATTTTAAGACTAAATTGAACAAAATAAAAGTTAAGGATGCATTAGATGGACTAAATTGTAACAAAATTGAAAGTTTTGAGCTGTTCACGTGCATGACACATGTCATTTAACGACCGTTTTGACGGAATGGTAACGGAAGTACCAGGTTTGGAAACATATGGTACCAATTCGGTTCAAAAAAAATACTAACGGTATGAACAGTGTAATTTTTGCAATACCAAAAGGACCCTTAACCCTTTATAATTTAACTGAACAATTTTAAACTTTGTGAGCTGAGCTTGAACCTGAAAAATTTATACTCAGATGAGTAAAATGAGTCTGAATTGAGATTTGTCAGAAACTTGCTAAATTAAATTCATAGATTCTAGATTAGATAATCAATATTTGAACTTACAGCTGACTTGCTGTCAATATAGTCTTTCCAGTTGATATGTACAGTGAGGGAGAGCTCATTCTGGTACCATCCCGTATATGTGAATGACTCCAACAACTCCTCACCGGATGGTAGGAATGTGGATAACGACAAATTCGCTCCCCCCTCAAACCCATCTGCACTAATCAACTAATAATTAGTTTTCCGTTCAAAATTGCAGTTAAATTTAATAGAATGAGATGAAATGACACTTTTACTTTTTAAATATTTTATTTAATTTACTACTTTATTTGAGAAAGTGTGAAATGATGAAATTATCCCTGAAGTTAAATTACATCCGGCGAACGATCGGAGCTTTGTGGTTCTGACCTGAGCCACAGAGCTCCGATCTAGGCATCAGTGGTCCAATCGGGGCCGGACGGCTTCGATTAGAGATGTCCGGCCCCGATTGATGGTCTTCGGCGGCCTTGTGCCGGTTCCGTTAAGGGGAGGAGTTTATTTAGGACAAATGGTGGTTTTGACTTTTCACTTGGGCATGTGAGTGGCACACTATCGACCAGGGGTAGTTTTGGAATTTAAATTTTTAGCACCTCACTTGTCAAGCACGTGACACAATTCCGTTACATTTAACTGCAATTTTGGACGGAGACGCCAAATTTAAACAAAATTGAAACCTTGGACACTTCGGTTTAACATTTGAAACTTCAGACACATTGGACAGTTTTTTAGTTACTAACCCTAAAATAATTGACTCACAAGATAAAACGCACGAACGCAAAAAATATTTGGTTCGGGTTCAAGCCCCGTAAATGTTACGAACACCCACAGAAAAAATAAAAATAAAATAGATATATCACAATAAGCGACGGATCTATATATATCTGCAAGGGGTTATAAAAGACACCGCTTAGCTCAACCGAGTTATAAAAAATAAAAATTAAAAAAAATTTAAAAATAAAATAGTATAGGTATAGATCGTACGTACCATGAAATTTGATAGTGATGTTCATAGGCTGGCCGAATTGCCCAAATGGATAGGGAATTACATCAAGATTCTCCACACCTATAGAGTCCTTAGCATCTGAATGCAGCAAGAACGTTTCAAAGTAAAGCTGTTGCAGTTGATTATAGGCACAAAATTCTTTATTAACTGAAAATCCTACAAATTTGTTTTCGGTTTTCGTGTGAATTCGGTTTTAAGTGTCAATAATAAGACGTGCATCTTAACCAACTATTTCATAAGGCGTCAGCAGACTTTTATATTTTATACAACATATTAACATCTCCTGTGCCACATCAGCCTTTGACCTCATTCGGTTCGAGTTTTTCAGCCCGGCCAACCTCAATCGGGTCAAACTAAATATTATGGACCACCTCAGCCAACCTTAATTGGGTTTAACATAATAGGGTTCAAACTCTATTTAATAGGAGGTTAACATTATTTTTTTTTTAAACTGCGTCGCCTGAAATCGAACATGTGCGCTCTGATACCATATTAATAATAAACCGTGCGCATTAACTAATTGTCCATAAATCTAAACTTGTGGATGAAAGCACACTCTTAGAGCATCCACAATGGTATTACTTAAAGATTACGTAAACGTGGGCCCTACATGTTTATTTAAGTAAAGCAACAAAAACTATTTACAGTGGTTTTACATAGCATTCCTTAAAGATGGGACCCACACGTAAATTTATGTTTTTACATAAAGTATTCCTTAAATTTAAGTAATGCACTATGTATTACGTAAACAATTTTTTATTATAAATTAATTCATTTTATAATTAATGCTAATATCTTATTGGTGGTTGTTGGAAAATCTAATAATAAAATATATTTAAGGAATATGTTTAAGTAATACGATTGCAGAGAAAATATTTTTTACGTGTGTCTTAAATTTACGTATTACTTAAAGTGTACATAAATGTCTACGTGGCAACTTTAAAGAATACAATTTATGTAAAACCATTGTGGATGCTCTTATACAACATATTAACATTACGCCAATTATGTACATTATTATTATAAAAAATAACCATTTATAACACGGTTAAATTATAAACAATTATTTATTACGTATATACATCATTATACATATATAAATATATATATATATATATAATTAAAAGAAAGATACTGACCGCAGATTATATATACGACGGGGACACAATGAGCCTGGAAAGGGAGTGTTGGATCACGGGCGAAGCTCTGTTACGTCCTTGACGGAATGATTGGACTCCTAAGCTCCGCGTGGTCCTGCAAAAAGGGGATGACCTGGGTGGTGACCCAGAATCCCTCTCCGATGCTTAAATGAGTACGGTGATCAATGGAGTGGTAAGCCCAGTCTAAATTCGTATTAGAAATAGTGTTTTCTGGGGTAACTTCCTCCTTTATATAGGAGGAGAAGTCACCCAGAGTTACCTGAGGCCAAGCTTGGCCGTTGTAGCCCTGATTCCGTATATCTCGGGAGATTCCGTATATTTCGCCCCACGCTCCGCGTATCTTACCCATACTCCGCGTATCTCGGGCACGTCCTGCGTATCTCGGGGGAATTTATCCATTATCTTTAACCGTCTCCCACTACTCTATCTGGTAGGCGGGTTTCTCGGTCTTATCCTCTGATCCCAAGTCTCGACTCCTGTCGGGGACTTCAGAGTTATCTCATTCTAGATCACCACCCAGGACCTTCAGTCTCTGCGGGACAGGTCCAGCCTCTGCGGGGCTTTATTATCGGGGCCTTTACCAAGGCATATCGGGGCCTGCTCGGAGGCTTCTTATCGGGAGCGTTTAGCTCTTATGTCGGGGTCGCTTAAGTCGGGACCCTTCGTACTGGGCCTTCCAGGCTTTCACGAGGCCCACTGGACCTACTCACCGTCCGTTGGCTGTTTAACGGGGCTAACGATTACATCGGAACCCATCATTTGCCCCCAAGACATGGGGGACTTTTAGTTCGTTATGTCTTCTGATCCCGTGCCCACCAACCTTTTCATCGGAGGCCTTTGTCTTCATACCTCCCGATACCGCCGTCGGAGGCTTTTGTTTTCATATCTCCCGATACCGCCGTCGGAGGCTTTTTCCTTGTATGTGACCATTACATAACAGAGTCTCTTACTCATGATTGTCTTGGGCCCACCAGGCCCCATGGATCACGGGCGAAGCTCTGTTACGTCCTTGACGGAATGATTGGACTCCTAAGCTCCGCGTGGTCCTGCAAAAGGGGATGACCTGGGTGGTGACCCAGAATCCCTCTTCGATGCTTAAATAAGTACGGTGATCAATGTAGTGGTAAGCACAGTCTAAGCTCGTATTAGAATTAGTGTTTTCTGGGGTAACTTCCTCCTTTATATAGGAGGAGAAGTCACCCAGAGTTACCTGAGGCCAAGCTTGGCCGTTGTAGCCATGATTCCGTATATCTCGGGAGATTCCGTATATTTCGCCCCACGCTCCGCGTATCTTACCCATACTCCGTGTATCTCGGGCACGCCCTGCGTATCTCGGGGGAATTTATCCATTATCTTTAACCGTCTCCCACTACTCTATCTGGTAGGCGGGTTTCTCGGTCTTATCCTCTGATCCCAAGTCTCGACTCCTGTCGGGGACTTCAGAGTTATCTCATTCTAGATCACCACCCAGGACCTTCAGTCTCTGCGGGACAGGTCCAGCCTCTGCGGGGCTTTATTATCGGGGCCTTTACCAAGGCATATCGGGGCCTGCTCGGAGGCTTCTTATCGGGAGCGTTTAGCTCTTATGTCGGGGTCGCTTAAGTCGGGACCCTTCGTACTGGGCCTCTGGGCCTTCCAGGCTTTCACGAGGCCCACTGGACCTACTCACCGTCCGTTGGCTGTTTAACGGGGCTAACGATTACATCGGAACCCATCATTTGCCCCCAAGACATGGGGGACTTTTAGTTCGTTATGTCTTCTGATCCCGTGCCCACCAACCTTTTCATCGGAGGCCTTTGTCTTCATACCTCCCGATACCGCCGTCGGAGGCTTTTGTTTTCATATCTCCCGATACCGCCGTCGGAGGCTTTTTCCTTGTATGTGACCATTACATAACAGAGTCTCTTACTCATGATTGTCTTGGGCCCACCAGGCCCCATGGGCAGTTGCTTAATCCGAGGAGACTCCTCGGTTACTGTAGCATTAAATGCCTAGGGATAAAGAAGCGACGTCTTAAACCAGCGTGACTGCTGTTTTCTGCAAAAGCAACCGTGACGTCATACACGTCCCTTCCGTGCCTATAATCTCGTCAATTAAGATCGTGTCGTTTCCTCTTCAACGGTGCAGATCAAGCCCATCCAGCTGTTTCCTCCGTACCGTCTCCATAATCTCAATGGTTGTGATCGAATCGTTTCGTCTTCGACGGTCACGATTACATCCTTTTAATCATCCTTCTGCCTATAAAAGGTGAAACCCTGGTCTTATTCACTTCTTCTGCACTCTCTCGCTTTCAGCCATCTTTGCATTCGAAGCTTCCTATTCAAGCTCCTCCTGGTGTTCAAGTGATCCAAGACCTTCAACCTTTCCGAACTTCCTTCTTCAACCACCGATCATGTCTGGTAAGAGTTCCTTTCTACGTTTTCGTGATTTGCCTGCTGTTTTTTCTTCTTTTCTCAAATCCTTTTACTTGCGACCGTTTTAGACGAAGCTAGTTCTGAGGCTAGGACTCCCTTCACCTTCGAGTTCGCTGTCAATGAGATCTCGGAGGCTACATATGAGGTTGCCCTTAAGGAGGGGTGTATTACCTCTGATTGGGAACCTCGTTTCCCGTATGAGTCCCAGGCCGCTGTTAGAAGGAAGCACATTATTACGCCTCCTCGGGCAGGGGAGGTATTCGTCTCCGCTGGACAAATAAGCGCGGGGATTCGGTTCCCCTTCTGCGGAAATATGGTGGAGATGTGCAATTTCTACAAAACGCATCCCTGTACCTTCTCTCCACACGCCATCCGCGTGTGGAACGCCTTCCAGCTCTTGTGTCACCGCCAGCAATGGACATACAGTCTTCTGCTGTTTCGCACTTTCTACGGCATGAAGTGCAACAAGGCCGGTGTCTGCTCCTTCTCCCCCCGACTCCCCAAGTGGACAAAGGAGCAACTTTCACGTTTCGGCTGGGATAGCGAAACTTGGAAGTTCCACAAAGACCGGGTGCTGATTCGTGACTCTGGGTCCGACAACAGCGGATGGAAGAAGTACTACTTCTTCGTCCAGCACAGCTCTGTTCCATGGCCTCGATGGGAGGTCGTGGCGGACCCTGCCCCCAAGCTCCAGGACTACACTGAGGATGACCTCAACACCCTTCAGATGGTTCAACTCTACCGCTGGGGGGACAACTTCATACCCATTGATGCCAACAAGCTTCAGGAGCGGAACCTGATTACTATCGGAGTCCGACTCCTTGACGCTGTTTCTGCAGATTTAGTCGTCTGGGTAATATTTCTAACTATTTTATTTTTACCTTTGCAGCCAAGAAGGCTTCTCTGTTGACTCATCTCATTCTGAAGCAGGGCGAGACTGATGCCGTCCAGAGTGGCTCCCGGCGGAAGCGCAAGCTGGTGAAGAAGGGTGCTTCCTCCTCCACTCCATTGTCTGCTGCTCCTCCTACCGATGAGCAAGGCGGGGCCAAGAAGGCCAGACGGGAGGAGATAGATCGGGCCTTTGGGGCCACCACCGTCGAAGAAGGTAAGCGCGTTCGTCGTGCAATTAATCAATATAAAAAATTAGTCCCTAAGGAGTTTATCCCCGCTGATCGGAAAACACGGGTTCAAGAGATCAAGTACATCCTTCAAGGAGAAATTCCCCACGTTCTTGAGGCAGGATATTACAACGTCCTTGGGAAGAATAGACATTTCGATCGTCAACTCATCTGGTGCCCTGAAGGTACTCTTCCTAACTTTATCCGTCCCGCCACCGCAGGTCCCTTGGAGACTCCTGCCCCAACGGAGGCTATCGTTCCGGCGGAGACTGCAACTCCGCAAGAACAGATGCTGGAGGACACCCCGGCGGGAGCTCAGTTCCGCCAGGTGACCAATTTGGAAGCTTCTCCTTCTGTCGAGGAGCGTGAAGAGGGGGGCCTGCTTCCTCGCGGCAGGTCGGGGTCCAGGAACGTGAGGCCCGCTGTTAGGGACGTGTCCCAGAGTCCTCCTCCTGTTCTTCGCACTCCAACTCCTGAGCCGCCAGTAGAGGTGGCTCCTCCTGCTGAAAGTTCCGGGGTCATCCCCCCTCTCCCCGTGGATGAAAACCTTTACAAGGTTTTCACCCCCGACGAGGGGATGATGCCTTGGAACCCGATCGAGTCCCTCCGAGGGGTTCCACTTCGACGAGGAGAGCTTGATCCTGGGCTGGCCCTGCATCTGCTGGCGGGGTGCGTTCCTCCAGCCTTGAGGCGGCCCCTGTCCTTTGCGCGGGAGGACCTTGAGGAGGAGATCCGCGACATGGCCATTCGTCGGATGGAGGTGAAACTTCTATCCTTGTTTCATTTTCTTCATTACCCTTATCTTCGATTGCTTATGTCTTGATCTTTTCCCTTCCTTCTCGTGATCCCTTCCTACTTTTAGGACACCGCGAACCAACAGCGCTGCTTCGGCCTTATCCTGGCCCTGAAGGGCGCTTTGGAGGCGGCGGAGGCCCAATCGAACCCTGATGCTTTAGCCAAGCTTCAGGTAGAACTCGACGAGGCTGTAGCAGCCAAGAACAAGATGGCCAAGGAGAAGGCTCTCCTCGATGATTTGTCCTCCAACCTGCTCAAGAAGGTTCACGATCATGAGGCTGTCATGCGTCGGGAGCGGAAGATGGTCCAGGCGGACCAGCAGCGGAATGAGGAGGAGAAGAAGCAGCTCATTCATGAGAAAAACGTCTTCGCGGACCTTCTCGCGGAGGCCAAGGCGAAGTTTGAGGCGGAGAGGGCTGAGTTCTTTGCCAAGCTGGCTGAGGCAAAGGCTCAGGGCCTCGAGGAGGGCCACCAGCGGGGCTTCGAGGAGGGCCGCCAGCGGGGCTTCGAGGAGGGCCGCCAGCGGGGCCTCGAGGAGTATCGGGACTCTGAAGAATTCAAGGTGGCTGCTGTGGAGTTTTGCAAGTCCGAGATGGAGGACGTTTTGTTCAACGCCGTCGAGGAACTGTACACAGCTTACGCGGATTCCATTGACTTCACGAAGTCCGAGACTCTTGCCCCCGTTGCGGAGAAGTACTTCAACCTCCCCGCGGAGAGTGAAGAGGCTGCTGCCGTGGACCCGACTCCGCCAGCTGCGGAGCCTTCTGCCCAAGCCCCTCCAAACTCCGTTCCCTCCGATGCTGCTAAGGATCCCCCTTCCCACAAGGACCAAGCTTAATGCTTACATCTTTTAGTCCTTGTTGTCTTTCTCCTTTGTCTATTGTATCGAACCTCTTTTGGCCTTTTCTGGCCCTTATATAAGTAGTTTTCTTTCCATCTGCTTTGGCATCGATATTCGTTTGCACTTTAACTAAAGCGGCTTTAAAGTCGTTACTTAGAACGTTCCGATGCGCCATTAAAATGACTTCATACGTCCCACCGACGCTTTTCTCGAGATTTTACCACTCAAGGCTCCTCGTCCAAAAATCGGGACTTCGCCACTTAAGGCTTCTCGTCCAAAATCGGGACTTCGCCACTTAAGGCTTCTCGTCCAAAATCGGGACTTCGCCACTTAAGGCTTCTCGTCCAAAATCGGGACTTCGCCACTTAAGGCTTCTCGTCCAAAATCGGGACTTCGCCACTTAAGGCTTCTCGTCCCTGCCTTTCAAGGCTGTTTTCATACCCCTTAGGGCTTTTACTGCGTCTCTACTGGACGGCTTAATCGTACCCTTTAGGGCTTTTTGGCCGCATCATATAGACGACTTACGCGGACCTGTCTAAGGCTTTTCCGTACCCGTTAAGGCTTTTGGCCGCATCATATAGACGACTTACGCGGACCCATCAGGGCCTTTTCGTACCTAGGCTTTTGGTTGCATCATATAGACGACTTACGTGTACCCCATAGGGCTTTTGTCCGTACCTGTTAAGGTTTTTGGCCGCGTCATATAGACGACTTACGCATCCCCCGCGGGGCTTTCATCGTACCTCGGAAGGCTTTTGTCGCGTCACTCAGGACGTCTTACTAACAGTTAGAATAAATTTGAAAGCAATTTGATCGGAAGGCAACTTCTTTTATTCACTAATAATTCAAAGTAGGCTTACATCGGATTTTATTGATTGACAATTTGCGCCATTCGCGGCGGCTTTCATATCAAACATGATACTTCTTCAAGTGTTCACCACTGAAGGAGTGCTTCAACGTCTTGCCTTCGAGATCCTCTAACTTGTATGCATTGGGCACTGGCATCCCCACGATCTTGTAGGGTCCTTCCCATTTTGGTGACAGCTTGTTGATCTGATCCTGATGAACAAACTCGTTCCTCCGCCAGACAAGTTCTCCCACGAAGAATTGTCGGGACCTGACACGCCGATTATAGTATCGGGCTGTTGCCAGACGCATTCGGGCCTGGACTTCATCAGCCTTCCACCTCTTTTCCTCGAGTAGGTATAAGTCCAGACGTCTCATTTCCTCGTTTGTCAGAGGCTCGTAATATTTCGCGCAGTGGGACGCCACCGCTATCTCCACGGGAGCGACTGCCTCCGTGCCATAAACCAGGCCAAACGGAGTTTCTCCTGTTGACTGCTTGGGTGTTGTTCTCACGGCCCACAGCACATTCTCGAGCTCATCCAGCCAATGGCCCTGCAAGGCGTAGACTCTCTTCTTCAAGCCATCCATCACGATCTTGTTGGCTGACTCTACCTGGCCATTGGTCTGGGCGTGGCGGACCGAAGCGGTCCGGTGCTCAATGTTTAATTCTTCCAGGTACTCCTTCAACTGTGCCCCATTGAATGGAGGGCCATTATCGCTAATCAACACTCGTGGGACCCCGTATCGGGATACGATTTGAGTTTGAAGGAACTTGAGGATATGCTGCCCCGTCGTTCTAGCCAATGCTTTGGCCTCTATCCACTTTGAGAAGTAGTCGATAGCCACGAGTAAATACTTGCACTGACCTTTCGCTTGGGGAAGTGGTCCCACCAAGTCAATTCCCCATTGCGCAAAGGGCCATGCACTTCTGATGGGCATTAAGTCCGCGGCGGGAGCCATGATATTTGGGGCGTACCTCTGGCATGCATCACAGGATCGGACCATCGCGGTCGCTTCTTTGTTCATCGAGGGCCAGTAGTAGCCTAAGTTCAATGCTTTCCTTACTAGAGATCGGGCCCCTTCATGGCAGGCCGCGACTCCTTCGTGAAGCTCCCTCAAAATCCGATTTGTATCAGGCTCTACTACGCATTTTAAGAAAGGTTTTACGTACCCTTTTTTGTATAATTGGTTGTCCACCATCGCGTAGTTATCTGCAATCCGCCGCAACCTGACGGCTGCCACTTTATCCTCGGGGAGTACTCCCGTAGTCAGGTACGTGACCATCGGGGTCATCCAAGTGGGCTTCTCCTCTTCTTCCGATCCTGTCCCAACAGCACAGACCTCCACCGGGTCGATGTTTGAGATAATCACCTTTTCTAGGAAATGCACCTTCCGATTCTCCTCGGGGGTCACTCCCAGAGCGAACTTGCTCAAGGCATCTGCTTCCACGTTTTCTTCCCTCGGGATCGCCTCGATATCAAAACTTTTGAAGCTTCCTTTCAAAGTCTGCACCTCGTGCAAATATTTCTTCATCGTCGGGCTCTTAGCTTCATAGTTCCCCTGGACTTGATTTACAACCAAGCTAGCATCGCACTTCACTTTTAAATGATCGACCCCCGTACCCTTGGCAATCTTGAGGCCCGTGATGAGAGCCTCGTACTCTGCTTCGTTATTGGTGGCTTTGAATGTCAACGCCAGGGCATATCGTAAAGGCTCGCCTCCGCCGGGCGGTATCAATACGAATCCTGCCCCCGAGCCTTCTACACTTGATGAACCATCAGTGTACATCTTCCACGTATTCTCCTCATTTGGCTGTTCTGGCTGCTGTTCTGTTGTCGGGACTTCTTCCATGGCTGCCCCCTCTGCGGGACCCGTTACTTCCAGATCGGGTGCCGTAGACTCAGCTATAAAATCTGCCAATGCCTGGCCCTTAATAGCGGTTCTCGGAGCGAAATGAATGCGGAACTCCGTCAGCTCGATGGCCCATTTTACCAATCTCCCCGACGCCTCCGGTCGGTTCAAAAAGTGTTTTAAGGGCTGGTTAGTCAATATCGTGACTTCATGGGCATGGAAGTAAGGTCGCAGCTTTCGAGCGGCAATAATCAACGCAAAGAGATACTTCTCAATAGCGGGATAATTTATTTCAGACTTGGCAAATGCCTTGCTTACATAATAGATCGGGACTTGGTTGCCCTTGACAATCTTAATCAAAACCGAACTAACAGCCACATCAGAAACAGCCAAATAGAGATAGAGCGGCTCGCCTGGAACTGGTTTCGCCAACGGCGGAAGGGTGCGGAGGTGCTGCTTTAGTGCCTGGAACGCCTCCTCACACTTGTCGGTCCACTCGAACTTCTTGTTGGCCCTCAGCACATCAAAAAATGGCATAGTGTCGGACGTCGGAAATGATCCGGCCCGGCTCGGTTTTTTTGGTGGCATTTTTGTAACAAATCTTTTAGTGTAAAAATCAAGGCAAATTGGATTACCCGGGTAGGTGATAAAAATAGAGTCGCCACCGACTAATTAAGGCTAGTCGGAATCCTAAAATCTCCTAGGTTGTATTATAGCAACCTAGGGTTTAAAAAATGGTCTGCGTCCAGAGTTATGGGTCCGGGGGTTCAGTTACGTTTTAAAAGCTCGGAAGCTAGAAAAATCGCCCTTTCGGTACTTAGTTTGTCATTTTGCCATTTTTATTTTATTATCATGATTATATGCATAAAAGATTTAAATATATACTAAACGATATTTAGGGAGAATATAAAGTAATGCAGTAAGTTAAACAAAATATGTATGTGGACAGACACGCAAAATACGACACGTTAAATAAATATATATACATAATTTGACATAGTGGTATAGGTAAGTGAACAAAAGAGCACATATATATAATAATAATAAAGAAAATGGAAAGCGTATATAATACACATATATATAATAAGTAAAACTAAAACTAAAACATATAATGCGTATATATATAATAATAAGCTTTTTTGGAACATTTTTTTTAGATTAACCTTCATAAATATATAACATTATACAAAATAGAAATATTAACATATTGTAAAATACTTCTTAAACATGAAATATACTTTATATAACAATAACAATATAATAAAAGAGAATTTACCTAATATACTATGAAATGAAATACCATAGTCGGAATCGGGACCGATAAATTATCAAATTCCCCGCAATACGACAAAACTATTACTCTTGGAATAACACTCAGTCTCTCAAACACTATGGAATGGAACCACCTCTCTGGATTTTGCTCTCTCCTTTTGCTGTCATTCAAGTCCCCTATTTATAGAAGAAAGTCTGATTTTTCTTCTTTAATGAACAACTTGTGCAAGTTGCATTATGGGCAATGAATTGCTTGGTGACAGGAGGGAGACGTGGGCTCCTAGCAGCCATATATATATATATGAAATTGGTATGCCATGCACGGGGATGTGTAATTCTATCCCTTTCCCATCCTTTTATATAATATAATTATTTGTTTTGTCTTTTATCCGCATTTTCTTCAAAATGTCGTAAGTTCCGATCACGATCTCCGATTGATTTACGGTCAGTTCTGTTGCATTCGTGATTTTGTGAGCTTCAATTCAAGATCCATGTTGATATGATTCTGACAAAAAATGATTTGCACGCTCCATGTCCCGGGATTTTTCCTATAATACATACATACTTAAATTAGATATGTATATTTACAATATATTTATATATATAATATAATATAATAACCCGAGCAAAAATCGGGTGTTCACAGTTGCCCCTCTTTGGACAGGTGTTCTTTGAAACGCATGTTCAAAGATAAAGAACATTCATTTGAGCTCGGGGTTCATCCCTTTCTCGCCTGACTGGGTGTTCTCTGAAATACATGTTCAGAGATAAAAATACTGATTTGATCTTTAGGGGTGCATCCCGCTTCCTCTTGTCAGAGCCCTCACATGAGCCGTCTTTGTCTAATTACTATGCCGAAAAAATCTCGTTTGGTTCGAACCAGCAATCAACTGTACCTGTACCATGTTAAATATCTGGAGAGAAAATCAGCGTTTTGTAAAATCCTCTTTTTTTTTTTTTTTACAAAAGATTTGACATTTGGATCCTCTTATGGAGACGTGGTTGCATTTTCATGCCCTAACTTATAAGAATACACATACCGGGTTAGCCCACATTGTGTTAGAATTTTTCAAGTATTTCTCGTGTTTGTGTGTGCACCTAACATTTCAATTTAGATATCTTGAGATCTCATATCAATATTATACACGTGTAATGAACACAGACAAGATTTCTTATACCTCAGTTATGCTCAAGTCTATTCGAGTCGAACTTTTTGCTATCATCACATTATCAAACATTTATAAGATAAGCCATTGGCAAGAGGCGAGTTACGGGAATGTGGCTTCTTTCTTTTTTCGAGACTCAGACACTTACTTGGATGGATGAAAAGTATTGGGAATTATGGAATGAATAGTATGGGGGAAAGTAAGTGTCCTTGCCTTAACTTCCCAAGGAGATCCACCTTTTGTTTTTTTCGGGTTTTTCCTTGGGCTGCTCTAATTCCCATGCCTTTATAATGCGTAACTGATCTTTACCAATTTGTTCAAGTATGATAGCATCAAGTCCAACTCAAATCAACATCTCACATAATTAAAGATAAGCCTTTCTCAGTTTCTTGCTCATTACATGCATATAAGATCAGCCTAAAATATCATTGATTGCTTCTTTAGTGTTAGGACGTGTTTTGATATTTGAGAAATTCTTGAAAATCCAACACAACATGCACTAACCTCCGATGTGTATAAACATTAGTCGTGGCTTAAATGGCTACCGCTTTTCCATATTTTGATCTTCGTCTGTAAAACATTTGCCAAGTTAGCCAGACAAAGATAAAGTGAGAGGGCTCCTTCAGAGGGACAACTGCAATTATTCAAAAATATATATGAGAACAAGAGTTAAACATGGTAGAAAATGATATGATAAGGTGCGCAATGCGACTTGAAGTTAGAGAAAGCTTGCCGAGATTTCGACATCCTAACGGGGTGCGTAAACATACGCGAGTTAATAAGGCGTAAAAATACGCAAGTTAATAAGGCGTGAACACACGCGAGTTAATAAGGCGTGAAAACACGCAAGTTAATAAGGCGTAAAAATACGCGAGTTAACAAAGGTTGCCGAGATGTCGGCTTCCTGATGGGTGCGCAATCATATGCGACTTGTGCGGAATTATATCCGACTTGCACGGAATCATATCCGATTTGTGCGGAATTATATCCGACTTGCACGGAATCAAATCCGATTTGTGCGGAATTATATCCGACTTGCACGGAATTATATCCGATTTGTGCGGAATTATATCCGACTTGCACGGAATCAAATCCGATTTGTGCGGAATTATATCCGACTTGCACGGAATTATATCCGATTTGTGCGGGTCCGACTTGCACGGAATCAAATCCGATTTGTGCGGAATTATATCCGACTTGCACGGAATTATATCCGATTTGTGCGGAATTATATCCGACTTGCACGGAATCAAATCCGATTTGTGCGGAATTGTATCCGACTTGCACAGAATTATATCCGATTTGTGCGGAATTATATCCGACTTGCACGGAATCAAATCCGATTTGTGCGGAATTATATCCGACTTGCACGGAATTATATCCGATTTGTGCGGAATTATATCCGACTTGCACATAATCATCTGATTTGGGTAGGGTGTTGAGATGTCAACATCCTAACAGGTATATGCATGCAATCTCATCATGAGTAATATATGATTCAAATGAGGTGTTCAAAAGAAACTCCCTTTTTAAATTTGCCTGTTGTCATGAAAGTGCGGTCCGCAGGCCTTGGCATCCAAGTGGAAAAGCGTCGCTATATTCTGATCGGTTCTTTGTAACCATTAACCATCTTGACATGTCAAGTTTCACTTTATTGCATCTTCTGAGAATTAATCCGACCGATTTTACCTGTCGCAATATGGAAGAGATGAGAAAATATCGAAGGCATAAATCACACGATTTGAGCATTTAACACTGACACATTATAATTCAAACTTATTATTCATTAATTCAAAAGATAAGGAAAACATCCCTTCTACCAGATACGGTGAATAACAAAATAATGCAGATAAAGATCCATGTCTGATCCCTTAAATCATCTTGACTATTTGTTGCTTGAGGAAGCGACATGGTCAGGTAGAGGATTGCTGTTGACATTTGGTGGAGCAACTGGGTTGAAAATTAAGTCCTTGCTGTCAATTAAGTCTTGAATCTTGTGCCTTAGCTTTGGGCAATGGTCAGTTGAATGTCCATATAACCCGAGATGGTAACTGCATTGTGCCTTGGGGTCTTGGAATTTAGCAAAAACTTTGTAATCTGCGTGGGCTGGCTCTCCAACTAGCAAGCCTTTTTCCACGAGCAATTTGAAGAGTTGGGCCTGTGGCACAGGTAGAACGGTGAATTGGCGGTACGGCCTCCTCTGAACTTCCCCCTGAGCTGGCCCTGACTGGGCTGATAATGTGACATGCAAAGGATGGGTTGGGTAGACCGCATTGATGCCTTCATTAACAACTATCTTCTTGAATATCGCCTTCTTTGTAGGGTCATTAGCAACATCTTTGAGCGGATCTTTCAACTTACCGGTTCGAAGCCCCATATCGATAATTTCTCCAAGAGAAACGAGGCTAGCAAAGCTTGATGATACATGGGAGAGCATATGCGTGTAATGAGCACCTTTAAGCGTGTTGATGAATATTGGGACTGAAATCTTTTCCGTAACTGCCGGGACGATAGCATTGGCCTTGTTCCTAAATTCAAGTAAATAGTCTCGGAAAGATTGCCCCGATTTCATTTCCATGCCTTGAAGATCCAGTAAGGTAGGAGTGGTGTCAAGATTATACTGATACTGACTTACGAATCTGCTACACAATTCATCCCAAGTGGGAATATCTTGCGCGTTTAGCCCAGCGAACCACACTAAAGCTTCTCCCCTCAAACTCTCCTGGAAGGTTTGAATCACAAACTTTTCGTGATGGCGATGCTGAGCCATCTTGGTATAGTAAATACGAAGGTGGATAATTGGATGTCCAGTACCGTCATACTTCTCAAATTCAGGGAGCTTGAATTTCTCAGGCACCGTCATATCTGGAAATAGGCAGAAGTCGTTGTAAGAGACTCCTCCATACCGCTCAAAACCTTGCATGGTCTTCATTTTGTCCTCGATCATCTTGAGGCGCTTGTCGTGCTCGTTCTCGACGAGAAATGGAGGGGAGGAAATTGCCCCATGACTTGAAGCATTACCGGCATTCGGAATGACATGGTAGGGGACGCCACGTGGAACCACAGGGATGGGATCTATATTATGTCGCGGTTGCACATCGTCCTCTTGCATCTGAATGGGAGGGTGGTTAAGCGTAACTGGGGCAGGGTTGTCCGGGACGCCCGTTGGTAGGACTTCTGGAAGCACTTCAGGCATTGCTGGCGTAAGTGGGATATGCATTGCTTGAACAGGTTGAACGGGAATCCCTTGAGGGGGTGGAATAGTTGCAGCAATAGTAGCTTGAGCTTCAAATAAAGCAAGGAGTCGTTCCATATTCGTAGAGAGAACCGTTATGCTTTGTTGTGTCTGAGCATTGGATTGTTCCATCCTATCATTTGTTCGCTGATTAGACTGCTCGAGACGGGTCATCCTCTCCTCAGGAGTCAGAGGTGGTGGTGGTGGCACTTGCTGGTTTTGTTGTTCCATTTGCCCTCTCAGCGTGAAGGAACGAGTTCGAATGGGGCTCCTTTGGGCCAGGTGTACCTAATATAAAACAGATATTTAGAAGGAATAACATATGTACAAAAATGCATGGCTTTTGAAAAAGGTAGTCATCAATTCTATGATATTGAAACTCCCAAATGTTTGAAATATTAATGATTTCTAATTATAGATTACTTCTCGTAAGAGGTAAATTTGAGACACTCATAAAATTCCAGGTTCTCGGGATGACAATCATAGACCGCGGTATCATGACATTTTAAGAGGTTCAGACATCTCATGATAAAATAATATTTTGGTTGGGACTGTTATCACGATCGTCATTCCAATTTGAGAGTGCTTTGTGGTCGAGAAATAATCTATAATGAGAAATCATATGATTGATGACTATGCCCGGTTATAATACATGATGCAATGCAAGATTAAAGATGAATACTTTCCTACCGTCGGAATACAATACATAAATATGATTCAAGCAAAGAAAATACACAAAAGGCTCGACTATCTTAATGAAAATTCTAACTTACAAGACTGTTAATGCCCCAACCTATACAAGAGAACTAGGGGCAAAAGATAAAAATACAAATACAACTACAAATATGAACTCGAGAGAAAAATGACTTATTGATTGCTTCGCACGGTGTAGAGCTTCGCTTTTTCTGGAGGGGATTTCTAAAGGTTCCCGAATCGAAAGGTACCTTACCCCATAAAGGGGATCACAGGCCCTTTTCAATCATCGAGTTGGGCTTTCGGAGACGTGCCGGCGGTTGTAACCGCTACTGGCCGTATTCTCTTACTCAACCCCCTAGGTTTTTTTTAAAATACTCCAGTTTCGAGTGGGTGACATGTAAACAAAACGTGCGTGAAAAACGTGCAAAGCATTCAATGTAGTCATGCATTAAAAAATATTTTTTTTTCTGTTTTTTTTTTTTTTAAATAAACACTGCAAACATGAACAAACAATTAGTCCAGACATAATCATAATCATAATAACAAAATAACAATGACAAGACAAACATAAAAAGCCTGAACCCTCAAAATGATCCCCAGCAGAGTCGCCAAAATGTCGGACGTCGGAAATGATCCGGCCCGGCTCGGTTTTTTTGGTGGCATTTTTGTAACAAATCTTTTAGTGTAAAAATCAAGGCAAATTGGATTACCCGGGTAGGTGATAAAAATAGAGTCGCCACCGACTAATTAAGGCTAGTCGGAATCCTAAAATCTCCTAGGTTGTATTATAGCAACCTAGGGTTTAAAAAATGGTCTGCGTCCAGAGTTATGGGTCCGGGGGTTCGGTTACGTTTTAAAAGCTCGGAAGCTAGAAAAATCGCCCTTTCGGTACTTAGTTTGTCATTTTGCCATTTTTATTTTATTATCATGATTATATGCATAAAAGATTTAAATATATACTAAACGATATTTAGGGAGAATATAAAGTAATGCAGTAAGTTAAACAAAATATGTATGTGGACAGACACGCAAAATACGACACGTTAAATAAATATATATACATAATTTGACATAGTGGTATATGTAAGTGAACAAAAGAGCACATATATATAATAATAATAAAGAAAATGGAAAGCGTATATAATACACATATATATAATAAGTAAAACTAAAACTAAAACATATAATGCGTATATATATAATAATAAGCTTTTTTGGAACATTTTTTTTAGATTAACCTTCATAAATATATAACATTATACAAAATAGAAATATTAACATATTGTAAAATACTTCTTAAACATGAAATATACTTTATATAACAATAACAATATAATAAAAGAGAATTTACCTAATATACTATGAAATGAAATACCATAGTCGGAATCGGGACCGATAAATTATCAAATTCCCCGCAATACGACAAAACTATTACTCTTGGAATAACACTCAGTCTCTCAAACACTATGGAATGGAACCACCTCTCTGGATTTTGCTCTCTCCTTTTGCTGTCATTCAAGTCCCCTATTTATAGAAGAAAGTCTGATTTTTCTTCTTTAATGAACAACTTGTGCAAGTTGCATTATGGGCAATGAATTGCTTGGTGACAGGAGGGAGACGTGGGCTCCTAGCAGCCATATATATATATATGAAATTGGTATGCCATGCACGGGGATGTGTAATTCTATCCCTTTCCCATCCTTTTATATAATATAATTATTTGTTTTGTCTTTTATCCGCATTTTCTTCAAAATGTCGTAAGTTCCGATCACGATCTCCGATTGATTTACGGTCAGTTCTGTTGCATTCGTGATTTTGTGAGCTTCAATTCAAGATCCATGTTGATATGATTCTGACAAAAAATGATTTGCACGCTCCATGTCCCGGGATTTTTCCTATAATACATACATACTTAAATTAGATATGTATATTTACAATATATTTATATATATAATATAATATAATAACCCGAGCAAAAATCGGGTGTTCACACATAGCTCGATCACTCGCCTTGGATAGAAAGCGATTCATCGCGGCCAACCGGCCATTCAGTACTTGGACCTCTCGATGATTCTTCGGGGACTGCATCTCCTCTATTGCTCGCAGCTTCTCGGGGTTCACCTCGATTCCTCTCTGGCTCACCATGAACCCTAGGAACTTCCCCGAGTTCACCCCAAAAGCGCATTTGTCGGGGTTCAGCCGAACCTGATGAAACTTCATCCGCTCGAATGCCGCCGCCAAATTCTGGACATGGTCTCCTGCCTGTCGGGACTTCACCAGCATGTCGTCCACATATGCCTCCATGGTTTTCCCTAGCATGTCCCCGAACAACTTGTTCACCATCCGCTGGTAAGTTGCTCCGGCATTGATCAATCCGAAGGGCATCACGTCATAATGGTAGGCATCACTGTCGGCATAGAAGGCCGTATGGGGGGCATCATTCTTCGCCATCTTAATCTGGTTGTACCCAGAATACGCATCCATGAAGCTCAGCAGCTCATGTCCCGATGTAGCATCCACCAGCTGGTCAATCCTTGGAAGCGGGTAGCAGTCCTTCGGGCAGGCTTTGTTTAAGTCGCGGAAGTCAACACACATTCGCCACTTTCCATTACTCTTTCGCACCAGCACTGGGTTAGCCACCCAAGTCTGGAATCGGAGCTCCTTGATGAATCCAGCATCGAGCAGTCTGCCCACCTCCTGCTGAATCGCGATCCTCTTGTCTGCGCCCATCGGACGCCTCCTCTGCGCGATGGGCTTGATCGCAGGGTCAATCTTGAGCTCATGCACTATTACGTCGGGACTGATTCCTGGCATATCACTTGGGGACCAGGCAAACAGCTCCTTGAACTCCTTCAAGAGCTCGATCAACTCTCGTGCTCTTTCATCCGACAGGGCAGAGCCGATTTTCACCTTCCTCTGAGGCCCATCGATCTCCACTTCCTTCAAGTCCTCCATGGGGGCGGGACGCCCATACTCTTCTCGAGGATCGGTATCTGTCTGAAGAACAGTCATGGTCTCCCTCCTTCTTCGTCGGGTGGCATTAACATAGCATTTCCGCGACGCCACCTGGTCACCCTTGACCTCTCCTACTCCGTTATCAGTTGGGAATTTCATCTTCTGATGGACCGTCGAGGCGACTGCCATGAGAGGGTTGATAGTGGTCCTCCCGATGATCGCGTTATATGCCCCCGCGGACTCCACCACGACGAAATCTACGTTCCGCCTCTCCATCTTCCAGCCACTACCAAACTCTACTGGTAAGGTAATCATTCCTAGCGGGTAGGAAGTGGCGCCAGAGAATCCCACCATCGGGAAGTCAACCTGCGTCAGATCCTTCTTCGTCTTTCCCATGGCTTCCAGGGCATCCATGAAAAGAATATCAGAGGAGCTCCCTCCATCTATCAGGATCCGCTTCATCTCGAACCCATCCACATCTAGAGTCACGACCAGGGCGTCGTCGTGAGGGCTCTCCACGCCATCAAGATCCTTTGCCGAAAAAGAAATCTCCATCTCCTCCTTCAGGGTCCACGACCGGGACCTTTTCCCTAACACCACTGCGGCGGATATGCGCGAGGCATAGTTCTCCCTGGAAGCGGAGGTATCACCTCCCGCTGCCATTCCTCCATGGATGACGTTGATAGTCCCCCGCCTCTCCTTGCGGGCACCTGATCCTGAAGCCTCATGCTCGATCTTCTTTTTCTTCGGGGATCGGTCGCGGGATTTAGAACGGGATCGGGACCGACTTCTGGAACGGGATCGGCACCGTCCCTTCCCGACAAACTCTTTCAGCTTTCCCTTCTGGATCAGCTTCTCAATTTCCTTCTTCAGCTCCCGACAGTTTTCGGTGTCGTGACCATTAGCCCGATGGTAACGACAGTAACGATCAGGACGACCTCCTAGGAATTCGCCTTCCTTTTTCGGGGGGTACCGGACGAGACCCTGTCGCTCCATCACAGCCAGCACAGAGGTCATCGAACTGTTGATGGAGGTAATCCTACCTTCACGAGTATCCTTCTTCGGAGGACGTCTGTCCTCCCTCTTTTCGGGACGACCACGGTTCCTACTTCCCTCTGTCTTGTCGCTCCCCTTGCGATCATCCGCCAGTTTGGAGGACGGTTTTCCTCTCCCTGACCTCGGGGGAGCTTGAGGGCTCTCCAGCAGCAATCTTCGACTCCTGGACGTCGATTTGCTGTTTCACCCTTGCCTGTAGGGCTTCCATACTCCATATAGCCTTCGCGGCTACACTGTGCATCAGGTCGGAGCCATACGGAGCACTCAGGTTCCGTAGGAAGGTGCGTATCATCTCTCCCTCCGAGATTTCTTCGTCAATCTCCGCAGCGGTGGCGGTGAACCGTTGGTAATAATACGCCAACGATTCGTCAGGTCTCTGCACCACCTGGGTTAGGGTCCTTACGCTTTTCAGGAGGCGTCTCCGACCTTGATACTGTTTGATAAAGTGGTCGTGCATGTCAGCCCAGCACGTGATACTTCCTGGCGGGAGACTGAAGAACCAAGTCATGGCCCTTTCTCCTAGAGTTATCGGGAACAACGAACATATGAGATCTTCGTTTGAAGTCCTACCCATGCATGCCTGAACGTGCCTTTGCACATGGCGGACTGGGTCTCCTTCCCCATCATACTCCTTGATCGTCGGGATGCCTATCCCAGGCGGGGCGACAGTGTCGATCAGTCGTGGCACGAAAGGGTGACTGGACCGATCCCTCAGCTCCGACGTCATCTGCTTTTGGTCACCCATATAAATACTAACAATTTTCACCACCTGGTCAGCGGTGAGGGGACCATTCAGGGGGATGGTCCTATTCTGCACTGGTCCGGGACCGTCAACCACGAACTTCTCGGAGTGCATAGGCTCTTTACCCTTGTCCCGGGGCGGAACCTCTGGTACATCCTGCTCCTCTGGAGCCACTCTTGGTGGGGGTGGCGGCAACTCCTCTTGCGGGGGCAACTCCTCCGCTCTCCTGGCAGCTTCTCTCTTATCTAGCAAGGCTTCCATGGCAGCTAGGAACATTGGCATGGCCTCCGCTACTGCCTTGGCCAACTCCGAGTTCGAAGACGACCCTTCTTCCCTTCGCGGGGCATCTCCAGCTTCAGGGCCCACCGGGTTTGGTGGAGCGTCATCCTCCCCCCTACGAGGGACCTCTTGCCTGTCCCTTCCAGCGTCTCGGACTGAGACCTCATCACCATGTCCCCCTGTCTGAGAAAGAGCAGGGTTCTCACCTTGTTCAGCGACGCGTTCCGGCAACGGGGAATTCACAGTTCCTGCGGGACGAGAACTGCCGGCCGGAACTTGCTTCTTCTTGCCACCACCGGCCATTGATCTGGTAGAGACTATCTTGACTTTTTGTCAGATTCCCACAGACGGCGCCAATGTTGGATCACGGGCGAAGCTCTGTTACGTCCTTGACGGAATGATTGGACTCCTAAGCTCCGCGTGGTCCTGCAAAAGGGGATGACCTGGGTGGTGACCCAGAATCCCTCTTCGATGCTTAAATAAGTACGGTGATCAATGTAGTGGTAAGCACAGTCTAAGCTCGTATTAGAATTAGTGTTTTCTGGGGTAACTTCCTCCTTTATATAGGAGGAGAAGTCACCCAGAGTTACCTGAGGCCAAGCTTGGCCGTTGTAGCCATGATTCCGTATATCTCGGGAGATTCCGTATATTTCGCCCCACGCTCCGCGTATCTTACCCATACTCCGTGTATCTCGGGCACGCCCTGCGTATCTCGGGGGAATTTATCCATTATCTTTAACCGTCTCCCACTACTCTATCTGGTAGGCGGGTTTCTCGGTCTTATCCTCTGATCCCAAGTCTCGACTCCTGTCGGGGACTTCAGAGTTATCTCATTCTAGATCACCACCCAGGACCTTCAGTCTCTGCGGGACAGGTCCAGCCTCTGCGGGGCTTTATTATCGGGGCCTTTACCAAGGCATATCGGGGCCTGCTCGGAGGCTTCTTATCGGGAGCGTTTAGCTCTTATGTCGGGGTCGCTTAAGTCGGGACCCTTCGTACTGGGCCTCTGGGCCTTCCAGGCTTTCACGAGGCCCACTGGACCTACTCACCGTCCGTTGGCTGTTTAACGGGGCTAACGATTACATCGGAACCCATCAGGGAGCAGTACTAGAAGAACAACTGACATAAATGTAATTATGCAGCAGATGCTGGGAGCTGTAACAATAGCCATCTCTCTCTGTTATGCTACACAGATGATGATGATTCTTACTGTAAGATGTATATATATATATTATGTGTGGAGAAATCAGCGGAGGAGTTGACCCAGGGAAAGTGATAGCTTAATTAGTTTTTTTGGTAGCTTCTATTATGAGTGACAATTAATAATAAAGTTCTGCGTATCATGTGTTGATTTAAAAAATTATAAGAGACTTTTCAGGATTTTCCATTAGAAATATAAATATTTTGAAATTAAGGTTTTTTTTTTTTGGCAAATTTTTTTGTGAAACCATACCAAAAGAGTAGAAATAATCAAATTCATTTTCATATAGAAACACCATTTATAAGGTCAATAACCTGGGAGAGGTCTGAAGATTGGCCATTGTGAATTTGAGAGGTCTAAAGATTGAAATGGTGATAACTGAGGTCTGAAGTTTGGACTTTGTGATTTTGAGGTTTTCCGTCTAAATTTTCTGTCAAATTTAACAGAACCATGTGAAATGTCAGATTTACCCTTTGACAATATTTTAAACAAACTAAAGTTTAATTAATGGAACATGAAATGACAAAATACCCCTTTCACTAATTAAAACATAACCCAACTCCGGCCACCACCACGGCTCCCGCCGGCCACTACCCAACTCCGGCGACCACCACTCTCAGTCCGGCGACCCCATCAACTCCGGCGACCACCACCCAACTCCGGCGACCTCACCCAACTCCGACGACCGCCACCACGTCCCCGATTGGCCCAAATCGAAGCCATCGGCCCCGATTGGGCCCACATGGCTCCGATCTGGGGCCACAGAGCTCCAGGTCGGAGCCACAGAGCTCTAGATCGGAGCTCTGTAGCTCCGACCTGGGGCCACAGAGCTCCGATTCCGATTTGGAGCTCTATGGCTCCGATCTGGGGCCACCGAGCTCCGATCGGGGGCCGGTGGCTCCGATTTGGGCCCAATCGGGGCCACGGTTGTGGCCGTCGGAGTTGTGTGGTGGTCGTCGGAGCCGGGTGGTGGTCGCCGGAGTTGGGTGGCAGTCGCCAGAGCTGAGTGGTGGTCGCCGGAGTTGGTGGTGGCATTAAGGGCATTTTCGTCTTTTCATTCAAGCATGTGAGGTGAAAGAATGACATTTTTGGAATTTAATTTTATTTCTGGTCACATGTCAAGCACATGAAAAATTTCCGTTAATTTTAACGGAAAAAACTAACGAAGACCTCTATTATCTACACGTCGAAACTTCAGACCTATATTATCACCAATTCAAACTTCAGATCATCTCAAATTCACATGGCCCAAACTTCAGACCTCTCCCAGGTTATTGACCCCATTTATATATGGTTACATAGACTTGATCAACAAGGTAAATAATATCTACATATGTAGATAATGAACATCCCTAAAGATCTGTTAGATCTATTAATAACACTCCCCCTGATGTTCATAAAGGAAATTGTTGCCTCGTTAAAAACTTTACCAGAAAAATCATGTGAGACAAAAACCTGGTTAAGGGAAAAATAGTGCAGCGATGTAGATAATTAAATTCTCCCCATCATGATGACATCACATAATGTTTTTAAGAGTCGAAGCAATCCAATCTTATTCACAAATTTTTCGAATGTCGCAGTCGGTCAAGCATTCGTGAATAAATATGCTATATTATCACTGGAACGGACTTGATGGATGATGATGTTGTCTTTCTTCTCAAGATTATTGGTGAAGAATTGCTTGGGAAAAATGTATTTCGTCATGTCTCATTTAATGTAGTATTCCTTCATTTGAGCGATACATGAGGCATTATGCTCATACAATATAGTAGGTACATTTTCATCCAAATGTAAGTTGCACATCTTCTGAATATTGTGTGTCATTGATCTTAACCAGACACATTTTTGACTTCCCTCGTGTAGTTATCTCCGTGTGATTTGAGGATGCAGCTACTACTGTATGCTTCATTGATCGTCAGGATATCATTGTGTTGTCACACGTAAATAAATAACATATTTGAGATCGACTCATGTGTGGATCTGATAATATCATGCATCTGTAAAACTAATTGATCCAGATCTTAATTAATTTTGATAAAGTAAGCTCATGTCATTCGTTCATCGAGATATCGAAGTATCTACTTAATCCCATTTCAATGTCTTTGTGTTGGAGAAGAGCTAAATCTCGCTAATAAACTTACAACGAAAGAAATATCGGGCCTCGTGTAATTTATAAGATACATTAGTGATACAATAGCACTAAAATAAGGTATTTCAGGACCAAGGGGTTCTTCATTCATCTCACGAGGATAAAAAATATATTTATCAACATCTAGCGACCTTACAGTTACCATTGTGGTATTCAATGGATGTGGATGTGCTCTATCCATGTTGTAAACACCTAATTTTGGTCCGTGCGTGGCATGTTCAAAATTTCATATGTGACGCGCTAAAAAAGGAAGTATTTAAATATGGAATGTCGCAAAGTTTCTAAAGATATGACTGACTTAAAATAGGATAGTGTATATCCATTAAATATTGTAAAATATTCAAAAAATATATTATGTGTATTTATGGTCAAATACATAAATATATATGTATATTTTCGGAATATTGACGGTGCATATTTTTCAGATTTTATTTTCCTAGTTTGAGGGTCCTAGTTTAGCTATAAATATGCTTCTTTTACATGTAAAAAAGACACAACAACATTAATTACATCAGATCTCGGAACCCGTTCAGATTTGTCTTCTAGTAAAAAAAGTTTTTTTTTCTCGTTGTTGTAACCCTGTCTTGCCGGCAACCGTCTAACTATCGGAGGCCGCTGCTCACCCCGGACCACGCCGGAGCTCTCTCTCTCTCTACATTGACCGTGGGGTAGGAGTCTCGTTCCATTAATACAATTCTAAGCTAAATATCTGGTATATGTCCCTACTCCGCATCAGGGACGAATCTACATAGTGCATTACGGGGTCACGGGACACCGCTTAACTCGACCGAGCTAGAGCAAAAAATTAGCAATTAACGATAAGGACCCCGTATAAAAATTGCAAAGGACCCCATATAAAAATTACAAACTAAACTAATGACATATAATGCTCGGTAGTCTAGTTGGTTTTGCACGCATAAATTAATTACTTCATCCCTGGTTCAAGTCTCAACATCCACACTATTGCATGTATTTATATATATTATTAATCTTCTTCATCTTATGCTATTTTTTGGTTTTAAACTAGAATTAAAAAAAACTTTTTAATATTTTTCTAATGTGTTTTATATTTGTTTTTCCCAATGACATTATACTTACTTTTAATCTAATTTTTTTAAAATATTTATTTATTGTATAATCTATTTCATCTTATGTCACCTTTTCAGTTTTAAACTATAATTAAATCATATCTTTATTGTTTAATATTATTTTATCGTATTTAATATTTGTTTTTCTCTCAATATCATTATACTAGGTTTTGATCTAAGTGTTTATTTAATATTTATTAATTGTCATTTATTCTTCTCTTAAAACTATTATTTTTCTTTTATGTCTCGTTTATCTTCATGTATCATTGAAATATATTTTTTATAATTTTGCAAGTCTTTTTTTTCATTTAAACAAAAATATCATTAATTTTTATTTATTTCATTCCAATTATTTTTCATTTATTTGTTTGATCAGGAATAATTATAATTGTTGTTATGTTCTTTATGTTTGTATTGGATATTATCAAGTTTGGAGTTTTTTTATTAATTATGAGTATTTATATAGTTGTAGTTTAACAATTTTATTACGATTTTTTTAGTTCGACCCGAAATTATATTTGATCCGACCGATTTTTAACTATAGAAAATTTATTGTGCACCCACTAACCCCTGGGTCCTGGATTCGTCACTGCTCCGCATGGTTCTTTGGTATTTGTTTTCTATTCTCTACATGTTTCAACCTATTTCTAACTTCTTGCTGCTCTATGTCTAGACATGAAACGTGAAAGTAATGCTCTCAAAGCAAGGAGTATGTCATTTGGCACGCTAAGCAGCGTAGGATCTTCTTCTCTAAGGCTGGTAATTCGTGCTCAGCGTAATGGTCTGACACGAACACGACAAGGAAAATTACGGGTTTGGATCAACTATTTTCGTGTCGTGCTAAAATTGGACCGTGCCAAATCGTGTCAGAAAAAAATTGTGTCGTGTTCGTGTTGATATTGGTGACACGGCGCAACACGATAACACGATAGTTATATGTCAATAATTTCTATTAATATAAACATATCTAAAGCTAGCATGACCTCTTTTTGCAATGGTATTTCATGATGTTTGGATTAAACTCTCTCTATACTGAGTAATTTTAAAATTTTAGCTTAAAAAATTGTTACGTGTAAATTTTTTATTCAATTTACTATAAATTTTTCATGTCGGACCGTGTCGTGTTCGTACTGAACTAAATTGGCACGCCTTAGTGTTGGGTCGTGTTTGGGTTGACCCCTCAGAACACGACACGAACCCGCACGAATTGTCAGCCCTACATTTTATGAATAGGCTGAACCTAATATTTTTTAAAGAGGTCACCGCTAGGTGACGCCCCAGAGCCCAGAGGGGATTCGAACTTGAAACTTCAGAGTCAAATCACATAAGAATAAGCGTTTTAGACCATTAGACCACCACTGCTAGTAGTTCAAAAAGAGGGTAATTATTGACTATTAAATTAACTAGGAGAAAAAAATTAAATGATAGCAAATTAAATTAACTAGGAGAAAAAAATTATGGAACGTGCAAATTCCAGCCTGCGATTGAGTATGCGACATGTTATTAATTAATATAACCTTAATTTTCATGTTTTTCACATGATCAGATTCGCTTGCTTTAGCAAATCTCATAAATTAAGCTGAGTAAATAATAATAATAATATGGTTTACAGATGCGCAAGTGTTTGGTTCATATGATCTTTATTGATTCATAATTTGGGCAGAAATTCGTTTTTCTAATCAACATATATTAAAAAGAATATATTTTTTTATTGTTAATTAATTTAAAATTGTAGTATTTATAAGTTATAAATTATTTTAAAAAAACGTAAATATATATGATGTCATATGTTATTGGAACGGTGTTCATCTTTACTTTTACATGGAAAAAACGGTTTGTAAATAAAAACGTCAGTGAAAATATTATGACATTTCGAATGCAATAATGCAAAGAATCTTATATAGTAAATAAAGGTAAATAAATATATTTTTAAATATTAATTTATAATATTATTTAATTATGTGAATTTATCTAGTACATTTTAAAGTTTAGAATTATTGAGTGTGCAATGTATAATAATATACAAATTTGGAATCAAAACTCAAATTAATTATAAAAAAAATACACATTTGGAATAAAATCTCAAATTAATTATAAAAAATTGATGATTATTTAATTTAATCAGCAATAATTATATTTGTTTAAGATTAGATTAAACTATTATTAATTTTCAGCTCTTGATCCATGGAATTGGGATGGCACATGCTCCATTATTTTCTCGAATTTGCACATACTTCATAATTCATAGTTAATGATTTCCATTTGCTTCCCTAAGAAGTGTTGGATAAAGGAGTTTTTTTTTTTGTTTTGTAATAGGATAAAGGAGTTAATAGCGTCCATGGTATATTTTATTTTTATTAGATATTTAATATGTACTTTGCAGGAATAGTAATAATTATATGTAAATAGATAAGTTTGTTTCAGTATAAAAAAAAAAAGATAACAATATTTTTAAAAAAAATATTTTAAAACGCTTATAATTGATAAATTATTTTACTAAGCAGAAATATAAAAACAATGAATTACGATACTTATTATATTGTTCGAACCTAAATCATCTTACTTGCTAAACAGAATATTACTTCTTTTTTTATATAATTTTTTTCTAATTCTTCATATTCTTTGTAAAACAAATGTGTATCAAAATGTATTTTTACAAATTAATTTAACTATGTATATCAATTTTCAGATTGAATTTTAATTAAATCTCCACAATTATCAATAGAACGGTCACCATCTTAAATTTTTCATTATTTTTTCATATTACTAACTCGACACATTTTCATTTTTTAGCTTATTATATAAAATATAATGAATTGTCTTTGTCAACATTCATTATAAGGCAGGAGCCAAATGACCCCTACATTAAATAGTATAATCAATTTTGATACTATTTTTAAGTAAAAGTAGAAACAAAGAATAACCATATTCTTTTTCAAACAAAAATAATTGGAGTGTAAAAGGAGGGATTAAGCCTAATTAACTTCTAAAGATAGAAAACGTAATTAGAGATTCCATAAAATAATGATCATCATTCATTTTCTAAACTCACTTTGTACTTCTTTTAATATATCATTTAATAGTTTATTTTATGTAATATTATATGCAACAACTACCTATTTAATTTAAAAAGAAGTGGTTAAATTGAATAGATGGACAGAAGACGGAAATTGAGAAATAAAAAGTTCTTAAGAATGAATATAGTATTTTGGAAGAAATCTAGAATTTGTACAAATTTACATGCAAATGACAAATTGTTAACTATTTTCTTCATATCATGTATTCTACATGTAGGTAATTTCGTCCAAAAATAAAAAGGGTTAACATGGTTTTTTGTTCATTATGTTTAACAACTTTTTGGTTTTGGTTAATGATGTTTTTTTTTACCTAGTTTTGGTACCATATGTTTGCATATTTTTTCTAGTTTTGGTCTAACTGTTACATTTCGTCCATTTTTTGACATGTTCAAGTCACGTGATCCACTCTAAACTTTAAATTTAGTCCCTCTCATACTTTCTTAACCTTTTTTTTTGTTCAATTTAATCCCGAAGTTTCAAAATTGACCCCAATTGGACATAGGCCCAATTGAATTTTCGAAACTTCGGGACTAAATTGAACAAAAAAAAGGTTAGGAAAGTATTAGAGGGACTAAATTGAACAAAATTGTAAGTTTAGGGTGAATCACGTGACTTGTACACGTCAAAAAATGGGCGGAATGTAACGGTCGGACTAAAACTAGAAAAAATCTGCAAACATATGGTACCTAAACTAGAAAAAAAAAAAGCATAGACCAAAACCCAAAAATGGTTAAACATCATGGACCAAAAGACCTGTTAACCCAAATAAAAATCCTAACAAATCTAGCAATTTATATACATGTGAAACTTGAGATAAAATAGTTTTTTTTTAAAAAAAAAAACAACATAATGTGGGCAAAGTGGCATTATATCCCCTATTGCTTAACATACACTTGGAATCTCCAATAGTTGGGTGAGGCTGGTAATTCTTATTCTTTTAACCCAAAGTTAAAGTTAACAATAATAATACACAGAAGAACAAATCAATACACCCATAACAATTACCTAAATTCAGCAAGACAAGATGTCTTACAACAACTGTCACCAGAAAATACATAAACATCAACTACAACTCCTAAATGAGAAAGAAAATACTTACAGAATCGAACAAAATCCGCAAATCCGATCATAACTTATCGCTTACGCTTCGATGACGAGGATCCGATCTGCTTCTTCTTCCCTGCTGCAGAAGGAGTGTTCTTGTTTGAGCTCTCACAACATTTATAACAAAACCAATCATCTTCAGGAATAGCCTCCAATGGAGGATCCAAGCAATCAATATGATACCCAGTCCCACAACCATTACTACCATTTTCATCACCACAAATGAGCATCACTTCTCCTCTATCAGCACAACCACAGACATTACACTCCAAATCCTTACTCGTCTCAGGAGTGGTCGGCTCGATGATCTCTTCGGCTTTCTTCTGCAGCCTAGCAAATGACTTTTCTGCCCAGGTTTGAGTATTGTAAAGCACGTGTTTATCAAGAGGGTACCCGACTTTGCAGACGTATTCTACCAAGTAGTCTGCAGCCACACACGGTATCTCGTGGTTTAAAAACTCCTGCACCCAGATGTCGACACGTGGCATCCCGGGGCTGACCACTGCAAAGTCGACCTCGGAGTTGAGGAAGCGAGTGTAGGGAGGGGAGGTTGCTAGGATCGTCCCCCCTCCTGCCTTCACAACACGTTTTAACGTGTCCTGTATTGAAAAAGAAGGATGCAATTTAAACTATATCTGACCAAAATCGAGCTGTGTTACACGAAAATCAGAGCTTCTGTTGGATACAAAGAAAACTATGCTTGTCCTACTTTTTCTTCAGCATTTTTTATTTCCCTGGTGAGACCCATTGCACAATTTTTTTTCTTTTGGCCACTGCCAATTGCACAATTGACAAGCTCTTATCTGTATGATGCAAATGCTTAGTGTAGCTATCATACTTTTGAAGTTTTTTTTCTTTATGTTGCAGTTAAGTTCAACCTAGTTGTAAAAATAGCAAAAGTATGGTGTTTAACAAGCATACTGATACGCGTACGGCTTATTGTAAACCAAGAGCGTAATAAAATGTATGGAAATAAGAAAGCTAACTTCCTAATCAACCCTTTGGCAAAAAAAACTTCATAATCAACCCTAATCTGTCTTGGATACTAAGATTAATTATTGGAAGTTTGTTTTATTTCATTAGGATCATATTCTTTATAAAGAGATTACAAGATCTAAATTATATTATTCGACTAATAAGACTTTTACGATTATGGTAAAATAAATCTATCCTTCTTAATGATGAATCTATCCCTTAATCCTCATTTGATACAATTTTCCGAAGATAACACCTACCAGAAAAGTACTGAAACTAATTTGATATTTATACATACCAGAGGTGGCGTGATGCACTCTCCATATACTATTATGCGCAGATCATGGAAGGCACCATGACCTGTTCTCTCTGCCATAAGCCGCCACTTCCTTGGAGCTTCCAAATTTATGGCACCATCTTCACTAAGGCCATTCTTGTGCCATTCATATGGCTCCTCATCTAGGAATTTCCCAGCTTCACTGCTAGCTGTTAGATAGTCCTGTTTTAGAATCCACCTGCATTCATGGATAAGATGTAAATTTATGCTCGGCTGTTCAGATTGGTCAATGGAAACAGCAGCTGAGGAAATTAAAGGCTGCCCGGAAAGACAATCATATGAAAACACCAAAATATTCATCAATAAGGCCCATCTATAGAGAGTTGAAATTACCTTCCAGATGCAGCAGCAGCAAAGAACTTTTCTGTCCTACGAAGAGGGTCTGGTGCAATGAAGTGTGTTGCTTGGTAAGACCAATTGTGAGAATCCCGACAAAATCGCCCTTTCAAGCTCCGAACTATCTGTCGGAACTTCTGCCTCTGTGGCCTGCGTCCACTAAATATAAACCATACAGGTTCCTTTAACCCTACTCCATTCTGGGTCCCTGTCAGTTTAGACTTAGTTTTCGTTTTTCCGGCGCCTACCTTCTTTACCTGACTATCAGACTTAACCAAGGTCTTTCGCGGTTGCAGTGTGCTTTTAGTTTCACCGGGAATTGCATCTTGTACTGGTTTGTTCTCCTTTTCTGCTTCTTTGGAGCACTCCAGTGTCTTCTTTGCTTTAACAACAGGGTTCTTTGCTTTTCTATTTCCACCCACCTTTTTCTTCTGTCCTTTTTTAGTACCTCCAGACGTAGTAGGGTCACTACCAACAATAACAGGATCTTGGAAAGTATCTTTAGCATCTGAGACAACTTTCTTTTTTACTGGATTGTTCTCCTTTTCTGCTTCTTTGGAACACTCCAGTGTCTTCTTCGCTTTGACAACAGCGTTCTTTGCTTTGCCATTACCACCCACCTTTTTCTGCTTTCCTTTTCTAGTACCTCCAGATGCAGTAGGGTCACTACCTACAATTCCAGGATCTTGGACAGTATATTTAGCATCTGAGACAACTTTCTTGCTCTTCTTCCCTAAAAGCTTAGTCCCATTTAGTCCACGATAACTGGAGCTTGCATTGGGTGTGCGAGCATCATCATTACCGTTCAAACCAGGACTATTCATTTCATTTTGCAAGCAAGCCTCTTCTACTGCTTCACCAGAATTTTCTGCTTGTTTTGGATTTTCATCAACTGCCTTTTCAGTAACACAATCTTCTTCAGGAGCCTCAGTTTCATCGTCCAGATTTTCATCAACTATTTTTTCAACCACTTCATTATCACCGAATGGATCTTCATCAACTGTTTTATCCACATTCATCACCTCAACCACTTCATTGTTCCCAGGTGGAAGAGAAACCTTGCCCACATTAGCAAAACTCAAACTACAGTCAGGAACACCTATAATATCTTCCTCAGTGCTTGGACCCTTGTTCGGAGGATCTTCTTTACTTGAGAATATAGAGCCTTTCAAATTAGCAGACTTAACCAGCTTTGTCCTTGAACCCAATGTCTTCTTCCTGGTAGTTAGCAACTTCCTAGGTAGGTCATCCGCACCCTCTTTATCAAGCAAACCAGAGTTGTCTATCTTAGAGGATGCACCAAAGTGTTCTTGATCCTGGTTCTGGACAGATAGATTCTCATGAGCTTGCTGCACAGTCTTCCCCTTTCCTTTTTCACCCAACTCATTTGCTTCCAAATCAGCTTCTCCCATTTCATGTCTTTTTACAAAAGGATCCGATCTGGACCCGAGGCCAAAGGTATTGGGCGTAAAAGTGGCAGGTGATGTTTCATTGGAATTAAGAATCTTTGAGGATGATGCGTACGGAGTTGCCTTGTCTAGAGCATCATTTTTATTAAGCTCCTTAACGCTATTGCCACTTTTCCCTAGATTCGGGCTATTACACAAATGGAGTTGATCCACCAAATTGCATGCTTCTGATCCTTCATTTCTCTTGCTTTCTAGAAAAGAGCTCGAGTTGCTTGGAGTAGAATGTGAACTTAGTTTTGGAGATTTCGAGATACCCGGAGAAGCTTCCAGTGTTCTCTTTTGTTGCAATGTTTCTGATCCTTCATCTCTCTTGCTTTCCAGAAAAGGGCTCGAGTTGCTTGGAGTAGAATGTGAACTCAATTTCGAAGATTTCGACATACCAGGAGAAGCTTCCAGTGTTCTCTTTTGTTGCAATGCACTTGTAGATCCGGACTTCTGCACGTGACTTACCGGAGAAGGATTTTGTATAGAGACAAAACTATTGCCATCTCTAGCTTGTTCTGCTATGGAGCACGAGTTATTAATGTCACCATCAACTTCATTGATCCCCCGTGAGGATTTATCGACCTTTTGTATTGATAGTGTGCCTTTCCTCGAGTAACTAAGTGAATGTTTCTCTATTACTTTCTCAGAAACAGGCGTCTTCTCACATTCTACATGCGGATCAGCAGAAATTGCACCATCGGAATTGGCCATACCTGAACCAGGAACTGGTTGTACTCTGAATTCTCTTATAGGTGTTGGTGCCTTCAGGTTCATTGCAGCACCCACATTTGCTATTTCTTGAGCAGCAGTTGTACCAGCAAGTTCCTTTGGCAACTTCAGTAACACAGAGGGGCTGATAGTGCCAACTCTCATGTTATTAGGGCTCCTATTAATCACCTTTTCCCTTGAATTGTTCACAGGTTGATCCTCATCTTCAGAATCCTTAGCTTCAGCTTCCGTTTCCAGCTCGTAGCTACTGCTTATGGAGAAAAATAAATCTCAGATTTTCAATATGTAAAATAAGCCAGACAAAAAAATCCAATAGTAGGATCCTTCACACCTAATTAGGAAACAGTCATTATAATAACTGGTAGAAAAAAGCGTAAAATTGTCACCAACAGTTTTATAGAGGAAAAGAAATCCAGAAAGAAAAAAAAAACTGACCTTTTACTATAATCTGCTTCTGGAAGAATTTCCCACTCTCTTAAACTGCAAGAGAGAGAAGCAAGTAAAGAGGAATCAAATCAAGATGATAATGCATACCAAATTCAGTCGATGATTAAGTAAAATTCAAAGATGTACAGTTCTCATAACAATATATAGAAGCGTACCAATCCTCCAACCATTTATGATTGACCAGCTTAATCTTCCTCATTTTCTTGGCAAGCTCATACTTCTCCCCTACATGAAAATGAAAGTAATAACTCCATCAAATATGGCTTTGAAGCAGTAAGACATGTATGGTGCAGAAATTGGTAAATCAATAGTCACCAGAATACTGTTTTCTCTATAAGAAACAAAGTTATTTGATGAGAAAGGAAACTCACCTTCGAATTTGTAACAGATGAGATGAGTTACTTTGTTTGCCACTAGGGGCTTGGAAAACTGAGCCCCCATGAAAGCCACCATAGTCTGTATTCAAAAGAAGCACCAGTATCATTACGGGTATCCTCAGCGAAACTACAAGAGGAACTTATAAAAAAGCATACCATTATATCATCCCGGTCTTGCCTCTGGTAGCCTGTTAAACACATGATCATATTTTCTGCTCCTGGTATTCCATTCAAACTTCTAAGGGGCGCATACAATACCTGTTCATGAGAAAGCTCCCGAATAAATTAAATATTATACTACCAGGAAAACACGAAGGAAATGAAATCAGAATTATCAATACAGAATTACACATGTTCCAGATTCTGGCAATAGATATTAAACCCCAATAAAAATATTAAGTGTGAATATGAATTCAGCTAAACAAAATGTCAAATGTATCAGTTTCCTCAAGCGTTCAACTAAAAAATCAACAGAACTTAAGCTAATTAGTGCTCTTGCATTAACATGGCCAGATAAAACCCATGTAAGAAAGAAAGATAGAAAGTCATGAGGATAAAAAAATCACCGAGGTTGTATCTGCTGCCATTCCAATATCATAACTATGGTCGACCCACAAGCCATTTACAACTATCTTGCCATCATTCCGAGCAGCCACACACAATGGATCATCCTATTAAAACACGAAACGAAACAATATTCAGTGCAAATTCAATCATTCATTCACATAGGTAGGGGAGAATTAACAATCGAGTAACTATTACAGGATTATGGCAATAAGCAGCTATGAGTAACATATCCAAAGACACATAATCGAAATGCAAAAGAGAGAGGACTCACTTGAACAATCTTATCAACAATCACATGAGTGCAATTTGGCCCGTACTGACCAGCATCAACTCCACCCCCACTAACAAGCTTGCCACGGACCTGCGAATTGATGAATGAAGAACAACCCACACACCATCAAACCCTAGTCTAACAGTTAAATCAAACCCAAACAATGAAATGCTGAAAAATTTCATCTGCACAACAGAAAATCAAGTCGCTTCAGATAATAGAGAGCAAAAGAGATCATCTACCTTGCGGTGAGTGTCGGGATCGAAGCCGAAGAGCGCGAAATTGACGCCGAGAAAGGTCTGCGGCGGTGTCAGTCTCCCTAACATTTGCCAATTGAAGATGGACAATGAGTGATTTCAGCAAGAGAGTAGGAAACTGTAGTTCATGGAAGAGATTCGTCGGTTTCAACGCTGAATCTTGCGGAGTAGTCGGCGCTAGAGAGAATCGTTTGAATGGAGGGAAGTGAAATATTTCAGAAGCTTTATTTGAGCATTGTGTTTCTACCGCTCTGGCGGGAGACTGAAATTTGTGTACGTGGAGGTGCGAGATGCCACGTGCCACCATGCTTAGCTTCCATCGTACTCTTCCATCGGCCGGAATAGGCCGTAATCGGGACGGGTTTGGCCAGAATTGGGGTGGTTTGGTCGTAATCGGCCGGAAACAGGGTGGGTTGGCCGTAATCGGCCTGAGGGGTGAGTTTGGCCGTAATCGTCTGGAATCGCTGGGTTTGGCCGTAATAAGCCAGAATCGGAGATGCTTAGCCCTAAATCGGGCGTAATTGGCCGGAAATCGGTCGTAGTTGGCCTTAATCAGCCGGAAATCGGTCGGAACCCTAAGCCCTAAATCGACCGGAATTAGCTGGTCGGGGGTACTTTTAAAATTTTGAAAATTGGCCACTCACAGGACTATCACGTGATCATATTCCGTCCAATTTAACCCAAAAAATAGACAGAGACACCAAATAACAACATATATGAAAATTCAGACATTCATTCTAAACCTCAGACACCAAACTGACACATAGTGTAAAATTCAGACAGTTTTTAAGGTTTTAACCCTACAAAATTATAAGATAATTTTCATAAAAAATAAAATGATAAAGACTTACTCATTTTATACGAACATCATGTGCACTATTAATTATTATAATAATGAATTATTAAGTATCTAAAAAATAAAAAGCTAATAATAATAAAAATATTATCAACATAATAAACTATAAATTTAATAATAAAATAATAACACTCCGTAATGTTGGACGTAATCTCATATTACATCCGTTTTTAGATGTAATCTCACATTACGTTAATGGAGTTTGGACGTAATCTCGGATTACAATGCACATTACATTACATTACAATACACATTACGTCGTTTAAAAAACCAAACAACGTAAAGCGAATGTAATGCGAGACGTAATGTGAGATTATATCAATCCAAACACCCCCTAAGTGTCCGATGCAAGTGAAAATTAGTCTAGGCATGAAACAAAACTTCTACTAGATTTGGGTCCCTCATATATAAGTTTTTCTATCATGCTCCAAGAACACCTTTTTTTGGTACTTTTTTTGTATTATCCCAAAGGTGAACCATAGAGAGAAATTGATATTATTAATAGTATGATGCAAATATTATGTGTGATTAAATTTGTTTATATTTTTTAATACTTTTAAATTTAATATATGTTACAATTAAAATCATAAAAAACTAAAATTATGGTGTTATTGGAGCATGTTAGAAAAATCTAATAAATGCTCTAAGCTACAGAAGTTAAGACAACCAACAAGTCGCCGGTTAGGTAGCTACCGCGGACACCGTTCTTACTCTCCAGAAGCTTCTCCCTTCAATCGGAGATAATTCTTCGAATTCCATCCTAGAGAGAGATGGGTTGGCTCAGTCGATTTGTGACGGCGGTGGCGTTCCTTGCCGTCGGGGTGGTATTCTCGCCGGAGACATTCGGATCAGGAGGCGTGCAATCGCCCAAATTGGAGACGTTCCTGAAGCTAGCTCACCTTCTCAGCTTCTCCACCGCTTGGGGCGCCGCTCTGTGGGTGACCTTCATCGGCGGCATCATCATGTTCAAGTACGTTCCAGTCTTCCATATGTGAAATGATTTTAATTTCGTCTTTTTGCATGTCGGTAGAAACTGGATTTTGCGATTGCTTTTAATTTCTAGGCCTGGTAGTTGTAAGTCTCTGGTCTTATGCTCGTGGAATCATAGGTCTGATAAATGATTGAATTACTGATACCTGAGTCTTGTTTATTTAACCCAATCCATATGAGAAATGACTTCAGAATCATATTTGATTTTGCAATCGCTTTGAATGTCTTGATAGTGGTAATTGCCTGGTATTGCTGCTCGTGGAAATCGTAGGTCTGACAGCAGATTGAATTGCTGGTTCACTTCAGTTGCTGGAGTTGATTTGATTAAAAATGATTTTGGATTAAGCCTGCCGCTAACCTCGTTTCAGCTGTGTGTTGAGACCTGAGAGGTTAAATTTGTCATGAACTCTAGGCAAGTGGGAATTCAACCTGTTAATCTCGTAGTTATGTATCCGAAAGGCATCAAGTAGTGCAGAGTTTCATTATCCTAACAAATTTTAAGATGATTTTCATGAATTAGACTGCAGTTCTCTATTAATTTGAAGCAATACCCATATGCTATAGTTTTCTTGTGTTCTTCCTATTTACTTTCTTGAATAGCCACTATCTGATGCCATAAATGTTGTTGATACTTGATTGATATGCCCAGTGAATCAAGATAAAAACAATGAACATGAACATTCTCTGCAACTTTTATTCACTCGACTCAAACGGGTTTTCCCAATGTAGGAATCTTCCAAGGCATCAGTTTGGTAATCTGCAAAGCAAGATGTTCCCTGCATACTTCACTATGGTTGGGGTGTGTGCTGCAATTTCGGTAGCAGCATTCGGATACTTGCATCCATGGAAGTCCTCTCCTTCCACTGAGAAGTACCAATTAGGGTTTCTTGCCTCTTCATTTGCTTTCAACCTTGCAAACTTGTTTGTCTTCACACCAATGACCATTCAGGTAATTTAACACTTCTGCTTCGTAAAAACACGAAAAAAAAAAAGTTAGGGTTAACTGTTAAGAACCTAATCAAAGTCTTAGGTTTGCACCATGTTGCTTTTAGGTGTCTCAGATTTAAATTGTTGCTAATATGTGTCTCAGGTTTCATTGTTGTTGCTAATAAGTGTCCTAGGCTTCAGTTTCGTTGCTAGTAGGTTTTCCGTCTGTTTTTCTGTTAAATTTGACGGATTTGGATATAAATTTACTTCAATTCATGTATATTTATGCCAATTAAGTGAAACTAAACATCAATTTTGCATAAAATTTTCAATTTCACTATATAAACACTAATTGATATAAGTTAAAAAGAAGCAAAAATACTTTTTTTTTTCTTTTTCTTCTTTAAATGTTCTTGCTGTTGAATTTTATGAAGCAATTGGACAAAAAATTGTCAAATTTAACATAAAAATGGACGGAAAATCAAAAAGTAACTAAAGTGTAACTTGGGACACCTGTTAGGAACAATTTAAACCTGGGATACCTATAAGTAATCTGGTACAAACTTGGTATTGTAACTGTAATTAAGTGCTTAACCCAAAAACACATGAGTCTGCTTATATGTTGGTGTTACTTTTGGTTTAGCTGATGAAGCAAAGACACAAGATAGAGAGAGAAGAGAAAATAGGGGATGAAGTGGGGTGGACAAAGAACCAAGAAGCCGCGAAAAAGAACCCGAAGCTTGCTGCCATGAACAAGAAGTTCGGTATGATACACGGTCTCTCATCTCTTGCTAATATAATGTCATTTGGAAGCCTTGCTATGCACTCATGGTACTTAGCTGGAAAGCTCAATCTTTGAATCATATATTATGGATTTCCTCAAGAAAGAAGCAATGTTGTTGTTGTTCCACAGTGGACTTACTTATCTGTGCCTTGTCCTGTTAGCATGAATTTACCTCATCTGTTGTTTTCTAGCAATAAAATTGTGTCTTTTATATGATGATTAATTAATGTTTCACTCCTGTGTTTGTTACCTCTGCTTAGAAACTGTTTGGTAGAATAGAAGTGGTTGTCCATGGTTACTATTGTGTCACACCCGATTTGGCGCGTCATTAACTGTGTTGTGTCGAAATGCGTTTAAGATCTCATGAAGATACGGCATAAATACTACACGCGTGACATGAGATACGATACGAGTGTCACATGTGATACGAATTCAAATAAGGTGTCACACAACATAATATGAATATTATACGTCATACGAGACACGGCAAGGTTAAGGAATAATAAAAATTAAAAGAATACTATGAAATGTTCGAGATTTGCCGATATCATAGCTTGAAGAAAAAAAATTCAAAACTACACTATAAAAAAAAAAAAAAAAAATTCCAACAGTTGACTTGGCGGTGAAGAAATCTTCTGTCGAGTACGAGTGAGACGTAATGTGAATCTAATGTGAGACGTAATGTGAGATTACGTTGCGTAATACATCCATCCAAACACCCCCTTGAAGTTCGACTGGGAGAGGAGAGTTGAAAGAAGAGCTTCTCTGCAGCAGCTTGGAGTTGTTTCGTTTGTTCGTCTGCAATTTCTGAGATTATGCAGGTCAGAAAATAGAGACCGCTGCCCGAAGGAAGGAGATGATGCTGATTGCTGAGGCAAGAATCTGGAGATCTCGAAAATGTATCTTCTGTAGAGAAACATGAACACAACTTTAGCATAGAATTACTTAGCTTGATCCAGAGAAACGAAACCTCGAAAATTTATCTCTGTCAATTTCTCCATCAAAATGAACTCTGGATGCATCACAGAGCTCTTCTTCTACAACGGCTCCAGCTGAACCACATTCTTCATCAAAATGACTGGACAGATCCTTCGCTACGATCGGTGCCCTTTGTTTCAAATTGAAATTCAGTTACTTAGAGGATGATATCGATTCAAACTGAAAGCTCGAGGATGAAACCAGATCATTACGGTTAAGCGGCGGAGTAACCAAGGCAAACGACAAGTCGCCGGTTAGTTAGGTAGGCCCACGCCGTTGACAGAACTATTAAAAACGCCGATTAGGTACGCGCTCTCCGTTCGCCGGTTAGGGTTGGTGCACACCGTTCTTACTCTCTTCCAGAAGCTTCTCCCTCCAATCGGAGATAATTCTTCGAGTTCCGTTCTAGAGAGATGGGTTGGCTCAGTCGATTCGTGACGGCGGTGGCGTTCCTTGCCGTCGGAGTGGTATTCTCGCCGGAGACAAACGGATCAGGAGGCTTGCAATCGGCCAAACTGGAGACGTTCCTGAAGCTAGCTCACCTTCTCAGCTTTTCCGCCGCTTGGGGCGCCGCTCTGTGGGTGACCTTCGTCGGCATCATCATGTTCAAGTAAGTTGGATCAATCATTGGCAGATGATTGCATTGCTGATTCGGTTACCTGAATAGTGTTGATTTTGCTATCACTTTGAATTTCTTGATAGTTGTAATAATCTACTGGTTTATCACGAACCACTAAACCCAACCCACCATTAATGAGTCTTTTAATCATTACTTGGGCGGACCATAAATAAAATGAAAAATTCAGGTTTTTCAAAATAGGAAAACAATATAAATGATCCTCGAACTTTACTCATTATTCTATTTTTGTCCTTCAACTTTATTTTTTTCTATTGATGTACTTGAACTCGTCAAATCCATTCTGTTATAGTCCCGTCGTTAAATTTTACTGTTAATTGTGGGTGATTAGACGCTGATTAAGCAACAAATATTGATGTAGACAAGCTAACATGACATATTTAGGTTCACATCATATTTTTTTAATATACATCAATGACTAAAAAAATAAATAAATAAAGAAAAAATAAAAGAAAATTAAAAAAAACATGAAAATGAAAGGCACTAAACATGATGTGGCCAAAACTATGACACGCCAACTTGTCCATGTCAATATTTTTTGCTTAATCAACATATAATCACCCACAATTAACAGGAAAATTTTAACACGGGACTAAAAGAGAATGAATTTGACGAGTTCAAGTACATCAATAGAAAAAAATAAAGTTGAAGGACAGAAATAGAAAAATGAGTAAAGTTTGAGGATCATTTATGTTGTTTTCCCTTTCAAAATTTTATTTTCAGCCAATGTCAAATATAAGTACTGCCCAGATCAATTTTTTTAGGGAAATGATATAATCACAAAATGGGATTCCGAGGAATCACGAAATGTGGGTGAGTGGCATGGTCTGTAATCACATACAACTTTTGGGTAAATATGTTGCCCTCACATTTCGTGATTCCTCGGAATCCCGTTTCGTGATATGTATCATTTCCCAATTTTTTATGGGTTGATAGTCATTATTCTACAAGCCCATCAAGATTTCAAATTAGCTCCGATACCGTTATGTCACGCTCAAGTCCGAGCAACTGTCCACACTAGTCTAATTCAGTCTAATAGAGCTCGTTGTCCTCACTTGAACTCTAAAAATGAGAAATTCATGTTGAATTTGGATAGTAATTCTCTTGCTTATTAAAGCTTCAAATATCTTATTTTCCAATTGACTTGGAACACAAATATACGAGGTATTACATTGTGTGAGTCATAGCCACTAAATCGAGTCATGTTTAACTGATAACCGAATAAATTATGTGCACAGCTAAGCAGCAATTCCCATCTGTTATCGTTTGTTCATCTTCTTCCTATTTACTCTGTTGAATATCACTATCTGATACTTGATCGATAAGTGCGATGAATCGAGATTGAACGATGAATAGAGACATTCTCCCCAAGTTGTTGCATCCATACTAACTCGAACGGTTTTTTCCGATGTAGGAATCTTCCGAGGCATCAGTTTGGTAATCTGCGAAGCAAGATGTTTCCGGCATACTTCACTATAGTTGTGGTGTGTGCTGCAGTTTCAATAGCAGCATTCGGATACTTGCATCCATGGAAGTCATCTCCTTCCACTGAGAAGTACCAGTTAGGGTTTCTCGCCTCTTCGTTTGCTTTCAATCTCGCAAACTTGTTCGTCTTCATGCCAATGACCATTCAGGTAATTTACACTTCTGCTTCGTAAAAACCCGAAAAAACAAAAACTTACATGTTGGTTTTACTTTGGTTCTTGTTGTAGATGATGAAGCAAAGACACAAGATAGAGAGAGAAGACAAAATAGGAGAGGAAGTGGGGTGGGTAAAGAACCAGGAAGCTGCGAAAAAGAACCCGAAGCTTGCGGCCATGAACACGAAGTTCGGTATGATACACGGTTTCTCAGCTCTTGCACATGTAATGTCCATTGGTAGCCTTGCTATGCACTTATGGTACTTGGCCGGAAAGCTCAACCTTTGAATCATAATATATTAGGGTTTTAAATCAAACAGATACTAGATAACACGCGTTGTCAAATTGATACCCGAGATAATTTTTGTGACTTTTAGCTATCTAAGAATTCAAACTGTTGCACCGTCACTTTACCCATCCAATTTAGTACGGGATGTATTAGAGGGACTAAACTGAATAAAATAAGACGGTGCAACAGTTTGGACTTCTCAAGTACCTAAAAATCACAAAAATTATCTCAGATACCAATTTGTCAACATGTGCTATCTCATGTACTATTTCATTTTAAACCCTAATATATTATGAGACCATATGATACAAGATTAAGAACCTCAAGTATCATGACTTGATTTCACTTAATTAGGTGGTTCATATATCTTGGCTCAATTCTGCAACAACCTAGTCGTCTGGTCTATGAGACCATATCAAGCACGAGACCGGACTAAAACAAACCATTTGGTGAGTCATGATCAATAAACCATAAACGTCTCAAGTGGCTGAGCCCTAGTCCGAGCTCGTGCTTGTCATGATCTACCAGGCTGGCACAGGCTCAGGCCAGTAAAATCAACACAAATAAGTGAAAAAGAAGACAAATAATACACAACAATAGCAAGAAGGGAGAAGGGGACAATATACATCCATAATCAATACAAACAAAGTTGTACACTAATGAACTAATGATAATTGCTAACAACAAACCAAGTAATTGGGGCCACAATAAATTGAAATTCCCCCCATTGAATAATTAATATATTTGATTTATTTACACAACTAACCTAAACCACAAAGATGAAACATATTTCACTTTCAATTCCTTTCCACTAAACTCCTCTAACTGCCAGAAACACATACACTTCCATCAATGATACTGTTGAAGCTAAGTTTCACTTCTTGTCTACTGTATATATACTCTGTGTTGTTTTCTTTTTCCTAACTTGGGTATTGAGGAATATGAACAGCTTTCATGGCTAATAAATAAAGAATCACCTACTTAATCAACCAAACCCTAGCACATTGCATTGAAGAATAGACATAGTGAGACCAACTAACCTGGTAAACTAGCACCATGAACAACTCCATTCTTTGGGATGCCAGGTGGCAACCGAACCTCCTCAGCGATTCTCGACAGTTTACAAGGATCCAAGACAAAAAGTTGACTTGGCGGCGAAGAAATCTTCTGTCAAGGACGATTTGGTCATTTATATCACTGAGGAAAACGAGTGGCCACCACAGTTTCCTTCTCCGGTCTCTCTTGGCCTTCCTAATGAGTTTAAGCTCGTGCCTGACTACAGACTGCACAGATTTTAGGTAGGATCTGATGTCGTGGTCTCTCTGGATAGTTCCTCCCGAGCCATACGCGGAGCGATCACTTAGGATTTCGAGTGGGTGAGGAGAGTTGAAGAAGAGCTTCTCTGCAGCGGATTGGAGTTGTTTCTTTTGTTCGTCTGCTATGTCTGCGATTATGCAGTTCAGGAGGTAGAGACCGCTGCCTGATGGAAGGAGATGATGGTGAGGCGAGAATTTTGAGTCGGGTTGTAGAATCAGGAGCTGTCCCATTGGAGCATACAGCATCTTCTGCAGAGAATGCATTAGCTTCTATAAACTATGTGATTACAAGGGCTAATTACTAGAAAAACGAACCGAACTTTTTTTCTTATAAAAAAAACAAAACAAAACTTTAACCACATAACAATCTAACAAAGTGTGAAATTTTGTGGGTCATTATCAAAAAGTTTCAAAACAATGCTACAAAATGCGAAATTTATAGTAAAGTGTCGTATAAAAATTGAATATTCTTCATTTCTGGAACTATCAGACTATCTTACTCAAATATTTGTTTTATATTCATGAAAATGCAACTGTTTTACACAAAATTCACACTTTGTTAGTTTGTTATGTGGTTAAACTTAAAACAGTTACATTTTCAAAACAATGCTACAAAAGTAATGTATAAAAATGCAATCTTTTTTAACTTTCGCGCTGAATTTCACAGTTCATGGAACTTTTAGTTAGTTACAAGTTACAACTCACCTCATTTTCGAGACAAGGATGATCTCTGAAACTCCCATTCATGGCCTTAAGCAGCTTTGCAACATGGTCAGGGTAAGTGCAAGAGAAGGCTCGAGGCACAATGTCTCTATGCATTGTCACTGCCTGCACATGGTTTCGAGGCAATCCGAGCTTGCGAAGAAGCCGGTCACCTCCACACATTATGGAAGGTGCACCAAAAGTGATTACTGGAAGTAAGGAAGAGAGTGTGACTTCGCCACGGATTAGCAGCATCAGGTTGATTAGCAGTGACAAGCTTCCTCCAAGAGAATGCCCGGTGAAACGGAAGGTTGCATGATTACCGTGCGTATTTAGATGGGCTCGAACTTCGGGTAGAATTTGCTTGTATATGCCTTTTGCTGCCTCGTATATACCTCTGTGTACAAGAATGTCAAATCCCTGGACAAAGGAGAGATTAAAAGATATGCACTCAGTTAGTTGATCAACAATATGATTCTGTTAAGAACCTAAAAACAGTCCCACTCCCAACTATAGGTCATGTTGCTAATCGATGTTTCAAATTTAAAATGTTGATATTTGGTGTCCCAACTGATTGGTTGATTTACACTTTTACTCTTAAAATAGACAGAACAAAAACATGTTTTTAAGCATCAAATAAGTCTAAACTATGATCAACAGACATGATACTTCGGAAAATGGGAAAACATGTTTTTGTTGCTTAAAACACCAAATGTAACTTCAAAATCAGTCGAAAAAACTGAAAAGCAACAAATCTAATAGTTGGTACACCGAATATCAACATTTTAAATTTGGGACAACGATTAGCAACATGGTCTATAGTTAGGACTGTTTGTTCTTAACCCTTCTATTAATTTAGCTTCATGGATCTTTTCAACTTTTTACTGCCAAGTAACTTTCTGTTTTTATATTTTCTAGAGGTATCCAGCTTTGATCATTACTATTTTACCTTTTCTCTTCTAAGTAAACATAGTTCTGCCTCTTATTAAGAGATCAAGTTTAAAACCAATTCATCTTCAGTTCAAGGTTGTAGACTGGGAACAAAAGAGCTTTACCTCAAATTCAACAGGCTCAAACAGTAGATTTGCTTGCCAAGAAGCCAATGACTCTGATCCCTGCAAGTTAAATTTCCACAACTGAGGAACCCATTCTAATTTCTATCAATAATATTATGAAACCAAGAAGACAGATTAACAAGTAGAAATTTCCGCAACTGAGAAACCATTCTAATTTCTATCAATAATATTATGAAACCAAGAAGACAAATTAACAAGCCCTGATTACCTGAATGACGAAGAACCTTGTACTGCTGTTATCATCATCACATATGAACCACTCACAAGGCGATGAATAGGTCGAGTTCAAATCATCTGCAAGAGCCTGCCTTACTTCCTCCTCTGCAGCTACCACCGACGTAACTGAGTCAGTGGCTGCCAAGAAAGAAACCATATCCGAGTTTATCATATCGTGAATTCCATTATCAGGAGATTCTCTGGATTCCTCTTCATTTGATGATCCCGCAGAAAGCATATCCTTCATATGAGAATGCACATACGAGGCTGCAGAAGCAGCGGCCTGATACGCAGTGGATGGATTAATCTGATATCCACTGCTTTCCTTCTTCTCTGGATCCTTGGCTGCAGCTTCTGTCAGCTCCAATTTTCTCTTCTCCACAGATGAGATTACCAGCCTTAGACCACGGGATTTTAAGAGTTTCGCAGGCTGATTAACATAAGATACAGATTAGCATGGTTGGGAATTGGTGCATAGGAGACTATAAAATGTGAATGAGTTGCATGTTATCTGAGAATTAATGGAAGATAATATGAATCATAAGAAGGTTGCAGGTGGCAACACAAATTATCTGTCAATTTTCCTCAATCACAACCACAATTATGCATCTCTAGCCAACTCATGGAAAAGATCACCTAAGAAAAACATGATTTTTAAGCAACAAATATGATACTTCGAAAAGTGGAAAACATGTTTTGTTGCTTAAAATGTCAGTTTTAACACCAAAATCAGTAAAAAAAAAAAGAAGTGTAAATTAACCATTCTAATAGTTGGGATACCGAATATCAACATACTAGCAACATAGCCTATTGGGACTGATTTTAGGTTCTTAACCCAAGAATTAATGTAACATAATATGAATCATAAGAAGTTTGCAGTGGCAACACAAATTATCTGTCAAATTTTCCTCAATCACAGAACCAAATTATGCATCTCTAGCCAATTCAGGGAAAAATTACCAGAAAAATTTACCTTGATATCAGAGATGCCATAAGCAAGGTTTCCCAAGTAGGCCATTTTAGCATAGAGCTTAGCTTGATCCAGAGAAACCCTGTGGAGAAACCTCGAAAATGTATCTCTGTCAATTTCAACCTCATCTTCTCCATCAATATGAACTCTGCATGCATTACACAGTTCCTCTTCCTCACTTTCTTCAACTGCTCCACCTGAACTACATTCTCTAGCCAGATTACTGGACAGACCCTTCTCTAGTACTTGACCATTCGTGCTCTTTATGTCTTCTTCTTCTTTGTTTCCAGGCTGCAGATGAAGAAACTTCAACATCCAATTTCCATCTCGATCCTCCGGAGCTGCCAGAGTTTCAAACTCACCTTCAATTCTGGAATTCGCAGAATCAGATTTCTCATCGATCTCAACCAATGAGGATGAGGTGTTGCCCAGAGAAATCCCATTATCACCACCATCGCTATTGCTTCCAAACCAGAGAGACTTCAGAGGATACCTGCACAATCGGAAGCCGTATCATCAATTTTAAATTGCTCGAGTAGATGAAACATGCAGAGGCAGTTGAAGCATTGATTCTGGTTCTAGATTTCGAAAGGAAAAAAAAAGACCTAAAAAAGTTTCCGATCAAAGAAATCGAATCGAACTTTATAAGCGAATCTGACGTCAAAAGCAGAGAGGAAGAACTCTCGATTTCAATTAAAAACTCGGCGCTGAACGTGAATTTAGACAGTTGAAGAAGCAACGTTGCGTCCAGATTATACATTTCCACGCAATGCAATCAAACATCGTCAAACCTTTCATTTTCCAGCTTAGACTCTACCTGAAAGAAAATCTTGAAGAGGAAGACTTCTGCGGCGGAGAAACCACCTTCGATTTATCAACGTTGGACCTCCCGGCGGCGCTGACCTGGCAAAGCCCCGACGGTCGGCCGTCGAAGGAACGGATCGCCGATGTGGCCACGCCGTGAATCCCTGATTTCAACCGCAGAGTATCCATTTCGGCCACGCCGTCCGGCGTGAAAACGATCCCGGAGCTTCAGATTCCGCGAGAAAGCAGGAGATCAGTCGGAGGTGGCGGTGGTGAAGAATATAAGAGGCGCGGGAATCAATGGCGTGAATGAATGTAGTCTTCTGGATGCTTCGATTGATCAAAATCAATGCTTGACAGTGATGATGGTGAAATCAATCAGTTTCAGTTGGTTCTTGCATGCAAATGGCGGATTGCTAATATATACTTCCGTGATCATGGTGGCCAAACAAACAGGTCACCAAACAAGCCATTAACTATTTTCTCTCTTTTTCCCTCTTTCAGAATCAAAATTGATTTTGGCCAAAATCAATCACAAAACTGATTCTATTATTAAATTGTCTTTTATTTATTTTACTAAATTTATAAATGTTCTTGTTATTATGATTTCTAAATAACAAAAATTAACCACTTGTTCTTTATTTATATTTTTATTGCAATCATATAATAAAAGTTTTATTGACAAACAATTAAGATTGTTTGGATCTGATTCGGATCTTAAGATTCTACAATATGTATTGTAGTAAAATGATTTGTCTTCTTAGATCCTAAGATCAATCTGAAGTTGGATCTTAGAATCCTTCAGAATTTTGATCTTAAAAGTCCTACTATTGTTAAGTTTTATTTTTTTCACTGGTCTTTACACTTGAATGTTTATTTTAAAAGTTTATAAATTATTTTTTGTTGAATTTTAATTTTATCGTTTAAATGATCTGATCATACATCTCATCGATCCTAACAAAGCAGCCTTGAAAAAAAAAAAAAAAAAAAAACTCTACCATTATTTATTTATTTATTTTATCTGATAGTTGCATTTTAGGGATTTTTAATATATTGTTAAAATGAACTTTTATTTTGGACATCTTGCTAGTTGAACTTAAATTTTGCTAACTCCGTTTAATTTACTGTTAATTGGCGACAAATACATGCACGTGTCATTAGAATGCACCAAAATTTTATAAAATTTAGCTACCAAATTATAAATTTATGTGAACTTCATTTACTAAACTAAAAAAATTAACATTTCAGCTAGCTAAATATTTAGTTTGGAGGCAATAAGTTTAAACAATTTTCTACATACATACGAATTTAAATCTGAATTCAAGTGACATCTTGAGTTTTTTAGTGTTAATTTAACAAAAGTATTAGTTACTATAAATTTTACACTACATGAGGCCGTTGATGTTGTTAAGACTAAGACATATTGGCAGGTGGGAAACGAGGAGATGACGTGTTTATATCCAAGTCAAAACAGAAATAACGTGTTGGCAAAATATATATATATATATATATATATATATATATATATATATATATATATATATATTTTATTGTACGCTCTATTAATTTGTGCACATTCTTTTACGAGCGCTTTTTCATTATTTAAAATTGTCACGTAGACATTTATGTATACTTTAAATAATACATAAAGTTAAGACACATGTAAACAATATTTTCTCTGCAATCGTTTTACTTAAATATATTATTTAAATATATTTTAATATTAAAAATTTCAACAACCACTAATAAAATATTTACATTAATTATAAAATGAATTAATTTATAAATAAAAATCGGTTACGTGTAATACATATTGCATTCTTTAAGTTTAAAGAATATGTTACGTAAAAATATATGAGTCATAATTTTAAGAATGCTATGTAAAGCCATTATAACACGTTTTTCTACGTGAATCCTTAAGATAGTAGACATGTCAGGAAGGCAACACATGTAGCATACTTGTTTCATACTTAAATTATTTCACACTTAGACTTGGTCAACAACCCATAAGGGAAAAAGAACATGCCATGAATATTTATTAATTCCCAGAGAAAGAGTGGATCTGAAGCTCTAATCTCTTAGTTAATGGGTGACGTCATGAACCACAATACTGTATTAATATGGTTTTCCCGATTTTTCTTGTTAATATATTTATAAATTACATAAATTATAGTGATAACAATTTTAAATCAATTTTTTTAGTAAACCAATTGTTTCAGACGTTCCGTGTAGGGATCGGATAAAGTTGCGTATCTTCCTGGAAATAGGGACCGCGTGTGTTGGTGACACATGGCGTTGTCGGGACGTCCTAAATAGAAAGCGCATTCGGACTGGCTGACACTGCCACGTATACATCTATTTTTTTTTATTTAGGTGAGAGTAATTGTTCCGTGCTAAAATGATCCCGAATTCCTTGCCCTTGTTTAGTTTAGCCCTCTTATTAAGCCTATATCAATAACACATCAACTTGGAGTTGCAATTCTCTATATCGCGTATGTCAATAATCGTGTTAAACTTTCTAAACATGAACACACACGGTAAACTTATCGTGCCACCTTTTACAAACACGAATAGTACATTTCTATACAAGATCTTTAAGCAATAATTCAAAATAATTAACTTCATATAGCAAAAACTATGAATTAATATGTCAGTATTCATAAGTTTATAATATATGTGATAAATTCCAAAATAAGGTTTTTTTTTCTTCAAAAAAATACTCTAAGAGTTTTAGTAGCGCAACTTTATCGTGCGTGTCGTGATATATAAACACGAACATGACACGGAAATTATATCATAATCGTGATATCGTGTTACTGTTCTGTTTTATCCTTGCACAAATACAATTTTTTTGTGCGTGTTCGTGTCATGTTATCGTTCGTGTCACAAATTATCAGCCCTGTCAGCAACCACATATCGTATTCGTGCATGTCGTGTCTAGATATATCAAAAGTCCTGAATGTACATATTGTGCCGTATTAGCAAAATTTATCCCTATTAGCTCGGAGATTATAACAAACAAGATGAAACTCGCACAATGCAGAACATCAATAATGCAATTTTACCCGACTTAGAAAATCGACCAATCCTCTCATTTCTTCAGTGAGAACCAACATAAATCAATGACTTGTTAAACAAAATTCAAGGAGACCATAGCCAAATACAGCAGAGAGGAATGAATCATCCTTCTCCTTTCACTCTCTACATTTTCTTTTACCCTCCTCTATCTGCTACTGTTAGCATATTTTCTTAACAAAAAGAGAAGGCAACCGGAAATCCGCAAATATGTCTATTATCTATGATAAGTTGATAACCCAATAATAATAAATTTTTAAAAGTTTCTGACCTCTTTTTCTTCCTTGTGGTTTTTAGCCTAGAATCTCCTTGATCTTCGTCTTCTGATCTTCGGTCAGTGACGTGGGGAACAACACCTCGAACGTGACGTATAGGTCACCTTTCTTTGTGCTCAGGTAAAGTGGCATTCCTTCCCCTTTGAATTTTCTTACTTCCTTAGGCTTCGTGATTCCCTGAGGCGTAGCAAATGGATAATCAGTAACAAGACTTTGTAATTTCATCGGGTTTTAGAATCATTATTATTGCATTTACCTTTGTGGCAATGTCTACTTCGTGTTCATCGAGGTGCTTGATCTTCTTCTCAAAACCAACAAGCGCTTGAACCTGAGAAGAACATTTCAGGTTGAGTGTTGAAAAATCAAACCATGACAAGATGTTCATTGGCCCAGATCAAGTGATGCTTACTAGTGTTATTGTAACAGTTGTGTGCAAGTCATTGCCTTCCCTTTTGAAAACATCGTGAGGAGCGGTTCGTATGCGGAACTGGAAGCATATATTTGTCTGTTAGTATATATTTGCTTGATTGGGTTAGTTTTTTAAATTTTAGAAATTGAGCTTGAACATTTACCTTCAGATCTCCAGGTTCGCCGTCAATTTTAGGTTCACCATCTTCGTAAAAGCTCACTTCCTGCAGAATTTGGAGTAGAAAGTGACATCAACAAACAGGTTTACTTTAATTAATAGCTTTTATATTCATTGGTTTGCTGTGTTTCTGTTAATTACATTAGACTTACCCTGAGCATGAAAAGTAATGTCATAACTTGAAAGGACATAGTAATTGTTACTAAATTTCACAATAACCCACTCAAATAAACAGCCAAAAAACCAAAACTCACAAACTCAGACATGATTCTATGTTATTAAGAGAGAAATAGAATTACGAGCTTATGCCATGTAGCTTTTTAGCATATTCGAACATGGATTTTTATAAGAATTTTTTTAAACGTTGGAATAAATCCAACATGATTGGCATTTGGCAAAGCCGCAAAGACTTACCTGGCCATCTTTCATGCCCTTTTCGATATCAACAGTGAGGAAATATCCTTCACGTTCAAACTTGACATTCTGGCACTGCTCGCAGACCTACAAGGATATTGATGATAAAGGTAAAGCTAACCCTGGAATGTAAAATAGGTAGCCACTCAAAAAGAAGGTATATATCTCATAAGATAATTGAAGAAACTAGATTACCTGCTCTGTCATCTGCTGGAACATCCCTGGGCCAATTTGTCTGTGGTAGACCTCATTTCGGCAGTTACACTTTCTCTTCCCGGCAGCTGGTTTTATAACATTTTTCTCCCTCCAGACCTTATGTATCATTATCATTATAGTAAAACAGGTCAAGGATCAGAAACTATGCTGATATTGTTTAATTAAACAATACAAAATTCATTAAACTTTGGGGCTGAGGCAATCAAGCTAGTGTCAGGGCTAACTACAAAAACTTAATATCCAATGAACAAGACTGAAACAAAATTACCAGTTAACAGTTTGAACTGAGGGAAAAAATTATATGACTTTAGCCAACAAAAAAAGAAATAGTATGACTAAAAAATGATAACATTAGTTAGAGCCTTAGAAAATAGAAACTAAATCGAGAGTACCTTTAATGAACCTCCCATGTATAGATCTTCTAGTGTAGCATCCAACTCCACAACTACATTATCACCTTTAGGAATTTGCTCTTCCTCTTCACCTTGACCACCACCACCACCAAAGAAACTGCAAGAAGTATTTTCATTAAATTGATAAAATTTGAAGTGCAGTGGAAAAAATCATAGTTTCATACTACAACCTAGAAAGAAACAGCCTCAAAGAGTTCCCTAGTGAGCCGCCATACCATAAATAAGAACTAGCACAGGTCCACTATAAAGAACAGGCATCACTATTCCAAAAAAAAAAATTACAGAGAAACAACAAAATGTAAGTAAAGATTAAAGATATCACAACATTAAAATGAAACTATCGCCACACTTTGAAATCATATTTGAGTAGGACAAAATCAAATGTCTATGCATGAGAAGATATATAAACTGAAGTACCAGACAATCCAGTACATTTCATCTTACAGACCCCAGTAATAGTGCACAATCTCAGTTGCAACTTCTAAGTCCACTGTCCAAGTTTCTTATTTGGGCATATATCAGTGATAGATAAATGCTAGTCAAGTGATATTTGATTTGTTATAAAACGGAAGTGGAACATTCAAGATCACTGTTATCGCCTGATGCCTGATGCATGAGGACAATCTGCAAGATTCTTTCAGCATATGAGCTTAGACTTACTCAAAAATATCCTGGAACATTCCTCCTCCGCCACCACCTCTGCCACCATTTGCTGCAAACTGTTTAAGACCTTCCTCTCCATATTTATCGTATACGTTTCTCTTCTCTCCATCAGATAAAACCTCATATGCTGATCCAACAGGTGAAAATATTAGTTCCATAAAAAATCAGCAACCAAACTAACAAGGAAATTTGAGTACACCAAGTATTCAGCATCTTACCGTTACTGATCTCAGTGAATTTCTTATTGGCCTCTTCATTCCCGGGGTTCTTATCTGGGTGGTACTTCAACGCTAACTTTCTGTAAGACCTCTTGATCTGCTCATCCGAAGCACCTTTCGGCACTTGCAATATATCATAAAAACTCTTCCTGTAACAATTCAGTCCAAACATCACATACAAATAAAACTACTTTTTTTATTATTATTGTTTTTGTTTTCATCTTATAGTAGATAATTCAAGAGGCTAAAATCCATTTATCCTAACGGGAGAAGACAGAAGTATCAACGATTAACAATTGGACAATAAATTCAACAAAAGAAAGCAGAGATTAAATCAAACGTCCCAAAGCAAATGACAGTACAATACTTATGGTCCAAACTGAGCCTAAGGCTGCATTAAATCTACATTCATATTCCGTGATTTGAAAGAGGAGCCTCTACTGAAACTTCCTATTGTTCAAACAAACCATCACCACAAGTTGATTCAAACGCATAATGCCAAACACTAGGAATCATAAGTGATTAGTACACGCGATACGTAGATGTGCTTCAGTATGATGTTTGCCGAAAACGAAAAACTACTCTGATCCACATTCAGCATTTAATCGCGCACTCTATCTAATTCAGGCAATATCAGAGGCTAGATGTACAGAGTGATGTTGCGTACCCTGCAAGGGCTATGATGGCGTAGCAAAGAGCGCAAGATAGCAGTAACAGGAGCTGTATCCTGGGATGCGCCATTGGAGAGAGCTGGATCTCTCCGACGAAGGCCGAGACAGAGTGCCGAGGTTCCTACTTCCGCAACGGGTAGATCTTGTGCAATCGGCTTCCGTTCGTAACTGATTCGTCGGGGGATGCGGCGATCGCCGGTGTGACGGAGGTTCGAGTTCTCTTCTTCGGCGAGTGGCCTCTTTCTCTCCAATGTGGTTCGTTTCGTTAGTTTGAGGAAGACGATAGTATAAACGAAAACAACGACGACGACTTGGACTCTCGCGTTCCGGTCGGGGAACTCACCGTTGCTCCTACGTGGTCTTTGTGGGAACTGGCCAATAAGAGTGAGGCAGCAGAAATCTAAGCCAATCATATTCTCACATGTGGCAATATTTTCTCCAATGTGACGCGGTTTTGTCTATTTATTGGTTATAAATAACAAATTGCTAATTCGTAAGAACGTCACAATGGTTTTATATAAATTGTATTCTTTAAAATTGTCACGTAGATTATATACACTTTAAGTAATACGTAAATTTAAGAAACACGTAAAAAATATTTTTTCTGCAATCGTATTACTTAAACATATTCCTTAAATAACAACCACCAATAAGATATTATCATTAATTATAAAATATTAATTTATTAAAAAAAATTGGTTACGTAATACATAGTGCATTACATATATTTAATGAATGCTTTATGTAAAAATATAAATTTACGTGCGGGTCTCATCTTTAAAGAATGCTAGGTAAAACCACCGTAGATAGTTTTTGTTGTTTTACTTAAATAAACATGTAGGATCCACGTTTACGTAGTCTTTACGTAATACCACTGTGGATGCTCTAAGGTTGTACTTTTAAATTGGATACATCTCCTGCCCCATCATCTGTATCTCAGATTGTATTTCCCGTTAAGATCTTGACACGTGTACTGAATTCAATTAATTTTGTGGTTTTTTTCTAAACCCCTATTGAGATTGGTGAACTCTATAAGGAAAATATTAAATCTAAAGACATGTCTCAAGATCTTAACGGTGATACAATATCTGGGGCATGAAGAGTGGTACATGAGATCTGAATCCGTAAAATTGCAGCTTTATTCACTAATTAACTTAACTTTAACCGAAAAAACTTTTTTTTTAAAATATTTTAAAAAAATCTTATACTTTTAATAAATTAGTAAAATAATATTAAATTTGGATTCTTGGGATCAGAACGAACCAGGTTGGATCGGTTCGTCGTATTAGTCAGATAAGTTCTGGCTGCTTGACTTGGAGGACCGAGCTAAGGCTTTAAAACCCTAGCCTTGCCCCTAGTTGGCACTGTCGGCCGTGGCTTGATTGGTTAAAATTATGGTAAAAAAAATTGCACCAAAAGCCTTGAAAAATAAAAATAAAAAATAGTGTTGCACCAATATTGTTTCACCAAGTTCCAAACATATTGCACAAAAAAAAAAAAAAAGTGTTGCACCGAAAGCTAAAATTAGTCAAACATGTAGAATCAAAATATGTATTAACTCTAATAAATAATAGTTTGGAATGAAAAAATTCATGTCTTTGTGGAGAAAATATGCAACATACCACCAATATTCTGTGTATGTTGAGACGACGATAGGGAAAAGAGAGAGGAGTGAATGAGAAAAGAATGAGAGTAGTTTTGAGAAATTTTTTGGGTCAAAATGCCTCAGTCTCCAAAAACATTTTGAAAAATGCTTGAGTTACTTTTAAGCTTTAAAAAATGCCATCTTCTGAAGGTATGAATTTTGGAATCCCGCCCTCTCCAAAAATAATACATCATAAACAACAATGGTGCAACAAAAAGATTGTAGCGATAATTATTGCTGCTATAGTTCAATTGCAGCAACAACTATTGCTGCTAGAATAACAATCGCTGCAACTTTTTTTGCTGCAACAATGCTAATCTTCTGAGGAAATATTTACTGGAGGGGGGAGGGGATTTTGGAAATAATACCTTTGAATGAGGATATTTTTAAAATTTAAAAGTAATCCTAGACATTTTTTAAATTATTTTTCAAACCATATGTATTTTGACGAAAAAGCCTAGATTTGGAAAAAAAAAAAGGGAAGAAATTGAATGTCATGAAAGGAGGGAGGTTGAGAGACTTATAACATTTATTTATAATGTTATTTTAGCATATCGAAATTTACGTTTATACGACCCGAGTTTACAACTTGATTCTAGTTACTATTTTTCTTCTCTACGTATAAACTCGTTTTTACTGCATGGCGCCTAATTCGCTGCCCTAAAATTAATCATGACCAACCATGAGCTCTACCCTAGTCGGCCGCCATCCCCGCCTACGTCGCTACCGACACTGTCAACCCCGATTCGACACCGACGTCGACCCTGCTACATCATTCACCGTTGTCATTGCTGCCACTGATTTGTTACTGGCGTTGCAACACAGATAAAGGGTCACCGCCTCCAACACAGCCACCTCCAGCTGTGCAATCACACCTCTGTCGATGATGTAGCCTCTTCCGCCACCAGTGCCTCTATCGCCCGACCAGATAAATATATTTTTTATTCAAGCAGTTAAGTATGACTCTCTTCGTGCAAATCACAATGTGCCAGGTCTAATGCACGAATACTAAGATAAGCGACATCATTTTTTAGTTCTTAACAGAAGATGGATCTTCGAGTTTAGGGACAATCTCATTTTTCAGGTGTGAATAATGTTGCAAATAAATATATTTGATATGATATATATATATATATATATATATATATATATATATATATATTGTTTATATTAATTATTATTAATAGTTCATAATATATTATATATGATATCGTAATAAAGTTAAATATTTTATTTCATGTTCTTATTGTTCATCACCTATAATATTTTATATTGTAGATTTTATTGTTATATTTCTATTTAAGGGGAAATGATTAGCACAACATTAAGCACAAATTTTAGTGTGTTAAGTTATTATTATCTAATTTAGTTAGTGTAAAAATTTAGAATTCTCTCTAATAATGTCTATAATTGGTTTTCCATTAACGAGTTCGACTATCCACCATCTTACTATTCATATTTATAACATTTTAAAATAAAAGTTATAACATTTTGGTATCAATGTATAACTTGTGTGTAAATAATATGATACAATTCTAATAAACACACCATATAATCTAACTATTATTCATGAGATTTTGCTTATGGAGCACTATACTTGTGTTTTTTTACTATTATGGTAGACTTAATTGTAACATATGTAAAACTTTAAATGTATAATAAATATGATTTTTTTTAATTACACCTAATATTTGTATAACAGTATTAATAGGTTTATAGGGTTAAATACCATTTAGCTAGCTAACTTTTACCAAGAGTGCATATAGCTAGCTAAACTTTTTTTGGAGCATTTAGCTAGCTGGACTTTTTTTAAGTAGCAATTAACTAGTTTTGTTCATTTTTTATATAAAAAATAATGGAATTTCTCTTATGAGGAACACGTGATGACGATAACAAAAAAAATTCACACGTCGTACACCCTAATTGTCGGAGATTGGCAGTGACTGCTCATTCAAGAATTTCGTAGGATGAACCTGCCGCTAGAAAGTGAATCGATTCAAATAAAATAACGGTGAAGTGCGTCGACAAAAAAATGAATATTCATAAAAAAAAAAAAAAAAGAATTGATGCAATTTGGTTATGAAAATATGTTAGTATAAATTTCAGTTTGTCATGCTCTTCACGTGAGAAATTCGGTTAGTTTTTAACTAAAAAAATTAACAGGATTATCTAATTGCTACTTTTGGAAAAGTCTGATCAGCTATTTACTCCAAATAAAAATTTAGCTAGTTATTTGCACTTTTGATGAAAGTTCAACTAACTATTTAAATTTAAATTTTATATTTAAGAAAATAAAAAAGTATACAAAAATACTACTACAAACACGGTGTAAGTGTAACATAAAAAAATCACGTGAATTTTCAGCACTCGTCATTATTATATTAAGATTATGAAAATAATTATATATATTTCCTCTTAAACGTAAACCCCAGGAAAGAAAGACTACTACTACATATAGCCCTCCGTCATCGTCTTCCACTGGGAAAACCAAAGCAGAGTCGCAACAGAACGAAATGGCGAACTCTCAGATCTGGCTCGCGATCGGTACCTTCTCGCTGCTAGTTCTGTCAGCCTTGGCCGATGACGTTGTCATCCTGACCGAGGAGAACTTCGAGAAGGAAGTTGGCCAGGATAAAGGAGCTCTTGTGGAGTTCTACGCTCCTTGGTAAGCTCCATTCTCCGTTCTCTTAGTTCCGGTGATGTCGAATTTTCAGCTCTTTTATGCGATCTGGGTGGTCCATTTATGAGCTCACGTGTGTAATCGATCGAGTATATATCGTAGTTCAATTCATTGTTCGCTGTAGATTGGGCGTTGGATCGCAATTTTTCAGATCGTTCTTTCATCCTGTAAAATTGGAAATCATTTGAGTTGTGAGTGACGTGATGTGATGTGCAGCTTAACGTGCTATTACTTGAAAGTTGAAACGACTGATATATTGCTGGGGGAGAGGGTGAAGATGTAAATCATAGCTGAGTAATGCTTAATATGTACTATTATCCTTTTAGCTGGTTCAGAACTTCACATCGATGGTTCGTATATGTTAAGGGAAATGATTTTGTGTTGTCGTTGCAGTTTTCTTAAAGCTGTTTCTAATCGAAGATCTTAATACATTCTGAATCTCCAGAAACCTGGTGAACTTTTTAGGGGAAGTTGTTGGACCTGTTGAAATAATTGCTGTATGTTTTCTAGAAATCTACATGGGTTTGTATTTATCCCTTGAATATTGCAATCGTGAAGCTGGTTCTTGAAAGAGGGCATTCAGAGGGAAATGAGAAATTAAAATACTTCCAAAGCTGGCAAGGCTGATCCTAATATAAATAACCTCGTCATTGTGGTCTTTTCCTAATATATGATAGGTAAAACTGCTTTAGCATTGTCCATAAACTGCTGGGACCATCACTTTTTTTGTGCCGATGTTTTTGAAGCACGTGGTTTACCATAAGAATAACTTGTGTTTTTACTTTCTTCAATTTAACAGGTGTGGGCACTGTAAAAAGCTTGCTCCTGAGTACGAGAAGCTTGGATCAAGCTTCAAAAAAGCAAAGTCCATTTTGATTGGAAAGGTATGACCATTACATGTTTCTTCCAAGTACTCGTTGGTTGTATACACATTTATTCATATTCAGTATCCAAGAATTTGTTTGATTGGGGTATATATTTACATCCATTCTCTTTTGCCTGACACACGGGTTAATAATTCATCTAGGTGGACTGTGATGAGCACAAAAGTGTATGCAGCAAGTATGGGGTTTCTGGATACCCAACACTCCAATGGTTCCCCAAGGGTTCACTGGAGCCTAAGAAGTGAGCAAACATACATTTTTGGATGAGAACCTTTTGAGATCAATTATGCTAGATTTGTAAAATTTGGTTTTCTTGGAATTTCAGGTATGAAGGGCCAAGGACTGCAGAGGCTCTTGCTGAATATGTTAACAGTGAAGGGGGTATGCGTCTTTAAATTTCCTTCTGAGAGACCAAATTGAAACAGATTCACTTATGAGTGTTCAAGATCATGCTAGTAGATTACGTGCAGACATTTTCTGCGTAGGAATTTGGATAGAATGTAACACCTTCATGCTCCATTTCTATTGCATTACATTTGTCTATTTGTGCTGCCATTTCTCGGTAGACTTGAGTTATGCCTAGTAGGGAATTACCCTTATCAACACAGTCACTCGCAGATTTGTAGAACATTCAACTTCACATTTCATTTTATTGCAGTATGAAGATGGTCAAGTGATATTATATGATTTTCTGAAAGAAATTATTTGCAGGAACCAATGTGAAGATAGCTGCAGTGCCATCCAGTGTCATAGTTCTAACTGAGGCTAACTTTAACGAGGTGGTTTTGGATGAGACCAAGGATGTGTTGGTGGAATTCTATGCTCCATGGTAAGAAAATACCTATGTATTTATGGAATTGCTTTATATGCTACTCTAGCATCCTTGTGAAATATTATTTCTACCCGTTGGGTTAGGAGGAAAACAGTTTTATCCTGTCATTCTTTTAGTTGTTTAACCTTGTGGTTAACAGGTCTGTAAGAATCTTGTGTTTTGACTAATACTATTTTCTTTATGTTCTCTAATCAGGTGTGGCCACTGCAAGTCTCTTGCTCCAGTAAGTTCGATTCCTTCTCAATTATATTAGATTAGGCTCCCATCCCATTACACGGCCTAATCCATGTCCATTCACTTTTGGCAGGTATACGAAAGAGTAGCTTCAGCATTTAAAAATGAAGATGGGGTAGTAATTGCCAACTTGGACGCTGACAAACACAAAGATGTAGCTGAAAAGTAAGTGGACAAATCCGGTTCAAATGCATTTTTTGCTGAAATACTGTGGGATTTAAAAAAAAAAAAAACTGACCTTGGAAATGCAGATACGGGGTGAGTGGGTATCCCACATTGAAGTTCTTCCCCAAGGGAAACAAAGCTGGTGAAGAATATGAAGGTGGACGAGGCTTGGATGACTTTGTGAATTTCATCAACGAGAAAAGTGGAACCAGCAGGGACAGCAAGGGGCAGCTTACTTCAAAAGTTAGTACATCGAGCTATTTAGAAACTTCACGCACTTACTTACCCACCCTTTTCTTCTTTTGCTAAACGTGCAATTTCATTAATTTGTGCAGGCCGGTATAGTTGAAAGCCTAGATTCCTTGGTAAAGGAGTTTGTTGCTGCTACTGCTGAGGAGAAGAAAGCAGCCTTCTCCAAGATTGAAGAGGAGGTTAAAAAGCTCGAAGGTTCTGCTGCGAGGTACACTTTAGAGTCATCACTTTTTATAATCACAATGAAGTGAAATTTTGCAATTATCTCGTCTTGATGATTTTAGATAATCATGTTTAGAGCCTTCATGCACAAATCACATGATCTCTTAGTTTCTGCTTTGGGGAAAACAAAATCTGATTGATGTATTGGATCTTTCAGGCACGGAAAGATCTATTTGAAGGTCGCCAAAAGCTGCTTGGACAAGGGCGATGGTTATGCCCAGAAAGAAATTGATAGGATTCACCGCATCCTTGAGAAGGTAATACTCTGATCCCTCCTATGCTGCAAATTGCAATCTTAGCTAGGAAAGCTAGTATGTAGATAGTTTTAGCATCAGCATGATAAATTATCATTCATATGTTGAAGGGTTAAGAACCTATAAACTGTCTGAGGTTTACTGTATGTGAGATTTTGGTGTCTGAAATTTAAATTGTTGATATTGGCTGTCTGAAAGTTCAACTTTGTTGAAATTTGGTTTTCCGTCCATTTTTCTATCAAATTTGACAGAATGGTGTGAAAAGCCGAAATTGGCCCTGACCCTACTCCGGCCGGCCACCCAACTAGGGGCAATTTTGATTTTTTTTTTTATCGAGTCATGTGACAAGCACATAACCAAGTTCTGTCAATTTTAACATCAAATTTGGACGGACAGGAAAGTTCAACAAAGTTGAAACTTCAGATAGTCAATATTAACAATTTAAACTTCAGACATCAAAATCTCACATAGGGCAAACTTCAGACAGTTTATAGGTTCTTAACCCTATGTTGAAATTTGGGAATTGACTTAAATACCAACTAGAAAAGGGTCATATGTTCATTCTAGTCAATATTGAAGACAAGTATACTGACCAAATTTGAGATATTTTTGTTTTCTCGATCGATAGTGATGTTAGATCTTGCACAACTGGTATCGATTTTGCTTACGTGTACTATGCTTATGTTATGAACAGTCGATCAGCCCCGCCAAGGCCGACGAATTCACCCTCAAGAAGAACATTCTCGTGGCATTTGTCTGATATTGTTCGTGAGCCGGAGACGATTTGATGCATAAATACTTGTAGCAATCAGTTTAATTATCAGACAGTTCTGATTTCCCAATACTCGGGCCTGGATTTTGTTTGAGCACCGCTTCATGTAGGAAATGAGATAAATGTAGTGAATTTTGGTTTCGTCAGTTCAGTTTAGTTGATGATGATCTTGCTATGCTTTCAGTATTGGGGTTTGTGGTGTTTGATGCATCCTTCCTTTACTTCAAGGAAGTTACTTGGTCAATAAGGAAAGGAGATATTTACAGTTTGCTTGCGAAAGAAGTTTCCCTGATGCAGTTATCGTGTTTAGGGTTAATTACCAAATTGCTAGCTAAATTTTACATGAATGTGTAAACTGCTAGTCAGATTTTTTTTTAGCAAATTGCTAGCTGAACTTTTTATATTGTGCAAAAAGCTATTTCTATCAATCTTTTTGTAATTATTATGGATGGAAAATAATTTAAAAATTACCAAAAACACCCTAAAGTTTTAACATTGTTTTACTACAATAATATGAAGTTATATATAAAATTAAATTTTCAATAATACGTGTTAATAGATCTATAGAAGAAAAAAAACGTAACTTTAAAAAAAAAATGTTTAACAACATTTTAAAAATTCAAGAAGACAAACTTTTTTTATTTTTTTATTTTTTAATCTTTGGGGTTATACATTTATCGTATATATATTTTATATAATATGTATTATAATTTTATTCGAGATTTATATTGCTTTTATATAAAAGTTGATGTTATTTTAGAATTATAGTATAATTTTATGTTACTTTTAGTAATTTTAGAAAAATATTATGAAGCTAACAAATTTCACATAGCAAAAGTTCGTCTACCAATTTGTTATAAAAAAAAGTATGGTTAGTTTTTTTTTTTTTTTTTTGGCCAAAAAAATATGGTTAGTTCAATTAGCAATTTGGTAAGTAACCCTTGTGTTTATCATGCGTATCGTAATACCTAATATAAACACGGCACATAATTGTTTTGTGTTGATCATGTTCGTGTTATCTCGTAAGTTAACACGAACATAATTTTTTCGTGCATATCCACTCGGGTTAGATGACCAGATTTGTGTTAACCCCAAGTCGGTGCTTGGACCCATGGCTTAACCCACAATGGTTAGACTAGTATTAAGAATTGATTAAATCTTGAATGTGCACTTTCATTTTGTATCTAAAATTAAGACACATTCACAACATGACCAATCTTCGTCCAAATTGACTGTAAGTAACAATTAGGCACACTCGTAATAGTTAATAGAGTTGGAAGTCAAAAAATGTAATTGAGGTATCAATTTGCCGTACCTCTAAAGCTGAGGTACACAAATGTCATTTTCTCTTGGGTCAAGTTACTCGTATTCGTGGGAGGGGTATTAATATTTTTATTTAAGCTACAATACATGTAATAATATTATGCTCATGTAAGTACAGTTGTAAAATATCATTAGATAAGTGGTTTCTCATGAGCCGCTACTATTAAATTGCCTGTTATTTAGTCAGACGAATAAATTACTAAATAACTTGTTTTTTTTTTTTTGAATATTTTGGCAGATCAAATTTCATATTTGTAAAAATTTCTAAATGTGTTAGAATTTTCATTTAATATGGATGAAATAGACAACGTGCCGAGCAAGTGATGAATAAACTAGTTAATAATATGATTGGTTGTCAAATATTAGCTAATAATTTGTTTGACGGACTAAAATCAATTAATAATTTACAACGTTTTTGTAGTTACATGTTGGACATATGAACCATCTCGTCCAAATTACACGTAAATTCTAAGAGAGTTAAAAATTTATATATATGTGAATTTGAGCTAGCAAATATATATATATATATATTAAAAAAATTACTTGTTCGAAAATTTGATAATTAACCATTTTCTCTTTTAGGTTTCAACTTAATTAAGTCAAATTCGCCCCAAAAAAGTAAAATAACAATTGAAGTCAATACTCTAAATTGGGTTTGCTGCGAAAGCGACTGTTCTCTAAAGTCCCTACTCCCTAGAGCTAGAGGCTAGAGCGGACAATCGTCTTCTTCCTGTCGTGTCCATCTTGTTCAGGCATTAAAGCAAACACCTTTTTCATACAACTCGCAATCACGGAGAAAGGTCCGATGAAGTACGTGCTGGTAACAGGAGGAGTGGTGAGCGGTTTGGGCAAAGGAGTTACTGCGAGCAGTATCGGGGTTGTGCTCAAAGCATGCGGCCTTCGTGTCACTTCTATCAAAATCGGTACTGTTTTAGTTTCAGGATTGTTTCTCTTTTTGCGCTTATCAGCTCATTCATGCATACTCCTTCACTGTATCATCTCTTGTGGTTGTTTATTGGAATCTTGCATTGCTCGAGTGCCTTCGATTGAAATGCAGTAGTTTGTATTTGCTGGAAATACTCCTTGTTTTTGTTGCCCCTGCTGCTTATTAGACGAGAAGTGTTTTCTCCTACTTATTGAGCTTGGCCATATTGTGTATCTGGCAAGAAGTGTAGGTCGAAGGGAGGGGAATACTTCTTTTTGGACAATGGGTTAAGGACAAACTTTAGTGCCTAATTTGGGGGAATATTTCAGGAGGAAGGGGTTTCCAAACATGCCATATAAATGTGAAATGTGCATTCTATTAAGAGGGTAGCTTAATTTTAGTGCCACAGATTCCTCTCTTGGATCATTCACTGTTTTGGTAGCCTTTTGCATTTGAGTTTGGTCTTAGATTTCCCTTAAGTTTGTTGATGCAAATGATTAGAAAAGAAGAAGACTTTCTTGAAAGAACAGAACATTAATATATAGTTGGAAATGAGTGACAGACTGGGGAAGAAAATCTGGGACTGAAATGAAAATCTATCAGTATATAGGAATTTGTGATTGAAGTCCAAATCTCTAGCATATAATAGTCAACATGGAGTTTCTCAGCACAGAGCGAGAGAATGCAGGATTCACTAGAATGAACGATATCCAAGGGGCGAGTGCCCTCTTCTTTATCCGGGGCGTATATATGTAGTAGTACCTCTTTACTTTTTCATCACTATTTTAAGTAGTTTGGTTTTATTACTAATACTTTCTATTCTTTTGACTTGCAGATCCGTACTTAAATACAGATGCTGGTACAATGTCACCTTTCGAGCACGGGGAGGTTTTTGTTTTAGATGATGGAGGAGAGGTGGTTTCATTTTCTCAGCTCTGCTGTACTTCATATATTTTGTGTAGAAACTTAGGTCATGTGCTTGCCATATTGGCATCTACTCTTACATACCAAGCATTTACACGATTTACCCTTTTCTGTCACTTTATTAGGTTGATCTTGATCTGGGAAACTATGAGAGGTTTCTTGATTTAACGCTAACAAAAGATAACAATATCACCACAGGAAAGATATACCAGGTGATTTTATTTATTTGGGGAGTTATATCAGTTGATTTAGTTTATCTGATGCAACCAGATGTTGCTTGACTGAGCCAATCTTAATTAATTAGCAAAGCTGCAAAGTATTTAACGTGTTACTTTTTATCAGTCTGTTCTTGAGAAGGAGCGAAGGGGTGATTATCTTGGCAAGACTGTTCAGGTAACAAAATTAATTTGAAGAGTTAAAGCTGACTTTACTTAAAATTATTTCTAATTCTCTATCTACCTTTGAGCTTATTCCAGGTTGTGCCACATATAACAGATGCCATTAAAGAGTGGATTCAATCAGTGTCTGTTATTCCTGTGGATGGACAAGAGGGTCCTGCGGATGTTTGTGTTATAGAGCTTGGTGGGACTGTAGGTAAGAGCGGAAGTTGTTTAATAATAGATGGATAATATTTTATGTATACAGTTCCATACTCTCCAATTTTTTTCATGATTTCGCTCTCTATTAGTTATGCTTATATTAAGCGTTCAGCATGGATAAGATTTACAAATAGCATGAGTAATATTTATGAATAGGATTTTTCTTTTGCATTTTTGCTGCTGCTCCTACTAATTAATCTCTTTCCTTCAGGTGACATTGAGTCCATGCCTTTCATTGAGGCATTGCGGCAGTTGTCCTTTTCAGTTGGTAAGATTTTCGTGCTTTTACACTACTACGGGGATGCTTTTTGTTCACCTTCTTTATGATGTATCATTTTAATAATGAGACAGTTACCCACTTATACTATACCCTGTTGGGAACTATTATCATGTTGAAAAATGAGAAAAATAAACTACAGTGGTATGGATATGCCATTAATTCTGCCTTTTTTTGTTGGTGATTTACTTATTCGTACACGTAGTATTATGCAGTGCACCAAATACATGAATATAGAAATGCATTACCGTTGTGCTCAATCAGATCTTCTGATTCATTAAGATAAGAACGAAGTTTCTTTCCTAATTGTTTGCGTATGATAATTAGTAAAATATTCTTTTCACTTGCTGTTTTAGACTTTTAGTATGTTGACATTTGATTCTTTCCTCAGGCCCAGAAAACTTTTGCCTCGTCCATGTGAGCTTGATACCCGTTTTGGGCGTCGTGGGGGAGCAAGTAATATTTTGCACCTTGGAATTTGCCTGCATTTCATTTTAATTTATATATATATTTTCTGTGCTTCCTTCAAATGGTGAAAGTATGCATATCTCATTCTCTCATGGTATGTTTGTATGATTTCTGTTTATATTTACACAGAAAACAAAGCCAACACAACACAGCGTCCGAGAATTGAGGGCTCTGGGCTTGACTCCTCACCTATTGGCGTGTCGCTCTGCAGAGGTATATGTTTTAACTTTATGATTGTTGAGTGAATCTTCTTTTTAACAATTTATGTTTGTTTATTTTTTGTCAAGAAGGCTTCGATCATTTCCTTCTCTTGCTTTCTTTATCCTTTGTTTTTTGGGCTCAGATTTTCTTTTAGATGCTCATTGTGCTGAAATTATCTTCCATCACATTCAGCTGAAAGTATCATCCTTTAGTTTTGCCAAAGTTGCACATAATTAGGTACATTTTGAACTTGTGTAACATGTGGAGGAATAATATTTGCTTAATTATTTTGCAGCCATTAGTGGGCAATACAAGGGAGAAACTTTCACAGTTTTGCCATGTTCCGGTAATTCACTTGTGTATATACAGGCTTGCATGCAGGCGCATATGCATACATTTTCTGTATTTGCAGTCATTTTTCCATTATTTTGTATAGATCTCATATCTCTTTCTGGCTTCCTGCCTTTATAGATTGATAATATTCTCAACATTCACGACGTTCCAAATATCTGGCATATCCCTCTTCTACTCAGGGTGGGTTGAACTGTTACATTACTGACCCTTATATGATATTGAAACTTCTATTATTATGCTTAATGCTTCCTATACTCCACTTTCCTTTTGGCTATTTCAGAATCAGAATGTTCATAATTCGATCCTAAAGCAGTTGAACTTGTTAAGGTAAGTCTGTAGTAGAACTTCTCTGACTTGTTTTGGAATAATTTTGGGTTGAACTCAAGATTAGAGAACCAGGTACCTGGGTTTGATAAAAGTCGTTACTAAAGGCCATTTCATTTCCTATAGTTTGTGTTTAGTAAAACATGTCACTTTGGTAATTGCTATTGTAGCTGAAAACACTCATCACAAAAGTAAATAGGTTACTAAAATATTGTTGCCCTTTTCGAAAATCTGGTATATTTGAGAAGAGATACTTTTGGATCCTCTTCACTTGGAAACTGCACAAAGAATCTTGTATGATTCTTTTATTCAGTAATCTACTATTCCTTTTCCTCGGTGTGAAAAGAAACACTGTTGTTCCAAAACCAATTTTAGGTGAAGAATCATTCAATGGTTATGAGGCATGAATAATGCACATGCCCTGCTTATATCACATGCTGAATAAACTGGGCGTCGTTACTTCCAAACTCGTGAACTTGTAGATATACAGAATCTGGTATCATGCATATGATTCAGTTCATCCCAAAATCTTAAGGTGTTAGTTGAAGGCCCAATTTGTTGACACTTGGTTTCTACAGTTTTGGCATTGCTGTAGAATGTTAGTATACATTCTTAAATGGTACCGCTGATAGTAAAAGTAAGGTTTTGTTGCTGTATTTCATGCTCATCTATATTAGATTTTGTTGCTGTATTTCATGCTCATATACATTTTGTTGCAGCAAAACTACCGCTCCGGATCTCAGAGACTGGACCAATATGGCTGAGGATTATGATAACCTTACAAGTTCGGTTAGTATTAGTAGACTTCTAACATTTGTGTGTGTTCCATACATGCACATATTCTTGAGATGTTTATGCCAAAAAACTCCTTTTGCAGGTAAAGATTGCCCTGGTTGGGAAGTATGTTGGCTTAACAGATTCATATCTTTCTGTTGTAAAGGTGGGATTTGAATGCTTTTAACATCTTCTCTAGATAGATAAGACAACCTTTCTTGTGTTGGACTTCAGACTTCTCGGTATATATTTTGTATTTGAACTATCACTGAGTGTGTTGGCAAATTTTTTTTGACATAGTGTAATTTGAGAAGAGGATTGTCCTGCTTAAGGAGTGAAAGGAACTATCCAAGTGACCGCCCTTGAATAATTTGACATTTAGTTTATGTAACACCTAAGTTAGCTCAGTCGGAAGACAGATCTATTTCAAACTCACAAGCCTAATAACTGCTTTCTACTTGCCTTGACATGCAATGTGGCCCTTAATACCATCATCTATTGACCCTTTATGAATTTAGTGCACACTTTGTCAGTATTTCTCATCAACGTGGTAGTCTAACAAAGTTCAAATGTAGTTGGTTATTTTGCAATAGATTTTCATTGGTTAGGAAATTAATTTGATAAAATATTGCTCAGCGTGGAAAAAGTAAACTGTCATACCTCTTAATAATTTCATTTCGGACATTGCTAGAATTCAGTATCTAGGATTTGAAAAAAAAAAAATCCTAAAATCATATTATCCGTTGAAAGCTGAAACTTAGGCTTTGAATCAATTCATATGTCATGTTCTGAAGATGTTTGAATTTGTAGGCCCTTTTGCATGCTAGTATTGCTTGTTCTTTGAAGCCAGCAATTGAGTGGATTGCAGCTTCTGACCTTGAAGACGATAATGCTAAGTCGGTATGTGCTTTTTAACGCTTCATCCGATGTTGTTTTCACGGCCATTTTACAGATAACTTATCCAACTTATTTTATGTTCTTCAGAACCCAGAAGTACACGCTGCTGCATGGAAGACTCTAAGGGTAACTTGTACATTATTACATCATCTGTATCTCCTAGGACTCTTTGATATCAGTTTCTGAGTTTCTCCAACCAGCATTTTTGCAGTAATAATATGTTTTAATTGGTTCCGATCCTTAAATAATTAGTCTTAAAATTTATCTTACAAAATAACAATCAAAATCCGTGTATCTACTTTTTAGAAACTTATATGTTCTATATTCATGGATCTTGAGTTGAGTTTCACTATGCTTAGGGGAATAAGATCCAAATAGATCAGGTCCATTAACTTTGGGTTTTAGGTACCTTTCGTGGTACAATTTTTTTTTTTTTTGTTTCACTAAACACTTCTCATCCCTGTATCTTGACTCTCTCCTACTATATATACATAGTGACCTTTATTAAATGCAGAATGCACAATGCATCATTGTTCCTGGTGGCTTTGGAGATCGTGGTGTTAGTGGAATGATGTTGGCTGCAAAGTATGCTAGAGAAAACAGGGTTCCTTATCTCGGCATCTGTCTGGGCATGCAGATTTCTGTCATTGAGTTTGCTCGATCAGTAAGTCACATTCCCCTTCATCTTCTGTATAACAGTCTCTGGCCTGATAGACTTATCATTTTCTCTAGGTTTTAGGTATGGAAACTGCAAACAGCCATGAATTTGATGCCGGTACACCACATCCTGCTGTAATTTTCATGCCCGAGGTATGTTTCTTCTGAGCTCAACAATCGAATTGCTAGTTGAGTTCGATATAGAAATTCCATGTCTATTGTGAAATTGTGTATCAATTTAGGGATCAAGAACCCACATGGGGAGTACCATGAGGTTGGGATCTCGAAGAACACTATTCCAGACACCCGATTGCATCACTTCGAAGCTGTATGATATTTAGCTCCGATCTTTTTCTTCTTTCGTAATCACAAATATAAATGCATGCTCTCTATGGAAAATAAACTCCTGCTGATTCAGTGAAATGAAAAGTTATCTTTACCATGAAATATGACCAAATTATTTGTTACGTGAATACCAACTTAAGATTAGGTTTGAGATCTGAGGATAGGGATTGGGAAGATTAAAATTTGAAACCCGCATACTTTCTCCAGTCTTGATTGGTTATGGTCGTGTTGGTTCCTCACTTTTTTTTTCTTCCTTTTTTTTATGGGATAGGTACCATAATTCAGATCATGTAGATGAGCGGCACCGACATAGATACGAGGTTTGCAGAAAATAGTTAAGCGGCAAATATTTGTTTTCTCTTGTTTTTTTCTGGAGTAACTTTTTTGCTGTGAGTGCTTTTTAAAGGTAAATCCAGATATGATTGATGTTCTTGAAGAAGGCGGACTCAAATTTGTGGGGAAGGATGAAACTGGCAAAAGAATGGAGGTATTGCTACTTTTCATTGAATTGTTTTGCTCAACTTAACTCCCCAAAAGGATCAGGCACCTTGCAGACTTTATACTTATATCATCTATCTATTATTATTCTATTTTTAGCAAATAAGCCATATCTTAATTAGTAGCACGAAGAAAGTTCAATCGTCATATACAAAATGTACAAAAAAGAATTGTAATTATTTACCAGATTATACAGGATCAGTCGGGCTTAATGCTTATGAACTTTGTATATTTATTTATGAAGTTATTGAATTGCGAGTTATGTATATACCTTTTTTGTTTGCAGATATTGGAGCTTCCACATCATCCATTCTATGTAGGAGTTCAATTCCACCCTGAATTCAAATCACGTCCAAGAAGGCCCTCAGCTCCTTTTCTGGGTAAGAATCCTCATTTTCATTAAGCAGCTGTGAATGGTCCATTATTTCTGAGCTAAAAAAGAGATATCTTTCTGGATAAAAGTTGCGCCTTGTATGCTCTACTATAAGTTCATATCCCTAAATTACTCTCTTTAAAAAAACAGAGCCATATGCAGATTGTTCATCTCTCAACATGTTTTTGCATTGATTTTGAATATGTTTTCCCCCCTAACTTGTATTATTATTAAGGCTAGTTTCCTATATGCGACTGAATCTGGCTGGTTGTTTCTGGACAAATTGCTAACTGTACTCGTGCAAAGTTGCAATTTTCTAGCTCCGTCTTATTTGCTGTTAAATGATGACGCATAAGTGTCATTAGAACTTAGCTAGCAAATTTCCGCACAGCTAGCCTTTGCAGATTTTCACACAACTAGCATATATTGTAGATTTTTGCAAAGCTCGGGTAGCAAATTGCAGATTTCTCAAAAGTTTAGCTCACAAATTGCACAAACACATAGCAAGCCAATAAAAAACATGCAAGTTTTTGTCACCATTTAACAGTAAGTTAGACAGATAGTATACTGCAACTTCTATAGGTTCAACTAGCAATTTGTCCCAAAAAAAGCTAGAAAATTATCCAAAACTCGAATGTTCAGCTAGCAAGTTGCCAGTTGACCATTATGAATTACTATTATTATTAAGAGTTGTCTCATGTTGCATTGTGTTCTGTAAATGCAGGGCTTATATTGGCAGCAAGTGGTAAGCTAGAATCATACCTTAGCCGTTGCCAGAACGGAAGTTAAAACAGCATTACAAGTGCAATAATCAAGGACTGTAAATTCAAGGTAAGGTAATACAAGGATAAAAGCTATGTTTCTTTCTCTGAACTGTGAATGCTTCTATGATACACAATGCTCTTCTTCTTCTGCCAATTAGTCTTAAGAATGATAGTCTTGGGTTCAACTGGTTGGTTTGGCATATATATACATCTGCTGTTATTGTTTGGTTCGGAATTGTTCGCTCTTATTGGTGATGCTGATTGAATTGAAATTTTGGTGCTTTTGTGCTTATATCTAGGGTTAAGAACCTATAAACTGTCTGAAGTTTGCACTATGTGAGATTTTGGTGTCTGAAGTTTAAATTGTTGATATTGACTGTGTGAAGTTTCAACTTTGTTGAAATTTGCTGTCTCCGTCCAAATTTGCTATTAAAATTGACAGTATTTAGTCATGTGCTTGTCTCATGTCCCGATAAAAAATAAATTTCAAAATGGCCCCTAGTTGGGCGGTGGCTGGCCGGAGTAGGGTGGTGGCCGGAGTAAACATAATAGTATTAGGGAAAATTTCGATTTTTCACACCATTCTGTCAAATTTGACAGCAAAAATGAATAAAAAACCAAATTTCAACAAAGTTGAAACTTCAGACAGTTAATATCAACAATTTAAACTTCAGATACAAAAATCTCACATTGGACAAACCTTAGAAAGTTTACAGGTTCTTAACCCTTAAATCTATCATGGAATATTTTCATTTGGCAAGATGGTTTAATTGAATCATGGGTGACATTTGAAATGTCACTTTGCCCCCTTAAGTTTGAACTTCTAAAGGAATATCCCTTTATGTTTATTTTCTAAAATCGTCTCTTTTTGTTGGATTTTTCTACCATGCTTTGGGAGCACCATGCTTTTGGTTTTTTTAATACTATGGTGGACTTAATTGTAACATAAGTAAAATTTTAAAAGTATGAAAAAATATGAATTTTTTTAACTACACCTAAGATGTGTATCATACTATTAATAATATCAATTTTCCTATGGGTTCACCTTTAGAGCAATAGAAAAATAAAAAAATTAGTGGCAAAAGCATGGTGCTCCAAGAGCATTGTAGAAAGGTCCCTTTTTGTTTCTGCAATATTGAGACGTATCCCCAATTGCTTCTTTTTCCAATTAATTTTTTTAGATATTCAATTGTAAACCTAAACAAAGTAATTTGGTTGTGATTAACTTAGAAAACGTTTTTTTAGAAAAACATACACATATCGATTAGAGAAACCCTGTGAATCGAATTAGTATAGTTTTTTAGATTCCGTTGCTACACTTAGAAATTAATTTCACTCTGTTATTTTTTTGGGCGTTACAGTTGAGCTCAAAAAAAACTTAGTTATTATTGCTGTTGAGCTCCAAAAGCCTCTTTGAGTGCTTCGATTGAGGCCCAAGAAATTAGTTTTGGTTAGTATTGGATGATCTTTCTAATATGCTTCAGAAGTACCATAATAGTAGTATTTTTATTTTTTTATAGTTAAAAAAGTTAACTCTATAGAGAAATTGATATTATTAATAATATTATGCAAATAATACGTTTAACTTTTTTTTATTATTTTTAAGTTTTCGTTATGTTATTAAGTCTAGCGTACTAATAAAAATGGTTAATAGTCGAATCGATACCCAAACTAAAACAGATTACAACTGATACCCGAACTTAGACACGACTACAAATTGACATAAGAACTTAAAAATTGGTTATTTGAACTTTTAATTTTTGAGAAAATTGCTACCTCTGTTATAATTTTTGTCAATTTGGACAGAAATGAAACAAGTATTGACCCCGTGAGGTTTTTTGATATTTACCTAAGATGAATTCTCTATTGTATCAAAACTTCTTTAATTGGATGCTGAATTAAAAGGCGCTATAAAGATTTGGTGGATGTCCAGTTAGTTATGCATTCAATTGATTGTATTTTATTGTAATCCTTTAAATTTATTATTTATGAATCCAACTTTATTATATATCAAAAGACGTTAAGTTGCTGGAACATGCTCATTTATATCTAACTTGATGAGAGTTGTAACAGATGTAACAATTTGCTCAGAAATTGGAACTTTAGGTAGACTATTTTTAAAAAAAATAAAGTTTGGATAGAGATTTGGTTATTAAACCCTAATTAAAAAAATGTAAAAATGTCCTAATAAAAATAGTACAAGCATGGTATTTGTGAAATATACTAGAAAATATGTACTGGATGAAAAAGTGACTGGGGACTTTGCAAAATTATAGATACTGTCAAACTTTGGAAGAAACATAAATGGGCATTCCTTATAATTACTCAAACATAAGGGTTGCAAAGTGATAATTTAGAGACTAGTTTGGTTACTCAAACCAGGGCTAGTTTGGTAATTCCCGCACCATCTATTTATAGATTAGGAGTTCCCTTTTTCGGCCAAAAATTCTGGCGGTTAAAATCCCCATCTCTTTTTAGCCACTAGTTAAAATTTTAAAATCCACCTCTACTATATTTGTAATTTATTAATATTTATATTTAGCAAACTAAAAAAAAATTTGCATTACTATATATAATAACTGGAGGAATCTTCCATTTTCAACCTCATAGCCCTTATTTGCACTATTGCACCTGCATTTTGCAGGGTGCAATTAGTTTCTCATTGAGGAGGTCATTAGGGCCAAATCCCACACCCTCTATAAGTTAAGTCAAGGCATCTTCATTCATTCCAAATGGAACCCGACCCGCGAACCGCAATCGCCATGCACGAGCCCCAACCGCCTAAGAAGCGTCGCTTACGCTTCATTAGGGCCTTATTGTTGCTCATTAACGGTCGATCTAATAAAGCATCGAAGTCCATGCAAGTCGAAGTTGTTGCATCGTCAGAGCTTCTGAACAGGGTGGTCGGGACAATGCGCCCTCTGCACGCAGCCCAGAATTGTTTGGTTTCACCGTTGGACACTCCTAGGGTTTCTCTGCCTGTACTGACACTACCAGAAAATTGGTAATTTATGACAGACATTTTTTTTTCAAGGGATGTAATTAGGGTTGGGCAAAAAGATTTGGAACCGGTCTACTTCAGACCGGTTCCAAACAGACCGAATTTTTAGGGGGAGATCCGGACACCATTAATATACTTCTTTAAGAATCGGTTATGAATTGGACCATAGTGTTTTGGATCGGTTTTGAAATGGACCGAACTGGTTTTGGATTTGTTTTTTATTTTTAATTTTTTTTTAATGTAAATTTGTATAGAAAAAAATGCCGGACAGGTTCCGGGCCGAACCAGACAGCTTTTTACAAAAACATACTAGAACTAGTCTGGAACCGATCTAGCTTTTCTGGTTTAAATCTTAGCCAATATCAAATTCGGGCCAGACTGAAATTGTTTAACCAGTTCTGAATCTGTCCAGAACCGGTTATATGCCCATCCCTAGATGTAGTCCCTCACAAGTAGAAGAGTTTGCAAGAGATTTATTAAGTTTCGAGAGAAATTCCTTACTGAACTCAAATTTTAATAAGGAATTTTCACACAAGTTTCTAGCTAAGTTTTTTTGTTATCAGTCATTCTTTTATAATTTTTTTCTAAATGTTTCATTTGTAAAGAATTTTCAACATTCTTTTACAAATAAGATTATATGTCCCTCACAAATTCACAATCACTCACAGTCGACTAAATTTCTTGTAGTATGACCTCGAATGGTAAGTTTGAGGAGGGTGCGGAGTGTCTTTCCCCCGGGGCAATGTCGATGAAACCTAGCTCAAGCTGCTCTTCTTTTCTGACCGTGTCGGAAGGGGGAAACACGCCGGAGTATGGATCGCCTCTGAATCACTTGGAATCGGAAAATTCGGTTGAGGAATTTGGGGACGGTGATCGTGATCGGGGAGCAGTCGAGGACGGCGGTGATGAAATGATTGATGTTAAGGCTGAAGAATTCATTGCTCGATTTTATGAACAAGTAAGGATTCAGAGTTGAAGTAATCAACATATGCATGATCATAAGGTTCTGATGATAAATTGTAAAATGTGTGTATATTGTTGTATTGAAAAGAGAGGGTGTGTGGATTATATTTGGAATTGTAAGAAGAAGAACAAAAGATTTTCATTGAAACTGAATAAAAAAAGATTTCCCTGCCAAATCTAGTAGTATTTAGTTGCAGCACTGTAATATGTTTGTTTCATATTTAGAATAATTCTCATTTATAGCAGAATCGACTCATAATTCTCTAGTTAATAGATGAAACGCTAAACAGCTACATCATGTTAGATTCAAAGACATAAATACATATATACATGCGTATGTTTGTCAATTGTACATGCATTTTATAGGATGATAGAGCGATTCATTAATAGACTGAGCGCATGCAAAATTTTATGGGGTTACAAATAAATTTTAGTGTTCGCTTCAAATGTGTATTATTGTGTCGTGTAATATAAGTGATGATTTTAAACTTTATAAAACGATTTAGAAAAATTCAAATCATTAATTTTTAATTTTTATTTTTTTTATAATTTTAATGTTTATAATTATAGTTGTTTATTTTTATTAATACGATTTAATGTTGAATATGGTGATACAAATCCATAATTTTTTTCCACAGTACTTTTATTTATTAACAATTCTTTTTGTCATGTCCAATAATATATGATATCATATATATAAACACTATTTTAGAAAATAAAATAAAATATATACATATTATTTTATATATTTTAATTTTAAAATAAATTCATACATATTAATAACATTATAATATAACCTTTTATTTAAATAAAATATTGCCGAACATGCACTCTAATGGCTAGTTTATAGCTTAATTATTTCTTTTCCAACTATAACTCAGCTGTTCATCATCATATAATAAAATTCCTCAATTTTTTACATTTTTATTTTATTTTAGGGGAAGTTCGCAGCAATAATTCTACTTAAATGTGAGTTAAGAGCATCCACAATATAAATTGTATTTTTTTTAAAAAGTTATCATGTAAATATTTATGTACACTTTAAGTAATACGTAAAGTTAAGATAAATGTAAATAATATTTGCTCTACAATCGTATTACTTAAATATATTTTATTATTAAATTTTCCAACAACTGGCAATAAGATATTAACATTAATTATAAAATAATTAATTTATAATTAAAATTTGGTTACGTAATACATATTGCATTCCTTAATAAGTTTAAGGAATATGTTACTTAAAAATAGGTGGGTTCCACTTTTATGGAACCCATGTAGCACGTTTTTTTTTATACATTTTACATAAAAAAATATGTTAAACCCACATTTAAGTAATAATATGTAATACCATTGTGGATGCTCTAAGTAATATAATGTTAACTTGCAATGTTTGACTGTACTACAATATGAAGGGTACTTTTAGATTAAAATGTTTAATATATTTTGAAACGTACATTGTAATGTGACTTATTTATTATTATAATAGTAATTGATTTGACGGTATACTGAATCATAATATGATAAGATTTAAACGTATATTTATTTTGAAAATAACTAACTTACTCCCTAAACTTTATAGGTTGTATTTAATGTATATCGTTGATTCATGAACTATTATTAAAAAAAATTGGAAATATAAAGCTACATTCCAACTTGCTCATTTATACTAACACTGTACACATTATTCTTTATTATAATAACGAGTAGTGAAGTATATACAAATAAAAATAAAATTGTAATATTAAATAATAACCATTGAATAAAGACTAGATGAAGTAATTTATCTAATTTAATAAGTAATAATAAAATAAAAAACACTTTGTAATATCAGTTTTAATTTCACTTTGCATCCGTTTTTATGTAATCTCACATTACAACTGATAATGTTTAGTCGAAAGGTGTTTCATCGAGTTGAGTCGAGCTTAGTATCTAGCAAGCTCGACTCGATTCATTTTATTCAAGCTCGAGCTTGAACTCGACCCAGCCTAAATTTTTTTAGCGTATTAGAAATGTTGTACCTTAGCTCGAGATCAAACTTAATCCGATTAGGTTTTTGGCTCGAGTTCTAGATCGAACTCGACTTGGATTGATAATATATAACATAAGGCAAAGTTCGAATAAACTCGAGAAGAATAAGCAAAAAGAAAAGCTCAAATAAGCATGCAAGTCTCTCCAGTCGAGTACCAGTGAACTCGTACTCAACTCGGTATCAGAAAAATCTCTACTCGAGCTCGACTCAAATTTAGCGATTCGAATTCGAATATCAACCAAGTCGATCTCGAACAGCTCACAAGTAGCTTAACTCGTTTATACCCTTAGTCATAATTTCAAATTATAATGAAATTTACATTATAAAAAACATTACATTATTTAGTTTATAACGATACAATACGAAAATAAAATATATAATGAGATTATCTTCCATATATTACATTCATTCACCATTTTAATGGAATTGTAAAGCTTTCGCATGACATGAGAAGCCCAATAGACTTTGGACTTTGGAGCACTAATGGGCCCTACATTACGTATAATATTAGAAGCTCAATAATGTGAGCGGTCAACACGAAAAGCCTACAACTACTCAATGTCGTCTAAAATGCGCCGAAGCCCTAAAATCACGCTCTCCGCCGTACGATCAACCAACCAACGGCTAGTATCACACCGTTACAACCGTGACGGTACTGTCTCTGGCTACGGCGCAGGATAGCACCATTGCAGATAGAAATCTATCCTCCTCCATGTATGTGCGCACTGCGCTCCTCGCCGAGATCGGAAAGCTCCGCACCGGTCTGGCTCAGCCTCGTCTAACCATACCTCCGGTGGCGATTCCCTAAACTCCGCTAGCTTCTCCTCTTCTGCGCCTCTCGGTATGTAGTTTTGTTTTCTTGTAGCTCGTCTGTATCTGTCATTTTCGAATGTACACGTTTGATTTTTGTGGAATTCGTGATCGATTTGCTATCCGAAACTCTTTACAATGAATTCCTTTGCCGTTTGATTATTGCTGAAAGTGAATACATCAAGCGGAGTCGCGGAAAATGCAGATTTGAGCTGATTTAGTTGGAGATGGAGTGTTAGCCTAATGTTGCTCTCCATCTGCACTATTTAGGTGGTTATAACTTGTATAGATGTAGATTAGAGGGGGATGAAGCTCGATCGATTGCAGTTAATTTAGAATTGTTGTTCTACTATTCATCATATAAACTGATGGATTGCTGTATGAAATGTCGGAATTTGATTGAGTCGAGTGTTCATTAGCCCTTGATCACTCGGATAACATTATTGACAACCTGCAGGACCCAAATGCAGTTCAATCTGGGCTATATGGTATTATTTTGCTGAAATGAGATGCCACTTTCATGATTTACTATCACTTTCTTCATACTTATTGCTCAAATCGCTTTGCAGTTAAGTGAAGAGGAAACAGATTTGGATGAAAATCGATGCTTTAACCTGTAAAAATTAAGCAGATGTTTGCAATTTTGCATTATAGAATGTATAATTGATACGCTTGGAGTTGCAGGCGTTTTTCTTGAAGTAATGATGGTGGAAATCATGTCTGAGCTTACCGATTTGGTGAAAGAGACATCTGAAACCAACCTTGGCTCATCTCCGCACGACAATGGCACGGTTGAAGAAATGCCGGAGGACTCAATATTGTCTCGCCAGACCTCCATCAACCTTGTTCCCTTTATCGGCCAGAGATTTGTTTCACAGGATGCTGCATATGAATTCTACTGCAGCTTTGCAAAACAATGTGGGTTCTCTGTCAGACGCCATCGAACCAGAGGGAAAGATGGTGTGGGAAGGGGAGTTACAAGACGAGACTTTACCTGCCACCGTGGAGGTTTCCCGCAGCTCAAGCCTTCCGATGATGGAAAGCTGCAAAGAAACCGGAAATCATCCCGATGTGGGTGTCAGGCATCTATGCGGATCGTGAAAAGGGCAGATTTTGATGTACCGGAGTGGCGAATCACTTGTTTCAGCAACATCCACAACCATGAACTGCTAAAATCAAATGAAGTCAACCCCCCTCCTACTTACTGTACCATGTCTACTGATGATAAGAGCAAGATTTGTATGTATGCAAAAGCAGGGATGTCGGTTCGTCAAATGTTGAGGCTAATGGAGCTTGAAAAGAGTGTGAAAGTCGGCTGCTTACCGTTTACTGAAATCGATGTCAGAAATCTGCTGCAATCTTTTAGGAATGTGGATCGGGAGAACGACGCGACTGATCTTCTCCAGTTGTGCAAGGTGAAGAAGGACAAAGATCCTGGATTCAGCTATAACTTCCAGCTGGATGCTGATAACAGGTTGGATCATATTGCTTGGTGCTATTCTTCTTCTTTACGATCATATGAGCTCTTTGGTGATGCGATTATATTTGACACTACCCACCGGTTAGAAGAATATGACATGATTCTGGGTATTTGGATTGGAATTGATAATCATGGCGCGAACTGCTTCTTTGGCTGCGTTCTTATGAGGGATGAAAATGTGCAGTCTTTTTCCTGGGCATTCAAGGTATGGACTTAAAAGTACATCTTTTGAATTTGGTTTTTCCACATTTCCTCCCTAAACACGAGTCTAGATTGTGAAGTTTCATCTACAATGCTCTTGGTTTGTATTATAATTTAGGGTTAATTTTCATGCTAGCTGATGTTTGGACAGTCGAACAAATTGTTATATTTTTGAACATTTTGCTAGCTCAAGTTTCACATGTACAAATTGCTAGTTTGTTAGGATTTCTGTCTATTTTGAACGGAAAAGCTTACGTGCCCAACATGTGATGAACAAAAACATGACAAATTGTCAGTTGATGTTTGGGCAGTTAAATAAACTGTTGGTTTTTTTCTTCATCACATTTCCAACATGTTAGTGATTCCATCCAGGAAAGAGTAAAATCCTGACTAAGACTGTACACATGAGATCACTAAGCTAGCAAAAAGTTCAAAAACAAGTTTCAGCTAGCTGTTTGTTCGACTGTCTAAACAATCAACTAGCAATTTGATAATTAACCCTATGATTTAAATCTAACCTGTTGTTTCTTTCAGACATTCTTGGAATTCATGAATGGGAAGGCTCCAGACACGATACTAACCGACCAAAACATATGGCTCAAAGAAGCAGTGGCCATCCACATGCCGAGGACCAAACACGCATTCTGCATATGGCACATTGTGGCTAAGTTCTCGGATTGGTTCTCTCTGCTGCTCGGATCACAGTACGACAAATGGAAGGCAGATTTCCATAGAGTCTACAATATGCAAACTGTGGAAGAGTTCGATTCGGGGTGGAGGGAAATGTGTAACATGTATGGACTTCATGGCAATAAGCACATTATGAGCCTCTACTCTTTACGCAGTTTCTGGGCCCTCCCTTACTTGAGATCTTACTTCTTTGCTGGAATGGCAAACCCTTCAAACTCCGAGCCGGTCAATGGGTTTATCCGGCGGGTTCTGAGTGCACGTTCGGCCCTTGATAACTTCGTCGAACAGGTAAGGTCTTTGCTTTTTATATTTGGGTTAAAGGGTCTTTTGGTACAACATGTTTGATCAAAATTGGTTTTTGGTACGACATTTTTTTTTATAGACTGTTGGTGCAATATGTTTGCAGTTTGTAGATTTTTTGTGCATCCGTTAGTTGACCGTTTGGTTTGACTGTTAAGTAGCATGTGTCTTGCATGTGACCAGCCCTCTAATATTCACTTTTTTCCAGTTTAGTCCCTTAATTTACAAATTAGTCACTAAACAATTTCAATGGGTTCTAGGTCAAAATTGACCCGGGTTAAGGTCCCCAAATCTGGCCGACCCTAATAAGGGTCTGGCCCTAGCTTGGTCAATTGGACAAAGGGTACAATTGAAGTTGTTTAGAAACTAATATAAATTGACGGACTAAATTGAAAATAAAAATAAAAATTAGAGGGCTAGTCACGTGCTACTTAACAGTCAAACCCAACAGTCAACTAACATGTGTACCAAAAGTCTACAAACTGCAAACAGATTACACCAAAAGTCTAAAAAAAACAAAAATGTTGCACCAAAAGTCAGTTTTAGTTAAACACGTTGTACCAAAAGTCTTTTTAACCCTTTTTATTTTGATTGTTTATCAGTAGTTCAGTTTTGCCAATAAAGAAACAATACATTCTTGATTAGTGCTATTTTTTCAAGGGTTAATAACTAGATCACTGTAGTGGCCCAAAATGATCAACATTCCGACAAATTGAATCCGAAAAGTTCCGACTGTACTTGAAGTTTGACAATAATTACTTGCTATGCTACTGTGTCTTAAATCGGAGCTCGGCGGAATATTTTTTCGTAACTTGTATCACAGCTCTTTTAAAATTGTTACTCAAACTCTGGTTTTTTAAATTTTGCTACCTCTGTTTCCAATCTTATTGATTACAAAGATTCTGGCTTCGTTCCTGCTTGTATAGGTATGCATTATAGTCGAATCGAAGGACGAAAAGCAAAAGCCACACCATAAGGCCACCACCCGGAAAGTCTCCCTCAAGACAGGCTCACCGATCGAGTCACACGCCATCGGTGCCCTCACCCCTTACGCCTTCTCCAAACTCCAAGACGAACTAGTCCTCGCTCCGCAATATGCATCCATCCTAATCGACGACACCTACTTCCTCGTCAGGCACCACACCGACACCAACGGCGGCTGCAAGGTGTTCTGGGTCCCACACGAGGAGTTCATCAACTGTTCTTGCCATCAGTTCGAATTCTCCGGCATCCTCTGCAGACACGTCCTCCGTGTCCTTTCCACCAACAACTGCTTCCACATCCCCGATAGGTATAGTAACTAAATTGCTACTTGAACTTTATGCGATTTGCAAATCGCTATTTGAATTTTAACTTTCAATATTCGAGAAAATTGCTACCTGTGTTTCTATTCTCGTCAAATCGAATAGAATTTGAACATGTTTCCGCCAAGTGGAGTCTTTTCATTTTTACCTATAATGATTCAGTGAAACCTTTAATTGAAAGTACTGCAATGAAATACCTTAAATTGGATGCTCAGTTGAAAGACATGGTTTGAATTGGACGGAAATACACTTGAGCATCCAATTAAAGGTATTTCGCTGTAATACTTTCAATTTATGTTTGAATCCATCGTGGTTACATATGAAAATACCACACGTGACGGAAACATGCTCATTTTTTTATCCAATTCGACGGAAATTGAAATAGATGTAGCAATTTGCTCAGAAATTGAAAGTTTAGTAGTAGTTAAAAAAAAAATTTCTTTAGATAGTGATTTGTAAATTGCTCAAAATTTAGGTATCAAATATATTTTGTTATATATTTGAAAATATATCTAATCATAATATAATAATATATATTTATTCCATGATAATAGGTACCTCCCGCTAAGATGGCGATTAAAACCTTGCAGAATCTCCGAACAAGAAGACGACTACAACGGAAAACTCCATATTCTCCACTCCATGATTTCCACATTCGTAACTGAATCCGCCCAATCAGAGGAACGACTCGACGTAGCTTGTGACCAGATGGCGATGCTGCTGTCACGCGTGAAGAACTACCCCGGGAACGTGAACGACGATGACGTGGCAGTCGGTTATAGCAGCCTGGGTTCGGAAGAAGATCGGTTGATTCTTTCCGAGGTTGAGGGGTACGGTGTAGGGAACTCGAGCGATCACTCGTTGAAGGAGAAGAGACAGAGTTTGGAGATGTGCCGGAAAAGGAGGCGGTGCTCGGTGCCGTGCTGTGGCCAGTTGGGCCACGATATGGCGGAGTGTCCGTTGATGCAAGGTGGTGATGATGATGACGACTTGGGTTTTCTATAACCCAATCTAGACACCATGTAAGAACATATTTATATATATGTAGGAAGTATAATGTTGTTCAAATTTCGGTTGTATAGGAAGTAGAATGTTCAAATTTCTCGTGTGGCAGTTATTTATGTAAGGGATACATGGTTGTTTAGCTGCGTGAGTTTTTATATTTTTGATTAGATTATTACCTTTTGGATATCTAACATTTACTTGCTGTTACAATTTGGTGTAGTCCATGTAGATAATTGGTTTATTGTTGCAGTATAGTAACTTGCACTAAGTGTAAAAAATTAGGGTTAAGAAACTATGAAAGGTCTGAACTACCACCCATGTTAACGGAAGAGGTCTGAAATTTAAAAAGTTAATAACGGAGGTCTGAAAATTTCAGTTTTGTTGATAACAGCGGTCTCCGTTAGTTTTTTCCGTTAGAACTAACGGAAGTTGGTCACATGCTTGGCATGTGACCGGAAATAAATTAAATTTTCAAAAATACCCTTCTATCAAGTGTGCCCCTCACATGCTTGGAGTGAAAAGACCAAAATGCCCTTGAAGCCACCACAGTACTCCGGCGACCACAAATCGTACTCCGGCGACCACCACCGTACTCCGGCGACCACCACCAAGGCTCCGATTGGGCCCAAATCGGAGCAACCGGCCTCGATTGGGCCCAAATCGAAGCCACCGACCCCGATTGGACTCCGATCGGAGCCAAAAAAGCTCTGATCGGAGCAAAAAAAGCTTCGATCGGAGCCAAGAAAGCTTCGATCGGAGCTTTGTGGCTCTGGTCGGAGCGCTCTGTGGCTCCAACCAGAGCCACAGAGCTCCAGATCGGAGCTCTATGGCTCCAGCCGGGGCCACAGAGCCACAGAGCTCCGATCTGGAGCTCTGTCGCTCCGACCCGAGCCACAAAGCTCCGATCGGAGCTTTTTTGGCTCCGATCAGAGCTTTTTTGCTGAGGTGGTGGCCGGGGTTGGGTCGCCGGAGCCGAGGTGGTGGTCGTCGGAGTCGAGGTGGTGGTCGCCGGAGTGGGGTGGTGGTGGCCGGAGTCGGGTGGCGGTGGCCGGGGTTGGATGGTTTTAATTTGACTTTAGGGGTAAAATTGTAATTTCACATTTCCTTAAATAAGATATTAAATTAAAAAAATATTAAATGGGAAAAAATGTCATTTCACACAATTCTGTTAAATTTAACCCTAAAAATGGATGTAAAACCTCAAATCAACAAAATTGAAATTTCAGACCTCTGTTATTAACTTTTTAAATTTCAGACCTCTCCCGTTAACATGGGTGATAGTTCAGACTTTTCATAGGTTCTTAACCCAAAAAATTACTATTCAGTTACTAACAATGGTTAATTTACAAAAAAAAAAACAAACAAACCAAACTTTGTACACTTTTATAAAAACAACACTGGTTTCTGACACATTTTAACGAAGAAAACAACAAAATTTGCACTTTGCCATTGAAAGTTTTAGATTGTTTGTTAGGTTAATCTCAATTTCATAGCCGTCTGGTTGCACGAAATTCATTATTCATATCATATGTATTTTCTTTTAGCAATTTGATACCAAACATTTTCATTTTGTATCGTTTTCAAACATCCGTTAAAGTTCCGTCTATTTTGGCAGTTAAAAAGTCATGTGTCGTGCACGTGAGTGACCCTAAACTTTGATTTTGTTCAATTTAGTCCCTCTAATGCATTCTCAACTTTAATTTGTTCAATTTGAACAAAGCTCAAGTACCTGGAACTGGAAGACTTGGTCAGTACCCCGAGCATTGCGCGTGACTGCTAAAAAATCACTATTTTGCAGAACTAACTACAATGAAGATACATCACCAAAAGAAAGAAGATAGAGAGACTTGACAGTATTCATCTAAGATGAAATTTATTCAGCATTCTATATACATTATTATACATACAATAAATATACATGCTATATTTTAATGTAAATGCCCTTCATGTGTAAAAACCCTGCAAAAATGCCCCAAAACAGAATCTCAAGCAACACAAAGGCCAGGGTACCCCAGCTCCTTGAATGGAACACCTCCTGCAACGACCTTTCCATGGCGTCGACCTGCATTTCTTCGTCTTCAATTACTCGATATAGTAACAACGAGATTTAAGTTTCAGTGAATCGAAAACAATCGAGAGGGAGATGAGAGACGGGAAAAATACCAAGTTGTTTTGTGGCGAATGCCAATAGAAACCTTGAAGGATTATTGAGAAAAGCTCACATGCTGCTAAGGAGTAGACAGCTAAAGCATTCATCCCCATCCATTGAAGTAAAAGCATTGGCTTTCTTAAATTATTCACATCAACCTGCATGCCAATAGACATATATATCGAGTCTATATGTTACAGTGTTAAGAGTAAGATAGTGTGCGGTTTGTACCATATTGACTGGAAAACATGAGTTGGTGTAGTATATACTAATGAAATATTTACTACCTATTAGCTTAGACTTTTGAGTTAAATATGTACTCCTTTTTAAAAAAATCACTTATACGCTAAACATCTAGATGGTGTTAGAGTCCAAATGACCTAACAGCCTACAAAATGAACAAAAACAGTAGTTTGACAAGCCTAAGCTAAGCCTAAACAAAAATAATATGCCTCTGAGGATTTGGTTTGTCCCACATTGACTAGAAAACATGAGTTGGGAGTAGTATATAAAAAGTAAAAGCTCACTTATACTCTAAACTTGTATAATTAAGAAAGCCTATATCCAAGACAAAAACCATTAGCTAATCAAGAAAGTCCATATCCAACCCAAAACCCTAAACTAATGGGTTATGTATGTATATGTTTCCTTCTTATATTATATACTCCATCAACTCATGTTTTCTAGGGTTAATAACTAAAAAACTGTATAAGGTTTACCCTATGTTAAAATTAGGTGTCTGAAATTTCAAATGTTAAACTGTAGTGTCCAAGGTTTCAAATTTGTTAAAATGTGGTGTCTCGGTGTGATTACTTTAGAGAAGTCACCTAAGAAATTGGTCACATCCGCGCAAGTAAATCTTGCTTTGTTGTCCTTTGGAAAATGGCTCCACACCACTCTTTTAGAAACTTTTTTTTAATGTTCAATTTTTAGGTGAAATTTGACGACTTTATGTAAAGTAAAGAATGATGGATTATGAGTGGGTGTGTGATTTGATGAAAATGAAAGACGCGCATAGACGCCAAATTTCAACAAAAATGAAACTTGGGACAGTCCATTTTAACATTTCAAACTTCAGACACATACTTTTAACATAGGGTAAACCTTGGACAGTTTTTTAGTTAGTAACCCTGTTTTCTAATCAATGTGGATAAACCATACACTATCTATCTTATACTTAAACAAACAGAAGCAAGCAGTGTAAGGCAGTTTCTAACTAAGGAGACTAAGATATAAGAGGATGAACTTACCAGGTAGAAAATCAAAGACAGTAGCAGGCCTGAAGCTCCAGCTGTAACACACATGTAGCTCAGTGTGTACAATGGCTTGGAAAGAGGGATTCCTGTTGCAGACCACATTGTCAATGCTTAAAGTTAAAGAAGGAACTTTTTGAGGCTCTACAAGTCAGTACAATCAGACAGTAATGGTGTCGAGTAGGACAAAAGCGCAGAATCTTACCTAGAAATTCCAGAACATAGCCAGACAGTAGCAGAAACATAGAGGATGACAGCCACAAGTAGAGCCTCTGCATATGGTTCTGTAAAAAAAAAAGGTCAGCAGGACAGTAGAATAAGCTATCAAGAAATTTTGAGTCTATCACATTACTTGATAATAAAAAATAAATAAAAATATACTACCTCAACATGCACAATAATGTGGCCGAAGTGCAATCCGACGAAGCATGTGATGGCAGCCATCAAAGAGCTGGAAAATTTGACCATCAGAATTCCAATTAACTAAATCTGCATGACCCATGTTTATCGGATTCCATTTATTTAGGGACAAACAATAGAACATGAAGTAGCTTAGCTTGCATCAGCAGACAAACTTACTCAAGCTTTGCTATCTGTTATGAAAATAATACCAGATTCTACAAATATAACTCTGTATAAGGTTTGTCCTGTCTACTTGTCTCTTTTAAGCTTAATGCATGTAATTGGTGTTTCCTAAAATAATTCATTTTAGATTCACAGAGATAATGGATTATGCCAAGAATTCTATCTTCACCTGCAAAGAAAAGGTTTTGGCACATATGAACAATACCTATTTCTCTCTTTCCTAAGAGCATGTATGAATTAGAATATGCATGTGTGTGCATCTATTACTATCGTTTAAGACAAACTTTGACATTTTTGGCTTAGCCCAACTTAAGGTTTGAGGATATGTTACAAGGTTTACTTACAATCATTGGTCTAGGTCCTATCCTATACCTATTTTTTTTGTATGTTCATGTGCCTAAGCCAGCTAGAAAACAACCAATAACTTAATACTGAATATAGTGACTAAACATGACGGTTATGGCAGTGCTTAATGAGATTATCCAACCTCAGAATACCCTCGGGGTCAAAAGGTGCAAGGCACCAGGCAGGTGAATTTGGTGGTAGGGGTCCATAATCAGGAGAATTAACACTGCATTCCTGCAAAAAACGTAATTGGATAAATAATCTAGAAATATTCACCACAGCGGTAGCATATGCCAGAGATTGCTGAAGTGAACCTTTGTTCTTCTGTATACTGGATGCTGATAGAGATGTGTTTGACCAAGAAGATACCGATCAATGAAGCCAACAGCATTACAAGGAGGTTCAAGACTGCCTCTCACATCACAGTGAACCTGGAAAGTATCAGATACATTATAACCATCAGTGGTTTATCCAAAACACATGCTTATTTCCCAAAAGAAACAACACTATATTTTGAGAAAAAACTTGAATATAAAGGCATATAGGTTCACAAATCGTGTATATGACATAAGTCAATGGCCCAAAAGTACAGTGAGAAGATAGAGAAGAAATACAAGTAGAAGGCAGAGATGGCTAGAATTTGTACTCACAACTTGGGAAACCGATTGATTTACAGAGAATTTTAAGGCCTGAGCTTCAAATTCCCAGTCTGGAACAAACAGACCATACAACATCGACATATACAGTGCACACATCAAAACAGCAATTATCCTACAAAAGAGAGCAAGCAATTGAACTCAAATTGTTGCAATTTCCCCATCATATTTCTATCCAATCATATATTCTTGTTTATTTTGCTTCCATTTCCCCAAAACAGTCGAGCCATTTGAGTATTGCCCTTGATTTGTTATCTGAATGTAAGTTCAATGTACCAATGGGTCTTGTATAGAACAACATATAACAGAAAATTCGACCATATTAGAATCCCTCAGAAAAACTTTTACAGAGCAGATAAACAAGTATTAAACTTCATATATTCAACATTTAGCTACATTGGACTTACCACTGAATGTAGTACTTCCTTACAAAAGCAACTGGAGAGTCAACTGTGCTACTCTTAACAAGCCAGATCTCTGAGATTGAGGCTAAGAAGTACCCGATTGATATTCTCTGTAAAATGTAAAACCGCATTTAAAATCATATTACTCTAGTAATTAACAGAAAAAGTAAATTCCTAACTCACATGTCAATTACTTCCTAAATAAAAGACCTCAGTTCAGATGGTAATGAAATGGAAGTGAAACAGACACTGCCAACAAAGGCAAAAAAAATAGAAGTTTATTTGATATATCTTTATTTTCAGTTTAAATGGGGTACTAAGGAAATAATCAGAATTGAGATTAAAATGAATAACTAGGATAAAATACCTGTAACACCCCCATCCAACGTATGTCACCCACATTAACTCCAAAAGTAAAATGTTTACGTCCATGGAAGTACCCACCTAAAAGTCCAATTCAAGATGGTTAAGATTCAAAAACCTAATCAACAAATACAAATACAGATTTGCTGAAGGAAATACAAGTACAGAAACGTTAAAAAAAAAAAAAAAGATGCACCAGTCCGTGGATAATAATAAATGTCAAGTAAAATGTACCTTGTAGCAACAGCCCAAGTAAGAAGAGTTTTATAGTTCTCATGATAACTTTCTTGGTAGCTACTGATTTGCTAGATATTTTCTGCATGAAGAAAGAAACATGATTGCAGATCAAGAAAATATCTTCCTATTTGGTAAGGAAAGTATCACCTTGTTTAAGAACATATTACTCAACAACATTTTGACTGTCTAGTTTAAAAACATCATCCAACCTTGAAGATAAGCTAGAAAGACAATATTACGTACATACATCTAGACTCTGCAAAAGATTGTATTTAGACACCAATCTGATCGAGGGAATAATATTCCATTTTAATGCAAGCATGACAGAAGTTTAGTAACAGTTTTTTAACGGCTTAGCATCAATTTGCATATGAAGCACCAACATACCTTAAATACTAAAGCTACAGAAATACCAACGCCGAAGAGGAAAAATGGCATCACAAAATCAGCAAGTGTTACACCAAACCATGGAGAGTGATTAATTGAGGGGATTGCACCTCCAGCATCATCAACAAGAATCATCAGCTGCATGAGAGAGAACAGAGAAGAAAATCTGCTAAGTTCCGAATAAATTTGCAAGAGTAGCTATGATTCAACAGATTCATGCCAGTGCAGTATCACCAACAGATATATCAGTCACAACGGTTCTGAATAAAGGTCCACAAATGAATGATGTGTAGTAAGTACCTCACATGGTACACTAAAACGTAATGACTTCGTAAAACAAAGTCAGACATTCATACATTATTAACTATTCAAGAACATCAGAGAAGGAATGTGAGGATAATGCCAACCAAATATGGTTTCCTCATCTAAAAATGACAACTAGTCCTAATAATCTGCAGACAGAAACTCGACATTCTAACGATATGCGCCATTTTTAAATGCAGATAGCACTATTCACACGTCTAATTCAATGAAACATCTACAAGTCAATACTTAAACCCGAAAATAAATCAAATTGGGATTTTAAATTAACTGGTAATACTTTGTTGGCCAAGGTAATACTTCATTGACAATTCTCACTAATTTAGTGTACTTCACTATCCAGCAGATAGACCAACTAATGGGATTAAAATTTCCTTCAACCCCAAAAATTAACTTAATCGAGTTATTGCAGCAGCTGATCATGCCATACAGCTCACTTAGATTGAGCTACTCTGCAAACATAACGACAGTGAAGGAAACAATAAATTTTCGTTAGCTGAAATTAGCGGAACATAACTTCGACAGTGAAGGAAACAATAAATTTTCGTTAGCTGAAATGAGCGGCTTACTGCGACGGTGAGGCCGCGGAAGACGTCAAGAGATACAAGCCGCCGAGTAGGAGGAGGCGATTGAGTGATGTCGTGACTGGACGGTGTTGAAGTTAAGATCAATCTATCGGTATCGCCGGCGACGGGGACACTATGAGGAGCGGAATTTGAAGAGCGGTGGAGCAGAGGTGATCGGAGCTGGCCTTCTCCATCCTCGGCGGCAACCTCGATGACAGTCGACATGGTCTTGGAGAGACGAAGCAGATTGCTGGCAGAATCGGTAGAGCGGTTGCGTTTTGTGGCATCTTCACTCTTAACGACAACTATTATTTTATTTCTGGACTTCCGTGAATCAGTGTGACCAAGAATTCTTTCATTTTCATTCATTCATCATCATCATTAACGAAAGTGTGAAGATGGAACTTCATTTATGCCTACAATGTCTTTGCATAAAGTGTACAAAAATGATGATAATTAATAATTTCGTTAAATATATTTAAAATTTATAAAATTATTGAAATATTTTTATAATATGATAACTAAACATTAATGACAACGAATAATTTAATCGAGTATAATAGGATCCCAAGTGATTGTGAATCAAATGATTCCTAATTGAATCATGATAATTGTAAGTAATCACTTAATTTTATAAAGGGTTAAATCGTATTTTGGTAAAATATATTCGATCAAAATTGATTTTTCTGTTCAACATCTATACTTTTCGTACAATATGTTTGCAATTTGTAGATTTTTAGTGAATTCGTTAGTTGATGATCGTTAATTTTTTTTTTTTATTTTGTTCAGTTTAATCCTCTAATTTGTATCTCTAACTTTTGATTTTTACAATTTAGTCCATCAATATTCTCAATCGGACACTAGGTCACAATTGACCTAACTATGGTCAAACCATGAGTCGGACCTGACTAGGTCAATTGTGACCTAGGGTCTGAATATGAATATTTATGAACTAAATTGTAAAAATCTAAGCTAGAGATATAAATTAGAGACTAAATTGAACAAAATAAAAGTAATTAACAGTTAACTAACGAATGCATAAAAAGTCTACAAATTGCAAATGTATTGCACAAAAAGTCTATAGATGCCGGACCTTTCTACAATGCTTTTGGAACACCATGATTTTGCCACTAATTTTTTTATTTTTCTATTGCCCTAAAAGTGAACCCTATAGGGAAATTGATATTATTAATAGTATGATATACATATTAGGTGTAGTTAAAAAAATTCATATTTTTTCATACTTTTAAAGTTTTACTTATGTTACAATTAAGTCCACCATAGTATTAAAAAAACCAAAAGCACGGTGCTCTCAAAGCATGGTAGAAAAATCCATAGATGCCACACCAACTTTGGTCAAACATGCTATAACTTTCTATCGATTTGCCCCACGCATATAACCTAAATAGAAAAATGCCATCCAAAAAGGAGCATTTATGAAAACGCTCCATGTTGCAGATAATATGTGTGGAACTTTGAGTTTCAAATATATTATCTGCAGGATAATATCTTAGGAATTTAATCTCTCACCATCACGTGTGCGAAGCGGTCAGATCCCTCAGTTAATAACTAAGGGATTTAATTATTCACCGCCACATATGCGTAATTTTTTTATACATATACAATAGAATGCGTAAATAGAGTATATTTTCAAATTATAAAAAAATTGAAATCGAATATCAAAATCGTATTAAAAATAAATAAAATAGAAATGAGAGTGTGTTAAAATTTTGAAATTGTAGAGTATTTTTAAAATTCAAAGTTATTTGTTGAGGGATCTGAACACTCCGCACACATAACTCAGTGATGGATTAAATCTCTCAGTTATTAACTAAATGATCTGACCACTCCGCACACGTGGCAGTGAGAGATTAAATCTTTAAGGTATTAACTGCTGGATTTTAATCCTGTTGATAATATATATTCGGGACTCAAAAGCCCCGCATATATTATCTGCAACATGGGGCATTTTCATAATTCTATATTTTTGGAGGGCATTTTTTTGTTTGGATTATATATGAGGGGCTAATTGATAACAAAAAAAATCAGCATGTTTTAGCAAAAGCCCCTTTAACCCTTTTATAAATTTGAAAGGATTTAACAATAATTTTGGATGGAAGATTGACAAAAGTACTAATTACTACCACTTTTGAAACATAATATACATTCTAAAATATATTGATACTAGAATTTAAAAAAAAAAAAAAACTATTTTTTCTAAACATGTTTTATATTTTACATATTTTTCTATTTTACAAATAATAATTGAAACTATGAACCCTCAACTTTAGGGTTGTTTATAAAAAAAACTTTAGGGTTATAGGGGTTATTTTGCACATATTTAAAATTATTTATGTAGTTATGGGTGAATATATAGTACAGAATTTCGAACATTGGTCGAACCAACTTTAAGTTGTTTTTCTAATTGGTTAAAGTGATTAGTAAATGATTTACGACCCGCAAATATGAATGAAATTTAAGTCTCAATGGAAAGTTCACATTAAGAAGGACTTTAAGCTCTAGTGTTTCTTTAATTGAAGAGCGTGAGCCATCTCCTATAATTAGTGATCTTGACGAAGAAACGGTACGGTATTAAAAAAATATATATAATAAATAAATAATTAATCATCACATTTTATTTAGGTACGTACGTACTCCAATATTCAACCCAAATTTTCTTTTATCCAATAAAAATAACTATTGCTTCTTTTTTTGGCCAATGTTGTTGCTTGTTAACTTATAGAAATTGTGTCCTCTGTTTGTCGACCTTCATTCATTTGCTTTGTATAATACATGTTCATAATTTTGAAAATTTAAATTCGAATCCGTTGACCATGGCAAACATACTTCATCGTTTAGTAATAAAAAAGTATAATCTAGTTTTACAACAAATCATGTAATATGCTCAAATCCAATATAAATTTCTTATTAAATAAAAACAACGGACTCTATCAATCACTCTGTTTGGGGCACTACATATTATATATAGATAAACATTTAACATACCAAACAATTACTCGACCTGTTTAGTGACATATAGTGCCAATTTGTGCTATTATGCGTGTTAATGATCGTGTCGTGCTAAGCTTATTGAACACAAATTCGCATGGTAAATTTACCGTGCCACGTTTTACAAATACAAACAAGACATAATATTTTTGTGTGTGTTCGTGTCGTGCTATCGTGATGTGTAAGGATATATAGTTGTACATCTCGCTCTATGCGAGATCTTTAAGCAAAAATCAAAATAATGATCTTCATATATAAAATAATTATGTATTAATATCTCAGTATTCATAAGTTAATAATATAGAGTTTACAAATACTAGATTAAACCGCCTAATTGGAGTTTTTAAATGTAATAAATAAGATATGTTCAAAAAGTACTTAAGATTAGTCTTAATAACACAACTTTATAGTGTGTGTCGTGTTAGGATACTCAAACACGAACACGACATGGAAGCTATATCATGTTCATCGGGGCTGCTCCACATAGAGCAAATGGGTACATTTTGTCCCAATTTAATTCAGTTTTTGTTTTAAAATAAATAAATAACTATAATCAAATAATAAAACAACACCCATTTTTTTAAGTAAATTAAGAAACGTGTTAAATTATTCTCGTAAAGTGAATATCTTGTAAATTGATAGCTCATATTTGGACACTCAAATAAATTATCAATTGAAGTTTCTTTCGTACAAATTATTAGCTCAGATTTCGTTGTGTATATATTTTGCTAGCTGAATTTTTTTTGGTTAATTTTCTAACTCAGGTTTCACTTTGTGGATAATTTGTTAGCCCATTTTTCGCTTTGTGGACAATTTGGTAGCTAGCAAATTGTCTAAAAAACAATATCTGAACTAGCAAATTGTCCATAAGACGAAACCAGATCTAGCAAATTGTCTACAAAAAGTGAAAATGAGATATTAAATTGTCCATAAAGCAAAATACAAGTTAGGAAATTATTTTTTTAAAAAAATCCAACTACCAATTTGTTCACAAAATGAAACTTAAACTAGCAATTTGTCCCAAAAAATCTACTTCGCAATTTGTTTTAGTCCTCGAATGTGAGGTAACAATTTGGTAACTAACTATTCTTTTATTGTCAAAATTTTTGAATTACAATTTAATATACAATCTAAATTTATAATAATATTATTAAAAAGCAATCATCATTTTTTTCGGCGATAATTTTTTAAGTAATTTTTTTTTAAATGTCCCCTATTATGCAATTCCTAGAGCCATTGGTGTTCATGCTATCGTGTTATCATTCTGTCATATACTAGCATGAACACAATTTTTTTCGTGTGTGTTCGTGTCGTGTCACAAATTGCCAACGCCAGTGACATATCTATTATAGGAAGAGTAGGGAGGGGTCAATTTCCCCCTCAACTTTTTATAATATACAATTTTTACTTTAAAATTTATAATTATTTTCATTTTATCCATTTAAAATCTTACATTTACCCCTATTTTTTTTTAATAATACTTAGTTGCCCCAAATTTAATTTTTACCCCACAAAAAATTTGTTTACTCCATTTCTGGACATGTTATTGTTAAGTACACTACACGCCATCTCCACCAGAAACATCATAATAATCGAAATATGAGACAATGCCAACAATGGACGCATCTTAGCATTTATTTCAATAATGATAATTCGAAATGAATTATGGCTAATTAAATAAAAAAAAAAACAATACAAACTCTAAAAAGTAAATCAATTCTTTTTAGTACTCCTAACTAACTCTTGACATTTTTTAAATTTAAAAAAAGAAATCAAAACCTAAGCATCCTCTTACCAAAGGTGTAACAAAGCTTGGACATTAAGGAAAGGAAAGATCCTAGGAAACACAGCAACCAGGAAATTGCCACGACCGACCAGTCCAACACGGTGCCCCAATCCACCTTCTGTTTTGGGACATGAGTCCTGTCCGATATCAACAGTGTCCTATAAACGGCCTCCGTTACCCCAAACGCCGTTACCGGGTCGGATTCCTCAGCTAGGAATCCGTACTCGGTAAGGCAAACGATGTCGTAAACTCCGGTTGTCTCGGATATCTCGAGATATTCGGTTATTTTGAGGCGTGCCTCGATCCGATCCGAGCTTGATAGGAGATCCCCGTGGGTCAGTATCAGGATAGGTGTCTGATCTGTAAAAAAAAAAAAAAAAAAAAAAAATTATAATGAGTTACGGAAAAATCCGTTCCATAAGTTCGAATTTATAAATACAAAAATGCGTAATTTATAGAAAGTTTAATCATAGTTTGGGGGGCTACTTTTGAAAATTGAGGACTTTTGAATTTCGTTACGAACTTTTCTGGATTCGCTACTTTATGAATGACAAATCATGTGTGCATACCATCGTGCATGTTAATTAACTTATCATGTAGCATTTGTTAAACATGATTAAAAAACTATCAAACCCTAGATCGGTTCTAAGCCGTGACCAATGTATTATTGATAATTCGGGACAAAATATCTCATCACTATAAGAAATCTAGTCGACCGCGAGAGATTTATTTGTAAGGGACATATACGTTTATTCGTAAGAGAATGTTAAAAATCTCTTACAAATACAAAATTAAAAAAATTTCTAAGGTTGGCTAAAACTTGTGTTGAAAATCTGTTACAAAATTTTGAAGTTTGTAATGAATTTCCCATGAATCTTAATACATCAATTGAAAATTCTTATAATTTGTGAGGAATAACTTTCTTTGGAAAAAAAAAACGTCATAAAAAATTATCAATTTTCTTATAATGTAATTTATATGTATTTTACACAAATATAATAAATTAATGTATATGGAGTTTGAATCCTATTTTAAACAATTTTATTCAAATGTACCCTTATTTTTCATATTATTGAACCTCATTTAAAAAATTCTGAATCCGCCACTGAATCTATGGAAATGATTTCATACTAGCATACTTACTTGATTGTCTTAGAGCAGGAGAGGAGAAGAGCTCCTTGAGAGCCATTAAAGGCTTAAGATCACCATCTTTGATGGCCTTATAGATCTCTGCAACATTCACCACCATAACCGCACAATTCACCTTCCTCCTCCCGAACTTCGAGGAAGCCGATGAAGCGGAGCTCTTCAACAAGGAGAGCTCCATGTCATCACTTCCCACTAATGATTCACGATCCCCTGATTTACGGCACAATTGGTTATGGCGTACGCCGTCTGTCATCCAATCAGATAGCTCCTCTATCCCCTCGGCAACCCGATCGTATTCGAATCCTCGCGAGTCAAACACGCAGAATCCGCTCCTCATTGACCTTAGTACATTGTGAGCCTCCAATCTCATGGTTGTATACCTGGATGAGTTCTCTGAAAAATAGTGTATAATCAACTTAGTTAGTCAATGTTCATCAAATATGAGCTTTAGTAACAATACTAAATTCTATTGGTAAATAGGTACCGGAGATACTCTGTTGGTATAAATTCTCGTGACTTCTTGTGACCTAAAAAGTTTCGCCACAAAACTATTGTTGTCATTACGACACTTTGCAACACTATTATAAATAAAACTCTTAAAAGAGGCGGTACATGCATGCATCGTCAGAGAATGCAAGTGGCAGTACTACTAAATGTTATTATAGTAACATTTTTCTCCGCTAACGAAAATGGTGCTAAGTTTTATTGACTTTTGAAAATTCAAGTAAATCTACATATAATGACGCTTCTAATGCATCGTCAGAGAATGCAAGTGGCAGTACTACCAAATATTATTGTAGTAACTTTTTTATCCGCTAACGAAAATGATGCTAAAGTTTACTGACTTTTGAAAATTCAAGTAAATCTAAATATAATGACGCTTCTAAGAAGCGTCACTGAATTCAATAATAAAATATCTACGTCTCTTAAGCAAGCGTCGGTTATAGAAACTGGATTAAACTACCTTTTTGTGTAGCCCTTTAACGAAGAAAACAACTTTTACTGAGACATATTTGTCGGTAAAACCATCAGCGACGGAACATTTACCAACTAAAGTTTGTTTTTCCCAAAGAAAAATTCTTTTACCATTGTAACTTTTAGCCTTACGACGGAAAATGTTCGTCGGTAAAGAGCGGAGTTCGGTGTTCAAAGTTCAAGGGCTAATTTATCAAAAAATAAAAGTACAGGGTCTCTTTAATTACCAGTCGACGTCTGGGCAAACGGAATCAAACCACCGCGGCCAAGAACACTGTACATGAGGTTAATAAGCGCGCTCTTGCCGGAGCCACGAAACCCGACCAGCAGAATCGTGTTCATCTCCGGGTTATCCATTTCGTCTCTCCCAACCCCACCAGTGGGGACCCAGAAGTCACCGGCTCGATACGACAGCAGCTTGTGTCTGAGCTCATCGAGCCCATCGCCGGCCACCATGGCCAGCCGCTCCATCTCGCGCAGAACCCTAACCCTAGGGCTCAGCCCCGACACGGCGGCGGGGCCCTCGAGCTTCGTCGACCGGAGCTTGACGCATTCGTCGAAAATGGGGGCGGAGCGCCACCAGCAGTGGTGGAGGATCAGGTGGTCCTCGCTGGTGGTGTCCTCGTCGGTGGTGGAGAATAGCTGGTGGTTCTTCATGGCGGCGCGTGGTTGTTGTGGTGGTGGTTGGAGAAGATGAAGAAGATGGCGGTGGAGGGAGGGGTTTAAGAGGGAGAGACGGTGAAGGAGCCGTTTGAAGAAGTAGCCGTTTGATTGGTGTTCATGCACCGTGCGTACGTAGAAGAAATAATGCATGCAGTGCAGATTTTTCAAATTATTATTAGTTAAAGATTTTACGGCAACGGAATTCAAAATTTTAAGAATATCGCAGAATTTGAGGTAAATTAGTAGGGTTGAACCAAAATCCGGTTGGTCCGAAAAAAAAAAAAGAAAGTGAAAAATGAGCCGGGCCGGATCGAAAAAATCGAATCCGGAATATTCGGGTTGGATTTTGTCGGATTATTTTACTTTTAGTTCGGTTTTTCGGTCCGGTTCGAATTTTAATCTATGAGGACCGTAGGACCGAAACGACCATTATGCTAATTAAATATATATACAATATACATTATATTGTTGATATTTATCAATATAATAAATAATTTATTAATTAGGTTAATATAAATTGTAAAAGTGGCACTTATAAATAACGATTGTTTTTTAATTTAATTTTATAATTTATTTAATTATATTAATGGACGTTATTTTTCATTTCGATTTGATATAGTCCATGAAAATGACGAAAATTTTAAATGTTTACGGCTACTTTTGGATTTTCGATTTAAACTGAAAAGTGAACAAAAGAAAACACACTACTAATTGACGGTTTATTTTTCCTCACACGGTTTGCTGGTCGGGTTTAAGGAAAAAAATGGACCGAACGTAAAGGTATCCGACCAAAACAAGCAAAAAAACCGGTCCGACCGGTCCAGTTTCACCCCTATAAATGAGAATTTATGTTATAAAAATAATATTTGTTAAGTTGGTGTTGTGCAGAAATTTATTTATTATAAATTAATATATAATAAAAGAAATTATGTGTTTTGTTTTATATTAATTGATATATTAATATATTTATTTATAAATTAATATGTATTTTGACGCTCCCAGCAAAAATCAGTTTACACAACATTCAACCATGCCGAGGTTGGATCAGCTGTCTATTATACTCAAGGTTGTTCTCGATAGCTCAATTACTACTAAGTGCAGCTTGATTAACCATCATCATGAGAGAGACATTAACTCCCAAATCCTTATTCAAAAGGATATGCAACGTCTTAACACTTGATAACCAAACCATTAAGAAACCAGTCATATATTATTAAGTGATAACAACATATTTATAGACCATTAAGTGTTTTTCATATAGATCCGTATATTTACAATTATTCTCAATTATACCGCAATATACCCAATTCAATTACTTAAAAAGGGTTAAATTGTCTCAAATGAATTAATTATATTTGAACAACGAAGGACTAAAAAGTCATTTACCATCTTTAAGTACAAAACGTAGGCTCTGAAAATACTAATAGTTTCTTCAAAGTCACACAAGTTTTGTAATAGAAAAGAGAAAATAAATCAGATTTGAGAATAAAAGAGAAAAAATTGTTTCTTATATAAATTTTTATATACATTATCTAATCATTGAGAAATCTAGTTAAAATAAACTAACTTTAACATTATGAAAAAAATTGTTATATGAAGTTAGACACTTTGTTTATTTTTAGATAATAATTAACTTGTCAATGCATGATAATTAAGTTTTATTATGATAATAAAATTTGTAAAAGATGCCGAGGTGAGTTTTTTTTAACCTATAATTATATTTTAGAACACTGGCTAATTAAAAAATATTACTTCTCTATGGGATTGGTTTTGAAGTTCCAAGTTTGAAATCTTTTGGAAAGTCACATCGCAGTGATTAAATTAAAAATATCAGGTTCTACCCGGTTTTACATACCGCGTCACATATAAAATGAGACGAATATAACTATAATTAATGGATTTGTCGACTTCTTCACTATACTCCATTGATGTTGGACCTACATCGAAAGAATCAGTTCATGCAATGATTTTCATTAAGTTTGATCGGATAAAACTCCAAACAGTAAATAGTTAAGTCCGAAACTTATTTAGTTTAATGGATATAGGATCGTCACTAGCTATTATTATTATTATTATTATTTTTTTTTTTTTGAAAAAAGTATATTTTTATAGAATATTGGTTGACATTTGGTTGGGTTTGGGCTGGTAAGAGTTAGCTAGATTTACTTGTTGAGCTGACCATCCAAGAATACATCTATATATGAATTACCTACTCTTCTTTTTTGGCCCAAGAAGACATCTATCTATATATGAATGACCTACTTACGTCCTACAATTCCATTGAATTTTTTTTTTACAGCTAATTTGAAAGAGTTAGGATTCCGTCACACTTCTAAAATGGCGAATAAAATTCAAATAACTTTTTACAAATTCAATAAAATATAAGTAACAATTTGGTAATTAAACTTAAATAGAACCACGATTGATTTCATACCTATTGCATGTAGAATAACATTGTGTATATGAGAAATCATTGACATGCATGCATATGTATACCGATTCCTTTCATTTTCTTCAACTTTATCTTTAATCTGATCTCCATCACCGTTGCAACTTTAGCTTGATATCTTCCTTTCCAATGGCGGAATCTAAGAGAATATTCCTTAACTCGGTTTCCCTAATTCTTCTGTTTCATTTGAGTTTCTTGTCGCTGTCGAGTGTGGTGTTCTCTGAAGAACAAGCATCGTGTACAATGTGCACTGCATGCGACAACAGCTGCCGCCAGCCCCCACCGCCATCTCCACCTCCACAATGCCCTCCTCTCTCTCCTCCACCACCGCCGCCGCCGCCTCCACCACCTCCGCCGCCACCTCCTAGTAATGAACTCTTCTGCTCAAACCCGCCGCAGCAGCTTTCTCCTCCACCGCCACCCCCACCACCGCCTCCCCTTCGACTGCCGCCTCCTTCATCTCCACCACCGCCACCCCCTCCACCTCCACTGCCGCCTCCTTCTCCTCCACCACCGTCACCTCCACCACCGTCTCCTTCTCCTCCACCACCTTTACCTCCACCGCCGCCACCTCCACCCCCACCCCCACCACCTCCACCCCCTCCACCGCCACCTCCTCCTCCTCCACCGCCTTCATCTCCACCGCCGCCTCCTTCTCCTCCACCACCATCGCCTCCACCGCCGCCTCCATCTCCTCCACCACCATCGCCTCCACCGCCACCACCTTCTCCTCCACCACCTTTACCTCCACCGCCGCCTCCTCCCCCTCGGCCTCCAGTTACTGTGCTACCATCGTCACCGCCACCACTAATCGTTTCGAACTGCACACCACCGTCGTCACCGTTGTTTCCTTCTCCTCCACCACCTTCACCACCACCGCCTCCTTCTCCTCCACCGCCTTCACCTCCATTGCCGCCACCTTCTCCTCCACCACCTTTACCTCCACCGCCTTCTCCTCCCCCTCGGCCTCCAGTTAATGTGCTACCATCATCACCGCCGCCACTAACTGTTTACAACTGCCCACCACTGCCACCGCCGCCGCCACTAACTGTTCCCTACTGCTCACCACCACCACCGCCGCCGCCAGTACTGGCGGTGCCAGTGTGTGGGACCTGTAGCAACCTCCCGTCGGAACATGGGACAACTTATCCTTTGCGGCCTCCTCCAGTCAACGACGCCAGTGGTGGAGGCATCTACCTGCAGTCTCCGCCTCCATACATCAGCTACTTTCCGACACAACCAGCTCCGCCCAATAACCCGATAATGCCAAACTATCCGCATCACAACAACAATCCTTCGGCCTCTTCCATGTTTACCGACAGTGCTTCTGATCTCCCACGGGGATTAGGCATTTTCATAGCCGTAGCCGTTTTTCTATTTCTCATCCAACATTGAAATATATAATAATAATAATAATAATAATAATAATAATAAAAAAGCTATCAATCCCTTAGCTAGCTACCATATATGTAAGAGGAGAGATATCACAACTAAAGATTTATTGTTAGTAAATTAGACAGCCAATTGCAAATGTATCAGCAAATTTGATTACAAATATTTTAAAATTATTATTTAACAATAAATTAGATGGAATTATAAGCCGATTACAATTTTACATAAGTTTAACTAATAATTTATTCAAGAACTTGCTTCGGCTAGCAAACAGGTAACTGCTCCGAGAGGTGAGTGTTATTATATATCATCAGATATTTCTCCATTAGTTGCATACGATTGATCGTCGATCGACTCTTGAAGAGGCCTCCAAATCTTCAACTCCTCAATCATGCCAAGATTCTGATACACATATAGACTTCACTATTAGAAAATAAGGGTAAATCGGTAAAAATAAATAAATGATACTGATATCGAACTCCTTAGCTGGTTTCTACGAGTTAATGTCTTGTCATGGTTCATGCAAGAAGTTTAGAGACTTAATTTAGTGTGAATTAAACGTTAGGGTGTCATTCAACAACCTACAAGATCACGTAAGGGTTAATGGTTTCAAATAGTTTTAGGGTTAAATGTACTTTTCATACAACCCAAATGACTTTTGGGACTATACTTTTTTTTGTACTAAACGTTTGAAAAATGTGGTTTTTGGTACATCCGTTAGTTGACCGTTAGTTTTGACTGTTAAATGGCACGTGCAAGTCACGCGACTCATCTAAACTTTTGATTGTGTTCAATTTAGCCCCTTAAATACATTCATAACTTTTTTTTTTTTGTTCAATTTAGTCGTAAAACTTCAAAACCGAATCCCTTGACCCAATCAGACTATCTGGGCTAGCCCGGGGCTAGGTTCCAGTTAGGCTAGGTCCCAATTAGGCTAGGTCTGACCCTTGGTGGGAGTCGGTTGGGTCCGGCAACCCCGACCCAGGGTCGGACCTAGCCCTAGGCTAGGTCCGGCTAGATTAATTGGGTCGATTTTGAAATTTTATGACTAAATTAAAAAAAAAAGTAAGGAAGTATTTGAGGGACTAAATTGAACAAAATCAAAAGTTTAGAATGGGTCACGTGACTTGCACATGCCATCTAACGGTAAAAACTAACGAATGTACCGAAAGTCATATTTTTTCAAACGTTTCCCACCAAAATATACCAAAAAAACATCTTGTACTAAAAATTTCATTCGGTCAAATATGTCGTATAAAATTACTTTTAACCCTAGTTATTATCCGGTTAATGATGGTTTTATTATATATCTAATTGAAACGACCTTCAATATAGCCAGCGCGGACACATCGGAGTTGAGGGTGAAGAGATGAAGTGTGTTAATTCCATTGGCAATCATCTTCTTGCACATTTGGGTTGCCAGGTCAACTCCATAGTTTCTCACGGCTTCTTCGTTATCCTTGATGGCCTCTAAAGCTGCACTAATCTCATCTGGTATCTACAAGTACAAGTCCATCCATAAATGTTACCAATGTAAAGGAACTCCTTTAAAATGCAAGAAAATAGAGGTCAATCTCAAATGACATATTAATCATAACACGACACGTATGATAGTACAATAAAATTGTGCTACTAAGATTAAATCTTAATTTTTTTTTGAACAAATCTTATTTATTACTTTCAATTAGTGGTTTAATATCTAGTGTTTGTAAACTTTATGAATACTGTCATATTAATTTATAGTTTTTTTTTTTATACATAAAATTCATTATTTTGATTTTTGCTTAAAGATTTCGTATAGAGATATACAACTGGATATCCTTACACAACACGATAGCACAACACGAACACGCATAAAAGTATTCATGTCGTGTTCGTGTTTGTAAAACGTGTCACGATAAACTTACCGTGCGTGTTCGTGTTCAGTAAGTTTAGCATGCATGCACGATAGCACGAATCACCACCCCTAGTGCGATGTATGAGATGAGACGCATCTGGGGTTGGGAAAACTCATCCACCCCGCTTTGCCCCATTAACACTCTTAAGTGTGCTACTTCTGAGATATAAACTTCCACTTGTATAAATAGTTACATTTGTTGGCCTGTTATGTTTGACTCAATTAATTCAGGGTATTAAATATAGAACAAAGAACCTGTTTGTTGGTTTGTTTACTTTTGTTTAATTTAATTAATATTATCATTATCAATTTTTTAATATTATAATTAAATAATAATAATATGGTACTCTAATTTACGAGTTATCGATTCCATATGAGAGTAAATATAAATATTTTTTAATGACATTTATATCATATAATTCTAAGTTATGTAAATATTATGATAATAAAAGTAATTTATTATAATAAAGTTTTGAGTCCAATATTAGTAGATTACCTTAGTTTTGCACAAACGGGTCATGTTTCGAAACCCATTATAGGTTTTAATGGGCATAATGCCAGGCACAATGGGGCAGTTGATCCCTATTTCACGGCAGTCCTTAACGAAGTTGAGCAAAATGTCAGTGTCGAAGAACAATTGGGTCAGGATGAGATCTGCCCCAGCATCAACCTATGATCAAAGTAGATTAAATTAGGGTTATAATGTGATACCAATTGCTCTAAAATCTTCAAATATTAGATGAAAACTTACTTAATTGTTTTATTATCTATATTATAGAAAAAAAAAACATATTTAGTATTTCAGATTTACTCCACGTGTCAATTTAGTATCTCAAGATTAAATTGTTACTTTCGGCTGTCCCGGGTTTCATCTTTGTTGCTATTTGGTGTCTCCGTCAAATTTTGAGGTTAAATTTAACAGAAACTGGTCATGTGCTGGTCACATGACCGAATAAATTTTTAAATCCATAAATTACCCCCAAAATGCTCAGAATCGCCAGAATCTGTTCAGCACGAAATCAGAGGTGGGTGGCTCGGAATTGGAGGTGGGAGGTCGAAATCGGAGGTGGGTTGCCGGAATAGGACGGGTGACTTTGAAAAAAAAGTACAAGGGGCAAAATTGTCTTTTCATCTCAATATGTCAAAGTTAACCCCAACATTGGACGGAAAACCAAATCTCAACAAAATTGAAATATTAGACACAAAATATTAACAATTTAATCATGATACACCAAACTGACACATGGGGTAAATTTGAACACTAAATGAGTCTTTTTCCCTCTATATTATTAATCAGGGTTAATAATAATAAACTTTTTTCTTTACACGGATTTTAATTTTTTAAATTGGTTATTTGAACTCTCACTTTCCGAGCAAATTGCTACTTCCGTTACAATTTGCGTCAAATTGGACATAAAATGATTAGCATATTTTGGCCACGTTAGGTCTTTTCATGTGTACTCAAGATGAATTCAGACATAAATTGAAAAGGTTATATCAAAGTACCTTCAACTGAACAATTAAATGAAGACACCATCGAAATTGCACGAAAGTTCAATTAAGTATCCAAAAGTGTTTCGCTGCAATCTTTTTAATTTATATCCGAATCTATTTGGGTACACATGAAAAGACCCCACATGACCTAGACATACTCTGTCCAATCGAACGAAAACTGAAACAGATATAGCAATTTGTTTTGAAATTAGAAATTCAGGTAGCAAATAAAAAACAAACAAATAAAGTTCGGGTATTAATTTGTAACCGAGTCAAATTTTAGGAAGTGTGTATTGATAGGTACCTTAGACTTGAGATAGAGTAGGTCATTGTGGTAAGCCTCGGGGGAAGCCGTTCCATCTGGTCCGAAGACACCGGGATGTGCCTCAGGGTAGCCAGACACACTAATGCAGAAGTAGTCTTTGTATTTAGCTCTAATGTGCTTCACCTGTGCATAATATTTGACTGACAATAATTTAAAATATTCCATTTACTACATAAGTTCTCAAGGAATTCATAAATAAATGTTTCCAAAAAAAAAAGTTTACAAGGCTAGCATTATGATTCTAAACTCATTTCGCTATGTTATATTTGGACTCTTCTATTCATTATTTGGAGTTTTATTTTCTTTTCTGACCAAGCATAGTGAACAACCATGCACTGACCCGTCAACTTAACTCCACCAATAGCTAGAGACGAATGCACAATGGAACGGGAGGGAAGTTGCACCCCAACTCTTTGTAACGTACAATTTGTTACTCTAAAATTTGCAATTATTGTCAATTTGACACTTATACAAAATATCTGGCTTCGTCCATGCGAGGAGCCTAGTATAGTCAAGTCGACGACCTGTTAACTCTAGTTCTACCTGTCTAGTCCTAAGTTTGACGCAATACGTTACTCGAATCTGATCTTTTAATATGGTTAATGCGAGGTGACTTTCCAACAAAGGACTTTTGAGTCAAACCATATAAGAGTAAGCAACATTAGTCATTAAACCATCACTGTATGAGGGCATATATTACGTGTTTAATAAGGTTTTTTTTTTTCTTATAAATTAAATGTTAAGACCCCAATCACAGTCTCAAGTTTGCACCGTGTGTTGCTTTTATGTGTCACGTGTTTAAATTGTTGCTAATATATATCTCATGTTTCATTTTTGTTGCTTTTTGTTTTGCTGTCCATTTTTTCTGTTATATTTGACGGATTTAGGTACGAGTTTTCTTCAATTCATGTATTTTATGTCAATTAAGTTAAACTGAACCTCATTTTTTTTATATAAATTTTTCAATTTCATTGTATGTACACACTACTTGACATAAGTTAAAGAGAAGCATGAGTGTCATTTGTTCTTTTATCTTTTTTAAATGCTCTTGTTATTGAATTTATAGTCATTGTACTAAAATCCGTCAAATTTAACTAAAAAAAAAGAAAGAAAAGAAAACTAAATAGCAACCAAAATGAAACCTAAAACACATATTAGTAATAATTTAAACATGAGACACCTTTTTTTTGTTTTCCTTAGCTTAGTTTCTTTTTGAAAAGTAAAAAGAGGCTATGATTATCTTCTTAATCCTAATTTTAATAAGGTGACTTCAAAAGTATTAATTCTGCTATTGTTGAACACGAACCAAGTAACCCCTCTTAACTATACCACATTATCAATTAAAATGCGTCTAAAATGGAAAATTCTTAAGTATCTAGGTTTGTAACATGAACTCAAATCTCATGCTCCACTCTTTATACTATAGATCATGCATCGCTGTTAAGATTTTAGCATGTGTACTTAGATTTAATATTTTTCTTTTAGAGTTCACCAATTCTATCTAATAGAGTTTTAGAAAGAAAAAAACACCAGGACACATGTCAAAATCTTAACGGTGAAACACGATCAGAAACATGAATAGTGAGACATGAGATATATATCCTTATAAAGTCAACATAGAACGAATGGATCAGAAGGACCGAAAACGAACCAAATCACGCGCGCAGGAGAAGCCGCCTTCGACCGGCACGAACGTTCCCTGGCCGCTCGGCGGGTCCCCGCGTAGAGCAAGAATATTCTGGATGCCACTAGACTTGACCGCGTCGAGCGCGCGGTTAATCTCCTCGACGGGCATGTTGGTGCAAGTTATATGCATCATGGTCTCCACACCCACCACATTTTGCATCTTACCGGCTATGTCGATGGTTCGTTCGGCACCGGACCCTGCCGCGCCCCACGTAACGTCACAAAAGACCGGGTTATGCGTGGCCAAGCGCGTCACGGTCCGAAAGAAAACGTCGTCGTTTTTGTTGGGAGGAGAGAACTCGAAGGAGAACAAGACCTCATTAGCCGCTATCTTTTCGATCACCTTCATTGTTGTCGCCTGTGTTTTCTTGATGGGTGCTTATATTGCATATATATATATATATACATATATATATATTGGTTTGCTTCACATGTATTCTACCTTCCACATGCACCCTATCTGTCAATTTATTTTATTTTTTAAAAAAACATTTTCAACGGTATTTAGCTTCAATGTGTTCTTTCCTTTTTAATGCTGATGATTCTTAATTTAAAAAAAAAAAAAAAAGTTTTCTTTCTTCTATCTATGATTTTATTTCAATTTCTATTAGTCGATTGGAAGAAATATTAAAAAAAATTAAACATCAGTAACCTCGCGGTGACACGAATAAAAAGTTAGATTCCGACTGACTTATATACTGTGTCACACATATGAAGAGGCAAGTAAAACTGAGTTCTATGGGGCGACATCTCAACTATACACTAGGACTAGGATGCTAATGGTGCTATGATGACGGGTACAGTGCATACCAAAACTCAGATAGTAAACAGGATAATCCAAATATTATGTAGCAAGATACGTTTACGGTAGTCGCTACCCGAACTTTGACTCATATACAAATTGCTTCCTAAACTTTAATTTTTTAAATCGGTTCCTTGGACTTTTAGTTTTAGAGAAAATTGCAACATCTGTTTCTAGGCCTAACTTTTATTTTTACCCTTAACATCGGTTCCTTGATCCTTTTCCTTGGGCCTTTCATATTTAATTTGCTACTAGGCCTATTATTTTTATTTTAGTCGCTGGGCTTCTTTATATAATTTTTTGAGGTTTTGCTCTATTTCTATTGTTGTTGGGCTGCTCTTTATTATTATGGACCCTTCTGCTATTTTTTTTTATCCACCAAAATGAACTATAGTTTAAAATATGCAAAAATAATATAACACTTTTAAGGTGTTTTGATTAAAAGATATAGATTTTCAGACAATAAACCATTTTGATATATATATATATATATATATATATATATATATATATATATATATATATATATAGGAAAAAACTTATTTAATGTCCCAAGTTTACCTCATGTGTCGGTTTGGTGTCTCATGATTAAATTGTTAATATTTGTTCCAGGTTTCAATTTCGTTGCGATTTGATTTTCCGTCCATTTTGGAGTTAACTTTGGTAGCTTTTTATACTTTTTTTTTTCCAAAGCCACATGTCCGATTCCGTCCACCCATCTCCGAATCCAAGCCACCCACCTCCGATTCCGGGCTGAACCAATTCCGACGATTCCGAGAATTTTGGGGTAATTTAGAAATTTTCAAATTTATTCGATCATGTGACCAGCACATGATCAGTTTGTGTTAAATTTAACTTCAAAGTTTGACAGAGACCAAATAGCAACAAAGTTAAAACCTGATACAGTCGAAAGTAACAATTTAATCCCGAGACACCAAATTGACGACATATGGAATAAACCTAAAACACTAAATGAGTTTTTTTCCTATATATATATATAATATTCCCTAAAATAAATTGTTATTGGGAAACATTTAAAAAAGATTAAACCAATACAGCTGGTTTGTAGCTGTAGAATAGGATCCTTCCAATATTCTTCATTTCCCAGGTGCACCTCTATTCTAATTTATGTCTTCTTCTTCTCTCCCTCGTTTCACCACATGCAATATTGTCAATTATATTGCAACTTGCTTCTAAAATAGATGAAACATTTTATTAATTAACCACTAATACCCTTTAAACAATACCCTGTCTAACATAACAATATCTGTACACAGTGCACTCATCTCAAAGTTAAAAAGTATCTAAATTCAAAAACAACTGTCAAGAAAAACTAGGAAATAATGTTGATACTCATTATTCACACAAAATGAAATACAAAAGGTTGGAAGAAAGAGATACCCCACCTTATATAGTGTCAAAAAGATATGAGCAATTACATACAAATAAATGAATGCATCTTCTACAATACTCTACTACCTACCTTCCACACTACCAACCAAACCTTCAACAATATTATTCTTTTTGTCTTTTTTTTTTTTTTTAAAAAAAAAACATATAAGCAATGCAGCTGGAAAAGAATTACAAGATCTCAACTATATAAAAGCACTCCACCTCCAATCTAGTAGTTTATCAACAAAAGAAAACTCTATTGTGGGAAGGAATACAACAATGAAGAAGCATAAGATACAGACGGTTGGGGCCGGTAAGCCGGGTTCAAAAACTGCATAGACAGAAACGTAGAAAAGAAGAGTGTGTTAATTGATTGAGCAAGATTGTTATATATATAATCTATAAAGACAAAACATGTCATTATCTAACTTTATTATAGACTAACAATCAACACAACTCAGAATTTGTTGCCACGTCCAAATCAACAATGCAATGTTTGCAATTCAAACATCTAAGAGAAGACAACAAATAGCTAAGTGAAAGAGGTGCAGCAAACAAAAGTGTGACCAGCAAGAAACCAAAGCACTAGCTCATTTCACCAAACCCAAGCAATACTTAATTGTTTATCTTTTCTATTGGTTTCTTTTAATTACAACATGATGTGATTAAGGGAAAGAATCTTGTGAAAGTGGCCACTTGTCGGCACAAATCGCAGTAGACCCTACATGTTTTGTCCACCCAAATACTATAGTAGTCTGTGTAGTCATGCTAAACAAATTAAAAGAGAACCGTTAATCTGTTTTCTTAAGAAGATCTACAAAAAAGAAAAAAATGGTACACATATGGAAGGTTCATGTTGTCTTGCCCAGCTGGAAGAAAGGTATTAGAAGTTTTTGGACCACCAAACACATCATTTTCAGTTCTCTATTTATATAGTGATACTTTATGATAAATTATAGTTGGCTAAATGAGAAGCTTGTGATAAGATATGATATGCATCACCTAATAATTAAGGGTTAGAAATTGCTAGCTGATTTTTGAACATTCAGACAATTTGCTAAGTGAAGTTTTTTTCCGAACAATTTGCTTGCGATTTGTTCACAAATGATACTGAGCAAGCAAATTATTCAAACAGTTAACAATTCGACCAATTGTCCAAACTTCAACTAGAAATCTAATAACTAATCCAATAATTAATGACAATGAAGTTTCTTATAATAAAATGAAGACTCCAAGAGTTCATTTAAGATGATTTAATTTGGAATTGATGGAGGTAGTTCACAAGTATTTTGCCGCTGCCAATAAGGCAAAAAGCCAAAACCTCTCTCATATATATAATATATATACTTTAGAAAATATTAGGTGGTTGTGGTTGTGATGTAACTATTGACACTAATATGATTTAGTTGCTAGTGCTACTGATTTTGTATTACCTCCATCTAATTTAATATTCACTATGCAGTCAGCTCCTAGGCAATAGCCAATATCACATCTGGCACTTTTACTATGTCTTTTTGGCTTAATAGCCGCCTGCTCTAGAGATTACCACTTGTCATCTACTTTAAATTGCCAGTTTCAAGTTAAAAAAAAAAAAAAAAAAACCTAAGTAGAAGAAACAAGAAAGATACTGCTGCCTAAGGTCAATAACTAGGCCAATATTGTCTATTAAAATAGGCATAGACAATTGGTAATTCCTAAGAGTCAATCAGCTATGCAAGTTGTCTAAAATGTTTGCAAGTCCTCTAATGGTAACAGGCTCTAGATCTCTCTATTAAATAATAATAATAATAATAATAATACCAAGTGTCAGCTTCATTCAGTATGCAGAAAGCATAGTAACAGCACCTCCAATTGTATTCCATTTTTTTCTTTCTAAATTGTTGTATCTTTCATTTATTGCACACACTATAATAACATCAAAAGTGGAGATGAATTTCTTTTTAAGAAATTTACTACGAAAATATAAGTGAATGACAACTTTTAAATACTATGGAATACCAGAAGCATTTTTTTATTTAGTAAACTAAAAAGTTAAAGATTAATCCACACTTAATGAATCTTTTGTTTATATGCCATTTATTATAATCCAGCAACTAGACATGACATAAGCATCAACTGTACCTATCCTAAAATAAAACAATATCATTTTTTTCGTACCGACGTTTAGTCGGTACTGCAAAGAAATGATGCAACTACATCATGATAATACCTCCAAGATCACTAGAAAAATGACATAATCAGGCTTAATGAAAGGTTGGTTTTATCTTCCTGATGGGTGATTGATGAATCTAGAGATGGTTGTAAGTGTTCAGCAAAATAGAGCAAGTCGGACTTGAACAAAACCACATCAAATCAAAAGCAACGGCACAGAGTAAGTAAGTAGTTGGAAGTTGACACATGAGCATCGCATGATCGGATCAGGATGTGCATGGCAAGAGAAGTCATGGATCCTTATAAGTTATATTATCAACGAAGCCCTACTTTTAATCAATTACCTACCAAATTTTCCACATTGAACAATCTTGTAACAACAAAACTTGTTTTACTTTAAGCATGTGAGTAAAATAATCATTTCCTAAGATGAAAAATAGTGGATTTCTAGCTTTATAACTTTCCACATTTGTTACCTAAATAACTTGGCTTTTGTATGTTATCAATTTAATAATCAAAGGGATGCATTTGATTATTAGCCAGGTAAGAATGAACAGCAAAACTTTACCAACAATAATAATAAAATGAAAAAAGAAATAGTTTTGGGGAAATTACCGTGGCGCCTAATTCGATCAGGCTGAAAATTGGGGCTTCAATGTGTATGGTGGTGTCCGTACAAATCATAGGGTGCCCATAGTTGGTCAAGAGGGCATGGCCGCTTGGAGTCGAGCCTGATCCATGGCTTCCCGCTCCCTGACCAATGCAGAAGACTAACCGGACCGGGATGAAGGTCTCGACAGCTGCCTCTCACATTATCACCACCTAAACCGTGCTGATTCCAGCGATGGTCGATGGGCGCCACGTGGCCTGCAAACACCAGCAAAAACGGTGGCAACGACCCGAGTTCGTAGATCCGATCGCTCTTCTGTACCTCCATCCACCTCTCTATTCGCTTCGTGTACCCGACGCGCCTCCACCTGGCCAGATCTATCACCATCACTCCGGTGTTGAAGTAGCACGGCCTCCGCCCCGTAAAAGCGCCTGACAACCGCTTGTCTGACCAGAATCCCTCCGTGAAGTACTTGGTGAAGTTGGCGTGGCAGTATTCCGGAGCTCCGATTGTTCTAGAACCCAAACTCGTCGACCATAGCTGGGAGATATCATCGACGACGACTAAATCAGAGTCCAGATATATCACTCTGCTCACGCAGGGCTCGAGCAGATCTGCTAAGTAGTTTCTCGCATAGTTCAGCGGCTGTTCAAGAGCTTGCCTCACGGATGTGGAGATCAATTTCCGAACGGTTTCTGGATCGAAGTAATACACCTTGAAATTCAGGTTAGGGAAAGTGGACCGCACTAGGTTTTTCAGATCAATCTCCGAGACCAGAAAATGAAAGAAGATACTCTCAGGGCACATGGAGTTCTGCAAAATCGAATGTACGGCGGCAATCGACCCCCGCAGGTACTCGACGTCGAGAGTGATGGCCACATGGACGAGATTCGGGTCACAAACGCCGCTACTGCTCGAGTTCAAGGCGTCTCCGACTCCACAACCAGCAGCATTGCGGAATGCTGAAGCCTCTCTGAAGGAAAACTTTTGCGGCGAACTCGAGACCGGCCGCAGGTGAAGATAGGTCGTATCGAACTGAGAAGAGGAGCGAATGGCCTCTGCCGGAGGGAGAGACTGCGGAGACGGTGAGAACGCTATCAAAAGCAGCGCGGCGGAGAAGAAACGGAACAGTCGCCATATCCAGAGCATTCTGGGCTTCTTCGTCTTCAAATTCAACCAATCTTAAACCAGAATCAACAAGCGGCTGCCGGAAAAACGCCAAGCCGCCACAACTGAAGGCGAATCGGAACTAATACAATCAACGCGAATCAATCATTCCGTGCGCTACTAATTAAGCACTCAAGATTGCTGCTGAGCTGAATCCGTGAGAATCAAGCGATTGACGGCGGAATTCAGCCGTGGAGCAATGCCGACGTCCCGACTGCTTCCTCTTCCCCCTCTGTAGATTAACTGCACAGACCTCTTCAGTGAAAGAGCTGGAATGTGAGTTCAGAGAACGACGGCACAGAGAGAGAAGATGACTTTCTGTTTTCCATCATCGAGAGCTCGTAGATATATATGTACGGTCTAATCGGTAATAGCATTATTATAATTTATTTTGGCCAGTAATAGCATTATTATAATTTTTTTTTTTGCCAAAGCATTATTATAATTGAGAATTTTTTTTTAAAAAAGTAATGAGAAATATATATATATATATATATATATTTCTTTTTTTAGGTGGCTGAAAAAGAAGAATCGGCGTCGTCATCTAAGCTTAATTATTATAAAATTGCACCTCAACTATAGTGCGAGCTTAAATTAGTACAGGCACTTTATTTTCTTGAATAAAAGACATATTATGTTTATAATAAAATAAATAATATTATAATAATAAATTAAATGAAGTAAATATAATTTTATACCTATTAAAAAATTGTATAATAATATTTAATGATGTCTACTCTAAGTTAATATTACACCTTCATTAATTATTTCTGATGCATTAGATTTCAGCATTATAGATCGTCTAGAAGCTTTAAAATTTATTTTAATGTTTAAATTTGTTGATTTCACCGCTTGATATTTTTATCTTAATCAAGGAAATTCAAATTGAATTATAATTATTTAGATTTAGTTTTATTTATTTTTATTTTTATTAATATTATATTATATTTTATAATTTTGTATAGAATCGTTTAAAAAGGCACAACTTTTTGTTAAACAAAATTTAATTTACAACAACACATGAAAATAGATGTGAATAGTATTTTAATTAACATAATATTATTTATTATTTATATATAATATAATATAATAACTCTTTTAGAGCATCCACAACGGTATTACGTAAAGATTACGTAAACGTGGTCCTACATGTTTATTTAAGTAAAGCAACAAAAATTATCTACAGTGGTTTTACATAGCATTCCTTAAAGATGAGACCCACACATAAATTTATGTTTTTACATAAAGTATTCCTTAAATTTAAGTAATGCACTATGTATTACGTAACCAATTTTTTATTATAAATTAATTCATTTTATAATTAATGCTAATATCTTATTGGTGGTTGTTGGAAAATTTAATAATAAAATATATTTAAGGAATATGCTTAAGTAATACGATTGCAGAAATTTTTTTTTTTACGTGTGTCTTAAATTTACGTATTACTTAAAGTGTACATAAATATCTACGTGGCAACTTTAAAGAATACAATTTATGTAAAACCATTGTGGATGGTGTTAGTGTATTCATTTAAAATAAATTGGCACAATACAAGTTAATAACTATTATTACAATATAAATTCTCTTTTGCGATTGCAATACATATTAAAAAAATATTTTCAATAATAACTAGTATTATATAAATGATATAACAATTCTTTAAAAAGTCTTGTTTGTTTGTTTTTTTCTTTTTTGAACTTAGGTAATCATATGTATCACAAGCTGTTTTATAGTTGGAAGGTCAACATGCATGTCGCAACATAAAATGGACATTTCTTGGTGTGTTTCTCATACGGCACATTGTTCTCTCATACGGGACATTGTTCTAATGGCAATAAGTAACGCAATTCAGCGGCGATAGAACAGAATAACAATGAGCTTGGTTAAATTACAGTTCAATTTGCAATTACATCTAAATTTATTCAATATATGTAAGATTTGATTAGTTTTCTCTCTATTTATATTTATCATCTACCCTTTATTTTAGCCAAGTCTAAAAAAAATAGCCAATAGAGTTTGAATTTGAAAAAGTTCAGACTAACTATTTAACCAACTGTTTTATAATTTTAGCGTAGTTATTATTTTAAGTGGTTAGTCTTAACTTTCTCATGGTATCAGAGTACGCATATTCGAATCACTGCAGCGCCGAGTTTAAATCCATATATAATTAAAGATTCACGTGTTGGACTTTTATTTCAGGCCACATGTGATGTGAGAGAGAATATTGAAGAATAAAAACTAAACCACACATTCATATATTATATTAAGATTTTGCAACAGTTGGTCAAATAGTTAGTCTTTACTTTTTTATAGTATCAAGGCATGTAAGTTCGAATCTCTACAGTATCGAATTATACCCGTATTTAATTAAAGTTTCACGAATAAGACATAACAACACCTATCACCGGAGAAATATTAAATTACAAAGACTAACCAATATATTCATATAATTTGTTGAATGGTCAGTCTTAACTTTATTGGAATTTACAGCTTTCGGTTCAAAATTGTTAAAATAATATTTTACACGAGGAAAAAAGACTATACCTGACCCACAAGAACGTAGTGAATTACGGTGGGCATATTTGGATCACATACTATTTCGTAAATATATATTGGGCCTGTCTTGTGGGGCGCATATCTGCGTTATGATGGGCCGGCACGATGGGCCGACACGAATACGATATGAAAATTACGGGTTTGAGTTTGATATTGATGACACGGCACGACACGATAACATAATATAACACGATAATTATGTTGGGCTGAGTTTGGACTGACCCCCAGAATACGACACGAAGCTAGCACGATACGAACACGACACGAATCTAGCACGATACGAACATGCACGCGACACGAAGCTAGCACGATACGAACATGCTCGACCCGCACGAATTGCCAGTCCAAATCTGCATGCGCACAATTGGGTTGGCTAAGCTCACTCGTCAGTGTGGTTCAATGTCCATTCCGTTAAAAAGTCCAGTTACCGGAATTGTCATCAGAATGAAATTTAGGGAAGTTAGGCCATTACTCTCTCGGGTAGAGGTGAGCAAAAATTCCGAGAAGCTCGAAATTCTGAAAAACTTATTGGCCGAACCGACCTGAATTTGGATATATTGAATCCCTTAGTGGGATTCGAGCCCAAGCCGCCCCTGTGAAGACAACTCGCTTTATCAGTTGATCCAACCAACCTTGAATGAACTTTTTTAATTTGAAAACTGATTTTTCTTGAGAACAAAAAAAAAAATTATTAAACCGGCTCAAAATTAATTTGATTAAAATCTGTTCAAAACTGATTCAGAATTGTTTTTTTGAAATTGATTCACAATCAAACAAGCTTTTTAAAATTTCAAAAAATTGGGAGGGGTTTGTTTACCTTCGATAGGTGCGATACATTAAAAGTATTTGCACCTTATACTTATATTAACCTTATGTGGAGGGATAATCACATTAAGTTGGCAAAATACCAAACATTAACAAGACGGATTAACAACTGAATAAATAATGACGGAAGCAAAAGGAGAAGATTTTCTCTATGAAGTTACACAATGATATAATCACAAAAGGAGCTTAACCATGCTAAGAAGAGAACCAATTAACTACTACTAGGATTAGGTGATAATTAGTCTAGTTACAAGTATAGCCAATAAACAAGAACCTACCGCATCCATCTAATATTTGACTTCAAAAACTGAACTGACCAAATTCATCATGATTTCTACATAATTCAAAAAGAATCATCTCCCGTTTGAGCTACGCGACATGAAGAACTCATAGTCGGGAAGATGGACATGTAAGCGTCGGAGCCAATCATTAGCAGCTTGGACTAGAGCGTTCGTCTCCTGAGATTCTTGGAAGCTGTTCGGTATCAACATCGAGCTCCTCAGCTTATATGATGCAAGGCCAAACACTGGGATGCTTATCTTGTTAGTATATTGTGAGTCGACTATGCCTGTACCAACCAATAAAAATTAACAAATTAGAAGACTACACAAACTCTGACACGTGATAAAAGTACTTGTCGGTGTGATAGGGTAAGTGTTTACTTTTTGAGGTTGTAGATAGAGAATGGAATGTTAGAAAAGATGCATCAATATTTTGTAGTGTTGGACCAACTGGTATTCTGTAAATCGGGTACCTGTTCACACAAAATTGCAGATTTAGATCATTAAAAAAGCATGAATAAACCACTCTAACAAATAAAAATAAGAAACTGCCACTGAAAGTTTCACAAAGAATCTTACCATGCTACAGAAACCCAACTTTTAGGTGACAGATCACAACTTCTATACTTTTTCAGGTCTGGAAATTGAGAAGCTAGAAGTGAGATCTGAGAAGGTGAATGATCATAAGTTGGGTTAGGATTGAACGAAAGAATGCAAGTGTGTAATCAAGCTAATAACTTTAAATATATACACGTTGAATATCTCGACTTGCCTGATCATATAAAGGTCTCCGATTGTGTGGTTTTTCATACTCGAAGTATTCGAATACTAGCTGCCCATTATCTGAGATACCATCAACTCTTGATGAACTCAAAGGAAGCTTGAATCCATTCATCTTACGGGAATTCAAGTTCATGACTTGCAGTTGTCTCCAGATACCATCAACACCATCTTTGCCTTGTCTTTCTACCTCGTAATCACTGTTATCCCAGCTACTTCGCTCTCTCAAAGAATCTGCATCACTACTGAAATAATGCAGAAAATGCAAAAGTATTGTATAAAACCAATTAGTATAATCATATATTACACAACACCGTCACCAAGAACTAAGCATGAAATAGAACTTGATTAGTACACATCATTATTCAGAACTGAGGATGCAGAAGATCAATTATGCATGCGGTGAATTCTACGTCATATAAAAATGTTGGAATGCAGTAGCCCGCTCACCTTGTTCTATGTTGGTCAACATACAATTGTATTCCAGACAAGGATGGAACATAGTACTGTTTGACAGGTTCGCTTCCATTTAGCTCTAAGGGTACTCCCACTCCATATACACTCCATTCGCTAAAAGATTCCCAAAAGTCAACCAGAAAGAAATACTGTTTCGAATCAGCTTCTTTTCTCTGTCGCCCTCTTGCTCTCACCTATACCAAGGTCAGATAAAAACAAAATGTAAGCAAAAAAAAATCGGCCAAAAGACAAGACCCTCCTAACACTCGTTATGCCTGTAATTTGATTGATCGAGCAAAAAGAAACGAAAAGAAGTTATCCATGTTAAGTAGAACCCACTTAAAACCATGCTGTCCACTACTCAATAGAAGCTCATTATTATCTTAAGCCCCTATTTCCACAGCAAGCAAATAGTAATATGCACTAAATTAAAAAAGTACGCATTAATGCGCTAAAGCGAAATCATCAATATAACCCAATTACAACCTGCAGAAGAAGGTCATCCCTATCTTATTGCTTTAATTTCACAGCAAGAAGTAGCAATATGCATTGCCTTAATTGTAAAACTCAATTAGAAAACTCCAGGACTCAAACAGAAGGTGATTACTATCTCCAATCATAGGTCCCAAAATAAAAAAGATAAGCATCAAGTTGGTAAGCCTGTACACACATAATCTATCAAGCATGCAAAGCTTAATTGCAGCAACCAATGGTACTCCATTCTCACTCGAATCGCTTCTAAACCTAACAAAACAGTGATAAACCAACCAAATTGCTTATACAACAAAATCAGTTTAACCAACTGAAGATCCCATCGTTAAAAAGATAAGCATCAAGTTGGTAAGCCAAATTAACTGTACACACACATATCAAGCATGCAAAACTTGATTGCAGCAACCAATGATACTCCATTCTCACTCGAATCGCTTCTAAACCTAACAAAACAGTGATAAACCAACCAAATTGCTTATACAACAAAATCAGTTTAACCAACTGAAGATCCCATCGTTAAAAAGATAAGCATCAAGTTGGTAAGCCAAATTAACTGTACACACACATATCAAGCATGCAAAACTTGATTGCAGCAACCAATGATACTCCATTCTCACTCGAGTCACTTCTAAACCTAACAAAACCAACCAAATTGCTTCTACAACAAAATCAATTTAACCAATTGTTTTTTTCTAACTACGTGTAGCAATCAATCACACTATCCACTACCGTAGTGGAGAGCATTAATTTCCACCGAATTTTCCAACGGCTGAAGCAGGTAATGTATAATAAGTTAATAACTCCCTAGCCATACCTCCGGCAAGAAATGAGCTCGGACCGAAGGGGTGACGGACTCCACCAGCCTATCCAAATACGTCAAATTGGCTCTCCGAGTCGGCGAGGAACAGACGGAGTCAGCCCTAGACAATGCAGAGTCATCGGAATTGTCCCAAGCGGTTGTGGCCTCCGAATCCGCCGTCTGCGGCCGGGAATCGACCTTCGCTGGCCGCTGGAGATGCTGCTGCTGAAGCAAGAGCTGCTGTTCCGGCGGATCCGAATCGTCCCGGGCGGTGGTGGCCTCTGAATCTGCCGTCTGCGGTCGGGAATCGACCTTCGCGGGCCGCTGGAGATGGCGCTGAAGCTGCTGGTGCTGCTGCTGAAGCAAGAGCTGCTGTTCCTGGTGCCGACGAACGGCCGGCGGGTAGTAGAATCGGTGGTCGGAGCGAGGGCGAGTCTTGGCGGAGTTGGGCATTATCAGTGAGCGGCACGGTCAATGGAAGGATCAGAGAGCGGCTTGAGGAGATCAATGGAATGGAATAAAGAGAGAAGGAGGCTTAAATGTAGTGAGGCAAGCTACCAAGTCAATGACAGTCGCAACTAGCACGTGAAAAGGAAGGTTAAGAAAGATAAACCCAAAATTTATGCAAGGGCCAAACGGTTGGGATTTAAGAGTTGTTTAAATAATGATATAATAATAATAATAAATAAATAAACATATCTAGATATAAATAATATACCAAAAAGATATAGATATAAAAATGTATTAAATAAATTACCATATGGACAAAACTAGGGGAAAATCATTCAAATACCTATGTTTGAAAACTCAAATAAAAATATAAGATAGAATGAATTTTTTGAACGAAAACATCTAATTATAACTTGAGATATGCGTAATGAGGATTGTGCATCTGTCAGATGCACAACATTACCGTCACATTAAATTAATTACTTCATTACAGTAATTAATAAGTTGCACAATGCGCAGCGACTTAACGATTAATTAATGCATAAAACATTAATTAAGGTAATGTTGCGTATCTATTAGATACGCAATATATTAATTACTCTAATGAAGAAATTAATGTGACGGAACATTAATTAAGATAATGATGCGCATTTCTCAAGTGCGCGAATGGGTATTTTCGTGAACGAAACTCGCACTTCTTTGTTTTTATATTTGAGTTTCAAATATCGAATAATTAATATTTGGGTTACTTTTTCCAAACTAGTCAAGCAAGCTGCCTATTTCAGATTTGGGCCGAGTTTTTAAACCCATAAAATGCAGAAAATATATTGAAATCAATTTTTCATAAAAATAAATAAAAGTAAGACTAATATGTACAAAAAAAATTGAGTTAAATGGATGTTTTTAAAAAAAAACTAAAATCAATAAAGCTCATTTCTTTGAGTTTTATTTTTATTTTTGAAAAAAACATATAGATATGAAAGAGTTTAAGAATAATATAAAAAAAAACTTTTATTTAATTCGTTCAACCTTTTTTTAAGCATGAACTAAACCAGATGGCTCGATTTGGTGTATACTCAGACTATGTGATATATATTATTATTTTTTTGCCTAAAATACTTACAAGTCACTAATAAGCAAATTCTCTATAATCCCACGTACCAATTAAGTTACATACTCTAGTTTCAATTTTTTTATTAAAAAAGTTTATCTTGTTATGTATTAAAAAAATAGTTCAATATGTATTTTAATTCATTTACGGTTCTTTTAATTTTAGTTTCTAACTAAGGTTAAGCATATTTGTCTTTTCAAACAAAACAACTCAATTGTACCAAGGTTAAAAGGACCTCGCTCCGGTCACGCAGCGGAATCGTCCCGCTTTCCGTAAATAGTAAAGCCAAAAAACGGTTATATATGTCTAAATTATTAAAAATAAATAAAAATGTATAATTACCTGCTTAACAGGTTGCAGGTTTTTTGTTATATTTTTTTTTCATTTTAGCTTCAATTGATAATAACTTTCGTTTTATAAGACCAAATGATTCACGGTCAGTTGTGTTGCATTTGTTATTTTACGAGCTTCGATTCAAGACCCATATTGATATATTTCTCTGTAATGTATTCAGCTCACAACTGTCTCACAAATCACACGTGCCAAGTTCAATTATTTTCCCAAAAATATACATGCTTGAATTATGTTCCTAACGCTAGGGCTGTAAACGAATCGAGTCGAGCCGAGTATCTGACAATTTCGACTCGACTCATTTTACTCGAGCTCGAACTCGACCGAGCCTTAATTTTTTCGAGTTCGAGCTCGACTAAGTGCCATACTCGACGAGTTCGAGCTCGACTCGACTCGATACAATTAAAAAAAATCAATTAATTAATTAATAAAAAGTGCGCCTTAGCTCGAGTTCGAACTCAACTCGATTAGGTTTTTGACTCGAGCTCGAACTCGACTTGAACTCAATATATACTTACATAAAATTATTATTTAAAAATAAAAAAACTCGAACTCGACTCGAATAGGAAAAAGAAAAAAGCTCGATTAGGCTCGCTAGCCTCTCGAGTGGAGTACCAGTGAACTCAAAATCGACTAGGCTTTAGAAAAAGATCGACTCGAAATTTAGTGAGTCGAATTCGAATATTGACCAAGCCGATCTTGAGCAGCTCACGAGTATCTTGACTCGTTTACACCCTCTACTTAACGCATTCGAAATTTACAACTCAATTAAAAATCGAGTGATAACACTATGTAGAGCTGTAAACGAGCCGAGTCGATCCGAGTATCTCGCAAACTCGACTCGACTCATTGTATTCGAGCTCAAGCTCGAACACGACTGAACCTAAATTTGTCAAACTCAAGGTTGACTCGGTGCCATACTCGACGAGCTCATTCTCGGCTCGACTCGACTCGCAAACTTTAAATTGTTCAACTAAATCATGAAATTGTGTATCTTAGACCGAGCTCGAACTCGGTTTGAATTGAATATATATATTATGCTAGCTAGGTATATTATGTTATATATAAACTTTTGTTAAGTTATATCTATTATAAAGACTGTTGCATATAAATATTTTGTCAAACTAATGTATAAACTATTAATATAAATATTCTCCAAAATTTATTATTTATATGCAAATGTAATTTTGTATTAACTAGTCATGGTTTGATTTAAAAAATTAATAAAAAAAATTAATATATGTAGTATTATTATTTATAATATAAACTCGGGTGTAGTTTCTAATTTTTAAAACTAATATGTGTAATATAACTAATAATCTAAAATTAAATGAAATTTATATTTTTTTTCAAAAAAAAAAAAGTTGATTTTTATTTTTTAGAACAATTTATTATTTTGTCTTAAAGAACCTTCTTAATAGGTTACAAGTTTAAATAATTAAATTATTTTCTAAAATATTATAACAAACTTTCATTTTTTATTTTAGATTACTATTTTTAGCAGGCGTGACCATTCCGCAGCGGGATATAAGAATTTTCCAGGTTAAAAGCTTAGTTCGTTATTTGTAACGACATACGTATATAATTTCTCAAACATCATGAACAGCCCAAATAAAGCGTAGCAACTTCACTAGAACTTTTGGCATACGAATTTGATAAAGAAAATCACCAAAAAATCCAATCAACAAAAAACTGCAATGTAGAGAGGATCTTCATAAAGCTTTCTTCTACCGCAGATGAAATGAAAATGTAATAAGTTGAATACCATGTAATAATTAACATAATCAACTAACCTAACCCGGGAAAACGACAACCGAATCTAGTAGAGTCTTCTTCTCTAAGAAATCTCACTTCTTCGACTTCTTACTCCTGCAAAGAACACAAACAAAACCATTCAGCTTACACATTCATCTTATATAGACCGAAAACAATGCGGCTATTAATGGGAAATCTAATAAATAATCTTCCTAATCGCAATAATAACCCATCAAGTAGCGAAAGAAGGCTGTAATCAATCGCTTGGAGTAGAAGAAAAGAACACAAACAAAACCATTCATCTTATACATTCATCTTATATAGACCGAATACAAGTTGACTATTAATGGGAAATCTAATAACTAATCTTCCTAATCACAAAAACCCGTCAAGTAGCCAGAGAACACAGTTATCAATAGCTTGGAGTAGAAGATAATAACACAAACAAAACCATTCAGCTTATACATTCATCTTATATTGACTGAATATAAGGCGACTATTAATGGGAAATCTAATAATTAATCTTCCTAATATCCAAAACCCATCAAGTAGCTAAAGAAGGCTGTTATCAATAGCTTAGAGTAGAAGAAAATAACACAAACAAAACCATTCAGCTTATACATTCATCTTATATAGATTATAGACTGAATATAAGGCGACTATTAATGGGAAATCTAATAACTAATCTTCATAATAGCCAAAACTCATCAAAGTAGCCAAAGTAGGCTGTTATCAATAGCTTGGAGTAGAAGAAAAGAGCACAAACAAAACCATTCAGCTTATACATTCATCTTATATATACTGAATACAAGGCGACTACAAATGGGAAATCTAATAGCTAATCTTCCTAATCGCCAAAACACATCAAGTAGCCAAAGAAGGCAGTTAACAATAGCTTGGATAGGAAGAAAATGTAGGGTTTTGGGTATTTGTTTAGTTACTTACTCTGAAACTGGTGCAGCAGCAGCCGGTGCAGCCACTACCTTCTCAACAGGTCCCTGCATGGACAGAAGCCAGATTTAATAGAACATTGTTATATTGATTTCTTTCGGCTTTTCTTCATTAAAGAATATATTGTAAATACCAGATGTAAAATACTCGAAATGAAAGTTCTAATCATATAGAAAAGAGATATTTGAGTCTGACTAGTTGCCTATTCACTCTAACTAGAGTTAGCCAACCTTATACCAAAAACACTAAGCAAGTAAGCAACTAGCAACCTACAATTTTTTCTTCTTAGAGAATCTACTAGCCGTCTAACTCTAGCATACTAATTTTCTAACTATTTTAACCCTAAAAATTAATGGGTTTAGTCTATAACTCAAGTAAAAAAATTAAATAAAAAAATCTGAGGCACGCCTCAGACGTATTAGAGGCGAGAAGCCTTCATCTTGCCTCGCCTCGGGCAACGAGGCACTAGCCTTTGACAACACTGTATAATAGACAGTATTACAAGACAATAATCAACATATTGTCTCAGTTTACTCATCGACAATGCTAACCTGGGCAAGACGTTCCTCTCTCCTGGCATGCTTTCTTTCCCTGGAAGCCTTGTTCTTGGCACGCTTGGCCTCAAACTGGTCGGACAATGTCTTCTCTCTTGCCTTCTCAGCCTTTGACTTGTGGATGCTCTCCATCAGGACACGCTTGTTCTTGAAGACGTTACCCTTCACCTTCATGTACATATCGTGGTACATGTGCTTGTCAATCTTCTTGGACTCCCTGTATTTCCTCAGAAGACGACGGAGAACACGCAGCCTCCTCATCCACAGGACCTTTGTGGGTAGCCTTGCCTCTCTAGTACCCTTTCTCTTACCTGAAATGGTATCATCAAATGGATTCAGCACCTTCAACAACATCAACAGCAAAATTGACCATGTAGAAGGTAAATTTGGTACTATGAGAAATGATGAAATGTAGGTAAAACTAAATGAGGAAGTGAAAATAGTTTCATTTTCGGCAAAGAATTTAAGTGAAATAATCCATCGTTTCTAAGAATGGTATATTATCCAACTTTCTAAGTTTTTCTCCAAGTGTCACACTTTTTAACATTATTGTACTAGAATTAATTACTCTAGAACAATTGTCGTGGGAAGATGTAACAACTAGGCCAGCTTAAAGAAACAAATACTATCTGAGATTAAAAATGGCTGTACTTAACAGAATACTCAATGTAAAGTATACATTACCATATCCAGAGTGACGGCCTTTTCTCTTAGCTTCTTTCATACGACGAGCACGAGAACGAGAGTGGATCTTGGTTGGTTTTCTGATCACGAAACCATCCTTGACCAGCTTCCTAATGTTTTGGCCTACACAAAATGTTATTTTCTTTGACAACTGATGCATTACTCTGACACAAAAGGTTTATTGCATATTAAAGGCGATAGGCATAGGCTAGATAAAAACATCAATTAGAGGTGGGGGACTCACTAAATTTAGACTTTCACCAAATCCTGAAACCTAGTCTGCCTAATATTCAGCTCAATAAAGCCATGGATATAATATTATTTAGCTCTAAGGGATCCCTTCATTGATTTCAAGTCAATCAATCCAAAGAAACAAAAGCAACAGAAGAAGCATTTTTTGTTGTTGCTAAAATTGAGTTCAATGCTCAAGAAGCAAATGAAGAGAACATTGTTCTTCAAAATTAAACCACTAACATTTTCATTTCATCATCGGTCTGAATTTAGCTAAAGCTGCTAAACTGAGCTCAAAATCATCACCTACCACAGAGCATTCTAACTACACCGACTGAATTTCATCAAGTGACGAAACACCCGATCTACTGCAAGCACCGCATAAATACCTATTAATCCATCAAAAGCCCTTATAGATGCTCATACATTGCAGACGTAATCTCACCAAACTCAGAAAAAAAACAAGAAAAAAAAAACCAAATAGATCAAGTAAGACATATCCAAACGGATTAGAATCAAATCAATCAGCAAATGAGCAACGAAAAAAAAAAAAAAAAAAAAAGAGGAGATCATAAGTGTGGGAGAGAAGCCGTACGGGAGTTGGCCATGGAAATTTCGTTAACTTCATTAGGGTCCAACCAGACCTTTCCTTTGCCGCACTTGAGGACGCTGGCGGCGAGCCGCTTCTGGAGCTTCAGAGAAACCATGGCGTCTCTCTCTGGTCGATTGCTGTGTGAAGCGGAAGAGGCTGCGACAATCGGCCGCGGATAAGAGGGTTAAATCTCTCCGTTGCCCTAGCTGGTTTTCTGACTTTCAAGGTTTGGGCCTTGTCAGCTTTTAGTCATCTTAGATTGATAAGCCCAACAAAGTAACAAACTCAACTACATTTTGTTTTAAGTTTACTAAGTTATACCTTTTAGGTTTTATTATTTTTTATTCTAAAAAAATAACAAAAATATATGAACTTAATATAAAAATGGAAAATAAATTGTACAGAAAAAAATACGATATGTATTTTTTTAAAAAAATAAAACATATTAGGTTTTTCTTTATTATAATTTCATTTAAAAAAATTGCATAAATTATTCTAAATATTTTTATGTTTTGTTTAATAAATTTATGTATTTTTTTCTATTTTTTAAAATAAAATAAATAACATACTTTAAAAATAAAGTTGGAATAATTATAAATTTACGAAAAATAATTGATGGTCTATGAATAGAACGTGAAAAACACATACCTATTCCTAAACTTGTTTTTTTTTTAATATATTATTAATCATCTTTGTAGCCCATAGTTTAACTGGCGAGCTAGGGGGCTCGCCAAATGCCTCAATCGACCATGGCTTCGAGCTCGGCCTATACCAGGACACCTAGCTGATTGAGTCATAAATCTATTATGGTTTAATTTTGTGAGTCTCTAGTTTGGTCAGCCGAGTCATGACTATTATGTGTTTATTCTTTTGTGTAGGAACTTAATTTATCGTAAAATAAATTTTAAGAAAATTAATACATCTCATTTCTGTTAGTTTTAACGGAATAATATTTATCAACTTATAATTATAAAATACTAAATATAAAAAAATCGAACGACCAAATGGTAATATATTATGAGCTTAATTTAGGAGTGTTGGTACAACATGTGAAATTTCTATAAAAAAAGATATAAGGTCCCACCAAATACCAATACATTTGTTCATTTACTTTCTATTTCACATTTTAAAAATTTACTTTTAATTTAAATTATAAACCTTATATTCCACGTCATAAGGTTGAGCTGAGTGATTTGGTTGGTCAGTCTGTGGCGGGCCACCTTTGTCTTGTTCCTTTTTCCCGGCTGATTATACGAAAGCTCAAGTCACGGAGAAGACGACGGAGCAAGCATATTTAAGCTCAACTCTACAGAGGAAGCGAGCGACTGAGTGAGAAACAGAGAAGACTAGATGGATAAGATAGAGCACACGATCGTCAAAACCAATGGCATAAACATGCACGTCGCTTCCATCGGCTCCGGCCCCGACACAATCCTCTTCCTCCATGGATTCCCCGATCTCTGGTACTTCCCTTTTGCTACAGTCGCCCAGTTTATGTATCTTTCGGTAGTTGACTCTGCTCAGCGTAAAGCATTTGAAGAATATTCTGTTGGTTACTTTATGAATTCACTGTTGCTGATTGAGATTTTGAGTTTCGCTTCCTTGGTTTAAGTCGACGACATCAATTAGGGTTGGTTTTTGATGTTAGGGTAGTTGGGAGCAGATAATTGATAGTTTATGGTTAGGTTACCAATCTGGGAAATTGGGGGTAAAATTGGATCTCTTGTCAAAAAGTACCTTCTTCTTGCCTTATTTCTTTTTTCTGAAAGCGACAGGATCATATGATGTTCGTTATGATCTTCGTGTAAAACTCTTAATCCTATTCCAATAGTTCTTCAGAGATAAGTTACTGAAATGGGAGTAATTTGAATTGGGATAGTTTGATTCTTTTCTAAAGTAACTTTCTTTCTTGAAAGACGAAAAATACTAGGATGTTCATATGTCTTCTGGTAAAATTCTTGCAATTCTTTTCTAATAGTTGTTTAGAGATAAGTTACTAAAATGGGAGTCATTTGAACTGGGATCATTTGATTCTTCTTAAAAAGTACCTTTCTTTCTAATAAAATTACCAGGATCATATGATCTTCTGGTAAATTTCTTGGAATTCTGTATATTCAAATAGTTGTTTGGAGAAAAGACAAGTCACTGAAATGGGAGTAATTTGAACTGGGATAATTTGATTATTTTCAAAAGTAACTTTCGTTCTTAAAAGTCGAAAAAGACTAGGGACCGTACGATGGGATATGTCTTCTGGTAAAATTCTTGCAATTCTAATCTAAAACTTCTTCAGAGATAAGTTACTGAATTGGGATCATTTGTTTTTTTCAATAGTGCCTTTGTTTCTCGAAAATGACCAGGATCGTATGATCTTCTGGTAAAATTCTTGCAATTCTTTTCTAATAGTTGTTTAGAGATAAGTTACCGAAATGAGATCATTTGATTCTTCTTAAAAGTACCTTTCTTTCTAAAAAAAAATTGACCAGGATCATATGATCATTTGGTAAAATTCTTGCAATTCTGTATATTCAAATAGTTGTTTGGAGAAAAGATAAGTAACCGAAATGGGACTAAATCAAGATGGGATCATGTGATTCTGTTCAGAAGTAACTTTCCTCTAAAATATGACCAGATCACATGATTTCTGGTGAAAATCTACCAAATTTATTCAAACAGTTGTTTGAAGATGAGATCATTAGTTACTGAATCAGTACTTTAAATTGAACATTTTCAAAAGTTTTCGGTTTTTTATAATCTTATCCTTGTAGGTATTCATGGAGACACCAACTTCTCCATCTCTCTGCTCTTGGCTACCGTGCAATCGCCCCTGACCTCCGTGGCTATGGAGACACCGATGCACCTCCCTCAGCTTCCTCATATACTGCCCTCCATATTGTTGGTGACATAGTGGGACTCCTTGATGCTCTAGGCCTTGATCGGGTCTTCTTGGTGGGCCACGATTGGGGAGCTATAATTGCATGGTACTTTTGCTTGTTTAGACCCGAAAGGGTTCGGGCCCTAGTAAATATGAGTGTGGTGTTCCACCCGAGGAACCCGACCCGGAAACCCGTTGACGGGTTTAGGGCACTGTTTGGTGATGATTACTACATCTGCAGGTTTCAGGTGAGTCTGACATTGAATTGTGGTTTGTTTGTTAATTTTTGGTGGTGGCTTTGCATTTTTTTGTTTGGTAGAGTTTCTGTCAACTTTGTTGCTTCTTTTGCTTGGAGTTTCTGTTTCCGGGTGTTGTGCTTTGCTATTTTGTTTTGGTTAAAGAGTTGTTTGGTGTCATATGTTTGATCAAAGTTGACTTTTGGTGCAACATTTTTTTTTGTAGACTTTTGGTGTCATACGTATTTTGTAGACTTTTTGGTGACGTTGTACCAAAAGCCAACTTTGGTCAAACATATGACACTAAAAAACTCTTAAACCATTTAGTTTTTGCTGATTCATATCCTGCAAGATAATTTATTGGATTAAATACTAAATTGCAAGCTGAACTTGTGGAGTTGTGGTTGGTCTGAATTTTATCTTTTTTTTTTTTTGCAACTCTTCGTCCTCACATTGTTAATTTAACAGATGCATTGATTTATCTAGCAAAATTCTGTATAAAAAAAAGTTCAGCTAGCAACCAGCACATCATCTGCTACAAGCTCAACTAACAATTCGGTATCTTACCTTAATTTTTTCTACTTTACATTAAGATTCTTCATTTGAATAATGGTAGGAACCCGGTGAAATCGAAGAAGACTTTGCAAGTACTGAGATTACTGACCTCATGAAGGCATTTCTTGCATCTCGTGATCCACGTCCTCCTTGCATATCGAAAGAACTCGGTTTCTCAGGCCTGGTAAAGTCCTCCAAAATCACCTTGCCCTCTTGGCTGACAGAGGAAGATGTGAATTACTACGCCACAAAATTTGACAAGAAGGGTTTCACTGGAGGATTGAACTACTATCGTGCCATGAATCTGTATGATACTTCACTTTTCATCTGTTTTCAGAAGTTTTTAGGGTTAATTGTCATGTTGCTAGTTGAAGCTCGCCTGATTGGACAAATTGCTTGCGACTGTCAAGGGTTAAATGTACTTTTCACACTACATGTTTGACCAAATGTGATTTTTAGTACATGTTTGGTTTTGTATACTTTTGGTACCAAACGTTTAAAAAAATGTACATCTGTTAGTTGACCGTTAGTTTTGACCGTTAAATAATATGTGCAAGTCATGTGACCGACTCTAAACTTTTGATTTTGTTCAGTTTAGTCCCTAAAATATATTCATAACTTTTATTTTGTTTAATATAGTTCTAAAATTTCAAAATCGAACTCAATCGAACAGATGACCCGGACTATTGCATCAGTTTTCTCTTGTAAATTGTTCTCTAAATTCGTGTTGATTCGGTATTTTTTTCAGGACGTGGGAGTTGACAGCAGCGTTTACGGGTTTACAGATTAAGGTACCAGTTAAGTTCATAGTTGGAGACCAAGACCTCACCTACCACATACCTGGTGTTAAGGAATACATCCATGGCGGAGGTATGAAGAAGATGGTGCCGTATTTGCAGGAGGTGGTGGTGATGGAAGGAGCGGCTCATTTCATCAACCAAGAGAAGCCCGATGAGATCAGCGCGCACATTCACGATTTCATCAAGAAATTCCCGTGAACTGAGTATGTTAATAACTCGGTGTGCAGCTTGTAATATAATTTTGAAGTTTGTATACTTTTGGTACCAAACATTTGAAAAAAATGTGGCTTATGGTACATCTGTTAGTTGACTGTTAGTTTTGGCCGTTAAATGACATGTGCAAGTCATGTGACCGACTCTAAACTTTTGATTTTGTTCAATTTAGTCCCTCAAATATATTCATAACTTTTATTTTGTTTAATTTAGTCCTAAAACTTCAAAATAGAACCCAATCGAACCCCTGGGTTGATGATTATACAGCAGGATTGATATGCAACACCGTTTTCTGTTAATAACTCAGGTTTGCAGCTTGTTAGTAGAAATGAAGATGAATATTTGCAGGACTCCTACTAATTGCTAAATGAAGGGTTTTATGAGGTAGATTTATCTTCTATGTTAGATTCGATGCAAATAGCTGTTATTATGTATATATATTAGCGTCAAAATCATGAATTAAAGACTCGTACCTCTGTCCTTAGACAGTAACTATCCTATAAGTTTGAGCTTATAATTATGTTATTATAAGCTCAAACTTATTGGTGGCATTAGAGCACATTTCTTCAATCCATGGGTTCAAAGTCTACTGAAAGTTAACAAGCGTTCGGATTAAATAAAATATAATTAAAAAATGATAATTAAAATATTGTAAAAATAATTATTATTAAAATTTTCAATGAAGGAGTAACCCCACTCTTGTTCATGTACATAGACCACTAAACGTAGAGAATATGTAGTAGGGATTTAAACTAAATTGGTACCTGGGTTAACAACCCAAAATGAATTGGTACCTCCACTAAATTTTGTGACAAATTGGTACCCGAATTAATCTGGGTGTTGCACCGATAGAATTTCTGGTTAAAACTAACGGAATCCCATTTTTTGCGCAAAAAAAGACAAAAATACCCTTATTGCAGAATAACTACGTAATAGCAACTCAAAACTTTGGAACTCAATATCTTACTCATTTCTTTATCTTTTTGGACGCATTTTTTTTTTGAAACCGCATATCTTTTCGAGATCTATGCAACCCAAATAGCCGTAAAGTGATTTGCTCAGTTTTTTTTATTTTTTTTAATAAACACCGTTTTCCATATTAGTTCATTCTTTTTTGTATCAAACTCTACCGCATTCTAACACTTATTACACTTGATCACCCACTTTTTTAACTAATTGAATTCCAATACTATAATCAAACAGTTGCTCTTGGATTCCAACACTTCTGTTTAAAAACCAAATTGATGTTATACCTTTCATCCAAAAGAAAATAAAAAACGAAAGTCTATCGAATTAATTATTATGCAATCTATAACTTACTGGAATTTTTTTATGTCTCCAATAAACTATACTGGTTTATCTCTAAATCAATAAACGTCACTGCAAGAGAACATATGGATCTTAGCATGATAAGTTACCAATTTTTTTTTTATATATATTTTGTGGACATGCTGAAAAATTGACCAGTTCTGCAGGTTTTCGATTTTAAAAACTTGACATGGTCCAGCATAAAATTGCAAATGGAAGCAGTTCCTGGCAATAACTCGAAAGAAAATTTACTGGTTGTCTCTAGCCACATTATAGTAAAAATTCATTGTGTGGTTCTGTTAATGCCAGTTCATCTTATCTCACATTATGGTCATCCATCAGAAGACTGAGAGTATCAATTTCCACATGTAGGTTAAATGGGAAAATAAAATATTTCTTCTTGGTGTCCATTCTAAAAGTTCTTCAAATACCCTTAACAGTATTTTTCCTATTGTTCTATTTCAAGTATGAAACATCTTAATCTATCTAAGATCCATATGTTCTTTTGTAGTGACGTTTATTGATTTAGAGACACACCAAGACACACCAATATAGTTTATTGGAGACATCAAGAAAAATTCCAGTAAGTTATAGATTGCATAACAATTAATTCGACAAACTTTCATTTTCGGTTTTCTTTTGGATGAAAGGTATAATATCAATTTGGTTCTTAAACAAAAGTGTTGGACTTCAAGAGCAACGGTTTGATTGTAGTATTAGAATCCAATTAGTAAAAAAAGTGGGTGATCAAGGGTGATAAGTGTTAGAATGCGGTGGAGTTTGATACAAAAAAGAATGAATTAACATGGAAAAGGATGTTTTTTGAAAGAAAAAAAACTGGGAAAATCACTTTACTGCTATTTGGGTTGCATAAATCTCGAAAAGTTATGCGGTTTCAAAAAAAAAAAATCGTCCATAAAGATGAAGAAATGAGTGAGATATTGGGTTCCAAAGTTTTGAGTTGCTATTATGTAGCTATTCTGCATTAAGGGTATTTTGGTCTATTCATGCGCGAAAAATAGGATTCCGTTAGTTTTAACCAGAAATTCTAACGGTGCAACACCCAGGTTAACTCGGGTACCAATTTGTCACAAAATTTAGTGGATTTACCAATTCGTTTTGGACTGTCAACCCAGGTACCAATTTGGTTTAAATCCCTATGTAGTATTATGGAAATATAAAAAATGGTAGCGGCGGATCGATTACCGACCACACTTATAAAAGATGTAACATGTTTGTGATAGCATGTTTGTGATAGATTGAACATGTTTCGTTGTGGAGTTTTAGATATTAAGACGGTTAAATATGAATAACATAAGATGATGCACGAATCGAATACTGATATGGCAAGTCAGATACTTTGAATTGCTTTGACAGCTAGGGATTGATATTAGAGGATTGATATTAGAGGGATACATCCAACCGGAGAAAACAATATTAACATTAAATTGAGAAACTTTGTTTTTTGATATTAGAGGATTGATACGACGTTTCGAATTTATGCATGATTTATTATTATTGAATTCGAGTCTCATGCATCCATACAAATTAATTAAGACAAGCTAGCTAAACATGGATGATGCATGCATGCAACTGAGCTAGCTAGCTAGCTAATTCGTCGGGCAGGGCGGGGCGGACAAAGTGACAGAGGACAGTGTCTTGTTGAAGAGTTTGCCCTTAATCCCAAGGTACTCTTTCCACGTAATGCTTCGGTAGAGCTGCGGGTTATTGGGGGTGATCAATGTCGAAAATGGCGATAACAGAGCAGTCCCGGGAGGTCCATAGAAAAATGCAAAGGTATATCGGTCCACGATCTTGTTCGGAAACACTCGATGCATCACGTTGTGGTATAACCCGTTGGATAGTAGAGTTGCCATGTCACCTAGATTGATGATTAGGGCACCCGGTATCGGGGTTACGGTGAGCCATCCGGTGCCTTCCTTGAGCACTTGCAACCCAGGCGATTTGTCTTGGTATAGTATTGTGAGAATGGTGGAGTCGGTGTGAGGCGCTAAGCCCATGGCTCGGTCCGGGTCGGAACAAGTCGGATATGAGTTCAATTGGAGGACAGTATCTGGCTTTTGACCTACCCATTCAATCTCATCTTCTAATTTGTGTATCCCCAAAGACTCTAGCATTATCCACACTAATTTCTCGCCTAGTTGTTTCATTTCCTTTTGGTACTCCGTAATCACATCACTGCAGTGCAGGACATAAATTAACTAACTCATTTAATTTACACAATTAAACATTAATTTTTATTCAAATGTTACAATTGAGCTAGTCAAATAAATCATACATAACCGACTGTGGATCAATTGAATAAGTATCAAATGTTAAACCCAGAATTTACCACACATTCCATATGTTATTCTAAAATAATTTTAAGATAATTGGTTAGTTCGTTCTTAAAATGATTTATATACATCAAATCAACAAACCGTTGAAAACGCATGTAGTATGAGATTATTAATACGTTACCAGAAGTTGGTGTAGTTCTGAGGCCATAAGCTACGAGCATGTTGGAATAAAGGCATTCGTACAAGTATTCACAACCTTCAACTAATATCCGGTTGGTGGCCACCTCTAGTGAATAAAGGAGTCGGTGAATTACAGGTGAACTTGACCATCCCATCCCTCATACCCTTAGTCAAACCCAACTGGTTTCCAAAGACGTGGTCACTTGGCCTTTTTCTTCAACACTACGTTCGTACGCCGGGAAGTGAACATTGAGCCTGACCTTAGGTATGAGTTCCGAGTCCGTGAGGATACTTTGGGCGCCTCTTCATAGGGAACCCGGGATCAATCACACGCTCGAGGTGAATAATTTTGCGCCCTTAGGAATCACGAGGATCCTAGCTAGCACAACCGAGCATGACCCCGTGGTCGAACGTGGCCCACGCAGTATGAAGCACGCGTCGATAGCATATCTGAACTAGTCAGGGGCGGGATATATCAATGATGCTACCGTGGAATATTTCATCTGGCCCTGAATGTGGAAGATGACGAATAGAGTCCATTGCGGCGATTTACAAAACGAAGATCAAGTCGCGTTTTACCGAGACTAAGTGATCGTTTCGCATAACCAAGTTTATCCCCCTGGTTCTCAGCCGATCTTGATATTGTATAGGTCCCTCTCACCTACAAGACGACTGTGCCTGTGTGACGAGGCAAGGCCCACATTCGACATAATTTTAACGGAAAACTTTTACACCATCCTACGACTCAGTTTATAGACCGTAAAATCCGATGTGCATGACGTCGATAAATCATGTACTCAAAATTTGCAATTCTTTATTCTATCAAAATATAATTTCAATAATCAAACTGATACAAGCCACTCATTAAATTCTACGCAATCCAAGCAGTTTTACGTGTTTTTCAAAAGTCTATCTGCGTAAAGGTTTAGTCAGTGGGTCCGCCACCATATTGTCAGTGGGCAAATATTCTAAAGTGATTATATTGTCTTCCACTACAAATTTAGCATAATTATATTTCACATCAATGTGCTAAGTCCTACTATGGTACTTTAGATTCTTAACTGCCGCAATGGCTGCCTGACTGTCGGAGTATACCTTCACAGTCTTACTCTCTTTGAGAGTGCCTAGCAATGCAATAAGAAGACTTTTTAGCCAGACCGCTTCCTGTGCGTTTTCGAGAGGGCAACGAATTCTGATTCCATCGTAGACAGCGCGACAAATGATTGCTTCTTGCTCGTCCATGAAATGGTGGCATTAACAAGGAGGAATACTCCTCCTTTGGTGGAATTACGATCTTCCGGATCGCCACCATGGTCGACGTCACTGAAAACCGGTCAGTTCTATATTCCTGCCCTCATAGCACAGTACGTAGTCGGCAGTACCTTTCAGATAACGTATGATACGTTTTATGGCATTTAAATGTTGATAGCTAGGGTCTGGTTGGAATCTTGCTACTAGGCCCACGTCGTAACAGATGTCCGGACGAGTGCAGAGCATGGGGTACATGAGGCTTTCCACCATGCTCAAATACTCTGCAATCCTCATCTGTTCACGCTCCTACAGGTTCTTCGGGCCATCACGCTATGACAACGCGCACCCGAGTACAATCGACGTCTCCATGGGTTTGGCATCTAGCATTCTGAATCTCTTTAACAGTTTATTGATATAAGATTCTTGAGATAGACATAATCTCCGGGCGGCACGATCTCTGGCGATTTTAATGCCTAAGATGTACGTAGCCTCTCCCATGTCTTTCATCTCGAATACTGATGCCAACCAGGACATCGATTGTTTCATGAAACTCACATCGTTCGCAGCAATGAGTATGTCATCCACGTATAAGGTTAAGATGACGTACTTAGACCCGGAGGTCTTAGTGTATACGCAGGGATCCTCATGGAGGTTCACGAATCTGTTTCCAACGATTTCCTCATGGAACCTGCGATACCATTGCCGAGACGATTGTTTAAGACCGTAGATAGACCTTAGGAGTTTACAAACTTTTCATTCGTTGCCAGGAGTAATAAAATCCTCCGGCTGCTCCATGTAGATCTCTTCCTCCAGGTTTCTGTGGAGGAATGCGGTCTTAACATCCATTTGGTGCAACAAGGGCAAGGATGGCCTTGATCGTGGTGTAACGCACAATCGGTGAGTATGTTTCATCGAAGTCCACTCCGTGCAGTTAGGTATATCCTTTCGCAACAAGTCGGGCTTTGTATTGCTCGATTTCTCCATCAGAAGTGAGTTTGAGCTTCAAAACCCACTTCGCCCCTATAGCTCTGCGTTTAACAGGTAAATCAACTAAATACCATACTGAATTAGCTTTCATTGAGGCGATCTCTTCCTCCATTGATTTCCTCCATTCCTTTGCTTGAGGTCCTTCCATTGCTTGCTTAACCGTTACCGGTTCATCAACAGACGTTAGAGTGAGTAATTCACCTCTCTCGATGGGATACTTCTTAGGAGAAGTTCATTGCCTTTGACTTCGTCTAGGCTCGATAATCCCATCTTGAGTCTGATCGATACTCCCACTCGTCGTAATGCTTCTTATCGGAGCATCACTCGCACTGGGAATAATGGCAGTGTTGGAACCTTGACTAACAACCTTTCTTGGACGTCCTCTCGGTCTCGGGATTTTACCTCCGAGATTAATTCTTTGATCACTAGGACCTGGAACCGAGTTGGTCACACGAACCCGCACGACCCCCACGAATTGCCAGCCCTACTTAGAATATTTCTTGACCTCAGAAGCGGAGCTAGAGGATACCTTCTTCCTATCCAAATCAACGGTGCGTTCGGAACGTTCCGCCTGCACATTATACGTTTTTCCATGAAACCAACCTACAAGGAGGAAACAAAAGATGAATGAAAACAAGAGGATTAATGACATACCAGACTCATGAAAGGAAGGGTCAAGTGAATCCCCGCCTCATACAAGTCCACCTCGGACACCCAAGACACAGGAAAATATTTCTTTGATAAATGATCTTCATGGTCTCCCTGTCCGAAGGAGAAAATCCCCCAAAAGTCGGCCAGTCATCCGAGCGACCGACGCAAAGGTCGACCCTTACTCATGGAAGCGTGAGATACGCCTATTACGGGGGCAACCTCAACATCAAGTTACGGGAACAAAACCTTCACCCAAGAGATCCGACCATCAAGGTGCGATGTATACCAACAAAGGGAACAAACCCCAAAGCGCTACAAAGAGGGCAAACTTTCATACTTGTGTTTTTACTTGCACATATGCTAATACGCACATATGCTAATACGCACCTTCATGTTCATGGTATATCCATCTCTACCCAAGTTACCCTATAGGCTCGTACCTCACTCTCCCATAGTTAGAAATTTTATGGACCCAATTCAAATATTTTTTCCCGGCGTAGACTCACCCCATATGAAATTGAGGTACATCGACTCATATCCATGATTGCATTGCATCCCCATGCACGTACGTATTTTTAAAATGCATGCATGGAAAGGTTGGATTTTTTTTATTATCACGTCCGTATTTTACGGACACGTGCACGTTTACTCTAAGAGCATCCTCATGTTTTGAATCCTCATGTTTTGAATTACGTTATGTCGCTCTTCTCTATCACATAGATTCGTTTCTCACAACGAATCAACTTGCACATATTTTACTTTGATTAATTATAAATATTAGTAAACTTAAGATAAATTCTATACCTTGAAATTTAAATGATCGATACGCGTGCAACGCACGCGTTAATAACTAGTATATATATATATATATAGGATTCATGAATTCCCATTCGCAGATGCTCAAGTCTTCTGGATTTTTACTCATTCATCTGATTCGAACCCTCTATGGATGGTGCCGATACTAACTTTTCTAGACGTGGCAGAGGTGACTCAAGATGGACAGAATCAGGTATACATGAAAAATGTTAGGTGTAATGAAATCTGTTAAATTACAAGTTATTTCAAGATATGATAGTACATTTTACATCCAGGTACATATATGTTTATTCAAATATTGTATTGATCAAGACATTAATGGTTGGTATAGTATAATAGTCTTCACGTATACTTTATTTTTGTTGGTTTACATTTATGTACACAAGGATGCAATACATTAATGTGATCCAGCACGATTCGATACAGATTAACTAAGCAAAACATAAATGCCTATGCCCTATCCATGTATACGTAATTACAGACTAGCGGAGCCAACACCGTTGTTAAAGTATAAATAATATACGAAGACTTCAACTATCACTTCGTGGTTATATGTGAGATGGTTTAGGGGACAATCTACAATTTCACATAATCTACTATGATCTACTTGTGTTCTACAAAAATTCAAACTATGCTCTTAGCTCTAGTACTATCTATCTATATAAAACTAAAAGTAAGTAAACAAATAGGACTTTTCGAATTTATGCATGATTTATTATTATTGAATTGGAGTCTCATGCATCCATACAAATTAGTTTCGAATTTATGCATGATTTATTATTATTGAATTGGAGTCTCATGCATCCATACAAATTAATTAACACGTACAAGCTAGCTAAAGATGGATGATGCATGCATGCATGCATGCAACTAAGCTAGCTAGCTAGCTAATTCGTCGGGCGGGGCGGGGCGGACAAAGTGACAGAGGACAGCGTCTTGTTGAAGAGTTTGCCCTTAATCCCAAGGTACTCTTTCCACGTAATGCTTCGGTAGAGCTGCGGGTTATTCGGGGTGATCAATGTCGAAAATGGCGATAACATAGCAGTCCCGGGAGGTCCATAGAAAAATGCAAAGGTATGTCGGTCCGCGATCTTGTTCGGAAACACTCGATGCATCACGTTGTGGTATAACCCGTTGGATAGTAGAGTGGCCATGTCACCTAGATTGATGATGAGGGCACCCGGTATCGGGGTTACGGTGAGCCATCCGGTGCCTTCCTTGAGCACTTGCAACCCAGGCGATTTGTCTTGGTATAGTATTGTGAGAATGGTGGAGTCGGTGTGAGGCGCTAAGCCCATGGCTCGGTCCGGGTCGGAACAAGTCGGATATGAGTTCAATTGGAGGACGGTATCTGGCTCCTGACCTACCCATTCAATCTCATCTTCTAATTTGTGTATCCCCAGCATTATCCACACTAATTTCTCGCCTAGTTGTTTCATTTCCTTTTGGTACTCCGTAATCACATCACTGCAGCAGGACATAATAAATTAACCGACTCCTTTAATTTACGCAATTAAAAATTCATTTTTATTCAAATGTTACAATTGAGCTAGTCAAATAAGATCATACATAACCGATTGTGGATCAGTTGAATAAGTATCAAATGTTAAACCCAGAATTTACCACACATTCCATATGTTATTCTAAAATATAATTTTACGCTAATTCATTAGTTCGTTCTTAAAATGGTTTACACACATCAAATCAACAAACCGTTGAAAACGCATGCAGTAAATGAGATTATTAATACGTTACCAGAAGTTGGTATAGTTCTGAGGCCATAAGCTACGAGCATGTTGGAGCGGTGGCCCCGTGACAGTGAATCCCTCGTACCACATATGCTTGGGGAATAAGGACGAGAAATGAGAAACTCCATAACCCGAGATATTGTCGGCTGATCGAGCCGCCTTGAGCTTTTGCTCCAATGGAAGAGAAAATAGGTTCTTGCACTCACCCTCCATCTCACCAAGGAGTTTTAATGGTACCCCATGGTTTATGACTTGAAAAACTCCCCAAGTCCTACATGCATGCCCTATCAATTCACTTGCATTAGGGTTTTGGAGGTCGATCACCGGCACCGACTCAGTCACCTCGGTTTTAGGGTAACTGCCTTGTTTCTGTTCATCATCCGTCCATGCATACGACTCTGGAAGCTCTTTCTGGGAGAGAAAGTCGAAGGAATGCTTCTGAGAAAGCTGAATGGGGAAATCATCTAAGAATTCTAACTCTTTTGAAGGCATAATGCTTCTTCTATGGCTCTGTTACTGTTAGAAATGATAGATATAATATGAGGCTGACCACTAGAGCTATATATAATATGGGTATTACATCATCTTCTATTATATTGCCTAAATAAATTAAACGTATCTACATAATATGGGTATTACATTCATCTAATTCTATTATATTGCCAAAATAAAATAAATGTATCTACATATTATGGGTATTACATTCATCTTCTATTATATTGCCTAAATAAAATAAATGTATCTACAATTTTGTTCAATGAATATACATTATTTAAATGCAATAACTTTAAATTTTTTTTTTTTTGTCTTTTTTGGAATTTTTGTTATGACATTTCCATAAAACAAAATATCTATGGAAAAAAATAAATAAAAGTGGAAAAAAAATTTATTTATGGCAGAATATTATAGCTAGTTATTCTAATCTAATATCCTATTTGAGATCCGATTAATAATAGGGAAAATAATGTAAATGATACAATATATTTGGAAGAGAAGGATTTTGATACCAACCTACACTCTAAGAAAACATATCCATTTACCTACAGTCGAAATCGGTATTAGATGGACTGTTAGTACCTAATTCTAACGAAAAGCGGCCTATTGTTAATACACATATAGGTATTCTGTATTAAATTTTATGACTGAAAAAATTGGTCATGAATAATTTCTTACCGACCAAACCGGTTAGGAAGTGGTATTTCATAAATTCGGTATTTCTGACCAAATTATTACCTGCGTATGGCTTTCTCGAAAACCTGGGAGGATGTGTCACCGGCGTGTAGACTTCAAGGGTCTGATGCTAAAGTTCTTTATCATATTTGTTAACAGGCGGATACGAATGCATTGTGTTTAGAACCTAAGTTTTAGTTTCCAAAAACGGTATTCAGAATAGAATTTTGCAAGCGGGAATTACACAGTTTTATTCATCACTTTGGTTAGTCATGAAAGCTTTACGACAAGGTCATTTCTATTAGTCATTTTTAGATATTCATACTTCGAGCCGAAAAAGTAGGTTGTACAGCATCTTCGATTATTTCTTGACGACATTTAGCATTCCAACAGCCAATGCCAAAGGTATTCTTGCGATTCGGTAGTAGTTAAATACAAATTGTTGATTTTAGAACCATCATGTGTGATTACAATGTAAGGATTTGGTCTGGGCATTTGGAAACTGATTGATAGTTTGAGTGTTTCAAAACATACTGCTATATAGTGTATTCAAAATTATCTCTTTCAATGTTGAATGTTTAATTTAACTATGCAAGTACCAATTGTTAATAGGGACTTGCTGACGCATCACATACTATTTCGACATGACACATTTAGTCTCGAGTCAGTTAAAATCCAACATATGGGACTGGAATCTGAAGAGAAGTTGTTGTAACGTGCTTGCAGGATTTTGTTCGTAATCCATGTATGTTGTCTTTACCATTGGACACCCTCTCTACTGATAGAGATGTTTTGATACATTCGTTATGATTTTTACATATGTTGTTTAGAGTCGGCACAATTGACGTATTATCGTCGGTTTTATAGAAAATGCAACGTCGGCATTAAACATACTTTTCTACATCATTTGGAATTGAAAATACTATGTTAACATCAACCGTCGAAGTGAAATTGAAAATGCCAATTTGAGATTTATTCCATTTGAAGTTGAAGTAATGTTTACTCATTTGATATTTTCCAAGAATTTTACAAACGAGTATTACATTAACTATATAGCACTATTCCAGTTGTTGTTGACTGATATAACTCTGCAAACTCGTACAAATCCTCAGTCTAGCAAACTAGGAGGAAATGTTGATATGGCACTTTTATGACCGAATACGAATCAATGAAGCTGTTATTAGCCTTTTAAGCAGCAGTTTGTCATTTATGTTGCTCCAAGTGCAATGTGCATCATTCACGAGCGTCTTGTTGGATTACGGGGACGTAATACTAGGAAACACTAAATCATGTACGTGCTAGTAATCACAATTACATAGCGGAAGAATTCGCACATACCTTTTAGATGAATCCTTTGCCCAAGATCTTGTGGAGGGAGTTCACGATCCACCAGTTGGAACCTCGTGCAAGTTCTTAGAAAGAAGTCCCACGAAGTACGTCTCCACAGCAAATCCTCTGATCAGTTCTTCAACGGGGACAGATCTTCGAATTGATTACTTCGAAAGCAATTTGGCACACCCTTGGTGACTAAGGAGGTTCGACCGAACTATAGGTGTATGGGGAGGAGGGTTTTTATCTCAAGTTACTCTAAGGAAGGAGTTGTTGATCACTTATGGAAAACCCCTAACACTCTTCTTTATATAGGAGGAGTAAAGTGGACTTTAGTCCACTTTACCCCCTATATTGATTTCGGCCGGTCTATTGATGTGGGAGGCCCAATATTTGGGCCTCTCATGTCAATTAGGAATTAGGACAAGCTCAATTACCTTAATATGACATCTACCCAATTTCTCAGGTAACACATAGAATATAACGGGCTACCATTTACGACGCCCGTACACCTTATGCTAACAGCTCCCACTCGCCGGAATGGGAGGGTGCCTGTTAATGTATCATTGTCCGAATCGCATTCCGATCTTGCCCCTGCTTCCGAACAGTTCATACGAGGTTTGTCGTGCGACCGGTGGATACGACGGGCATCGTGCTACTCATCTGTTAGGAGTGTTGTAGCGCCCGCGGAACGTTGATTCCCTGGCGTCAATCAACCTGTTAATAAAATATTAATCGTATCGCATTGTATCCTTGGTCAACAGTAATTCTCCAATTGCCAAGTTTCCACATAGGAATACTTCTCCAAGGCATCCGTACAAGTATTCACAACCTTCAACTAATATCCGGTTGGTGGCCACCTCTAGTGAATAAAGGAGTCGGTGAATTACAAGTGAACTTGACCATCCCATCCCTCATACCCTTAGTCAAACCCAACTGGTTTCCAAAGACGTGGTCACTTGGCATTTTTCTTCAGCACTACGCTCGTACGCCGGGAAGTGAACATTGAGCCTGACCTTAGGTATGAGTTCCGAGTCCGTGATGATACTTTGGGCGCCTCTTCATAGGGAACCTGGGATCAATCACACGCTCGAGGTGAATAAGTTTGCGCCCTTAGGAATCACGAGGATCCTAGCTAGCACAACCGAGCATGACCCCGTGGTCGAGCGTGGCCCGCGCAGTATGAAGCACGCGTCGATAGCATACATGAACTAGTCAGGGGCGGGATATATCAATGATGCTACCGCGGAATATTTCATCTGGCCCTGGATGTGGAAGATGACGAATAGAGTCCATTGCGGCGATTTAAAAAACGAAGATCAAGTCGCGTTTTACCGAGACTAAGTGATCGTTTCGCATAACCAAGTTTATCCCCCTGGTTCTCAGCCGATCTTGATATTGTATAGGTCCTTCTCACCTACAAGACGACTGTGCCTGTGTGACGAGGCAAGGCCCACATTCGACATAATTTTAACGGAAGACTTTTACACCATCCTACGACTCAGTTTATAGACCGTAAAATCCGATGTTATTAATCAGCACGACGTCGATAAATCATGTACTCAAAATTTGCAATTCTTTATTCAATCAAAATATAATTTTAATAATCAAACTGATACAAGCCACTCATTAAATTCTACGCAATCCAAGCAGTTTTACGTGCTTTTCAAAAGTCTCTCTGCGTAAAGGTTTAGTCAGTGGGTCCGCCACCATATTGTCAGTGGGAAAGTATTCTAAAGTGATTATATTGTCTTCCACTACAGATTTAGCATAATTATATTTCACATCAATGTGCTAAGTCCTACTATGGTACTTTGGATTCTTAACTGCCGTAATGGCTGCCTGACTGTCGGAGTATACCTTCACAGTCTTACTCTCTTTGAGAGTGCCTAGCAATGCAGTAAGAAGCCTTTTTAGCCAGACCGCTTCCTGTGCGTTTTTTGAGAGGGCAACGAATTCTGATTCCATCGTAGACAGCGCGACAAATGATTGCTTCTTGCTCGTCCATGAAATGGTGGCATTAACAAGGAGGAATACTCCTCCTTTGGTGGAATTACGATCATCCGGATCGCCACCATGGTCGACATCACTGAAAACCGGTCAGTTCTATATTCCTGCCGTCATAGCACAGTACGTAGTCGGCAGTACCTTTCAGATAACGTATGATCGTTTTACGGCCTTTAAATGTTGATAGCTAGGGTCTGATTGGAATCTTGCTACTAGGCCCATGGCGTAACAGATGTCCGGACGAGTGCAGAGCATGGGGTACATGAGGCTTTCCACCATGCTCAAATACTCTGCAATCCTCATTTGTTCACGCTCCTGCAGGTTCTTCGGGCCATCACGCTATGACAACGCGCAGAGTACAACCGGCGTCTCCATGGGTTTGGCATCTAGCATTCTTAATCTCTTTAACAATTTATTGATATAAGATTCTTGAGATAGACATAATCTCCGGGCGGCACGATCTCTGGCAATTTTAATGCCTAAGATGTACGTAGCCTCTCCCATGTCTTTCATCTCGAATACTGATGCCAACCAGGACATCGATTGTTTCATGAAACTCACATCGTTCGCAGCAATGAGTATGTCATCCACATATAAGGTTAAGATGACGTACTTAGACCCGGAGGTCTTAGTGTATACGCAGGGATCCTCATGGAGGTTCACGAATCTGTTTCCAACGATTTCCTCATGGAACCTGCGATACCATTGCCGAGACGATTGTTTAAGACCGTAGATAGACCTTAGGAGTTTACAAACTTTTCATTCGTTGCCTGGAGTAATGAAACCCTCCGGCTGCTCCATGTAGATCTCTTCCTCCAGGTTTCTGTGGAGGAATGCGGTCTTAACATCCATTTGGTGCAGCTCTAAATCGAGGCATGCAACAAGGGCAAGGATGGCCTTGACCGTGGTGTAACGCACATTCGGTGAGTATGTTTCATCGAAGTCCACTCTGTGCAGTTAGGTATATCCTTTCGCAACAAGTCGGGCTTTGTATTGCTCGATTTCTCCATCAGAAGTGAGTTTGAGCTTCAAAACCCACTTCGCCCCTATAGCTCTGCGTTTAGCAGGTAAATAAACTAAATACCATACTGAATTAGCTTTCATTGAGGCGATCTCTTCCTCCACTGCTTTCCTTCATTCCTTTGCTTGAGGTCATTCCATTGCTTGCTTAACCGTTACCGGTTCATCAACAGACGTTAGAGTGAGTAATTCACCTCTCTCGATGGGATACTTCTTAGGAGAAGTTCATTGCCTTTGACTTCGTCTAGGCTCGATAATCCCATCTTGAATCTGATCGATACTCCCACTCGGAATAATGCTTCTTATCGGAGCATCACTCGCACTGGGAATAACGGCAGTGCTGGAACCTTGACTAACAACCTTTCTTGGACGTCCTCTCGGTCTCGGGAATTTACCTCCGAGATTAATTCTTTGATCACTAGGACCTGGAACCGAGTTGGTCACACGAACCCGCACGACCCCCACGAATTGCCAGCCCTACTTAGAATATTTCTTGACCTCAGACGCGGAGCTAGAGGATACCTTCTTCCTATCCAAATCAACGGTGCGTTCGGAACGTTCCGCCTGCATATTATACGTTTTTCCATGAAACCAACCTACAAGGAGGAAACAAAAGATGAATGAAAACAAGAGGATTAATGACATACCAGACTCATGAAAGGAAGGGTCAAGCGAATCCCCTCCTCATACAAGTCCACCTCGGACACCCAAGACACATGACAATATTGCTTTGATAAATGATCTTCATGGTCTCCCGTCCGAAGGAGAAAATCCCCCAAAAGTCGGCTAGTCATCCGAGCGACCGACGCAAAGGTCGACCCTTACTCATGGAAGTGCGAGATACGTCTATTACGGGGGCAACCTCAACATCAAGTTACGGGAACAAAACCTTCACCCAAGAGATCCGACCATCAATGTGTGATGTATACCAACAAAGGGAACAAACCCCAAAGCGCTACAAAGAGGGCAAACTTTTAGCTTCCCCAAAAGAAGCGAATATCCGACACATCCAAAGGAGGGGGCAACCTTTAACATGTGTCGATAAACCCCTTCGTACGTGACGGGTAAAAAGAAAGCTTATAAGCATTTTCACCCCCACTTTTGCATAGATGAATTGCAGAGCAAGGTTCAAGAGCTACACACGCGTTCTAACAAGTGAAGAAAAATGTCACACCTGTCAGAAGCCGAGGTTAAAAGACAGTGCTCTCTCTAGTACAAGGGATGCAGAACGTTGTGTCCCATCGAGGGACAGAGCTCGCATCCTTGGGTAAAAGGGGGTCTATACTCTCCCCCTTGCACTTATATTCATATTCATGATTTACATCTATAAGTGCACCAATACCATATCACTCATGCTTATGTTCACAACCCGTCCATGCATAAATACATGTTTATGCTTGCACTCACGTGCATGCCCACATACACACTCCCATGTGTTCAAACATTTAGACATCCATGTACATGGCTGCCGTATATTCTTGCATACATTCATGTCCACGATCACAGCATGTCTACACCCACTTCCATACTTGTGTTTTTACTTGCACATATGCTAATACGCACCTTCATGTTCATGGTATATCCATCTCTACCCAAGTTAGCACCCTATAGGCATGTAGCTCACTCTCCCATACTTAGAAATTTTTTGGACCCAATTCAATTATTTTTTCCCGGCGTAGACTCACCCCATATGAAATTGAGGTACATCGACTCATATCCATGATTGCATTGCATCCCCATGCACGTACGTATTTTTAAAATGCATGCATGGAAAGGTTGGATTTTTTTTATTATCACGTCCGTATTTTACGAACACGTGCCTAGGCACGTGCACGTTTACTCTAACGTTTACAATTCCTCTATTTCAAGAAACGGAGGACAAGACCTGAAAAATGGACGTTTCGAATTTATGCATGATTTATTATTATTGAATTGGAGTCTCATGCATCCATACAAATTAATTAACACGTACAAGCTAGCTAAAGATGGATGATGCATGCATGCATGCATGCAACTAAGCTAGCTAGCTAGCTAATTCGTCGGGCGGGGCGGGGCGGACAAAGTGACAGAGGACAGCGTCTTGTTGAAGAGTTTGCCCTTAATCCCAAGGTACTCTTTCCACGTAATGCTTCGGTAGAGCTGCGGGTTATTCGGGGTGATCAATGTCGAAAATGGCGATAACATAGCAGTCCCGGGAGGTCCATAGAAAAATGCAAAGGTATGTCGGTCCGCGATCTTGTTCGGAAACACTCGATGCATCACGTTGTGGTATAACCCGTTGGATAGTAGAGTGGCCATGTCACCTAGATTGATGATGAGGGCACCCGGTATCGGGGTTACGGTGAGCCATCCGGTGCCTTCCTTGAGCACTTGCAACCCAGGCGATTTGTCTTGGTATAGTATTGTGAGAATGGTGGAGTCGGTGTGAGGCGCTAAGCCCATGGCTCGGTCCGGGTCGGAACAAGTCGGATATGAGTTCAATTGGAGGACAGTATCTGGCTTTTGACCTACCCATTCAATCTCATCTTCTAATTTGTGTATCCCCAAAGACTCTAGCATTATCCACACTAATTTCTCGCCTAGTTGTTTCATTTCCTTTTGGTACTCCGTAATCACATCACTGCAGTGCAGGACATAAATTAACTAACTCATTTAATTTACACAATTAAACATTAATTTTTATTCAAATGTTACAATTGAGCTAGTCAAATAAATCACACATAACCGACTGTGGATCAATTGAATAAGTATCAAATGTTAAACCCAGAATTTACCACACATTCCATATGTTATTCTAAAATAATTTTAAGATAATTGGTTAGTTCGTTCTTAAAATGATTTATATACATCAAATCAACAAACCGTTGAAAACGCATGTAGTATGAGATTATTAATACGTTACCAGAAGTTGGTGTAGTTCTGAGGCCATAAGCTACGAGCATGTTGGAATAAAGGCATTCGTACAAGTATTCACAACCTTCAACTAATATCCGGTTGGTGGCCACCTCTAGTGAATAAAGGAGTCGGTGAATTACAGGTGAACTTGACCATCCCATCCCTCATACCCTTAGTCAAACCCAACTGGTTTCCAAAGACGTGGTCACTTGGCCTTTTTCTTCAACACTACGTTCGTACGCCGGGAAGTGAACATTGAGCCTGACCTTAGGTATGAGTTCCGAGTCCGTGAGGATACTTTGGGCGCCTCTTCATAGGGAACCCGGGATCAATCACACGCTCGAGGTGAATAATTTTGCGCCCTTAGGAATCACGAGGATCCTAGCTAGCACAACCGAGCATGACCCCGTGGTCGAACGTGGCCCACGCAGTATGAAGCACGCGTCGATAGCATATCTGAACTAGTCAGGGGCGGGATATATCAATGATGCTACCGTGGAATATTTCATCTGGCCCTGAATGTGGAAGATGACGAATAGAGTCCATTGCGGCGATTTACAAAACGAAGATCAAGTCGCGTTTTACCGAGACTAAGTGATCGTTTCGCATAACCAAGTTTATCCCCCTGGTTCTCAGCCGATCTTGATATTGTATAGGTCCCTCTCACCTACAAGACGACTGTGCCTGTGTGACGAGGCAAGGCCCACATTCGACATAATTTTAACGGAAAACTTTTACACCATCCTACGACTCAGTTTATAGACCGTAAAATCCGATGTGCATGACGTCGATAAATCATGTACTCAAAATTTGCAATTCTTTATTCTATCAAAATATAATTTCAATAATCAAACTGATACAAGCCACTCATTAAATTCTACGCAATCCAAGCAGTTTTACGTGTTTTTCAAAAGTCTATCTGCGTAAAGGTTTAGTCAGTGGGTCCGCCACCATATTGTCAGTGGGCAAATATTCTAAAGTGATTATATTGTCTTCCACTACAAATTTAGCATAATTATATTTCACATCAATGTGCTAAGTCCTACTATGGTACTTTAGATTCTTAACTGCCGCAATGGCTGCCTGACTGTCGGAGTATACCTTCACAGTCTTACTCTCTTTGAGAGTGCCTAGCAATGCAATAAGAAGACTTTTTAGCCAGACCGCTTCCTGTGCGTTTTCGAGAGGGCAACGAATTCTGATTCCATCGTAGACAGCGCGACAAATGATTGCTTCTTGCTCGTCCATGAAATGGTGGCATTAACAAGGAGGAATACTCCTCCTTTGGTGGAATTACGATCTTCCGGATCGCCACCATGGTCGACGTCACTGAAAACCGGTCAGTTCTATATTCCTGCCCTCATAGCACAGTACGTAGTCGGCAGTACCTTTCAGATAACGTATGATACGTTTTATGGCATTTAAATGTTGATAGCTAGGGTCTGGTTGGAATCTTGCTACTAGGCCCACGTCGTAACAGATGTCCGGACGAGTGCAGAGCATGGGGTACATGAGGCTTTCCACCATGCTCAAATACTCTGCAATCCTCATCTGTTCACGCTCCTACAGGTTCTTCGGGCCATCACGCTATGACAACGCGCACCCGAGTACAATCGACGTCTCCATGGGTTTGGCATCTAGCATTCTGAATCTCTTTAACAGTTTATTGATATAAGATTCTTGAGATAGACATAATCTCCGGGCGGCACGATCTCTGGCGATTTTAATGCCTAAGATGTACGTAGCCTCTCCCATGTCTTTCATCTCGAATACTGATGCCAACCAGGACATCGATTGTTTCATGAAACTCACATCGTTCGCAGCAATGAGTATGTCATCCACGTATAAGGTTAAGATGACGTACTTAGACCCGGAGGTCTTAGTGTATACGCAGGGATCCTCATGGAGGTTCACGAATCTGTTTCCAACGATTTCCTCATGGAACCTGCGATACCATTGCCGAGACGATTGTTTAAGACCGTAGATAGACCTTAGGAGTTTACAAACTTTTCATTCGTTGCCAGGAGTAATAAAATCCTCCGGCTGCTCCATGTAGATCTCTTCCTCCAGGTTTCTGTGGAGGAATGCGGTCTTAACATCCATTTGGTGCAACAAGGGCAAGGATGGCCTTGATCGTGGTGTAACGCACAATCGGTGAGTATGTTTCATCGAAGTCCACTCCGTGCAGTTAGGTATATCCTTTCGCAACAAGTCGGGCTTTGTATTGCTCGATTTCTCCATCAGAAGTGAGTTTGAGCTTCAAAACCCACTTCGCCCCTATAGCTCTGCGTTTAACAGGTAAATCAACTAAATACCATACTGAATTAGCTTTCATTGAGGCGATCTCTTCCTCCATTGATTTCCTCCATTCCTTTGCTTGAGGTCCTTCCATTGCTTGCTTAACCGTTACCGGTTCATCAACAGACGTTAGAGTGAGTAATTCACCTCTCTCGATGGGATACTTCTTAGGAGAAGTTCATTGCCTTTGACTTCGTCTAGGCTCGATAATCCCATCTTGAGTCTGATCGATACTCCCACTCGTCGTAATGCTTCTTATCGGAGCATCACTCGCACTGGGAATAATGGCAGTGTTGGAACCTTGACTAACAACCTTTCTTGGACGTCCTCTCGGTCTCGGGATTTTACCTCCGAGATTAATTCTTTGATCACTAGGACCTGGAACCGAGTTGGTCACACGAACCCGCACGACCCCCACGAATTGCCAGCCCTACTTAGAATATTTCTTGACCTCAGAAGCGGAGCTAGAGGATACCTTCTTCCTATCCAAATCAACGGTGCGTTCGGAACGTTCCGCCTGCACATTATACGTTTTTCCATGAAACCAACCTACAAGGAGGAAACAAAAGATGAATGAAAACAAGAGGATTAATGACATACCAGACTCATGAAAGGAAGGGTCAAGTGAATCCCCGCCTCATACAAGTCCACCTCGGACACCCAAGACACAGGAAAATATTTCTTTGATAAATGATCTTCATGGTCTCCCTGTCCGAAGGAGAAAATCCCCCAAAAGTCGGCCAGTCATCCGAGCGACCGACGCAAAGGTCGACCCTTACTCATGGAAGCGTGAGATACGCCTATTACGGGGGCAACCTCAACATCAAGTTACGGGAACAAAACCTTCACCCAAGAGATCCGACCATCAAGGTGCGATGTATACCAACAAAGGGAACAAACCCCAAAGCGCTACAAAGAGGGCAAACTTTCATACTTGTGTTTTTACTTGCACATATGCTAATACGCACATATGCTAATACGCACCTTCATGTTCATGGTATATCCATCTCTACCCAAGTTACCCTATAGGCTCGTACCTCACTCTCCCATAGTTAGAAATTTTATGGACCCAATTCAAATATTTTTTCCCGGCGTAGACTCACCCCATATGAAATTGAGGTACATCGACTCATATCCATGATTGCATTGCATCCCCATGCACGTACGTATTTTTAAAATGCATGCATGGAAAGGTTGGATTTTTTTTATTATCACGTCCGTATTTTACGGACACGTGCACGTTTACTCTAAGAGCATCCTCATGTTTTGAATCCTCATGTTTTGAATTACGTTATGTCGCTCTTCTCTATCACATAGATTCGTTTCTCACAACGAATCAACTTGCACATATTTTACTTTGATTAATTATAAATATTAGTAAACTTAAGATAAATTCTATACCTTGAAATTTAAATGATCGATACGCGTGCAACGCACGCGTTAATAACTAGTATATATATATATATATAGGATTCATGAATTCCCATTCGCAGATGCTCAAGTCTTCTGGATTTTTACTCATTCATCTGATTCGAACCCTCTATGGATGGTGCCGATACTAACTTTTCTAGACGTGGCAGAGGTGACTCAAGATGGACAGAATCAGGTATACATGAAAAATGTTAGGTGTAATGAAATCTGTTAAATTACAAGTTATTTCAAGATATGATAGTACATTTTACATCCAGGTACATATATGTTTATTCAAATATTGTATTGATCAAGACATTAATGGTTGGTATAGTATAATAGTCTTCACGTATACTTTATTTTTGTTGGTTTACATTTATGTACACAAGGATGCAATACATTAATGTGATCCAGCACGATTCGATACAGATTAACTAAGCAAAACATAAATGCCTATGCCCTATCCATGTATACGTAATTACAGACTAGCGGAGCCAACACCGTTGTTAAAGTATAAATAATATACGAAGACTTCAACTATCACTTCGTGGTTATATGTGAGATGGTTTAGGGGACAATCTACAATTTCACATAATCTACTATGATCTACTTGTGTTCTACAAAAATTCAAACTATGCTCTTAGCTCTAGTACTATCTATCTATATAAAACTAAAAGTAAGTAAACAAATAGGACTTTTCGAATTTATGCATGATTTATTATTATTGAATTGGAGTCTCATGCATCCATACAAATTAGTTTCGAATTTATGCATGATTTATTATTATTGAATTGGAGTCTCATGCATCCATACAAATTAATTAACACGTACAAGCTAGCTAAAGATGGATGATGCATGCATGCATGCATGCAACTAAGCTAGCTAGCTAGCTAATTCGTCGGGCGGGGCGGGGCGGACAAAGTGACAGAGGACAGCGTCTTGTTGAAGAGTTTGCCCTTAATCCCAAGGTACTCTTTCCACGTAATGCTTCGGTAGAGCTGCGGGTTATTCGGGGTGATCAATGTCGAAAATGGCGATAACATAGCAGTCCCGGGAGGTCCATAGAAAAATGCAAAGGTATGTCGGTCCGCGATCTTGTTCGGAAACACTCGATGCATCACGTTGTGGTATAACCCGTTGGATAGTAGAGTGGCCATGTCACCTAGATTGATGATGAGGGCACCCGGTATCGGGGTTACGGTGAGCCATCCGGTGCCTTCCTTGAGCACTTGCAACCCAGGCGATTTGTCTTGGTATAGTATTGTGAGAATGGTGGAGTCGGTGTGAGGCGCTAAGCCCATGGCTCGGTCCGGGTCGGAACAAGTCGGATATGAGTTCAATTGGAGGACGGTATCTGGCTCCTGACCTACCCATTCAATCTCATCTTCTAATTTGTGTATCCCCAGCATTATCCACACTAATTTCTCGCCTAGTTGTTTCATTTCCTTTTGGTACTCCGTAATCACATCACTGCAGCAGGACATAATAAATTAACCGACTCCTTTAATTTACGCAATTAAAAATTCATTTTTATTCAAATGTTACAATTGAGCTAGTCAAATAAGATCATACATAACCGATTGTGGATCAGTTGAATAAGTATCAAATGTTAAACCCAGAATTTACCACACATTCCATATGTTATTCTAAAATATAATTTTACGCTAATTCATTAGTTCGTTCTTAAAATGGTTTACACACATCAAATCAACAAACCGTTGAAAACGCATGCAGTAAATGAGATTATTAATACGTTACCAGAAGTTGGTATAGTTCTGAGGCCATAAGCTACGAGCATGTTGGAGCGGTGGCCCCGTGACAGTGAATCCCTCGTACCACATATGCTTGGGGAATAAGGACGAGAAATGAGAAACTCCATAACCCGAGATATTGTCGGCTGATCGAGCCGCCTTGAGCTTTTGCTCCAATGGAAGAGAAAATAGGTTCTTGCACTCACCCTCCATCTCACCAAGGAGTTTTAATGGTACCCCATGGTTTATGACTTGAAAAACTCCCCAAGTCCTACATGCATGCCCTATCAATTCACTTGCATTAGGGTTTTGGAGGTCGATCACCGGCACCGACTCAGTCACCTCGGTTTTAGGGTAACTGCCTTGTTTCTGTTCATCATCCGTCCATGCATACGACTCTGGAAGCTCTTTCTGGGAGAGAAAGTCGAAGGAATGCTTCTGAGAAAGCTGAATGGGGAAATCATCTAAGAATTCTAACTCTTTTGAAGGCATAATGCTTCTTCTATGGCTCTGTTACTGTTAGAAATGATAGATATAATATGAGGCTGACCACTAGAGCTATATATAATATGGGTATTACATCATCTTCTATTATATTGCCTAAATAAATTAAACGTATCTACATAATATGGGTATTACATTCATCTAATTCTATTATATTGCCAAAATAAAATAAATGTATCTACATATTATGGGTATTACATTCATCTTCTATTATATTGCCTAAATAAAATAAATGTATCTACAATTTTGTTCAATGAATATACATTATTTAAATGCAATAACTTTAAATTTTTTTTTTTTTGTCTTTTTTGGAATTTTTGTTATGACATTTCCATAAAACAAAATATCTATGGAAAAAAATAAATAAAAGTGGAAAAAAAATTTATTTATGGCAGAATATTATAGCTAGTTATTCTAATCTAATATCCTATTTGAGATCCGATTAATAATAGGGAAAATAATGTAAATGATACAATATATTTGGAAGAGAAGGATTTTGATACCAACCTACACTCTAAGAAAACATATCCATTTACCTACAGTCGAAATCGGTATTAGATGGACTGTTAGTACCTAATTCTAACGAAAAGCGGCCTATTGTTAATACACATATAGGTATTCTGTATTAAATTTTATGACTGAAAAAATTGGTCATGAATAATTTCTTACCGACCAAACCGGTTAGGAAGTGGTATTTCATAAATTCGGTATTTCTGACCAAATTATTACCTGCGTATGGCTTTCTCGAAAACCTGGGAGGATGTGTCACCGGCGTGTAGACTTCAAGGGTCTGATGCTAAAGTTCTTTATCATATTTGTTAACAGGCGGATACGAATGCATTGTGTTTAGAACCTAAGTTTTAGTTTCCAAAAACGGTATTCAGAATAGAATTTTGCAAGCGGGAATTACACAGTTTTATTCATCACTTTGGTTAGTCATGAAAGCTTTACGACAAGGTCATTTCTATTAGTCATTTTTAGATATTCATACTTCGAGCCGAAAAAGTAGGTTGTACAGCATCTTCGATTATTTCTTGACGACATTTAGCATTCCAACAGCCAATGCCAAAGGTATTCTTGCGATTCGGTAGTAGTTAAATACAAATTGTTGATTTTAGAACCATCATGTGTGATTACAATGTAAGGATTTGGTCTGGGCATTTGGAAACTGATTGATAGTTTGAGTGTTTCAAAACATACTGCTATATAGTGTATTCAAAATTATCTCTTTCAATGTTGAATGTTTAATTTAACTATGCAAGTACCAATTGTTAATAGGGACTTGCTGACGCATCACATACTATTTCGACATGACACATTTAGTCTCGAGTCAGTTAAAATCCAACATATGGGACTGGAATCTGAAGAGAAGTTGTTGTAACGTGCTTGCAGGATTTTGTTCGTAATCCATGTATGTTGTCTTTACCATTGGACACCCTCTCTACTGATAGAGATGTTTTGATACATTCGTTATGATTTTTACATATGTTGTTTAGAGTCGGCACAATTGACGTATTATCGTCGGTTTTATAGAAAATGCAACGTCGGCATTAAACATACTTTTCTACATCATTTGGAATTGAAAATACTATGTTAACATCAACCGTCGAAGTGAAATTGAAAATGCCAATTTGAGATTTATTCCATTTGAAGTTGAAGTAATGTTTACTCATTTGATATTTTCCAAGAATTTTACAAACGAGTATTACATTAACTATATAGCACTATTCCAGTTGTTGTTGACTGATATAACTCTGCAAACTCGTACAAATCCTCAGTCTAGCAAACTAGGAGGAAATGTTGATATGGCACTTTTATGACCGAATACGAATCAATGAAGCTGTTATTAGCCTTTTAAGCAGCAGTTTGTCATTTATGTTGCTCCAAGTGCAATGTGCATCATTCACGAGCGTCTTGTTGGATTACGGGGACGTAATACTAGGAAACACTAAATCATGTACGTGCTAGTAATCACAATTACATAGCGGAAGAATTCGCACATACCTTTTAGATGAATCCTTTGCCCAAGATCTTGTGGAGGGAGTTCACGATCCACCAGTTGGAACCTCGTGCAAGTTCTTAGAAAGAAGTCCCACGAAGTACGTCTCCACAGCAAATCCTCTGATCAGTTCTTCAACGGGGACAGATCTTCGAATTGATTACTTCGAAAGCAATTTGGCACACCCTTGGTGACTAAGGAGGTTCGACCGAACTATAGGTGTATGGGGAGGAGGGTTTTTATCTCAAGTTACTCTAAGGAAGGAGTTGTTGATCACTTATGGAAAACCCCTAACACTCTTCTTTATATAGGAGGAGTAAAGTGGACTTTAGTCCACTTTACCCCCTATATTGATTTCGGCCGGTCTATTGATGTGGGAGGCCCAATATTTGGGCCTCTCATGTCAATTAGGAATTAGGACAAGCTCAATTACCTTAATATGACATCTACCCAATTTCTCAGGTAACACATAGAATATAACGGGCTACCATTTACGACGCCCGTACACCTTATGCTAACAGCTCCCACTCGCCGGAATGGGAGGGTGCCTGTTAATGTATCATTGTCCGAATCGCATTCCGATCTTGCCCCTGCTTCCGAACAGTTCATACGAGGTTTGTCGTGCGACCGGTGGATACGACGGGCATCGTGCTACTCATCTGTTAGGAGTGTTGTAGCGCCCGCGGAACGTTGATTCCCTGGCGTCAATCAACCTGTTAATAAAATATTAATCGTATCGCATTGTATCCTTGGTCAACAGTAATTCTCCAATTGCCAAGTTTCCACATAGGAATACTTCTCCAAGGCATCCGTACAAGTATTCACAACCTTCAACTAATATCCGGTTGGTGGCCACCTCTAGTGAATAAAGGAGTCGGTGAATTACAAGTGAACTTGACCATCCCATCCCTCATACCCTTAGTCAAACCCAACTGGTTTCCAAAGACGTGGTCACTTGGCATTTTTCTTCAGCACTACGCTCGTACGCCGGGAAGTGAACATTGAGCCTGACCTTAGGTATGAGTTCCGAGTCCGTGATGATACTTTGGGCGCCTCTTCATAGGGAACCTGGGATCAATCACACGCTCGAGGTGAATAAGTTTGCGCCCTTAGGAATCACGAGGATCCTAGCTAGCACAACCGAGCATGACCCCGTGGTCGAGCGTGGCCCGCGCAGTATGAAGCACGCGTCGATAGCATACATGAACTAGTCAGGGGCGGGATATATCAATGATGCTACCGCGGAATATTTCATCTGGCCCTGGATGTGGAAGATGACGAATAGAGTCCATTGCGGCGATTTAAAAAACGAAGATCAAGTCGCGTTTTACCGAGACTAAGTGATCGTTTCGCATAACCAAGTTTATCCCCCTGGTTCTCAGCCGATCTTGATATTGTATAGGTCCTTCTCACCTACAAGACGACTGTGCCTGTGTGACGAGGCAAGGCCCACATTCGACATAATTTTAACGGAAGACTTTTACACCATCCTACGACTCAGTTTATAGACCGTAAAATCCGATGTTATTAATCAGCACGACGTCGATAAATCATGTACTCAAAATTTGCAATTCTTTATTCAATCAAAATATAATTTTAATAATCAAACTGATACAAGCCACTCATTAAATTCTACGCAATCCAAGCAGTTTTACGTGCTTTTCAAAAGTCTCTCTGCGTAAAGGTTTAGTCAGTGGGTCCGCCACCATATTGTCAGTGGGAAAGTATTCTAAAGTGATTATATTGTCTTCCACTACAGATTTAGCATAATTATATTTCACATCAATGTGCTAAGTCCTACTATGGTACTTTGGATTCTTAACTGCCGTAATGGCTGCCTGACTGTCGGAGTATACCTTCACAGTCTTACTCTCTTTGAGAGTGCCTAGCAATGCAGTAAGAAGCCTTTTTAGCCAGACCGCTTCCTGTGCGTTTTTTGAGAGGGCAACGAATTCTGATTCCATCGTAGACAGCGCGACAAATGATTGCTTCTTGCTCGTCCATGAAATGGTGGCATTAACAAGGAGGAATACTCCTCCTTTGGTGGAATTACGATCATCCGGATCGCCACCATGGTCGACATCACTGAAAACCGGTCAGTTCTATATTCCTGCCGTCATAGCACAGTACGTAGTCGGCAGTACCTTTCAGATAACGTATGATCGTTTTACGGCCTTTAAATGTTGATAGCTAGGGTCTGATTGGAATCTTGCTACTAGGCCCATGGCGTAACAGATGTCCGGACGAGTGCAGAGCATGGGGTACATGAGGCTTTCCACCATGCTCAAATACTCTGCAATCCTCATTTGTTCACGCTCCTGCAGGTTCTTCGGGCCATCACGCTATGACAACGCGCAGAGTACAACCGGCGTCTCCATGGGTTTGGCATCTAGCATTCTTAATCTCTTTAACAATTTATTGATATAAGATTCTTGAGATAGACATAATCTCCGGGCGGCACGATCTCTGGCAATTTTAATGCCTAAGATGTACGTAGCCTCTCCCATGTCTTTCATCTCGAATACTGATGCCAACCAGGACATCGATTGTTTCATGAAACTCACATCGTTCGCAGCAATGAGTATGTCATCCACATATAAGGTTAAGATGACGTACTTAGACCCGGAGGTCTTAGTGTATACGCAGGGATCCTCATGGAGGTTCACGAATCTGTTTCCAACGATTTCCTCATGGAACCTGCGATACCATTGCCGAGACGATTGTTTAAGACCGTAGATAGACCTTAGGAGTTTACAAACTTTTCATTCGTTGCCTGGAGTAATGAAACCCTCCGGCTGCTCCATGTAGATCTCTTCCTCCAGGTTTCTGTGGAGGAATGCGGTCTTAACATCCATTTGGTGCAGCTCTAAATCGAGGCATGCAACAAGGGCAAGGATGGCCTTGACCGTGGTGTAACGCACATTCGGTGAGTATGTTTCATCGAAGTCCACTCTGTGCAGTTAGGTATATCCTTTCGCAACAAGTCGGGCTTTGTATTGCTCGATTTCTCCATCAGAAGTGAGTTTGAGCTTCAAAACCCACTTCGCCCCTATAGCTCTGCGTTTAGCAGGTAAATAAACTAAATACCATACTGAATTAGCTTTCATTGAGGCGATCTCTTCCTCCACTGCTTTCCTTCATTCCTTTGCTTGAGGTCATTCCATTGCTTGCTTAACCGTTACCGGTTCATCAACAGACGTTAGAGTGAGTAATTCACCTCTCTCGATGGGATACTTCTTAGGAGAAGTTCATTGCCTTTGACTTCGTCTAGGCTCGATAATCCCATCTTGAATCTGATCGATACTCCCACTCGGAATAATGCTTCTTATCGGAGCATCACTCGCACTGGGAATAACGGCAGTGCTGGAACCTTGACTAACAACCTTTCTTGGACGTCCTCTCGGTCTCGGGAATTTACCTCCGAGATTAATTCTTTGATCACTAGGACCTGGAACCGAGTTGGTCACACGAACCCGCACGACCCCCACGAATTGCCAGCCCTACTTAGAATATTTCTTGACCTCAGACGCGGAGCTAGAGGATACCTTCTTCCTATCCAAATCAACGGTGCGTTCGGAACGTTCCGCCTGCATATTATACGTTTTTCCATGAAACCAACCTACAAGGAGGAAACAAAAGATGAATGAAAACAAGAGGATTAATGACATACCAGACTCATGAAAGGAAGGGTCAAGCGAATCCCCTCCTCATACAAGTCCACCTCGGACACCCAAGACACATGACAATATTGCTTTGATAAATGATCTTCATGGTCTCCCGTCCGAAGGAGAAAATCCCCCAAAAGTCGGCTAGTCATCCGAGCGACCGACGCAAAGGTCGACCCTTACTCATGGAAGTGCGAGATACGTCTATTACGGGGGCAACCTCAACATCAAGTTACGGGAACAAAACCTTCACCCAAGAGATCCGACCATCAATGTGTGATGTATACCAACAAAGGGAACAAACCCCAAAGCGCTACAAAGAGGGCAAACTTTTAGCTTCCCCAAAAGAAGCGAATATCCGACACATCCAAAGGAGGGGGCAACCTTTAACATGTGTCGATAAACCCCTTCGTACGTGACGGGTAAAAAGAAAGCTTATAAGCATTTTCACCCCCACTTTTGCATAGATGAATTGCAGAGCAAGGTTCAAGAGCTACACACGCGTTCTAACAAGTGAAGAAAAATGTCACACCTGTCAGAAGCCGAGGTTAAAAGACAGTGCTCTCTCTAGTACAAGGGATGCAGAACGTTGTGTCCCATCGAGGGACAGAGCTCGCATCCTTGGGTAAAAGGGGGTCTATACTCTCCCCCTTGCACTTATATTCATATTCATGATTTACATCTATAAGTGCACCAATACCATATCACTCATGCTTATGTTCACAACCCGTCCATGCATAAATACATGTTTATGCTTGCACTCACGTGCATGCCCACATACACACTCCCATGTGTTCAAACATTTAGACATCCATGTACATGGCTGCCGTATATTCTTGCATACATTCATGTCCACGATCACAGCATGTCTACACCCACTTCCATACTTGTGTTTTTACTTGCACATATGCTAATACGCACCTTCATGTTCATGGTATATCCATCTCTACCCAAGTTAGCACCCTATAGGCATGTAGCTCACTCTCCCATACTTAGAAATTTTTTGGACCCAATTCAATTATTTTTTCCCGGCGTAGACTCACCCCATATGAAATTGAGGTACATCGACTCATATCCATGATTGCATTGCATCCCCATGCACGTACGTATTTTTAAAATGCATGCATGGAAAGGTTGGATTTTTTTTATTATCACGTCCGTATTTTACGAACACGTGCCTAGGCACGTGCACGTTTACTCTAACGTTTACAATTCCTCTATTTCAAGAAACGGAGGACAAGACCTGAAAAATGGACGTTTCGAATTTATGCATGATTTATTATTATTGAATTGGAGTCTCATGCATCCATACAAATTAATTAACACGTACAAGCTAGCTAAAGATGGATGATGCATGCATGCATGCATGCAACTAAGCTAGCTAGCTAGCTAATTCGTCGGGCGGGGCGGGGCGGACAAAGTGACAGAGGACAGCGTCTTGTTGAAGAGTTTGCCCTTAATCCCAAGGTACTCTTTCCACGTAATGCTTCGGTAGAGCTGCGGGTTATTCGGGGTGATCAATGTCGAAAATGGCGATAACATAGCAGTCCCGGGAGGTCCATAGAAAAATGCAAAGGTATGTCGGTCCGCGATCTTGTTCGGAAACACTCGATGCATCACGTTGTGGTATAACCCGTTGGATAGTAGAGTGGCCATGTCACCTAGATTGATGATGAGGGCACCCGGTATCGGGGTTACGGTGAGCCATCCGGTGCCTTCCTTGAGCACTTGCAACCCAGGCGATTTGTCTTGGTATAGTATTGTGAGAATGGTGGAGTCGGTGTGAGGCGCTAAGCCCATGGCTCGGTCCGGGTCGGAACAAGTCGGATATGAGTTCAATTGGAGGACGGTATCTGGCTCCTGACCTACCCATTCAATCTCATCTTCTAATTTGTGTATCCTCAGCATTATCCACACTAATTTCTCGCCTAGTTGTTTCATTTCCTTTTGGTACTCCGTAATCACATCACTGCAGTGCAGGACATTAATTAAACTGACTCGTTTAATTTACAAAATTATCACAATTAAACATACATTTTTATTCAAATGTTACAATTCAGCTAGTCAAATAAGATCATACATAACCGACTGTGGATCAGTTGAATAAGTATCAAATGTTAAACCCAGAATTTACCACACATTCCATATGTTATTCTAAAATATAATTTTAAGATAATTCATTAGTTCGTTCTTAAAATGGTTTACATACATCAAATCAACAAACCGTCGAAAACGCATGTTGTATGAGATTATTAATACGTTACCAGAAGTTGGTGTAGTTCTGAGGCCATAAGCGACGAGCATGTTGGAGCGGTGGCCCGGTGACAGTGAATCCCTCGTACCACATATGCTTGGGGAATAAGGACGAGAAATGAGAAACTCCATAACCCGAGATATTGTCGGCTGATCGAGCCGCCTTGAGCTTTTGCTCCACTGGAAGAGAAAATAGGTTCTTGCACTCACCCTCCATCTCACCAAGGAGTTTTAATGCTACCCCATGGTTTATGATTTGAAAAACTCCCCAAGTCCTACATGCATGCCCTATCAATTCACTTGCATTAGGGTTTTGGAGGTCGATCACCGGCACCGACTCAGTCACCTCGGTTTTAGGGTAACTGCCTTGTTTCTGTTCATCATCCGTCCATGCATACGACTCTGGAAGCTCTTTCTGGGAGAGAAAATCGAAGGAATGCTTCTGAGAAAGCTGAATGGGGAAATCAGCTAAGAATTCTAACTCTTTTGAAGGCATAATGCTTCTTCTATGGCTCTGTTACTGTTAGAAATGATAGATATAATATGGGGCGGACCACTAGAGCTATATATAATATGGGTATTACATCATCTTCTATTATATTTCCTAAATAAAATAAACGTATCTACATAATATGGGTATTACATTCATCTAATTCTATTATATTGCCTAAATAAAATAAATGTATCTACATATTATGGGTATTACATTCATCTTCTATTATATTGCCTAAATAAAATAAATGTATCTACATTATTTAAATGCAATAACTTTAAATTATTATTTTTTTTTGTCTTTTTTGGAATTTTTGTTATGACATTTCCATAAAGCAGAATATCTATTGAAAAAAAAAAAAAAACATTTCCATAAAACATAATATCTATGGCAAAAACAGTGGCCCCAAATAATTTTGAATATCCTGCCACATCTTTTGCCGCTCTGTTCTCCCTCCTTTTAACTAATTGTTGCTTTTGAATTAATTTTTTGTTAACTTCAGTTAATTAGTTGAGTCAATACATACTAAATTATAACATTTAATCTATTTGAACCTAGTAGATGAAATTGAGGGTACGCTATGTAAAAAACGTATATTTGTAATGTTTAAACGTATGTTGTTAGAATACTTATATAAATACAACATGTTTTAAAATGTATAAATCGTTTCAAAACAATAATAATTGTTATTTGTTTAAAAAATTGTTTGAAAAATATCGTTAAATACATTTCAAATGTCGAAGATGAACTGAGTCGTTTACAGTGTACAACATATAAACATTAATTAATTGCTTATACAAATGTTACAATTGAGTCAAATCGTAAGTGAATACTAAAATGTACAACCGTACTCTGCAACTCAAAAAGAACCAAAAACTAAAAACTGATAAACTATTTCCACGACTGGAATGAATTGGAGTGTTAGCGTAAAATAACGAGGTCTTAAAAAATAATGATAAGCTATTAGTGTCGTACAAAAAAAGAATGAGGGTTTTATACCTAATTAATGTGGGTCTTATATAGACTAATGAGGGTTTAGACCAAAACTATGGGGGTACTACAAAAAAATAAATCTGAGGTCCATGAGTATTTCTATCAATAATAAACATAAAGTCTCAATAAAAATATTCGAGAAAGGAGTAACCCCACTTTTGTTTGTGTACATAGACCACTAAACGTAGGGAATATGTACTATTATGGAAATACAACAAATGGTAGTGGCGGATCGATTACAGACCACACTTATAAAAGATGTAACATGTTTGTGATAGATTGAACATTTTCGTTGTGGAATTTTAGATATTAAGACGGTTAAATATGAATAACATAAGATGATGCACGAATTGAATACTGATATGGCCTGTTAGTACCGAATTCTAACGAAAAGCGACCTATTGTTAATACACATAGGTATTCTGTATTAAATTTTATGACCGAAAAAATTGGTCATGAATAATTTCTTGCCGACCAAAGCGGTTAGGAAGTGGTATTTCATAAATTCGGTATTAAATGTTCTGACCAAATTATTACCTGCGTATGCCTTTCTCGAGAACCTGGGAGGATGTGGCACCGGCGTGTAGACTTCAAGGGTCTAATGCTAAAGTTCTTTATCAGATTTGTTAACAGGCGGATACGAATGCATTGTGTTTAGAACCAAAGTTTTAGTTTCCAAAAACGGTCTTCAGAATAGAATTTAGCAAGCGGGAATTACACAATTTTAGTCATCACTTTGGTTAGTCATGAAAGCTTTACGACAATGTCATTGCTATTAGTCATTTTTAGATGTTCATACTTCGAGCCGAAAAAGTAGGTTGTACAGCATCTTCGATTATTTCTTGACAACATTTAGCATCCCAACAGCCAATGCCAAAGGTATTCTTGGGATTCGGTAGTAGTTAAATACAAATTGTTGATTTTAGAACCATCACGTGTGATTACAATGTAAGGATTTGGTCTGGGCATTTGGAAACTGATTGATAGTTTGAGCGTTTCAAAACATACTGCTATATAGTGTATTCAAAATTATCTCTTTCAATGTTGAATGTTTAATTTAACTATGCAAGTACCAATTGTTAATAGGGACTTGCTGACGCATCACATACTATTTAGACATGACACATTTAGTCTCGAGTCAGTTAAAATCCAACGGATAGGACTAGAATGTGAAGATAAGTTGTTGTAACGTGCTTGCAGGATTTTGTTCGTAATCCATGTATGTTGTCTTTACCATTGGACACCCTCTCTACTGATAGAGATGTTTTGATACATTCGTTATGATTTTTACATATGTTGTTTAGAGTCGGCACAATTGACGTATAATCGTCGGTTTTATAGCGAAATGCAACGTCGGCATTGAACATACTTTTCTACATCATTTGAAATTGAAAATATGTTAACATCAACCGTCAAAGTGAAATTGAAATACCAATTTGAGAGTTATTCCATTTGAAGTTGAACTAATGTTTACTCATTTGATATTTTTCAAGAATTACAAACGAGTATTACATTAACTACATAGCACTATTCCAGTTGTTGTTGACAGATATAACTCTGCAAACTCGTACAAATCCTCAGTCTAGCAGACTAGGAGGAAATGTTGATATGGCCCTTTTATGACCGAATACGAATCAATGAAGGTGTTATTATCCTTTTAAGCAGCAGTTTGTCATTTATGTTGCTCCAAATGCAATGTGCATCGTTCACGAGCGTCTCTACTTAAAATTACGAAAGGGCAACCATTAGTACCAACATAATTGAAGGTTGAAAACTTGAAATGCAATATGATGTTGATAAAGCAAACATTCAGACAATAAAGCTATATGGAGACGTATTTCATACATATGTTTACGAATAGTTATCAACATAGGTGTTAACTGTGTTAGCACATTATGTAGGCGGTTAAAACAGTGTTAATGCATGTAAACCTACGAACTAGTTAAACAATTAACATATAGAATGGTTAGATATTGATGAGGAAGTAAATACACTGCAATTAATTATGCCCTTGAACATGACTAAATACAAAATAAATTGATGGTTTTGGTGAAAAGAATGTGCAGTAGACCAATAGTTTACGCTGCAGTGCTCAAGTGATTCAACCATGGGTAGACAAAAAAAATAAAGAACATACATAAGCATTAGCGAAGTAGGCAAAATAAGAGGATGAATTGCAAAGGAGAGATTGCGATTTCACCTGAGGTTTATGTAATACCGAAATTGTTGACGTCGATGCACTTGCAAAGGGGAGTGACATGAGTAGAGTAATATAACTTGGGAACATGGCGGCGGGAAAGAGGTATAAAGAAGAGATGAAAGTTTAAAATCCCCACAAACAGTGGCCCCAAATAATTTTGAATTTTCCGCCACATCTTTTGTTGCACTGTTCTCCCTCATTTTCACTAATTGTTGCTTTTGAATTAATTGTTTATTCACTTCAGTTAATTAGTTGAGTCAATACATATTAAATTATAAAATTGAAGCTATTTGAACCTAGCTAGTAGATGAAATTGGGGGTACGCTATGTAAAAAACATATGTTGTAATGTTTGAACGTATGTGGTTAGAATATTTATATAAATACAACAGTGTATATATCGTTTCAAAACGTAGATAATTGTTATTTGCTTAAAAAATTGTTTGAAAAATATCGCTAAATACATTTTAAATGTCCAAGATGAACTGAGTCGTTTATAGTGTATCACAAATAAACATTAATTAATTGCTTATACAAATGTTACAACTGAGTCAAATCGTAAGTGAATACCAAAACATACAACCGTACTCTGCAACTCAAAAAGAACCAAAAACTAAAGACTTATTAACTATTTCCATGACTGGAATGAATTGGAGTGTTAGCATAAAATAATGAGGTCTTACGAAATATAATAAACTATTAGTGTCGTACAAAAAATAATGAGGGTTTTTATACCTAATTAATGTGGGTCTTATATAGACTAACGAAGGTTTAGACCAAATCTATGGGAGTACTACAAAAAAAAAAAAATAGAGGTCTAAGAGTATTTCTATCAAGAATAAACATAAAGTCTCAATAAAAATATTCGATAAAGGAGTAACCCCACTTTTGTTTATGTACATAGACCACTAAACGTAGGGAATATGTAGTATTATGGAAATACAACAAATGGTAGCGGCGGATCGATTACCGACCACACTTATAAAAGATGTAACATGTTTTTCATAGATTTAACATGTTTCGTTGTGGAGTTTTAGATATTAAGACAGTTAAATATGAATAATATATGATGATGCACGAATCGAATACTGATATGGCAAGTCGGATACTTTGAATTGCTTTGACAACTAGGGATGGATATCAGAGGGATACATCCAACCGGAGAAAACAATATTAACAATAAATTGAGAAACTTCATGATTTTTGTGTAAACAAGTAACTTCAGATGTGACAAAAAGACTTACTAGTATTATGTGTGACAACAAAATGAATGAAACAATAATAATATAAAGAAAATGATACACAATTTATTACTATGGAAAAAAAACAATAGTATATCATTGTATTGCAAATAAATGTTTATCTTTAAGAATTTTCAAAGAAATTCAAATTTGTATAAATACCCGCCACATATAAGTAACAAAACATTTTATATATATATAAAAAAAAGTATTTCAAATGAAAACTATAATAACAAATAACATCGACAAAGTATTATCTGACTATTTGGCTTTTGTTGGGTGATTAAATTCGAGGACTGAGCCCAGGCACGGGAAAACGATTTGGTTAGTGTAGGAGTAGATGATTAAGCTGATATAGTGTTGCAATAGTTCAACTTACCCGAGGTTGAACTGTTCACTCACAAGTACACTGAACATTAGTTTCCCCACTTCTATTTAAAAAGAAAAATATGATTTGCGTACATATTCGTCAGTCATCCGATTGCTCCACCACCCATGGCATCCCACTAGTGAAGTATAAAGACTGGACCACGCCTTAACCTATCACCTTACCAGTTGACGCAAGTCTGTTAAAACTTTAACAACTATTTTTGGAGAGTTATCATATAGTTGTCAGTCCAAAATTGCACATAGTATCAGAGCGCGCATGTCTGAATCGCCTTCAACGTCCCTCTCTCCCCCCCACTTGTAGCCTCAAACATCATTCTTCGTTGCTGAGATTCAAATGTGCGAGCTACGATACTATGTGAAACTGTAGACTATCCCCTATACCATCTCACATATAACCTTGAAGTGATATTTGAAGTCTTCGTGTATTATTTAAACTTCAAAAACGGTGTTGGCTCCGCTAGTGGGTATAGTGGCACATGCTGTAATTACGTATACATGGATAGGGCATAGGAATTTATGTTTTGCTTAGTTAATCTGTATCGATTCGTGCTGGCTCTCATTAATTTATTGCATCCTTGTGTACATAAATGTAAACCAACAAAAATAAAGTATTCGTGAAGACTGTTGTACTATACCAACCATTAATGTCTTGATCAATACAACATTTGAATAAGCGTATATTTACCTGGATGTAAAATGTACTATCATAGCTTGTAATTTAACAGATTTCATTAAACCGAACACTTTTTCGTGTAATGAAATCTAATTTTTTTGCCATAAATAAATATTTTTTTTTTTCACTTTTATTTATTTTTTTGGCATAGATATTCTGTTTTATGGAAATGTCATAACAAAAATTCCAAAAAAGACAAAAAAAAAAAAGATAATAATTTAAAGTTATTGCATTTAAATAATGTAGATACATTTATTTTATTTAGGCAATATAATAGAATATGAATGTAATACCCATAATATGTAGATACATTTATTTTATTTAGGCAATATAATAGAATTAGATGAATGTAATACTCATATTATGTAGATACGTTTATTTTATTTAGGCAATATAATAGAAGATGATGTAATACCCATATTATATATAGCTCTAGTGGTCCGCCCCATATTATATCTATCATTTCTAACAGTAACAGAGCCATAGAAGAAGCATTATGCCTTCAAAAGAGTTAGAATTCTTAGCTGATTTCCCCATTCAGCTTTCTCAGAAGCATTCCTTCGATTTTCTCTCCCAGAAAGAGCTTCCAGAGTCGTATGCATGGACGGATGATGAACAGAAACAAGGCAGTTACCCTAAAACCGAGGTGACTGAGTCGGTGCCGGTGATCGACCTCCAAAACCCTAATGCAAGTGAATTGATAGGGCATGCATGTAGGACTTGGGGAGTTTTTCAAATCATAAACCATGGGGTAGCATTAAAACTCCTTGGTGAGATGGAGGGTGAGTGCAAGAACCTATTTTCTCTTCCAGTGGAGCAAAAGCTCAAGGCGGCTCGATCAGCCGACAATATCTCGGGTTATGGAGTTTCTCATTTCTCGTCCTTATTCCCCAAGCATATGTGGTACGAGGGATTCACTGTCACCGGGCCACCGCTCCAACATGCTCGTCGCTTATGGCCTCAGAACTACACCAACTTCTGGTAACGTATTAATAATCTCATACAACATGCGTTTTCGACGGTTTGTTGATTTGATGTATGTAAACCATTTTAAGAACGAACTAATGAATTATCTTAAAATTATATTTTAGAATAACATATGGAATGTGTGGTAAATTCTGGGTTTAACATTTGATACTTATTCAACTGATCCACAGTCGGTTATGTATGATCTTATTTGACTAGCTGAATTGTAACATTTGAATAAAAATGTATGTTTAATTGTGATAATTTTGTAAATTAAACGAGTCAGTTTAATTAATGTCCTGCACTGCAGTGATGTGATTACGGAGTACCAAAAGGAAATGAAACAACTAGGCGAGAAATTAGTGTGGATAATGCTGGGGATACACAAATTAGAAGATGAGATTGAATGGGTAGGTCAGGAGCCAGATACCGTCCTCCAATTGAACTCATATCCGACTTGTTCCGACCCGGACCGAGCCATGGGCTTAGCGCCTCACACCGACTCCACCATTCTCACAATACTATACCAAGACAAATCGCCTGGGTTGCAAGTGCTCAAGGAAGGCACCGGATGGCTCACCGTAACCCCGATACCGGGTGCCCTCATCATCAATCTAGGTGACATGGCCACTCTACTATCCAACGGGTTATACCACAACGTGATGCATCGAGTGTTTCCGAACAAGATCGCGGACCGACATACCTTTGCATTTTTCTATGGACCTCCCGGGACTGCTATGTTATCGCCATTTTCGACATTGATCACCCCGAATAACCCGCAGCTCTACCGAAGCATTACGTGGAAAGAGTACCTTGGGATTAAGGGCAAACTCTTCAACAAGACGCTGTCCTCTGTCACTTTGTCCGCCCCGCCCCGCCCGACGAATTAGCTAGCTAGCTAGCTTAGTTGCATGCATGCATGCATGCATCATCCATCTTTAGCTAGCTTGTACGTGTTAATTAATTTGTATGGATGCATGAGACTCCAATTCAATAATAATAAATCATGCATAAATTCGAAACTAATTTGTATGGATGCATGAGACTCCAATTCAATAATAATAAATCATGCATAAATTCGAAAAGTCCTATTTGTTTACTTACTTTTAGTTTTATATAGATAGATAGTACTAGAGCTAAGAGCATAGTTTGAATTTTTGTAGAACACAAGTAGATCATAGTAGATTATGTGAAATTGTAGATTGTCCCCTAAACCATCTCACATATAACCACGAAGTGATAGTTGAAGTCTTCGTATATTATTTATACTTTAACAACGGTGTTGGCTCCGCTAGTCTGTAATTACGTATACATGGATAGGGCATAGGCATTTATGTTTTGCTTAGTTAATCTGTATCGAATCGTGCTGGATCACATTAATGTATTGCATCCTTGTGTACATAAATGTAAACCAACAAAAATAAAGTATACGTGAAGACTATTATACTATACCAACCATTAATGTCTTGATCAATACAATATTTGAATAAACATATATGTACCTGGATGTAAAATGTACTATCATATCTTGAAATAACTTGTAATTTAACAGATTTCATTACACCTAACATTTTTCATGTATACCTGATTCTGTCCATCTTGAGTCACCTCTGCCACGTCTAGAAAAGTTAGTATCGGCACCATCCATAGAGGGTTCGAATCAGATGAATGAGTAAAAATCCAGAAGACTTGAGCATCTGCGAATGGGAATTCATGAATCCTATATATATATATATATACTAGTTATTAACGCGTGCGTTGCACGCGTATCGATCATTTAAATTTCAAGGTATAGAATTTATCTTAAGTTTACTAATATTTATAATTAATCAAAGTAAAATATGTGCAAGTTGATTCGTTGTGAGAAACGAATCTATGTGATAGAGAAGAGCGACATAACGTAATTCAAAACATGAGAAAGAGAAAAGGATAATTAAGTAAAAAATTAACTAATGTCTTCAGTTACGGTACTAAGTTAGCCTTATAGTTAGATATATAAATGAGTTGGGTCGAGCATTACGATGGTCATTAACGGCTCAATTGTATCTAACTCATCAACTTGAGGTGTCAAGAATGTAAACTTGTTCTTAACTACTTAGAGTCATCAATGGACAAATTTGATCTATACAAACGTAATTATATACAATATCACAATACCAACAAAATTTAATTTAACAATAAAGATAAAAATAAATCACAAAAATATAAAGTTTAGACTTGAATTTACAAAAATATTTAGTTAACATTAATTAGGTTGTACACAATGTGATTGGATTAACAAATAAAAGAACTAAATTAATAGTTTGAGTCCATAAATATTGGATGATGAGTAAAATGTTATTTATACGTGGTCAAACTTCAAGAACCACATTTCACCCATATTTTGACTTGTTATATATATAATTTGGTAAGTGGCCGATCTATGTGAAAGAAAAATCTCAACAGGCAGAACATATATCACTCGATCTATATAATTCGTTGAATATTTTTTTTTACATGTATCTGAAATTTGAACGGAATGAGTATGATAGGGCTGACTTAAATTGATATGAATATTGGATTGCAGTTGATTATAATTACTATGACATGCCGACTAAGCGACCTTAAAAAAATAACAAAATTTAAATAATGATTTAGTAATAATATTAAAGATAAATAAATGTTTCTCAAATATAATAATGACTAAATTATTAATTTTATAAAATATAGGAATTAAATATAATATATTTTTTGTTAATAAAGTGAAAATGTGTCAAAGATGTCTATTGAGGGTGAGGACCCAACACAAATAATATATTGGTATATAGATATGAGAGAGCGATACGCGAATCCCATCCACATAGGTTTTTATTATAAGGGAATAAGATATATTATAGATAAATATATCTTATTATATTTAGATAAATATATCTAGATTAGAAATAGATATATTCTTAGTATATTATCAGATTATGTTTCTTATTATATTGCTATAGATATAGTCTTGTATCTATATATATAGGTACATGTACTCAACCCTAAACAAGATCAATAATACAATTATCATTTTTCTATATGGTATCAGAGCCTTTCAAACTCCAACGAGTACAACTTACAAGTCGTCGCCCACCATCGCCGCTGTCCAGGGGCGGTCGGCACCGCCGTCAACTATGAAAATGTCATGCCTGCCGCCCCCTTTTAAAACGCAGTTCAGAACAGTCATAAGGGACTCCAAATCGTGTAAATGTGACTTTTAACGTAACGTACGTATGTGAATGGAGTCATTTACATGATTAATCATACTAATTAAGAGATTTTAATTTTGTCGATCCTAATCAGGGTCTGACCCAACCATAAGTCATTAACTTGGTCAATTTAGACCTAGAGTCGGATTGATATTTATTATTGACTAAATAGATAAACAGAAGAGTAATAAAACCATAGTGTGGGTAAAACCAAAAATTTACTACAAATTACTATACACATTATGAAAAAAAATACAAGGCTGGTTGAATCAACTAGTAGAGCGAGTTGTGTTCCCGTAGGCGACTCGATGTTCAATTCCGCCGGAGCCGCGCTAGGGATGTAAACGAGTCATGCTACTCGTGAGTTACTAGTGATCGGCTTAGTCAATATTCGAATTCAACTTGCTAAATTTCGAGCCATATATCAGACATAATCAATGATGATAGATCTTCACGTGCTCCGCACGCAGCTCCGCCCGTCAACCGCCGCCACACCACCTTCCGGCCTGTAGTACCCGTTTTCGGGTCGGGTCCCACGACGCCTTGTTCCTAGAAACCGCCGCCGGCTGATCGACGCTCTTGGTCTTATAAACAAATTAATAACTTATAAACTGTTTGGATTTGTTATACGTAATATTTTGGTATCTAAGTTTAATTTATTGAAATTGACTGTTTAAGTTTTAACTTTATTAAAATTTGATTTTCCATCCATTTTCTCTACCAAATTTAATAGAATAGTGTGAAAAGTAGAAAATACCCATTTATACTTACTATGGCCAACACCCAACTCCGGTCAGGCACCACCAATTTTGGCCGGCCGCCATGCAATTATGGGTAATTTTGAGACTTATTTTTTACTGGGGCAAGTGATAAACACATAACCAAATTTTGCCAATTTTAACAGCAAATTTAGATGGAGCCAGCAAATTTCATCAAAGTTGAAATTTCACACACTCAATATTAACAATTTAAACTTCAGCCACCAAAATTCCACATAAGTCAAACTTCAAACAGGTTCTTAACCCTATATAATAATTATATATATTTCCGATGATGACACTAAATCTCCCTTCTTACAAATGAGGAGAAAAACAAGAACTTAGATTTCTATAAACACAGAGCCACTACTGCAACTCAGACATAATCAATGATGATAGATCTTCACGTGCTCCGCACGCAGCTCCGCCCCATCAACCGCCGCCACCCCACCCTCCGGCCTGTAATACCCGGTTTTCGGGTCGGGTCCCCACGACGCCTTGTTTCTAGAAACTGCCGCCGCCGCTTGATCGGAGCTCTTGACCTTCAGCAACGCGCCGGCGCCGCTGCTCCCGGTGGCTGTGTTTGCAGAGCTGATAATAAGGGCAGCTCCGTTTGTTGACGTGGCGGCTGCGTAGAGGCGCCTGCCGAAAGAAGCGGATGCGAAAGTGGAAATAAGCTTGGCAGCGTTTGAGAAAGTTGAGCGAGCCATTGTTAGAGAAGAAAGTGTCGATCTGTTGCAGAAGAAGAAGAAAATTTGTTGGAGAGAGAAGAGGAGAACGTTGTGTGTAGGAGAGACGAGTGACGAGGTGGAGTTTATATAGAGCTCTGACTTGTGAGGAGTGTATTATTGAGTGTTAGGTTAATTATCAGATGGTTAATATTTAAAATAAGGGTTAATAGATCTTTGGTTGTTTGATTATTTTTAGGTTTTGGTATATGATATTTTTTTTTCCCTAGTTTTGGTACCATATGTTTGCAGATTTTTCTAATTTTGGTCTGACCGTTACATTCCGTCCATTTTTTCTGTTAAGTGACATGTGCAGGTCGCGTGACCACCCTAAACTTTCAATTTTGTTCAACTTTGGAGAAATTGACACCCTAAACCTAGTTCAATTTGGGCGAATTGAACTACGTTTATGGGTCAAATTTGCGAGAATTGACATCCTAAACCTTGTTCAATTTGAGCAAATTGAACTACGTTTATGGGTCAAATTTACGGGAATTGACACCCTAAACCTAGTTCAATGGGTCAATTACTCCAAATTTGAACAAAATTGAAAGTTTAGGGTAGATCACGTGACTTGCACATGTCACTTAACGAAAAAAATAGATGGAATATAACATGTGGTTAAAGTTTTCAAACTATACTCAACATGAAAAGTTTCTCATATTATTGTGTTCATACTTCATAATATCGTGTTTTGTTGTTTATAATTTATATATATGTTTACACACATAGTATTTTTCATAAATATTGATGTCGTGTTAACATGTTTAACCTTAATTAACTAGGGTCCAGTCCAGCTAGTTAGGGCAACTGGGCAATGAGAAAAGGAAGAAACGTAGAAAGAAAGGCAATGACCGACGAGAAGGGCGCGTGAAAGCTGCTTTATAATGCGTGGTCAATGCTATGCTCTCCTCATATTGTTGTGGAAAAGGATAAGCCAGGTAGGCCTCTATAATTGCAAATGCAAGCTTCCTGCAGATATTTTCTTTCTCTAGATAGATATTTTCTCTGTTGCTAAATCATTTCCTAAAGTAGTAATGCCTATAATAAAAAAACATTAGATTTTTACGTGTTTTAATGAGCATATACAGATGTTTAGAAATTATTATCATTTTTTTTAAATATTGTTGCTTCAAGAGATATTTTATTTATTTAGGTATGTATGAGGGAAGTCGAAATTATAAGAAAAATATACATATATTTTTTTAATAAAACTAAAATGTTTTAATTAGTAAAATCTTAATATGAGAATGTAGTTTTGATATTTGATGTGACACATCCGTATCGTAAATTTGTAATATAATTTTGTATAAAGGTGTTAGTATAAAAGGTTTACTTCAAAAAGATTAATTGTTTATAAATATATATGAGTTAAATTGGTTTTCTTTTCTAGCTTCACTTTTGAATATTCCTAAATTATAGTGTAAAAAATAATATGTAGTTATTATGTTCAGAATTAACCTTTAAAAAAAAGAGCAAATATAGATGTTTAGAAATTATTATCATTTTTAAAAAATAATGTTGCTTCAAGAGATATTTTATTAATGTATGTACGTATGAGGGAAGTCTAAATTATAAGAAAAATATATTTTTTTTATAAAACTATACAAAATGTTTTAATTAATAAAATCTTAATATGCGAATGTAGTTTTAATATTTGATGTGACAAATCCGTATTGTAAATTCGTAATATAATTTTGTATAATGGTGTTAATATAAATGGTTTACTTCAAAAAGATTAATTGTTTACAAATATATATGAATTAAATTGGTTTTATTTTCGAGCTACACTCTTTGAATATTCCTAAATAATTTTGGCCCCAGCTAACTTTTGAATATGCGACACTTTAACGCAAGTAGAAAGCTGCATGATTAAGGAAGCACGTCGGCCACTTGCTCCTTTCACAATAGACAGTGACAACTGGAACTGATTATCCAACTAATAATAATGCATTGTAATTTAGGATACTCTAAATTATTTTTACCAGTATAATTATTATACTTGTAAACTGTTAGCTCGAGTTTGGACTGTTAAACAAATTGTTAATTGAATTCTCTTTTTGTAAAAATTACTAGCTCAAATTTCGCATTTATAGACAATTGCTAGCTGATTTTTTTTTTAATGGATTTTTTTTAGTTCAGGGTTCACTTTGCGGAGTAGAGATCTTTAATCGACTATGGTAACTTAACATCGACCATGATGATATTTAGTCGGTCTTTCGAGGAGAGACATTTGATCGACCATGGTGACTTGACGTCGACTCGTCGAGCACGGTGATCTTTGGTCGATTTTCAGGTAGGGGCCTTTGATCAACTAGGGGTGAAACCAAAATCCGGTTGGTCTGAAAAATCGGTGAAAACCGAACCGGTCCGGACCGAAAAAACCGAATTCGAAATATTAGGTTTAGTTTTTGGTCGGATTTTTTTACTCTAGTTCAGTTTTTCGGTCCGGTTCGGATTTTGAGTTTTGAGGACCGTGGAGACCGAACCGACCATTATGCAAACTAAATATATACAATATATATTATATTAGTTGATATTAATCAATATAATTAATTATGTTAATATAAATTATGAAATAGGCACTTAGGAAAATTATTTTTTCTAATTTTGTTTTATAATTTATTTAATTATATAAATGTATGTTATTTAATATTTTTCATTTCGATTTAATAAATTCCATGAAATAACGAGAATTTTAAATGAGAATTGTTAATTTGGGTTTTTCGGTTTAAAAACCGAAAACCGTACTACCAATGGGCGGTTTATTTTTCCTCACACGGTTTTTTGGTCAAATTTTTTTAAAGAAAAAAACCGGACCGAAAATACAGGTATCCGACCGAATCAAGCAAAAAACCGGTCCAACCGGTCCGGTTCCCCTATGTAGTAAAATAATATTAGTAAACTCATTATTATTTGTTAATTAAAAATAATAATAATATATAAAAACGTATTAATATATGCATATTATATATATATTTTGCCATCACATATTATATAAATAAAAATGATACAAATTCCGATTGTTGTGTTCCGTGAAATTCCGAATGAGAGAGAAACTGAATATGACCCCAAAGTTGACGTTAATTACAGTGGTTGCCATCATCTCTCACTTCGGAATATGTCGGAACATATTCTCGAAACGAGTATCCAGAAAAGATACACGTTCCGATTCTAGTATGCCTATTTGTTCCGACTGTCAGTTGTAGGAAATTGACCAAAAAGTTCATAGTATTTACAGACATTGCCACTGTATCTTGTTCGTGATTTTGCGGAACCCTAAAATCGGCAAATGTATCAAAGATCTATATATATATATATAATACGGAAATAGTTGAGCCCACATACTTATCCAACTAATATTTTAGTTGTTTAGCCCAAATTGAAAATCTAAACCCATCCAAATGTAGCTAGTGTTTTTTAGGCCCACTAATGTGTGTTAAGCCCATTTTAGGCATTTAGTGGCTATCTTCTTCGTCTTCAACCTCCAAATCAGCTTCAACTTCAATTTGGATTTCAAATCTACCCCTCCCTTTTTCGTCATCGATCAAATAATACTATTCTGCTACTCGATGATCCAACCTCTAATCGGCCAATAACATCCAGTGTCTTCACCTCACTTCACTCTCACTACAACTCAGTACCGAGTAATGGCTGTGCTTTCCGACCCTAGCAATACCCTCACTTGATCGGCGACGGAGGCCCACCGCGATCCGCCATTATGTTGCATGAGCTCCTGTTGGCGCTGCTCGGCTACACTGGAGACCTCATCGTTGACGAGAGAGACCACCAGAAGTCCCTCGGCGTTACGTTGTCTCCCGACGCCCCCATTTCCGAGGAACGCACCTTCAAGCTTGCCCCAGATATCTCATTCATTGAGCAAAGCGACAGGTTTGCTTGAATTTCCATTATATGGCTTGTTGTAGTTTAATTTAATCGATTATGTGTGAAACTTTGGATTTCTGGTTCTCATAGTTGGAATTGTATCAATTTCACTTTGTTGAGTACCGGACACAATGTGATCAATTCAAACAATCTAGCACCTGTTTGAAACTGGATAGCTTTTGATGATGAAGCTGGTTTCTTCTGTTAATCGTAGTTTGATGGGAAAATGCTGCTCGTTCTGACTTAGCTATAGAAAATGTAATTGGAATATTAGTGCACGGCCCAGCTAAGTTACTTCAGGTGGTTTGGATGTTGCATTTGAGGGGGAATGGTTAGTGTGCATTATATGCTAGTTATTAAGGCTCTTGCCTGTTTGTGTATTGCAGGGATTTGATTGAGAGGCTAATCACCTTAGGTTTCTATTATCGGGAGCTAGATCGCTTTGCAACAAAGTCTAGGAATTTAAGTTGGATAAGGTCCCCAAATGTGTCTCCTTTGGAAAGACTTCCAGAGTTGTCAAAAAACAAGCAGGATAAGCCAAGTGTGTATCGCCGAGCTATTGCAAATGGTATTGTTGAGATACTATCCATCTACCGCTCTGCTGTTTTGCACATTGAGCAGAAGCTGTTGTCAGAAACTTTGCCCATTTTGGCTACCATCACTCAAGGCCTCAATAAGGTATAATTTGTTCCTACAGACCGTTTTATATTATTTGAATTTCTCTACGTGGGCTTTCATTTCATATGCCAATTAACTTGGTTCTTGTTCCAGTTTTTTGTTCTCTTGCCTCCTCTATATGAACTTATTCTTGAGATAGAACGTGATGATATACGTGGAGGACAGCTACTTAACCTGTTACACAAGCGATGCCACTGTGGCGTGCCTGAACTGCAAACATGTATTCAGAGGTATACACTTTGTTATTTTGCAAGAAGTAACTCCTGTTTTATTAAATAAATTCCATATAGTAGACATTGCCCCAAAAGAATGACTCTTTTCTACCAGGGTCAATAAATTTTTTGAGGTCAGATTTTGAATCTGCTGTGTAATTCTTTCAAGCAAGTATGCTTGAGGAAAGTTAGATATGTTGATTACTGGATAAGTGATCAACTGACATATGAGTCCCATATGCTGCAAATAATATCTGAAGGGATGAAAAGATCACTCCGTTTCTTCTTAAGTGCTTGGCTTGTGATCCACTTAAATATGATATGCTCCAATGAATTTCTGAAGGGAATAATCCTTTTGTTTTCTCCTGAACAATGTAGGCTTCTGTGGCATGGGCATCAAGTCTTGTATAACCAACTTGCATCATGGATGGTTTATGGGATTTTGCAAGACAAACACGGAGAATTCTTCATTAGGAGGTATCGAAGCCATATATACATATAACATGAACTAATATCTTACAGTAGTTCTCATGGCACAAATCTGTCTATGAATGTTTAGCTACAGTTCACTTATGACACTGAATTACTACTATTGGTGCCTATACTTATTGGACAATGATGTTAACTATGCACCTGTAAGCAACAATATGCAGGAATACAGCCAAATTCTTATGTGTTTATATATATAAGTATATATACCTGGTGAGAGTTCCATAGTTCTTTCTCGGGCCTTTTTGTGTTGGTCTGTAGAATTTCATAAATTTATTTATTTCTTTTCAGGCAAGAAGAGAGGGATGTAAATAACAGCTCATCCCAGCCAGAGTTGTTAAAAAAGTTGGGCCGCTTGTCTATGGATGACGCATCTTTGACAGATTGGCATATGGGGTTTCATATATATCTGGTATGACAAAACATTTTTCCTTCTTTTGATTCTCTTCTCTTCCCTTTCCTTTCATTGTTTGTTTTTTTCTTTGGTGCATCTAACTGTCGATAGAAATTTCACATTGGTATATGAGGAATTACACATGTGCTTCATTTTCCGGGATGGCAAAATACATAAGAGTATAAAAATAAATTGGTTACAATCTAAACCAATAATGGTCTTTTAATGTACACGGCACTTGTATTACTGATTGCTTACTGGGCCTTAACTTTGGAGGTCAGCTTGGTTAGCATATTGGCGTGATAATGCATGTCATCATTGCCCTGAACTGGATACTTCTCGTGCATCATGACTAATGCTATCTAAATCTAGGTGGTCGTCTTATTGATCATTTCGACTTGGTATCATGTTACGGAGTTGAACTCTTGGTTTACAATTTTGAGAAAAGAACTTATGTGTTCGACCTATCAAATATCATCATAATTTATGTAGTTCGTGTCATCAAAGCTGCAAAATATTCGGGTGGAGAGGGGAATCAAGCAGGATTTGGAATAAGCAGATTGAGTTCATGTTGATTTTTTACATAGAACCAGCATAAGAAGAACTAAGTTTTAGCTTTACAGGTTGTGTTTTGATTTGAAATTGGATCTCTAACTAAATAGTGCAAGACCTTCAGGTCTATATTCTATATTTTCAGGTTTTTTTTTCTTCCAGATTCTGATAATATTCGGTTTAATTCTGTAGGATATGCTACCCGAGTATATTCATATGCGTGTTGCAGAATCAGTATTATTTTCTGGTAAAGCTGTCAGGGTTCTTCGCAATCCAAGTGCTGCCTTCCGGTTTCAAGATGCTGGAAGTCATCATCAAATGCCAAAGGGATCACAGAAAATTCAAAGATTCACTGAACGGTTCCTTTTCCAAAAGAAGCTCTCTGAGGACTCAAACCTTGCTGGGGAGGATTTACTTCCTCAGTCTGAAGCTGATAAAATCGAATCAATGCTTCGAGACCTGAAGGTCTATAAATCCAAAGAACTGAAGAAGATTCAGTACTACAAGTTTTCCTGTGGTGACTTTTATGTGTTGATAGAACGCCGAATTCCTAAACTTATCCTTTTTCCAAATGTCTCTTCTTGTTGGTGTTTGTAGGAATCGTCTGAGTTTCATAAGAGGTCATTTGAATGTGCTATTGATTCTATTCGCGCCATTGCAGCTAGTCATCTTTGGCAGGTAATGAATTTGCAGATTTTGCAGATTCTCCATTTTAGAAACTCATTGCTTTTCACTTTTCTGTTTCTGCAGCTTGTGGTGATTCGTGCCGACTTGAATGGACATCTTAAGGCTTTAAAAGACTACTTTCTCCTGACAAAAGGAGACTTTTTCCAGGTACATATTCGCCTCCATAGTTATTACTTTTTGTGACGTCGTCTACTCTTCATTGATTAAACACCCGCATTTGGTAGGTTTATTTATTATTTGGATAGTGTTAGCTCTAGAAGGAATTTCCAATGACTGTGCTTATATATATATATATATTACTTTTTAACTTATTTAATTCAAGTTTTCTGATCAAGAAAGCAAATTGGAGCTTATATGCATAATATGATTTTCTTCACACCAGTGCTTTCTTGAGGAAAGTCGGAAGTTGATGCGCCTTCCGCCTCGTCAGTCTACTGCTGAAGCTGATCTTACAATCCCATTTCAGTTGGTTAGTTTTGTTGCAGTTATTATTTGTTATCCAAGCTATTACATTCAAAATACTTATAACTTCTGCATTAAAATTGGAAAGGCTAAGAAAGCAAAATGGCTTTAACTGCAGGCAGCCATAAAAACCATTGGCGAGGAAGACAAATATTTTTCTAGAGTATCACTGCGGTTGGTGCTGCTGACTATATCTGTTTATGCTTTTACCATAGAATGACCACTTCCAATCGCTCCACTGTTGGAAGTTCAGTTTGTTTACTGATATATTCGTTCTCATGTCTAATAGGATGCCTTCTTTTGGAATTCCAGTAAAATCCGCACAACTGGACATAACTAAGGGAAAACCAAGTGCTGGTGCTCCGTCTAATAACTCTTCAGATGCATCCATTGACGGCTGGGATGGTATTTCTCTGGATTATTCCGTCGATTGGCCTCTTGAGCTGTTCTTTACACAGGAAGTCCTCTCAAAGTAGGATTCTGCTCTTGATGCTATTTATTTATTTATTATTTATGTTTCCATTTGTTATATTTATTTATATTTTGTGCATCTAATATACAATGGATTGCTATAGGTACCGCAAGGTTTTCCAATATTTACTACGTCTCAAAAGAACACAAATGGAACTGGACAAGTCATGGGCATCTGTGATGCATCAAGACCATGCAAAAATAGCTGGACAACAGGCTGACCAGCCTCAGCAAAAGCGGCAGCACCTGAAGCCCATATGGCGTATACGGGAGGACATGGCGTTCTTGATCAGAAATCTTCAGTTTTACATCCAGGTTAGTTTGTTAGAAGAAGCTACTTAATCTTGGTTGTCTCTAAATGTAGATGTTAGACCAACTTCTTAGAAGGCACTGCACTTTCTTGTTCTCGAAATTCAAGTAGTATATGAGATCTACATGATGTGAAAAATGCAAACAGCCAAATTTGGTTTTTGAGCAAAGAGTACGGATTGGTTTTTTGAGCTTGAAAATCCGTTGCAGGTTGATGTAATAGAATCCCAATGGAACGTACTACAAGCTCGTATTCAAGATTCTCGTGATTTCACAGAACTTGTTGGCTTCCATCAAGAGTAAGTCAGAATCAATTGCTTAATGTTCATCATGATTCCAAAAATGTGATATTGATTGGTTAGTTGTTTTCAAAGGTGGTGGTTGTTAGGGATTATAGTTTCCATTATAGTTATATTAGTACTTAGAGTTTACTACTTGAACACTCCATGTTACTATTAGAGGATCCCTATATATAGGATCTCATATCTTCGTAATCATCATCTTTGAGTAATAGAAATCATGTTTGATATCACTATTGGATTGCTCTCCTCCTTCTCCCCACACATCCTACTAGAAAACTAAGATTAGGCTAAAGATTCCGCGATTCACTTATCCACAAATTTCTAGATCTACCTACTTTTTCGGTTTTCGTCCAATGGGATTAGACACAATCAATTTGGCATAGTACTAATAGAATTCTGCATAAAATGAAATGAAATTTCAAATTTTTTTAAACTTGGGGAGTTGCTTATCTCTAACCATTCATCACCCCACAGGTACTTATCGGCTCTAATTTCACAATCTTTCTTAGACATCGGCTCTGTGTCAAGGATACTCGACAGTATAATGAAACTCTGCCTTCAGTTCTGTTGGAGCATCGAGAACCAAGAAAGCTACTCGAGTGCTTCAGAAGTCGAACACATTACCGAGGTATATACCATCTATCTTTGCCTTATACACTCCAGTTGTACTGCTAAAACCTATTTTCCATTATCATTAATATTATTATCCATTAATCTTCTTAAAACATATGTCAGGAATTTAACAAGAAGTCCAACTCCTTGTACACCATTCTCCGAAGCAGCAGGCTTGCAGGGAGTCAGCGAGCCCCGTTCCTTAGGCGTTTCCTTTTGCGGTTGAATTTTAACTCTTTCTTTGAGGTAATACAAACAACTAAGAAACTTTTCTCTAAAGTATGTGGTTTAATTGTAGGGTTAAGAACCTATAAACTGTCTTAAGTTTGTTTTATGTGAGATTTTGATGTCTGAATTTTAAAATGTTGAAATGGACAATCCCAGGTTTCATTTTTGTTGAAATTTGGTGTCTTCGTGCGTCTTTTCCTCTCCTTCAAACATTTTCATAGACCCATTCACCCACTCATAATCCATCACTCTTTACTTTTTATAAAATCGTCAAATTTCTCTCAAAACTTAAACATCCGAAAGAAAAAGTTTCAAGTAGAGTGTTGTAAAGTGATTTTCAACGATAATAGAGCGAGATTTACTTGCGCGGATGTGGCCACCTTCTTAGGTGATGGTCCCGACAAGGTGACGAGAAGGGAGTGTGCATGAGAGCTCCTATTTTGTAGTCGGGATTGGCTTCTCTAAAGTAATAACAACATCACATTTCAATAAAAATGAAATCTGGGACTGTCAATTTTAACATTTTAAACTTTAAACACCAAAATTTCACACGAGGCAAACTTCAGACAGTTTATAGGTTCTTAGCCCTTAATTGTATCTTACATAAGAAGAGTTTTGAGAATACTCCTTTTGGTACCAGGCAACTGCAATCAATGTTGTTCGACCCCGTCCTGCACTTCCGGCTCTGAATCAACAGTGAGGTTAGGCAAAATCTCTTAATTTAGTGGATCTTTTGGTGTAGTTTGTGTTTGGAATGCTTATTTTCAACTAGCTATAAGGTTCCAACTAGGCACCTCTGCTATGAGTTATGAGTTGTGTTCTGCTTGCAAGCTTGCATTTGCTGTTGGTTTTCCTCATTTATTGGAAGTTTATCTGGATATGTTGTTTGTAAAGATACAACCTTTATAACATGAGAAATGAAATGTTTTTTTTTTAACTTATGGTTCTTGGTCTTTTTTTGTCGCTGGTTCATAGGTACTCTATCTGAATACACGATATTTCAGATAATACTGTATTGTTTAGCTGCAGTTTGTTTGTAACTAAATGAAAAAAGTTGCGTCAATGATTGCTCTACCTAGAGTAAAAAGTGTTAATTAGTAAATTGCCCGTCTAATTAGCAAATTGGCAGCTTAATTTTTGAGAAACTTATACTTTGCTATAGTAAAATTTTAAAGAAATTTTGTAATTTGCTAGTTGAATTCTGATGACACATGCAACATCTTTGTCGTCATTTAATAACAAAATATATGCTAACTCCATGTACCGGACTGGTAATAAATTCAAGGGTTAAGAACCTATGAAAGGTCTGAACTATCACCCATGTTAACGGGAGAGGTCTGAAATTTAAAAAGTTAATAACAGAGGTCTGAAATTTCTGTTTTGTTGATAACAGCGGTCTCCGTTAGTTTTTTCCGTTAAAACTAACGGAAGTTGGTCACATGCCAAGCATGTGACCGGAAATAAAATAAATTTTCAAAAATGCCCTTCTATCAAGTGTGCCCCTCACATGCATGGAGTGAAAAGACCAAAATGCCCTTGAAGCCACCACGGTACTCCGGCGACCACCAATCGTACTCCGGCGACCACCACCGTACTCCGGCGACCACCACCGTACTCCGGCGACCACCACCGTACTCCGGCGACCACCACCAAGGCTCCGATTGGGCCAAAATCGGAGCCACCGGCCCCGATTGGGCTCCGATCGGAGCCACCGGCCCCGATTGAGCTCCGATCGGAGCCACCGGCCCCGATTGGACTCCGATCGGGGCCAAAAAAGCTCTGATCGGAGCTTTGTGGCTCTGGTCGGAGCCACAGAGCTCCAGATCGGAGCTCTGTGGCCCCGGCCGGAGCCACAGAGCTCCGATCGGAGCTTTTTTGGCCCCGATCAGAGCTTTTTGGCCCCGATCGGAGCTTTTTGCCGAGGTGGTGGCCGGAGTCGGGTCGCCGGAGCCGAGGTGGCAGTCGTCGGAGTCGGGGTGGTGGTGGCCGGAGTCGGGTGGTGGTGGCCGGAGTTGGGTGGTTTTAATTTGACTTTAGGGGTAAAATTGTCATTTCACATTTCCTTAAATAAGATATTAAATAAAACAAAAAATATAAAAGGGGCAAAAATGTCATTTCACACAATTCTGTTAAATTTAACCCTAAAAATGGACGGAAAACCTCAAATCAACAAAATTGAAATTTCAGACCTCTGTTATTAACTTTTTAAATTTCAGACCTCTCCCGTTAACATGGGTGATAGTTCAGACCTTTCATAGGTTCTTAACCCTAAATTCAAACTAAAAATTTGAATTTAACGTAAAAAAATGTTTGAAATAGTTGAATTTGAATATAAGAGATAAATATAATCTAAAGATTTTTATAGATGTAATATATAAAAATTTCTCTATTTTAATTATCAACCTAAAAAAATTGAAATCTATATCAGTTTTATATTATACTACCTATTTTATATAGTTAGTCGAACTAAGTATTTATATTATATATATTTTTTATATTTATTATATAAACTTATATATTGTGATTATATATATATATATATATATATATATATAAATGATCGGAGATTGACACGTGTATGTTTTTTTATTGTCATGGTTACTCCAAAATTGCTAATACAATTCGAATAAGCAAACAAACAAACAGCATCTATCCATTATCTGCAGCATCCATCATTCCACTACACTTCTCCAAGTTCAGTTCAAAAATGGCTTCCACCACCCAAATCCAATTCACAGAAGATGAAAACTCAGAACAACAGCAAACCCTAACAGACCTCCATGACCACCATCTCACTTCTGATTCCACCGCCATTACACTTTCTCCTCCACCTTTCGCCGCCTGCTCTCTTTCATCCTCTCTCTCAGCAATCCTCCCCTACAACTTCACCTTCCGCCGCCTCACGACACCGTCTCTCTCTCCTCCGCAGCTTAAAATCCCGACTCAAGCCTCTTCTCTCTCCACCTCCCTTGCGTTGACTCCATCGAGGTCTTCTTCGCGGAAATCGACCACCACCTTCCAGAACCCGGTGCAGCTGCCTCTATCTCTCGGGCCTATCCGCCCCCTCGGCCCTTCCAACGGCGCCGTCTTCCGCCGCACCTCCGTCGTATGGTTCCGGAGCGATCTCAGAGTGCACGATAACGAGTGCCTCAACGCAGCCAACAATGAGTCGGTCTCCGTTTTGCCTGTCTACTGCTTCGATCCTCGAGATTACGGGAAGTCATCGTCTGGTTTTGATAAGACGGGACCCTACCGTGCTGCATTCGTGCTCAATTGCGTTTCTGATTTGCGGAGGAATCTGCAGGCTCGCGGGTCTGATCTTGTGGTTCGATTCGGAAAGCCTGAGCAGGTTTTGCATTCTTGCCCTAGTTTGTCATTTTCAGCTTTTCAATTGAAATGTGATTATCTGTTTCTTAATTATTGTTCTATTTCTCGAGCTCTTCAATAAAAACTGCAGAAGGATGACTGAAAAATTGAAAGAGAACACAATTTTTCATAGAAGTTCGGCTATGAAACTGCAAAATTGATGTGTTTCTCTTCTATTATTAATTTTTTGCCAAAATTGATATGAATTCGACAGCTTCTAGTAGAATTTTGACAGATAGTTCGTCATTTCCAGTTTTTCAATTGAAATGTGAGTATCTGTTTCTTAATTATGTTCTATTTCTTGAACTCTTCAATAAAAACTGCAGAAATCGGACGGAAAAGTAGGAAGAGAACACAATTTTTCATAGAATTCAGCTATGAAACTGCAAAATTGATGATTCTCTCTTCTATCATTAAATGTTTGCCAAAGTTGATATGAATTTGTTAGGTTCTAGTAGAATTTTGACAGCTAGTTCGTGATTTTCAGCTTTTCAATTGAAATATGTGTATCTGTTTCTTAATTATTGTTCTATTTCTTGAACTCTTCAATGGAAACTGCAGAAATATGACGGAAAACTAGGAAGAGAATACAATTTTAAATAGAAATTCAGCTATGAAACTGCAAAATTGATGCGTTTCTCTTCTATTATTAACTGTTTGCCAAAATTGATATGAATTTGACAGGTTGTAGTAGAATTTTGACAGCTAGTTCGTCATTTTCAGTTTTTCAATTGAAATGTATCTGTTTCTTAATTCTTGTTCTATTTCTTTAACTCTTCAATAAAAACTGCAGAAACTGGACTGAAAAATCGAAGGAGAACACAATTTTTCATAGAAGTTCAGCTATGAAACTGCAATAATTTATGTGTTTCTCTTCTATTATTAAATTTTGCCAAAATTGATATGAATTTGACCAGCTAGTTCGTGATTTTCATTTTTTCTATTGAAATGAGAGTATCTGTTTATTAAATATTGTTCTATTTCTTGAGCTCTTCAATAAAAACTGCAGAATTTGACTGAAAAATCAAAAGAGAACAAATTTTTTCATAGAAGTTCAGCTATGAAACTGCAAAATTGATGTGTTTCTCTTCTATTATTAAATTTTTGCCAATTGATATGAATTTGACCAGCTAGTTCGTGATTTTCAGTTTTTCAATTGAAATGTGAGTATCTGCTTCTTAATTATTGTTCTATTTCTTGAACTCTTCAATAAAAACTGCAGAAATTGGACTGCAAAATCTAAAGAGAACACAATTTTTCATAGAAGTTCAGCTATGAAACTGCAATAATTTATGTGTTTTTCCTCTATTCTTAAATGTTTAGCCAAAATTGATATGTATTTTCCAGGTTCTAGTAGAAATGGCTAGAGCCATTGGAGCTGATGCAATATACACTCACAGAGAAGTGTCTCAAGATGAGACTAAGTCGGAGGAGAAGATCGAGGCTGCGATGAAAGAAGAGGGAGTGGATATTAAGTACTTCTGGGGAAGCACTTTGTTCCATATCGATGATTTGCCCTTCAAGGTGAAGGAAATGCCCACAAGCTACGGTGGGTTCAAGGAAAAAATTAAGGGATTGGATGTTAGGAAGACGATCGATGCATTGGATCAACTGAAGGGGATCCCGAAGAGAGGTGATGTAGAGCCTGGAGAGATCCCTTCTCTGTCTGATTTGGGTTTTAGCCCCAATGCAGCAATGCCTCAGGTTCGTGTTCCATAACAATTATCAAACTCTAGATGTGATAGGCAATGCATATCTGATGGTGAAGAATAGTTGCAGACGGGGTTTGGTTTCTCATGTTGAAATCCAACTTATGGTAAATATGTATAATAATAGTGTATATTAAGCAGTCTAGATTATGAAGGAGATTCATTCATATAGAAGTTATGATTGACAGTGTTGGATCAGGTCTATTGAATTTAGTCCAAACCCGTCCTGAATTAATCAGCCAGTGCATGAACCCTCATGGTGCGAGATTGTTGTTAGTCTGGAGTCCTACACTGGTATTGTTGGCTTAATTAGAGCACTATTTAAGCAAGTGTGCTACTTCCTCCCATCACCAATTGAGTTTAGGATGGAACCCCACTTGTATTGATGACTGCTTTTTGTTGGCCCGTTGGACTTGATTCGGCCTAAAGCGGAAATCCAACAGTTTCACTAGAATAAGATTTTAGTTGACCTAATCTGTAGCAGCCTTGGTAAGAAACCGATGCATATATATCATTTGTGCTACCACATGATATGATTTTTGATGTATCAGACAGACCGCTTGACCAACTGTTCTGAAAACTCGACTTGACCAACTGTTCTGAAAACTCGAGCTTATATGTGAATGACGGGTTTATTCATATCTATATACAAAACTGAAATGAGTTGATCTAACTATAGCAGGATGGGAAAAGTTTGGCTCGTGCTTCATTGGTGGGTGGGGAGACCGAAGCTATAGAGAAGCTCAGGACATATGTAGCCGAGTCGTCACAAGCACAACAGCAGAAAAAGGGTTCGTCTATTAACAACACCTATGGAGCCAACTTCTCTTGCAAGATCTCCCCATGGCTTACAAGCGGATGCATCTCGCCTCGAGCCATCTTCCATGAGCTCAAGAACGCCGCTTCTGGGTATATGCTACTTTCTCTTTTCACATTTTCTCTGCTATTCATCTCTACGAAGTAATTCTTAGTGTTCTAGTATAAACCATGGGAGAAGGAGGAGAGCAATCCAATAGTAATATCAAACATGATTTCTATTAGAGTGCTCAAAGATAGTGATTACAAATATATGAGGGACCTATATATAGGAAACCTCTAGTACTAACATGGAGTGTAACTCTAGGTACTAATATAACTATGTTGGGGACTATAATCCCTAACAGTAATCACTAGTACTAACTTTTGAGTGAATTAACAACTTACTAGCTGAACTTTGGAACTTGGAGGTTTTGACTATACAAAGTTGCAATATACTACCTAATTCAAAATGGGGTCGAAAGTTGAGCTAGCAAGCTACTAATTGACCCTTTGCGAATTAACAAAAAAAATTAAGCTTATAAATTAAGGTTAAAAAGTCTTTTGGTGTCATATGTTTGACCAAAGTTAATTTTTGGTGTCATATATATATATATATATTTTTTTTTTTAGACTTTTGGTGTCATACATTTGCATTTGTAGACTTTGGTGTATTCGTTAGTGAGCATTTATGTTAGACTGTTAAGTACCCCATGTGCAGTTCACATGACTTCCCCTTAGTTTCATTTTTGTTCCATTTAGTTTCCTAATTTATATTCCAAACTTTTAATTTTTGCAATGTAGTCCCTAAACAAACCCAACCACATCATAATCCAAAATTTACCCCGCTAGTGTCCGAACCAATAAAACTTAACCAATGAAACTTAGGAAGAAGTTACTTGACTTGCACATGTGCATTTAAGTACCAAACTTGATGGTTGACTAAAGTAAAAAAAAGTTATGGCAATAAAAGTTAACTAATTATTGAGTGGTTTACAGTTCGATTTCTGCGGTTTCCGATCATAACGGTGGTGGTAGCGGCGGAACCGGGTTAAGTTGGTTGACATATGAATTGATGTGGAGGGATTTCTTCAGGTCTCATTGTTTTCTATTACTTTTCTGCATTTCTTGAGTTACAAGATTTTAGAATCTTTCCACTAATTTGAAGGTTTGCGCTCATTTGGTATGTTATCAGGTTCATCACTTGCAAATACAGTTCGGAAAAGATACAACTCGATGCGGCATATACGGGTGCACTGGCTTAAGACGGTGTGTCCGGCATTGAAGCAAGCACTCGGAGGTTGTTTTTTTTTTTTTTAATCATGGGACATGCCATGCTATTCAATGTCAAAAAATCACAATGTACAAGCCAAAGATTGAGAAATTGCTTTAGTGTAGCATTTTTCAACTTATATATATTTGATGTAAAAAAATCAGTAGAAGTGGTAGAGAGGAGTTTCTTGAAGGCCAAAAAAAATTGTATGTCAAATTGTTAAATATAAAAGTCGGCCACTAATTTTTTTTTTTTGTTTTAAAATAGAGTTCAGACTTTTCAGACCACAACAATGTTTGTTTTTTTTTTTATATATATATAATGTATTTATACTGTTACAATACATCCATTAAATACATAACGATTAAATTCGAGTAATATTAAAACTCTCGAATAAAAGTTAAATTACAAAAGAGATGTAATAGATAGAAAGAATAAAAACTCTTCTCCTAGGCATATATATATCTTAACTGAACCTCAGAAGAATAGTTGATGGCCAAAATACAAAATCTCACAAAAAATAATAAAACCAACCTCCCCTAAAGTTCCTATATATATATATATATATATATATATGAGTTAATTACCAAACAATTCGCTGAAATTTACCCAAAATGGTAGATAGTTAGCTAAACTTTTTTATGAAGCAATCAGTTAACCGAACTTTTATGAGTAAGCAACTATATACCTCCTTCTCATAACAAAAACACATTTGTACGTGTTTGTGCTCACTCATAAAAGTCTTGCTAAATAGTTGCTTCAAAAATAAAACATTAGCTAACTAATTGCATTTTCACGTAAAGTTCAGCTAGTTATCCAGTAATTACCCAGAACAAATAAGTAATATGAATATTGTGAAAGTACCTCTAATCAAGCTAGCAAGTAGTTGTTGTCTCATATTGATGATCATCATCATATGATGCCTGAGACTTTGAGAGAGGATAGAACAACAAAGACGAGCCAGAGCATCATCAGATATGCAGACGTGAGCCATGCCCACACTCGTGGACCACCCAGCTCGGCCCCCAGCGTGATTCGCCGGAAAACCAGTATTCCGATGCACCCCACCGATGTGCAGAAGAATACCACTAATGAGAAGCTCAGGCCTGATGCGTTTTCGATTCTCAAGGGCTCCCCGTATGCGAAGTAATTGTAGGTGGTGTCGATCAGCCACGGGATCCCGATTCCCACGTATATGTTCACCGAATTGCTACATATCAAGAAAATTGTGTGTATAAATTTGGGTTAATTAGCAATTTGTTAGCTGAATTTTGGACAATTCGATAGTTTGAACATATGTAAAGTTGCAATAAATTAACTCTAATTTTCACCCAAATGACCAGGTTATACATTATAAAACTCAAATACAGATACAACGAATGGTGTGTTTAGTTCACCAATATATCTAAGCGTGAGACTCATAGTCGAGCGCTTTTTAGGGTTTACGGACAAATAATTAGGGAGTCGCACGCTTAGGGTTTACTTGTAACGTATCCATTTCTAGCAGTTCAAAGTTAAGGTTTGACCTTAACTTTGACCGCTCCGTATGGACACTACGGAAGTTTAAACTGAACACCGTTTGCGAGTTGTATTTATGCTTTAATGAATTACATAGTGTATTTTTTATCTTAATATGTTTAAAATATTTCGACATGCTTAAAAAAAATCTTAAAAAAATATACTATTTTCCTTAAGTCGTTAGAAGACCGATGATTAAGTTTAGCGGGATTTCGATGAATAGAAAGAAAATGAAAAATAATCTAAAATTAAGGAAGTTCACCGACCTACAAACTAAAAGGAAATCTAACAAGCAGCGTTTAGTTTAGGCTTCCGTAGTGTCTACTGTCTATATGAAGCGGTCAAAGTTAAAGTCAAACCTTATTTTTGAACGGCTACGTTATAAGTAACGTTAGCGCACGACTCATAGTCGCGCGCTCAATTAAAATCCCTAATCCCTAATTATTTGTCCGTGAAACCCTAAACCCTAAAAAGCAGCTAATAGTTCGCGACTTCCAATCGCGCGCTTGGGTATATTGGTTAATTAAACACACCATTAGTTATATCTGTATTTGAGTTCTAAAACCTGATTATTTGGGTGAAAAGTACAATTTACTCTACCTCGAAAAAGTGCATAAATTTTGGAAGCATGACAAACCTGCAAGTTATGTTTGCGATAGCCGAGTCTGCTGTTGTCTGCCGCTCCGCAGCGATCTTACTTGCCACCAGATCGGGCCATGATGTCCCGCTCGCAAGTGCCGTGAATGCAATCACATATGCATTTATTCCTGCAATCAAATTCCAACATTTTTCTTAAAGTTTCGATTTTTTGTCATTGGATTCATCATTCATGGTGTATAATCATTTGAATCTCAGTAAAATCCTTCTGGTTTACCTGTAACGCAGCTGATCATGTCTGTGAGTTTCGTCACTACGTAAGCAATACCGCTGATGAACATGAGAGAGGAGATGAAGGCGATCCATCCATGAGCGATATGATACGGTGGTACAAATGCAAAGAGGAATTTCCAAGGTGCAACTATTAGCTGCCATGAGATTCTAGCAATTCTTCGAAATGTGCCGTTCAGTTTCCTCGATTCTGCGCTTTCCAACTGTTTGAACAACTACCCATTACTACTTATACTAGAAGAAGCAAGAAAAGTAATCCGGAAAGATAATGGTTTGACACCCAAGGTTAGTATCTTAGCACCCAAGAATAAATGTAGTAGTAGTACCACGAGTGCATCAATGAACTGTTGTTTCCAGAGTGAGAATATGTGCACTTCTTCCACCGAGTTAGTATCGCCATTGAAATGCTCATTTGAGGATTCAGCTATATCACTATTTGGCACATTTTGATAGATTGGCCCTGAAAAAAGTTTAGAAGATAAATTTGTAAATAATATAATGAAAGAATAGAGGAAAGCAATCTGTCTAAGGCACGAGTTTTCAAATGAGCATTCATCATACTCAAATTAAGCAGATAGAAGTAGATTTGGAAATATAAGAAGAACGCCAAACTGGGAAAAGTGCTGATTTTGAATCCCTACCTAACGTAAAATCATGTGTGCCCATAATAAAATGTGCGAAACTTTATAATCTCAAACAACTAGAAAATCGAACAATGTTGAGAAGCAAACCTGAACCATGTTCTGAATGAATAGAGAAAATATCTACAATTCTCCTGCTTATGCCTTCTTCTGGTTGTATGAGCTCAGAGTAATCATTTTCAACACTAGACACTTGCTTAGTTGGACTAGAATCCTCCTGGGGCACCCAGTCCTCTGGTCTCTCATCTCTAGCTCTAGTTATATGCAATGCAAGAAAGAACTCAACATTATATAGAAGGTACGTTAAACGGTGAAGCTTAATAAGAAGTTCCTACTAAAATAAAAGCAAATAGATGGTTTCCCGAGGGCATACAAGGGAAGAGAAAGGTAGGGCCAGCGCTTGTCTTGAGCATATGCATGCACCAACAGTAAGCCAAATTGCAAAACAGTCAGAAGGGCCTCCCAAATAGTGATGATGTTTGGAGTCCACACCTGAAATTTGTGCAGATCATTCAGCTATCATACTGTAGGATGGAAACTAGAGTTGTTACTGGATCCTATGCTTTGAATAAAGGAGGCAACTTCTGGAAAGCTGAAGTGTGAATCAAGTTTAAAGGCAAAATAATGGCATAAATTATGAAGTACCTCCAAAATTATGTAGAGCCAAAAATAAGCCCAAAAGGACCAGAATAACTCCACTAGCCAAACTCCAAGGTCAGAGATCTTTTTTAATTCCCCAGCTTTGGGAACCACAACACAAACAGCATGGATTGGAAATAGGTCAAATGCAGCTGAACCAACAAGTGTTCCAGGACCAAGACCTATGAATAAGTAGATTTTCAGGATTCAAGTCATGCACAAGGAAAATATGTAATTGTTAGAGATAGAGATATTATTGCTATCATTAAGGATAAGGATCTACACTATATATATAAGTCTCTGCTCAACCCTAGAGGTGTCGAGGAATAAGAGCTCTCTAAATTGTAAGTTGGTATCAGAGCGAGATTCTAGGCCACTCAAACCCTAGTTTCTCAGTTTTGCTTATTGCCGTCACACCAAATTTTTCTCCAAGTTTCAGACAGACCCATTCAGATTTAGGGTTTGTATTTCGAAATTGGCATCAATAATCATCTCAGAAGCAGCCGGTCATCGCTTCTGTTAATCCACTGCCGGAGCTGTTAATCACGCTCTGGCCGCCCGGCGCTGTTCATCAACCAGACTTAGATTCCTATCTCTTGAGAACTCAAGGACAAGGAGGTACAAGCCTATAGAACAGATCTATAGCCTATTCCAGTACGTTTCGCCGTATTCCGACTCACGCGCCGCTGCTGCCCATATCCCATCACAAGCTACAGCAAGGAATTCATCTTCAGAGAGCTCAGCGGTTTAAACTTCCATTGACTCGGCCAACTTGAATGAACCCACCAGCATTCAGAATTCCCTCTCTCTCAACAACAAGTCCTGATGATTGTTGCTAAATAAACGAATCTTGTTTTGTCTCTGTTTTATAACTATATGCAGATTCAGAATCTATTGCATTTTATCTTCAGTATGTAGTGAACAGAAGATGTATTGATTTTTTATTCAAGGTTTGGCATTGCAACACAATGACTGTACTGTCTTATTGCAGCTTAAATGGAAAGGCAATTCAGTTCTAAACAGTAAACACGCTTCCCTTCATTGTATCCTTCAGTACCCAACAAAGTTCATGATATTATGCCAGACCATTTACTAGGATCGCTACATTCTGAAAATACAATCAGTGTTTGGCATATGGGTAGCTAGTTTCAAAGAGGGTTCAGCATTAAAAGAAAGCATCAACTAATAATACGATATACTGAATTTAACACATGCCTTTCTCAATTATGTCTTTAATAAAATCAAGACCTTCAGTATTAACACAAGGATTTGCCAAAAGAATGTAACTAACCTCCAGCATAGAGATCCCCAAGGTTCCGAAGTGCATCAATAGTAGCTAAAGAAATTTGAGGGAAGCTAGTGCCGAACGCCAGCAAAGTGATATCTGCAATTGTGTAATTCCACACTTTCTCATATCTTACCGATTCAATATTAGTATCTGGATCTTTTACCACCACTTTACGTGAATGCTTTACAACATTCTCCATCGAACGAAAGAAGCGGGCTGTTATAGCTGATAATCCAATAAAGCAGTAAGCAAGACCAAGGAAATACAGCACCGCTCGGGACCCATCTCCAAGAGAAGTTTCAGCATGGAAAATGAAGTAACTTGTGCACTTTTCATGTACAAAAAAACTGGAAACTGCAGATAGGCCATCAGTTAATCCCCGCTGAACTGACGCCATCTTGGTCAGCTCCAGAAACAGATTATGATGACAATTTTCTTCTTTCTTGAAAAAAGTGACTGTCTTTGCACTCTAAGGGAAGTGCAGGGTGCAAAGCTGTACTGTTCTTAACTCCTTCCCCCTGCACCTGACAGAAAGGAAGAAGATATATCACTTACCAACAAATCTTTCTTAATTTAGTTTTGTTGCATTGTTAGCTATTCAACACAGACTTAGTACCAAAGGCACTGACTAAATGGAGAAGGATCTCAGCCTTGACTATAGTTTTTTTTTTTTTCAGCTGCAAATTTGTTAAAGGTGGTCTGGTCGATTACTTGGTTGCCTATCCCATTCTGCGTACTCTAGGGATTGGTGATTGAGCTGAGGAATAAAGCTGGTGCTGGTTACTCAAAGGTAAAACTTTGGACTGTCTTATTCATCATCTCCAACGAACAGCTTAGGCTTATAGGATTAGCAAAGATCGAATAAACAAGGCTTTTGATGCGGAAAACCAATCTACTGCTAGTTGCCCAACAATGGAAGTTATGGTTGATGATTTCAAACCCCCAACTTCTGCAAGCGCAATACCCATTCAAAATATGCTCCTTACTGAACAGACAATTTTGTTTCTTAGTCTTATTTTGCCTAGTGACACTGTGACAGTACCTCTAAAGGTACTTTGATCCAATTTTTTATTAATAAAATTATAGGCATACCTTTTCTTCATCAGAAAAATCACCAAAGAACAAAAAGAGATCTAGCTCGAGGTTTATTAATGGATAGTTTTTTTACTGGGAATAATACAGACTTATAATATGCTTCATTCAGAGGTGGAATATATAGAGCAGTGCCGTACAGAAATCCGGTGTACAACAAACAAAAGAGTACATCAATGGACAGAGTTACCTTGATGAATTTTCCGTTTCACAGATGGAAGAACGAGATTCTATCATTGACGCGTACGATGCGAAATCCAGCTCAGATCTAATCAAAGGAAGAACATTTGTTCCATCTATCCGATGCGAAGATGCAACACCTACATCGAATAATAAATCTTACAGGACAATCCAATGCTAAACGCTCCACAAATCGCAGCAAATTTTCCAGAAAAGAAATCGCGAGAGATAGAAATCCAGAGTGAAATAATTGCAGCAGAAACAGCCGCTGGCAATCCAACAGAACGTGCAGAAGGATACGATTTCCAATTCAAATGGATAAAGAGATTAAAGGACAACAATCCGTCCACGTATTCAAAAAAAAAAACTCATCCATACCGCCTCAGAAGGACGTTCTATGACCGGAGAGCCGCCGTCACCGACGACGAAATCGGAGCTCCGTGTGGCGGCACGTGTAGTGATCGAAGAGAGGGAGATGCGTCAAATTGGGGATCCTTATTCCTCCAACATAGGAGAAAATCGAAGATGAGTGCATGGCTTTAAGATTGGTAAATTTTGCCACTTGCAGTTGCATTATTGACAAACAACCAAAAAAACAAAACACCATTATTTGTCAAGTTTTATTATTGTTTTAACTTTATCCTCCAACTCACATCCATTGTACTTTTTCATCCCCGGATTCTTGTTTTATTCAGTTTTTTCTTTGTATATTTTTTTATGAGTGTGTTCTAACTTCTAACTTTTTTTACTTTCTAGTATCTTTGCGCTCTTTTTAGTTTTTATTACTACGGTGAAATTTATTATAACGTATATAAAATTTTAACAGTATAAAGTTTTTGGGCTTTTGTTCCACAAGCAACATGTTTTTGCTTTTTTTACTACTATGATGGACTTAATATAGATAAAACTTTAAAAGTATGAAAAAGTATGAAATTTTTTAACTACACATAATTTTTGTATCATACTATTAATAATATTAATTTTCTTATAGATTTCACATTTAACGTAATAGAAAAATACGAAAAATTGTACCAAAAGCATGATACTTGTACATAACAATATTTATGAGTATATTATATATGAACTAAAATACAATATTTATATATATGAACTAAAATATTTGATACGAAAAATATGAAATAATTATTATTGAGTTTCACAAATGAATTTTTATAGTTGTATTATTACTTAACGTTAAATCATAAATGATGAATATATGATAAAAATACACATTGTAAAATACAAAAATTAAGTTAAATAAATATACAGTTTTTTAGTTAACTTAATAATCAAACCAAACTAATATATATAAATGATTTGTATATTATTTAATTTCTATTTATTGAATTTAATATATTCACTTTTACATTCCGCACGGTGTATTATCTAGTGTAAAAATATTTCCCACAAAAAAAAGATAATTTCAAAACAATCGATTAATATAAACAATATAGTACTGAAATTGATCCAAAGCCCATAAGCATGGCCCAAGCCCATAAGCATGGCCCAAGCCCATAAGCATCCCCCAACCAACAAATCCCTCCACTTCGATTATTTCACTTCATCTCCCTTCTTCTCTGATTAATTAGGGTTCGTCTCTCTTTCTTTTTCCCTCCACCTTTTCCTTAACGGCCACCGCCACCACCATCACCACCGCCACCGCCACCGCCACCACCACCGCCACCGAAGTTGCAACGTCGTCGGCGAACAGTAGTCTCACCTTCGTTTAGTAAGGATAACGAACAGGCTTATAGTTTTTATTCGTCACCACGATTCACTCATTCACTAATCTCTGTATCGACTCTCTGCAGAACTGTACGGACCTGAGCATCATTTGAGCTTGTGCGGATCATCAACTTGAAGCTTATGGCTCGTTTTCATAATGTAAGTGATTAAGAGTGGATGCTTTAGTGACTGGAGGCGGCGCTTTGTCAATCCTGGGAAACAAACACCCTGATTAATGATTTTATCAATAAGAAAAAACTCTTTTCTGCTTGTTGCTTAGAACCAAACGGAAGAAGGAAACCGTGGCTGCTATAAAATGTTAGAAATTTGAGGAAGTGCTACTAATATTTGCCTTTTGTTTTGTTCTTTCTATTTTGAAATTGATTCAGAAAAAGAAAAAGGTGTTTGTCAAGCCTGTTAAGAAGCAGCCTACCAATGTAGATCATATAACAGGAGACAAGATTCCGAAGAGCTTTGTGTTTTCGCGTGGGAAGTTGCCGGGCCCTCTCAAGCAGCTTCAGATGGATTTGAGGAAGTTAATGAGCCCATTTACTGCCCTCAATCTCAAGGTTGGACTGATTTCTATTAACTTTTCTGAATTTGTTATAGGATGCTAAGTTTATTTATGATATAACAACCCTAAAAAAAGGAATATTGTTGCGTTCTTGGTTAGATGGTAGTGATGAAATTTGCTTTTGGTGTTTGTCATGCTTGTCAAAAGCTAACTTCTGCTATAGTCCTGTCAATAAAAAGTTCTTCCCATGATGAAACATGAGAAATTGCAAACATCTTGAGAGACTTGTTGCCCAAGTTTCATCACGACCACAAGTTTTTTTTTTTTTGGTGCAAATGACACTGTTAAATTTGGAGCATCAGCAGTTAGTAGCTACTAAGAGAGTCTTCATTGCAAGCGATCTCTGTGCATTGAAGTGATTGAAGAGGCCTCTTCTGCTGATCTCCCTTTCCATTGTTATATTATAAGAGCTACCCATAGAAAATTAATGCCCTGATTATCACTTTACAATTACCCAACCAGCTATATTCTTTACAAGACCACAACCAGCTTTAATATAGCATTTCTTAGTAGGCTTGGCCTTTCATTTTCATAATTTTTTCCAATCTCTGTTTGCTACAGGAGAAGAAAAGGAATAATCTGAAGGACTTTCTGAATGTAGCTGGGCCAATGGGTGTGACGCATTTTCTCATATTGTCCAAAACAGAAGCCGCACCCTACCTGAGAGTTGCAAGAACACCCCAGGGTCCAACTCTTACCTTTAAGATCAACCAGTATTCTCTAGCCGCTGATGTTGCTCAATCGCAGTTGCGCCCTCGATGTCCAGCAGATCTTTTTAAGAACCCTCCATTGGTAATTTTATGACCACTACTAGTTTCGATATTTTTGCTTGAATAGTTTTGTTTCCACCACAATGCTCAACGGCTGTAGATACATACAAAAATAAATTTTATTAATTTTGAAGCATGGTCCTTTTCTGTTGTTTGTACTTTCATTTTTCCACTCCTACTTTATCAAGTTCAGGTTTCGGTTTAGTTTGTGAGTTTACTGTATGTATGTTTAGTTACTTGAGCTGCATGTATTATGCAACTTGCAATAAGAAGATTTTACCTCGATAAAATTATTTCACTTACTGTGTATTTCGATATGATGATTTTTTTTTTATATGTATAAATAGACTTCTCATGGACCTCGACTTCTATTTAATTATTATAATTGCCTAGAAACTATTGGCTACGGTGCAATTTGCATTATAAACTGTTATAATCTAAATTTGATGCATTGAAAATATTCTTCAGTCGCATTACCATCCTTTTATGTAAGCCATGTTTCCTTTTCTCCAATTCTGACAGATTGTACTCTCCGGTTTTGGTGGTGGAGATCAACATTTGAAGCTGACGACAGTTATGTTTCAGAATATCTTTCCTGCCATTGACATCAACACCGTAAGTTGCTAGTGTGATTCTTTCCCTATTCTATATGTCGTGGTGACCACTGACATTTCTGTTGATTTCAGGTCAAGCTATCCTCCTGTCAGAGGATTGTATTGCTTAATTACGACAAAGAAACAAAGCTTATTGATTTCAGACACTATTCCGTTAGACTGCAACCAGTTGGCGTATCTCGTAGGCTTCGTAAGCTTGTCCAGAATCGCCAAGTCCCTGATCTAAGAAACATACAAGACGTCAGTGATTTTGTAACAAAGTAAGTTTCCTTTTCTTCACCTCTCAATAGTCAATTCATGAGAAATTTAGAATATCATGTCCAAAAGAGGAATTATTTTTCTCAGGAACTTTTGCATCCATAATCGCTGCTACTCTCTTGCAACGGAGCTCTAATAACGATAACTTTGTCTATATGATCTCACGAGAGCATTTATGCTACTTAATTATTGCCTCCCAGTTTGATTTTTCTCTTTATTAATGTTTAAAGGGCTGGTTACGGATCAGAAAGTGAAGCTGATGATGAAGCAGCAACGGTAACCCTTGCAAGTGATCTTGGAAGAGTTAACCGTGCATCTTCAAAAAGTGCAGTTAAGCTCCAGGAGATTGGTCCTAGGATGACTCTTCAACTCGTGAAGATTGAGGAAGGACTATGCACGGGTGGTATCATCTTCAATGAATACGGTAAATAATTGCACTTCATCACTATTGTAAATGGAAATCTAATATGAAACATCGGCTCAACGGTTTTTCTCCTATCCAGAGGTCTTCGAGCATTGAGAATGAAAAAATCTTCATGGCCAGCAATGGAAACCAAAAATAGAAAAACACTGGAAATTTGCAGTTTTAAAATTGTAATTTGGTTTGTTTGGAAAACCTAGAGAGGCTTTAGCTGTTCATTGATATTGTAGAGACCTGAACAAATGCTCGATTATGATGCTCAACGGTTTTTCTCCTAACCAGAGGTCTTGAGTTCGAGCATTGAGAATGAAAAAATCTTCATGGCCAGCATCATAAAAAAACACTGGAAATTTGCGGTTTTTAAATTGTAATTTGGTTTGTTTGGAAAACCTAGAGAGGTTGTAGCTGTTCATTGATATTGTAGATACCTGAACAAATGCTCGGTTATGATTCCAAAGCTTCGTTTGTTGCAGGGCCTAGCGGCGAGGGCAAAAACCAGAAGAAAGATGAAGACGCCGAAGAAGAAGCAGAGGATGTTGAAGATGAGGAAGAGGATGATGGTGAAGAAGGCGGGTCCGATATGGAAGAAGATGAAGAACACGGTGATGAAGATTAAGACCTACCTGCTCTTTGTAATGGCAAATTGAAGCAACTTATTATGATCATAATTTGAATCAGAGATGGGTTCTATATAGTTAAGAGTGGTTGGCTAAGGCTTCAGTAGGTTCAAGCAATTTTGTGTTCTTTGATGTGTGCAACAATGTCACTGTAAGATCTGGTTTTTAATCAACAATTGTGCATTTATCTTCATAGTATCTATCATGTCAACAATTACGTATATTGGTTTGACAAAACATTATTTTAGACAAGTAAACACGATTAAAACGATTCTAATATGCAAATAAACATGATTAAAACGACTTGTTGCAGACTTGCACTACAATGGTCATTCGTTATATTCTACATTTAGTTAATTTTCCTGTGTGAAAAAAAAGGGTTAATAACTAAAATAACTATATAAATTAGGTGTTTGAAGTTTCAAATGTTAAACTGTAGTGTCCAAGGTTTCAAATTTGTTAAAATGTGGTGTCTCGGTGTGATTACTTTGGAGAAATCAATTCCGACGAAACCGTCTGTCAAATTCGAGCTCCCATACACACTTCATTCTCGTCATATTGCCGGGACCGTCACCTAAGAAGTTGGCCACATCCGCACAAGTAAATCTCACTCTGTATTCCTTGAAAAATGGCTCCACACCGCTCTTCTAGAAACTTTTTTTTTAATGTTCAATTTTTGGGTAAAATTTGACGATTTTATGAAAAGTAAAGAGTGATGGATTATGAATGGGTGGATTGATGAAAATGATTGAATGGAGATGAAAAACGCGCAGAGACACTAAATTTTAACAAAAATGAAACTTGAGACAATCTATTTTAACATTTCAAATTTCAGACGCCTAATTTTGACATATGGTAAACATTGGACAATTTTTTAGTTATTAACCAAAAAAAAATCACTCTGAGCCTTGAGGTTTTATTAAGCACTCAAAGAGTCAAGCACATCAATTATGCAACACTGACTGCAAAAAATTCACTCAGCCTTGATAACAAGACTATGAAGGGTGGTAGTGCAGAGAAAACTACACACATAAATTAATGAAAAAAATGAACTCTTTGATATAGTTTAGAAAGAGACCAAGAACCAATTAGCTTAATAGCATAAGGTCTAAGTTAAAGCTGAAACCAATGGCAATTTCGTCGAGTCTCAGACTATGCTTTTCATGCTCGACATCTTCATGTTTTCTGATGTTGAAGAATCGCTTCAGATGGAAGTTCAAGAGTTGCTCCTGCATGGTCTTTTTCGGGTTTAACTTCTGCAGCAATGTCAATCAAACACTAGTAAGTACCAAAAGTTATATATTCAATACATATAGTAAGAGCATAATATTCTATCAGCATAAAACCTAGTAATATTGGATCGAAAACCACAACTACAGTAAGATTTAACTATCAATAAGAATTTAGGCAAATGTTACTTGAGAAGAACAATTTCCATAGCACTGATAGTGTTGCCTCCGGATCATTGTCTTGTACAAAAATGAAATTTTTGTTATATATCTATGGGTTAATAACTTATGAAATGTCTGAATTTTGACCAATGTTAACCTGAGATGTCTGAATTTTCAAAAGTTAATTTGGAAGGTCTGAATTTTCAACTTTGTTGAACTTTGATTTTCCGTTCATTTTTAAAGTTAAATTTAACAGAATTGTGTGAAAGGACACTTTTACCCCCTTTTAATATTTTTTTTATTTAATACTTTATTTGAGAAAATATGAAATGACAAAATTACCCTGAAGTCAATTAAGAAAATGTTTTTTTTGCTTTAAGGGGCATTTTCGTCTTTTCAAGTCAAACATGTGAGGGGCACACTTTGGTCTGAGGGCATTTTCGGGATTTAAATTTATTTCCGGTCACATGCCAAGCATGTGACCAAATTCCGTCAGTTTTAACGGCAAAAATTGACGGGGGCCTCTTATATCAACAAAGTTGAAAATTCAGACTTTTCAAATTAACTTTTGAAAATTCAGACCTCTCCGGTTAACATTGGTCAAAATTCAGACATTTCATAGGTTATTAACCTTATATCTATCTTGCTGCTATTCCATTTTATTCTTAATCCCACACCATTCTATTCTACTGTACCGAACATGCAGTGCGACAGGTACAAATAATATATACCGCACTATGCTAGCCTAGTTAGCATGACAACAAAGCAATCAAATCAAGAAAACTAGGGTTCATGCAAGCAGATAGTTGAGGGACTTAAAGCAAAGAGGCTAAGAGTGAGGTTGTGAAGGAACTAGTACAATGGACTATACTGGATATGGAAGTTCAGTGCAAATTCCATCTCACAAAACTGACTTATTAAATCTATAAAAAAAAAAAATTGCTTACATATTTCCAGCATATATAAACTGCTGAAATGAATCAAATCAAAATAATAATGGGATTTGATCATGTAAGATTAAATTTAAAACAGTACAACATTTGGAAGGCATGGCATAATGTAGAAAATGCAAGATTTGGAGGTTGAATTATTTTGATAGTGTGGCAGAAATATTTAATCAAACTAGACCAAGATGAAATGGTTGAGAAGTTCAGAGTTTTAACAACATTTATAAATCTGCCCATTATAGCTCTGAGTCAATTCTCCTAAAAAGTATCAGGTTGTAGTGAAGTTCTCCATATCCAAATTTTCAGATTTCGATTAAATAATTGTAATACTTGAATAAGAGAGCAGCAAGGTAGTGATCTTCATCTTCTTGAACAAGAAGATAGAGTCAAAGAACGATCAGCTCTTTCGAGGAGAAAAAGAATAGTCACTTCAAGAATACTGAACAGCATAAGCTTTGCAGTAGAATTAAACGAACAGAGCGGCGAACTGGAGGAATCGATTGAACAGTAGAGTTTATAAGAGTGGAGAGACGGAGATGGATTACCGTAGCCGCCGCGAGAGTTGAGCTTGGCCTGGACGATCATAGTAGAGATAAACTGCGATGCCTCGCGTGCCTCACCGAGGAGAGTCTGGATTTCAGATTCGGAAGTGACGTGACGGTTTTCCTCGAACTTCTTCCTGATCTCGGCGGCAGATCCGGAGAGCATCACCGTGTCTCCGGCGAAGGATTTGCGAGTGGCTCTCAGCAGCGCTCTGTAAGCGCTCAGTGCTGCGCCGCCTCCGGCCATCTCTCTCTGTAACTCAATCTGAGGTGTTGTGAAGTTTCTAGTTCTCCTCTCAAGGAATGGCGGAATGCAATTCCATTTGCAAACCCAAAGGCAGGGGTTCTGTAACAAATAAACCGATTTTTTATTATTTTTTTAATAAATAAATTTAACTTTTAAAATATAGCAAAATCAAAACTAAATTAATTTTTATAATAAAAAGTTATAGAATGTGATGTTACAGTGTTCAAGTTCAGGATACATAATTTTTTTAATAGAAAAATTTATAAAATTTGCACTTTCCTATATTTTATCAAATCAATTTTGTCTTTTATAAAGAAAAAAAATCCGATTATTTTTCAAATAATAAACAACTAAACACTAACAATTGAGTTGTTTTTTTGTTAAGTAAACTTAAAGTTAAGTTTGATTGTTTTTTTTTTAATAACTTAAAATCGAAGTTGGAATCTACTTAACGAAATTACGCGACTCATCAATGACAAATTTTTAGCACCACTAATATGTCAAAGAATCAATCACAACAAATCTGATATGTCAGACAACTAATCACTCACTAATCACGACACAATGAATTTGATACTTCCTTTTATGTTCCACGACACAATGAATTTGATACTTCCTTTTATGTTCCTCAATAAATGATTTTAATCAAATCCAGAGGTATCTAACTCGTGACCTCAAAGCCAACAAGCCAACCTACATGTGAGTCAACACACCACAACTGCATTCACCTCATGATATTTTGTACAAATAATTAATGTTATTTTTTTGCATTAACTATTGATTTACAAATAATATAAAAAGATGATCAAACATATGTTCTTCATTTAATTTAACCATATTATATATACATAGCATCACTGCTGCAAAACCAAGCACTGACTGCATTACAACTTACAGCAGTTCCACTTCAAACACACAAAAATTCCAAATACATTACAACAAACTTGTCTGCTCATCACCAAAATGGCTAGTAAATTTAGAACTAAAAATGTCCAGCAACATCCTTTATTCAGCTCAAGTTGGTTCTTAGAACAAGTATCAATTCCCTTCTCAGATGGAATTAAACAGTTCTGCAACAGAAAGAGAATCTAATAGCTATCTATTTCTGCCAATCAACCAGAGCTCAAAACTAAAACATCCATGGCCTATCATAGTGGAAATCTTTTTTTTTTTTTTTTAATATCCAAGAGGGAAGGCACCAAAAACACTAACCAAAGCTGCTTTTGCTTGCTTGCTTATCTTGGCAGCCTGTTTGGTAAGACAGACATATGATTTGATATGATGATGATCAAGAAGAATCGAGCATTTTGGAATCATGCTTCTTTCTCCTGACTCTATGATGCGATTTTTGGTTTTGATCTGAGAATGTGTTCTCACCAACCATCTCCATATTTGAATCCGTCTCTGTTGCAAAAAAAGCAAGCACTTCAGCATCAGAGAGAGCGGAAAGCCGGAAATTGAAGATTTAACAAGATTTTTCTTTTACAAAAATCCCTCAAACCCTAATTTGAAACCTCAATCTTAAGCTGATGTAATAAAAACAACTTCTTCAAATATGATTGATCATGTTACCAAAATAATTGATAAATCATATACAAATGGAAAGTGTAAACTTCAGAGAATGTAGATGCTGCTAAAGACCTGGCAGTAGCTTTTTGCTTACTTTTACAGTGGTAATTTTACCCTAAAATTCTACCAATACATGCCAAACAAGTAGAACAGAGCAACTAATGCAGAAACTAGAGCTTTCCCCAACAGTAAGAATTACAAAAGCTAACACATTCGGTCCTTTCCCTACGGCAAGCAAACATGAATCGATTCTTCAGTTAAAATAAATTATCAAAGAGGTTCATGGCATTGCACCAGAAATCTAAACAAGCTCCAGTCCAGGTCCAACCCATTTTTAACTTTTTATGTTTTGGTAGAAAACCCAATTTTCTTACATGAAACTTAGGTATAAGAAGAATGTATATATGCTCACAAGTCACAACAACTGGATCCATAGCTTACTATGTTATGATTCATATGAACAAGTTCAAAATCTAAGCAAGTGTTTTTCCCTCATGCAGTGCAGAAATTTGATTAACCAAGCGAACTACATGAACAAATCTCCATTGCCACATCTAGCAAATTAAGCAAATCATGTACTAACTAATTATTAGGACAAAACCACAAAATTTCATCCTTTTTTTCTACCCTTTTATTTGCCCCTTAATCCACCAGAGAATCTAGTGTGTATTGAGTATATACCACATCATTTGTGTAACAGTCTCATTAGGATTAAAGGAATAGGTGAAAATGATCAGATTGTTACATAAACCCTACATGCATTGGTGAACTTTAATTGAATTCCTTGCACAAATTTCATTTGTTTGAGCAGGTTCAAGCATCTCAAAAGATGTAGATTCGTGCATGTAACATTAATCCAACAATTTAGCTCAAATCATACATGCAGTAGAACTAGAGGTTATTGCTACTACTACTAAGTACTACAGTTACAGAAATGGTAGGTAGTGTTACCTCCAAATTGTTCTCCCCAGAACAAGATCCTCGAATCATCTTCCTCCTCATCAATCTCATCGCCATACCCAAACTCAGCATCGCCTCTGTACCCAGGCTCGCTTCCATAACCAGATTCATTTCCAGCAGCATCAGAAGTCCCGATCTGGCCAAAACCAGGAATTAAATTCTCCTTCTCACCATTCCCATTCCCGCCGCCGCCGCTGTCTCTCTCCCTCCTCGAGTTCCTAGCCTCACTGGCATCAGACCCCCAATCTCCATTCCCAAAGAGCTCTCCACTTGAATCCGTCGCAATAGCCACCGGAAAGTCAGAGCAAGTTCCGTAGGCTGCTGAGGCCCCAACGGAGCAGCAGCGACGTGTCCCGCTTCTGTCCGAGCTCCGTCCAGAGACAGATCGGGAGCCGCGGCGGCGGCGCTTCTTGGCGATCAGGCGGAAGCTGCCCCGACTAGCGTCGATGGGGCGGTCATCCTCGAAGAGACTAAGTCTGGACATGTCGATGGCGTCGGCTGCGGTGAAAGGAGACGTGGTCCTGTCGGAGAGGCATGGACGCTTGGGGTGAAAGCCGGCGCTGCATCCGCCGGCGGCGGCGTTAGAGGGGGAGGAGTAGGGTTTAGGAGGCGGAGTGCGGGGGTAGTCGGAGGAGTCCGGGGCCTTGAAGGGGCGCCAAGAATGGAGCTGGATCGTGCATGAATCGACGGTGTGGCGGGAACTCAGGGTCCTTCTAGACATGGATGTCGCCTGATTTCGATTGTTCAGCAACAACTCTCAAGACTCAACAGTCAAAAGCTTCAATGGAGAAGATGATGCAGAAGGAGAATTTTTTTGCTAAATGTGATGCGGAAGGAGATACTAAACTAAAGTAAAGAGAGAGGTTGTGATTGGTTGGTTCCGAGATTTCTCAACGCTGTTGTTGGGTTGGAGAAACTTATCGATCTTAATTACATACTGTTACCTTTAATTACTTTAAAAAAAAATACCTTGAACTTTTTTCTCAGTAAATAAAATAAATTTAATAAAAAGATTTCATTAATAACAAAAATAATTACAAAAGCTAACACATTCGGAGCTCTTTTGGCTCTGGTCGGTGCTTTTTTTTCTCCAATCATGCTCCGATCGGAGCTTTTTTTTGCTCTGATCGGGCCAATCGGGGCCGGTAGCTCCGATATGGGCCTAATTGGAGCCGTGGCGGTCACCGGAGTTGAGTGGTGGTCGTCGGAGTTGGGTGGTGGTCGCCGGTGCTGGGTGGTGGTCGCCGGAGCCTGGTGGCAGTTGCCGGAGCCGTGGTGCCTTTAAGGGCATTTTCGTCTTTTCAAGTCAAGCATGTGAAAGGCACACTTTGGTCGGAGGACATTTTCGAGATTTAAGTTTATTTTCGGTCACATGCCAAGCACATAACCAAATTCCGTTAGTTTTAACGGCAAAAATTGTCGGATACCTCTTATATCAACAAAGTTGAAAATTCATGCCATTAATATTAACTTTTGAACATTGGGCAAAATTCAGGCCCATGATGATATGGTGGGGTTTTTTTTAGTAAAGATAATAGTGGGACTGGTTTGTGAGCTAGCTCTGTGGAGCATGGGCATCTAGATAACTAATAATCTATACTCCAACCGTAAGTCATGTACTGAAAACGAAATTCCGAAAGAAAAAAGTGAAGCAAGCATCTGTCCAATTCACTCTCAAAATTATCTGTCCCATTCTACATGGATTAAACGTGCTTTATTGGCCACCCTTAGATGTGTGGTCTAGTCTAGTCTAGTCAAGCATAGTGCTAAACCTCTATTAATTAGAGTGGAACTATGTGTATTCAAACTCCAACTTTGTTTTGCTGGGAGTCGAAACTTTCACTAAAAAGGAACATGGGTAAGAGCATTCACAATGGTATTACGTAAAGATTACGTAAATGTGGGTCCTACATGTTTATTTAAGTAAAACAACAAAAACTATCTACAGTGGTTTTACATAGCATTCCTTAAAGATGGGACCCACACGTAAATTTATGTTTTTACATAAAGCATTCCTTAAATTTAAGTAATGCACTATGTATTACGTAACCAATTTTTTATTATAAATTAATTCATTTTATAATTAATGCTAATATCTTATTGGTGGTTGTTGGAAAATCTAATAATAAAATATATTTAAGGAATATGTTTAAGTAATACGATTGCAGAGAAAATATTTTTTTACGTGTGTCTTAACTTTACGTATTACTTAAAGTGTACATAAATATCTACGTGGCAACTTTAAAGAATACATTTTATGTAAAACCATTGTGGATGCTCTAACTAGGCAAGTACCAAACAGAACTACTATCCACTTCAATTGAATGAGGCAATCCGGAGAAATTATTAGGTGTCTCGGCTGTAACAGATGGAACCAATGTGGTGGCTCTTTGTCCAAACAAAAGCTGACACGTGTCCCTGCAACCTTATCATTTATGTTCATAAAAGCTGCAATTATATACGTGTCATCTTCTTATTGGACGAAGTGACACCACGTGGCTTCCACCTGTTAGCTCCGCGCTACCCAATAATTTCTCGGCAATCCGTGGTGGAACTGGAGAAATGAAAGAGATAAATTGGTGAGGGTTTTTCAAGTACCCATAATTAAAAAACTCTAGTAAATTGACGGAATGCTAAACTACTACATTTTACAATAATTTTAACCACTAACATAGTGTATCAATTTAACCACTAACATGGAAAAACAATCATAACCAACACTTTACATTTACGAGCCAACCCGCTGAAAACAGGGACAACCCTTTAGACTGGAACTTTGGCCAAGCTTAAGCTTGACAGGAGCTCAAATTCGAACCAACCAAGGAATCCTAATCTAGGTACCAATCCAAATTTTAAGTCAGCCTGGGTTCAAACTCAGTCACTAAACTGTCTGAGCTTTGCACTATGTGAAATTTTGGTGTCTGAATTTTAAATTGTTGATATTGGCTGTTTGAAGTTTTAACTTTGTTAAAATTTGGTTTTCCGTCCATTTTTTCTGGGGAAAAGAACCTATTTACAGTCTGAATTTTACACCATATGTCAGTTTGGTGTCCGAGGTTTACAAACGGTATCTGAATTTACATATATGTTGCTATTTGGTGTCTCCGTCTATTTTGGCAATTAAGTTGGACGGAATGATGTCGCGTGCTGGTCACGTGAGGGCAATAATAAAATACCCAGAATGACCCCAACACGTTCCAGCCGATTTCCGGCCAAGTCCCGTCCGATTAAGGCCAATAACGGCCGATTAAGGCCAATTAAGGCCGATTTAGGGCTAAGTATCTCCGATTCCGGCCTATTGCGGCCAAACCCACCCCGATTACGGCCAACCCACCCCGATTTCGGCCGATTACGGCCAAACCCGTCTCGATTCCAGCCGATTTTGGCTGATTTCCGGTCAATTTCGACCGATTGGAGGTGGGTGTCTAAAGGTGGGTGGCTGGAGGTGGGTGGCCGGAGTCGAGGTAGGTGGCCGGAGTCGGGGTGGGTGGCCGGATTGTCAGTTGGTTTTTTTTAAAAAAGGGCAAAATTGTCTTTTCAAGTAAGTCTGTTAAATTTAATCCAAAAAACTAACGGAAAACCAAATAGGCACAAAACTGAAAATTGGGACACCAAATATCAAGAGTTTAAAATTGAGACACCAAACTGACACATGGGGTAAAATCAAACAGTTTTTAGGTTCTATTCCCTTTTTCTCTGTCAAATTTGACATAATTTTGTGAAAAGTCGAAATTACCCCCTGATACTTTTTACTCCGGCCACCACCCAACTCCGGCCAGCCACCATTCTACTCCGACCGGCCACCACCCTACTCCGGCCGGCCACCACCCTCCGGCCGGCCACCCTACTCCGGCCGACCACCACCCAACTATGGGCAATTTTGGGATTTATTTTTTTATTGGGTCATGTAACAAGCACATGATCAATTTCTGTCAATTTTAACAGTAAATTTAGACCGAGACAGCAAATTTCAACAAAGTTGAAACTTCAGACAGTCAATATCAACAAGTTAAACTTCAGACACCAAAATCTCACATAGTGCAAACTTCAGACAGTTTATAGGTTCTTAACCCCAGACCAAATGGCCACTAATTAGCAGACAATTTTCCCTTGATCCTATCCTATCCTATATATAAAAGCAGCAACGAGAAGTGCATGGAGAGACGATACCTTTATTCATTAATGAAAATCATATACGTTTACGTACCTATATAGTAATCAACAGTGACATCAAGCCCATTCATTCTCTCTAGTAAGCCTCAGCTAACTGATGAACATCCCTTAGGCGTTTCTGGATCTCAACCCCGTAATTGCCAAACTGAATGTCGCTCGGAGGGTGGAGGTCAAACAGATACGAGATCGGTCTCGACATCCACCCGGCCTTCCTCGTGGCTACATTGCCCGTGATCTCTCCAAAGCTCGTGTCGTCAAATGGGAATGACTCGGTGACAAAGAAGAAGCTTTCTCTTGCGATTTTCTCCACCTACGTATAAACCAAAACAACACGGTGAGCACCTCATGTCACGAAAGTCTAGGGAATTAACTTGACCGATCGATGGTAGTATCATTGACTGATCGTGTCAAAATATGATCAACTCAAACAAGGCCCAACCCGCTTATAACTCGTGGATTTGTTGTTTATTTGTGAGAATGTGTTAATACGTAAACTAGACAAATTTAAGGGTTAAAAGGGTTTTTTGGTACAATATGTCTGACCGAGATAAATCATAGGGCAAAATTGACCCAGCCAGGGTCTGGGCGACCATAGTCAGGGTACGACCCAGCCATGGGTCGGACTATAGCCAGATCAATTTAGAACTAGGTGATTGAGAATATTTGGGGACTAAATTACAAAAATTAGAAGTTAGTAATATATTCAGGGACTAAATTAATCAAAACCAAAAGTAAATGGCTAGTCACATGCAAGACACATGCCACTTAACGGTAAAAACTAAAGGTCAACTAGCATATGCACCAAATGTCTAAAAATAATGCAAACGTATTGCACCAAAAGTCTAAAAAAACATGTTGCACCATAAGTCAATTTCGGTCAAACGTGTTGTACCAAAATACCCTTTAACCCCAAATATAACTATACCACATGTTCAAAAATAAGACCCCAATATGACCTGTTTTTTAACGGTTCAGAACTGTCGTGTCAAAACGACTCATTCATCTCAAAATCACTGACCCAAACGCAACTTATAAGCAGGTCATGATTCGGGTCAGACACGAGCTGTGTCCAAAACTGCTTAAAATAAGCACAAGCAACATATAACAGTTACCTGCAGTTGCGAATATCTGATGTTGTTCATTGTCAGAACGAGTCGGACTCGGTGCAATCCATCAGCAATGATTCGTATCGACAAGTACTCGAAGAAGGTTCTGAAACGCGTTGTCTCTGCATTTGATTCACTGCCAGAACTTTCTACGATAGGAAACCAGAGGATACACGTGATCTCTCTCCATGGAACCAAACTGCCAGCTATCTTGCATATCATTGGCTGGTACGGGTGGTTGAAGCCCCAGAGGATCCGAACATCTGACAGGTTTGGCTCGAAAACATCCAACTCCGGCAGACTTGTGGTGGCAACTATCTGTGATGGATCGATGAATGCAGCAATGTTGGTGGTGAAGTGTAGATCAGTGTCATCCAAGATAAGGATGGAGCTGTCAGGAGAGGTCGGGAATAGTTGAAGGAGTGACATCGGGTTAGCGGAATCCTCCTCTGGGACGCAGACATTGGTGGGCCCACTAGATGGTGACATCGGTCCCGCGTCGTGAGAAAATGGACAGGCATTCCCATTTCGACAACCCTAGCCAATAATATAGTGAAATTTAGAAAACAGTGACATAAGAGCAATGCAATGGTAATCTCTAGTTCTGATTCTCTTTTTTGTCACGCCTACTAAGCAATATACGTCATGAAAATAGGAACTACCTTAAGTGAGAACTCACTTTTACAATGGTTGGACCTTGTTACATTTCCCAATTTGGGTCACACACCATATATATAATAACTAATAAAAACCAATTGAGGTGCCCACATGGCAAATTCCTACTAAAGGAAATTTCTAGTTCTATGTGACATTACTATCATTTCAAGTGCTCTAAAGCAGAAAACGGCAAGAATATCATCAAGATATAGGTGAAAAGGGGATAATACCTTTAAAGATAAAAAGAACTTGCAAGAAGGCTTTTTTGCTTGAACTGAATGCGCAAAAACACATGCACTGCCGCGTGTGCAAGCTCCCTTGAGAAAATACACACATGAAGGTGCCTCTCCATAGACAACATTGGTGTTATTCTCGATAACATTGATTGGTTGAGTAGTACCATGTGGGACTCCAAAATAGAGTGCTCTCATCTGCCAAATGTAGTAGTAATAATTAATAAATGAATTCCAAACCTAAAGAATATAAAGGGAAATTGGTCTGATTTTTCTTTTTAATGAGTGACCAGCAGTTGATCTATTTTTGCAGAAGCATAGAAGTCATAAAGGAATCACAAGTACCTCCTTCACGATAATTGCCAATTCTTTTGCAACATGACTGGTCTGAAAATGATCTGGAGGGACGAACGGTCCAGCAACGCATTTTTTTATGTCACTAGATGGAATAAGTTGCTCATCATCAACTGAAACAGCTTCTGCTTCCTTAAGCGATTGACACTTGATGGTGCATGTATGTTTAAATTCATATGGATAGTAGTAAGAAGGGAAACCATCAGTTGGACCGAGAAAATATGGTCGAAATCGTTGCAACGAGCTTAGGGCATCACCATCTGGCAAAATGCATTTTCAGCAAGATAAGTAAATATGAAGAGCAAGCAAATGGCAGAAACAATGACCACATCAGTAGGAAAACTACATATTTCAGAAGCTTGATGCAGAGATGACAGCAAGAGATTGTGGAAAGAGCACCATTCTGCCTCAATCTGGGGATCATGTCCTTCAGTATCTTCAATGTCATCAGATTTTAATACTCCTTTCAAATGTTCAATACGATGCTCATCCTTCAGATGGGAACAGGCAAAAGTAAAAGTTATTTTAGGCATATCGTCTTCTTATATATGCGGGAGGTGTTATGATCAGCTATCGTAAGGATAATATTTCATTTTTTCTGTGCAGCTACGTACTTAAAAAGTACAAGCAATAATTTCACTAGGTATCTTAGTCAAAATTGCAAATTTGCGGCCAATAAATCATTCACGCACTAATTGATTCTTTTTAATTTAATTAGGTTAAACAACATGTACCTTATTTGATTTAATGATTACTAGCTAATGAACAAGGTTACCTTAAAAACTCGCTGCCAAAACTTAAACGCGCACAAGTTTCCAATGTATATCATCTCGGTTTGGCCAAGAGGATTACTGTTGTTGGTACTGCCCCTATAGTAGCTTTCAATGTACTCCCTAAACTGAGTATAAAAGAACAAGGTATTATTAAATATGGACAGACTTAATGACACTGGTTTTTACTGTAACAACTAAAGAAATGTAAGTCAGTACCACATGTTCCTCCCCAAAAGGATGAAGGATGGGAAGAGGCTGCATATCCATCAGTATACCAAGAAGAATGCCCTCATGTAGCATTCCAACACTCCCAAACTTTAATATAAGCACACACGCATCAAAACCAAGTGAGAAGCTAGAAAGAAGTCGCCCATAATATGTAGGCTCATATCGCCTGTACGATACTTTTTCTATTGCACCCATTTGGACCAGCAAATGTAATGCATCTTCAATAACATCAGGTTCAGGTGAATCCAAAGCCTTCTGCAACAAAACTGAAAGCAAAGCCATATCAACAGACTAATAATCCTTAGCCACATGCATCTCTTAAGTAAGAATTAGAACTTTTTCATCACATGTGTAAGTTGTGTCCTTAGAATTCTCCCTTGTCCTTCACCATATCCATAAATTTGGAGAATAAAGAATATTTATTAGGGAATTGTGTGAAGGAAAAGACGGTATACCATCAATATACCAAAGAATCTATCAAGAAGGAATGTGTTTTAGAAGAGAAGCAATGCTGCACCTTTGGGATCATTTATAGCCTTAGATTCTGCACAGCAAATATTTAGCACTTGCTGACGCAGCGATAACCTCAATATGGATGGCCGTTCATGATCCTGGAGCCTGTTGAAAAATGATCCTGTCACCAACCGGTATATCAGGCCGTCGCACGTTCGACCTGTTCTCCCTCTACGCTGCTCAGCCTGCAAAAAAATATTAAGTTTACAGAAGGAATGAACAAAAACTTGCTATAGAGGAAGCTGCAGTTAGCTCAATAATCAACTTGTCCTGATACCTGAGATTTTGATATCCATACTAGCTCTGCAGATTCAGCTTTTCTCTCACTGTCCCAGTAAACTTCTAAAGATCGGCAAGAGTCGATGACGTAAGCCACTTTTGGTATAGTAACTGATGACTCCGCAATGTTTGTGGCTAGTATTATCTGCTCAGAAAGCATTCACAGTCATGACTCTATTGGATTTACTGATAAATTGCCAGGAAATAAAACTTTGATAGAAAATGCATCATATATATGGAAATTGTAAACTATAACAGAGAGTTGGGAAAAAAGGGAAGAGAAAGAGTAGTATTTATAGTTCTCTAAGATTCACATAATTAGACATGTCGTCATTCTCTTTCAGAAGAGACCTGTCATGTAAGCTACAACTTCAAAATCAATCCATTTTTAAAATCCCTTAATAGCTGATAGCTTCAAGCTTCCAAGTTCATTTGAAACATAGAAGAGAGCTAACCAGTGCCAGCTCACCCCCAGGCCACAAAAGCAAGAGTTTTAGGCCAATAAGAATAATAGGCTCCCAGCAATAATTAACCTTAACTACTGTCATTAATTCAGGGAAAAAATATACTGAGAAACCTGTCATTAACTTTTCTGATAGTGACATTGATTATCCCCATACTAACCTGTTTCCGAATAAATTAATTTTCCGCTCCTACTAATTGGTTGATTCCACGTCATTAACTTGACTAGTTCCTCAATTTTAACCACCAACTAATCTCAGAATTCTGCAGTAATCTCTAACACATATATCACCAAGTCTAATTATTTTCTTAAAACCCCATTATTTTAACATATCGATCCATACTAGTATTATTCATTCATTTTTTCCTAATTCTTGAGAAGAATGCGTGATGTTCAAATGCTCACATAACCGCAACACAATCTGCTTGCTATCTAAAATAAACATTATATATAATTAATTTGTATCTACAAAATTTCAATGCTTAGCTCTAAATGAGCTTCACAGAATAATTTTGAATTATACTAAATACTAAACAAATTAAAAGTTGCCTAATAGGCCTAGGTCTCAAATGTCTCTGAGATAGCCCTGAGGCTGGAGCTAACTAAAATTATTACTCTTCATCAAGTGACCTTATTAAACTATTGATAATCTCTCAAGCATAAGTTTTTTTTGTCCCCTTTCGACAACAGGTTTATTTAGCATAAAGTTTGTACCGCGTACAGAGTACCTTAAGTGGTAGCAATCCACATGCTCATCAATATTAGAGCTAAGTTCAGCAAAAAAAAAAAAAAAAAATCAATAGCTGTAAAACAAGAAACACTACATATGGCACAGTACTGCTAGTAAGGAGAATACCAATATGACCATCTGAGCACACTAAATGTTGAGCTTACTACAATTCCACAGCATATGTAAACATTTATAGGAATTAAGCAAAGTAGAGTCTATATCTTTTCCAATTTTATAGCTTAGACTAAGATATAAAAAGGAGAAATAATAACCTTTCGGTGGGACTTCGATATTTTCATAGCCTCAAGGGCCTGATTAGTGTCGATGCTGCTATGCAAAATGTGCACTTTGAATACAGAATGGAAGGGCTTCAGATGAAACCATTGCTGCTCAAGAGAACGATATGTTGGAAGAAAAACCAAAATGCCCTTTTCAATGTCTGCTTCATTGTCATGTATTTTCATAATCAAGTCATGGATGATTTTGTGCATTTCAGGCTTAATATCTGGGGTAGCTTTTGAAGGGCCTTCTCCAGGACAACAATCTGTAGACAGTGAGTCTAAACTTCTCCCTAGGAGACTTGTCACCTGCTACCAGAAGAATTTTGAGAATATATATATACAATAGGCAAGAACAGATCCACGGAAATAATCCAATAATTATATTCAGTATCAGCACTAATAACTCTCTCTCTCTCTCTCTCTGAAAATATGTGTTTGTTTGGTTCACATATTCAACATCTTTTTTTCATCAAACAACAAGGATGGTAGGACATGGGTGGCTTTTATCTGTAATGTAATCTAGTCTCTCACAACTATGATTACTTGTTTTTTATTCACCTTACAAGCTTGTAATACACCCTTGGGCTATTAAACAATCAACTAAAGAGTTTACAAAGAAATTTTCCTATACAGAAAGTTATTTGCTTAAATATATAATCAAGAAAATAGCTACACGGTAAATGATATCGAAAAAAGAAATAAATTAAAGCATAGTTCTTTCACCGAGAATGACAGACCCCACAATATAAACATATTCTACTTCTCTGAAATAAATCAACCAAAATAAATCATGACTAGGCCACAGGAATCAATGTTAACGCAAATACATAACACCCAACAACTAAAAGTATGCTGATCGACTAAACATTCTTATTTTGACCTAGAAAGAGACACTCTTTAGAATAGTCGAATGATAAAGCCAGCTATATAAAATATCAATAAAAAAAGGCAGAACAACTAATTTGACATGAATAACCAATGTCTTACCTGTTCAAGATACAAAACTTTTCGCTCAAAGAATGAGTGTTGATTGGAGCTGGGAATACCGAGTACTTCTACCCTTTCATTCCGACCAATATCTCCAAAATATTCCTTGTATCTGCCAATATCAGCTGTTGCGGACATCAATACCACCCTGAAAAAGATTAAAAATGTGAACATGACCCTTAATCAACTCGATCTGAAAATAACATATGGGAACAGAGTCAAAAGTATATTGATTAGATTCCATACCTCAGGTTGTTGTTCTTCTGAAGAAATTGTTTTATACAAACAAGCACCAGATCTGACTCTACAGACCGTTCATGCACTTCATCAAGTATAATAGCCTTGTAATCGAGTGCATTCATTCCCTTCTCACGCATTTCCTCCAACAATACTCCAGCGGTCTTAAAAACTATCTTTGAACTGTTAAACAAGAAAAAGTGATAAAGAAAGGGAATCAAGACATTTCAGGAAGTCCAAAGCCCATCTTTAAGTACTTTCCAAACATTCAGATTAACAACCAGAGACAATTTCACCCATATTAAAGTAACTAGAGTACTTCACTAACCAAGTGAAACAGAAGCAGATGATAACTTCTTTCAGCATACTAGAGAATAGAGATAGTTACTTAGATTTGACCAAGTATACTTAAGCCATGGACTAACTTAAAAATCAGACTATCAGAGTACTCCCTACAAAAATTATTATTATAATTTCTTGTAACGGTTTGTCTAACTTATCCCCCTTAACCCCCTAATAACCACCCCTAATTATATGCTAACCCCCATGCCCAACTTGGTCAAGTTTGGTTTTTTTTTTTTTTTTTTTTTGTAAGAATAAATCATTAATTAAGTCTTCTTATTTTAGAACTAATACATAAACTATCGTTAATTATTATCTGTGTATTAACTTGCTCCACAACTGCTTATCTGAGGGTTTTCTTTATTAGGCTAAAATCTAAGTGAAGACACACTTGTTTCTAGTATTACCTAAAATCCTAACTATGAACCCTAAACTCTAAATGGGACAAACTAGATCGGTGACGTAACCATAACAATGATATCAACAAATAATTTCCATGTTGGGTTCGATACCAGGAAGTGTATTTTGCTTTAAAACAATGGGACTTGATTATTACATGATCTTCTTACCAAATAGACCTTGTACGCGGGGGGTGGGGGGGGGGGGGGGTGGGGGGGGGGGGGGGGGGGGGGGGGGTGGGGTGGGGGGTTTCCATAGAATTTGAGGTATTTATTAGCTCTTACTGTGCCTTGTTGTATATATATAAATTTATTCTTTATTTCATTTTATTTTTTGTTCAGTTTGATGTATATATTAAAGTTTCTGTTAATGAATAATATTTGAAGATAGACAGCAAGATTATCAGATATTACTTGAAATTTAAAAATTAATATGTTTGGTTGTTAGCAAGCATCCTATTCATGGCAAAAGAAACAAGATTCTTTAACACGTCGATCGGAGATTTCTTCCAATTTCCAGTAGAAGTGCTCAAAGGGATCTCTTGTAAGCGGAAATAATCAGGCTAGGGAAAATCTTAGGTGTCTCTGACCACTAGGAGTAGAAGTTCCAGACATGAAAGTTCAGACAAATTAAGGAGAATAACAATCATCAAGCAGATTATGCAGTTAAAAGAAGTAGCATATTAGTATACCTAGGTGATAAGTGCTTTGAATGACCAATATGATATCCAACCTCCTCTCCCAATACACAATTTCGGGCCTTTGCAACCATTTTAGCAACAGCTACAACTGCAAACCGGCGAGGCTGGGTACAGAGTATTGGTTTGATGTTTGCATCCAAAAGGAATTGAGGTACTTGAGAGCTTTTACCTACAAAATAAACAGAATAGATAGAATAACCAAATCATTGCCAACGCCAAACACAAAAGCATATTGATGTTCAAATCCTGATTTTGCGTCTTGTCAGAAAAGCTGCATCTCTGCTACATACAGAGAGCTAATAAATATGTGAATTCCACATTCCTAATCTACTGGTTGCAAGAAAGAAATATCTTTCTTTAAGATATAGTAAGCTTCATTTCATTTTTATTCATTCACTGTTCTAGAATAAGAAACCCTAACCTGACATCTTCACTGCAATACTAAAGAAGACGAGAAATTAAGTAAGCAGGATCTATTGTTACAAAAGATATTAACCAAAAGATGCCAATGAATAAGCATCCTCACTAAAACCAGATACTCCCAGTCGAAGTTATTTCTGTTTGTCTCCTTTTTCAAGTCACCAGCTCAGTCATTCTGCTCATTCAGGTTTTCAGCATCAAGCAGATGTTATTTCGATACTGCAGACATAGCACAACATCACGAATAAATGCCTACAATAATCAAACGTCATCAATGTTGGATGGAGAGTCACGCATGCTTGAGAGTCTACACCTCAAAACACCTAACCATCAGCAGAATCCAGAACCGCGTAACGGAAAAGAATATTCGAGTAGAATAACTAAAATTCGAGGAGAGATAAAATAGTCCACTAGAAAAAACACCTAGCCGCTGTGACCGTCACTGCTCCGGCCCTCATGGAAGAAATGTACACAAACTAGCTCGCAGTGATCAAATCATCACCTCGCTCGCCGTTACGGAAGCAAAATCAAACGATGCAGCAGAGAGAGAGGGAGAGAGAGAGTATGTTTACCGCAGCCAGTTTCCCCGACGATCAGAGTGACGCGATTCTCGAGGATTTTCTCGACGATTTTCTGCCGGAGACCGGTGATCGGAAGCGCAGCGAAGCCGGAGAAAGCAGAGGAGCGGGACGAGCAGGTGGACGATGTCGGAGACGGTGGCTCCATTTCCGATTCTCAGTATCTACACCGTCAACCGGACTGGTAACAGTAATGCGTGGGGGAGAAGTGAAGAATCCCCTCTCTCTCTCTCTCTCCCACGATTTGAAAACGAAGCAGACTCGCTGACTCTGGGGTGACTGGGGCGCATATGACTACGGTCTTTGTTCCCGGTTCTACGGCAGAACCGTCATACAGACACGTGTCAACTTTTAAGTAGTCCTATGTTTTGACCTTGGAGGTTGACTCGCCATTGCAGGTTATCGGAGTGTGTCACGGAGCAGGTAATAACGGCCCGCCCGCCTTTCTTCCTTCCGACGGAAGTTATTTTCGTTTTCTTTAATATATTTAACAAAAGTAAAACTAAATAAATTTATTCTTAAAATATTAATAAGATATATTGATTTAAAATTTAATAGTATGACGACTAGGTAATCTTGGTTAATAAATCAAGTTTTTTTTAACTGCTAGTATTTATTATTATTTTATAGAAATGAAAATTAACATTTTCTTTCTACAGTCATTAGTTTATAGAAATAATCGTTATTCGAACCAAATCTGTGAGTTATTTTTTCCAAGTGAAATTTATTACTACAATGTTGTATTTATTCGAACCAAAATGTTGTATTTATTTGGGTTTGCTAAAATAAACTCGAATTTATTTTAACCCGATTTCTCAGCCATCAGATTATGTATTAGTAAGAAATATTTTTTATTCTCTAGAATTCTGATTTATTCCCTTTCATGATCTAACAGCTGAAAAATCGAGTTGAAATAAACTCGAGCGCATTTTAGCCAACCCCTATTTATTTTAGTGTGATTATACACATGGCTTTCATAATTTTTTAGAGATGGAAAAGAAACTAACAAGAGAATGCAATATGTAACACAGTGTTATCAGAACCGGACCGGAGGTCGAACCGGCGAGGCCACCGGTTTCCGGTTCGTCCGGTCGGACCCGGTTCGAACCCGGTCCGACTGTTTCTAATTCAATTCATCCTGCCGTCCCTTAGTCTCTTCTCTAACAATAAAACAAAGTTCTCCTCTGTACTAAGGAAGGTGAGCTCTCTCTCTTTCTATTTCTCTCTCTCTCTCCAATTCATCCCTGCTCTCCTCTCCCGTGCTGTCAGCTCACACAGCTGAAATGAGGTCCCTCTTTTTCTGTCTCTCTCTCTCTCTCACTCTCCAAGTCTCCTCTCCCCAACCATCATCTCCCCCAACCCTCCTCTCCCAACCATCATCTCCCCCAACCCTCCTCTCCCCCAACCATCATCTCCCCCAACCCTCCTCTCCCAACGGAGGCGTCGCAGCCATTGGTGATGCAGTCGTGGAGAAGAGGCGGAGGTGGAGCTCGGATGCCGGCGCGACTCGCAGCTGGATGTTGGAGCTCTTCCAGATCTGGTCAGCTACGGCGCGGTGGTGGAGCTCTTCCAGATCTGGTCAGCTACGGCTGATAAAAAAAAAAACCCTAAATTTTTTTTTTTTTTAAAATAGAAATCAGAACCGGCGAACCGGTGAACCGTCCGGTCCGATCAGAACCGGCCGGTTCACTGAAAACCGGCCTTCCGAACCGGGTTCGCTTGCATCCTCCGGAAATGTTCGAATCGGACCGTGGATGGGTCCGGTTCCGGTTCGAACCCGGTCGGACCGCCGGTCCGGTCCGGTTCTGATAACACTGATGTAACATCAACAACCCGAGTGCTTCTAACAAATCTAGACTCGCTGACTTCTAATAAGTCTTTAGACATTCTAATTCAAGCTTTTCTAGGTGGGGTGTCATGAACAACAAAATCAAGTTGTTGTAGACCACTAATCATCGCCAAATCATCTACAAAAGTGTTTGCTTCCATGTAGATGTGCCGAAACTTGAATCTACTGAATTGATTCAAGAGTCTCCTACAATTCAAAATAATATGCATTATTGTCATATTCCTTAAATCCTCATTAGAGATAAGTTGATGCAGAGAACGAGCATCCATTTCTATATGAATAGAACATATTCCCAAGTGAAAAGTTGGCATTAACTCATCTCTAAAAGCCCAACAATCAGCAACAAAGCTACTAGAGAATCATATATTTCTCGTAAATCTCTTAATCCATTGACCATTACTATCCTTAATGACACCCCCTACTCTCACCTTGCCAGGATTGCCCAATGAGAATCCATATGTGTTGCGTCTATGCCATCCCGACAGTGGAGGGTTCCATTTCACCTAAATAGTAGATAAGACATTAGTAGTTGAAGAACTTAACATAACACAATGAAACTCAATCGCTTGCTTGACAAAAATATCAAGTACATTAGTGCTAGGTAACTAATACACAGCGGAAGATAGTGCACATACTTACTTAGCTTCTGTGTAACTTAGATCGCTTGAAGGGGAGTTCTCAATCCGTCGAACGGTTCCCGTAGAGGTTCCTGTTAGAGAAGCCCTACGCGGATTATACCCCACAGCAGAACATCAGTCGATTCTTCGCTGGATGGATCTTCGGAGTAAATTGCTTGACACAATTTGGCACCTCTTAGGTAGTAGCTCTATTCGGCCGAACCAGGTGCGTAATAGGGAGGAGAAATTTCTTTTAATCTCACCACAAATGAGAAGAGCATTAACTTATAATAAATCTCTAACACCTCTCTATTTATAAGAGGAATAAAGTGGACAAAGTCCACTTTGCCCTCATACCTAGTTCGGCTGGCCTTAGAGTGTGGGAGGCCCAATTTTGGGCCTATCATGTTAATTGAGATTTTAGGCCTAGCCCAAAATTCCTAATGTGACATTAACTAATTACTTAGGTACCAAACTTTAATTAATGGACTCCCAATTACGGCGGCCCATTATCCAAATGCTAACAATGATGTGGGGAGTTTGAAGTGTCGGATTTTGCCGTGCGAATATAGTTTTTCAAATGGAAACGACGATTCGAGCAAGACCTTAGTAATAGGTTTTAACGATTTTATGCCAAAATTATTCGTTTAGAGGGTTAAAATAGCAATTTATGTTTCTTTAGGTCACTTTTGTCATTTTTCAGTTTTTGCTGGATTCAGTAGTTAATTTCGTATTTTCCCATAGGGTTATGGTTTTTGTTTTTAGTATTAAAACTTTGTTAGCCGTCGTTTACATTCAATTTATGATAAATGAAAAAATCGAGGTTTTTCCTCAAATCCTGCGTCTAATTTTCAATATTCAATTTCTGCGCATCTATCCCCATCTTGCTACGTCAATTAGCTCCTACTCCGACAAGTCTCGCTTTACTGAGGATTGCAAGTGATAGGCGACTGAAGAAGTGTTGTTTAATTAAGTGAAACAATAAAATTATGTTTATTTTGGATTTTCATTTATGAAACAATGAATGTATGTTTGATTTGGAATTCTTGTTTGAAACAATGGTGTTTTATTAGTTTGAGTGATTATGATTAAATGGTTTGATCGTGGTGAAAAATCATAGTTATGGTATTAGTGACAAAAAAATATGGTAAGGTTATGGTATTTGTGGTGGTATCCTCACCATCGCCAGCCCTAGGGTAAACTGCTAGATATATATATAACTATTGCATCTATTACATAGTTATAATATATATTTTGCCCAGAAAATTGTAATAATTTACAACACCTGCCACTATGAGACATCTCGGAGGTGGTGGAACACAGTTTTCGAAATTTATATCATTTTCCATAGGTTAAGGGTATTTTGGTACAACATGTTACACAAAATTCATTGCTTATACCATATGTTTTTTTTATACCAACGGTTTCCATTTTGTGCCGTTTTCATACCACCATTAGTGTTCCGTAAAAAATGACCGTTAAATGACATGTGTCATGCACGTGAGCAGCCGAAAACTTTCAATTTTGTTCAATTTAGTCTCTCTAATACATCCTAGCTTTTATTTTGTTCAATTTAGTCCTAAAATTTAAAAACCAAACCCTTTACCTAAATTGGGGCTAGGTCCCAATTGATCCAGCCAGACCTAGCCTAGGGCTAGGTCCGACCTGGGTAGGGTCGCATGGGTCCGGTGACCCCGACCCAGAGTTGGACCTAGCCATAGGTCCTGGCTATGTCAATTTGGGTGAAGGGTTTGGTTTTGAATTTTTAAGACTAAACTGAACAAAATAAAAGTTAGGGATGTATTAGAGGGACTAAATTGAATAAAACTGAAAGTTTTGGGCTGCTCACGTGCATGACACATATCATTTAACGACCATTTTTTATGAAATACTAATAATGGTAAGAAAACAGTACAAAATATAAACCATTAATAAAAATTAGTAAAAAAAAAACATATTGAACATGTGTAAACATTTGGAATCAAAACTACCCGTAACCATTTTCCCTTATTATAAAGAGAGCTATAAACGTTCCGACATTCGAAATCTTTACATTCCAAATTGTTTCTTTGTGGCATAGCTGTAATTAGGATAAACTTTTAGGGTATTCAATGATTATCTCACGCTAATCAATCATTTCCTCATTATCAAATACAGGTTTGCATTTCCGCAAAAAAAATAAAAAAATAAAGGGTTAACAGGTCTTTTGGTCCATGATGTTTGACAACTTTTGGGTTTTGGTCAGTGATGTTTTTTTTAACCTAGTTTTGGTACCATATGTTTGCAGATTTTTAATAGTTTTGGTCTAACCGTTACATTCCGTCCATTTTTTGACATGTTCAAGTCACGTGATCCACTCTAAACTTTAAATTTAGTCCCTCTAATACTTTCTTAACCTTTTTTTTGTTCAATTTAGTCCCGAAGTTTCAAAATTGACTCAAATTGGACAATAGGTTCAATTGAGTTTTTGAAACTTCGGGACTAAATTGAACAAAAAAAAGGTTAGGAAAGTATTAGAGGGACTAAATTGAACAAAATTGAAAGTTTAGGGTGGATCACATGACTTGTACACGTCAAAAAATGGACGGAATGTAACGGTTAGACCAAAACTAGAAAAAATTTGCAAACATATGGTACCAAAACTAGGTAAAAAAAAACATCATTGACCAAAACCCAAAAGTTGTCAAACATCATGGACCAAAAGACCTGTTAACCCAAAAATAAATACAGGTTTGCAACGTTGACGTTGCATTGAATTAAAATTTAAAACTAACAAACTAAAACTAAATGATAAACCGAGGCTGACGTTTACTTACGGCGTTACAACCTTACCCTCACTTCATTCGCCCTTCTCTTTCCAAAACCCTAATCTTGAAAAAAGAGGCATCTTCCTCTCCCGCTAGCTCTGCCTCGGTTCGCATTTCTTCCTGTAAGTTCTCATGCTTGTACAATTTAACTCTAGAAATGTAGAACTCGTTCTTTCTTGCTTAATCCCCTTGAAATCACGCGAATAAGTGGTATTCGACGGATTTATTATGAATTCTGTTTAGCTCAAATTCTCATGGATGTGACATAATCGGTCCTTGTGCTTATATGCTTCGTTGTCTTGATGTGAGTATTTTCAGTGAAGATGAGTAGCCGCTCGAGCAAGACTATCTATGTTGGGAATCTCCCTGGCGACATCCGCGAGAAAGAAGTGGAGGATTTGTTCCGCAAGGTACCTAACATACTGAGCTCTGCCCTTGGTTATTCTCCCTGTTGTTTGTTTGGGGAATGAGATATGCTTTCATATTTCAACTTTGTTGATTTGACTTCGTTTGTTAATTGATTGGTATGCTGCATCATATCTATGTGAAGATGCTCTATATAGTATGGTAGTTCTGAGGATATGATGCTTTTAGCCCAGACATGCCTCTTGAGGTTATTTAATGCTGAAGAAGAGTCTCTTATGATAGGTTAGGAAAAAGTTTGATTCCTGTGCTTTAAGAGTATCTGCGGGGTCTAGAATTATAGGTGTTAAAGATGTTATTTGAGAAGTTTAAAGTATCAGTTAAGATTATTAAGTAAACCTAAAAGCTAATCAACTGTATTTTGTCTGGCTGCTAGCTTTTAAAATCTTTAAAGCATGTGATGACTCTGCATTACATAATCTTTTGTTAATTGGAAAGTGTTTTGAGGGAAAAAGCATAGATTAGTGAAAATGGTTACTGCGTCAGTAGTTTCTTTCAAGGTTCTTAGCCAACTGTAACATGTTGCTGATGTTTTAGTTTTACTGTATCTATTTGGTGTCACATTCAAGTTAGGGGAGTATTACTCCTTTTTTGTTGTTGTTGAAGGTGAAGATGAGAAAGATGTGTGATTGCTGTGATTGGATCAATGTATATATAACAGTTTTCTTTCTTCTTAAATTGCAGTATGGACCTGTTGTTCACATTGACCTGAAGATTCCTCCAAGGCCCCCAGGTTATGCATTTGTTGAGGTAAAACTGGAAGTTTGACAGAGTTTTTCTCTTCACAATCCATAATATTGATATTTAATGCTGTCATTCTTATTTCAGTTTGAAGATTCTCGAGATGCAGAAGATGCAATCCATGGCCGTGATGGCTATGACTTTGATGGGCACCGTTTACGTGTAAGTATTTCTACTTATCACTGCCATTACAATTATAATGTCTTCATCAAGCTTTGATTAATTAATTTTGACAGGTGGAACTTGCTCATGGAGGTCGTGGGAGCTCTGCATCATCTGACCGCTATAGTAGCCAAGGTGGCAGTAGGGGTGGAGGTGCACGTGGAGCATCAAAGCGTTCTGAGTATCGGGGTTTGTGGTTCTACACCTGTTCTTTTTATCCTTATTGTTCAGGTGCTTGGTTTCTTTTTGGCAATAGGGAAGTGGAACTATCATATCATCTAACCTCTGTTGCACCATTATGCAGTGGTTGTGACTGGACTGCCTTCATCTGCCTCTTGGCAAGATCTTAAGGTGAATATCTCTTTTATTCTTATTGTAATTGTTGTATGAAAACACCTGATAGGTTCTCCTAGTATATTTTGAATAGGAGTTCCTACACTCGGTGCACCTCATCTTTTTGACACACTCTACCATGTTCAGGATCATATGCGCCGAGGTGGAGACGTCTGTTTCTCACAGGTCTTTCGTGATGGCAGTGGTAAGATTAGATGCCTCAGCTCTCTAATAAATAAATAAATAAAGACAAAGATATAGTACATCAGTTTTATATTCATTTATTAACATTGTGGTAATGTAAGCCTTTAGATGTCTCTAGTGGCAATATTTGATTCGGGTTGCATCAGGAATCTCTAAGACAGACTGTCAATCAGAATCACCAGTGGTTGCTTTGAACATTGTTGTCTTGAGGGTCTTCGTTTTTCTTTGGCTTTCCTGTAGCTCACGTGATTAAATTTATTACCTATAACCATGTCATATTATTTGTTTCTAGCACTGCTGTGAAGTGGTTTTGTTTATTATTGTTTAGTATCTAATGAGTTATTCTTTCAGGCACTACAGGAATTGTTGACTACACAAGCTATGACGACATGAAGTATGCGGTATGTTCTGTTGCAGTCTGTAGTTAATTTCCATATATGTCTTGCCTGTTAGGTGAATTAAATATACTCCTATTATTTCACTTTTGGCAGATCAAGAAACTTGACGATACTGAATTCAGGAATGCCTTTTCACGGTCTTATATTCGAGTATGTCTCTCTCTCATTCTGTGTGTGTGTGTGTGTGCGCACGCGCGCGCGCACGTGTGTGTATATATATCTGTGTCTGTGTGTAGAGAAAGTATGTGGTTTTTTTTGGTCAATTACATGTATGTGTGTAGATAAAGTACATGTTGGTTGTTTATCACTTACATTTGCATGCCAGGTTAAGGAGCATGATTCTAAGAAGGACTCATCCAGGAGTCCTGTGCGCGGTAGATCCCGCTCAAGAGGGAGAAGTCATAGTCGAAGTCCCAGCCGCAGCCGTGGTCGAAGTTATAGTCGAAGCAGGAGTCGCAGGTCCGTTTAATGTTATAGTGGCGGTCTTTTCTAATATCAAATGAATATGAAAAGAGGGTTCAGCAAATAACCCGTAAAAATCTCATGTAACACGAGAAGTAATGATACGGCTCTGTTTTTCTATAGTGTCCTGTATTAATTATTTTTCTTTTTTGGGGATTGAATGCAGCAAATCTCCAAAGCCCAAGTCTTCACAGCGTGCTACGTCTCGCTCTGTTTCATCACACTCTCGATCCCCTGTTAAATCCAGGCCACGCTCTCGATCCCCTGTTAAATCCAAGCCACGCTCTCTGTCCCCTGCTAAATCCAGGTTACTATCTTTATCTGTGTATGGTTTACAGGGTTTGATAGCATGTGCATGCTTTAAGTTGACCGGTGAAGCTGGGCATTAATTTAATGACCAGTTTACTTTTTGTCTTATCAATTATACCTGTGGAGTGTTAGAATGTACTAAGCACTTTGATTTCCTCCTTTGGATGATTGTGAATGTGTGCCATATTTCACATTTCACTTGCTCTACGTGCTTTATCATTTTCAGTATCTTCTTATCTAGTTAATGATAGTTGTGGGTTCCTTTTTGGACTGATATCTACAAAGTTTTCTATAATCATGAGTTCTGAGCAATCTATAGAGGATCTCATGTTGCCTTTCTAAAAGAAAATAGTCTAACCTACTGTGGGAAACATAAGATGTCATCTTAGCAAAGGATCCTGTTTCATTTGGGGGCGGTGTGGTTGCTTCTTTTACTAGAGTTGTCTTCTATTTAGAAATCTCCATCTGTCTGGAACTTGCATTATGTTTTCAGGCCTCAGGGGTAACTGAGTTTACCATCTGTGAACAATAGCTCCCATCATTTTGCTGTGTGAAAAATCACATTTTCTATATTGTTATAGATAACGAATATATGGAGCAATTGGGGATTGGATTAGGATCTTGATGGGATAGGATTCAATTCAATTGCCAGGAAATTTTTCGTTGTGGAGAGAGGTATGGTGCTTTCAAGATGGGTGGCTTTTTTTGAAAAGCTTCTTGATCTTGTTTATAATTTATTAGCATAACAAGTCTTAAATGGGTGCTAGATTGAGACAAAGGAGACTACTATGGATTGGAAAATGAAGCTCGATTTCTGTGAAACCAAATTGCATGGGGATACTGAATCCAACTTCAATTGCATTGTCATTTCTTCTCCAAGAACTGGACAAAAGCTTATAGGACTGGACAAACTTTTGGATGGTCATATACTGGTACTTGAAGAGGGAACAAATGCTCCTCTTCTGCCACTGCCTTTTGTTTTCTAATAATAGCAATGAGGGATAAGCTAAGCTGTTTTTCCAGTACTTTTTAACCGTATCTTGTCTTGATATTATGCATAATGCTAATGATTTATAATACTTTCAGCTTATCTAGCTTGATACATTTTTCTGACCACTGTTCCTTCTCATAATGCAACATATTTTGACTTGGGAGAAGATCCAAAGCCCTTTGAACGAAGACATTTAATGTCACATCTGGGTTTTAAATTTGCTTGTGTTTAACTTGTGCAGATCTCCATCAAGGTCCAGATCCCCATTGCCCACTACTGTAAGTGAATTAATTTTTGTGAATGTTATTATATCTAAGAACGATTCTTGATTTACCTGACTATATATATATTCTGCTGTGAAAATAAACTTATTTGTGAACATAATAATAAACTGAGCTGGGTATTGATGAAGAACCTGATCCGAGCTCTATAGAGATGGTTTAGTATTAAGGATATGGATTCTTGGTTATTAAGATAATAATAAAGTTACATTACAGGATGATAAGCGGGTGAGTAAGAGCCCCCCCAAGAAGCAGCGGGTGAGTAAGAGCCCCCCCAAGAAGCAGCGCAGTAAGAGCAGGAGCCGCAGCCGAAGCAGGAGCCGCAGCCGAAGCAGGAGCAAGAGCTTATCCCGGTCAGCAAATTTCTGTTTCTGTTTTTTATTCGGTGAATTCATGACTAGTTAGTGCTGCAGATTTAGCGTGTTCTGCCAAAATAGAAGAAAAAACTTGTTTTTTTGCTAACAATTTGGGTTAATGACCTACATGTTAGCTGAACTGTTGGGTGTCTAGGTAAGTTGCTAGCTAAAATGTGCTCGTTGTACTTATGTAGGTCGCAATTTGCTAGTTCTAATTTGGTTTTAAATGGTGACAGAGACATGCACGTGCTCATCACGTGTCATCAAAATTCAGCTAGCAAATTGCAAGTCTCCCTAAGTTCAGCTGCATATTGCAAAATTTATCTATGAAACTGCAAGTGTTTTAAAAGTTAAGCTAGTAATGTGCACAAAAAACAAAAAAAAGACAACAAAAAACATCCAGTTCTCCTTCACAATTTAACTTATAAACTAAACGGAGTTAGTGTATTGCAACTTTGTATAACTCCGGCTTGCAATTCTCTCAAAAAACAGTTCAGCTATCAAATTGTTCGAACTCCCGAAATTCAGCTAAAAATAGCTAGTTAATAACCCTAACAATTTTGTGGCAAAAATAAACCTTAAAATTTATTTATCTGCTGATGTGGACAGGTGATGCGGTTCTTCGGGGTTGAAATCTATCGGCATCCTGCATGATTCGGCCTCCCTCCAATCGATCTGCATCATCAAACTGTATTATCAGGAGGCTGGCTGTTGATTCGGTCGAGTTTAAATTATTTGTAAAACTATTGCTGTTTGCTTTTTCCATCAACTTTGGTAGGTTCTTGACATTGTTTGTTGTTATGTATGGATTCTGTTGAAGAAGGTTGAGCTTAGACAATTCAAGGCTGCATGTATTGGAATTGTGTATGCATTATGCATTTTGGTTGAGAGAACTGAGAGCAAGTCAATTTCCCTATGATGAATGTTACGGATTATTGAATTGGAAAAAAAGGTCTCATTCCATTATAAGGTTTACATGTTTATTAAGGTATTACGAGAATGATCCGGTAGTGTCCATCAGAATAGCATACGTAATAGAATATGAATATAGGGTTAAGAACATAAGAAGTGTCTGAATAATGACCATGTTAACAGGAGATGTCTGAATGTTCAAATGTTAATATTAAGGGTTTGAATTATTATGTTGTTGTTTTTCGGTTTTCCGTCCAAATTTTCTGTCAAATTTAACAGAACAACGTGAAATGTTAGAATTACATATTTGCAATTATTGAAACAATTTAGCAGTTTAATTAATGAAATATGAAATGTCTAAAATACCCCTGCCCACTAATTATGCCCTTAAAGTCACCACGACTCCGGCCACCCGGCGACCGCCACCCGGCTCCGGCGACCGCCACCCGGCTCCGACGACCGCCACCCGGCTCCGGCGACCACCACCCCAGCTCCGGCAACCGCCACCCGGCTCCGGCGGCCGCCACCCGGCTCCGGCGACCACCACCTCAGCTCCGGCGACCACCACCCAACTCCGGTGACCACCACCCAACTCCGGCGACCGCCACCACAACTCAGATTGGGTCCAAATCGGAGCTACCGGCCCCGATTGGCCCGAATCGGAGCCAAAAAAGCTCTGATCGGAGCCTGAGCTCTGTGGCTCTGGTCGGATCCACAGAGCTTTGATCTGGATCTCTGTGTCCCCGATCGGATCCACAGAGCTTTGATCTGGATCTCTGTGTCCCCGACCCGGTGCCACAGAGCTCCGATCGGAGCTTTGTGGCTCCTACTAGAGCCACAGAGCTCCGATCAGAGCTTTTTTGGCTCCGATTCGGGCCAATCGGAGCCGGTAGCTCCGATTTGGGCCCAATCGGAGCCGTGGTGGTGGTCGCCGGAGTTGGGTGGTGGTCGCCAGAGCTGGGGTGGTGGTCGCTGGAGCCGGGTGGCGGTTGCCGGAGTCGTGGTGGTCGCCGTGTGGCGGTGGCCGGAGCCATGGTGGCTTTAAGGGCATTTTTGTCTTTTTAGGTCAAGCATGTGAGGGGCACACTTTGGTCGGAAGGCATTTTCGAAATTTAATTTTATTTTCGGTCACATGCCAAGCATGTGACCAAATTCCGTTAGTTTTAACAGTAAAAATTGACGGAGACCTCTTATATCAACAAAGTTGAAAATTCAGACCCTTAATATTCACATTTGAACATTCAGACATCTCCTATTAACATGAGTCATTATTCATGCCCTTCCTATATTCTTAACCCTAGAATATATTTACTTGCACCGAGTTGACTAAATAATAAAGTGCTAAGTATTAAAATAAAGTGTTAATCATGAATATTTTTCTTTTTTTAAAAGTTAAGTGGATTTTGAACATAGAGAAATTTGGTTAATGGAAGAAGTGAATTACTATATCATATTACTTTATTACTTGGTTTATATATAAACCATGTCAACATACTTTTCATTTGAATTTTGTACTTAGAAAATGATATCATCCCATCATTATCTTAGAATGTCTCTCTCAGTTGAATGCATGCATGCGGAAGATACTTTTTTTTTTGGCGTTGTGTACTTTTAGGTTTCTAAAATATACTTATTTTTTTTAATTATATTAATCCGTCCCTTAAAATCTTACATTTGCCACCTAATTTTGTTTCGTTTTGAATGTTTTGCCTCGACTTTTAATTTTTAGTCGCATGACTGAATCTTGTATAGCAAAATAAGCAGAAAAAGATAGAGATTAATGATTTTCCCTCAATGATGAACAACTTGTGTACACTGCAAACAAATCCTTCTGCATGATCTGATACATTATGAATGATCGGTAAAGGAATGGCTCAAACACAACATGATACTTCACGTGGTCGTTTATGTACTTGTTCGAGTTACTTGACGGGTATATATCGAGCTGCTGCCATTACTATGTCGATTTAGCCGATCCGGGTCTCAAGAGGCACTTGAAACTCTCTGCAAATTTGTACTCTAGTTTCTTGAATGGTAAAAGGACCGGCTATGTCGATAAATTTACCGATCTCTTGACAGAGGAAAATGCATCACATTTACGTCAAACCCGCGCCAATTAGGCGGTAATTTCTCCTCTTTTAGGGTTTAGGGTTGTGCCCTTGTTCGTTAGGTTGAAAATCTGCACAATAATGTATGGAGGGTTTAAGGTTACTATGCTTTATAATACCGTAAGTTCTTAATATAGAGGGTTAAAAACCTATTTAGTTTCTCAAGTTTACCTCTTGTTACTTTTTGGTGTCTCAGATCAAATTGTTGCTTTTCGGTGTCCGAGATTTCATTTTATTTGCTTTTCGGTGTCCAAATTTCCGAAAAGATACCAAAATAAAACATGGGACACCCTGAAGCAATAATTTGATCCTGATACACCAAAAAGTAACCAGGGTAAACCTGAGACACTAAATAGGTACTTAGCCCTAATATATATATATAGGGTAAAAGAATGTTACTTTGCAACTCATCAGTCTCCTCTTTGGCTCCCCATTCTCTCATTCTTTCAGATGCATCCTCAACCTCCTTATTCCAGTTGGTTTTGTAGATTATATACAACAGAATGCATGTCTGGAGAACTGTCCCGAATATCATTCCCATCCATATACCCTGCAGAAACGAACGTTCATCCAAGAACAGCATCGTAAAACCAGACAGATTTAGCATGAAAAAATGTTGCCACATATTGAACAACATTTGGGTCACTTCACCTGAACTCGTAAGCTTGTTCTGTATCCGAGATAGAATCCAAGAGGAAGTCCTATGATGTAATAACAGAAGAGGTTGATGTAAGCTACCAGAGCTTGCCACCCTCCTCCCACAGCAACACCTGCAAATTAATGCGTTTTTCACGGTCAACATTGTTCGATCATAGATCCAAGGGTTAGTTATATTTTTGCTAATGTTAGTTTTTGATTCAAAATTGTGCTATTTGGTTACATATGTTTCAAGTTACTTTTTGGTGACATTGACTAATGATGATGGATGGAAAAGTGACTTAACATATGTTCTTGGTGTTCTTCATGTTCTTCATAATGTTCTTCATCAAGTTTTTAAACTTTTTTTGGAAAATCTAACCAACAGAGCTCAAATTTGAATTTTTTTTTGAAGAGCATGATGAAGAACACTTGAATATAATTAAATGTATTCATCTAAGGAAAACTTGGATGAAAAGTTAATGCAGTAACCATTTACAACATTCATATTTTTTGTTTTTACCTGAAATCACTGGCTGGACACTGTTAAGTATCATGGTTACACCAAGAAGGTAAGCTAAGTCGGCTACTGCTTTTTGCATCTCGACACTGTCGGTGAAGATGACAGCAAAGTGGTCCCGACTTGCCAAAATGATGATACAAGATAATATCCCGAAAAGAAATGACTCTATCACTGTAACAATTACAGAGAATTTTGCAGCTCTTGGGTGTCCAGATCCGAGCTCATTCGATACCCTCACTCTAGATAGATAGAAATGAAATAAAATGAAATGAGGTCACGAACTTAAGAAAAATGAACCGTGTTGATGTTTGATTAACAACAATACTTACCCAACAGCTGCATTGACTCCGATGAATATCATGCCTTCCCAACCATTAATGTTCATGCTGGAACACAGAAACAAATGAAGAGCAATTCAGAAAGTTGCATTCTTTGAACTGTATCAGAACTATTGAAAATTGTTTGGGTTAAATACCAAACTGCTAGCTGAAACTTGTGGCTAATGTGCTGTTTACTAGCTGATCTTTTTTTTTGGCATGATTTCAATTTCTTAACTAATATATTTACCGCAATTTGCTAGCTCCTTCTGTTTTTCTGTTGAGTCGGGGATAGGAAATCCATAGTGTAGAGTAAAGGGGGAAAAGTCGCACAAAAAATGTTCACCTAGCAAGCAATTTGGTATTTAAGACTTCTTTCAACAAAAAAACAGTATAATTTCCAGGCATCAAGAAATTCCAGTTCCTGTTCAACATAAGAATTTTTTTTGCAGTTTTATTTGAATGCTGCAGAAATTGAGAAGTTAGACCAAAGAGTCAATAAGCAAAGAGGTCTCACCAAATTGAGAGAGATCCAACGGCAATAATGGGGTCTTCGAGGTGGCCAGTAAGAACAATGAGGGTCATAAAGTACCAAATCTCCAAGCAAAGCATGACAGCAGATGCAATAGAGAGCCTAACAAAACCCCAAATGTCCTTGAAGGCGAGCCACGACAACCCCTTCCACCCTTCTGTGCACCATCCCACCACATACACTACTTGTGCAATAGCAATGGCCCAAGCTGATATATCATAGGCCAAGGCAGCTCCATTCAGACCCCAATGGAACACTTCGATGAACAAGTAAAGCATCCCAATATGCACCACAAAAGCCACAAATCCGATCCATGCCAGGACACCGACCTTGCTCTGGGCTTGGAGAAATTTCTGGGTGGGGAAATTGATGGCAAGTGAAAACATCTGGGGAATCACTTTGATTGTGAAATTCCCTGCAATCTCAGCTATATCCTTCTCCTGGCCAAGCAGCATCAGAATCGGGGTCGCATAAATGTATAGAGGTAGCAGCACAAAGCATGAAACAAGAAGGATAATCCACGATCGCTGCATATAGACACCGAGCATATGGATCTGTCCTGCCCCGAATGCTTGGCCACAGAGAGTTTCCAGTGCGCTTCCCATCCCGAGCTGCATAGAATCACAAGTTTTACAATTGCATCACCAGGGAGCAATATTTGATGACATTCATTTATGTAATTCTACTATGAGCAGTTCATGGTTGCAACTTAAATTCGATTTTCTGGGTATCAAAGCAGTCAACAACTGAAGATTTGAGCTGGATATACCATAAACACTATTATTTCCAATCATCCATGACTATTTTGTCTATCTGCATCGACATTACACGAACCCTAGTTTTCTGCAATAATTATGGATTTCTAACGATCAAGCTGGAACACCAAGACGAACAGAGAGAAACTCTTCTTCGTGCATCAATTGAGTCAATACACAATCCTGAAGCGATTACTTACCAAGAAACCGAAGGAGAAATTAGCAACGACCGAGAGAGAAATAGCAACGGCGGAGAGCTCTACATTGCCGAGATGTCCGACGAAGATGTTAGTGAAGGAATTGATGCCGTAATTGCAGATGATGTTGAAAGCGATGGGACCGGCGATGGCCCACAGCTTCTTAGTCTCAGAGTAGCACACTATTTTAGCCTGGTTGAAGCTCGTGATCGGGGGATAATCTGCTCCATCTCCACCTTGATCGTCGGCAGAGCCAAGCATCACCGTGGGAGCTTGGTGGAGCTCCGTCATCTCTATCGACCGTGAAACCTGCTCCGGGGAGGCGCCATTGACGGAGAGATGCGACGAGGCGGAGTCGCCGCTTGTCTCCGCCATCACGGCGGAAGCCGGTAATTGCGAGGGGGTTGAAGTTTGTTCCTCCTCCTAAATTTGGCGCCTCCCTGGTTGAACTATGAATTCCAACGGAAACAGTTGGAGATTAAATAAACGTATTGATTGTACTTAAATTAGAGTTAATACCATAATTAGCTCGTTTTAAAATGAGCGCCTAATTATGGCCTTTTCTTTTTTAAGTAAAAACTAATTTTTAAGGAGAAATTATTGGCTGATGTTAAATTTATAATAGAACGAGATATAGTTAAAGTTGATTGCACTGGCGGAGTCGGGAATTAAAAAATGGGGTTCACCGCTTAAAATAAATTGTAAGTTCAAATTTAAGAAATCATAGTATATATTTGGAGTTAAATTGGTTATTTATGATAAATAAAATTTAGAATTTAAGATTTGTAATAATAAATGGGTTCAGTTAAAATAAACTCATGTTTATTTCAACTCGATTTCTCAGCCATCGGATTATGTATGTGTAAGAAACATTTTTTATCTCTCATAAATTATGATTGATTCTCTCTCATGATCTAGCGGTTGAGAAATCAAGTTTAAATAAACTCGACTGCATTTTAGCCAGCTCCTAAATAAATTATGTCCATGTGGGGTGATTTGCTGGTCGACCCACAACATGTAAAGGGGTGGAGATCCTCTGCCCCAGTGCTGGTGTCCCGCCCCCTGCCTCACCATTAATTATTTATTTTCTCCTTCCACTAACTTTTGTTTTTTTACTACTTTCTTTTTATGCACATATATATTATTTAGGTCTTCTAAGAATTTCTCCTATAAATATTTTTTTTTAATATATAAATATATTACGAATGTCATTAGTTTTTTTGATATTTTTTTAAAATCTATTAAACATGGTGAACCCTAGAGAGCAATGTGAACCTAGAAAATGGATACTTGTACTTTAGGGTTCACCATGTCTAACCAGTTTTTAGAAATATCAAAAACTAATAAACTTGTAAAATATTTATATTTTAAATAAAATATTTATATTTTAAATAAAATATTTATATTTTGTAAGATAAATTAGTTTTATTAGACAATAACAAAAATAACTACAACTCTATTGAGATTTGAGAGTCTAAATCTTTAAAAAAAATGGGCTGACTAAAATGCAGTCGAGTTTATTTAAACTTGATTTCTCAGCTGTTAGATCATGAGAGAGAATCAATTATAATTGAGGAGAGATAAAAAATGTTTTTTTACACATACATAATCTGATGGCTGAAAAATCAAGTTGAAATAAACTCGAGTTTATTTTTGCCTAACCCATCCAAAATTAGTAGCGACCCACAACATGTAAAGATACATACATCCAAAATTAGTTGGTTATCCAGAAAAAAAAAAATCGGATGTATAGAAACATCCGAGCGGAACGTGTAACAGACAGGCTTAAAAGTCTGAATTTTGGACGCAAGTATTTCAAGGGTTTGAAGTCTATATATAGTTCACCCACTTTATTATCATACAAAAGTGGTAACAGACTTGCAATTCTGGACGCATGTGTTCCAAGAACAGGTTTGATTTTTTTTTTTTTTTGGTTTTTATTGCCACATGTTTAACAATTGTTAATTTTTGGTGTCATAAGTTTTATTTTGTAGGCTTTTGGTGTCATATGTTTGGAATATTGTATGTTTTTGGTGTTTTCGTTAGTCAACAGTTAGTTTGACCGTTAAATACTTTTATTTTGTTCAATTTAGTCATCAAATTTATATTCATAAGAATTAATATTTGCGACTTAGTCCATATAGTTTACCATAGTCACCACCCAAGGCATCCGGCCACCAAGACCACCACCCAAGGCCGCCGGCGGCCACGGATACGAGCATGCGGCCATGATACGGGTCGACCACCACCAATTGGGGCCGACCACCACCCCAATTGGTGGTGGCTGGCCACTGCAATCGGGGCCGGCCACTGCAATCGGGCCCTGCCACCACCAATTGGGGTGGTGGCCGGCCCGTTTCATGGCCTCTAGATCTGATTCGTGGCCGTCGGGGGACTTGGGTGGTGGTCTTGGTGGTCGGATGCCTTGGGTGGTGACTGTGGCAAACTATAGGGACTAAGTTGTAAATATTAATTCTTAGGAATATAAATTTGAGTACTAAATTGAACAAAATAAAATTATTTAACGGAACAACGAACACTACAAGTGTGAGCTTGAGCTTGCAGATGTAACAGTTCTTGATAACCATGATATTAAGCCATTGCTTAGTAGTTAGCACAGTGGCTGAAAGGCCGAATGAGTGGCATAATAAATGACAAGATAACTGAAACGCCCACTCAAATTGGCTTAAAGACTAAATTGTTGGTCTTAGCCTTTTAACTTGTTTTGGACAGGAGCGTTATTATGTAATGGTTCCGAAAAACATGATATGAGTTGTGTAAATGACTCAGAACGGAACCCAAACATCCGCTCGAACAGAACAAAAGACGATTTATATAAAGAAAATTCGTTTGAAGGCAAATTTCTTAGTTAGCCTAGACTGAAAAGAGCGAATGACACGGAAGTGTGGAAATGAATCATCTTTAAGATGCGTGCTAGATATTCTGATAAATTTCCAAGAGTTTGAGATGAATATTTGATAACTAATGTCGAAGGGATGTGAACTAAAGCGACGCTACATCATGAAAGCTAGGTTCTATTCCCGTAAATATGCAACTCTCCCCAAGAAGTTAGAGAATATCAATTCGGGTCGTAGTCTTTAAGGCACATGAATTTTCTATATCTTTATGAAATCTGTTCCGTTTATGCTTGGATGAATTTATTGCTGTGAGTTCGGATTCTAAATTAGAATGACATCGATTTATTCAATCTCGTGATAGAAGGCGAAAGTCGACTAACAACCGGGAGTGATGATTTAGTGGTTAAGCACTTGCTCCTATGGAATTGTTGGTTCTAAGAACGTAGGTACATAACCCCTTCTAGGGAATTACCTAGTGGTGATGTCATGTCCCACTTATCCCACATACTACGTCATGGCATGGTGTGAACTTTGGTTTCTGAATTTTCTTGCTTAACCTTAAATATTGCATTTCTGGATGTATGTAACTTAAACCGATTTTAGGAATAAAAGAGCGATAGGTTCAACACCTATATGGGTTTGGCACTAAATGTAAGTAATCAAATATAATTATAATTACAGACGTAATGAAAGTTAGATCTGTAACATTACATTATAGAGCTTATGATCTCGCTTGGTTAAATTGACAAATCAACGAAGTAATGAAAGCTTTATGGAGAACTTCAAAGAAATCAATTAGACCAGACAATTTATAACCTTCAGAACAGACAGAGAAGGTGGAAACACTTTCACTAAAGTTCAGCGATAAATGTAATGAAAGAGGTTGTATACTCACGACTACACTAAGTCCGGTAATTCATTATGTTTAGTAGAACCCAAAGCAATTATAATGGTATTTCAAACACAGAAATTGCAAGCTCTTTAAACACGGTTAGAAATATTTTATTTCCGACACAACTTCCCATTTCCTTTCTTTGGGGCGGTGCGTTGTTGACGGTGACTACATATTGAACCTTGATAAAATGAAAAATCGGTCAACACTACTTTTTTTTTTTTTTTTTTTTTTTTTTTTTCGAGTTTTGGACAGAACGAGGAATCGATCTGCCCAACCTACGACCTAGAGTCTGTAGGGCCTTTACGCAAACCACTAACAGCCGATACGGCAAGTTAGATATTAGAGGTCGGAAGAGTATCTTCTTCGAGTACTCTGAAATCTCGAAAGGTTGCGTACTTATAAGAAATAAGGATAGTGGAGTGTTACAGAACACGAATTACGCAATGTAGTATTCTTATAGGACGAGTTTGAAAGCTAGGTGACAAGCAATATTTTTAGTGATAGATTCTAGGTGGTAGCTGAATTCGACGATATAGCAAATAAAAACCAGGTTATCTAAAGTAATTACGACTTAGTTGCTGGTCTAGGACCAAATTTAAATGAATTGACCGATACTGGTTTAAATGCTAGACCGAATATATAGCTTGCTGGTATGTACCATCCAGAGCTTGGACTTAAAATTTCTGACTAATAACAGAAATTTCAAACTCGAACACTGGGACCCGCGCTTCATGAGGTGCACCCGAAGTATAGGTGATCGAATTACTGAGCCTCCATAAGCGAGTGTGAGTAATCCCGCACTTTCTAGTGGGAGCCGAAATTCTCATGAGCCTAGTGGGAGTAATCCTACTTTGGCCAGTGGGACTGTAACGTCGAATACTGCTAAACCCGAGACTTGTTCTTGGTGAAGATCTATACCCAAGAGATTTCTAAAATCGAATGAGGGTAAGATCAACGAAGTAATATTTGTTGATGAATTGGTAACTGTCATAAAAGCATTGGAAGGAACCCAGAGAATTGATTAAGTTAAAATCAATGAGAATTGAGTTGCATTCAATGCACTCAAACCATGTAAAGGAAATTAGTTTATCCTCCTTAGAAGATGTAAGGTGACTGAGACTATACGAGTCCAGAATAAAGAAATTACATCAGAAGGAAGCATATAAAAGTTTTAAGGCTAGGTTGATAACGATAGGTTGTTCTATATGCAACATATGATTAATATATTGTTGAAACGTACTCACCAAAGGTATTGTGATTCTATGATACAAGTCACGCTTGTGATCGCAGCTAGTCTGGATCTTTAATTGTGTTAGATGGATATTAAAGACGGTCTTCCTTCATTACATGTTGGAATAAGAAGAGATCTATACGAAGCAATCAGAAGGACTTGTCTAACTGAATAATGAACGAAAAGTTTGTGAGCTTCTAAAATATCTACTTGTAGTCTTAAAAAAATCCATGAAGAAATTGTATTGAAGGTTTCATGTGTAAACATGGATAATGAATTTGAATAATTTTTTGAAGACCCCTTTGTACATTAAAAGATCAAAATCAGGATTTAAGATCTTGATAAATATGTCAAGCACATATATCTAGTTGTGAATGAAGTAGATTAACTACATACAATTTTAGGTCTTGGTTAGCTTCTATTTTGTGATGATGGACATGAGTAAAGTTGTGCATATCCTACGCATTGAGAATGCTAAAGAACCGTGCGACGCGGCGCCTATGACTCTATCAGAGAAGTTAAATCGATAAGATGTCAAATGAAGTTAAACATGAAAGACGATAAATCGGTAAACAAACCTCTGTAAAAATGGCTGGATTTATGTATAAAAAAAAGAGACCTATAATTAACCACAAGCATAAACAAATGCGGGAAGTTCTGTACAGAAGCTCTCAAAAGTTTTTTTTTTTTTTTTTTTTTTGTATATTGTGGTGTACACGAGACCTAATTTTGTTATGTGGTAGATTTAGTTGCATAATACCCGTCAAGTCCTGGCCGTGAACATTGTAAAGCCATTGAGAGAATCATGCGATATCCGAAAGGTACTTCTGATTGCATACTTTACTATCGTGGAAATTTTAGCTTGAAATTAGTAGGCTATAGTGGCCGATTTTACTAAAGGACGACTACATCAGTCAGTCCACTTGAGATTTTATTTTTCACACATGCGAGTGGTGTAACATCCTGACATAATGAAAAGCAAACCTCTTTAGCATCATCCACTATGCAAGCCAGGTTTGTGGCTCTTTCCAGAACAATTAAATGAAGCCATAAAGCTGAAGCGACTCTTTGAAACATTGCTGAAAGACTGTGGACCTGGTTTAACCGGTCTTAGTTACCAGTGACGTTTAGTCAAATTTAAGCGACAATGAAAGAGTACAATTACCATAAATGGATTCGCCACATAAATATGAGAAACAATTTTTGGAATATAAATGTTCAAGGACAAGCTAATAGATTTAGAGTACATGCGTACAAACGATAATATTGCTGATCCCATGACTTAGGCAATGCTAGTTAAGAAATTTTCGAAGCATGCAGAGTCGATGGGATCACATCGGTTCGTTTAAGCTTGTACTTAGAATCATTGAGTAATATTAGAATGCCATAAACTAATGACTATCCTTTATTAATCATAAACTACCTTTTTAAGTTTGATGAAAGTAATGACCTCATTAAATAAAATATTTATGCATTTGGATTCAACGCATTTATAACACTCGTTGTGAGTCGTGATAGACTCTGTAATTAAAAAATGTTGAATATGAAAACCCGCATCTTCGCACAGGCGCGACGATTATTAAGAGCATAACTAGCTCGACACAGATGATCACTAAGAACATTGTTATCAACGTAAACAAATCGAGATTGGAGCTTTGGGGTGCCTAATTTCTGTTTTGTATCACCCTAGTGGCTTAAAGTCGTCGTGCTAGGATTTCGATCTACGGTGGTACATACATACTTAGCCCTGCAAAGGGTCGTACTGTTGACACACAATTCATATCGCGTGTGCCATATTCGACCACGGGGTCAAATGCTCGGTTGTACTAGGCTGGTTTTTTCATATTCGTAAAACACAATATTTACTCTACTATGTGTGCGAACCAATCCTGATAGATATCTGAGGTCCACAATTAAAGTATCATTAGTACTTGACTCCTCTTCATGAGATTCGATTCAATGCTCGCCTAGATTAAGAAAACGTTCGTAGAGAAAATTATGGGTATACCGAATTGAGTAAATTCAAAAGGATTAGATGAGAATGATGATCAGGAGTTATCGTATGTTTCCAACTCTTATGTTCACTAGGTGGCCACCAACCCGATAAGAGTATTAAGTTGTGAACATTTGTGCGAATGGTCCTGGAGTATATGATCCTATAGGATTGGACCTACGAAACTATATGAATGATCAATGATTCAAGACGAATTGTTATTTTTGACAGGTACAGACGGTTGTGCGCAAGCGCTACAATACTCCCAACGGATGAGTAACACAGTCCTGTTAGTGTTCGCCGGTCGCACGGGCTAACCTCGTATGAAGCGGATAGAAGTAAGTAAGACGAAATTGAGTTAAAGGTAAATAGATGCCCTCCCATTCGGGCGAGTGAGAGCTGTTGGCAATTGGGGAATTTGAGCCGCCCCTCATGGTAGCCCATTAACCTAACACAGTTGAGGTGTAAGTTAATTAGATCAATTAACCATAATTAATAAGGCTAAGCCAAATTAATTAGGGTTAGAGGCACTATTTGACTTGCTCTTTAACTATAAAGATTAATGTACACTAGATGTTGGCCTAATAAATTGTTCGGCCGAAACTACGGTTTCCTTGGGGGTTAGGTTTCTTAACCTCCTTAATTAATGAGGAGTAAATATATTTGTTAAGTAATAGATATATTTGGTAATTAAATATGTATATATAATCATCTAGCATAATTATATAAATTATAGATATATATTGAATTTTATTTAACGTAATAGATAAATATATTCTTATTAGAATATTGATATCTATATCTATAGAATTAAATGTATATTTTTGTCAATCTTTACCTATCTATAATTCGGAAAAAAACATCATCCCCTATATAAATGGACTAATTCGGCCGGCCATAATTTACTCTCACAAGTTATTGTGCAACTAATCATTCACACAACCAATAAAGAGTTTATAGAGAAAACCCTATGAGCTAGACTCCTAATCTACTTCTCCCAATCCACGAGGTTCAGTTCTTGGAGAAATAGTCTCCATTTCCGTAAAGTGCGAGATTGAAGGAACCCAGTCGAAGAGCCATGAAACAACCTAGTTGAAAATGATTGAGAGTGAAGAAGCTTGAAGAAGAAAAAGGAAATGACAAATCAATAAGCTAAAACTTGTGGGATAATCTCGCAAAAAATAATTAATTTTCTTTATAATTATCTATTATTTCAAAAATAGTGGTATAGAATATAGATAGTATATTTTACATTTACCGTTTGTGATTATTATTCGATTTAAAATTTGAGATTCTTGAAAACACTAATTTTAGTGGGGTAACCAAAATTAATTGGTTACCTAGAAAAAATCGCATGGATAGAAACATCCGAGTGGAACGTGTAACAGACTTAAAAGTCTGAATTTTGGACGCAAGTATTTCAAGGGTTTGAACTACTCAGCCATTATCATACAAAAGTGGTATCACACATGCAATTTTGGACGCATGTGTTCCAAGAACGGGTTTCGAATTTTGTTGTTGTTAAATCTTGATTAAAAAAAACACATATAGAGAAAATTTTGAGTATATCGAATTGAATCGATTCAAAAGATTTGACGAGAAGGATAATCAGGGGTTATCATATGTTTTCAACACTTATGTTTACTAGGTGGCCACCAACCCGATAAGAGTATTATATTGTGAACATTTGTACAGATGGACCTGGAGTATATGATCATATAAGATTGGACTTACGAAACTACATGACTGATCAATGATGTGCAGACGGTTGTAAGCGGGTGCTACAATACTCTCAACGGATGAGAAGTACAGTCATGTCAACGAATGAGAAGCACAGTCATGTTAGTGTTCTCCGGTCGTACGAGCTAACCTCTTATGAAACAAATGGAAGTAAAGTAGGAAGAAATTGAGTTAAATGTAAATAGGCGCCATTCCATTCGGGCGAGTGGGAGCTGTTGACAATTGGAAAATTTGGGACGCCGCCGTTCAGGATAGCCAAATAAACTAACCTAATTGAGGTGTCAGTTAATTAGAGCAATTAACCATAATTAATAAAGCTATTCCGAATTAGTTAGGGTTAGAGGCCCTATTGAACTTGCTCATTAATTATAATGATTAAGGTTTAGTAAGGGTGGGCCTAATAAATGGTTCGGCCGAAACTAGTGTTTCCTTAGGTTTAGATTTCTTAACTTCCCTAATGATGAGTAGATATATTTGTTAAGTAATAGATAGTTTTGTTAATTAAATATGTATATATAATTATCTATAATAATTATATATATTATAGATATATATTGAATTCTATTTAATATATATATATATATATATATATATATATATTAGAATATTAGTATCCATATCTATAGAATTAAATATTTATTGTTGAAAATCTTTACATATAACTAGGAAACAAATCACATAATCTCACTATATAAAGGGACTAGTTCGGTCGGCCATAATTCACTCTCACAAGTTATTGTGCAATTAATAATTCACACCAATAACGTATAGTTTTGAGAGAAAAACCCTATTACCTAGACCCCTAGTCTACTTCTCCAAATCCTTGAGGTTTAGTTCGTGGAGAATAGAGTTTTCCCTTCCGCAAAGTGCGAGACTGAAGGACCCTAGAGATCCACGAAACAACCTAGTTGAAGACGTCTGTTAGTGAAGAAGGTTGAAGAAGAAGAAGAAATGACAAGATCATCAAGTTAGGACCTGTACGTGGGATAATCTCGCCAAAAACAGTTAGTTTTCTTTATGATTATCAATTATTTCCAACAGCCCCGCCCCGCCTCATTGACACCCCTAGTTGGAACACTATATAAGCTTAATGAGCTACTCCTACTATCACCAATTGATTTTAGTATGGAACCTCAGTGGGCTTATGTAGTGGGTTTGGGCCCGCTCCCCAGTTTTAATCTCTAAACAATTTGTACGTGGTACATGCAAGTTCGAGTTTGGGCCTTGACTCGCGGCATGTCATGGTCATTTAAGGGGCTGGTTTGAAAATTCAATGGCCGCTTGAGGGGCTGGTTTGAAAATTCCACAGTTTGGTGTCAAACTTCCGGTGTGTACATGTGAGTGAGTTGTACCACATCAGTTAGTTTGAAGAAGTGAAAAAAAATATAAGCTTGGGGTTAATCCTACTATCACCAATTGGTTTTATTATGGAATCTCAGTAGGCTTATTTAGTAGATTTGGGTTCGATCCCCAATTTTAATCACCCAACAACTGGCTCGGGCAGGTTTTTTTTAAGTATAAAGCCTCCCACAAATAAAGATTTAGTACCATTTTTTTTTCCGACAAATGAGCAGTGATCCTCTAATATTAGTGGAGATTTTAATAAGTGATTAACGTTATTACTTTTTTTGGCCGAAAAAAGGAAATGACTAGTAGTGGTGACCTTAGGTCCATTTCGTTATGTAATGTTCATGCTCTTCTGCTCGGGGTTTTTGGTTTTTCCTTCATACTTAATGAACAACCAACGCATGCACTGACCACGTCAACATAGCCCCACAAGCAGCCTAGTATAGTCAAGATGCTGACCCGTTAAGCCTAGTTCTACTCGCCTCGAAAGATGTGTCACACGGTATGTAGGCCAGGCGGGACCTAATATTTCAATCAGGTCATCGAGTTGACAACCTAAAAGGGTTTCGAACATGATACTTCGGAGCTAAACCACATGACAATAAGCACTCTTAACCATTTGATTACCACTGCTGGTGGTATCAACGTTATTCAATAGATTTGATTTTTTTTTTCACTTAAAAAAATAGTACGACACTATTGCCATTAATATGTTACCATTAATGCTAATGGTAAATGTCACGAGTTTGGAGAAAGAATATAATTTCCTCCTTACTCGTGCGACCTTAGGTTGCCCTAAGTTCAACCTTTCCTGTTAGGACGTCCGTATCGAGGTAACTGGACGTCGACCCAAATGCTTGTCCCACGGGTGAAATCTGTCTTCCTTCGATCCGTTCCTTCCCAATCTTCTCGTAATCCGTCTCCTGGCTGACCAACACGAGGGGTAAACTGGGGGTGGAACCGGTGAACCCTCTCCGATGCTTAAATTAGTACAGTACTCTACAGAGAGAAGGCATAGCTCAAAATGTGTAATAAGATATCACGTGTCAAATGAGAAGAACTTGGGCACTATATATAGGCCTCAAGGGAGATTAAGGCGGTTAATGATGTCGTTAACTCCTAAACGTGCTTTATTAGTGGATAACGAAGGGTTAAAGCCTTGTAAGCATGGGAGAGTTCGTGGTATTATGTAAGGGTTGGACGTGAAAAGCGGCGTCGGGTCTCGGCGAGGCGCGACCCGGACGACTGTCTCCTGGACGTCGGGTACACCCATTGAAGGGGCGTATTACGTCGTCCGGGGGTGATACTGAGGTCTTAGAGGTTGGATTGCATAATCCGACCCCCAAGACCTGAGGTCGGACAGCTGGTCCGGTCTCTCATAGGAAAGATTGGTCCAGCTGGACCGATCTCCCTTAGGGAAGATTGGACCAGTGGTCGGTCCGGACGTGTGTTTTTCCCGTCCGGGTCTTTTCTTGCTGCGGGTGACGTGTTCGGGTCAATGTTTCGATTTATAATCGAGTGTGGGGTTATCGTAATAATATAATATGAGGTAAAACGGGTTCAAATCGGGCGTATATCCATCATTTCCCTTAGGTCATCACGTGGAAATATAAAGAACACTCGGATATGTGAAAAACACTACTTTTATATTCTCTTGAATTGTAATTGAGTTGATGATTTACAAATGAGAAAATGTCACATTTATATACAAGTGGGGGAATGCTATTTATGAAAGCTATACAATTAATGAGGAAGCTAATATGGTAAGTGAAATATTCTACAACTATCCCCTAATACAATGAATCTAGACGAATACATTGAATCAGGACATATAGAAGCTTCTTCCTCCTTTCCTGCCATATTTGCACGGATCACTTCCATTTGTGGCCGATTTCAGAGCCCTTTCTCCAGGTACGTGACATTCTCCCCCACAAAACTCGGACGGCGCCCATGTCGTGTTTACAGCGTGATACTTCTCTACCTTCTCCTGGAACTACCACAAGGCTTCATCGTGTTCCAAACTGGCCTCGCTATCCGGTAGTCCCTTCCATTGGATTAAGTATTCGCGCATCGACTTCCTGTAATTTTATCGGACATGACCTCGATTACATCGTGTTCACATGAAACTTTAACCCCAATCGGTGCACGGGAAGACTTTGATAAGCTTGGAAGTCTTTTTCGCTTCAACATGCTCACATGGAACACTGGATACAACTTGAGCTTCTGTGGGAGCTCGAGCTCCACCCTCTTTAGGATTCAAAACGGCCCTTCAAAATTTCGCACGAGACTTTGATGCACGTTTATGTGTCGTAGGTTCTGATGTAGCTTACCATCACCATATCGCCCACCTCGAATGCTTGGTCACGTCTCTTTGTGTATACCCACTTTTTCATCCTCTTCACGACTTTGTGTAAGCAAGACCGCGTCAGATCTGTTTTCTCATGCCACCCCTTGGAGAACTCGTGCGTCACAGGAATCCGCACTGTGTACGCGGTCGCAACTAAACTAGGAGTGAGCGGTTATTGTCCCGCCATGAACTCGAACGGGTTTCGCTTGATGGACTCGCTTTCTTGCAGGTTGTATGAGAATTGGGCATTATCGAGGATTTTCTCCCAATCCTTCTATATGGCGATGACTTAGTGCCTCAGCTACATCTCCAGCAGTGCATTGACCTTCTCTGTTTGACCGTCGGTTTGGGGATGTAAGCTGGTAGAAAAGTTCAGATATGTCCCAAGAAATTTGAATAGCTTAGTCTAGAACTTACCCTTGAAACGAGAATCTTGGTCGCTCACGATCACCTGTGGAATTCCCCAGTACTTCACCACATGTTTCATGAACAACTTGGTGGCTTTCGCGGCTGGGAATCCTTCGTTGCAGGAATGAAGGCTGCGTACTTCAAAAATCTGTCCACCACCACCACCACCACCATGATCTTTTGGCTTCTTTCGTACTTTGACAAGTTCACGATTAAGTCCTTGGATATGCTCTCCCACGGAAGTCCGATAACGGGTAACAGCTACAAAATTCCTATCGTCGCCCCTGCTCGATCTTGTCAAGTTGGCATACAAGACAAGTATGTACATATGCCTCAATAGCGTCGTGCATGTTAGTCCAGTAACACCTTCTTTATAATATGGTCATCATGCGATTTACTCCTGGGTGACTAGCCCACTTGGAATCATTGCACTCCTGCAAAAGTTCCTTGTGCAACTTCTTGTAATGAGGCACGTACAAGCGCTGGCCTCTAGTGTAAAATAGTTCATCTTCACACCAGAATCGTCGAGTTTTGTCTTCCCGTGCATGCTACATAAACGCCTGAGCTTGAGAGTCGTGCTTCAGTCCTTTATTGATCTGTCCTACGAACGGATGCTCCATTCGAGAAATGGCTAATATTCCCACCATTGTCCACACATCTGTCACACAGCTCTTCTTCTGGGGTGGTTGGTCGGATATGGACCTTGCGAATTCTTCAAGGACTTCTTGGATTTCCTTCGACACATCACTTTGTTTTCTCGGTTCCTGTTCCTGCACTCCCTGATTCAGCTACATGGTTGACAATGTCTTCGCGCAACGAATTCTCATGCGTTTCACCTAAACAACACGTTTGCATTTCAGATCCAATACACATATGACATTTTGTGATGGAACCAACAGTGCATTAATTCGGCCAAAGATTTCAACCCAATAGCAAAATCATAGTCATCAAGCGGAATTACCTCATTATTCTCAGTTCCGGATCAAGGTCCGATTTTCATCTCGACATCTCTCGCCACGCAACCGGTTGGAACTTGCTTTGAGTTTACCGTCTTCAACCAACTCGACCGTATCCACTTTGAGTCCCACCTTCTTAGCGGCCTCCTTAGAGATAAAGTGATATGTCGCACTTGTAGCTAATAGTGCGCTCATGGTTATGCCTGCGATCTTGACGTCCAGAAACATCAACCCCTTCTTGTTGGACTTTTTGATTGAGCCCAACATCTTGATTGCATCAAGCCTTGTCTTATTCTCCTTCGGATCCTCTTCAAGAGTTATGGCAGGGAGTTTTTGCTTATTAGGACAGAACTTAGCCGTGTGACTCCTGCCACATCGAAAACACTTTAGGGATGAGCGCTTCTTTTGGTCGGAGTCACCCATTTGAACAGACTTCACCTTGTTGTTGCGGCTTCTTAGGAATGTCTCTCCCATCAGTGGCTTTGGCCTTCACATCGGTCTCGGTACTGTTCTCCCGCGTGCACTCGAATATTGCCTCGCATGCTTGTAACGATGTCTTCAAGTCCCTAATGCCCTGTCGTTGCAACTCCAGTTAGGCTCACGACTTGAGCCTATCCACGCAAAGAGACGGAAACCTTCATTTGAGTCCAGTTTTGGGATCGAGATTCGGATCCTTTGGAACTCACGAACGTAGTCCCTCAAGTTTTTCTTCTGCACAAGATGTCGCAGCTTTCTCCACGCCTCATCCACGACATACTCGATCTAGAACGTCTTGCGAAATTCCACCTTGAACTCCTCAAATATTGTGATGGATTTTTCTTCTTCATCATAAGACCCGTTTCTCCACCACATCAAGGCATCATCAACAATATACGATGCAACAACGCTTACCTTAATAACCTCACCCTTGATTTGCATCAAGCGGAAGTACTGCTCCACCATCTAGATGAAATTGTCCACCTCCTTCGTCGAATGTTCGCCTTTGAACTTAGGCGGCTTCTGCACATCCGGGTGGGGAGAGTGCTGCACATTGATGTGACCTCTTGCAATCACCGTGTGGCATTTGTTCAACTCTCCATGCACCTCTCAAGCTTCTTCTATAACTCATCGATCTCCCATGTCGCAAGTCATCACGAGAACTTACCGCCTCAATCGCTTCCATCATAGCTTCTTCATGGGACTTGACCAAGCCCTCCGCCTGATCCATGCGAGTGATGGACTCTTCCAAGAGCTCTAGGTCCTCCACCATAGCATCATCGATATTCACCACAGTGTTTCTCCAATCTGTTAGCCAGGTCCATCGAACGGGCCTTCGCCTGTTCATCAGCAACGACCACCTTAGCGGACTTGTTCACGTTGCTCTTGTTTCCTCCGACCATGATCTTCGTCAGTTGCAAGAAGTTGGCTCTGATACCACTTGTCATGAGCTTGGAGAAATAATAACATTTCCTCCGTACTCGTGCAACCTTAGGTTGCCCTAAATTCAACATTCCCTCAACTCACGCGGAAATATAAAGAACACTCAAATATATGAACAACAATACGCTTATTCTCTTGTATTTTACAAGTGTGCTATTTAGAAGGAAAAATAGTGATATGAAGGAAACATTTTCATACTTTTTATCAAACTAGTAACTGATTATTTTTTTATTTACTTTTTTTCATATTTTCATCAATAACAAAAACGAACTCTACTAGAGTAACACAATAAATAAAAATGAAATATTTACTAAAAAATGTTGCAACAACAAAGTTAATTTTACAAAAGGAACTTAAATATCTCTGACTACTGGATTTTGCTCACTCATACTTAAATTCTTTTTGCAAGATTATTAGACCTAATGTGTGAAATATTTTCATAATGTAAATCTTCATTCATACTAAAAAAAACTGCATAAGAGAAGAGGTAACAAAAAATGATTATCTATGACAATATATGCAAAAATAGATGTCTATGATTACAATACTTGATGATTCATTAACCAAAGAATGCAACAACCCACATCAAATCTCATCAACAAAAAGATCCATAAGAGCTTGGATCATCATCATCATCACTAACATCATCTTCATCACTCTTTCTTTAAGAGTGGCTAAAACTAGTAGCAATTGGCACAACAATCACCAGAATAATCACCAGCAGCAGTATCATTGCCAGGACCATGCATTTCCTACTGCTACTCTGATACTCCTTAGCACCCTTGAGCTCCTTACTCCCATGTTTAACATAATGTGATGCACTCATCACATGCTCCTCAATGTCATCAAACTTCTCCCCCTGAGACTGCACCACCACTGCCATTTCCAGAAACACCTGTTGCAGCTCAAGCAAGCTTTTCTCCACCTCCTTTGCAGCATCATATCTGTCCTGAATCTCCACCACTGTCTCCAACACCTTGCCTCTCCCATGCTCCTGCATTGCTGTCTGCAGAAACTCCTCTGCTCCGTTCGAGATCACTTTATCGATCACTTCATCTTCTGGGTATTGTCCTGTCACTGTGTAGTACCTATTGAAGTATAAAGATTAAAACAACTTGATTATCACACAGTTGATCAAGTTCAAGTGGTATGTCTAAAAATTTCTTTTTTGGCCATGGTATGTCTAAAAGTTTCACAGTACCTTCTTCCAACTGTCTCCTTGTACTCCACCATCATCCTCTGTCTCAACTCCTGAAACTCCATCATCAGTTCCTTGAGCTTGGTTCGCAGCCCGTTTGTCACTGCCACACGGGTGCGGTACATGGTTGTGCCTTCTTTGCAGCCGGAGAGACGCCGGTTTGATTCATTGGCTCGGTCCATGTCCTCTAGCATGGTTTTGATGGCTCGGGCATGTTTCAGGACTGAGGTTATGTCAGCGGCGATCTGGGCTCGGAGGAGCTTGAGGGACTCACGTTTATGGAGGGTCTTGCTTTTCTCATTGGCAGCCTGGAGTTTGGGTAGAGTGTCGCGAATTAGGTCCATCTCCTTCTTCACCATCTCGGCCCCTTCCAGGAAGAAGCTCATGTCTGCACTAGAGGCGGACATCTCGACATCAGGTCCAGCTTCGAGGTCTTTCATGGCCTCCTTCTTGAGGTCCACGTAGCTCATGAAGGATTTCGTCATCAGGTCGTTCATTTTGATTCGATTTCAAGACAGATCTGATCAGAAACGTACACAAAGTTTAGAACAAATCAGTTTGCAGTCAAATTCAATTCTCGTAAAAGGCAAAGTTCATCTAGGTTAGATTTGTGCTTCCAATTTTAGATAACAACAGATAATCAATTTCTAATTTTAGCACACTAGATTGTTCAGAGCATGAACCCTAGAGTTCTACTATCATAAGAACACGAAAGTGAAAGTTCATCTAGTTCCAGTTTTGCAGAGTTTTGTCTTCAACTGATTCTAGATTACAACCAGATAATCGGTTTCTAAATTTAGCACAGTAGATCGTTTCTGTAAATTCTCAGTACCGGAATTCTAGAATCAAGCAGAAGATGAATCATCAGACACACTCGAGAATCAAACCCTAACAATTTCCAGAATCTGCACACATTACAACATCGAAAATAAAATCATCGGTAAAGGAAGTTCCCTAGGGTTTCGTTTCACCGATTCAGTTCAGAGTTGGGAACTTCCACAGGATAGATCGATCATGAAAATGGAACACAACTGACGATTACATCACTAGTAGTAACTAGATCGATCATCCGATTGGCTACCATTTCTGCTTACTCAATTTAAGCAGAAATCTTCCCCAAATTATCAGAGATTTATGAAACACGTACCTTTCTTTCAGTATAGTTCGAAGATCTGAGATCGAGCGGCTTCAAGCTAGAGCTTCTTCTTCGTCCAGTGAAAATGCTTAAAGAGAGTAGAGAGAGAGAGAGAGAGAGAGAGAGAGAGAGAGAGAGAGATTTGCTTTGTGGATTTGGGGATCAGAAGGGTTAATATGGAAGAAGACGATTCAGAAGAACTAGCCGTTAGAGAGCCCAAACGGCTATAATAACTTGTTTTTCTCTACTCAAAAGAAAATCCCGCCTTAAATATTTTTTGGTATCTGTCGGTTTTAGTCAACGTTGAGTAATAAAATTATTTTTTATTTTTCTGTTAAATTAATTAGTTTTTTTTGTTATATATAATTGTTTTCGCAATTTCGGGCCGGGATCGTTAAGTTTAAAGCTCTCCCAAGGTGGCGTCTACAGTAGGATTCGTCCCCGGACAGCCCGTGTGAACGCAACTCGCTCTACCAGTTGGTCCAACTTAAATTAATTAGTTAATACGTTGTTTTTTTTCCAAGTGAAACAATTTATTCATCACAAATTCAAACAACAAAGTTTAAGGTGTATTACATAAACGATTCTTCTGAATCAAAGAAAAAGAGAGGGCGGGGATTCTAAAACTCAATTGTCAAGACACGACCTTTTTCTAGCTTGGATAGCAATCTAATTAGCAATTGTTTGTTTTTCGAGGAATCACGCTCTAATATACAACCTGGATATCGTTCACCATTTTGTGGATCTTGTCGACGATGGTTCTGATTCGCCAATCACATGTTCGGTTCGGTTCTGATAGAGCTTCAATGGCCTCCTTCGAGTCTGATTCATGGTGATGTGTCTCCAACCTTCTTGCACCGCTAGACGAACGACTTCGTGTATAGCAACCGTTTCTAATACGAGAGAACCCTGACGGAACGAAGATCGATTCCTTCCTCCCAATACACTCCCTTCTTCGTCCCTCGCTATAATACCAATGCCACCAGTTTTTCATCGCTATTTCCCTGATGCATCACAATTAATCTTTATCATACCTTGTGCTGGTGCTCGCCACATTATCGGTTCATCGTTGTTATTGAATCTCTATATGAAGGAGTTTGTCGACTACCCCAGTAGTCGCCTTGTATGCTTCGTGCTTGTGCCACCGTCTTTGTTGGGTCAGGTATATCATTTGCGTACATGGCACTGCAACGTTCTTTTCATAACGACCACGATACCAGGCCTACTAATGAACACCTCTTCTAATAAGGCTGGAGACTTTCTAATCGGCAGCAAAGCCAAGGTGATATGCATCGTTTAGCTTGTATCCACACAACTCTAGTATCCATGCATCATTATAAATGTTTGCTCTTAAGCCATTTTCAATAGTCTACAAACCATTTTCCATAAGCACATCCCGTCCCGCAAGTAAACTAGTCCAAGCCCAATAGGCACGACCCTCTTTTGTTGCATAACGAAAGTCACGGTGGGGGAAGTACATACCTTTCAAAGTACGAGCTCGATGAGTTTTCGGGTTGTCATCAAGCCGCCACCCCATCTTCGACAAGGCAAGTGGTAAAATGATAACACAATAGCACGATATAATTTTCGTGTCGTTCTCACATTTAGGTATCACATCGAGATACACACGATAAAATTGTGTTACTAAATCTAGTTCTTGAGTAATTTTATGAGAAAATAATAATATTTAATTACTTACTCCAATTATTGTTTTAACTTTTAGAATTTGTCAACCAGATACTACAAACTTATGAATACTTACATATTAATTCATAGATTTTTGCTATATGGAGTTCATTTTTTTTTTCTTAAAGATGTCGTATAAATATATACAACTCAGTAACTTAACATAACACGTAATATAGTACGATGTGAACGAAATATATATATGTCAACGAAAGTAATTTGGGCAAAACATTTACAATGGTAAAACTTTTTTAAACACAATAGACAAATATATTTTTTACTCACATGATTTTTATGTAATAAAAAAAAGTTCACTTGTAAAGTATATTCTATTATATACATAAAAAAATAAATATTTTATTTAAGTACTTTTATGTGAAATAAATATTTAGCGGCAAAAAAAAAGTTTAATCATTAATTATATTTAAAAAAAATAATATAAAATTTCATTATATTAGTTTATAAATTAAATAAATAAAATTACATAATGAATCACTTATAATAGACTTAAATCAAATTTGCACGATTATTATAAAATAGCCTAAATATATTCTATTAAATATTTTTGTAGTAAATGTGTCGGTCTATCACGTAGTTGGATATCAATTTGGATGTACCTCTCATATGTAGACATATGTTCCTCACCTAGGTCCAGTGGTGAGATATCACATTCTATATTAAAATATGTGGGGAGGTATCTGAAATTTTTAATGTATATACTTATATTTTACTAACATATTATATTATATATTATTTCATTATATATGTATATATATATGATTTTTATTTATATTTGTATTTTATACATACATATATTAATAGTGATTCAATTCAAATTTTGCAAAAATAGATTAGAAATAATTTATCATTAGACGTATGTAATATTAATTGTTGAAATTAATAATAGACGCTTCTTCAAGCTCCGCCCCTTATTGAAAACGTGAGCGCTAACGCGCCAACTCTTTTTTCAAAAAGCTTTCGAGGGAAACAATATTTTTTTTTCTGATGAAACAACTCATATTTCATTGTAATAGTTACAAATTAAATAAATAAAAATACATAATAAATCACTCATAATAGACTTAAATCGAATTTGCACGATTATTAAAAAATTGTCAAATGTATTCGATTAAGTTCTCTTATAGTAAATGTGCCGGTCTATCATGTAGTTATATATAAATTTGGATGGTATCTCTCATATATAGACAAATGTTCATCACCTAGATCCGGCGATGAGATATCACATTCAACATTATAATACGTGGGTAGATATGTGAAATTTCCAACATATATACTTATATTTTACTAGCATATTATATTATTTTATATTATATTATATTGCGGATAAAAGTTCGTTTCAAACCACTTATTTGACCGAAATCCTTTTGGTACCCAATTTTTTTGGTACACTTTTGGTACCAACGTTTTGCATTTTGTACACTTTTCATACTACCGTTAAAATTCCGTCTGATTTGGCCGTTAAGTGTTATGTGTCGTGCACGTGAGTAGCCCTAAACTTTTGATTTTGTTCAATTTAGTCCCTTTAATACTTTCCTAACTTTTAATTTGTTCAATTTAGTCCAACTAATACTTTCCTAACATATATAACTCTACAACAATGGAGTTCTTATACCAAAATAAAATGGTCTAAGTGTCTTACAAAAAATAATGGGCACCTTACACCAAAATAATGGGGGCTCGGGGTATATTTGTTTCAGGAATAACTCTATGGTCTCACAAAAATACTCAATAATGGGTGACGTTGTCACCCCATTTTCATACATTGGTATGCCACTGGCCCAGACCGTGCTAAGACAGTTACTTTCCTACTTGACTAGAGAGTTCCCCGTTACTACGGCTGGGACACCACTGGACTATATATCCACTTACCCGGAGACATTTTCCAAGAACTGGGAGATAGCTTGAGGTTCATTTTCGATGGGTCATTGATGCAGGCGGAACCGAGTAGTTTCGAAGATTTTTGCCGCGAATATTGTTTTTCGGGCGAACGTTCGGATTTTGGCGCGTGAATAGTGTTTTCGGGCGGAAACAGCGTTCCGGTCCAAAACCACGGATATTTCGTGTACTGCGCTTCTTTTTGGCTAAATTCCATCATCTCAGGGGTCAAAATCGCGTTTTTATGTTATTTCAGAATTTTTTTTTTATAGTTTTCAATTTATTCGGGACTTGTTCGTTATTTTTGGTTATTTCATAGATTAGGGTTTTCTATTTAAGACATTGTTGGCCGAATTTTACATTCAGTTATTGATAAATAAAAAAATCGAGGTTTTTTCTTCAATCATGCGTTTGATTTCGGGTATTCATAAAATCAACAAATTTATGCGCTCCTATCCCACCTTCACGTTGCATCAGTCATGCTCGGTGCTCTCGGTCGCGTCTTCCCTAAGCTCCTAGCCAGGAACGAAGGATCTAAGTTCAGTGAGGCGGTTTGGTTCAAGGTCGGTTGCCAAATCATCAGCCAGGGAGGGCAGCTTTGACTACTTGGGCAACCCTAGCTTGGTCCACGTCTAGAGCATCCTCGCCATCTGGGCCACCTAAGTCATTCTCATGGGTGTCGTTGAGGGTTTAGGGATGAAAATATTATGAATAATATATGACATCATATACACCACTCCACTATAACAATTAAATCAATAATGATATAAGTATGTTCTTTTAATATATATTAATTTAAAAAATAAGTTTACGAGTCAATAATATTTTAAGATATGTTTACTCAAAAATCCAATAAAATGGAAGGAATTATTTCTCGATCCTAACCTATTAACCAAACATGATTAGAGAGTATATATATATATTGAATTAATTAATAAAAATGATGACGATTCCGCTGGCGAAAATTATATCTGCTGGTTGTGTAGCTTGAGGTTGCAAGTGAATTCTCTTCCTCTTCATCAAGTTCTAGAGGAAGAATGTAGTCTGGATCTTGAGAGATGCTTACATTTTCCGACCAGTCTATGTCACTTTCGTATTCGTCTTCTTCTTCAATTTCCATCTCCCCCATCCTATTAACCTTGTCCATCAACGTCACTAGAATCTTGTGATTCAATACTTCATAATCCCTGCAATACATACATTACTCTAAACCCTAAACCATATATGTATATATACCATAATTATAATATTATGTAAAATGACACGTGCTTACCGAAACGTAAAAATTGCATAGAGAAGCACCATTAGAGCAGTAACAACAAACACATTTCTAATATAGTTTACTGTTTCCGTTTGCTGCTCTATATCCATCCAACTTAACCGAAGCACCAACACTTCAATAGACAAGGTTAAGCACAAACCTGAAAATCAATGATAATCTAATCAGTACATGTAATTATTATCAATCTATATTATTAGTTCATGATGATGATGATCAACAACAAAACATATCTAGCTCACCAATATATAGCCATGGCCGGACATTGTATGTTTGTTTTGTACTAGTAAACATGTAGATTACGAAAACCAACAATGTATAGACGAAGAAAGCCTTTATCAATCGTGATTCCAATAGCATCGCATTCTGCAGATCAAATAGCTTCTCCAGAACCAAGAACATGCTTGCTTGCTTTGCCTCAAATTCTTCCTATGTATTTTCATATAATTAATAATTTTACTTTACCAAGCAAATTTGTTTGAAATAATTAATTAGGTATAATAAAAATTGATACCTGAGCTGCCAATATAAACTTGGAATTTTCGACCAAGTGATCATGGACCTGATGAAGCTTTTCTTGGCGCGCAAGTAACTCTTCTTGTTGGCTGCTGCTGTATTCAGCCAACTTTTGTAAACTTGACCTGCTTTCTTCCATTGCTTCTGACTGAGACTTTGTTAGAAACTGAAGACCCTCGATAGCGGTGGACTGTCCAACCAAAAGTTCTTTCTGCTTCTCCAACGAAATCCCAGCAATATTACCGATATCATCGGCTTTCACTTGCAGATTCTCCATTTTCACAAACATTCCATCTCGAACTTTGATAATCTCCTTCTCTATCTCAACTGTTCCGCTCTTTAGTTTCTCAATAGACTCCCCCAACATATTGTGTGAATCGTGAATCTTCTCCATTCCTTGGTCCAACTGCTCCTTCATTAGGGTTTGACCTTTCTGTAACTCCGATTGAGTCGTTGCAATTCCTAGAGATTGCTCAAAAATTGCTTCTGAGTGACTCAGGACGGCTCCGATGTGGTCTTCAACACTTTTTGATGCTCGAGCAAGCTGCTGCGTATGAGCATCAATGGAAGATAATGAATCATTAATTTCTTCCGAATCTTTTGCAAGAGTTTCCGATCTCTCAAGTATGCTTTCGAGTTTATCTTCTGCATGTTCCGAAGATTTCTTCAAATCATTCACCAATCTCTCAGTTTCCACCTTAAACGCATATGCCCTGAAAGTTAACAAACATTATTCACTAATATCGATCTACTAGGGAATAAATATAAATTAAGTAATTAATTGAAATTTAGAGTTGTGACTTAACTGTAATTGATGGCAAATATTGTTGGTGTCTATATAAAATGCTAGAAAGACAGAGTGCTCAGAATCATTTAGTCTTTTGCGACAATTATCCATGGATGTTTTTGTGTCACAATAAGGAAAAGCAGATCTTCCGGAGGTTCTTTGAAAGCAATCGCTTAGTTGCCAAGCAAACCGAGACCTTTTCTCATCATCGGCCAAACCTTCCGAGCATCCAACGAGCAAGCCACGATAAGCAATTTGCCAACAAGAGTTGGTATCTAGTGATTTTCTCTTGGCATCCTCCACTAATTCGGCACCTTTAGGGTTGTTGAGACCCTCCATTGAAAACTTAGCCACGAAGTTTCTTGAAGAGTAGTCCGGATAATAATCACTCGAAGAAGATGGTGTTGATGAAGAGAACAAACCCCATGAATGGCTCTTTAGCGGAAGCAACACTAAAATCAGAAAAAATAGTTGAAGAAGCCGACTCATTCTTGTATGATTCTTCGGTTTGACCGTCGATCGATAAAAGAAGAATGGACTGCAGTAAAGGTTCGTCAAATGTCAATTAGTTAGTGTTCATTCAACATCCAGATGCACTACTTCTCTTTAATATTAAGAGACATGAAGCTTTACCCTGTCTTATATAATACTTCTAGTGAAACTTGGAGTGCAATAAAATAAATCAGTATACAGTAATATATATGAAACAAGAACCATCCAAAGAAATAGACATTATATATTGTAGAAATCGACATATATATATATACTTATCTCGTTTAGTGGCAAAAAAATATACGTATGTCGTTTTATATACTTAAACAAACAAGGAAAAAAATTGGCTAGTAATAATTATTATAGGAAACAAATTGTCTAGTAGAAGGAGACTACACTCTAATAACATAACATAAATAGATTTCAAAATAGTCATGACTTGTGTTTACTTAATTTGAAAAGGAAAAATAAAGAAAGATAAATGAACGATAAACTCGGTAGAATAATTGTAATCTCATTCGTTGTTTGAAATGAATTTGTTTCGTCAAAAACCGATAAATTCTTCTCTAACATTTACCGTTTAGACTCAGACGCTTGTCGCGTTGTGTGTCATTTGTTTCATCTTCATCGTTTTGACCGATCATACACAATTCAATTTTTTTTTTAAAAAAAAAAATTACTAATTAATTAAAATTGTGTAAGAGCATACAACTAGAATTTACTTACGGGGAATATAATATGTATCTTCAACAACAAGAAAAAAAATGAAAATAATAGAGAAGAGAGTATTGGGAGAGATGGACCAATTATCTAACCTTTCTTTATTTTTTGTCGATACTTATGATGTTGTGCGCGATTCCTTGCGGGTACTCGTTTCTTATCAGTCAATGAGGATGATTAACTTCTTGGATTATATATATTTAGGAAAACAGAAGAAGGTGGAGAATGATGATTTGAATAGTTGGCATTTATCCAAAAATAGACGATGCTAGGATGTCTAGTCTAAGACGTGTCATTTGTGTCCGGAGCTTAATTTGGAAATAATGGATCGTGCTGTTTCATTTAACAAAAACAGCAACACTAATTAATATGCATTGCCCGCTACATTTTTATTATTTTTCAGGTGCGTGATATTATTAAACCAAGGACCTCTTCCCAGAGGCGCACGATTGACTATTATACACTAATATTTCAAAAAAAAAAAAAAATCAATGTTTGATAATTTTTCCATATATAAAACTAATAAACTGGTATTCGATGAAATTATATAGTTTATATATATTGCAAAACCAACTATAAAAAAATATATATTCTAACTAGGGCTGACAATGGTGTCATGAAAATTAAATAACTATGGTTTCACACAATTTACTGTTATGGCACCATTATGGTGTAATGCGATCATAGTGATGAATTTTGTACACATAATGATTATGGTTATAGTATTGAGTTCATACCCATGATTATAACCATCACTGTTATATATATACACACTAAGAAATATAACCTCAATAGTTATGGCGGATATGGTACAATGAAAAAAATATGGTATGATTATATTATTAGTGATAACCCCACTATTTTCTGCCCTAATCCACAACGAAAGAAAAAAAAAATATTCAAGATGCAAAGTTAAATAAGGTGTTGGATAAAATATTTCAACAAAATATTATAAATTATAGGTTAAAGTATGTACGTTTTTTTGCCAACATTAAATTAGATAAAAATGACTTCAGACATTATATAATAGATATTTGAGACAACTATTTTAGTAATTGCATAATTTTCACATCAGTACAATACAATTATTATTATTAAATATTATGTCAAGCTCAATTGTTTTATTTTAAAAAATTATCTATGCCTCAACTTATATGCATTACTAACGTCACTAACCTTAATTGACGTCAACTTAGCTTTTCCAGCAGGCTGCGGATGATGGTCTCAAGCTTCCAAAAGAAGGTTATAGATCTGCAAACCAAACTCTCCTTTTATTAAAAATATTTATATTTATAAAAAATTTAGTTAACCTAGTAACAGTTATTGAAAAAATATATATTATATTTTCTAATTATATGTAATGTAAGCATTTATATTATTATATACATACATTCATCAATACATATTGTAGAAAAAAAAAATCAATACACCAAATAATTTTATTTTAAAACCATACATTTTTAAGAAATTATTATATTTGTTCTTTTCTACAAAAAAAAAAAGATATAATAGTGATTATTATATATAGGCTTAAACAAAAGTGACACACCATTTTGATTACTTTCTTAAAATGAATACAATCTCTATATATCATTTAATTATTATCTCATCGGTGATGTCTAATTAAATATACAGTTGATTAAAAATATGAAGAAAAAAATGCAATATGTTTGATTACAATTGTATTAGATATAATATATTTCTTGATGGATGTATCATGTGTTTCGTCTTGGTTGTTTCAGATGAAAAAATCTATTAAATATGTCTAACAGAAGATGTTGTGGCGTTGGAAAGATGATGTGATAAATCAATAATTATTTATATTAAAAAAAAAGTAAACAACCTGAAAATAAATAAATAAATAATAAAAAAGGGGAAATGTATATACAAATTTAAAATATGAGTTTTGGTTTTTTAATTAACTTAAAATGTGACAAACAATAATATATTAAATTCAAACAATGATAAACAATAAATAAAAAAATGGTAAACAATTCTTAAGAATGGTAAAGAAATTCTAAAAATGGCAGAAAATTCTAAAAAGTGGTACAAAATCTATCTATATATATAATATAATTTGGTTTAGATATCTAATAGCTTGACAAGTACTAAAATGTGTTGATTACATGTTACAATCAAGACATTCTATTGGTCCACCTCAATGTGTAACTCTCCTTGATGTTGCATCAATTCCATATAGATAATTTCATGTACTTAGAATTTCTCCAAACTCTCACATCGCATGTTAGAAGCCGTTTTTTTCATATGTCCGTTTTTTTGCCAAGTAATAATACCAACTACTAATATATATATATATATATATATATATATATATATATATATATATATATATATTAAATAGATTGTTACTTTTACTTCTTCTTTTTACTCCTATTTTAACATTAAAATGATTATAATTTATATTAAGTTTGTTTTAACTAAAATTTAGTATATATATTTTTAGCATATTATAATTATTGAATATAATAGTATTGAAATTTATTTATTTTTATTATAATTCATTTCTCGCCACCACTACATTAGTATAATGTTTTTTTTTTCAAAACACTATTTTGTGTCGAAATATTTATAACAATATTCATAAGACCATACAAGTATATTTTATAGAATATAAGACATATGAGAAAAAATGAATCAAGTATAATTTAAAAAGTTGATTTTTTTTTTTTTTTATAATAAGTTATTCAAACCCAAAGAAATAACACTATACGTTAGGATATAGTAGATATGTTGTTGTATACATATGATCAACATATTTTCAATTAAGCCAACATGTATTAATAGTTATAAATAAAAAAAATAGTAAAAACAGTTATGTGTAAGAAAAAATTGTACCGATTATAATCTAAAATATTTTTTTTATAGATTATTTAAATTAATATTATTCATATAATTATTTTTTTTTTTTGTGGCCATGTAATCATATAATATCAATTTTGTTAAGGTGTACGAATTGTTGAACAGTAAGCAAAACAAATTTTTTACTCTCAATTCTATTAGGTTACGTGGACTATTAAAATTGATTCATTTCTACATATAACAGATGCATTTTAGTAATTCTTAAAGACTATACAACTTACCGAAATTATATTATATATAGATATTGTTAGATAAAACTTTAAAGTTACAAATCACTAAATTATATAGCCAGGTAGATAGATATCAAGAAGCTCTGAATGCACCAAATTCTCTTTTGAGTTCTCACCAAACTATTTTTTCCACATAATATTTTTTTCAACATAGCGTGTATAAAGTATATATAATATTTAAGATACTAAAATTAAAATAATATAATTAAAAATAATATTCAGGAAGCATTTATTTATTTTAATGGTTTCTAATGGGTATACCAAAAAAATCGTAATATCATATGTGTAAACATATTAACTAATAAATAGAACTTTTTAAACATATAAAGATATAACTATATAAGTTTATATATACACCTTAAATTATGTAATAATATTTCATTTGTATTGAATAAATTATTTCAAATAATAAAGATGAATCAAATTAATTATCAATATTGAATTTGAATTTTTATAATTATTTACAATTATATTATATAAATAAATTACTACCGCGCAACGCGCGGGTTTACCACCTAGTTTATAAATATGCAAAAATATAATCTTAAAAAAATGAAAAGGCCGAGGGTTCTTGATGTTCACTTTTTTAAAAAATAAATTTATAATTTTTGTTTTCAGAATTTCATAATTTATTCACTAAATTATAAATATATATATAGTTTTAATTTTTTTTTAAGTATTGTTAAATTTAGGCAAACATATGTCATATGTCATATTTTTCATACTTTTCCCTTAAAAATATTTAAATAAAGATACACGAGATCGGGTCAATACCGGTGGTGGGCTGAGGTCGGAACTCCGGTGTATAAACTTCGTTTTCACGTAGATAACTTGAGTGACGTTGCAATTCTGGACTAGTAAGGGGAGGGTTGCATTGCAAGTTTAGGGTTTAGAGTTTATATACACATAGCCGCACACAATTAATTAATGATCATAGTAATTAATAACTAAGTGCACCGACTTCTCTAATTAATTACATATAATAATGTTAATTTAGAAAGTAGAAGAAGAGCTCTAATCGGTTAATGTACTACTTAAATAAATACTAACCTTTTATCTTCTCAAAATTTATATACCCTTCCTTCTTTCGTATCTTTGTTATTTTTCTTGCTCTACACGTTAGGCATATTTATTTATATATAATACAAAATATAATAACTTACCTAATTTTAGTTTAAAATATTTTTTCATAAAAAAAATATCCAAATTAATGTGTTAGTATTTACTACACACCATAAATATATACGATCAGACAGACGTGATCACTCACACGAGTTGTAAACCTTATAAAAATATGAATATCCTTATTTTTTATTCAGTAAATCCAATCAAATTGATAATTCTGAGATTTAAAATAAATTATAAAATCTACAACTCTAATTTCTTAATGTTTCAGTTCCACGTGGCAAAATTACTATTTTCGAACTTTACTACAAAATATCTACATCGTTAAATATAAATATTTTTTTTATTATCTTATAGATATATTCATTTTATTTATATTTTTTTAAACATTTCATATTATAACGAAATAATTTTTTTCTATGATAATTTAATTTACAAACGGACTTTTATTGTAAAATTAGATATAAAGAGTTTCTTAATAATACCTACATCATAAAATTTTAATATAGGTACTTTTATACAAAAAGTTAATTAAGAATAAACATATAACTTTTTAATATATATTAATATAATTTTTTTATACACCATACAAATTAATAAATTATATACAATGTAATTCATGCAACACATGTTAATGAATAGATAGATATATTATAAAATGGTTTACAGGGGGTATCATTTTAGTATTATTGTTACTTTCTGAATATCATTTTCCATAAAACTAAATCGGTTAAATTCTAACATTATGTTTGCCAAGTTGGTAATGTTGACCCATTGTCGTAATCTAATGGTATATTTTTATAGGAAATGATTTGGATTCCGATCTAAACCTCCGACAAATTTCCGAATGTGTGTTATAAAACCATTCACAAAGTTGTTCAATATTACCTAACAAATCTCCGAATGTGTTTTACTTCTCACGGTATTATCTTTTGTGCTTCTACCCCATCACGTTGCAACATGCCGATGTCTGCATATCCATGTTAATGCAGCGTGATGGGGGTAGAAAGCACAAAAGATAATACCGAAAATTTGACTCGCGATTGATGAGAACCTTGTTATTTTCATTAATAAATTAATAATTACTGAATTCTCAAAGACAGCTAAACAAAGTAAACTACTGGAAGTAAAACCCTAATCCTAGAAAAAATTCAAAAATGCAAATAAGTTCTAACAAAACCGACAAATTGCAAATACGACCTAAAGAAACATAAACTGCGATTTTAACCCTTTAGATGAAGGAATTTGGCCAAAAAACTTCGTATCATATATATATTTATCATAGCGCCATTTTTCCATGAAAAATTCTATATGCACGCCAAAATCTGACAATTCAAACTATATTTAGACCGTCAGTCCGGCCAGTTCAGATGGGAAACGAAGTCGTGGGGATGGCTGCGGTTCCCAACCGTAGCCGTAGGAATGGTTGCGGTTAGTGACCGCACCCTTAATAATGGATACGACCAACATGACCATGTCCTTAATTAACATGGTTAATTAATATTAACCATGTTAATAGTAAGCTGCGGTCACCAACCGCAGTTAAGGGCTGATTTGTAAATAATTTTTTAAAGGGCAAATTTGTTAATAGTTTATATAATAAGGGCAATTTGGAGAAAAATCAATAATATGGTATAGCGTTTTATGCTTAATTATTTAACTAATTAAGGATCTTGTTTTGAATAGAAAAATATTTATAATTAGAGAAATGATCCAAATTGAGAATTGTCCTGTGAAATATTTGCCGATTGTTTCTAGTGTGTAATTGCCATTGAAATTCAAAAAAATAACAAAACTGCCATTTGAGTGCTTTCGGCAGAATTTTCACGGCAAATTTCTGTCTATGTAGCAGCACTCTTATAATTAACCTTTTATAATTTAACTAAGGATCTTGACCTTAGGTTACCAATCGCAGTTAAGGGCTGATTTATAAATATATTTTTTTTTACACGAGAAATTTGTTAATAATTTGTATATAGAGAGCAATTTGAAAAAAAAAAAAAAAAAAACATATTATTAGATATTTAAAGGGAGAGTTTTCTTCAAGGAAAAAAGTACCACGATTGATGCTGACCTACGTTGTCGTCCACATGTTTTTCAGTGTATGGCATTGAAACTTAAAAGACGCTATGAGAACAACGTTTTCACGTGTCGAGAAATAAAAAAACGAAACTAAAAAAGGCAAATTAATTAATTATTCCACGAAGAGTGGCTTCAATAATTAGGTAAAAACAAAACAATAACGTTGTTTTAATGTTCTTGTCCTCATTAGTCATTAATTACTAGTCCTCCCTAATTGTACAATCTATGACGCAATGTATGACGTCTCTAGCTCCTGCGAAGAATATGGCCCCGATTGTGTTTACTATATACGTAGTAGCAGTGTAATTTATAGGTTAAAATAATTTATAAAAGATCTGAACTATCACTCATGTTAACGGGAGAGGTCTGAAATTTAAAAAGTTAATAACAGATGTCTGAAATTTCAATTTTGTTGATTTGAGGTTTTCCGTCCATTTTTAGGGTTAAATTTAACAGAATTGTGTGAAATGATATTTTTGCCCCTTTAATATTTTGTTTTATTTAATATCTTATTTAAGGAAATGTGAAATGACAATTTTACCCCTAAAGTCAAATTAAAACCACCCAACTCCGTCCACCGCCACCCGACTCCGGCCACCACCACCCGACTCCGACCACCACCACACGACTCCGGCGACCACCACCTCGACTCCGACGACCACCACCTCAGCTCCGGCGACCCGACTCCGGCCACCACCTCAGCAAAAAAAACTCCGATCGGAGCTCTGTGGCTCCAGTCGGGGCCACAGAGCTCGGAGCCCAATCGGGGCCGGTGGCTCCGATTTGGGCCCAATCAGAGCCTTGGTGGTGGTCGCTGGAGTACGGTTGGTGGTCTCTGGAGTACGGTGGTGGTCGCCGGAGTACGGTTGGTGGTCGCCGGAGCTAGGTCGGTGGAGCCGTGGTGGCTTCAAGGGCATTTTGGTCTTTTCACTTCAAGCATGTGAGGGGCACACTTAATAGAAGGACAGTAAGCATGTGACCAACTTCCGTTAGTTTTAACGGAAAAAACTAACAGAGATTGCTGTTATCAACAAAACTGAAAATTCAGACATCCGTTATTAACTTTTTAACTTTCAGACCTCTCCCGTTAACATGGGTGATAGTTCAGACCTTTCATAGGTTCTTAACCCTAATTTATACATAGTATTCATCAATTGGCAAGGAAGCAAGCTAGCTAGTTTATGTAATTATTATTATTATTTATTTGCATAGTTTGAAAGTTAATTGAAAATATTACTTGTTTACTCAATACATAATTTAATTGCAAATAAAAAATTGAGTTAATTGCCTTTATTGTGACGTGTCTGGTTTGTCTTACATTTTAAATAAAAAGGTTACATGGTATCGTCATTTTCATATATCAAAATTTTGGATTTTGCATCCTTGAAATGGTTAAATTGTGATATACGTGTTTTTATCTCACACTGAAAAGAATGAAGTGATTATACGCACTCATAAACAAAATATGAAAATATATACTATTCAAACTCTATATAAACTTTTAAGGACATATATTAAGTTCAATTAAAATAAAATGTCAGGAAGGGTTGTAATGGTGGTTTATCATTGGGTATTAATCTTCGTAAACGTATTCATTCTTTTAATCCTATGTGTTTAATATGTGGAGATGAAAATGAAGCATGGAATTATATTATGTGGTTTTGTCCTTTTGCAAAGAGGGTTTGGTATGCTTCTGCCTTTATGATTCAGTCGTCAAGATTACCTATCTTTTCTGTTTTAGATTGGCTGAAATGGGAAAAGGGTCCTGCTGCTGGTTTGGATATGCCATTAAGGAAATATTTGCCCTTAAAATGTATTATTTTATGGTCTATCTGGATTACTCGGAATGAACTTATTTTCAGGATGAGACAGCCATCTATCGATGCAATTATGGTTAGAGTTGAACAGCTTGTTACTGATCATGCGGTTACATTTTTGAATGGAACATGGTCTATCAACCGTGGCAATGAAGGTAACTCCTCCAGATCTTCCTTAGCTTCTAATCCACCTCTTGTTCTTCCGTCTGATCGATGGAAAATTGTTTCAGATGGTTCGGTACATAGTTCGACTGGTGTCTTATATGGAGCAGCTATCATTTTGGATCCACATGGGAGGTTAATAGCTCCTGTCTGTCGTAGTTGCCCGGGTTCTGATGTGTTGTTAGCAGAATGTTTTGCTTGCAGTTTGGGTCTGTTTTTGAGTAAAAGTTTGGGGCTTTCTGGTTGTATTTTACTCACAGATTCAAAACTGCTTTTATCTACTTTTAATCAGTTTAGCCGTTCTCCTGTTGTGTTATTTGGGGTTCTGTCGGATGTTAAGACTTTGGTTGATCAGTGTCTGATCTCTGTTTTTAAGGTTCCTAGGTCTCTTGTTAGATCTGCAGATTCTCTATGTAAACAATCTAGGTTTCTGCAGCTTTTTGGTTCTTGGTTAGCTCCGTTTATTCCGCCTGCTTTGGGTTTACAAGATTCTTATGTTCTGTAATCGGTCAGTTGTTTGGTTTGGGATTATCAATATATTGCGCAGTGATTATAAAAAAAAAAAAAAAACTTAACTATATCGAGTTAGACTAGTCAATTAAAATAAAGTTCTATGAATATGTCCTTACCAGTGCTAATCACATCCGGCCAAAAACCTTATCACTAACAAGGAATTGGTGACGTGGCTTAGTGTATTCCATATATCAAAGCTCTTTATTTTTTTTTTTTTTTAAGTTTAGGACCTTTAGGTAGACTTATCGGGTGCAGGATCTGCAGCATGCTTGCTTTAAGTCTAGACTAATCCGTACTCGTATCGGGGTTAGTTCGTAAGAAGTAAGGTGATGGTCATGAATATTTTTCAATTCTCATGATTACTAGCGGGGATTGAACTCCTTGTTACTCTTGGTTTAAGCTTTTTTTATGCTTAAAAAGTATATTTTTCTATCAAATTTAAGAGAAAAAAATATAAATTAACCAATCTAATAGTTGAGATGTCCAATATCAATATCTTAAATCTTAAACAACAATTACTACATACTTATATTTGGGACTGTTTTATAATATTTATTAAATAAAAATAATATAATATTTATTAAATAAAAGGAAATAATCACATTTATTTACATAACTCTAGATTATATAAGTGTTAATAACCAAATTGCTACCGAACATTTACCAATTTACAAATCGCTACCTAAAAATAGGTGAATTCATTTTTAAAAAATGTTATGTAAAATTATTATAGTTACTTTTTTCATACATTACATAAAAAAAAAAAAAGCATAATGAACCTACAATTATGTAATGGTATGTGGATGCTTTCAGATTTCTAGCATAATTAAGAAATATTAATATAAAATATACTAATTTTTTTTATATATAATGTTTCTTGCATGATCAAGTATACATATTTTGCTAATGTTACTTACTAGTATAGTAGTATTATTGCCTGGAATTTCTCAACAACCCTTTCAAATGATAGGCATTTGATAGATGAAAATTCTCTAAACTGTGACACTATATTTTTTTTTTTTCCCTAGTAAAAATACAATCTACGAAATTCAGTAAAAAAAATAACTTCAGACAAAAAATAAATATTTTCTATTTTTTTGAATTTGTTATTTGATTCAGTTATATTGATTTTTTTCTCCTAAAGATGTAATTAATATTTTTTTATTATAAATAACGAGTTTCATGTATGTTCTTTTAAAATCCATTTCTAATGATGGCTTATCAGAAGTGATCAATGAAATAATAGTGTTTCCATTGTTTTGTTAATAGTAATAGAATAGAATAATAATATATATATATAGAAATAAAGTGATAAAGTTTGATATGTTTTGTTGCTTTTGGCTTGTTTTTCTATATCTATCTCTCTCGAGCTCTTAAAACTAGCTTGCAGCTGTACTGTTGCACCACTGAAAGGTGATGAAGAAGAAGACATACATATAATAATTTAATAATGAAAAAGATACCTCTTTCTCTCACTAGCTTCAGTGATTGATCGAGACGAGAGAGAAAGTTTCTGAGAATTGAATTCGTCGAATCTTGAGGTGCTAAAAAATGCGTACATATGTTATAATCCAAGAGTGTAGGATTTGTAAATATATTAGAATGCTTAGATATAATACATTTTTGTACACACTGGCGTTGGACCGGTTTGGTCTGGACCGGGTCAGAACTAGTTTAAACGGTCCGAATCAGATTAGATATGTACTAATATTATCACAAGAAAATATGGGCCGTTTTTGGACTGGTTCCGGATCGGTTCTGGACTACTTTATAAAAAGCAGAACAGTCCGGTCTAGAACCGGTCCGAAACCGGACCGACCCATTTTAATTTACACTAAAATTTATAATAAAAAACAAAAAATAAGTCCAAAAACTAGTATGGGTCAGAAAAAACCGGTCCAAACCAGTCCGGTCCAATTTAGAACCGGTTCCTTTAGAAGTATACTAACGATTTTTGGTCTGATTTCCACTTGAAAAACCTGGTCTGTTTGGAACCGATCCAGTCTGGACCGGTTCCAAACAGCCCGGTCCGGGCCAGTTCCGGCCCGGTCCGACCGGACCGGTTTTTTTCCATCCTAATAATACTACTATATATGTTAAAATATCTATATATAGTAAACATAAAGTGTTTTACATACAGTAAAATGCGAACTTTAGTAATTTTTCGCAGTTCTTATATGCGTATGCACACTTATGTTATAATGCTAGAAAGTATGATGCACAAATATGTTAGAAAATCTATATCAAGTACAATTTATATCGAGTTAGAATGTCCATGTATACTACTTCGCTTCAGATTGTTCACTTAGGAAAATATGGACCATATAGTTTCGGTACAATGAATGAATTTGCATTAATAGTTGGAATCTTCGATATGAATGTAGTGAATTAGTACACATATGGAGGCTAGAAGGCTTTGTGAATACGCATTGTTGCCTTTTTGTGTGGTATGACTATGAGTCTGCACATGGCTCATCCTAACGATCAAAACTCAAAATTGGTCGTTGCTTAATTGGACATGTTTGCTTAGGCTTAAGGGGGCGTTTGGATGGACATAATGTGAGATTACTTGAAATGTGAGATTACAAGTAATGTGAGCTGTAATGTGAGATTACTTGAAATGTTAGATTACATTGTTTGATTGTGCTGTAATGTGAAGTGTAATGTTAAATTACAGTGTTTGGTATGTGTTGTGATGTGCATTGTAATGTGACTTTATTATTATTATATTAATTTATAGATAGTATATTATATCTTAATATGATAAGATTTAAAAAAGAAAATATATTTTGACAACAACTAACTTCTTAAACTTTATGTTTTGTGGTTAATAAGTCATTTATGAATTCTAAAAACAAAATATGTAAACTAAATATGCAAACTATTAAAATTCTAATAGTTAAACATTATATGTAGTTTTACAAGATAATTTTCATACAAAATGCATTGAAAAAGACTTTACTCATTTTATACGAACATCACGTTCATTATTATTTATTATAACAATGAGTTATGAAGTATATAAAAAAATAAAAAAGCTACTAATAGTAACAAAATTATTACCATAATAAACTATTATGATAATACAAAGTATTTTGTCTATTTAATAAATATTAATAAAATAATAACACTCCATAATGTTGGACGTAATCTCACATTACATCCAATTTTGGATGTAATCTCACATTACGTTGAATGGAGTTTGGATGTAATCTGAGATTACAATGAACATTATATTACAATACACATATGTCGTTTGACAAACCAAACAATGTAATCTTGATATAATGTGGGATATAATGTGGGATGTGAGATTACATCTCACATTACATCCATCTAAACACCCCCTAAATGAATTGCTAATTAGACGAATCAAATCATATCTGACTTATAAATCGCTTTTTGTATAATTTAGACTTTAAGCAAAAATACATGAGATTCTTAAAATATTATTTCCCCTTATATATTTATCAACTTTTTTGGTAAATTGATTCATCGCTAAATCAAATTAATCTTATCAAGAAGATTCGTTGGAACAGATGCCTTTCTTCTTTGTCTCGAATCTTTTAACCAAAATATGTGACATGAGATTCGAAAAGTAAACTCTCTTTTTTGTTTTTATTAAGGTTAACAGGTCTTTTGGTCCATGAAGTTTAATCATTTTTGGGTTCTGGTCTATAATTTTTTTTTCCTAGTTTTGGTACCATACGTTTGCAGATTTTTTCTAGTTTTGGTCCGACCGTTACATTCCGTCCATTTTTTGACATGTACAAGTCACGTGATCCACCCTAAACTTTCAATTCTGTTCAATTTAGTCCATCTAATACTTTCCTAACCTTTTTTTTGTTCAATTTAGTCCTGAAGTTTCAAAAATTCGACTGGACATATTGTCCAATTGGGGTCAATTTTGAAACTTCGGGACTAAATTGAACAAAAAAAAAAAGGTTAAAAAAGTATTAGAGGGACTAAATTTAAAGTTTAGAGTGGATCACGTGACTTGAATATGTCAAAAAATGGACGGAATGTAACGGTTAGACCAAAACTAGAAAAAATCTGCAAACATATGATACCAAAACTAGGTAAAAAAAACATCATTGACCAAAACTCAAAAGTTGTGAAACATTATGGACCAAAAGACCTGTTAACCTTTTTATTATCATTATATTATCACTGTTCTTTCACAAGAAGGGTGAAAAAGTAAAAAGACTGCATCAGTGTGTATCTTTAAGTTGAAAATATTGCAGAAAATAAAATAAAAAGTTATCTGTTTTCTCAGTAAATTAATAAAAAAATTACATTATAAATAAATGGGAAATACAGATATCAGTCTGGCCTTCATGTTTTTTGTTCAATATCCCTGACAAATGATCTGCATGCATCACGCTGTAACTGCAATTTTTTTCATTTTTATAATAAAAAATGAATGTTTAATTTGACCGGCAAGGGATTCTCGTGTGATGCTTTAGTTATAACTGTTCATATATATATAAGAGTAATTTAAAAGAATGTTAATCATGTAATATAATAATAATATAATAAAAAAAAGTTCCAAAAATGTACGTTCATTCTTAGATTTACTAATTTTATATGATTTACGATTATGATTTCCGTACTATAAAGTATAAACATAACACATATTAACGTGTCCTATTCGATTTTGCCTTTAATTCTCTAACCAAAATATTCCACGCTATATAGGAATGGCATCTTCTTGTCCGCGGATATATATATATATACCAATTTTACATGTCATAATATTAGTAAGTAATTTGTAGATTTTAGGGTCAATTATTAAATGACTAGTTAATGTTTAAGGAGTTGTAAAAATCGCATATTAAATTTTGTTTTTAAATATATATTGTTAGTTTAAATTATATATATATATATATATATATATATATATATATATATATATATATATATATATATATATATATATATATAATGGTTAGTTGTATTGGGATTTTCATTTTTTAAATCATTCGCATGTTAACATATAATGAATTAAATAGCTACTAATTACTTGAATTCATCAATATTAGTTATCAATCTGTTTTTTGTTTTTTGTTTTTTTTTTCAAAGAGTTATTAAATTGTTTGATTACTCAAATATCGGTTAGCATATTGCAATATTTTTTTGTTCATTACTGATGTGGTTGAATTGTCGAATTTTAGCATGCAAATATAGTTTTTCATGCGGTAACGGCGATATGAGCAAGATCTATAGTAAACTATAGGATGTAATGGTTTTCGGCTAAATTCATTCGTTTAAATGTTCAAAATTGCAATTTATGTTTTTTAAGGTCGTTGTTGCAATTTATCGATTTTGTTAGGGTTTATTTGCTACTTTCGGATTTGACCTACGGTTAGGGTTTTTGTTTTCAGTATTTAAGCTAGCTGTCGTTGACATTGAGTTATTAAGTATTGATTTATTAATGAAAAAATTGAGGTTTTCCTCAAGCGTCAAATTCTCAGTATTCTTTTGAATCAACGAGCTTTTATGCATTCTATCCCTATCACGCTGCATCCGATTGGTATCAGAGTTCATTCGGTCATGCGCGATGTCGTTCCTTAGTTGGCTAGCACCAGATCGTACAAAAAATGCTACTGGTTTTTATAATCCAATTTATAATGAGTACGCATGATGATGCCACAACGATGATCGACCATCACCCCACCTTCCGTGATCCTGGATTCCTTGTTTCCCCGACCGCCATGAGCGACTTCGAAGGCCTCTTGACCTCTGATTTCAGGTACAAACCACAAGAAAAATCGACTCCAATGTCAGCACCCACTCGAACACCGCTCCGCGGTCCTTCAACTTCGATCTTGGACCCGATTTGATATTCAAATCAGACGGAGTTCCAAAGCCGCCGAACGGTGACGATTTCGACAACCAGTTTGGGGCTCTGTCGAAACATAAGTATGGAACGGTTGATATCGATTTTGTGTTCTGAGTCCTTACCACCTGACATCCCCTCTTTACGTGATAAAATTTATGTTGCCGTGACTAAGTGTGTTTTTCTTCCTGCTTCTTATTACTGGCCATCATTGCGCAAGATTCGAAAGCGAATCTCCTCTTCCCCGGAGAGAATAATGTGGTTGAGGTGTCAGATTTTAGTGTGCGAATACATTTTTTCATGCGGAAATGACAGTCGGAGCAAATCTATAGAAACCTATGGGTTACAATGATTTTCGGCCAAATTCATTTGTTTAGAGGGTCAAAATCGCAATATATGTTTCTTTAGATCGTTTTTGCAATTTATTAGTTTTGTTAGGGTCTATTTGCAACTTTCGAATTTTGATATATAATTAGAGTTTTTATTTTTAGTATTTTTAGTATTTAAGCTATGTTTAGCCGTCATTGACATTGAGTTATTAAGTATTAATGAAAAAATCGAGATTTTTTCAATCCCACGTCAAATTATTTGCATTTTTTTTAATTAAAGAACTTTTATACAATTTATCCTATCATGCTGCATCAATCACATACTAAACGTGTGACCCAATTCATTCATTTTAGATATGAATTCTAACGTAACTAGAATTTGTACAAGCGAAACATCAACAACTAATTTGATAATAACCAAATATTTTTAAGTAAATGAGCACGTGCCATTGCTTTCTCCTATTTTTCATGGAAATTTCTAATAGGAGCACCGTCATGAATTTTATTTTCTAGACCCTACTTAATGAAAATGGTTGATATTTCAAACTATGAACACTTTTCTTTTTCTCTTCGTTTTCTTCGAAATTCATATTAAGGCCGCCATGATTTTTGTTATTATATATTCCCTAGCGAGTTATATATTTATTTAAAGAAAATTATATAAACGTATAACATATATTTGAGAAAAAATTGTGTTTTACCATTTTAAAACAATAAGATTTAAAATAATAAAAATTAAAATTTAATAACTTTTTATGCTAATATTACGATAGTATCTCGACTCGATTGAAAGTCAATTGATCTTAAATCATTATATTTAGTTGTGAAACTTTAAAAAGTACTATCTTAATTTTGTACATTTAAATTATATTTAATAACAATTTTAAATATATATTTTAAAATTTAGCAAAAAAAAAAAAAAACAATTTTAAACGAATAATTAAATAAATTCAATAACTATTATTTTAAAACATATGAAAATATTTTGGTACTGAAAATTTTCATTTTTAAACATATTATATTATATATTTTAAGTACTTTCCTTTATATATATATATATATATATATATATATATATATTAAAGCCGTTCCTAAAATTCAATTTGGATAGGAATTCAAAAGGTTCACGGATCTTCCACTCCACGGCTTGAAAAGTCAGAAACCTGTTTGTTTTTTTGTTTCCAAAACAATTTTTAATTATATATATTAGAATTCTGGCCAAAAAAAATATATTATATATTAGAATTATTTTTAATTGTAATATTCATCTCACCGACCCAAGGAATAACTTCAGATTTCATGAGAATAGAATATATTCATTTTATATTGGCAAAAAAATAAAAATTCATTTGATCTATTACATGCTGAATAATTAATTATATAAAAAATAATTTTAAATATGAAAAAAACATGATATTTGTGCCTTCCACTCTCCTTAAAACAAAAAAGAATTCAACGATTAACTACTCCTCTTACCAAATAATTTTGTATTTGCAGTCTTTATTGCACTAGCTACTTATAGAAATCCCATAATCATTTACCAAAAAAAATGTTACGATAAAAAAAAAATTACCAAAAAAAAATCCCATAATCAGTATACTGAAGCTCCTTCTTCGTTTTCATGGTAGAGAGGAGACACAACCAGAATAGCAGACAACAACCGAATTTTGTCCCGGAAAATGTCTTCCGAACCATGGATCAGTTCACTGTCGTGTTCAAACTCCGATAACATCTCCGGTTCGGCCATTCTTCGGTGGTTCAAGTTCGTGTTACTCTCTCCATGCCCTCAGAGAATTCTCCTCACCTCCATTGACGCCTTCTTCGTCATTACTTTACTCCTTCTCGCCTTTCAGAAGCTTCTCTCCAGATTCAAAAATGGCGGCAGCTCGGATATTCAGAAACCACTCCTCGTCGGACACAACCGAACGACAACCTCGGGATGGCTCTTCAAGCTGCCGCTTATAATATCCATCCTCTTCGCCTCTGGTTACGGAGCAGTCTCTGTTTTGGGGTTCGCCGGCGTCTCCGCCGCCTTGCCGCCGCCATGGAAGGTTTTCGGTTCTTCATTCTGGTTAGTTCAAGCTGTCACGCATGCCGTCGTCGTTGTTTTAGTCATCCACGAGAAGCGATTCCGGTCTGCAACTCATCCGCCGCCGCTCAGAGCGTTCTGGGCTCTAAACTTCGTCGCCGTTGCTCTCTTCTCTGCTTCCGCCGCCGTCAGACTCGCCGCCGGTGGTGCTTCCCTGCTGATGTCAGACGACGTTGTTTCCATTCTCTCTCTCCCGTTTTCTGGGTTTCTCCTATTCGCCGCCGTTAGAGGAAAAACTGGCATCACGGTGGATGAGGAAGAAGAAGTTGACGGTGATGATGTTGAACCGGAAGTTGCTGGCGTCACCGCCTTCGCTTCGGCCACCCTGGTTTCAAAAGCTTTCTGGCTATGGATGAACCCTCTTCTACAAAAAGGCTACAAATCACCTCTCAAAATCGGAGAAATCCCGACTCTCTCGCCGGACCACCGAGCCGAGAAAATGGCCGAGCTTTTCCGCACAAACTGGCCGAAACCCGAAGAAAACTCGACCCACCCGGTCCGAACCACGCTCCTCCGATGCTTCTGGCGAGAAATCGCCTTCACCGCGTTTCTCGCAATTATCCGTCTCTCCGTCATATACGTCGGCCCGATCCTCATCCAACGATTTGTAAAATTCACGTCCGGGATACGAAGCTCGGAATACGAAGGCTACTACCTCGTGACGATCCTCCTCGTCGCGAAATTTATCGAGGTTTTAACAACCCATCAGTTCAACTTCAATTCGCAAAAGCTCGGGATGTTGATCCGATCGACGCTCATTACGTCACTATATACTAAGGGTTTGAGGCTTACTTGCTCCGCAAGGCAAGACCACGGGGTCGGACAAATCGTGAATTACATGGCGGTCGATGCTCAGCAGTTATCGGACATGATGCTGCAGCTCCATGCTATATGGCTAATGCCATTGCAGGTCAGTATAGCCTTAGGACTACTCTATCATTACCTCGGTGGAGCTGTTATTGCATCGGTGATCGGAATTGTAGCGGTCTTAATTTTCGCAATCTTCGGGACAAGACGCAACAACAAGTTCCAATACAATGTGATGAAGAATCGAGATTCGAGGATGCAGGCGACGAACGAGATGCTTAACTACATGAGGGTGATCAAGTTCCAAGCATGGGAAGAACACTTCAACAAGAGGATTCAAAGTTTCCGAGAATCGGAGTTCGACTGGCTTAGCAAGTTCATGATCTCGATTTCCGGGAATATCATCGTGTTGTGGAGCGCACCGCTTTTGATCTCGACAATGACGTTCGGCCTCGCGATCGTGTTGGGAGTTCGGCTCGACGCGGCCACGGTGTTCACCACCACGACGGTTTTCAAGATTCTCCAAGAACCGATCCGGACTTTCCCTCAGTCGATGATCTCGATCTCTCAGGCGATGATATCGCTTGGCCGGCTCGATCATTACATGATGAGTCGGGAATTGGTAGAAGAATCGGTGGTGAGATCGGAAGGATGCGATGGAAGCATCGCCGTGGAGGTTAAGGACGGAGTTTTCGGGTGGAGTGATGAGAATTCTGAAACCGTACTAAAGGACATTAACTTGAAGGTCAAGAAAGGCGAGCTCACCGCAATTGTCGGGACTGTCGGGTCGGGAAAGTCGTCTCTATTGGCCTCGGTTCTCGGCGAGATGCATAAGATTTCCGGAAAGGTATGTAAAATTATTTAACCACCATATATATTATTTTTACTAATATCTGTTCTAACATCATCAGGTTAAAGTGTGTGGATCGACTGCGTATGTCGCGCAAACCGCGTGGATTCAAAACGAAACGATTCAAGAGAACATCCTCTTCGGCCTGCCGATGAATCAAGAGAAGTACAAGGAAGTTTTAAAGGTGTGTTGTTTGAAGAAAGACCTAGAAATGATGGAGTTCGGAGATCAGACAGAGATCGGAGAGCGTGGAATCAACCTCAGTGGCGGTCAGAAACAGCGGATTCAGCTCGCTCGAGCTGTCTACCAAGATTGCGATATTTATCTTCTCGATGACGTGTTTAGTGCGGTCGATGCTCACACTGGATCCGAGATTTTCAAGGTATAAAATTTACGCTTTTGGGTTTAGGATTTTAGGTTCTGGTGTTATCGATCGAGAATTAATGTATGGTTTCTTGTTGATGAAGGAATGTGTGAGAGGGGCATTGAAGAACAAGACCATTTTGCTCGTCACTCATCAAGTCGATTTCTTGCATAACGTCGATCTCATTGTTGTAAGTGCTTTTTCAGATTTCTTGAGTTGCAAGTTTCACTGCTTGGGTTGCAAGTTTCGCCTTTTTTACTATGAATTAATTGTAGGTGATGAGAGATGGCATGATAGTTCAATCAGGGAAATACAACAATCTACTAGATCATGGCTTGGACTTCAAAGCACTCGTCGATGCCCATGATACATCCATGGAACTAGTCGATGTCGGAAATGCCAACACACCCAACGAAACTTCTCCCAAACCGAAACAACCGCGTACCGCTGCCGATGAACCCAACGGTGACACAAAACCAATCTCCAACCCCGAAACTCAAACCAAGGGATCCTCGAAATTAATCAAGGAAGAAGAACGCGAGATCGGTCAAGTTAGCTTGAACGTGTACAAAGTTTACTGCACCGAGGCATTCGGATGGTGGGGGCCTGTGCTTGCTCTGCTGCTATCTATAATGTGGCAGGGATCTCTCATGGCAGGCGATTACTGGCTCGCTTACGAGACGGCTGAAGAACGCGCAGCTTTGTTCTCCCCGTCGTTGTTCATTAAGATCTACGCGATCATTGCAGCTGTTTCGTGCGTGTTGATCGCGATGAGAGCGTTCTTCGTCACCATCTTCGGACTCAAGACTGCTCATATATACTTTGCCCAGATTCTCCACAGTATCTTGCATGCTCCTATGTCGTTCTTCGACACCACGCCGTCCGGGAGAATCTTGAGCCGGGTAGGACTTAACTAGATTTGAAGAACAAAGACATGTCTTTTAAATAGTTTTAATACGAAACATTTAGTACAATGTCTTTGTTCTTTTTATTGCAGGCTTCGACCGACCAGACCAACATCGACGTGTTCATTCCGTTCTTGATGTCGATGGCGATCGCGATGTACATCACGGTTCTTAGTATCTTCATCATCACATGCCAATACGCGTGGCCGACGGTTTTTTTGATGATTCCGCTTGTTTGGCTTAATCTATGGTACCGGGTAAATATCTCCTAACCATAATCATTAATCATCTAAGAAAAGTTTTGATATGTAGTATAAGAGTTTACTGAATGGCGAATGCCTTCACCCACAAGTTCGGATTTATAAGACAGTTGGTAAATGTGCAATCTGATTATTAACAAAAATAACATATTATTCGTATTTATGTGTGTTTTTTCTTTGTTCAGGGATACTATCTCGCATCGTCGCGCGAACTGACCCGACTCGACTCGATCACCAAAGCTCCGGTGATCCACCATTTCTCCGAGAGCATTGCGGGCGTCATGACGATCCGTTCGTTCAAGAAACAAGCGAAGTTTAGCCAGGAGAATGTGAATCGTGTTAACCAAAACCTACGAATGGATTTCCACAATAATGGATCGAACGAGTGGCTCGGGTTTCGCCTGGAACTGCTCGGGAGCTTAATCCTTTGCATTTCTGCTCTTTTCCTGATCTTATTGCCAAGCAACGTAATTCGGCCAGGTATCATATTACTGGGCACTACTCTTTTTTGCAATTCTGGGAATTCGGATCATTCTTGCCCCACTCCTCTGGATCCTGAATTCGCCACTGCATTATAATTTGACTCTTTTTGTTGACATTGTGCAGAAAATGTTGGATTGACACTGTCATATGGATTGTCCCTCAATTCTGTTCTGTTCTGGGCAATCTACTTGAGTTGTTTCGTCGAGAATCGAATGGTTTCGGTCGAGAGAGTCAAGCAATTTACGAATATACCGTCCGAAGCTGAATGGAAGATTAAGGATAGTCTTCCTCCTCCAAAGTGGCCTACTCATGGCAAGATTGATATCATAGACATGCAGGTTCGATACAGACCAAACACGCCTCTTGTTCTCCGAGGAATCACGTTGACCATTCGAGGTGGAGAGAAGATCGGTGTTGTGGGGCGAACAGGTAGTGGAAAATCGACGTTGATCCAGGTTTTCTTCAGACTCGTAGAACCCTCTGCAGGAAGAATCATCATCGACGACATAGATATTACTACGATCGGTCTCCACGATCTTCGATCCCGATTCGGGATCATTCCTCAGGAACCTGTCTTGTTCGAAGGAACTGTCCGGAGTAACATCGATCCTGTTGGACAATACTCGGACGACGAGATATGGCAGGTAAAAACGGTTCATTTTGACAAGCTTGAAAATTTAGACTGACTACTTGATCAACGGTAAAAGAAGTTACTTGCCGCGTTTATGAGAACTGGCTAGTTTTCAAATGCTGGATCAGATTTATTGCGTAATTCGGTCTTTTCGTAAAAAAAAAAATTTGTAGTACATTCAGTTCAATGGTCGGTTTGATAATTATGAATGAACCACTTAACCTATTGTCCTGTAAGCTCGAAACTGAATCCATTATCAACTCATCATTATATTGATATTACATTTCTCTACATATCTATTTTGACAGAGTCTCGACCGATGTCAACTCAAAGATGTCGTGGCGGCAAAACCCGACAAATTGGATGCTTTAGGTACGTGGGTCATTAACGAACCTTGATGACGCGATCAACTAGGCTCGGTTTGGTTCGAGATACGAATATTGATTACTGTTTTTTTTTTTTATCAGTGGTTGATAATGGAGATAATTGGAGTGTTGGACAAAGGCAACTGTTGTGCTTAGGGAGAGTGATACTCAAACGCAGCAGACTGTTGTTTATGGATGAAGCAACTGCATCCGTTGATTCCCAAACTGACGCTGTGATTCAAAGGATCATCAGAGAGGATTTTGCCACATGTACAATCATCAGCATTGCCCATAGAATCCCCACTGTTATGGATTGTGACAGAGTAATAGTCATTGATGCAGGTAAGTAAGATTTATGAAACAACCGGATTTTCTTATAAGATTTACCTTTAGGACTAACAAAAAGCATATATATATATATATATATATATATATATATATATATATATATATATATATATTGCAAGTATGATGTTCGTGAAGTATGATAAAAATGTCCCCTAAAATCCAACTAAACTTTGTCCGCTTTATAAAAAATTATTTGAAAAAGACATGTCTTTTTTCATAAAGACATGTCTTTTTTTCATATATAAATATACATTTTTTTTCACCCCTCACATGTAGGTCCACCGTTGCTTACTAGGGATATCAATTTTGGGAAAATCTATAGTTATTGGGTAGGAATATTTTAGTTATTTTAATGGAAAATAATCTCATGACATTTTTTTATACATATTTAAGGATGAATTTAAAGATGTAAGATTCTGCCCCATTTTTGAGAGGATAAGTAGTAGAATTTCAAAAATTATATGTAAACTTCGGGTAGCTCTTTAGTAAGTAACTAGTTTGGTTTGATTAATGTTAGGTGTGGTGTTTATATGCTAATATAATGACGATTCTACCCTTTTATACAGGGAAAGCAAAAGAGTTCGACAAACCGTCGGCTTTACTCGAGAGGAAATCGCTGTTTGGGGCGCTCGTTCAGGAATACGCTAACCGTTCGTCAGGAATTTGAAGCCGTAACAAACAGTAATTGTAGTAACTAGAAACATGGATCATATTAATTTAGATAGATTTGATTCCCATAAGTTGGGTATAAACAAGCTACTGCTCTTCACTATGAACTGGCTTATATTGTTCTAATACATTAGAAAGAAAGAAGTCTTTTTGTTGATTTTGCAGAGTGGATTCATGGTTACTAAATTACGGCGCGTTCGTGTTTTTATCGGGTTAGCAAAAAATGATGAAATTATTATAGAAGACATCATATATTTTTTTATACAATATTGTTTTTATATTTTAAAAGATTGGGAGCGTTATGGTTAAAGCAAGAGAGGTCTCCACTATGTTTCGGAAATCGGTCGGACATCTAATCAGAGATGTTCGGTTCTTGGTCCGATCGGGTTCAAACTTGTTCGGTAGGATTTAGAAAAAAAAAAGTCCGCCAGTTTCCATTTCTAAATCTTCAAGGCCTGCCCAATGGTATATTTTTCTGGTCATCCGAACCAGCAAGCCGACGTTACTGTCCTACCCGGTTCGACCGCTAGTTTAATGATCATACCAAGTGCAATTTGCATTTTCGGTCTTTTTAGGGAACCAAATCGGTGAATTGGTCAGTTTTCGGTCCGATCGGGGCTTTTCAGTCCGGTTTCAAAACATTATGTGTCCAGTGAGATCCAATTTGGTTCGCTCTAAAAAACGAATCTACTCTCTTTACAATTAGTCCAACCAATCTTGAATAGAGTATATTAAATGGATTTTCGTGTTTTATGTCTAATGAGAAATGATAAACCATCAGAGTCCGATCATTTTTATTTTGTTTAACCAATCGTTTCACAGTAATGTAAGAGGAGTAACAACGGATAATATACTGATGATTTTTTTGGTCAAATAAAATAAATGAGTTAATAGTGGCGACCACAGACCTATCATTCTACGTAATGTTCGAGTTCTCCTGATCACTGTCTGGATTTTTTTTTTTTTTTTTTCCGAACAGACTTAGCGAGCAACCAGCGATCCTAATCCTAAACTCGTCAACGTAGCCCCACCACCATCCAAGTATAGTCAAGAGGCCGGCCCGTGCCCAGTTTTACTCGCCTCCTCATATGCCTGATGCGGTGTGTCGCCCAGACGAGAACTGATATTTTTTAAACAGGTCACCGCTAGGTGACGCCCCTGAGGGTTTTTGAACCTAGGACCTCAGATGAATGTTCGATCAAATATGTAAAGATTAATACCAATGCAAAGTCGATATTAAATTATAGTATTTAGTTCGTGTCACTATTAGCCCATTCTTTTTTTTTATTATTAGAAAAAATGTAAAATGATCATAAGACGTAGCGTATTTTATTTTAGTAAGGTTAAAATAATCAAATTTTATATAATAATGTATATAAAGTAATTATTAATTTATGGATTTTTTCCTATTTATTGCATATTCTCAGTTATTCGAAATTACATTTTACAACACAAATCAAGCACCTAAAATGAAAAAGTCTATTAATCATATAACATTATTGCAAAAATAATTTTTGGTATTAACGTGGCAAAAATGTTTATTAGTACCAAAATGTTTTAAAAACGATGGTAATACATCATCATAATTCAAAATTACTATTAAATACATTATAAAATAAAATTTAATTGAAATACTATTACAATATCGTAACTAAACTTTAATAACTTAAACTGTAATAACTTTTACTAATATAAATATTAGGAACGTGCTCAATCAAACCCGACCCAATTAATACAATTGAGAATCAATTAAGTTATTATAATCGAGTCAGAGTGAAATCAATTGATTATTTATCGATTCGAAACTTTATTAGGTCTTAATTTTAAGATTTAGAAAAGTACTCAATTAAATTTATAATAAATTGAAAAGTTTTTAACCATAATTAGAAAAATAATTAACAAAACTACCAATTACAAAAGATGATTTAATACTTATAATATAGGGAAAAGTATGTAAAACATGCAACATGTTTGAAAAAAATGGTTTTATGGACCTGTTGGATCACGGGCGAAGCTCCGTTACGTCCTTGACGGAAAGCTTGGACTCCTGGGCTCCGCGTAATCCTGCAAAAGGGGATGACCTGGGTGGTGACCCAGAATCCCTCTCCGATGCTTAAATGAGTACGGTAATTATTGGGTGGTAAGCAAGAGTATATGTTCGTATCAGTGTAGGGTTTTTCTGAGGTAACCTCCTCCTTTATATAGAAGGAGGAGTTACCTTGTTACCTGTTACTGTGCTTGGCAGTTATACCCATGATTCCGTGTATCTCGCCACGATTCCGTATATCTCGGCTGGGATTCCATATTTCTCGCCCCACGCTCCGCGTATCTTACCCGTACCTCCGCGTATCTCGGGCACGCCCTGCGTATCTCGGGGGAGATTATCTATATCTTAACTGTCTTCCCACTACTCTCATCTAGTAGGCGGGTTTCTCGGTCTTATCCTCTGATTACAAGTCTCGACTACTGTCGGGGACTCCAGAGTTGTCTCATTCTAGATCACCACCTAGGACCTTTAGTCTCTACGGGACAGGTCCAGCCTCTGCGGGGCTTTATTATCGGGGCCTTTACTAAGGCATATCGGGGCCTACTCAGAGGCTTCTTATCGGGAGCGTTCAGCTCATACATCGGGACCGCTGAAGTCGGGACCCTTCGTGCTGGGCCTCTGGGCCTTCAAGGCTTTTCGCGAGGCCCACTGGACCTACTCGCCGTCCAGTGGCTGTTAACGGGGCTAACGATTACATCGGAACCCATCATTTGCCCCCAAGACATGGGGGACTTTTAGTTCGTCATGTCTTCCAGTCCAACTTTTTTGACCTCTCTTGTCGAAGGTTTTTGCTTTCATGCCCTCCGATACCGCCGTCGGAGGCTTGGATCTTTGCAATTTTTGATACCTCAGTTAGAGGCTTTTGTCTTCATACCTTCCGATACCACCGTCGGAGGCTTTGATCTTTGCGTGTGATCGTTATATATCAGAGTCTCTTTCTTATGATTGCCTTGGGCCCACCAGGCCCCATGGGCAGTTGCCAAATCCAAGGAGACTCCTCGGCTATTGTAGCATTAAATGCCTAGGGCTAGAGAAACGACGTTTAAACCAGCGTGACTGCTGTTTTCTGAAAAAGTAACTGTGACATCACACACGTCTCCTCCGTGCCTATAATCTCGTCGATTAAGATCGTGTCGTTTCCTCTTCAACGGCGCAGATCAAGCCCATCCAGCTGTCTCCTCCGTACCGTCCCATAGCTCAACGGTTGTGATCAAATCGTTTCGTCTTCAACGGTCACGATTACGTCCCTTCAATTGTCCTTTTGCCTATAAAAGGTAAAACCCTGGTCTCATTCACTTCTTCTGCACTCTCTCGCTTTCAACCATCCTTGCACTCGAAGCTCTCCTCCAGCTCCTCCTGGTGTTTCAAGTGATCAAGGCCTTCAACCTTTCCGATCTTCCTTATTCCTACTTCTTTGACCACCGATCATGTCTGGTAAGGACTTCTTTCCACGTTTTCGTAATTTGCTTACTGTTTACTCTTCTTTTCTCAATTCCTCTTGTCTGTAATCGTTTTTAGACGAAGCTACTTCTGAGATTAGGGCTCCCTTTGCCTTTGAGTTTGCTGTCAACGAAATATCTGAGGGTTCGTATGAGGTTGCCCTTAGAGAGGGGTGTATCACCTCGGATTGGGAGCCTCGCTTCCCTTACGAGTCCCAAACTGCTGGTAGAAGGAAGCACATTATCACGCCTCCTCGGGCAGGGGAGGAATTCGTTTCTACTGGACAGATAAGCGCGGGGATTCGGTTCCCCTTCTGTGGAAACATGGTGGAGATGTGTAACTTCTACAAAACGCACCCTTGTACTTTCTCTCCACACGCCATCCGCGTGTGGAATGCCTTCCAGCTCCTATGCCATCGCCAGCAGTGGACATACAGCCTCCTGTTGTTCCGCACTTTTAACGGCATGAAGTGCAACAAATCCGGTGTCTGCTCCTTCTCCCCCCGACTCCCCAAGTGGACAAAGGAGCAACTTTCACGTTTCGGCTGGGACAGCGAAACTTGGAAGTTTCACAAGGATCGGATTCTGATCCGCGACTCGGGCTCCGACAACAGTGGCTGGAAGAAGTACTACTTCTTTGTCCAGCATAGCTCTGTCCCCTGGCCTCGATGGGAGGTCGTGGCGGACCCTGCCCCCAAGCTCCAGGATTACTCCGAGGATGATCTCAACACCCTCCAGATGGTGCAACTCTACCGCTGGGGGGACAACTTCATACCTATCGATGCCAACAAGCTCCAGGAGCGGAATCTGATTGCCATCGGAGTTCGGCTCCTTGATTCTGTTTCTGCAGATTTAGTCGTCTGGGTAATATTTCTAACTATTTTATTTTTACCTTTGCAGCCAAGAAGGCTTCTCTGTTGACTCATCTCATTCTGAAGCAGGGCGAGACTGATGCCGTCCAGAGTGGCTCCAAGCGGAAGCGCAAACTGGTGAAGAAGGGTACTGCCTCCTCCGCCCCCTTATCTGCTGCTCCTCCTACCGACGAGCAAGTCGGGGCCAAGAAAACCAGGCGGGAGGAGATAGATCGGGCCTTCGGGGTCACCACCATCGAGGAAGGTAAGCGCGTTCGTCGTGCAATTAATCAATATAAAAAATTGGTCCCCAAGGAGTTTATCCCTGCTGATCGGAAAGCACGTGTCCAAGAGATCAAGTACATCCTTCGAGGGGAAATTCCCCACGTCCTTGAGGCGGGATACTACAACGTCCTTGGGAAGAATAGACATTTCGATCGTCAAGTCATCTGGTGCCCTGAAGGTACTCTTCCTAACTTCATTCGTCCCGCCACCGCAGGTCCCTTGGAGATTCCTGCTCCGACGGAGGCTATCATTCCAGCAGGGGCTGCAACTCCGCAAGAACTGATGCTGGAGGACGCCCCGGCGGGAGCTCAGTTCCGCCAGGTGACCGATTTGGAAGCTTCTTTTTCTGCCGAGGAGCCTGAAGAGGGGGGCCTGCTTCCCTGCGGCAGGTCAGGGTCCAAGAAAGCGAGGCCCGCTGTTAGGGACGTGTCCAAGAGTCCCCCTCCTGTTCTTCGTACTCCAACTCCCGAGCCGCCAGTTGAAGTGGCTCCTTTGGCTGAAGGTTCCGGGGTCGTTCCCCCGCTCCCCGTGGAAGAAAACCTTTACAAGGTTTTCACCCCTGATGAGGGGATGATGCCCTGGAACCCGATCGAGTCCCTTCGAGGGGTTCCACTTCGCCGGGGAGAGCTTGATCCTGGGCTGGCCCTGCATCTGCTGGCGGGGTGTATTCCTCCAGCCTTGAGGCGGCCCCTGTCCTTCGCGCGGGAGGACCTTGAGGAGGAGATCCGCGACATGGCCATTCGTCGGATGGAGGTGAAACTTCTATCCTTGTTTGGTTTTCTTCATTACCCTTATCTTTGATTGCTTATGTCTTGATCTTTTCCCTTCCTTCTTTCAGGACACCGCGAACCAACAGCGCTGCTTCGGCCTTATCCTGGCCCTGAAGGGTGCTTTGGAAGCGGCGGAGGCCCAATCGAACCCTGATGCTTTAGCCAAGCTTCAGGTAGAACTCGACGAGGCTGTTGCGGCCAAGAACAAGATGGCCAAGGAGAAGGCTCTCCTCGATGATTTGTCCTCCAACCTGCTCAAGAAGGTTCACGATCATGAGGCTGTCATGCGTCGGGAGCGGAAGATGGTCCAGGCGGACCAGCAGCGGAATGAGGAGGAGAAGAAGCAGCTCATTCACGAGAAAAACGTCTTCGCGGACCTTCTCGCGGAGGCTAAGGCGAAGTTTGAGGCGGAGAGGGCTGAGTTCTCTGCCAAGCTGGCTGAGGCAAAGGCTCAGGGCCTCGAGGAGGGCCGCCAGCGGGGCTTCGAGGAGGGCCGCCAGCGGGGCTTCGAGGAGGGCCGCCAGCGGGGCTTCGAGGAGGGCCGCCAGCGGGGCTTCGAGGAGGGCCGCCAGCGGGGCCTCGAGGAGGGCCGCCAGCGGGGCCTCGAGGAGTATCGGGACTCTAAAGAATTCAAGGTGGCTGTTGTGGAGTTTTGCAAGTCCGAGATGGAGGACGTGTTGTTCAACACCGTCGAGGAGCTGTACACAGCCTACGCGGATTCCATTGATTTCACGAAGTCCAAGACTCTTGCCCCCATTGCGGAGAAGTACTTCAACCTTCCCGCGGAGAGTGAAGAGGCTGCTGCCGTGGACCCGACTCCGCCAGCTGCGGAGCCTTCTGCCCAAGTCCCTCCAAACTCCGTTCCCTCCGATGCTGCTAAGGATCCACCTTCCCGCAAGGACCAAGCTTAATGCTTACATCTTTTAGTCCTTGTTGTCTTTCTCCTTTGTCTATTGTATCGAACCTCTTTGGCCTTCTGGCCCTTATATAAGTAGTTTTCTTTCCATCTGTTTTGGCATCGATATTCATCTGCACTTTATCTAAAGCGGCTTAAAATTCGTTACTCAGAACGTTCCGATGCACCATTAAAATGATTTCATACGTCCTTCCGACGTTTAACTTGGGACTTTACCATTTAAGGCTTTTCGTCCGAAATCGGGACTTCACCACTTAAGGTTTCTCGTCCAAAATCGGGACTTCACCACTTAAGGTTTCTCGTCCAAAATCGGGACTTCACCACTTAAGGTTTCTCGTCCCTGCCTTTCAAGGCCATCTTCACACCCCTTAGGGCTTTTACTGCGTCTCTACTGGACGGCTTAATCGTACCATTTAAGGCTTTTTGGCGCATCATATAGACGACTTACGCGGACCTGTTTAAGGCTTTTTCGTACCCGCTAAGGCTTTTTGGCCGCATCATATAGACGACTTACGCGGACCCATCAGGGTCTTTTCATACCTAGGCTTTTGGTTGCATCATATAGACGACTTACGTGTACCCCGTAGGGCTTTTGTCCATACCTGTTAAGGCTTTTGGCCGCGCCATATAGACGACTTACGCGTCCCCTGCGGGGCTTTCATCGTACCTCGGAAGGCTTTTGTCGCGTCACTCAGGACGTCTTATTAACAGTTAGAATAAATTTGAAAGCAATTTGATTGGAAGGCAACTTCTTTTATTCACTAATAATTCAAAGTAGGCTTACATCGGATTTTATTGATAGACAATTTGCGCCATTCGTGGCGGCTTCATATCAAACATGATACTTCTTCAAGTGTTCACCACTGAAGGAATGCTTCAACGTCTTGCCTTCGAGATCCTCTAACTTGTATGCATTGGGCACTGGCATCCCCACGATCTTGTAGGGTCCTTCCCATTTTGGTGACAGCTTGTTGATCTGGTCTTGATGAACAAACTCATTCCTCCGCCAGACAAGTTCTCCTACGAAGAATTGTCGGGACCTGACACGCCGATTGTAGTATCGGGCTGTTGCCAAACGCATTCGGGCCTGGACTTCATCAGCCTTCCACCTCTTTTCCTCGAGTAGGTCTAAGTCCAGACGTCTCATTTCCTCGTTTGTCAGAGGCTCGTAATATTTTGCGCGGTGGGACGCCACCGCTATCTCCACGGGAGCGACTGCCTCCGTGCCATAAACCAGGCCAAACGGGGTTTCTCCTGTTGATTGCTTGGGTGTTGTTCGCACAGCCCATAGCACATTCTCGAGCTCATCCAGCCAATGGCCCTGCAAGGCATAGACTCTTTTCTTCAAGCCATCCATCACGACCTTATTGGCTGACTCTACCTGGCCATTGGTCTGGGCGTGGTGGACTGAAGCGGTCCGATGCTCAATGTTTAGTTCTTCCAGGTACTCCTTCAACTGAGCCCCATTGAACGGAGGGCCATTATCGCTAATCAACACTCGCGGGACCCCGTACCGGGATATGATTTGAGTCTGAAGGAACTTGAGGATATGCTGCCCCGTCGTTCTAGCCAATGCTTTGGCCTCTATCCACTTTGAGAAGTAGTCGATAGCCACGAGTAAGTACTTGCACTGACCTTTCGCTTGGGGAAGTGGTCCCACCAAGTCAATTCCCCATTGCGCAAAGGGCCATGCACTCCTGATGGGCATTAAGTCCGCGGCGGGAGCCATGATATTTGGGGCGTACCTCTGGCATGCATCGCAGGATCGGACCATCGCGGTCGCTTCTTTGTTCATCGAGGGCCAATAGTAACCCAAGTTCAATGCCTTCCTCACCAGAGATCGGGCTCCCTCATGACAGGCCGCGACTCCTTCGTGTAGTTCCCTTAGGATTCGATTCGTGTCAGGCTCCGCTACGCATTTTAAGAAAGGTTTTACATACCCTTTTTTGTATAACTGGTTGTCCACCATCGCGTAGTTGTCTGCAATCCGACGCAATCTGACGGCTGCCACCTTATCATCGGGGAGTACCCCCGTAGTTAGGTACGTGACCATCGGGGTCATCCAAGTGGGCTTCTCCTCTTCCTCCGATCCTGTCTCAATAGCACAGACCTCCACCGGGTCAATGTTTGAGATGATCACCTTTTCTAGGAAATGCACCTTCCGATTCTCCTCGGGGGCCACTCCCAGGGCAAACTTGCTCAAGGCATCCGCTTCCGCGTTCTCTTCCCTCGGGATCGCCTCGATATCAAAGCTTTTGAAGCTTCCCTTCAAAGTCTGCACCTCATGCAAATATTTCTTCATTGTCGGGTTCTTAGCTTCATAGTTCCCCTGGACTTGATTTACAACCAAGCTAGCATCGCACTTCACTTTTAAATGGTCGACCCCCGTACCCTTGGCAATCTTGAGGCCTGTGATGAGAGCCTCATACTCTGCTTCGTTGTTGGTGGCTTTGAATGTCAACGCCAGGGCATATCGTAAGGGCTCGCCTCCACCGGGCGGTATCAACACGAATCCTGCCCCCGAGCCTTCTACACTCGATGAACCATCAGTGTACATCTCCCAGGTGTTCTCCTCATTTGGCTGTTCTGGCTGCTGTTTTGTTGTCGGAATTCCTTCCATGGTTGCCTCCTCTGCGGGACCCGTTACTTCCAGATCGGGTGCCGTAGACTCAGCTATAAAATCTGCCAACGCCTGGCCCTTAATAGCGGTCCTCGGAGCGAAATGAATGCGGAACTCTGTCAGCTCGATGGCCCATTTAACCAATCTCCCCGACGCCTCCGGTCGGTTCAAAAAGTGTTTCAAGGGCTGATTAGTCAATACCGTGACTTCATGTGCATGGAAGTAAGGTCGGAGCTTTCGAGCGGCAATTATCAACGCGAAGAGATACTTCTCAATAGCGGGATATTTTATTTCAGACTTGGCAAACGCCTTGCTTACATAATAGATAGGCACTTGGTTGCCCTTGACAATCTTATCAAAACAGAACTAACAGCCATATCGGAAACAGCTAAATAGAGATAGAGCGGCTCGCCTGGAACTGGTTTCGCCAACGGCGGAAGGGTACGGAGATGCTGCTTGAGTGCTTGGAACGCCTCCTCGCACTTGTCGGTCCATTCGAACGTCTTGTTGGCTCTCAGCACCTCAAAAAATGGCATGGCTCGGTCACTTGCCTTGGATAGGAAGCGATTCATCGCAGCCAACCGGCCATTCAGCACCTGGACCTCCCTTTGAGTCTTTGGGGACTGCATCTCCTCGATTGCTCGCAGCTTCTCGGGGTTCACCTCGATTCCTCTCTGGCTCACCATGAACCCTAGGAACTTCCCCGAGTTCACCCCGAAAGCACATTTGTCGGGGTTCAGCCGAACCTGATGGAACTTCATTCGCTCAAATGCTGCCGCCAAATTCTGGACATGGTCTCCTGCCTGTCGGGACTTCACTAGCATGTCGTCCACATATGCCTCCATGGTTTTCCCCAGCATGTCCCCGAACAACTTGTTCACCATCCGCTGGTAAGTTGCTCCGGCATTGATCAATCCGAAGGGCATCACGTCGTAATGGTAGACGTCACTGTCAGCGTAAAAAGCTGTGTGAGGGGCATCCTCCTTCGCCATCTTGATCTGATTGTACCCGGAGTAGGCATCCATGAAGCTCAGCAGCTCATGTCCCGATGTGGCATCCACCAGCTGGTCGATCCTCGGCAGCGGGTAGCAGTCCTTCGGACAGGCTTTGTTCAAGTCGCGGAAGTCGACACACATCCGCCACTTTCCGTTACTCTTTCGCACCAGCACTGGGTTAGCCACCCAAGTCTGGAATCGGAGTTCCTTGATGAATCCAGCATCGAGCAGTCTGCCCACCTCCTGCTGGATCGCGATCCTCTTGTCTGCGCCCATCAGACGCCTTCTCTGCGCGATAGGCTTGATTGCGGGGTCTATCTTCAGCTCGTGCACTATCACGTCGGGGCTGATTCCTGGCATATCACTCGGGGACCAGGCAAACAACTCCTTAAACTCCTTCAAGAGGTCGATCAACTCTCGGGCTCTTTCCTCCGACAAAGCAGAGCCGATCTTCACCTTCCTCTGAGGCCCATCGATCTCCACTTCCTTCAAATCCTCCATGGGGGCGGGACGCCCATACTCCTCTCGAGGATCGCTATCGGTTTGAAGGACGGTCATGGCCTCCCTTCTTCTTCGTCGGGTGGCGTTAACATAGCATTTTCGCGATGCCACCTGGTCGCCCTTGACCTCTCCGACCCCATTGTCAGTCGGGAACTTCATCTTCTGGTGGACCGTCGAGGCGACTGCCATGAGAGGATTGATGGTGGTCCTCCCGATGATCGCGTTGTATGCCCCCGCGGACTCCACGACGACGAAATCCACGTTTCGCCTCTCCATTTTCCAGCCACTACCAAACTCTACTGGTAAGGTAATCATTCCCAACGGGTAGGAAGTGGAGCCAGAGAATCCCACCATTGGGAAGTCCACCTGCGTCAGGTCCTTCTTCGTCCTTCCCATGGCTTCCAGCGCGTCCATGAAAAGAATATCGGAGGAGCTCCCTCCGTCTATCAGGATCCGCTTCATCTCGAATCCATCCACGTCCAGGGTCACGACCAAGGCATCGTCGTGAGGGCTCTCCACGCCTATTAGATCCTCCTTCGAGAACAAAATTTCCATTTCCTCCTTCAGGGTCCACGACCGGGACCGTTTGCCTAGCACCACCGCGGCAGATATGCGGGAAGCGTAGTTCTCCCGAGAGGCAGAGGTATCTCCTCCCGCCGCCATTCCTCCATGGATGACGTTGATAGTTCTGCGCCTCTCCTTGCGGGCACCTGAACCCGAGGCCTCATGTTCGACCTTCTTCTTCTTCGGGGATCGGTCGCGAGACTTGGAACGGGATCGCGACCGACTTCTGGAACGGGATCGGCACCGACCCTTCCCGACGAACTCTTTCAGCCTTCCCTTCTGGATCAGCTTTTCAATTTCCTTCTTCAGCTCCCGACAGTTCTCAGTGTCGTGACCATTGGCTCGATGGTAGCGACAGTAACGATCGGGACGGCCTCCTAGGAATTCGCCTTCTTTCCTCGGGGGGTATCGAGCGAGACCTTGTCTGTCCATCACAGCTAACACAGAGGTCATCGAGCTATTGATGGGAACAGCCCGACCCTCTCGGTTGTCCTTCCTCGGAGGACGCTTGTCTTCTCTTTTATCGGGACGACCACGGTTCCTACCTCCCTCCGACTTGTCGCTCCCCTTGCGATCGTCCGACAGCTTGGACGATGGCTTTCCTCTTCCCGACTTCGGGGGATCAAGTTCTCCAGCAGCAATCTTCGACTCCTGGACGTCGATTTGCTGTTTCACCCTCGCCTGCAGGGCCTCCATACTCCACACAGCCTTCGCGGCGACGCTATGCATTAGGTCAGAACCGTACGGAGCGCTCAAGTTCCTTAGGAAAGTACGGATCATCTCTCCCTCCGAGATTTCTTCGTCAATCTCCGCAGCACTAGCAGTGAACCGTTGGTAATAGTATGCCAACGATTCATCGGGCCTCTGCACCACCTGGGTTAAAGTCCTCACGCTCTTCAGGAGGCGTCTCCGACCTTGATATTGCTTGATGAAGCGATCGTGCATATCAGCCCAGCATGTGATGCTCCCCGGCGGAAGGCTGAAGAACCAAGTCATGGCCCTTTCTCCCAGGGTTATCGGGAACAATGAGCATATGAGGTCATCGTTCGATGTTCGTCCCATACAGGCCTGGACATGCCTCTGCACATGGCGAACAGGGTCCCCCTCACCGTCATACTCCTTGATGGTTGGAATACCTAGTCCAGGCGGGGCTACAGTATCGATCAGCCGCGGCACAAAAGGATGGCTGGACCGATCCCTCAGCTCCGATGTCTTCTGCTTCTGATCACCCATGCAGATGCTCACGATCTTCACCACCTGATCGGGGGTGATGGGGCCATTCAGGGGAATGGTCCTGTTCTGCACCGGTCCGGGGCCGTCAACCACGAATTTCTCCAGGTGTGCTGGTTCCTTACCCTTATTCCTGAGCGGAACCTCCTGTCCCTCCGGGTCCACCCTCGGCGGGGGTGGTGGTAACTCTTCTCGCGGAGGCAACTCCTCCGCTCTCCTAGCGGCCTCCCTCTTATCCAGCAAGGCCTCCATGGCGGCCAAGAACATGGGCATAGCCTCCGCTACTGCCTTGGCCAACTCCGAGTTCGAAGACGACCCTTCTTCCTTTCGCGGGACTCCTTCTCTTCCACGGCCCACCGGGTTTGGGGGAGCCTCATCCACCTCCCTACGCGGGACATCTTGCCTGTTCGTCTCAGCTTCTCGGACTGAGACCTCATATCCATCACCTTGCCCCCTTTTCTGGGAGAGAGCAGGGTTCTCACCACCTTGTTCAACGATGCGTTCCGGCAACGGGGAATTCACAGTTCCTGCGGGACGAGAACTGCCAGCCTGAACTTGCTTCTTCTTGCCACCACCGGCTATTGATCTGGTAGAAGCTATCTTGGCTTTTCGTAAGCTTCCCACAGACGGCGCCAATGTTGGATCACGGGCGAAGCTCCGTTACGTCCTTGACGGAAAGCTTGGACTCCTGGGCTCCGCGTAATCCTGCAAAAGGGGATGACCTGGGTGGTGACCCAGAATCCCTCTCCGATGCTTAAATGAGTACGGTAATCAATGGGTGGTAAGCAAGAGTATATGTTCGTATCAGTGTAGGGTTTTTCTGAGGTAACCTCCTCCTTTATATAGAAGGAGGAGTTACCTTGTTACCTGTTACTGCGCTTGGCAGTTATACCCATGATTCCGTGTATCTCGCCACGATTCCGTATATCTCGGCTGGGATTCCATATTTCTCGCCCCACGCTCCGCGTATCTTACCCGTACCTCCGCGTATCTCGGGCACGCCCTGCGTATCTCGGGGGAGATTATCTATATCTTAACCGTCTTCCCACTACTCTCATCTAGTAGGCGGGTTTCTCGGTCTTATCCTCTGATTACAAGTCTCGACTACTGTCGGGGACTCCAGAGTTGTCTCATTCTAGATCACCACCTAGGACCTTTAGTCTCTACGGGACAGGTCCAGCCTCTGCGGGGCTTTATTATCGGGGCCTTTACTAAGGCATATCGGGGCCTACTCAGAGGCTTCTTATCAGGAGCGTTCAGCTCATACATCGGGACCGCTGAAGTCGGGACCCTTCGTGCTGGGCCTCTGGGCCTTCAAGGCTTTTCGCGAGGCCCACTGGACCTACTCGCCGTCCAGTGGCTGTTAACGGGGCTAACGATTACATCGGAACCCATCAGGACCAATATGTTTTAAAAAGTATAACACGTTTGAAAAAGATGGCTTTATGGACCAATATGTTTTAAAATGTAAAATATGTTTACAAAATATGGTAAAATGTCATTACGTCCACTTGTTATCAATTGTCTCGTTAAGTAGACACGTGGGGTCACGTTTTTAGAAAATAATAATAATAATAATAATAATAACAATTAATTTATACATAGCAATAATTATTAATGGATGAATGTAAATAATAATTATTTAAAAAAAAAAACGTGATCCGCACATGTTCACTTAACTAGACTATTGACAACAAGTGGACGATATTTCAATTTTACCATCTTTTGTAAGCTTGTTGTACATTTTAAAACAATTTTAAAACAATTTTTTTCAAACATATTGTACATTTTAAAACATATTGGTCCATAAAACCATATTTTTTAAACATGTTGCATATTTGACGTGCTTTTCCCTATAATATAAGCACAAAAGATGATCTCAGTACTAATTAGGTTTCGGCCCAAAATTACTTATTGGGCCATAATAACACCACCGCCGTTTATCGAGGCCACCGGCCCATTATCACTTCCCTTCTACTCGAATATCTTCGCGATCTTCTCCGTCGGAATCAATGGCAGATATCTCGTCACCGCATAACCTCTCTCCGCCCCCAGTGACACCCCCTGGTTATACCGGCCCGCCCAGAACGCCGCCGTAGGAACCGCTATCTGAGCCACCTCCGCCGCCAGCGGTAGCCGGTTCAGGTACCCCCAAGCCGACACCGCGTACTTCTCAGCCACCGGCTCGTACTTCACGATCAGTTCCCTGAGCCGCCGGCTCGTAGCAGTCGTAGGTAGCCCTGGCGAGCCCCTTCGCGGCGTTAATGGCTCCGGCACGGCTGACCTCTGATGCCACGGCATGGACGTGGACGGACGCATGCTTGACGAGTGACGGCACGTGGTGTTCCACCTCGAATACGTACTCGTCCACCTGCAAGAAAATAGACACGTGGCTGATGTTTTAGCGGCGGAAAATTTAGTCCCTCAAGTTTAGAAAATGCTAATATTAGGACAAACAATTTCTTTCTATCTAGCTCTTTAAAAACTTTTTAAATTAAAATTAAAATGGATATATCCAAAGTTTTACCTTTCTACCAATTTTCTATTTTTTGTTTTTTTTTTTCATTTTTTAATTCGATTTCGATTAATAATCGAATTGCTACATGAATTTTAATCGATTGATAATCTGCTATTTGAATTTTAATTTTTAAAATTAAAGACCCAAACTTTCAATTTCAGAGTAAATTGCTAATAGTATTTTAATTATCGTTAAATTGTATAGAAATTGAGTATATTTTTGTCACGTGAGGTCTTTTATCTTCAATTAGATGCTCAATTAAAAAACACAGTTCAAATTAGATAGAAATCCAATTAAGTATTCAATTGAAATTTTTTGTAACAATAGTTTAAATTTATATTTTAATTAACCTTGAATACATATGAAAAGACACCAGGTGGCGAAAAATTCATTTTAGAAAGACAGCGACGAAAATATGCTCATTTTCTTTCCAATTCGACAAGAATTGTATCAGAATTAGAAATTTTCTGTCATTTACTTTGTACGAATACTGAGCCTAATCCCATTTTTTAAATTTACTTTACCAAAAAAAAAAAGTGTAAAATTATCAAAATTTGGGTAGCAATTTGGTTGTTGACCATTTTTCGATTATCATAAAAAGTGAAGTTACAACAAAGTTAACATTACGATAAAATTTTAGAAATTTTAGCAAAAAAAAATCATAATTTTACTTAAATTACAATTACCCATCTTAATAATAAAGAGATCATAAACACTATATAATGGGTTTATATGTTTTATTAGAAGAGTGTAAAATAAACTAAGCAACCAACCTTGTGATCTACAAAGTGGAGGAGATGGAAAGGGACATGGCAAAGCTTGACGAAGAGAGGGCCAAAAACAGCCCTAACGGCATCCTCTATTTTCTGGACTCCCGGTTTAAGCGGACCGGCACTACCCTTGGCCAACACGTAGACACCCCAGAACCACACCAACACATAGATTACTGCCGTTTCGACGAAATCTAGGTACTTCAGGCTTCTCTCATTGGATTCACCAACACATCCCTGAACATGTTTCAAAAAGCTAGTTTAACCATTAATAATGACGATTCTCATTTTACTAAGCAAAAGAACTTAGTTAGTGTCTCAGAATTACCCATGTATATGTATAAGTTTGGATTTCCCATGTATAAGTTTGGTGTCTAATTTTTTTTTTTTTTTTGATATTTGGTGTCTCAAGTTTCAACTTTGTTGGGATTTGATTTTCCGTAGACGATTTTACCCTTTATACTTTTTTTTTTATTTTTTTATTTTTTTTTTAAATTTTGCAAAGTCACACCCGTCTGATTCCGGCCACCCACCTCCTCCGGCCACCCACCTCCGGCGACATCTGTGTAGGTCGAGGTGCGGTTGACCAGTTTCCGGCTGATTCCGACTAATTCCGGTCGATTCTGGTCGATTCTGACCAATTCCGATGTAGGATTTATGGTTTTGACGGTGGAGCAGCTGATGAAGGTGGGTACAGTGATCCGATTTAGAGTTTAGGAGGTAATTTCGGCATTTTCAATTTTGTTTGGTCATGTGCTGGTCACATTACCAATTCTGTTAAATTTAACCCAAAAATTTAACGGAGACACCAAATCGCAACAAGATTAAATCCTGGGACACCAAATATTAATAAATTTTTTTAAATACCTGACACATGAGATAAACCTGAGACACCAAATAACTTCTTTTCTCTTTTAATAATTAGTTGCCAACTCAATTCATGAATCTCTTTTGTCGAATATAAATGAAGCCGTATTAGATCGGTATCAGAAAAACACAAATCGGCATTTAGTGTGTTGAACTTAATTAAATAATTTAGTAAGTCGAACTCAAATAATAATCAGCCGATCTTAAATAATTTGCAAGTAGCTTCACTCACAACTTCACTCACAACTGTAATCTTAAGTATCATTACCATAAACTCAAATTTGTACCTAAAATACTTTCAACACGCTCTATTAACTTTTATATATATATATATATATATAAGTGAGGATATATACATACCTGTTCTGCTTGCTGTTTGGGTTTATCTGCCATGGTGGATCTCTGAAATTAGGGTTTTGGGTTCTAAAGATAATATAGAGAAACAAACAAACTATCCCATATATATATATATACGTGGATAGAGGTAGATGATCAGATGTCACGTGTCGACGGTCGAGATCCCATGCATGTCATGACTGTATGTATGGGGGCAGTTGGCACGACATTCAATTTGGATTAATTGGACCCCATCACGTTGTCTCTAATTATATTATAAGATTATAATAAGAAATAAGAATGACAAAATCTATTAGTTGGATTGAATTAATGTATGAAAAAAAAAATGTACACATTAGAGAAATATATATAGGTAATTTTAAGATATTTGAACTTTTAAAAATTATAATTAACTAAATCATCAAAAGTATGCAAAAACTGCATTTTTAAAAAACTATTGCATAATTAATTTTTATTATAAGTATTTAAAAATTATTTTAACATTAAAAAATGAATAACACGGCCGACTTAGACTCAATTGGTGAATGTGTAATATAGTCCATTAATATAAGTAGTACGAATTAAAAGTGCGAATCTAACGCGTCACAATATTTTCATTTATTTAACATATAATTTTATGTGGTTTACACCATAAAAAAATGTAGTATATAATTTTCATAGTATGTAAACCTTATAAACTGCAAAATATTCGTGAGCATGATATAAAGTTAATTAATACGTCATATGAAAAAAGCAAGAAGAATGGACTTAATTGGATGCGGCGATAGAGAGCACAATACGAGTTTGTACAGATATGTATACAATTGGTACATGCATGTGATAAAGGCGTCGACAAGGACTTATGCTTCTTTTTCTTGGTTGTACGTTTGCTCAAGTATGCTTTCATTCAAATAATTTAATGTCTCTGCAAATTTAACTATATATATATATATATGTTGTGATTCAGTATGTTAGTGTTGGTATAATCATTATATAATTTAGCTAAAATAAACTGGACTGAAATTCAAGTCGATTTATCAACGATTAAATTAAATACATTTAGATGTGTGTACGTAAAAAAAAATATTTTTTTATGCTGAAATTTAATGTCTTTATCTCTCTTAATATAAAGATTGAAAAATCGAATTGAGTTTTAGCTAAGCTTATTATATATAAATATAGTTTTAGTTAGAGTTAGAGTGTAATTAGGCTGCCATAAAATATTTTCGGTGTGTTGTTAAGAATAAAAGTCATAAAATAAAGGGTTAAGAATCTATAAACTTGAAATTTCACCAATGTTGAAATTTTGTCTGACGTTAAAATAGAGTGTCTTAAGTTTCATTTTTGTTTAAATTTGATATTTCAGTGTGATTACTTTAGAGAAGTCAATCCCGACGATACCAACTGTCATCAAAATCGACCTCCTATGAACGCTCCTGTTAAGTTATGAGATCTAGGTCAACGGGGGGTCGGCTTTGATCTCACTCCTTACGGGGAATGTGTGCGATCCGGTGTTCCTGAGTTGCTCTACCTTAGTCTATCTTCTTCTTTCCTTCCTTCCTTCCTTTGCTTCCTTTGCTTCTTCTCTCCTTCTACCCTGCAGAAGGGGCAATACCAGACACGGAGGGGGGGGTGGTGCCTGGTGAACCCTCTCCGATGCCTAAGTCAGTACTTTTCTAGAGAGATAAAGCTAGAGAGATGTCAGAGCTAAAATGTCCAAATGGCCAAGATGATCAAATGAGTTGTGAAGGTGGGGTATTTATAGGCAACGGTGTCATTAAGGTGGCTTAATGACATCGTTAGCCTTTAAACACAATTAATTAACCTTTAAGCACATAATTAAGACCTTAGGATTCGGAGGAGGTAGGCGGAGTGGACCGAGCATGGGAGTCCGAATGTGGTGTCGGGACCCTTGGGGGGGGAGAAATCCGACCCCCAAGGGTAGGGGCTGGGTGAGGACACCCAACCCCTCCTAGGGAGGGTGGGGTTGGCCAACCCCATCCCTCCTAGGAGGGATCGGGTTGGCCGACCCGATCTCCCCTAGGGGAGGTCGGGTGTGGCCACCCAACCTCACCTAGGTGAGTTCGCCTATGTCGGACGGGCGCTTCGGCCCCGTCCAAGCCGTCGATGTTCTCGCGAAGTGTCCGGGTTGAAGTTTCGATTTACAATTGGCGATGGGACGATAAAAATACAACGGTTTGGAAGTCAACGGGTTCAAATTGGGCGTATATCCATCACATGCCCCCGAGTCAACCAATGGCTTAACCCTTGATTGACTCTATTTCAGGATGGTATGACACGCGCAATTTGAAACCGGGATTTTACCTTCTTGTCTGAATGCCTGCTTACCCATGGATGCGTGCCTCTGACTCTGCCTCCCTGTCTAATGAGATAGAGGAATTGTAAACGTCAGAGTAGCACGGACGTGTGCCTAGGCACGCGTCCGTCTGAGGCGGGAGTAATAAACTTATCTCTGCTACAGGTGTATACTCAAAAAATACAAACTTGCACAGGGGTGTGATACGAATGCAACTAAATGACTTGTGCTCCAAATTCGTGCCGGGATTTCATCTAAGTGAGGGAAAATTTTAATTTTGGCCAAAAATTTTCCTAAGTATGGAATGCTCAAAAATAAAACTAACTTGATAGTTTTCTAAGTGTAGAGATATGCTTAGCTATATTGGAGAGGGACAAAAATGATGATTTTTCCTTGGCCTTTAGATTTTACTTAAAGCTAGATGGATGGTGGTGATTAAAACCCTCTAAAAAACCCTATCATCCTTTTAACATAAAAAAGGAGAGTTAGAAAAATACCTCCAAGAGTCACCATAGCCACCATCTTCCTTCTTCACTTACCCTTGGAGAGCAAGAAAGGTTGGAGGGCACCCCCAAGGCTAGGGCCGGCCAAAATTCCGGTGGGAACCTGAAATTCCGGCCAGCAGTTTGATCGGGACGGCGACGAGGCAACAACCCGGCCGGAGACGAGAGCTCGATTCCAGGCGGACAGCGGCTGCTAGCGGCGCTGGGCACGGCGGGGGCGACGGAGGCCGTTGTTCACGACGGCAAGGAGGTCCACGGCGAAGGGGGACGGCGGAGGTGAGGTTGCTGCCGGCGAAGACAACTGCTGGTTCCTCGGAGGCGGTCGACGGCGAAGGGGGACGGTTCCGGCGTGACGTGCAGAGCTCTCCGGCGACGGTGGGGCGGGCGAGATCACCTCCGGCGACGGCAAGGTCCCAATTCCGGCGAGGGACTGATTTTCGGGCGTCTTCAAATTCGAAATCCGGACCCGTTTACCATATCGGGTCGGGTTTTCCGAAGGTCCGCTCTTTTCCTTTCCATTACCGCGTAAAACGTCGATTTTCGAATCGTTGATATTTGATTGCCGATGCTTGATTGCCGATGCTTGATTGCCGATGCTTGATTGCCGATGCTTGATTGCCGAAATTTAATTAAATGTGGGATTGCCGTAGATAGTCGTTGGTAGTTGTGGATTTTGGGGAAAAATGTTTGCCGGTCGTCCGGATATGGTTTCTTGTCCGATTGGGCTATTCCGGTCTTGAATTCGATGTCGTATTGCCGTTGGTGTATTAATCCTTGTTGGAGGGTATAATGGAAATTTTTTCCAAGACCCGACCTTAGGCTCGGATAAAATTATTCAACTTGGTTGTCGTGGTGTGCTTGACTCATGTTGACTATCTTTGCTGGGTGTCTTTGGATCTTTGATTGTTGTCGTTGGTTGGGTGTCGGAGTATTTCCGGTTCTTCGGAAATTTTCCTTGTCTTGATATTTGTCGTGTCGTGGCAGGTACTATACTCCTGGTGGTGTCCACGTACGCAGACTCTTCAGAGACGCCGTATTCTCCGAAGGATGAGTGAGTTCCTCTTTCTCTTCCTCTTCGGTCGCGTTACTTTCTTTCCTATTGCTAGCTTGGTATCGTGACCTTCATTGGGGTGTTAGTCGAAATTTGATTCGTGCCTTGGGGTTTCCTGCTATCTTTGCCTTAGGTCTTGCTATTCTGTCAGAGAACCATATCACTAGGTCCGATTACAACGAACATGTTACCCTAGGAGATATCAGTCCCCTAGATGAGCCTCTGTATCCTTTTCTCCCCTCCTTGGGGAATACTCGCGGGACGGTGACGGAGCCTCCTATAGGGAAGGTCGCCGTGTACCCCTCTCAGATCCGATTCGGGCTGAGGCTGCCTTACTGTGACGAGCTTATAGAGTTGAGCAGGTTCTTCAGGATTTCTCCTGTGAACCTTGCCCCCAGTGCCCTCCGTGTCTGGGTGGGCTTCCGGGTATTGTGCCATTGGTACTCCTGGAAGTACTCTCTCGTTCTATTCCGATGCTTCTATCGGTTCCAGTACCGGACGAGGGTGGGGTTTGCGAGTTTCGTAACTCGCCATCCGACCTTCAAAGATCCCCGATTTTCTGACTTCGGGTTGAGTGGGATCGAGTGGGATACCTCCCTCCGTTTCGTGACCCAGATTGACAATTCGGCCAGTCACTGGGCTAAGCATTACTTCTTCATTACGGACCGATACGTCACTTGGTCGGTCTTGAATGAGGATCGGTCCGATGGTTGGCCTGCTTTTGGAGAGTTTTCTTCGGATGATTTGAAGACTATGAAGATCATTCACGAGAGCAACAGGACCCGGTCTTACTGCCCCGTGTCTTTAATAACTGAGACGGATCTTTACGAGGCCGGGATCAGTCTGACTCCTGACTCCGGGGGTTCGGTATGTCACTTGGTCTTTCCATCTTTATTTACCTTCTGCTCTTCCTTTGTAGGTTGGTTTCATGGAAAAACCTATAACATGCAGGGAGCCCCTGTTGATCTGAGCAAGAGGAAGGCTCCTTCTAGTTCTGCTTTGAAGAAATCCCCCCTGCCTGGGAAGAAGGCTGGGGCCTCTGGTATGCTTTCTCCTATTTGCTTCTTTATGATGTAACTTATGTTTTCCTTATCTTGTTTTTCTTACCTTGCTAGTGCGTTCCCCCTTGGTGACTGAGAGGGTCGTCTCCGTTGGCAGAGATTCTGGACCTTCCAAGTCCAAGCCGCGGCGATCTGATTCTGAGGCCGGGGCCTCGGCTGCTAAGAGAAAGAAGGCTGTGGATCCTGCTTCGCCTACTGCTCGTCCTCCGACCCTATCTCGTGATAAGGAGATGGTGGTCGAAGAGGTGCCTTCCCTGGCTGACAAAGGGAAGCGACCTGCTGGTGGTGGTTCCCCTGCCCCCCAGCCGAGGGCACGGTCCTCAGGTATGATCTCTACCTTGTGTTGATCCTTGTATGTTTATACTCTCCTTTGACTTGCTTTGCTTGTGTAGGTGGGCCTCCGACTTTAAGTCGGAAGGATTTCGTACGGCTCACTGATGAAGATGTTATTGGGTCTGAGTGGACTCCCTTCGCTGGTCTGAAGGAGTTCCACCTCGATAGCACTTCCTCTTTGCGGACTCCTGAGGTTGGCGTCCGCGTACTCCGCGGCGCCATCCCCCCTGGCGATCGTGTTGCTCCGCCCAAGTCTCCTGGGGAGACTCGGCGCTTTGTTCAGGGGGTACTCTCTCGTTATGCACCTGTGAGTTGTTCCTTGCTTTCCTTTCATTACTTTCATAATTGCTATCCTTTGGTTACTCACCCCTTGTTTGAATTGTTAGGGTATGTCTGACATGGTGAACATGTCTTCGCTCGTGCTCGAGTTATCTGACGAGAGGAAGACCCTTGAGGACAGCCAGGTTTCTCTCAAGGCGGAGGTCGCCACTGCTGCCGAGAAGGCGCGTATATCTGATTTGAGGCTGCAGGAGCTCCAGGGCCAGGTGTCCTTGCTTGAAGCCACTGTGGGCAGTTTGCGTCGGGAAGCTGAGGTTGCTGCGCCGCTTCATTCTGAGGAGCTGCGGAGGTTGGAGACTAAGTGTCGGGCGGAGGAGAGGGCTGTCGCGGTATCTGAGTACAAGGCCTCCTCTGCCTTCACCGCCGATTATAGCAAGCGTCTCACCCAGGAGATGAACCAGTTCGGTGAGTATCTGGTTGATCACATATACCGGATTGATCCTCAGTTCCCCTTTGGTGACCTTGGTGACTTTGGGCCATATGCCACTGGCTACGCGACTGTTCTGATGGGTCAGGCTGCCGTTGCAGACGAGCCTGCCCCTGCCCAGGTGGATGCTACACCTGTGGAGATTGGTACCTCAGACTCCTCCTCTTCATCCATTTCCGCTGGCGGTTCAGCTTCAGGGGGTGAGGGTGACTCCCCCGAAGGTTCTGACTGACGTGTTTATCTCATGCTATCCTTGTATATAATTACACTCCTTCTCCCCTTGTATGGGTTGAGTGTCCGTTGAGATTGTGATGGTGTTTGTTGTTACTTTCCTTTGCAACATTGTGTTGTTGACTACGTGGTTCGTTTGCCTTTACATTAGTGCTTCTCATGCTTTTGTATATATCTCTTCTCATGATGGCTCCCTATGCCTTGTGTATGGCTCTTTGGGTATGGACTCTTTACTTGGTGTGTCTCCTTTACTTATCTTTCTTTCGTGCTTTCCTTCATATCTTACCTGCCATTTCATAAAGAAAAAACATTACTTGTTCTTCACATTACTTTTCTTAGAAATTTCCTTCTCATGGTATTCTTCTGAGCATGGTATCCTTCTAAGAATGGTATCCTTCTAAACATGGTGTGATGATCTCTTCTGATACCCCTTACACGGTATACGTTGTACTGTTAGACCAAAGATACGCTCTTGGTGGGCGTCGAAATCTTTTCACGAGACAGGCTCTCGGACGGCACTTAACGTTTCACAGGATAGGCTCCCGGAGGGCACAGGTTAGTCCACCGATACCTTCTTGACGGGTGTCAAATCTGTTCACGAGACAGGCTCTCGGACGGCACTTAACGTTTCACAGGATAGGCTCCCGGAGGGCTCAGGTTAGACCAAAGATACGCTCTTGGTGGGCGTCGAACTGGTAGTTTGAAATCTACCTCAAGATACGCTCTTGGGGGCGTCGAACTGGTAGTGTTTTTTCTACCTCAAGATACGCTCTTGGGGGCGTCGAATCTGGTAGGTTGCAAATCTACCTCAAGATACGCTCCTGGGGGCGTCGAAATCGTAGTTTTTGGAAACCACTCTCAAGATACGCTCTTGGTGCGTCGAATTCGTAGTGTAATAACTACTCTCAAGATACGCTCTTGGGGGCGTCGAAGGTCGTAGTATGAACACTACTCTCAAGATACGCTCCTGGGGGCGTCGAAGTTCGTAGTTTTTGGAAACCACTCTCAAGATACGCTCTTGGTGCGTCGAAGGTCGTAGTGTAATAACTACTCTCAAGATACGCTCTTGGGGGCGTCGAAGGTCGTAGTATGAACACTACTCTCAAGATACGCTCTTGGGGGCGTCGAATGTCGTAGTATGAAAACTACTCTCAAGATACGCTCTTGGGGGCGTCGAATGTCGTAGTATGAAAACTACTCTCAAGATACGCTCTTGGGGGCGTCGAACCTGTCATTGACTTGAAGTCATATCTGTGTAAGGATAACTTCGTGGTTATATCACTGCATTCACTGGAAAATACTTTTGAGTAACTACTACTCCCTTAGGAGCATTCATGTTTTTGTACACTTGGGATGCCTTGGTGCACCAAGACATCCTTTGTAGGAATGAAAGATAGTTGTAGAGTTGGAGGAACTTCGTGAGTTCTCCTTCTCCAAAGTTGTTTTTGAAAAGCTTGTAGAGGTGAAACATGCAAAGTGCTAGATATGAAAACTAAGGATATGGGGTGGCCATTGTGTCTGTTGCCACGTACTCCTTGAAGCCTCCATTGTAAATTATTTCTTCCACTTCCACCTTCAACACCATGCAGTCATTGGTTTGATGCCCCCAGGTTCCATGGTATTCACACCAACCCTGTGCATCTCTTCCTAGGAAGGCCTTGCCTTCCTCCCTGCATGTTGGTAGCTCTTGCTTGAGGTGCTTGTGGAAAATTTCTTCTATGCTGAGTGTGAGGGGTGTGAATGTGAAATTGACACCTCCTCCCAATGTGTCTGTTTCTCTTCCTCTTTCTGGAACTTCATCCAACTGTTCCGCCTCTTGTTCAAATGCCCTTTCCAGCTTCGCCTTGAGCTCTCTCATTGTGCTCGTCATGACCATCTCATAGAGCCCTCCATAGGCCTCGAATGAACTTGGATGCATGTTTCTGATGAATGCTCTGACTGCTTCTCTCATTGTGATGTCCATGTTGGCACCATAATCAAAGAATCTCTGGAAATAGCTTGATATAGACTCCTGCGGCATTTGCTTGATATCATCTATGTAGCGGAAGCCTTTTAGGATGGAGTTCCTTGTCCTGTTCCCTATTATGGTGTCTGGCTGCCAAGGTATGGATGTTACCTTCACAGCCTTGCTCCTGTGTCTCCTTGTAGGCGCTGTTTGAAAAAACTGCCTGCTCAAACGGAGTGTTACTCCACTCCTCCTCCGTCTTTGCCTTTGTCTCCTTCTCCTCCTTCTTCTGTCCTGGTTGGCCCCTACCATGACTACAGCCACTGTATCTGTCCCGTGTGATCCACGTCTCATTGAGTTGACGTAGCATTGCCTTGCGGTGCGTTGATCACCCAGGACCTCTCCAACCCCGTTCTCCGTGATGTACTTCAATTTCTGGTGAACAGTGGATGACACTATTTCATATGGGTTTATGGTTGTCCTTCCTAGGATCCCATTGTAGGCTCCCAGGGTTTCAACCACCAAGAAATTGACATTTACCTTCAGCTGGGTCCATCCTTGGCCCATGGTCACTGGTAGGGTTATCATTCCCAGGGGGTAACTTGTTGCCCCTGAGAAGCCAACTAGAGGGAAGTTGACCGGTTTGATGTCTGCTTTGGTTTTCCCTATCTCTTCCAACACTCTCAGGCTTAGGAGGTCAGCTGAGCTGCCCCCATCCACCAAAATTCTCTTTACATCAAAATTTTCAATATCTAAAGTAATAACTAGAGCATCGTCATGTGGAAAGACGATGTGGCTCTTGTCCTTCTCCGAGAACTCGATCTTCACTTCTTCTCCTTCTCTTGGCCTTTTCCTCCACCTTGGCACTGAGCTTAGCTTGGATGCATAGACCTCTCTTGCGTTAGCCGTTGGGTCACCTGATGCTGCTCCTCCATGTATCATATTGATGACTCCTCTTTTGTTGGGTGGAGGGTTATAGTCTACCTTTCCCTTGCCCTTGTCTTTCTGTGGTGGCCCCAGTTGCATACTATTGCCCCCATGGTCTACGAACTGTTTCAGTTCTCCCCTCAGGACGATGTTGTTTATGCTTAGCTTTAGGCTAAAGCATTCATTTGTGTCGTGACCATAAGCCTCATGGTTGTCACACCATCTATCTTTATGATTTCCCACCATTGGGGCTCTCCACCTTGCAGGGGGTGACCATAGCTTTTGGTTCCGCATCTCTCTAAGTACGGTGGCTGGAGTGGCGTTCAGTGGGATGAACTTAATGACATTGATTTCTCTAGCCTTTAAAGGTTCACCCATTTGGTTTCTTTGCTGTGGCGGACGCCATTCCTGCTGCCTTGCATGCTGTGGTGCCTGGGGTGGCTTTCCTTTGTTTGGCCTTTGAGTATCCTCCTTGGCTGCCTGAATTTTGGCCTTCTTGCTTGCCCTGTGCCTCTCAAGGTCAATATGCGTTTTAACTCTCCCTGCAAGCTCCTCCAAGGTGCTTGCTGGCTTTTTGGCCATCTTTTCAGCCAATGTTGACCCAAAGCGACCTAAGTTTCTGATAAAGGCTCGGATTATCTCCCCTTCAGTGATGTCTCCCTGGATGTCTGCAATATTCTGGTTGAACCTAGTATAGTAGCTGGCCAGGGATTCATCATATTCTTGTTTTACGTCATCAATGGAGCCTGTTCCCTTGAGGAGTTTCCTCTCCCCTAGGTATCTCTGCAGAAACTTAGCTTTTAGCTGCTCCCATGAGTGGATGCTCTCAGAGGGCAGGCTGAAGAACCAATGTGAGGCCACCCCTGATAGGGTGTTTGGGAAAAGGAGTGCCTTGTATCTTTCGTCAGTTGTCCTCCCGAATAGAGAGGCCTCATGCTGTTGGATATGCTCTAGGGGGTCTCCCTTCCCATTGTACTTTGCAATTTGCACAGTGTGCAGGGAGTCTGGCACCCTGTTCATCTCCAGCTCCTTTGTGAAGGGGTGGTTCGTCTTGTCACTTAGACAATGCAGGCTGGGTTTCTTTGACTCATTCAATTTCCGGGTTATCATTACTTCTATTTCCTCCGGGGTGATCACTACCTGTGCCGGAGTATAATCCCTCTGATATCCATTGTAGTTGTAGACTGGGCTTACTGGGTTCCCTTGTCCCTGCTGGTATGGACTGTAGGTGTACTCTTGATACGCCTGCTGGGGTGCTTCATAGAAGTCCTGCCTCCTTGGAGGTCTTGCTTGTCTTTCCTCCCCAAGCGGGGTGTAAGCCCTGTTGTTCTGCTGTTGCCTAGGAGGCACGAATTGTTGCCTTCCCTCTGGGGGTGGCTCCTGGTAATATCTTCTTTGCTCCTCTCGCTGCCCTGCTCGAGGGTGCGGGTAGTGCTCTTCTGTCGGGATCTGCTCCTCCTCATGAGCTTCAGTGTAAGTCCCTTGGGTGTGTGCCGGCCTTGCATATGCTGTGTGAGCGCGGTTATTATCTCTTTGTGCCGGCATCCCATATGGGTACCTTTGGGGTTGCTCCTCATAATAGTATCCCTCAGGGGGTGCCGTGTTGTGGGAAGGCACTCCCTGTTGTCCTCTTGCTCTCTGTGGCCTTCTTGCCCGGGGGGTGGAGGCTGTGGAGGACTCAGCCCCAGCTGGGCGTGAAGGTCCTCCCTCCTGGTTGTTCTGTTGCTGAGGAGGTTGTGGTATTTCTTGGGGCTCTGGATGCATTGGCTGCTTCCCAGGGTCAGGCCGCCTTCCTGGGGGTATGGGTTCTCTTCTCCGCCCATTGCCCCCGGGTGGGTGTTGGGGCCTGGACACCCTACTGTTCGTCATAGCTCGTGTAATAGCCAGGCTTTCTGTCCGAAGCCTACAGACGGCGCCAAGTGTTAAGTTATGAGATCTAGGTCAACGGGGGATCGGCTTTGATCTCACTCCTTACGGGGAATGTGTGCGATCCGGTGTTCCTGAGTTGCTCTACCTTAGTCTATCTTCTTCTTTCCTTCCTTCCTTCCTTTGCTTCCTTTGCTTCTTCTCTCCTTCTACCCTGCAGAAGGGGCAATACCAGACACGGAGGGGGGGGTGGTGCCTGGTGAACCCTCTCCGATGCCTAAGTCAGTACTTTTCTAGAGAGATAAAGCTAGAGAGATGTCAGAGCTAAAATGTCCAAATGGCCAAGATGATCAAATGAGTTGTGAAGGTGGGGTATTTATAGGCAACGGTGTCATTAAGGTGGCTTAATGACATCGTTAGCCTTTAAACACAATTAATTAACCTTTAAGCACATAATTAAGACCTTAGGATTCGGAGGAGGTAGGCGGAGTGGACCGAGCATGGGAGTCCGAATGTGGTGTCGGGACCCTTGGGGGGGGAGAAATCCGACCCCCAAGGGTAGGGGTTGGGTGAGGACACCCAACCCCTCCTAGGGAGGGTGGGGTTGGCCAACCCCATGAGAGATCGGGTCGGCCAACCCGATCTCTCCTAGGAGAGATCGGGTTGGCCGACCCGATCTCCCCTAGGGGAGATCGGGTTGGTGACCCGATCTCCCCTAGGGGAGGTCGGGTGTGGCCACCCAACCTCACCTAGGTGAGTTCGCCTATGTCGGACGGGCGCTTCGGCCCCGTCCGAGCCGTCGATGTTCTCGCGAAGTGTCCGGGTTGAAGTTTCGATTTACAATTGGCGATGGGACGATAAAAATACAACGGTTTGGAAGTCAACGGGTTCAAATTGGGCGTATATCCATCAGCTCCCTTCTCGTCACCTTACCGGGACCGTCACCTAAGAAGCTGGCCACATACGCGCAGGTAAATCTCACTCCGTTATCGTTTGAAATTTCTCCACACCACTATTAGAAACCTTTTCTTTTGGATGTTCAGGTTTTGGGGGAAATTTGCCGACTTTGTAAAAAACAGAGAGTTATGGATTATGAGTGGGTGAGTGGGTTAATGAACAGATTGAAATGAGAGGAAAATAAACACGGAGACAATAAATTTTAACAAAAATAAAACCCGAGACTGTCCATTTTAACATTTCAAATTTTAGACACTAAATTTAACATCGGTGAAATTCCAGACACGCTTTATAATTAAGATATTAATCATAAATAAAATATATAATGATGTCATCAAAATTCTTCCTGTCGGCACCCTCTGATTTGCATGCTCATCAACTTTGGATAGTATTACCAATTTACCATAATTTTCCATCGACATAATGATGCTTCTTAATTAGTGCAGCTTTCTAAACCCCACACACAACAAACACTTGATCATGCACGTCTATTTTCTCCCAATACAGACGAAAAGAAGAAACATCGATATTGCTTTATTACACACGTTATATACCTGTTATTATATAGTAGCATGAGATATACATTTTATAATGTCTAATGTAACTAATAATATAAGGAAATAAAATATATGAATAATGATAAACAATCCAAAATCTTCATTCCGATACATTCCGACTATCTCTGCATTGAAAAGTGGACATAAAGTTGATGATAATTACTATAGCTGCCACTGTGTCTGTTTCGGAGCTACTCGTAGATGTAGATTTCGGAACGGATATCACCCTCCAAAATATATACTTACGGAAATAACAAAGTTTTGAATGAACTATTCTGAATACGAACAGTTCCGAGTAGGAGAGATGTATTTGTACCCTAAAAAGTTGATGGGCTTTGATACTCGTTCCGACTGACAAATTCCGAAATGAGCCGACATAGACACAATGGCTCTAATTGTAAATTCTGTTAACTTTTTAGGCAATTTATTATATACTCAGTAGTCGAAATTTGTCGGAAGCTTTTGTCGGAACGTATAGCATTTCCCAAAGTTGATTAAAATGCATAACAACATTCTATTTCCATTTTATGAACAATTATCACTTGACATGTGTTACTTGACAACTTTCTATGAATTTTTCACAAAAAAATTTCACACTTTAAATATTTACCCTAAATTGTTGGACTAGTGTTGGATTAGGCTAATTTGTTAAGTGTGAATGATATTTACCTTATTTGAAGTTAAAAGAGAAGAGTAATTGTTCCACATCGGAGTTTCATATGTGACAACAATAGAGTTGGTATAGAGTTCGCTTACTCTCTGAAGAATTTGCACGGATGTTACATTTCTCATACATATTGTATATGTCATTTTCTATGTGGGATGAGGATAAATGAACTTTGTAATGAGTTCATTAATTAAGATTGTGTATGCTTTTTTTTATCTACTAAATGAGTTTCTAAAACATTGTAATCCAGTTAGTTAAAATAATGTTAAAAGTCAAATAACAGTTTCCGAATCAAAAGATGCAACAGAGTATATGCAAAGTAGAATAGAATATTTTAATCCAAAATAACATCATTAGTATAAGAGTTAATTACCAAATTGCTAGAAAAACTTGACATGAATGTGTAAATTGATAGCTAATTTTTTTTTTTTTTTTTTTTTTTTTTTTTTTTTTATGGTAAATTTTTAGGTGAACTTTTTATATTGTGCAAAAAGCTAGCTTCTGTCAATCTTTCAGTTGTTATCTGGATTATTTTCTCTGCAAGCCCGACCACACGGTCACTTATCAGTTCTAATACCAGTCTGTCACACCCCAAGCCTGAAAACGGTCCCCACTAGTCAAACCCAACCCGACTGAACTCTTATCCTCACTTAAATCTAAAAAAGGAGAATTTTCGAGTGAACTTGATTAATAGTACCTCTCTTACTTATACATATTTCAAATCACACATTTCTTTTTCATGGGTACATTGAGAAATTATAAGTGACAACATCATTTTCCGACATGGAAAAAATTATGAAGGTGCCAAACCTTTTAAGTGTTTTAAACCCTAGTGTGTGTAACTATTGAACGCACTGAGCAAAAAGAAAAGAAGACATCCATTGATGAACATATGGACTATGAAGGGGTTCGTCCTTTCAAGTACTAGATATGTAAGGCTATATGCACTCTCATTTCTTAGTGACCATTCGATTAAATTCGATATTCCAAATTTTCATCAAGTGGGCTATAGCATGAAATCAGCAAGCACTATTGCTCCAACCCAAAAGGTGACAACGACGAGTCCACAAAATTAAAAGGGTTAAGAATCTATAAAGAGAGTTTAGTGTCTGAAGTTTAAATTGTTGATATTGGCTATCTGAATTTACAACTTTGTTGAAATTTGGTTTTCCGTCCATTTTTTATGTCAAATTTGACCGAATGTTGTGAAAAGTTGAAATTGCCACTAATACTTTTATGTTTACTCTGGCACAACCAACTCCGGCCGGCCACCACCCAACTAGGGGCAGTTTGTGATTTTTTTTTATTGGGCCATGTGACAAGCACATGACGAAGTTCTGTCAATTTTAACAGCATATTTGTACGGAAACAGCAAATATCAACAAAGTTGAATCTTCAGACAGTCAATATCAACAATTTAAACTTCAGCCACCAAAATCTCATATAGAGGAAACTTCAGAGAGTTCATAGATTTTTAACCCAAATTTAAAACCCATCTATATAAACCCCTCAGCTCTCTTATAAAACTATATACACAAGTGTAGCTAGCTGCTAGCTTCTTCAACTAGCTTAAAGGGTATTTAGGGTTTTGTGTTGTTGAATATTAATTTATCAACAAAGGGTATTTAGGGTTTTGATGGATATTGGGAAGAAATTAGAGTACAAAGGAGAGGAGGCGTTGGTGGAGATAGAGAGGATTACTGCCAATGCCGAGTTTATTCAGAATAGCATTCTGAAAAACATCTTAAGTCAGAATGAAGGAACAGAGTACCTCAATAAGTACATCAAGGGTTCTAAGACTGTGTCTGGTTTCAAGAAGTGTGTCCCTGTTGTCACTTACAAGGCCATCCAACCCTACATCAAGAGGATTGCTAATGGCGAGGACTCGTCGCTCATTACGGGTCGCCCCATCGTTGAGATGTTGTGCAGGTTCGTCTTTCTTCGCGTTCGGTCGGTTTGTTTTTAGTTTTGACGTGAAATGAACAGTGTTGTAAAATCTTAAGGTGATAAGTGAATGTTCAGTTAATAGTTTTATATTATTTAACATTCTTCGTCAAGCTTCGGAGTCACGAGAATTGAATTTGAGATGCCATAGTCATAAACGATTCTGATATCATGACGTGAAACCCTAAAATCCCAAAGGTTTAAAGACAGTTGATCAAGTGATCTGTCTAAAATTTATAATGTTATCGTAGTACAAGTTTGAATCCCTGATTTCAATTTCATTAAAAAGTTTCATGTGATAAGCCTTAAGGTTGCAAGACAGTTGGTTTCACGATTTGATGAAACAAATCGAAGCGATGAAGATCTAACTCTTGGTTATTGCTCTTTGTTGCTTATGACGTGAAACGTAACCCCAAAAACCCAAATGTTTAAAGACGGTTGGTCAAGTAGTCTGTCTAAAATTTATAATGGTATCAGAGCGCAAATTTGAACCTCTAACCTCAATTTGATTAAAAAGTTTCACGTAATGAACCTTAAAGTTTTAAGACAGATGTTTTCGTGTCAAGTTTGATGAAAGAAATCGAAGCGATGAAGAGCTAACTCTTGCTATTGCTCCTTGTTTCTTAAACCGCAGCTCCGGGACTTCGGGTGGGGAGCCAAAGATGATGCCGTCGATTGCGGAAGATCTTGACCGTCGAACGTATCTTTACAATCTCGTCATGCCGATTATTAGCCAGTTAGTATTCTCTTGCCCTTTGCTTCAAGAAATCTTGATCATTTTCTAATAGTGCATAACAAGATAACTGAAAAGATTTTAACCATATAGCTAGTAATTAATTATGTTATATAAATTGTAAAGTAACGGCTCAAAGATAAGGTTTAAATGCTTTATACTTGATGTAGAAAAGCAAATGTAGCTTTCAGCTAACATCATTCCAAATTGTCGTACGAGGAAAAGCACTCAACCGTGGTGCTTTATTATCCACTATCCGTATCTCAATAAATGCATGCACCATCACAACTTATTCACATGTTCTAAACAAGGAAAGATGCTTGCCACAAGAAAAAGCAGTTGCAATTATAGTGAAAGGGGCAAAAGTGGAAGATCACTTTTTGGTAAAACAACTCTAACTTTTGATATAGAGGGAGTTATCATCGCTAGAACTTTAGCAGCAAATGATCATATTCAATTCAAAAGTCGAAAAATAATGAGTCGCAATTCTTTCATTTTTATGTATTAAATGAACTCATGTAACAAAAAAGACTAATTTTTATTTTTTCAGGTATCTCCCTGGTTTGGATAAGGGCAAGGCCATGTACCTATATTTTGTGAAGGCCGAAATGTCGACCCCGTGTGGTTTACCCGCTCGAACCGTCCTCACGAGCTACTACAAGAGCAAGCACTTCAAGGGTCGAACCCGAGGCTCGTTCAATGACTACACGAGCCCCGACCAAGCCATCCTTTGCGAGGATAGCACCCAAAGCATGTATTGCCAGCTCCTTTCGGGCCTTATCCATCGCCACCAAGTCCTCCGGCTCGGTGCGGTCTTTGCTTCGGCCTTCTTACGAGCAATATCGTTCCTCGAGCGCAATTGGACACGACTTTGCCACGACATTGAAACGGGAAAATTAGACACCGCAATCACCGATTACGAATGTCGGTTATCAATGGAGACCCTGAAGCCCGACCCGGTTCTTGCTTACGAAATTCGGGAAATTTGTTCGCGGGTTTCATGGAAAGGGATCTTGTGCCATCTTTGGCCCAAGGCTAAGTACATTGAGGCAGTTGTGACAGGGTCCATGGCTCAATATGTGCCTACACTAGAGTACTATAGTGACAAGAAGTTGCCACTAGTTTGCCCAATGTATGCTTCTTCGGAGTGTTACTTTGGTGTCAACTTGAGACCCTTATGTGATCCATCGGAGGTTTCGTTCACTTTGTTGCCTAATATGTGTTACTTCGAGTTTATACCGTTGGGCGATAACGGGACGCTAGTATTGGACGAGGGCGAGGACGAGGAGGTGCCGAGGCATAGGGTTGTGAATCTTGTTAACGTCAAACTCGGTTGCTACTATGAGCTTGTGATTACAACTTTCGCAGGTACGGTTCCTATCCGGCAACTCACTATTCGTGAACGCTATAACAAAAATGGATTATTGCGGTTTTAAATTGTGTAGCTATGAACTTAGCGATGCAAATTGCTTTGTCATTTTTATCTCGTTGCAACAAACCCTGCAACGCTTCGGAGCAGCGTCTTTAAACTCTTACAAGAGCAAAGTTTGCGACACTAAATTCTGTAGCTATGAAGTTAACGAAACTTTTAACGACGCAAATTGATTTGTCATTTTTATCACCGTCTCAACAAGCTTAGCGACGCTTTGGAGCAGCGTCGTTAAACTCTTACAAGAGCAAAGCTTGCGACGCTAAATTGTGTAACTTTGAAACTAGCAAAACACTTGTAACGACGCAAAATGATTTATCGTTTTTATAACCGTCGCAACAAACTCTGCAATGCTCTGGATCAACTTCGTTAAACTCTTACAAGGGTAGTGCTTGTGATGCTAAATTGTGTAGCTATGAAGCTAGCGATGCTTGTAATGACATATATTGATATGTCGTTTGTAATCACAGTCGCAACAGACTCTGCGATGCCTGGAACAGAGTTGATAAACTCTCACCAGAGCAACGCTTATTTGCGTCATTAGTGAATCTAGACTGCAACGGTTAGAAGTGTTGTTACATGATGCAACCTGCAATGCTTAAATCCCCCGACCCAAACACGACACGGATACACAAATAAATCTAAAGAATAAGTTAAAAAGTGGCACGCATATAACAGTTGTTTAGACACGATATGTATTTAGGTCAAATTTCACGTATTCGTTTATTCGTGTCATAGCAGAAACTGCAAAAACCCTACCAGAGATTTCACTTCTATTAGCTAATTTAGTAATAATAATCATAGTGATGAAAATGTACTTTCTTGGCCTTAAACTAAATGACATCTATGCTAACCACTTGCTTGATTTGTGACAACAAACTAGGCCTCTACCGATACCGAATCGGTGACATCCTCCAAGTGACCGGATTCCACAACCAGGCGCCCCAATTCCGGTTCATCTGCCGGCGAAACGTGGTCCTTAGCATCGACACCGACAAGACCAACGAAGAGGACCTTCACAAGAGCATAACTGCGGCAAAAAAGCTTCTCGAACCCCACAACGCGCTTCTCGTCGAGTACACTAGCTACGCCGACACTTCTTCGGTCCCGGGACACTACATCCTCTTCTGGGAGATTCAACACCACAATCCACCGAGCTTCGAAATAATCGAAGAAGACGTGCTCCGAGAATGCTGCATTATTGTGGAAGAAAGGTTGGATTATGTCTACCGGAGGTGCCGATCGCACGATAAGTCGATCGGGCCGCTTGAGATTAGGGTTGTGAAGCCAGGGACTTTTGAAGGTCTAATGGACTTGTGTATTAGCCAAGGTGGTTCAATTAATCAGTACAAGACTCCAAGGTGCATCAAGTCTAGCCATGCTCTCAAGCTGCTCAATAGTAATGTAATGGCTTCTTTCATAAGCCCTAGGGATCCTGCATGGACCCCATGACAATATATATTCTGCTTAAGGCTGGCAATTCGTGCGGGTAGTGCGTGTTCGTGTCGTGCTAGATTTGTGTCGTGTTTTGAGGGTCAGCCCAAACCCAGCCCAACATGAAAAATCAGCATGAAAAACCTAGAATAAATTGAATAAAAAATCAAATATAAAAATTTTTAAACTAAAATTTTAAAATTATCGTGCTATCGTGTCGTGCCGTGTCATCAATAACAAACCCAAACCCGTAATTTTCTTGTTGTGTTCGTGTCGACCCATCGTGCCGGGCCCAAATTACCAGCCCTAACTCTGCTGATGATGACTGATTAATGTGATGTTCATGAACCTAGCTTTGTCCTGTTAATTAAGACTATTGTTTGGAAGAAAGTCCAAGCTTTGGTTTCATATATAATCTATTTTATTGTTAGTATAAACCAAGCAAACTAATATATGTATCTGAAATGATACACGTTCCGAAACTGAAGGTCCGATATGTTCCGACTGTATCTGCCACAAATATGCCCTTTAAGTTGATCAAAATTACATATACTGCCATTGCCTCACAGTCGGATCTTCTCGGAACTGAAATTTCGGAACTTCTATCATATTTCTATATATATATATATAGAGTCCATTCATTTATGTCAAATAAAAAAATACCCTTATATACACAAGGAAAGATGCTTGCCAAAAAAAAAAAAAATCAGCAAATAGTTTGTGTTTTGCATCCCGGGGTTCATCATGACGATAATAACACCTGTAACACATGCATGACCCGTATTTAAAATAATACTCGTACTGCAGTCAATTCGTAAAGAATAAAGTTTTTTTTTTTTTTTTCAATTCCAAGACTCTGGGTGAGGTTTTAATAAACCTTCATATAAATATATGTACTCCCAAACGTAAATTATTAACACTCGGATGACATGGATAAAGAAGATTCGAACATGTCATGTTACATTTTTCTTTATCCTTTTTTCCATCACGTTTGATCTCTCTTTTGAAAGTTGCTTCCACATCAGCAATTGCTTTCTGTCTTGATTGACAAAAAGAGCAAATATAACACACGTGAACGTTGCTGATAATTAACCGTTGCACCAAAATTCCAGTGGGAAATTTTTGGGTATTGTTTGCTATTCAACAGAAAGGCATTATAGCAATACTAGCACGATGCATGTTATATACTCGAATTTGTAAGGCTATATATGTTAGGAAAACCCCATCCTTAGAATTTTCATTATATAAAAAAGTAGAATATCTGCTCATAAAATGGTCGGCTTTAGTAGGGAATGGCACTTGTATAAATGACCAGTCTATATTCACCGGCTTGGCTCGGTCTAATACGAAATTTAATTATGATATTTTAGAGTGCGCGTATACGAATCTTCGCAACCGCACACACACATAAGAGAAAATAAAATATAAAAATTAAACCACTTTATGGTTAAACAAAAACAGTCCCAATTATAGGGATCTTTCTATCATGCTCCAAGAGCATAATGCTTTTGGTACTTTTTTCTGTATTTTTCTATTGCCCTAAAGGTGAACCCTAGAGGGAAATTGATATTATTAATAGTATAATGCAAATATTAGGTGTGGTTAAAAAATTTCATATTTTTTCATACTTTTAAAGTTTTACATATGTTACAATTAAGTCCACCATAGTAATAAAAAAACAAAAAGTATGGTGCTCTTGGAGCATGGTAGAAAAATCCCAATTTTTTTTATAGTCATGTTATTAATCGCTGTCCCATATTTAAAATGCTGATATTTGGTATCCGAACTATCAAATTGGTTGATTTTCACTTTTTTCTCGTAAAATTGATTGACAAAAACACGCTTTTTAAGCATCTAATAATAAAAGTTTAGCTGTAATAAATTTGATACTTCTAAAAATGAAAAAAAAAATAAAAAAATTTGCTACCTAAAACTCCAATTTTCATGCCAAAATCAGTCAAAGGAGCGAAAAGCAACTAATCTAATAATTAAAATACCAAATATCAATATTTTAAATTAAAACAGCAATTGGCCATATAACTTATAGTTGAAAAAGTTTTTAAATTCTTAACCTAGAATCTTTATTAAAGATGGGGCAAGAGAGGTCAAAAGACCCAATCATACACCACGAAAGTGGGTTTCATTAGGAACATCATTTCCTTATGTTCAAGCGTGCCCGCCCTAGCTAGTTAAAGCATTCTCATCTCATGGCATGCGCATCTCTCTCTCTCTCTAGATCCCCGTTTTTCAAAGGATATATGATGCAACACGCTGTACTAGCAAGTACACAAAAGGACGCACCACGATACGAGAAATCTAGTTGTTTATGAGAGATTTATTTGTGAAGTACAAGTGAATAATTCATAACAAAAAGTTTGGCTAAAAATTTGGATAAAAAATCCATTACAAAATATTTAGTTTTGCAAGAAATTTCCCACGAAATTTAATAAATTCCTTAAAATTCTTATAATTTCCCTAGAAAAATGTTTATGACTATTACTATATCTCTTAGTGAGTTGATCTAGTACATGTGAATGATTTCTAGCGTAAAGTAAGCATGTCACAGACTGATGATAATGGAGAAAAAAAAAGTACACAAGGCAAATTAGTTGACGTAACGTAATAATGGTACACAATAATTTGTTCTATACTAACTAGATTTGAACTAGCTAGTACACAGTATATATAAAACTATAAGTAGAATAAGTCTTTTGAGTAAAACTTTTTAGATATAATAATGAATTTTTTTTCTCACTTGCATGTAAATAAATGAAGCAATTAATCGACTAAGTGCATGAACAAACCCTAATTAATGTCCAAGGTAATCGGATCTTTCTCTGTAGATGTGGATGATCACTCAGTGGATATCGATTTGATTTTTGCGACTATATGTCTCCAAGGTAAAGGCTGTAATATATTATTCCTTCCTTTCCATGTGTCTCATCTCTATATGTCTCACGCTCTTATCCAACCCTAGAGTAGAGACTATAGAGGTACAATATATAGAGAAATAATAATCTGTATTACTTAGAATTATTGTGTACATAAGAATTGCCTCTATATATATATATGGAGGTGTTACAGATAATGTTAAGGGAATATAAATATACATTAGATATATTCAAATCTTAGAATAACATTCATTATTATCTATTATCCCTAATACGCCCCGCAAGAAGGACGTACCATCGAGAAGTCCTATCTTAGAATAAATGGCACGAAAACGACTCCGAGGAAGTGGCTTGGTGAGTGCGTCCGCAAGTTGGTCGTGAGTGAATATATGATGAACACAGAGTTGACCTTCTTGCACTTAAGCCCGGACAAAATGATAAGCAACCGCAATGTGTTTCATCCGTGTGTGAAATACTGGGTTTGCACTAAGATAAGTTGCATTAATATTATCACAAAAAAGAGTAGGTGCACTAGATAGAGTGACACCAAGTTCCAGAAGTAGTGAATTCACCCAAACCGATTCAGCGGCGGCATCGGTGAGAGCATGGTACTCGGCCTCCGTGGAGGAGCGAGAAACGGAGCGTTGATGATGAGAGCTCCATGAGATCACATTCTTCCCTAAATAGACCAAATATGCCGTTGTAGAGGTTCTATCATCCACATTGGCCGCCCAATCGGCATCAGAGTATACTTGAAGATGCAAAGGGGATCGTGCATGGAAGAAAATTCCGTGATGAATTGTGCCCTTGAGTTAGCGAAGAAGACGTTTGACGGCCGCCCAATGGAGCTCGGATGGTTGATGCATAAATTGGGAGAGCTTGTTCACCGGGAAGCAAATGTCTGGGCGTGTGAACGAAAGATATTGAAGTGCACCGATCACACTACGATAATGGTCGCATTGGTTGGGGCTGAGCCATCATTAAGTGTGAGAGACGGTTTTGTGGCAATGGGAGTGGCAACATCTTTGGCTCTGTCCATGTCGACTCGTTCTAGAAGTTCACGAATGTACTTAGTTTGAGAGATAAACATCCCATTGTTGTTTGAAGAACCTCAACTCCAAGAAAGCAATGGAACGGACCGAGGTCCTTTAGTGAGAACCGAGTCATCAAATCTGCAATAAACTTCGCAATGAAACGATTAGAACTCCCTATTATAATAATATCATCAACGTAGACTAGGAGGAAAGCTCGGATGGTGCCATGGTATGTGAATAGCGACGGGTCGGACTTGGAGCCAACGAATCCGCCATAAGACAAAAGATATGAGCTGAGTTCAGTAAACCATGCACGCGGAGCTTGTTTGAGGCCGTAAATGGCCTTTCGAAGACGACAAACCGCCGTCAGAGCATCTTTGTCGACGAAGCCAACGGGTTGTGCCATGAAGACCTCCTCATTAAGTGAACCTTGAAGGAACACATTGTTTGACGAAGGGGTCACCCAAACGACGTGGCTAGAGCAAGTACAAGGCGCACCGTAATGGGCTTGACAACCGGACTAAATGTTTCTTTGTAGTCAAGCCCGGGACGTTGATGAAAACCTTTAGCAACCAAGCGAGCTTTGTAGCGTTCGATCGTCCCATCTGGATTCCGTTTAATCCTAAACCCCCATTTATTCCCAACAATATTCATATTAGGCTTTTGCGGTGCTGCTGTAAGCTGGAAAGGTGCTGCTGAAAGCTGGGGTGCTGCTGCTGCAAGCTGGGGCGGTGCTGCTGCAGGTTGAATCGGTGTTGCTGCTGGCTGAATTGATGCTGCTGCTGGCTGGAGCGGTGCTGCTGTTGGCTGGAGCGGGACAGAGTGACCATGTCAGTTTTTAATTATTATTATTATTATTTTGAGACTCAACTATCCGAATTGTTCAGTTACCTATAACTCGACTAATCTAATTAGGGGTTGCCCTCGACCAAGCCTATGCTAGACTTTATCACTAGTTAGTTTAAAGACTATCTCCGGATGACCCTGACTTGGCGAGCCCCATAGCTCACCATGACCGATCAAACCTCTAAATTGATCCAGATTCATGCTATACACATGGTCTACAGACTAGATGACAAGGTATGACGACAGACACTTGGGTTAGGGCGAGCCTAATAACTAGATGAAACGAGTTGTATGTTTGATAAATCACACTTAAAAGCTAATACAACTCCGAATAAAAAAAAAGATTTCTAAACAGTACAAGAAATTTAGTAGTTTGTGACAGATTTATTGTGACATATTTATTTGTAAGGGAATGGAGAAAATCCCTTACAAATACAACATTCAAAATTGTTTCAAAGGGAATGACTCCTAACAAAAAACTTGGATTGAAACATCCGTGAAAAATCCCTTATAAAATTTTGAGATCCGTAAAGAATTTTTTATAAAACGTAATAAATCCCTTAAAAATTCTTATAATTTATAATTTGGAGAGATTGCTTCATTTAAAAAAACCGTCCAAATTGTCAACTTTCTTGTAGTGAAAAGTCACACAGTTCGATAGTTAGTTAATGCTAGTTTTCGCAATTTCGTAATTCTTGGTATCTCCAAGTCAATACTTTATATAGTAGGATGTGTATAAAAACTTTGACTGGCTAGCTAGTAGGAAGAAGAAAAGTCCACATTGTCAAATGGCATATTACTTGCTCAAGCACTGCAAATCTCATGCAAGATGCTATCCTTCCTAAAAGACAAACTTGAATAATTGTATCATATGGAGATACTAATGGAAAAGTTTATATAAACCATAGTAACACCTTAGCAAAAATAGATAGAAACCATATAACTAACAATGGATCTTCAATTCTCCTCATTTCCCTTCCTATTATGTGTTTTCCTGTTCACAATCTTGATGGTCATGAAGAAGAGAAGAAGCTCCAACCTTCCTCCCGGGCCATGGAAGCTACCGGTCATCGGAAATATGCACCAAATGGCCGGTTCGTCTCTTCCGCACCATAAACTGAGAGATTTAGCTCGAAAGTATGGCCCTTTGATGCATTTAAAACTCGGGGAGGTTTCTTCGGTTGTGGTTTCGTCGCCGGAGATGGCTAGAGAAGTAATGAAGACACACGATGTTAACTTCGCATACAGGTACGCTGTCAAATCGTGTGTTAATAAGCTTATTGTGTTAAACTTACTGAATATGCATGTCCTGTTCATTAATAAGTACACGACGTGCAAATTTACGTGCGTGTGCATGCTTTCATTACGGATTATCGTGTTGTGTTAAGTTAGTTAATTGTACATCAACATGTTAGATCTTTAAGTAAATATCAAAATAATGAATTTTCATATTAAGAATTATGAATTCACAGGTTCTTTAAAAAATCTACAAATTAAACTACTAGTTGGAGTTTTCAAAGCTGTTAAAAAAGACTTGATTGGAATAATACTCTACCACTTTTATATCGTGTGTAACGTATATTATGATACCCAGACACGAAAATTGCATGAAAGTTAATTCATGTTTGCGCTATCCTGTTATTTTTATTATTATTATTTTTTTTCAAAATCTTGCACAGAGTTTTCAAAACTTTTAAACTACTAGTCGGAGTTTTCAAAATTGTTAAACAAAACTTCATCAAAATAGTACTCGGTAATAGACTTACTAGCATAACTTTATTATGTGTATCGTACTGTGATACCCATACACGAAAATTTCATGAAAGTTAACTTGTGTTTACGCTATCTTGTTATATTCTTTTCAAAATCTTGCACAAACACGATATTTTTGTACGTGTTCGTGACTTTCATGTAAGAAATGGACAGAGCCCTACATACATGCCACATGCAAGATCTTTACGTAAATATAAAAAAAATGAACTTCTCATAGTAAGAACTATACGAATTCATATATATAATACTTTATAATTAAGTTCTTCAAAAACTCTACAAATTAAACTAATAGTCGTACGTAGTTTTCAATGCTGTTAAACAAGACTTGATTGAAATAGTACTAATTAATCAGTCATCACAGCTTTATCATGTGTATTATGATGTGACATCCAGACATGAAATTTAACTCGTGTTTGAGCTATCCTGTTATCTCTTTTTCAAAATCTCGCATAAACATGATATTTTTGTGCGTATTCGTGCTGTTATTTCGTGTCGTGTAAGAAATTGACAGAACTCTACATACAGGCCACGGCTTCTTGCCGGCGAGATCATCTCCTACAAATGCACAAACATCGCGTGTTCGCCTTACGGCGAGTACTGGAGGCAGCTCCGAAAAATCTGCAATTTGGAGCTCCTAAGCACAAAAAGAGTCCAATCATTCCGGTGGGTCCGAGAAGAAGAAATGTCACATCTCGTCGATTGGATCTCTTCCAACGCCGGATCATCACCGATAAATCTCACCGAGAAGCTGTTCTCGTTAGGGTACGCAACCACTTCGAGGGCGGCTTTCGGTAAAAAAAGCAAAGACCAGGACAGGTTTAACTTGATCGCCAAGAAAGTTATAGAGTTGGCAGCTGGGTTTCATGTGGGCGATTTGTTTCCTTCGATTACGTGGCTTCATGTCGTTACCGGGGTTCGATCGAAGCTCGAGAAGTTGCATTCTGAAGTGGATCGAATACTGAGTGATATTGTTGAAGATCATCTGCAGAATAGAAAGAACAGGGTGGTGAGTGATAATGATGATGATGATGCAGCAAGTGAAGACCTGGTGGATGTTTTGCTTAAGTTTATGGAGCATGATGATCTAGGGTTTTCACTAACTTTAGACAATATCAAATCAGTGGTCTTTGTAAGTACTCTCTTCACCAATTTAAATTTTTTCTAGCTACCCTTATTTTTGTTAAAAGTTAATCCTCTGAAAAAAATTTGAAACACAATTTTTACTAGTGATTTCTACTCACAGTGATCTATGTATTCTCAACAAATGTAATATACATATATAGATTTGATGGTGCCACATTTTAGGAAACACTGTTTGAATTTTTTTTTTAATTTTTTTAATCCAAATAGCAATCTAAGAAAGTAGAAATATCTGAACAGCAGCGCCACCCACATTATATTTTTTTTGTAATTATAGGGTTATAATTTATGTATTTTTTTTTCTTTCTAAAACTCTATGATTTTAGAAAAAAAGTTCATAAAAAGTACATGAACTCTGAACACATAATTTAAAAATACTTGAAAAAACTGGAGGTCGGTGCCGCTGTTCAGATTAGCGGCGCCGCCGATCTAAATAGTGGTGACGCCCAACGTCATTGTTTGGAACAACAGTGTGTATTTTATTTCTGTAAATTCGTAAATTTTCATAACATTTTATCATTTGGACTTTTTTAGGTTGCTATTTTGATTAAAAAAAATCAACGTTTCATTAAATTTTAGTAAGAAAGCGTCATTTTGGCACTGTCGGATAACACATTTAAAAACATGTTGCACAAAATTGTAGAAAAAAAAAAACTTGTTGTACGAGTTAAAAACACAACTCAAGCATGTGGAAAAATTCATGTATTTCTCATTATAGCATCATTAACATAACATGTATTTGTCATTTAAAGGACATGTTCGTTGGTGGGAGCGAAACATCCGCAACAACAATGGCTTGGGCTATGGCAGAGCTATTGAAAAACCCACAAACCCTCATCAAAGCACAAACCGAAGTGCGACACAAGTTCAACAAACTCGGAAAAGTCGAAGAAGACGATCTACCGCAACTCGAATACCTGCAACTCGTCATCAAAGAAACCCTACGACTCCACCCACCCGTCGTTTTGCTTCTCCCCCGAGAATCCAAGGACCGATGCGAAATCGGCGGGTTCGATATCCCGGCGAAGACGAAAGTGATCGTAAACGCATGGGCGATCGGACGAGACGCTAAGTACTGGGACGATCCCGAAACGTTTTATCCGGAGAGGTTTTTGGATAGTTGTAAAGATTTTAAGGGGAATCATTTCGAGTTCGTACCGTTCGGTGCGGGACGGAGGATATGTCCCGGGGTTGCGTTTGCGGTTACGAATATCGAGTATCAATTGGCGACGCTGCTTTATTATTTTGATTGGGGAATTCCTGGGGATGGAGAATTGGATATGAGTGAAGCGTTTGGATTGACTGTTACGAGGAAGAATGATCTTTACTTGGTTGCTACGGCTTATCATTCGCCAAGTGAGAAGAATGTTTAATGTATGTTTGGTTTCATTTTTCTAAATGTTCTTGTTTTGTTTTGCCCGGAGTGTTGTTTTAATGGATTCTGAACTCAAAATCTCTATTTAAGAGTTAAAAATATCAAATTAATAATTAAAAAAATTGTCCAAAGTTTACCCTATGTTAAAATTAGGTATCTAAAGTTTGAAATGTTAAAATAGACTGTCCCAAGTTTCATTTTTGTTAAAATTTAGTGTCTCTACGCATATTTTCATCTCCATTCAATCATTTTTATCGGCCCACTCACTCACTTATAATCGCATCACTCTTTACTATTCACAAAATCGTCAAATTTCACCCAAAAGTTGAACATAAAAAAAAGGTTTCTAGCAGAGTGGTGTGGTGCGATTTTTCAACGACAACATAACGAGATTTACTTGTACGGATGTGACCAGCTTTTTAGGTGACGGTCACAGCAAGATGATGAGAAGGGAGTGTGTATGGGAGCTCGAATTTGACTGTCGGTTTCGTCGTAATTGACTTGTCTAAAGTAATCACACCGAGACACCACATTTTAACAAATTGAAACTTTGGACACTACAGTTTAACATTTGAAACTTCAGATACCTAATTTTAACATAGGGTAAACCTTGGATAGTTTTTTTAGTTATTAACCCTATATTTTTATTAGTGTATATGAATGCATTTTTATTTTATTTAATTGTTCTATACATATTCGCATAATATTTAGTTAGAGAAAAATATATTTGTACATACGAGATACGACACGATATAACGCAGCGCGGAATGTTGATTTTTTTTAATAATAAAATTAGACGATTGAAAAGAAAATAGACGATAAATTATTATTTTATGCTATGCACAAAAAAAATAATAATTAATAACCTGAAAAGTTAAAAAATATGCTAAAGAAATGCAATTATGTGGAAACGGGTAGTCTATAACTCTATATAGACTCTATTATAACTTGGAAAAAGAATTTCATTGATGTGGACAGTGGCGGATTCGGAACTCCGCGTCTAAGTGGATCCTATGATTCCTCTTGCAATATAGATGGTTAGTTCTGAATAATGAATTAGATCACTAATAATTAGGGTTTGTATTTTTTAAAGGGATAATAATCAAATTGCTACCTAAATTTTGATTGTATTTTAAATCATTATCTGAACTTTGATTATTATTATTATTATTATTATTATTATTATTATTATTATTATTATTTTAAATTGGCTATCCGAACTTTTAATTACCGAGCAAATTATTATCTCTATTTTAATATCCGTCAAATTAGATAGAAAATGATCATGATCATGTTGGGTCTTTTTCGTGTGTACCCCAAGATGAAATCGAACATAAATTGAAAATATTGCTACAAAATTTCTTCAATGAGATACTCAATCGGACATCCGCCCAATACCAACTGTGCTTTTCAATTGAGCACACAATTGAAACTATTTTGACGTAATCTTTTCAGTTATATGTTTGAATCCATTTTGGGCACAGATGAAATGACTATATGTGGCTGAAACATGCTATTTTTTTGTCCAATTGGATTTAAACTGAAACAGTCGTAACAATTTGCTCAGAAATTAAAAGTTTCGGTAACCAATTTAAAAATTAAAGTTCAAATAACAATTTAGACAAAGTCCAGGTACAATTTGATTGTTAACCCTTTTAAAAGATCTTCCTAAGATGTATGATATTTCTATCATGCTCCAAGAGCACCATGCTTTTAATACTTATTTTTTTTATTTTTCTATTGCCTTAAAGGTGAACCCTAGAGGGAAATTAATATTATTAATAGTATGGTGCAAATAATGTGGTTAAAAAAATTCATATTTTTTCATACTTTTAAAGTTTTACATATATTACTATTAAGTCCACCCTAGTAATAAAAAAAACCAAAAACATGGTGCTCTTGGAGCATGGTAGAAAAATCCAATATATATATAAAAATTACCGATCTTTCCACATAGCATAATCAACCACAATTATATTTCTTTAGAAAATTAAATAAGCATTTTTTGCCTAAAGATTAGTTAGGATGAATCTTTTAAAGAATGTTTTACACATTATATTAGATTCATATTGTGATGGAAATTTCATATATATAAAAGAAAAAAAAAAGAAATTCTATGTAATTAATTAATTACTAAAGTAATAATCCACTTGACTCTGACGTAATCAGCTTAGATTATGTGTCTAAACAACTTTTACACATTTAAATATAACTAGTTATTAACGCGTGCGTTGCACACGTATTGATCATCTAAATTTTAAAATACATAATTTATCTTAAATTTTATAATATGACAATATCTATAATTAATCATAATACTTTGACAAGTTAAGGCGTTGCTAGAAATGAATTCATGTGATAGAGAAGAACGACACAACGTTATTCAAAACATGAGAAATAGAAGAGGATGATTAAGTACAAAATTAACTACCGTTTCAATTATGGTACTAAATCTGTCAATGAGTAGGGTCGAGCATGACGCGGGTCATTGACGACTCAGCTGTATCTAACTCATCAATTTAAGGAGTCAAGAATGTAAAAATCGCACTTAGCCCCTTAGAGTCATCGGTAGACGGCCAGTTTGATTTATACAAACGTAATTATACATTTTCACGCAATTTTATAGCATAATACCAGTACAAATTGATTTATAGCTAAAGAAAAGTTTATTCACTAAAATATAAATTTTATACATGACTTTACCCTAGATATTTTTAACTACTAATTATGATTTACACAATGGAATTGAATTGTCAAACAAAATAACTAAATTTATAGTTCGAGACCACAAATGTTGGAAGATGAGTAACATGTTATCTATAATATGTCAAACTTTAAGAACCATGTTTGACCAGCATTTTGAGATGTTTTATGATTTAGCAAGTGGTTGATCTATGTGTAAAAAAAATATATCAACATGTTTCCGAAATTTGCATGGATTGAGTACAAATCATACTTGGGGGTGACTCGGTTTGATCGGTATTTTGGCGGATTGAAAAGTTGATAATAATTAATGTTACATGTCAGTTAAGTGACTTTAGCAAAAAAACTTAATATAATTTAACTAAATGAATATTTTAGTAGGGACTAAATCATCATTTTTTTTTAAATCACTAAATTCTAAAGTTTATACTTGAGTTTACCTTAATTATTTATTTCACTACTAATTAGGATATACCCAATGTGATTGAAAAAAAAATTAACAATTCGAGTTCATAAATATTAAATTGCGAGTAATATGTTATCTATAAGGTCAAACTTCAAGAACCATGTTTGATCCATATTTTGATATGCTATATGCGTTGGCAAGTAATTGATTTATGTTATACAAATAAAACCCAACATACAGAACATTCCCCGATCTCTGTGATTCGGTTAATGAAAAATATGTACCCAGAATTTGATTACATATCATATGTTAAGGTTGACTCTATATTGGGTTTAAAAGTTAATAATACATTTTGTTACATCCCAATTAAATAACTTTTTAAAAATAACAAAATTTAACTAAATAATATTTTTAGTGATAGTAAGAAAGATAAATAAACATGTCTCAAATATAATAAAAATTAAATTGTCGATTGTATAAAATTATAGAAACTAAATGTAATAAAAAATGAAAAATAGTAAAAATATACATATTGGGGGCGAAGACAACCTTCCCTTTTTATATTAGTATATAAATAATTACACAAATTGAACGCACGGTCGAATCTTAAACCCTAAATCTAATTAACAAATATATATCTAACCCTAAATCTAAAACCCTAAAATTAGTCTATTTGTGCGGCATGACCGAGATCGGTAGTATGTATCATGCTTCACCTATCACTTTCCATGTCACTGGAAATGTAGACTGTTATTTTGGTTGTAACCAGACTGGTCAACGGCAGCTGCGCCGTTATTTTGAAGTTTCAACGACACGTTTCTCCCTTCAACAGTCGGTGAAACGTTTCGCTCTACATACAGATAACTTGGCAAATGGAAATTGCTTCCGTTTCATTTCGGCAATCTAAAAACCATTAATTAAAAATGTAAAAGTGACCAATTTTTTTCCACCTTGACAATTTGATTTTGAAAATATGGCACTCTTTACTGTTGTAATGAAGTAAATTATGCGCAAATTGTTATTTAATTCTCATTGAGTAGACACATGATGTAAATGCATGTGAAAAATACATTATTACTAATTAAACATTAGGTATACGTACTATTTGCACTATAAGAAGTTTAATGTCAAGCTAGGTATTTTTGAGCTACGTGAAATTAACTGGATCAAAATTAATTTGGAAATTTTGGAGTTCCACTTTTTGGTATATTGATAGTTGAGTATAATACTCGATTCGAATTAATGGTAAACATAATTAAACATATTTTATAATTAATATGTATAAGCTAGTCGAGATGGATTTTTGTAACCATGAGGAATGAGTGTTTAAATAGACATACTTTACCGTGGGACTAGAATCTCATACCGGCGATGTTGGGTTAATTAGCGCACTGTATAAGCAAGTGGACTCCCAACGCTTATCACTTGTTGGATTTAGAATGGAATCCCAAATGCATAGATGATTACTCTCAATTGGCTCGTTGAGTTTGACTCAGTCTAATGTGAAATCTAATTAACAAGGTATCAGAAATCGATTCTGATTGGCGGTATTGGATCGTGTCTGATTATTTGTATGAACCCGTCATGAAATAATCGTCTCTGGTACCTTAATTTAAAAGCCCTCACGTACAGTGAAATAGACATACTCCACTATGAGTTTTGGAGTCCCATTCCAGTGATGTTTGATTAATTAGAGTATTATATAAGTAAGTCCATTCACTCCTTCTATTACTAATTGATTTTAGGATGAAACCATACTTGAAATTGGATAAATGATTGCTCTCTGCTGACTCAGTGGACTTAACTTGTCCAATGTGGAATCTAACAATAAGTAATAGAGAATATAAATATGAATCGAGAATGATGAATGCTAATTACTCTTAGGGGTGAGCAAAATATATACTCGGTTGGATTCGGAACCGAACTGGAATTGTTTATTTGAGTAGATTCCAAGTAGAAATAAATTGTTCCGAGACGATTTCAGGATAAAATTCTAAGAACTAGTATTATCAATTTGAGTTCCGAAATGTGCATTCGAATAACCAAATACCGGTTAAATCACTACTAGAATACCCCCTCAATTAAAACGAACTTTGCCACAAGGTGTTATGCCGATGCAAATAGAGACGGCAGTTACTTCAAATTTGCCACAGACATCAATTTAAAGAGGACTCTGACACGGAAATGGGCCCTGTAACAAATTATAACGACCTCATACACACATTATCCACGGGTTTGTATAATCCGTGCATTTTCTACGTGCCCTCATCGAATTTGCCACGAGGAGGAAATTATAATTTCATTCAAAAAATAAAAGTATGTCCTGAGAATCGAACCCTTGACTTCGTGTGAATTAAATACACATATGCAACTTTCCACTAAGTTACATGACACTTATGATTTTAAGGTATACAAGTTTGGTATAGAATATACTTGTGATTTAGGGTGTCGATAATTTAATCAATGATATAAGATTCAATTAGACGGTATTAATGAAATGTGGTAAAGCAATTGAATGCTACTATACTACCTAATTAACTTAACTAAACACGATTAGAGTATATCAAGTGATTTAAGGTATAAAGGTGATTTAAGGTATAAGGGTGATTTAAGGTATAGAAGTGATTTAAGGTATAGACGTCAATCAGATGTATACACAAATGAGTCTACGATAAGTCATTGAGTTATATCATGTTAATGATCCTACACTTTTCTTGTGAATTAACTTGAATCCTACACATACGTGTGTATATATATTTATGATAATATAAAATATAATCTACCTAAATCAATAGAAAATATAAGAGAAAATATTATTGTCGTTAAAAACTTTAAGAAAAATATATATAATATATTTAATTTGTGGTATTTTGAAATAAGTTTACATCAATAATCTAGGTAAAAAAAATACCGAAATAAATATATTAATACACTTAATTAAAATAAAATGTATATGGACAACTATTTTATAAACTTAATATACTTTTTGTTAATTATAAAAAAAAAAAATCCAAAACCGAATAATACGAACATTATTTCATTATTATTAATTAATATGATTTTAAAAGTATATAAATAAGAATTAAGGTATATTTGTGAATTAAGTTATTGTAATTGATTAGACTGTATTAGTGAATTAATGTATACAAGTGAATTAATGTATAGTCATGTATTAAGGTATATAAGTGAAATTAAGGTCTGATATTGAGTTAAGTTATATTAATGAATTTAGACTTTACTGATGATTTAATGTATAATAGTGAATTAAGGTATACAAGTGAATTAGGGTATAGAAGTGATTTAAGACATAGTCATGAATTAATGAATAGAATCGAAATTAATGTATGTTATTGAGTTAAGTTATATTAATGGATTTAGACTTTACTAGTGAATTAAGGTATATTTGTGAATTAAGGTATTTTAATTGATTAGACTGTATTAGTGAATTAATGTATAGTCATGTATTAAGGTATATAAGTGAAATTAATGTATGATATTGAGTTAAGGTATATTAATGGATTTAGAATTTACTAATGATTTAATGTATAATAGTGAATTAAGGTATAGTACTTGATTTGGACTTTATTAGTGAATTAAGGTATACAAGTGAATTAAGGTATAAAAGTGATTTAGGGCCCGTTTGATTGCCGGTATTGCGATATCCTAATACCGGTATTAGCTAATACCGTGTTTGTGTCAACTTGGTATTGGTATTAGCTAATACTCAATTATAGAAGGAATTTGTTATTAATTAATACCATCTAAAAGTAAAGCATTTGCTAATACCAATCTCCTAATTACCAATTTACCCTTGTAATATATGGCAAACTCTCACTGTTTACATCGTAGCTTCGGGCTGGACCCCGTTTACATCGAAACTTCGGACACGGGTCGGGCCGAGTCATGTTCGGGCCGGGCTGGGCGGTTCGGGCCGGGCTGGGCAATTCGGGCTGTTCGGGTCGGGCTGGGCGGTTCGGGCCGGGTTGGGTGGTTCGGGTTGGGCTGGTCAGTTCGGGCCGGGCTGGGTGATTCGGGCTGGGCTGGTCAGTTCGGGTCGGTCTGGGTGATTCGGGCTGGGCTGGTCAGTTCGGGCCGGGCTGGGTGGTTCGGGCCAGGCAGGTCAATTCGGGTCGGGCTGTGTGGTTCGGGCCGGGCTGAGCAATTCGGGTTGTTCGGGTCGAGTTGCCTTGGTTAGTTCGGGCTAGGCCCGGCTAGAACGGGCCGGGTCGGGCTAATCACTTTTTTCAATTGTTTTGTACTATTTTTTTTATATATATTTTAATTAGACTTTCCTTATGCTAAGTTACTACTGACTAACCAGTAAATACTTGGATGGATGTATTGTGGGATGTAATCTCACATTACGTCCCACATTACATCAATATTACGTTGTTTGGTTTGCCAAACGACGTAATATGCATTGTAATGTAATGTTCATTGTAATCTCAGATTACGTCCAAACTTCATTCAACGTAATGTGAGATTACATCCAAAAACGGCTGTAATGTGAGATTACGTCCAACAATACAGAGTGTTATTAGTTTATTAATATTTATTAAATAGACAAAGTATTTTGTATTATTATTATAGCTTATTATGATAATAATTTTGTTATTATTAGTAGTTTTTTATTTTTATCTACTTAATAACTCATTATTATTATAATAAATAATAATGCACATGATGTTCGAAAAAGTGAGTAAAGTCTTTCCAATGCATTTTTTTTTATGAAAATCATATTATAAAACTACATATGAAATTTTAACTATTATAATTTTAATAGTTGTGCATATTGAGTTTACATATTTTGTTTTTAAAATTCATAAATGACTATAGTATTAACCACAAAACATAAACTTTAAGAAGTTAGTTGTTGTCAAATATACTTTCTTTTTTAAATCTTGTCATATTAAGATACAATATACTATCTATAAATTAATATAATAATAATAACGTCACATTACAGTGCATATTCCAACACAGACCAAACACTGTAATCTAACATTACACTCCACATTATAGCACAACCAAACACTGTAATCTAACATTTCAAGTAATCTCACAGCTTACATTACTTGTAATTTCACATTTCAAATAATCTCTTAAATTATGGAAATTGAAATCCTATTTTGAATTTTATTTGAAATTCTATTCCAAATTCATATTTCTTCTGAGTTCGTGCAGACTAGATCGAATGGCATCTTTGTTTCTCTTATAGGTGCATATTCTTTTGCAAAGAGGAAATATATATATCTGTCGTATTGAAAGACTAATCTTCTTAGCTCTTAAACCACTTGAAGAGTTGAGGTCTGTTATTCTTCTCCAGTTAGTGAAACGTGTCGCGATTGGCAAATGGAAATTGCTTCCGTTTCATTTCTGCTTTCTAAAAACCATAAAAAATTTAAAAGTGACCAATTTTTTCCACCTTAACAATTTTAATTTTGAAAATTTGTCACTCTTTACTGTTGTTTATGAAGTAAATTATGTGCAAATTGTTACTTTTATCCTCAGTGAGTAGATACATGATGTAATTGCATGTAAATAATACATTATACGCGGTGGGTTAAGAACCTATAAACTGTCTGAAGTTTGCTATATGTGAGATTTTGGTGTCTGCAATTTAAATTGTTGATATTGAGTGTCTGAAGTTTCAACTTTGTTGAAATTTGGTGTCTCCGTCCAAATTTGCTGTTAAAATTGACAGAATTTAGTCATGTACTTGTCACATGACCTAATAAAAAAATCTCAAAACTGCCCCTAGTTGGATGGTGGCCGGAGTAGAGTTGTGTATGACCGGAGTTGGGTGGTGGCCGGCCGGAGTGGGTTGGTGGCCGGCCAGAGCGGGGTGGTGGTCGACCGGAGTAGGGTGGTGGCCGGCCGGAGTTGGGTGGTGGTCGGCCGGAGTAGGGTGTGACCGGAGTAAACATAAACGTATCAGGGTCAATTTCGACTTTTCACACAATTGTTTCAAATTTGACAGAAAAAATGACGGAAAACTAAATTTTAACAAAGTTGAAACTTCAGACATCTTATATCAACAATTTAAACTTCGGACACCAAAATCTCACATGAGGCAAACCTCAGACAGTTTATAAGTTCTTAACCCTTATACGTGCTATATACATTAATACCCCCGTTTGATTGCATGTATTAGTTAATGCTCGTATTAGTTTAGCGTCGACTAAAATATTCTAGTCGGTGCTTAGCTAATACTATATTTGGACGAACCATATATTTGGATATCGTAATACAATGTTTGGATGAACTTTGTATTAACATATACTAATACAATAACTAAACAACCAAAATAGTCATATTTGCATTTTTTTAATGAGATTATATTTTTACATATGAATAATTTTAACAAATAAAAAAAGTAACTTCAATATTATTTAAAATTACGGGCCCGGGGCCAGTGGAATCCGGCCTAAGGTTACCAAAGTCAGACCTGAAGTCGTCGGTCTCGGACCGAAGTCACAGGATTCCGGCACGATGTCGCCGGAGTCGGGCCCGATGTCACCGGAGTCGGGCTCAAAGTCGCCGGAGTCGGGCCGAAGTTGGCGGAGTCATTATCTATTAGGTAAGGGTAGGAGAATTTGGTCGAATTAGCCACTATGTATTAGTAAATGCATTCTTTTTATGAGACTTAATTAATACATGATTTACTATAGAAATTAGTGTAGCTAATAATCATGTATTAGTTAACACTAATACGAAATCAAAAACAAACAAAATATTAGTTAAGATATGTATTAGTGTATCCTAATACATTCAATCACACATAAGTGAAGCCACTCGTAAGCTACATAGAATCAATTTGGTCAAAACTCAATTTCTATTTAAATTACTCACAAGCCTAAACGGGATTTAAAATTAATATACATATATGGTAACTGGGTTCAAGTCAAACTCGATTTTTGTAATCACGAGAAATGCTAATTTATTAGAATATATAATGAGCTTACAAGTCGAGTTGAGCTCGATTTTTGTAGTCACGAAAAATACTAACTTATTATCGTATATATATATAATGAAATTATGAATCGTTTCGAACTTATTATATCGAAGTTGGAGGCGAGCCGAGTTCAAGCGTGAAAATTTTAAGCTCAACCGAATTTAAGCTTGAAGACGATAATTTTTAGTTGAGCCGAGCTATACATAATTTAAACAGGTTACCGCAAGATGATGTTTTTGAGGGGTTTCGAACATGGAACGATGGAACTAAACTACATGGGAGTAATCACTCATCTTTTAGTTGTTTTTTTTTTATAACAGTGGAAATTAAAATCTTGTTTTGAACATTATTTACAATCTAAGTATCTTTTTTCGTGATTCTGACTTTCTATTCGTGTTGAATTCGACTAGCCGTAAATCAAACTTATAAGCCTGGAAGAAGTAGAATGGCATCTTTCTTGCTTTTATCGGCGCATATCCTTTTGCAAAGGAAAATATATATATATATTTGTCGTATTGAAAGACTAATCTTCTATGCTTTTTAACCACATGAAGTCTGTTATATTCATCAATGGCATATAACGTACGTATGTGTATATATATAACGCTAAAGCTGCATGCTTAGAGTATATTAGCACCAATACTTGCTTCTATATACCAATACGATATTAAATCTTATTTCTTACGTACCAATGTCTCTTTCTCACCATAACAACATTTGTTGCTTCATTCCTTCTCGCGCAGGTAAGAAATGTTGTTATTTGAGTGATCACTTGAGTTACATTTCTAAGTTGTTTTATATTTTTTTTTATGTTAACTAATTTATTTAACTAGTCATTTACACGAGCATTGCGCAAAATTCTATTTTTCTATATAAATTTGTTTTCAAAGTTAATATATTAAAAGAACATGATATGCATATTCTTATTGCTTAATTTACTATAACATTCTACGTAAGTTTAAAGTAAGTTTAAAATATATGATATCATATGTCATTCATAATGTCTTTGCATGTACATTCATATGAAAAAACAGTTGGTATATTAAAGTATAATCGAAAAAATTATATCATTATGATATTCAAGACTAGATAGTATTATTACATTATAATAAATACAAGTAATTAACAAATACATTTTAAACATAGTAAAATTTATAATTGTGTTCAAAATGAATTGGATTATTCTATAATAACGTTTTAAAACTAAGAATTGTCGGGTTATGACACGTGCTACAACAATATGCATTTAGGAAGCAGAAACTAGAAAAATGATTTTAAACCTCATAATTATCGGTTTCGTAACATGTCATTATCTTATTTAATCAAGCATAAATACATATATTTTAGATTAGATTAAGTGATTCGAAACAAAAAATACCGTTCACTAATGATGAAATATAAAAACAAAAATGAAAACCATATCTTATCTTAAGGAACCCTAGGTATAACCTTTCTATATGCAAGAATTTCTATATAAATAAATTTGATTTGATGGATTCATTCCATTTTTGCTCTTCTAATTTTCAGAAGCAGTGAAGATCAAGCATGGACTTGCAGAACCAGTTAAGAGGTCAGCCAATAACATTTTGGTAAGATTATATTATATACACACTCAGCCTTGTGTTTCACTATAAAAAAACCAGCCATTTGTGAAGGAAAATTTTCAAAAAAAAAAAAAAAAAGGATTTGCAAAGGTTTTAAAAGAACCTATTAAAAAAAAATACTGACAATTTGTTGCAAATATTTATGTACAATTTTTTTAAGGGACTGATTTCTAACAAACATAACTGCTAGAATTATTCAAAATCATGTAAGAAATTAATCCCTTACAAAATTTATTATAATTTTTCAAAACTTCAATATTTGCAAAGAAATATCAATCATTAAAACTTAATAAAACCTTTTTTTTTGCAAGTTTTGTTAGAATTTTAGCTTAATTGAAACACAATGGTATGAGATTTTCAACATTTCCTTGTATAAACATAAATATGTATTTTTTTCGTTATAGATTATCTCACAAACAACTAGATTTCGTCCTAACAATACTCGTAATTCGAACAAAAACATGCAGTTGTGCGATGGAACCGGAGAACGAATCAAGAAGATGTTCAAAAAGGTGGATCTTTCGGTGTCGTCGTACGACACTGCATGGATGGCTATGGTTCCGAGCTCGGTTAACCCTCAGCTCAATCCACAGTTTCCTTCGTGTCTAAACTGGGTTTTGAACAATCAACTCAAAGATGGCTCATGGGGTCTTTGTGATCGTGATGCAACACTAACCGTGGATGCTCTCTCATCAACTTTGGCTTGTGTTCTTGCTCTCAAGCAGTGGGGGACTGGTGAAAGACAAATCAATATGGGTATTACTTATTTTCTGCATTTCACTTTTTTTATTTTTGTTTCGTATGAGTTATAATCAGAAATGCAGTATCCGTATCATGTTTGCTTAGGAGTTATAATTGGAAGTGCTACCATAATTTTTTTATTCCTATGCACATTGGGGTTTGAACGCAAGACCTCTGGTTCTGTCACGCCCTAAATCCGAGCGACTTCCACTAGCCCAATCCAGCTTAACTGAATACGTGTTGCTCACGTTGACCCAAAATATGAGGAATTCATGTTGGATTATATAGACTTCCTATCATATCATATCACTATTTTCTATTCCATATAGTACATTGAGTACAAACTACCCATTAAAGTGTGCAGTGTCCAAAATCTTTGGACCCAATAGGTTATCGGAACTCTAGGATACTTTACTTTTCAGATCATATACCATCAATTATCTTACGCTGATCGGACCCTTTACCTGCGAGCCCGACTACAGTCCTATGTTTGCTCTGATACCATTCTGTCACGCCTCCAAACTAGAACGTCTGTCCTTACAAGCAGAACTTAGCCTACTTAAGGTTGTTGTACTCCCTTAGGCCCAAAAAGTTAAATTTCTTATTAGACTTTAGTAATACCTCTCTTATTTGTATAGATATCTCACTTAATTCCTATTACTCAGTTTCACTTCTTAATTACTTGGCATTTGAGTTAGCATATCATCTGCTTTATTGCAGGCTTGGAGTTTATTGCTGCAAATTCTGCTTTTTTAAATGATAGTAAGCAGAGTAAACTCATCGGATTCGATATAATCTTTCCCGGGATGATTGAGCGAGCAAAGTCTTTGAACTTGAACGTTCCTGTCAGGCAAGCTGATCTAGATACGTTGCTCAATAGGAGAACAAAGGAACTCGCAAGGTAAACAATATGTATTTTGTATATATATATATATATATATGAATTCTTAGAGTATGGCATATATAGTGTGTGTGGTTTGTCCCACGTTTATTAAAAATAAGTTGGGGTAGTATATACTCACAACCTGTTTGCCAAAAACAGTTCCAGTTTGGTCCAGAACCGGTACAGAATCTATCCAGATCGTTTTTCATATGAAGATTTACTTTGAAATAAAAAAAATATATATATTTCAAAACCAATTCCGGTCCAGTCCAAAACCTGTTATGATTCAACAGAAGTATACTAACGGTTCTTGGTACTGGTTCACTCCTTGAAACTTGTATTTGAAACCGAAAATAGATGATTATTCGTATTGGACTCAAACGGTTCTGGGCTTTTTCGATTCGGTTCTAGACGGTTCCCGGTTCGGTCCTGAACTTTATAGAACTTCATTCTGATCCCTATGTTGAATGTGTTGAATAGGTCCTCTATTAACTCTTCAGAAGGAAGGAAAGCCTACTTATCTTATATATCTGAAGGGATGGGAATCTCCCAGGACTGGGAAATGGCGATGAAGTTCCAGAGAAAGAACGGTTCCTTATTCGATTCACCATCCGCCACTGCGGCTGCATTTTCGCACATTCACAATGCAGACTGTCTTCAGTATCTCAATCTACTAGTAGATAAATATGGTGATGCAGGTATTTATTTTGAAAGAAAACTTTACAAATTGCATAATAAAAACTTATTTAATTTGACAGTTTATATGGGTTTGTTTACTTTTGGGGTCAGTTCCAGCAGTAGTTTGTCCTCTGGCTATATACACAAAGCTGTGGATGGTTGATAATCTGGAAAGATTAGGAATTCATCATCAGTTCCAGGAAGAGATTGGAAGTGTTTTAGCAGAAACTTACAGGTAATACATATTTAATTTTCATGATCCTATTTATGGTTGCTTGTCATTATATAATTGTACATGAATGTTAGGATTAGTAACAAAGTTGTTATAAATTAATACCTTAACTTAGTTATTATTTTTATTTTAAAATTTGCTACCTCAACTAGTTACATACGTCTCTTTGTCTATCAAAACTGGACGGAAAACTCCATGTACTACCGCCCACATGAATGATTTTTTCGTACTAATTGACTGAATTATCCATGGCTGAAGAAATAAATGCATAACTGAGATCCAGCCAAATGGTACGAAAAAAGAGTCAAATGAGTGACACATGATGTTTTTCCGTCCAGTTTTGATGGAAAAAACTGAAGTCTGACTAGCAATTTGTACGTAAAACAACCAAAGTTTTGGTAGCGATTTGGTTATCATCCCTAAATATTAAGAAGTGTTTTTTTTATTGAAACAGATCGTGGCTGCAAGGGGAAGAAGAGATATTCAAGGACACGACAACCTGTGCAATGGCATTCAGAATCCTACGTTTGCATGGATATGATGTCTCTTCAGGTCTAGTACTGATTTGGCTTTGAAGTAGCTACAAATCTAACATTTTATCCTGAATTTATAGTGGATTTTTTGTCGTTGATGCTATTATTATAGATGCACTGAGTAAATTCCGCGATGAGGGTCATTTCCGGGACACCCTTGAAGGATACTTAGCAAAGACAGACCCTGTTTTGGAATTGTACAAGGCATCAGAGATTGTTATGCATGAAGATGATGTCGTTTTGCAAGGGATCAATTCTTGGACTAGGGATTGGCTAAAACATGCCAAAGAGGGGCCTCTTGACAAGCACTTACGCAAAGAGGTAGGCAGTTAGTATCAATGTTTTGAAATCCAGACCGAATCAGTCACCATGACGGTCTGGTTCTAGTAAACGATCAGAATTCATATTAAACTCAGTTGATAAGTGAAAATCGGGTTAAACTGGATAAATTGGTGCCAATTCTCCAGTTCAAATAATAAAAAATCGAAACTAGGTTGGGCCTGAAGAAGATTGGACCGGACTGCTGAAACTGGTCGAACTGGGTTGAACCAATACAGAAAGGTCATACTATGAACCTATCACCTTGCCTGTTCAAGATCCATTCCGATTTTCAAAACATTGGCCAGTATGTCTCATGATGACAAAATGAAGTACTTGATTTTTTTTTTCTTTTTAAAATAGTAACTTAGAAGTTGAATTTTGTGTAGAGATGGTTTGTTAGTTGGATTATTATTTTTAAAATAATTTGTTAGTTAGACTAATACAACAGTTTGATATCTCCGTCCAAATTTAAGTTAAATCTAGACAGATAAGCGGATGTGCATTTAAAGTTGAACTGTTTGCTCGATAAACGTACATTTGTATTGTGCTAGTTTTTGTTCATTAACTGTTAGTAAGTAACTACCTTCATTGTTTCAGGTGGATAATGCTTTAATGTTTCCTTACCATGCGGATATGGAGTGGGCAGCAAATAGGAGAAACATAGAGAACTACAATACTTCAAACAACATAAGAATCTTAAAATCTGCTGTCCGGTACAGTTGCACCTCATCCTACTTTATACATACCTGAAGAATTGTGTATATCTTATTCAATAATAATAATAACTTGTAATGTTAATACTTAATACATTAAATTAATATAGATATGCGCCCATTGGAAACAAAGACTTCCTCAATCTGGCTGTGGAGAACTTCAACAAACGGAGGCTGGTAATCCAAGAGGAAATGGAAGATCTTGAAAGGTAAGTTATGTGTAGGTTTGATAACTTGGACATTATTACCTAAAGTTGAATCGAAAATGTCATGTGTCACTTAGGTGACTACTTTTTTTGTTCTAATAGACTAAAGTTCCCATAAATCCCGGTTACATATGTATCTGTTTCTTCAGCAGATGGTAATTCAGTCAATTTACACGAAAAGTTCATGTGTGCAGCTGTTGAATATCCACTGTGATGTTGTAGTCCCACACCGGTGGGTTAGATAGATTAGAGCACTATATAAGCAAGTTGACTACCTCCTCCTATCACCAATTGCTTTTAGGATGGAACCCCACTTGTGAAAGAAGTCGCTCAATGTTGACCCGTTGGGTTTGACTCGGCCCAACGTGGAATTTAAAAGCGAGCAACACATGGCACTTTCCGTCCAATTTACAGGGACATATGTAACGCTTTGATCTAAATTGAAAGTTGAGATTACAATTTTGTTTTAAAAAACCAAAATTCGGTTTGAGTTTTGTAGAACAGTCAAAGTTCAAGCCGCAATTTGGTTATTAACCCTTGCAATATATATATGAGACTCATCTTAATTTTTTTTTGTTCTTTTGCTTTTGGGGTGTAGATGGGTTGTGGAGAAACGTCTAGATACACTCAAGTATGCAAGACAGAAGCAAGTTTATTGTTACTTGTCTGCTGCAGCTACAATGACAATCCCTGAACTATCCGACGCGCGATATTCATGGGGAAAGAGTGCCGTATTGTGTACCGTAATTGATGACTTTTTTGATGTTGGAGGCTCTGAAGAAGAGCTTGAGAAACTTATTCACTTAATCAGCAAGTTAGTTAGTTCTCTTCAAAATGCCTTTCTATAGCTTGTTGCATCTCTTGGTTGGCCTTACAATTGGTTAGTGATAGTAATGAGTATCATGAAATTCATATATCAACAGGTACGGGGACGTTGATCTTGCCGCAGAAAACTGTTCTGAGGACTTGAAGATCATTTACTCAGCAATCTATAGTACGATTTGTGAGGTAGATGATAACACATTAGTCTGGCAAGGACATCGCGCAACCCGTCACATAACTGAAACTGTAAGAAATTATAATACAATACAATATATTTCGTTACAATTACTGTCATAACTGTTTTGAAAACCTATCACGTGAAACTCTTTAATTAAATCAACTGGAGCTTAATTTATAAGTGTAGTGTAAATTCGAACTTGCGTGCCTGATACCATATGGTGTCCTCAGTGGTTAGAATTGCTAGACTCTGAGTTGAAAGAAGCTAAGTGGACAAGAGGGAAGTCGCCGCCAACAGTGCATGAATACATGAAGAATGGCGCAATTTCATTTACGATAGGGCCGCTTGTGGTCCTAACCACTTACTTAGTAGGGCCTCTACTTTCCGACGAAGCCGTTCAGAGCAGCCAACTGCGCAAGCTGTTTCTGCTGACGGGACTTTGCGGGCGTCTCTTAAATGATGCTCAATCTTTCAAGGTATACTTTTGTCGAAACACTCTTCATCGTACGTCGACAAAACTTTTACTGACAAACAACATTTTCCAGTAAAAAATGATGGAATTGTAGTGTTTTAATGATGAAATTTAATCCGTAAAAGATGACATATTTACGAACGAATGCTTGAGGGTACATATACATCAATATCCATCATTAAGATTTTTTTCTGCCAAATAATATCAGTAAGAGATTTAAGGATGACATATTACACTACAAGAAAATGAGTCATTTGTGATTATATTTTTCAAGAGAAATAAGTTCTTAAAATATAAGAATTTCAAAATGTTCCATTAACTTTTAAGTAAAAATTACCTATAATAAATATCAACATTGGATAAGGAAATTTCCTTACAATTTTGAATATAATTCTAGCAAGTATACTTTGTTAGAAGTTAGTCATTTAGAGAATTCTCAGAACACATTAATAATGTAAGGAATTTTCAATATTTCTCTTACAAACAGTTAATTTCCTTTACAAATAGATCATCAGAAATAAGTATATATTTCTTGCAGTGTTAAGCGATTGAAACTTTCCCCGACGAAAATTATGTTTAAACAACAAAGTGACTTTTTGCGAACGAAACATTATGTTTTTACCAATGAAACTATTTCGTTGCTAAAATACGAATTTCCAGTAAAGTTATGCATGTATTTTAGGGGATACTAATTATTAACGTTAACCTTAATTGTGTTGCAGAGAGAATCCGAGCAGGGGAAACTAAACTCTGTAACGCTGCAAATGTTGCACGCCGGTTGCGAAGAGAAAGATGCCGTAAAGATGGTAAAGGATCTGATTAGCAGCACAACCACAGAGCTTCTGAAGTGCGTTTTGGAAGAGAAGGATAGCAGTGTAATACCAAGAGCCTGCAGGGACTTGTTCTGGAAAATGAACGCAGTGATGCATCTGTTTTACATGGATCAAGACTCATTCACCTCAGATAATCTCATGCATACTATGGAAACCATGTTCGAGAAATTATCAGTTTGATTCTTCACCTCCTACTTTTGTGGGGAGTAATAATGCTACAATGTTTAAGTCGTCCAATTGGGTTCGGTCGATTTTATTTTTATTTTGGTTTTACGCGGGTGTCGTAGGAGTCTTTTTTTTTTTTTTTTTGGCAAAGTAGGAGTCTTCCTTATAATAATTATCCTTCAAAATGGGTCATCTTGATATAAAGTATTGTGCATGAAGCTCTTTCATTTCTCAGAGCTCAAACTCGGTTGGGATCGGATAAAGTTCGAAATATATATACTCTTTAATGAGCAACTGATCAGCATGGACACTAATGACACATTTGTTTGCTAAAATATATAAAAAACATGAATTGAGAATAACTATAGGTGCTGTCCCTGCCTACGCTACGCGCAAGGAGACGTTAAACATTACACTTTGCATGTATGTAAAAAGTTGGAATTATGTATTGAGTTAAAGCTTTTTCTCTTCCTATATGTTTTTCCATTCATCGCCCAAAATTTTGGAAAGCTAAGAAATTACAGAATCATAGTTAGAAAAACCAAAATGGTTTAAGTTAAAATATACCACTAAAACATTTTTGTTTTCTTCAAGAATAGGAAAAACGCAGCCGCCTCTCATTTTTGTTTTCCGTGACTGAAAAACATAAGAAATTAGCAACTTTGTAATGTGAAAAATTGAATATATATATATATATATATATATATATATATCAAGAATTGGTGTTTAGAGAGGGCCTGGTTTCTTTGTACAAAAAATAATAATGGTCATAACCAGGATAAAGAAGAAACTCACCTCTGAAAGTGATTGATGGTGCAAAAGCAAACCTAATCCAATGTCATCAAGATCTGCAAGAAAATCAAACCGCTATTATGAAAATTAAAATCACATTTTTAACACCAACAAACCTCTTAAATGTGCGACAGGCCACAATCAAATAATCAATACCGGCCACTTCATATATATTCATACAAAATAGTTCTTTGACTGTACTATTAAAGGTCTTAACATACACCACTATTAAGACCACAACAACAGGAGAAAGATCATAGATTAATTGGAAACACATCTACTGAGCTCGACACCTGATATATACTTCTCATAGTGATATCAGCCAAGTGCAATAACGATACCTGAAAGGTTGAAAACTATATATAATATAGATTATGTCGTTCATACCAAACAAAGTGAGTTTTAAATTTGAATATCATTTTGAACCATAGAAGTATATTACATCACATAGAAAACGAACTGAAATGAGGTGGTAATAAAACTAAAGTTTGCTATGAGTAGACAGACCAATGTTTATAATAGATGATACTTCTCACATCTGATCTGATAAATAATTACCTCATCCATTATGTTTTTCCTTTTAAAAATGTTCATTGATTCATAATTCAACTCTATATCTAGATAAAATAATGTACAATAGTGCAAAAAGCTGAACTTTCTATATTGTGCAAAAAACTAGATCCGTCCATTTTTCCGTTAGTTTGGACGGAAAATACTTTCGAAAATTGCTAAAAACACACTAAAGTTATACTATAATAATATAATGACATGATGTTTTATATAAAATCAAAATTTCAAATAATACATGTTAAGAAATATATAAAAGAAAAAATGTAGATTAAAAAAAATTAAAATATTTTAAAAAAATCTATAAGACATAAACTTCTTTAAAAAAAAATTAATTTTAATTTTTGTATTTTGGTGTTATATATTTAACTTACATATATTTTTTGTATAATAGGTATCATTTATTCGAGATTTATATTTTCTTTTTATATAAAAGTTGAAGTTATTTTAGAATCATAGTAGAACTTTAAAGTACTTTTAGTAAATATTTTTCGTCCATAATTAACGGAAAAATTGACGGAGCTAGCAAATTTCTCATTATTAGCAAAAGTTAGGTTATCAAATTGCTACAAAAATAAGTATGGCTAGCAAATTTCACTTTCACATAAACTTGATCTAGCAATTCGATAATTAACCTAACACAACACAATATGAATGCATCTAGCTAGCATGAAATAAAAAGCAAGCAAAAAAACTGGGTAGGCTAGAAAGAGGATGATGGTGGGTTATAAGGGGTGGGAATGAGGTAAAGATCATTTTTTAATGGGGCAGTCGCCCCAAACCCTTCAGTCATATCCAATTCTTGATTGTTGGGTAATTTCCAGTCGAAATGGTAGAGTAGCGTTGCCAGTTGATACTCTGTGTTTGCAAGGCCAAACACCATCCCAGGACACATCCTCCTTCCAGCACCGAATGGTATATACTCGAAATGGTTTCCTTTGAAGTCTATAAAATTGTCTAGAAATCTCTCTGGATAAAAAATTTCAGGTTCATTCCAATATTTGGGATCTCTTCCTATCGCCCATGCATTTACGATCAATTTGGTCTTGGAAGGAATTTCAAACCCACCAACCTCGCAATGGCCCCTGCATTCTCTTGGTAGAAGCAAAGGAATAGGTGGGTGGAGCCTTAAGGTTTCTTTGATTACCAATTGCAGGTACTGGAGTTGCTGTAAACCATTTTCTTCAACTCTTCCTGTCTAAACTGGGTTTTGAACAATCAGCTCAAAGATGGCTCATGGGGTCTTAGTGATCGTGATGCAACACTAACTATGGATGCTCTCTCATCAACTCTGGCTTGTGTTCTTGCTCTCAAGCAGTGGGGGACTGGTGAAAGACAAATCAATATGGGTATTACTTATTTTCTGCATTTCCCTTTTCATTTTTTTCGTATAAGATGTCCTATAGGTTCTATTCAGATGGTAGCACATGTACCATGCTTACTCCACTCTTAGAATAATCATTTGTATCGGGTAATTAGCTCGTAAAGGACAAATTGCTGGCCATAAATATTTTTTATTCATTGGGCTCTTGTTCTGCATGCCACAAATTTGAGTGAATGTCTCCACTAGTCCAACTCAGTAGATGGCCCATAAAATGGGGAATTTTGGTTTAGCTTGAGCAGTATTTCTCATGCTTATATAGATATCATATCATATCACTTTTTTCAGTTCAATGTAGTCATTAGGGTATTAAAATACAATGTATTCCAAGCCTCAACGACAGTCCCACTAGCACAACCTAACATAACTGAGAACATTGTCCTCACGTGGACTCAAAAATAATTCATGCTAAGTTTAAGTAATACCTAACTTGTTTGTATGGACATCGTATCACTCTTTTCTATTACATGTGGTATATTGGTGTATTACAGGTTAAGAGATAAAACTTTCACTCACTACAACATATTTTATGGTTTCTGCATTTCACTTGGTTCCTGTTTCTCAGTTTTACTTCTTAATTATTTGGCATTTGAGTTAGCATATCATCCGCATTATTGTAGGCTTGGAGTTCATTGCTGCAAATTCTGCTTCTATAAATGATAGTAAGCAGAGTAAACTCATCGGGTTCGATATAATTTTTCCCGGGATGATTGAGCAAGCAAAGTCTTTGAACTTGAACGTTCCCATCAAGCAAGCTGATCTGGATATGTTGCTCAATAGGAGAACAAAGGAACTAGCAAGGTAAACAATAATGTATTTTGTATATATAATGTGTTGTTTGTCCCACATTGATTAAAAATAAGTCGATGTAGTATATATATACGAAGGAAATAGTCACAACCTATTTGTCAAAAAAAGTTCCAGTTCGGTCCTGAACCGGTACAGAATCAGTTCAAACCGTTATTCTATGAAGATTTACCAAGAGGAAATGGAAGATCTTGAAAGGTAAGTTATATAAGGTTTCGATAACTTGGACACTATTATCTAAAGGTTGAACCGAAAATACGTGTTTTTTTTTTGTTCTAATAGACCGAATTACCCATAAATCTCGATTGTGTATCTGTTTCTTCAGCCGATAGCAATTCATTCATTTTGCATGAAAATATTTCATATGAGCAGGACATGGCACTTTCCGTCCAATTTTAACGAACAACATGTGTAACGTTTTGATCTAAAAGTAAAAGTTGAGTTAGGGAATTTTAAAATAAAAACTAAATTCGGGTAGCGTTCGGTAGAATTGTCAAAGTTTAAGTTGGAATAATTTGGTTATCAACCCTTGCAATATATGATATGAGACTCATCTTAGTTTTTTTTTCTTTTGGGATGCAGATGGGTTGTGGAGAAACGGCTAGATACACTCAAGTATGCTAGACAGAAGCAAGTGTATTGTTACTTGTCTGCTGCAGCTACAATGACAATCCCTGAACTATCCAACGCACGATATTCATGGGGAAAGAGTGCCATATTGTGTACCGTAATTGATGACTTTTTCGACGTTGGAGGCTCTGAAGAAGAGCTTGAGAAACTTATTCACTTAATCAGCAAGTTAGTAGTTTCTTCTCTTCAAACAATTTCTTTCTACATTATATGTTGCATATTTTGTTTGGCCTTGTATTTGGTAAGTAGTGATAGTATTGAGTATCATGAAATTCATATATCAACAGGTACGGGGACGTAGATCTTGCCGCGGAAAACTGTTCTGAGGACTTGAAGATCATTTACTCGGCAATTTATAGTACGATTTGTGAGGTAGATGATAACACATTAGCCTGGCAAGGACGTCGCGCAACCCGTCACATAACTGAAACTGTAAGATAATATAATAAAATAGAATACATATCGTTACAATTACTATCATAACTGTTTTGAAAACCTATCACGTGAAGCTTTTTAATTAAATAAATTAGAGCTTAACTTAGTGTAGCGTAAATTCGAACTTGCGTGCCTGATACCATATGGTGTCCACAGTGGTTAGAACTGCTGGACTCTGAGTTGAAAGAAGCTAAGTGGACACGAGGGAAGTCGCCGCCAACGGTGCATGAATACATGAAGAATGGGGCGATTTCATTTACGATAGGGCCACTCGTGGTCCTAACTACTTACTTAGTCGGGCCTCTACTTTCCGACGAAGCCGTTCAGAGTAGCCAACTGCGCAAGCTATTTCTGCTGACGGGACTTTGCGGACGTCTATTAAATGATGCTCAATCTTTCAAGGTATGCATTTGTTGAAACCATTTTCGCCGTATTTCGACAAATCTTTTACCGAAAAATAACATAAAGTTTGGGGTACATATCCATGCATTACACTAGTTACGGGAGAGAATAATAATCCCTTAAAATATAAGAATTTCTAATTGTTGTATTAAATTTTAAGAAAAATTTCCTGCAAATGCCAAATTCTGTAAGAAAAATTCACACAATTTTAATATAATTCTATCGAGTATTTTTGTTAGAAGTCAGTCGTTTGGAAAATTCTCGAAACAAGTTAACTGCAAGGAAATTTCAATATTTCTTAGAAATAATTTCATTTCCCTTGCAAATATTGGATCCTAACAAATAGCTAGATATTTATTGTAGTGTTAATTAACGAAACCTTTCCCGACGAAATTATGTTTACTGATGAAGTGACTTTTTTCGAATGAAATTTTGGGTTTCTACTGACGCAAAGAATTATGCTGTTAAAAATACGAATTATCAGTAGTTTTATGCATGTATTGAGACTAATTATTAACGTTAACCTTAATTGTGTTGCAGAGAGAATCCGAGCAGGGGAAACTAAACTCCGTGACGCTGCAAATGTTGCACGCCGGCTGCGAAGAGAAAGATGCCGTAAAGATGGTAAAGGATCTGATTAGCAGCACAACCACAGAGCTTCTGAAGTGCGTTTTGGAAGAGAATGATAGCAGTGTAATACCAAGACCCTGCAGGGACTTGTTCTGGAAAATGAACGCAGTGATGCATCTGTTTTACATGGATCAAGACTCATTCACCTCAGATAATCTCATGCATACTATGGAAACCATGTTCGAGAAATTATCAGTTTGATTCTTCACCTCCTACTTTTGTGGGAGTAATAATGCTACAATGTTTAAGCCGACCATTTGGGTTCGTCGGATTTTTATTTTTATTTTGGTTTTACGCGGGGTGTCGTAGGAGTCTTCCCTTATAATAATTATCGTTCAAAACGGGTCATCTTGATATAAAGTATTGTGCATGAAGGTCTTTCATTTCTCAGAGCTCAAACTCGGTTGGGATCGGATAAAGTTCGAAATATATATACTCTTTAATGAGCAACTGATCAGCATGGACACCAATGACATATTTGTTTGCTAAAATATACAAAAAAACATGAATCGAGAATAACTAGGTGCTGACCCTGCGCTACGCACATGGAGGCGTTAATCAGTACACTTTGCATTTGCATGTATGTAAAAAGTTGGAATTATGTTTTGAGTTAAAGCTTTTTCTCTTCCTATATGTTTTTCCATTCATCGCCCAAAATTTTGGAAATTACAGAATCATAGTTAGAAAAATAAAACCAAAATGGTTTAAGTTAAAATATATATATTTTTGTTCGAATTAAGTTAAAATATTTACATGTGGTCAATCATATACCACTAAAACATTATTGTTTTCTTCAAGAAGCTTGGGCCGTCTTTCATTGTAGAATAGGAAAAACGCAGCCGCCTCTTATTTTTGTTTTCCGTGACTGAAAAAATAAGAAATGAGCAACTTTGTAATGTAAAAAATTGAATATATATATATATATATATATATATATATATATATATATATATATATATCAAGAATTGGTGTTTAGAGAGGGCCTGGTTTCATTGTACAAAAAGTAATAATGGTCATAACCAAGATAAAGAAGAAACTCACCTCTGAAAGTGACTGATGGTGCAAAAGCAAACCTAATCCAATGTCATCAATCTGCAAGAAAATCAAAACCGCTATTATGAAAATTAAAATCACATTTTTAACACCAACAAACCTCTTAAATGTGCGACGGGCCACAATCAACAATCAATACCACTTCATATATATCTATTACCTAAATAAAAAAAATGTAAATTTGAATTTGACCTCACAAAAAAAGTGTCCTCACATGCGCGCTTCTTTTGTATTTTCTTTTTTCCAACCGTTGTTTCCTCAATTTCGTATCCCTACCAAGCGTCTTCTTCATCTCCATCACGTCTCATTCCAATTCGCAGTCACCTCCCCTCACAATTAAGATGACTCCACTACCATTAGATCGCTTCCTCAACAGACAGAATGAAGGTTACATCACATAATCAATTCTCCTTTTCTTTTACATCCACCACAAAGCTACGAAGCCATCCTCATACCTACACTCGACAAGCACTAAATTCATCTTCAACTCCTCGATATTACTCAACGCCATCTGCGTCCGTCGTTGTCTACTTCGTGAATCACAAACTCCTGCTGCAGCGGTCATTTTCACCGTCGACCCTAACTTTCACAATCAGTTTACAGGTTTGCCTCCGGAATCAATTAACTTTATTTATTCCTTTAGACAAAAATAGTCACCAAGTTTACTTGTATTCAACATCTAGATACAACCAACACTCCTCAAATTTTCAACTTCTGGTGACCATCTGTTATTGCCCACCACGTGCTTGATAAAATGCTCTATGTATCCTTGCTACAAAAATAAGAATAAAATACTAAGACTGAAATAATATATTTCATCTGATAGTGGAAGTGAGTGAAAGAGGGTTCTATTAATTGCTAGCCGTTCCAATTTGTTCATACGACTTATGACTAACACTAATCAAATGCTTATTAGCATGAGAAACTGTTTCTCTGGTTTTGTGTTCAACCCTTTATGTCTACCTTATATGTTACATTTTGCTTACTATTCCTATATTTGCTATATGTTGCAAGGATTTGAAGTTTACAAGTCATTGTATAACTTGTTTTTCTTTACTATAAATATACAGAGCTATGCAACAACAATTTGTCAAGCATGGTGAGAACTATGAAGTGGTGCTTGCAATCATTTTAAAGAAACTTGTAAGTTTTTTTGTTGTCATTTGTCTTTACTGGTGATATTACATAGTAGTTGTGGTATGAATAGTGTTCGTTGTCTCTATATTTGTTTTCACTCAAGCTAGAGTAATTTGCAATATTGTATGTAAATTCTGGAACTCCTACGATCACTTAAATGATGAATTTAACACTAAATTTACTGGGAACCGATAAAGTATTATTGGTGCAGCTAATAATAATGAACTATGATATTACACCTGGTGCTCAACATTTCTGTTTCTAACAAATATTACTGCAATTTTCTCATATATGAAGAAATTGATATATTATCGACATCGCTTTAACTAATGTTAACTGATTGATGCTTTAATATTTCAGTTGGATCCTTATGAACGAGATGCACTTAGCAAGGTATATATGTTTCACGGAGGTCAGTAATGCATGCCTTTAGAAATAATCTCCAGTTAGAGCTTGAAAATCTTCTCCAACATTTAGAAATGGCGAACTTCCCATCTCTCTCATCCATCTATTCCGGGCGTTCTTCTCCAGGATAAGCAGTGAAGGTATAGAATATTTTATCTCAATTTATGCCGTATAATCACAGAAGCCCTCTTGTGCTTGCTCATTGTAGTTGCTGTATTGATTCATTCTAGGTCCTGTCATTTTACGAGATTAAATTGGTTAAATGGTCTCTATTCTTCCTAAAATATTAGATTTACAAATTGATGAATCTCAACCCACATAACTGCTTGATTAAACTATTGATATATCAGAAAAGACATTAGTTATAAAATGCTGTTACTTAATCTCATTGATAGCCAATTGTTAGGTTTAATCTTCATCATTGATTATTTCCATGTTATATTATCTAATTTGGTTATTCAATATTGAGAAATTAAACTACTTTACAATTTATATAGATATAAGATGCTTTATTTGCATTCATTGGATATTGACCTTGTGATTTTCTACAGTATATGCAATTCGGTGTGACAGTGTTGCCATACTAATGTTATTGTTCATATATATTTTACCTAAAATCTATTAATATATAGTAGTGAACCAATAAAATCTATTCATTTTCTAGAACTCAAAATTAAGCTACAATTTTAAGATTTTTTTTAAACTTATGATTATATCTGCATCTATGGAGCAATATATGAATGAAAAGATGAGACCAAGTCACTGAAACAAACTAAGAATAATAAGAGACTCTTCAACCACCTCATGGATGCAGGTAACAGTTTATCTCATTATGAATGTATTAATAGATCGTAGCTTTTTAACGTAACAGTTTATCTCATTATGAATGTATTAATAGATCGTAGCTTTTTAAATTTAGTGCTTCACATTGTGTAACTTCTTCTTGAGGTAACAAAGTGAGGAAAACATGTGCTTCGATAAACTGTTTGCATGGGAGAAACAGTTAACAAAGTAGCAAGGAGAGGTTGCTAAGGAGAATCATAAAATTTCTGGTGTGCAACAGAAATTGGTTAATCTGCAACAAGATTAGAAAGAAGCTGATGTAAGAAACCTCACGAAATGATAAGATATTATTACTTTGCACACTTGCTTAATGTTTTTAAACTTTTGATGTTATCTCATTAAAAAAAAAAACTTGTTCATGTACTATTTTAGCGCAAATTAAAATATTAAGTTGGGTTAAGAACACAATAGGGGCCTGAATGTTTGCCCATGTTGCCAAAAGGGGTCTGAATTGAAAAAACGTATTATTAAGGGCCTGATTTTTGAGTTTTGTGGATAATCGAGTTTCCGTCCAAATTTGCTGTTAAATGTAACGGAAATACGTGAAATGACAAAATTACCATTTTGCAATTATTATACAATTTATCAGTTTAATTAATGAAATGTGAAATGTCTAAAATACCCCTGCATACTAATTATGCCCTAAGGCCACCACGGCCACCGCCACCGACCACCGCCACCGACCACCACCCTAGCTCCGGTGACCACCACTCCAGCTCCGGCGACCTCCGGCGACCCAAAAAGCTCCGATCGGAGCTTTTTTGGTCGCCGGAGGGGGTGGTGGTCGCTGGAGATGGGTGGTGGTCGCCGGAGCTGTGGTGGCTTAAAGGGTATTTTCGTCTTTTTAGGTCAAACATGTGAGGGACACACTCAGGTCAAAGAGCATTTTCGGATTTTCAAATTATTTTCGGTCACATGCTTGACATGTTACCACTTTCCGTCACTTTTAACAGAAAAAATAGACGGAGACCTCACTTATACACAAAACTCAAAATTCAGGCCCTTAATAATACGTTTTTTCAATTCAGACCCCTTTTGGCAACATGGGCAAACATTCAGGCCCCTATTGTGTTCTTAACCCTATTAAGTTTGGAGTGCATGCATTTCTCAAGGGGTAGTTGCCAACGTGGTATAGATGTTCCAACGATATACTTCATTTGGTATTTTTAAAGTTGTTATTTTCTATTAGTGTATTAACAAATCGATCCCATTTCGATTGATTTTTGATAGACTAGGAAATACAAACATCTAGGTAGCCATTTATAATCAATTAAACTATCTCGGTTCTTGATTAATTCTACTAGAGTTATGTCTTCTACTTAATGTTGGATTTATTGACTATATATTATATACAATCAAGTTGCTGCTAATATAGAGATAATAATCTCTAGAATAAATGTAACAAAGGATATACCGATGTTATGAAATTAGATGTTGGCTCCCTACCAAGTTGGCTTACTTCTTGATTTCTCTTATGTTTACGAAATGATATGTGTAATTGTGTATGTACAACTGAAAGAATGATCATTTACAGTACCTCTGGTTTTCTCAGCTACTTTGTTAGAAGCATGGGGTTAAAGCTAAGTTGGAATTACCTTTGCTTACATGCAGTTCATAACTATCATTTAAAATCAACTTCTTCAGGCATGATGAACTTATCTAATAAATAATTGATAGCACATGAAGGACTTTAGGTGCCGAAGGTCTGCTGCGCATGAAGGATTTTAGGTACCGAAGGTCTGCTGCCCCAAGTATATATAACAGTATTTTATAAGACGAGCATATATTGATCATGTAGTCTCTTTTAATATCATTTATTTAATCATTCTGAAATAGTTATATCTTCATAAAGTTAAATGTATCCATTTGTTCCGATGCATGTGTAACAGACGTGCCGAAATAAACAATGTGCTGAAATAAACAATGTGCTAGGCGCATGCGTTGCATGCCATAATAAAATGGTGCGCTTTAGAAGAATTCTTCTGTTTAAGTGCCGTCCTAATGAAAGTAATAAGAATATCTTTGAACACTCAAGGTTTTATATTTAAAACGAGTTAATGAAAACTAATTTATAGGTCACGCGCGTGCAACGAACGCGCTAAAAATATCTAGTTCATACAAAATATTTCTTTGACTGTACTATTAAAGGTCTTAACATACACCACTATTAAGACCACAACAACAGGAGAAAGATCATAGATTAATTGGAAACACATCTACAGAGCTCGACACCTGATATATACTTCTCATAGTGATATCAGCCAAGTGCAATAACGATACCTGAAAGGTTGAAAACTATATATATAATAGATTATGTCGTTCATACCAAACAAAGTGAGTTTTAAATTTGAATATCATTTTGAACCATAGAAGTATATTACATCACATAGAAAACGAACTGAAATGAGGTGGTAATAAAACTAAAGTTTGCTATGAGTAGACAGACCAGTGTTTATAATAGATGATACTTCTCACATCTGATCTGATAAATAATTACCACATCCATTATGTTTTTCCTTTTAAAAATGTTCATTGATTCATAATTCAACTCTATATCTAGATAAAATAATGTACAATAGTGCAAAAAACTGAACTTTCTATATTGTGCAAAAAAACTAGATCCGTCCATCTATCCGTTAGTTTTGGACGGAAAATACTTTTGAAAATTGCTAAAAACACACTAAATTTATACTATAATAATATAATGACATGATGTTTTATATAAAATCAAAATTTCAAATAATACATGTTAAGAAATATATAAAAGAAAAAATGTAGATTAAAAAAAATTAAAATATTTTTAAAAAATCTATAAGACATAAACTTCTTTAAAAAAAAATTAATTTTAATTTTTGTATTTTGGTGTTATATATTTAACTTACATATATTTTTTGTATAATAGGTATCATTTATTCGAGATTTATATTTGCTTTTTATATAAAAGTTGAAGTTATTTTAGAATCATAGTAGAACTTTAAAGTACTTTTAGTAAATATTTTTCGTCCATAATTAACGGAAAAATTGACGGAGCTAGCAAATTTCTCATTATTAGCAAAAGTTAGGCTATCAAATTGCTACAAAAATAAGTATGGCTAGCAAATTTCACTTTCACATAAACTTGATCTAGCAATTCGATAATTAACCTAACACAACACAATATGAATGCATCTAGCTAGCATGAAATAAAAAGCAAGCAAAAAAACTGGGTAGGCTAGAAAGAGGATGATGGTGGGTTATAAGGGGTGGGAATGAGGTAAAGATCATTTTTTAATGGGGCAGTCGCCCCAAACCCTTCAGTCATATCCAATTCTTGATTGTTGGGTAATTTCCAGTCGAAATGGTAGAGTAGCGTTGCCAGTTGATACTCTGTGTTTGCAAGGCCAAACACCATCCCAGGACACATCCTCCTTCCAGCACCGAATGGTATATACTCGAAATGGTTTCCTTTGAAGTCTATAAAATTGTCTAGAAATCTCTCTGGATAAAAAATTTCAGGTTCATTCCAATATTTAGGATCTCTTCCTATCGCCCATGCATTTACGATCAATTTGGTCTTGGAAGGAATTTCAAACCCACCAACCTCGCAGTGGCCCCTGCATTCTCTTGGTAGAAGCAAAGGAATAGGTGGGTGGAGCCTTAAGGTTTCTTTGATTACCAATTGCAGGTACTGGAGTTGCTGTAAACCATCTTCTTCAACTCTTCCTGTTTCATTAAACTTTTCTCTCACCTCGCTTTGTGCTTTTTTGAGGATTTTCTGGTTTTTCATCATCTCTGCCATAGCCCAAAGCACTGTTGTCGCAGCTGTCTCGCTCCCACCAATGAACATGTCCTTCAAATGAAAAATAAAAATAAAATTCTTTCATGATTTTTATATGGGTCAATAACCTGGGAGAGGTCTGAAGATTGGCCCTTGTGAATTTGAGAGGTCTGAAGATTGAAATGGTGATAACAGAGGTCTGAAGTTTCGACTTGTAGATAATAGAGGTCTCTATTAGTTTTTTCCGTTAAAACTGACGGAAGTTGGTCATGTGCATGGCATGTGACCAGAAATAAAATTAAATTCCAAAAATACCCTTCTTGCATCTCACATGCTTGAATGAAAAGACGAAAATTCCCCTAAGGCCACCACCCAACTCCGGCGACCACAACCCGACTCCGACGACCACAACCTCGGTCCCGATTGGGCCCAATCAGGGCCGGTGGCTCCAATTGGGCCTAAATCGGAGACACAAAGCTCCGATCGGAGCTTTATGTCCCCAAATCGGAGCTACAGAGCTCCGATCTGGGGCCGGTGGCTCCGATTTGGGCCCAATCGGAGCCGTGGTGGCGGTCGTCGGAGTTGGGTGGCGGTCGTCGGAGTTGTGAGTGGTGGTCGCCAGAGTTGGGTGGTGGCCGGAGTTGGGTTATGTTTAAATTATGGACATGGGTATTTTTGTCATTTCATCTTTATATTAATTAAACTTTTTATTAATTCAAATATTACAAAATGCATGGTATTTTTGACATTTCATGCGGTTCTGTTAAGTTTGACATAAAATTTGGACGGAAAACCTAAAAATCACAAAGTCCAAACTTCAGACCTCAGTTATTACCATTTCAATCTTCAGACCTCTCAAATTCACAAGGGCCAATCTTCAGACCTCTCCCAGGTTATTGACCCTTTTTATATATAAATAATAGATAGATATATGTCAAGAATAATCGTGCGCATAAACCAACTGTTCCACATATAACTATATATTAAGAATAATGCGTGCGCCTCAACTAAGTATCTCATTCGCTCGAACCTGTGTGGCTGAATGCATTCAGGGCATTCTTATATTTTTTTTAGAATATATGAATAAAACTAACGAAGTCTATCGGTTGTAGGTACTTACAATGATCACTGCTTTGATGTTGTCTAGGGTTAGGGAAAACCCAAGATGGTCATGCTCCACAAACTTGAGTAAAACATCGACCAAATCTTCTTCTTCATCACCCACAACCTTGTTTTTTCTATTTTGCAGATGATCTTGAATGATGGCAGTGAGTATTGTATCTGTCTCGCGGTGCACCTTCTGGATCTTAAGCTTAATCCCGGTGATAAAATGAAGCCATTTTTGTGAAGGAAACAAGTCCCCGATATTGAAACCCGCTGATAACTTGATAGACTCTTTGGCAACTAAGTTGAACCTGTCCTGGTTTTCACTTTTCTTACCAAAAGCCGTTCTCGAAGTAGTTGCATATCCCAATGAGATGATTTTGTCACTGAGATTTATTGGTGTTTTATCATTGCAAGAGATCCAATCTACAAGATTCAACATCTCTTCTTCTCTCACACACCGAAATGACTTGACTCTTCGTGTGCTTAGTAGCTCCAATGTACAGATTCTCCGAAGCTGCCTCCAGTAATCGCCATAGCGTGAAAACGCAATGTTTGTGCTACTGTAAGCAATGATCTCCGTAGCTAGAATAGGCGGCCTGTCGGCAAAGTTAAGGTCGTGTTTCTTCATTATTTCTTTTGCCATCTCCGGCGAAGAAACCACAACTGAAGAAACCTCGCCAAGTTGTAAATGCATCAAAGGGCCATACTTTTGAGATAAATCTCTCAATTTGTGGTGGGGAAGTGAAGCATTAATCATTTGGTGTATATTTCCAATCAAGGGTAGTTTCCATGGCCCGGGTGGAAGGTTCGGGTTCGATCTTTTTCCCATCATCTTCACGGCCATCAAGATCGTAAAGATGATGACGACACAGAAGAGGAAAGGAAAGGAGGATGAGATCAATTGGAGCTCCATTCTTATTTATAAGTTGCTCTGCTCAACTGGCTACTGCAAAATGTATATATATAATCAGAGTCAATTAGAAGGAAGGAAGGAAATTAGCAACTTGCTTCAGTTTCCCTGATTATTATATTGTAGACACACCTGATTATTATATTGTAGACACTCAATTTTGGTTAACATGTTCTGAAAAAAGAAAAAGTCAAATTTAAAAGTTCTAAAGTTTACAAAAAAAAAAAAAAAAAAAACTTTGCTTATATTTTAACTAAAAAATATTATAAAAAAATATATTTTAATTGAGGTAGGTGGGGGCAAATCACACCTGATTATTATATTGTAGACTCTCAAATTTGGTCTAAGCAGTACACATGTAACATGTTCTGAAAAAAGGAAAAAGTCAAATGTAAAAGTTCTAAAGTTTACAAAAAAGCTTTGCTTATATTTTAACTAATAAATATTATAAAAAAAATATAGGAGGAGGTGATACACTTGCTTATATACTATTTGATTGTACAAGTACCACTTTGGTTTTAGAATGGAACCCCACTTCCATATATGATTGCTCTCTGCTAGCCCGTTGGGCTTGGCTCGGCCCAATGTGGAATCTAACATGGTATTAGAGCCTGTATATAGGAGATAGTTTGTTGAAATTAGAGAGCCCTCACGGTGATGGGAATGTTGAAATAGACACTCCACCGTGAGTCTGGAGTACCACACCGGTTGGTACATGTATAATCAAGTAGTATATAAGCAACTGTATCACCTCCTTCTATCACCAATTGATTTTAGGATGGAACCCCACTTGCATATATGATTGCTCTCTGCTGACACATTAGGCTTGGCTCGGCCCAATGTGAAATCTAACATTTTTAAAATATATTTTCAGAATATTTATTACACTATAAGAAATTCTTTAATTTGTGAGCATCAATTTTTTTTAAAGATTGTCCTTTTTACGAAACTCTAATATATCCCTTTCAAAATGTATTAAATTTTAAGCGATCAATTTCCTTAAAAAATTTCCATTACGAATTGCTAATTTTCTTGTAGTAGTAAGTTTTCAGAATATTTTTTTTTCTTTATTTTCATGTAAACCTAGCTCTAATTTTAGTATGAATCGAGACTTTGTTGCTCATTATAGAAGGGATAAAAAGCCCTCTTGGCCTAAGTTTTCAAGTATTTCTTAGAATCTCTTCTTTAATATAACGTGTACACACTGTATAGGAATAATTAAATGCACTAAGCTTTCTTCAATGGATTAATGGGGCACCTGCAACTTCTATTTCATTTAGCTCATAGCTAATCAGTGAGAGCCTTTTCACTGTCATAATACCTTAGAAGAAACAAAGTCATTCAAACTGTTATATGAAAAAAAGTTATTATCAAACGCAAAGTTGGACTTAGAAGCAGTTAATCAAAATCCACCCCAGAAGCTCTATAGTCGTGCTGCTAATCAGTTACTTTACCATATTTACGGCATCTTCCTCTTCGCAACCGGCGTGCAACATTTGCAGCGTCACGGAGTTCAGTTTCCCCTGCTCCGATTCTCTCTGCAACACAATTAATGATAACGTTAATAATTAGTGTGACCTACAATACATGCGTATATATATGTACACGCTTTACTGAAAAAATAGGTATCTTACCAATTCGTTGCTAAAAGCTAATATTTCCTATGCAAAACGTCATTTCATCAGCCAAAGTTTCCGCTAAATCTTTCGCCGACAAAGCTTTTCATCAGTAAAACCTTACAACTCAGAAATATTTTTTGTATGACAAAACTGTCTTCACTGACAAAAAATGACATTAGTTGCCGCAAGCTTTGTCGACGAAGCATGTTTTGATGTCGGTAACGAAAAAAAAAAAAACATTTTCCTTAGTAATAACATTTTTATCGATGAAAAAACATTCTATCGCAAACCATTATATTGACGAAATCTGACTTTGCTGGTGAAACCTTCTTTACCAGTAAAAGTAGCAATGGTAGGTTATTCATTTCTAAATACTGATCATTATTGTTATTTTTTCGAAAGTTTTACCGACGAAACCTTTACTGGCAACACTGAGTGTTCCGATAAAGAGCGTACCTGAAATGATTGAACATCATTTAGGAGATGTCCACAAAGACCATTCAACAGAAATAGCTTCCGGAGTTGACCGCTTTGAACCGCGTCTTCGGAGAGTAGAGGCCCGACACAGCAAAGGGTTAGGACGACGAGTGGCCCCATTGTAAAGGAAATCGCCCCGTTCGTCAAGTATTCTCGCAATGTTGGAGCCGTTCCTTCTTGTCCACTTAGCTTCTACCAAGAAAGCCTTCAGCAGTTCTAACCAATAAGGACACCATATGTAACAGCACAAGAACAAATGATTAGGCGACGAAGCTAAAAGAATCGTACATATGACTAAAGCACTACAAGAAATCTAGTTTCTCACCGTTTCTGTTATATGACGCGTCGTGCGACGTCCTTGCCAGGCAAATACTTTATCGTCTAGCTCACGAATCTCACTATACCACTACAAGAAAACCAATAATTTGTGACAGGTCTTTTGTGAGGGATTTGATCCCTCAAAATTTAGTGCGTTTTGTAAGGGATTTATTAGGGTTTGGTGAGGGAAACTGTTTAAGGGATAATCCCTTACAATTTTCAATTTCCTAAATAAAATACTGAGGGATTTGTGAGGTAAATTTTCAAAGGGATAATTCAGGATTTTTTACTAGATTTTCCATAAATGTTGTTTTTTTACGAGAAATCTGTTAATAATAACCCTAACAAACATGAAGTTTTGTGAGGAATTTTAAGTTCCTCACAAAATTTATTTCATTTGTGAGGGATTTACCCTAAAAAAATATTTGATAATGAAAAATCGACGGCTTCTTGCATAAAGAGTAAAGTAATATAGGTCAAGCGTTCCGTTTCATCGGAGACCTCAACCACACCGGAGCTTCCCAGACTGTCCTCGATCTTGAGCTCACTAGAGCTCCTTGACGTCTTCTTCAATCCTTGGCGTCGCGCGACGTCCTTGCCAGGCAAATACTTTATCGTCTAGCTCACAAATCGTACTATATACAACGCCAAGTAAATGATCTTCAAATCCTCGGAACATCATTCAGTGGCAAGATCTACGTACGTCCCCGTACCTGTTGATGAATTAATTTCACCATACTATCATTATCACTTCGTGTAGAAACAATTATACTTTGAAGAGAAGTAACTAATTACTTGCTGATTAAGTGAATAAGTTTCTCAAGCTCTTCTTCAGAGCCTCCAACATCAAAGAAGTCATCAGTTACGGTCGCCATGACCGCATTCTAATAGGTCCGTCTATTTGTTTATTTCCTAAAACCTGATCGATTGTGAAGATATTATTGGTAGATTTTAAGTATGAAATCGTGTAAGGAAAAATGTATTTTTTTTTTAATTATGTTATATTCGTATTGAATATTACTTTAAAAAGTTCATTATGAAAAAAATTTGTCTGTTCCGACCCGAATTAGTCTTTAATCTGATTCAACTTTTTATAAGCATATAAAAAAAATTTGTATACCCACTAACCTCTGGTCCTGATTCGTCATTTGCGTTTACTTAATATATAATGTGTATCTAATTGGTTGTCTTTGTCTTCTTCAACTTGTTAGACCACTTGTACCAATTTAATGGTTTTTTTATTAAAGAAAAATTGTCTGCATGTGTATAACACAAAAAATGGTCATCTTTTTTCACCATATTTTCTTCAATATATAATTATATACACTAATCAATATATGCTCACCTTTTTCTATATTGGCGTACTATATTATATATACATACATCTACGCCTTTGGCTAGAATCTAACCAAAATGTTAATAGAGTTTATTAGTAGGACAGCATCTTGCTATTGTTATTTCGTGTACTTGGGAGGATACACATCGAAGACTACGGAGTCACAGTAATCCACACTAATTCAATTTATGTCACACATAACCAAATAATTATAATTATTTAATGGACAAATTCATATAAAAGGCTTAGTTAAAATGAGACCAGTTTAGCTTATTTAAATTTCAGTTCATCTTTTGAAGCGCTGGATTAGGAGAATGAATAAATCTAATTTCAGAACCCAAAAAAAAAAAAATTCTTACACAAATCACAGCGCGTCTAATCTAATAACTGAATTTTAATTTAAATAAAACCAATCACAGTTTAGCCAACTCTTATATAAATCGATAATATATATTGCAGTAGTATTAGATAAAATTTTGACGAGTTTTTGTTCTAACAAGTGACGGGTTTTGTTAGGTATTGGTTATAGGAAGTACTTGTCGTTATATCTGCAAGCTTTAACGACAAGCTTATTCTGTTGCTACACCTCCCATATATTTTATGGGGAAATGCATGTCGCTAAAGCTTTCAATGACAAATTTTTTGTCACAGAAATATCAATGATGTTAAAGTTAAAAGTATCTTGTCACTAGAAGTGTTCGGCAAGACCTTTAGCAACACATTAATGATAGGAAAAAAACCATGCTACTAAACTTTTAGTGACATGATTTTATGATTTTAGAGACAATATATTTTTGTCACTAAAAATTATTTTTCTAGTAGTGCAAGTTAATATGGGCCATGCATCACTCTGCAATAGACAGAAGAAGTATGAAACATTTTATATAGTTTAAACTAAACTATATACGCGTAGCTATTATAATTTTCATAAAAAATGCTATTAATGTAAACACCATGTGCATTATTTCTTTATCATAATAATGAGTTTTGAAGTAGATAAAAAAAAAACTAATTACGGACATTATATAACAATGCACATTACGCTGTTTAGCAAACCAAACGACATAATTCGAATATAATATGTGAGGTAATGTGAGATTACAACCATATTACCTATGTCCAAACCGTTAACGACGTTCTATAATAGGAACAAGTTTTAGGGTTGAAGAAGAAGACAATACATTAGATAAATTTATATATATAACTAACCAGAACGTATCAATCGATTCAACATTTTCACGGAAGATGCTTTTCCTTCTAAAAGACAAATAATTAATGGGCAAAATTGTATAAATAGATGGGCTAAAATGAGATCCTAACTTTTTTTGGTCAACAATGAGATCCTTATTTAAAAACTTCATTATTCAGTCATTTTTGAGGAAAATGAATGAATTAGATTTCAATAGTGAGAAAATAAAATAGTGAAAAATAAATGTTTTTTTTACACAAATTACGATGTATTTAATGTAACATCTGAAAATTTGAGTTTATAAACTCATCCTAGCCAACCTTTATATAAATGAAGCATATATTTTACAGTAGTACTATTAGCCAATACAGAGAAACTACTAACTAAGAATGGAGATCCAGTTGAACTCTTCCTCCTTCCCTTTCCTATTGTGTGTCCTCATCTTTACAATCTCAATGGTTGTGAAGATGATGGGAAAAACATCCAATCCGAACCCGAAACCGAACCTTCCACCCGGGCCATGGAAGCTACCCTTGATTGGGAATTTGCACCAAATTGTTGGTTCTCTTCCCCACCATAAATTGAGAGATTTATCTCTAAAGTACGGCCCTTTGATGCATTTACAACTCGGCGAGGTTTCTTCGGTTGTGGTTTCTTCAGCTGAGATGGCCAAAGAAGTCATGAAAAAACACGACATTAACTTCGCCTACAGGCCGCCTCTTCTAGCCGCGCAGATCATTGCCTATGGAGCGACAGACATTGTGTTGTCGCCCTATGGCGAATACTGGAGGCAGCTTCGGAAAATTTGTACTTTGGAGCTTCTAAGCACACGAAGAGTCCAATCATTTCGTTCGGTCAGAGAAGAAGAGATGTTGATTCTTGTAGATTGGATCTCTTCTAATGTTGATGGGTCGACACCGATAAATCTCAGTGAGAAACTCTTCTCATTGGGATATGCAACCGTTTCGAGGGTGGCTTTGGGTAAAGAGACCAAAGACATTGTCAAGTTCCGTTTAGTCTGCAAAGAAGGTATTATAGAAGAATAATAATGTATATTATCTTATTTATAGTTGAGTATATGTACCTATATATATAGATAAAAGCTAAATTTAGTATCAATATAATAAGGAAAATATAATCTGCTAATATATGCTAGAACAATGATAGTGATTCCGAACATGATATTTCATAGTATTCCGACCAACTCAGAATGGCAAGCGGAGTAAAAATTTCAAACTTTTGTGGTATTTTGGCATGCTCTCTGTTTTGAAATATTTAGGAACACGAAGTTCGGAATCTTTATCATTTCCGTATGTGCTAAAATATTAAAAATATATCTTCTCTTAATATAATTTAATCAGAAGATAACAGAAATATATTTATTCCCTAATAGGTATAAGGTTGGGATCTGGTTTCCACATTGGGGATGTGTTTCCTTCGCGTAAATGGCTTCATTTCATCAGTGGGATGAGGCAGAAGCTTGAGAGATTGCATCGCGAAGCTGATAGAATACTCAACGACATCATCGAAGATCATCGGCACAACGACGAAAACAAGGTTGTGGGTGATGATGATCTACCAAGAAACCAAGATGATTTGGTCGATGTTCTACTTAAGTTTGTGGAGAGTAATGATCTCGGGTTTTCCTTAACCCTAGAGAATGTCAAAGCAGTAATCCTTGTAAGTATTAATTATTTCATGCATCATATTCTGTATCAATGATAATATTCAGTGGCGGCTCTAGGAATTAAATAATAGGGAAAAAAATTGGGGGAAAGTTACTTTAAAAATTATTGTTGCAAAAATAGTATCTTTTTTATAAAGTCGTATTGTATATTAAATTGTTATTTATTACAGTTTGACAATAAAAAAGTGGTTAGTTACCAAATTGCTACCTCACACTTGAGCACCAAAACAAATTGCTACTTTTAAAGTTTTTTTATTTTTATTTGGATAAATTGCAAGCTTAGATTTTAGTTTGTGGACAAGTTGAAGTGTTTTTTTTTATTTATAATTTTCTAATTTAGATTTTACTTTACGGGAAATTTTCTAACTTTATTTTCTTTTTGGACAATTTTTTAGTTCATGTTGCGCTCTGTAGACAATTGTTATTTTAGGTTTCTCCGTGGACAATTTGCTAGATACCGAATTCTCCACTAAGCGAAACATGAGCTAACAAATAATACAAAACAACTTCAACTAGTAAATTTTCTACATAATGAAACCCGAGCTAGCAATTTATACAATAAAAAATTCAACTGGCAATTTGTTTGAGTGTCCAAAGGTGAATGAATAATTTACAAGATAATCACTTTGGTACAAATAGTTTAGCTTATTTCTTAACTTAATATTTTGTCCCTTTGTCACTGGAAATCCCTCACAAACGTTTTCAAGGGATTTCCCTTTAAAATCACAATTTTTCTGGCGGGTCTATTTGCTAGAAGCGTTCTCTCACAAAATCCCTTACAAGATGATATTTTTGAGGGAATTCCGAAAATCCCTAAAAAAACCGACCCTCAAAAATGGCCGATTTTCTTGTAGTGTGTGCTTGATAGTATAGGATATATATCATGAATTAAATGGATTTTTGTAATTAATTTGAAGGACATGTTCATCGGTGGGGCTGAGACAACTGCAACAATCGTCGGTTGGGCCATGGCGGAGATGATGAAAAACCCTAAAATACTCAACAAAGCACAAGTTGAGGTAAGAAACAAGTTTGGAAACAGAGGAAATGTAGAAGAAGGTGATTTATCAAAGCTCCAATACTTGCAACTCGTCATTAAAGAAACCCTAAGACTCCACCCTCCTCTCGTTCTGCTTGTCCCTAGAGAATCAAATGAAAGATGCGAAATCGGAGGATTCGAAATTCCATCGAAAACGAAAGTGATTATCAATGCGTGGGCGATAGGAAGAGATCCCAAGTATTGGGAAGAACCTGAAAAGTTCGATCCAGACAGGTTTTTGGATAGTCGTATCGATTTTACGGGAAACCATTTCGAGTACATACCGTTTGGTGCTGGAAGGAGGATATGCCCAGGAGTGGTGTTTGGACATGCTACTGTGGAATATCAACTTGCAATGTTGCTCTACCATTTTGATTGGAAACTACCTAATAATAATCAAGAGTTAGACATGATTGAAGATTTTGCGACGACTGTTTCAAGAAGAAATGACCTTTACTTGATTCCAACGCCTTATCAACGACCAACCATTTTCTAGGCTCTCAACTTTCATGCATCTTTTCTCCATTGTTGTAATTTTTCATTGTCAATTTCTCTATTGTAATGTTTTTAGTATCTATATATCTAGTCTCTACTACTACTTTATTAAAAAAACTTGAAGTACATATGTGTCGTCATGAAACTAGTGACGCTTTTTCCGACACAAAGTACATATGTCCTTTCTAATTAATCACCGTTGCGAAAAACACTGTGGCGTTTGAAGCAGACGTTGCAAAACTCTTAAAAGAAGTGACACTTTTGTTTGCACCGCCAATGCATGCAAGTGCCAATGCAAGTAAGCGTCGTTATACTATCTTTTTTTAAAAGTGTGTTACATTGTCAAAACTTAACGACACTTTAGAAAGCGTTGAAATAATACAAGAAGAAACAGATCTATATTAAGCAGGGTCGCCAAATTTGAATAAATTTGATTTCTCTAAAGATCTTTGCGACTCTTGAACAAGCATCGGCAATGAAATTATTTTGTTCACGGACAATGGCGACAGTCGATTTTGTTGATTGTCTCTATGTCACACTTCTACGAAGAATATTTCACTATATATATATATAGTTGCGGAGGATAAAATTATATCCAAAAACTTAACAATTATTTTCCCACTTGGATAATCAAGATCTAAAACTCAACAGCAAAAAAAAGAAAACCTATGATGATTATGTTAGAAAATGGGCTACACAAATTTTCATTTGGGCTACTCTAATTTTATTTGGGCAATTTTATTCTCTTTTTTACTTAAGCCCAAATTTTCTCAAGCCCAATTTTATTTTGTTGTGAATGGAATTTGTGATTTGTACCACATCGAAAGTTTTACTTTCCTCCTCCCTTCTCCTCCCCTATATAAACAAGCATTTCCCTTCTCCTTTTTACACATTGAGAAATGGAATCTCTCCTTTTGGTTGAGTATTCAATTTTTCTGGAACCCATAATCTTGGGATCCAATTATATTTTCTCATCCTCTGTTCTTCGTGTTGACGAATGCAGAGTTCTTCTAGGTTGATTTTGACTTATGTCGTTTTCAACCTTTCTAGTTGTTTTTAGCCGTTGTCGTCGGCTTTCCTGTTCTTTGTTTGAGTTCAGGTATTGGGTTCGGTTCGGTCGAGCGTGTTGTATGCATAACACGATTCGATGACACTGTTGAATCCTGGGAGGTGATCGCCCCTTGTATAAACCCCTTTGCATAACCCGAGGGTGGGGAGGGGCGAAATTGCCTTAAGGAGACTGTGATTAGCACGGGCCTCAGTATAAAAATACGTATTCGCTTTCGTGTCGAAGTATACGTACAATTTCGGTGTTGCCTATATCTTGCATGTTAATTGGAGGAATTACTTGTAAGTAACCGAGATTTGATTAATTGCATTTTGGTCCATGGACTTTATAAATTTGCATATTTATCCTCAATATTTCCAACAATCTTAAGGCAATTTTATTTGTTGGTTTTATGAGAGGATGCTTAATTGAATTTTGAGATTCAATTTTTGGAGAATGATGTTGAGAATGTGAACATGCTCGAGAGCACATGCGACTGATAAAATCACTAAGGCCATTTAGGCCCTCGAGACTGATAAAGTCGTAAAAAGCCGTTGAGGCTATTAGGACCTTTGAGGTCGCTAAGTCGTTGAGACTACTATGAAAAATTGAGATGGTCAAGGTTGTTAAACCTATTAAGGCATCCGAAATTGATATGGAGGCTTTGGTGACTTGACCCACTTTAGCCGTTGAGGCTTATGGGGTCGTTGAATCCATTGTTGAAAATTGGATTAAGAAATCGGTTAAAACCAATTGAGTGTGTATGACAACTGTTATGGAATTTTATTTCCTTGTCTAAACACTGAGTATTACATTTGATATAAATGTACGTGTGAATCAACGAATCGATTGTACACACTAAACCTTGGCACGTGTGTATGCCGCGATAAATGTACATGAGTGTTTACTCAGAAGGTTAGCTCCGTGTGAGTCTGGTTTTGTTAAAACCGAATTTAACCGTGTCCAGGTTTATTTTCTGTCCAACATAAGGAAAAAAAAAATTGATTTTTGTAATTGAAGTGATGAAACTTAATTACTGAAATCAGATATTCAAATCGTTATTTGAATTTCAGTAATCCGAATTTGAGGTTCCGGATTAATTACTATTGTGGGGTCGGGTACCAAATACTCGGACTTCTAATAAATCTAAGGGGGTTGGTCATAAGTCCAATGTTTGAACGCTACTCAATGAGAATGTAGCTATCACTTGGCAAACAACTCTAAAATTGAGAAAGACTACAATCTTCTCGATGTGGTCTATAAATACGATTATTCTGCGAGTTATGATATCGCAGATGCCGGCGCGGGGTTGGACACTCGTCTAGGATACCGTCTATGTTGCCGGAAAGTCGCCGAGACTTACTTCAGAGGTTGAAGTCATAAGATGGAATTCTTTTTGACAAAATCTGGAAAAAAAAAATGAGGAGGAAGCATCCATGTTGGGAGCACTCGAAATCGTCAAAAGAACTGTACGTTAAATACGGATAGACGAAAAATTTGATTGAGATGAAGTTGAATTACTTCAAGTGAAATGGCCGTAGTGCCTAAAGTGAACGTGAAATAAGAATGTTCCTTATTGTGCTGAATTTGTGGCACAATAATTTAGAACATGTTAATTACGATACCTTGCGGAGGTTATCTAACATGGTTCATATTCCTAAATCAAAATAGATCAAGAATTTAAATGTGAAGTTTGCGTTGAAACGAAACTTATTCGGTCGAAAGGATTACCGAACTTCTTGTTCTAAATACATAGCGATGTTTGCGACTTAATATATGTCCAAACGCGATGCGAAAAATAAGTACTTCATTACGTTCGTAGATGATAGTACGAAATATTGCTATGTATACTTGATGAAGGAAAAGATGAAACAATAACAAATTCATGGTTTACAAATAAAAACTTGAGTTTCAACCAAATAATTAATTGTTTTCGCAATGAGAAATGCGGCAACATTTATTCTCTGTTTAGAGAATGTTGACTTAAACACGATTTAATTTGTGAAGTCATTGCACCGCATAAAACCCCGATTTAGTTGGGTCGCGGTTTCGATACCACCGGGCGACGGTTAAGTTTTTTTTTTTTTTTTTTCTTAGTGGGTGAATGGATTGTCATTAGGTAAAAATGATCGAATCCAACCACATTCTTTCCTTAAAAAAAAAAAAAGGTAGTTTTGGCACTTGCGGTGCAACGTGCTGATGTCGTTTATTGGTCGGAGGGTTATACCATTTTTAGAAATGTGGCGGTCTAATGACCAAATTAGATCTCATATTTTTTAAGGAAAATGTTGATGTTTTGACGGTCTGATGACCTACATTGATACGATGGTGATCTGATGATCAATGATGATGTGGTTGAGAGTTTGTAATAACTTCATACCAAACTCGTGTGTTAACACGTTAAAATTTTTCTGGAAGAAATAAAATAATGTGGTTGAGACCATGTTTGTTAGCAATTACCTTTTGAATAAGGTACCCCATAAGAAGGAAGATAAACTCTGTTTGAGTTGTGCCTTCAAATGTGGGGGGTGTCTTGCTAAAAGTTATGATACCTCTACGGAAAAGGCGCATACATGCGCTAAACTGTTGATTGCATAAGATATGCTCAGAACAGTAACGCGTATCGATTTCTTCTGTTTGAATCGAAAGTGTCGAATAAACACAAAGATACGTTAATGTAATCAAGAAATGCATTTTTCTTTGGAAAATGTATTTTTGGCTAAGTCTAGAGGAGAGACAAGCATATGAGACTATAGAGGAAAATAGTCAAGACCGAGATCATGGAGGGCATGTTAAGGTCGAGACCGAGGTTGAAACCAAGGTCAAGCCCATGATGAGTAAAAGGGCAAGGATTGAAAAATCCTATGGTCCATTTTTTCTGACCTATATGCTTGAAGTCGAACCTTAGACTTACCACGAAGCCGTAAACTCTTCTGAGAGACCTCTATGAAAATAGGCAATCAACAGTGATATTGAATCCATCTTGCAGAACAACACTTGAGAGCTGGTGGATCTTCCGCCCGGAGATAAACCGTTAGGCTACAAGTGGATATTCAAACGTAAAATGAAAGAATATGGATCATTTGATAATTACAAAGCCCGACTTGTCATAAAAGTTTATAGACAAAAGGAATGGTGGAATTATTTTTATACATATTCTCCAGTAACTAGAATCACATTCATAAGGATGGTGCTTGCGATTGCAGCCTTGCAAATTCTAGAAGTACATCAAATGGATGTGAAAACAACTTTCATACATGGATATTTAGAGGAAGAAATCTACATGGAACAACCTGAGGGTTTCTCTGCGCGAGAGCAGGAAAAGAAAGTCTGTAAGTTTGTCAAATCTATGTATAGTCTCAGGCAGATGCCTAGATAATGGCTTTATAAATTTGACAGCGTTTTATTGGAGAAATGTTTCAAAATAAATAAGTATGAAAAACGTTTTACGTTGATGACATACTAATCGTTGGATATAACGATGAGGTGGTCCGGTCCACTGGACCTATGTTGAATTTGAGTATTGACCTGAAAGACATGGATCTTGCCGATGTGATCTTTGGATTAAAACTCATTAGATCATCAGAAGGTCTCATTCTAAGTCAAACTCATATATTGACAAGTATTTGGATAAATTCAACAAAGATGACAAGAACGAGGTCAGTACTCCAATAGATACGAGTAAATAATTTCAAAGAATAACGGAGAATGGTTTTCCCAAATTGAGTACGCTCGGATTATTAGAAGTGACATGTACTTAATGTCATGCACTAGACCAGATATCGTTCACGTTGTAAGTGTATTGAGTCGATATACGAGTAACCCTAGTGTTGTCCACTAGAACGGGGTAATCAGGGTACTTAGGTATCTGAGACATATTCGTAATCATGGTCTACACAAAGAGATATCCTTATGTGATAGAATGTTATAGTGATGCAAAATGGATATCTGATTAGACACTACCACCTTGAGTATAAGGGGTTACGTATTCACCTTACGAGGTGGAACAATGTCGTAGAAAATCCTCAAAACAAACAGTCATAGCCGGATCGACGATCAAGTCTGAGTTATTGTACTGGAAAAATGTGAATGGCTATGCCATTTTCTCGAGGATTTTACTAATTGGCCAAAACCTGTGTTAGTGCAAAGATTGATGAGTTTGTTTTGGTTTAATCCAAATTAAATCCAATCTAATGAAATGTTGAAGATTTTCTTTAAGAGACAAGGTTAAAGCAGAAATAAGTGGTGCACCCCCCATTTGGCATGAAAACCTTTGTTAAAGGTTGGGAAATGGGACACTTTGCGAAGCTGTTGTCCACAAAAGAATCAATCTAAATTTAGATGTTGGATTAACAAAATTATTCCTGCAGGAAATGATAGTCTGAGGACTTTGTTGGTTTGAGAACATTGATGCAACGTTGCGACGATCAATCTGTATAACACAGTATAACCTGCATAATGGAATGTTTAGACATATACGTCATAATTCCATTAGACAGTTGCTCTCAAATATATTTATTGTGCCCGATATCGTAAAGTCGGCAGATAAATAGCGGATCCGCTACCCGAAAGGGTTAAAAAGAGAGTTATTTGGCCAAGCATCGAAGGGAATGAGGCTAAAGCCCGTGGAGGAAACGCTCTTGAGAAGGAAAACCCAACCATGATGACTGGAGATCCCAAGAACTTGGTTCAATGGGACAACCTAATCACAAGAGTGAGTGTTGTCACTGTGGGGGGTCAAACCCCGAGCCTATTCCCATGATGCAAACAGTGATGGAGATAAGGTTAAGCTTTTGCCGGTATTGATCTTCAATAATCGGTTAAACCGAGCACAGTAATTGGAAATTACTTAATTGAAATCATTTTTTACGCAAAGCTTTTAATGATTCGTAAGGAGAACTCAGAGTCGTGATGATGCTCTTGAGACATAGAATCACCTATGCGAGTGAGAAGTGGGGCCGCTTCGAAAGGAATTGTTGAGGGCGCAATTCTTAGAAACGCTTGCAGAACCAGGCGAGTGATCCAGGGCCTAGGGATCACAGGGCGTGAACCGAACCATACTAGGAAGGTACCTGTGTGGGTTATGTCGTCATATACACCAACGACAGTCGGTTCAAGGACATCGCGTCTACCGACCAGTCAGTAGAGAAGGCATGATCTCACAAGGGATAGGTTCAAAGGGGTTACCCCTACCTATTCTTTGCAGGTATTGACCGTTGAACTCAAATTTCGTGTCTAAGTTTCTAAAATTCCATTCATGTGGGGGATTGTTAGAAAATGGGCTACACAAATTTTCATTTGGGCTACTCTAATTTTATTTGGGCAATTTTATTCTCTTTTTTACTTAAGCCCAAATTTTCTCAAGCCCAATTTTATTTTGTTGTGAATGGAATTTGTGATTTGTACCACATCGAAAGTTTTACTTTCCTCCTCCCTTCTCCTCCCCTATATAAACAAGCATTTCCCTTCTCCTTTTTACACATTGAGAAATGGAATCTCTCCTTTTGGTTGAGTATTCAATTTTTCTGGAACCCATAATCTTGGGATCCAATTATATTTTCTCATCCTCTGTTCTTCGTGTTGACGAATGCAGAGTTCTTCTAGGTTGATTTTGACTTATGTCGTTTTCAACCTTTCTAGTTGTTTTTAGCCGTTGTCGTCGGCTTTCCTGTTCTTTGTTTGAGTTCAGGTATTGGGTTCGGTTCGGTCGAGCGTGTTGTATGCATAACACGATTCGATGACACTGTTGAATCCTGGGAGGTGATCGCCCCTTGTATAAACCCCTTTGCATAACCCGAGGGTGGGGAGGGGCGAAATTGCCTTAAGGAGACTGTGATTAGCACGGGCCTCAGTATAAAAATACGTATTCGCTTTCGTGTCGAAGTATACGTACAATTTCGGTGTTGCCTATATCTTGCATGTTAATTGGAGGAATTACTTGTAAGTAACCGAGATTTGATTAATTGCATTTTGGTCCATGGACTTTATAAATTTGCATATTTATCCTCAATATTTCCAACAGATTATTCTTACAAGGATCACTGCTTTGAATTTGTCTAGGATTAGGGAAAACCCGAGATCACCATGCTCGGCAAACTTGAGTAGAACATTGACCAAATCTTATACACTTGGTAGATCATCATCATCATCTTCTACACTTGTTTTTTTACTCAATATTCTATCAGCCTCACGGCGGAGCCTCTCGAGCTTAGGTTTCATCATCCCGCTGATGACATGGAAACTGGCTACTAAGTTGAACCTGTTCTGGTCTTTGCTATTCTTACCAAACGCCGTCCTCAAAGTGGCTGCATATGCCAACGACAATAGTTTCTCACTGACATAGTCTCTTTTTCTTTAATTAGCTAAATAGAAATCATTATTATATTGAGGATTTTGTGATTAAAAAAAAAAAAATTTGAGGTTTCGACTAGCGATATACATTTTCCTATCGCTAATACCCCAATTATAAAACCAAAAATATAGTTGTCGCTAAACGTGTTAGCGACATGTATTCATGTCGCGATACTTGTAACGACTGCTTGTATATCCGTCGTTAAATTTTTAGCAAGACTTTTAGCAACGGTTAGCGACAATATATTCTTGTCTCTAAATTTTAATGACATGGTTTTAATTTGGACTTTTAGCGACAGGAAATTAATCCTGTCCCTAAAATCCCTTTTTCTAAGAGTTATAATATAGTCCCCGCTCGTATTAGGAGATAGCTTACTTGCTTATCTAGTGTTCAATTCTACACACCAACTGATGTAGTATTCACTAACTCAGTGTAGAGTGATATGACAATCCCTCGCAGCATCGTGAGGACTCTATGATTTTAACATACCCTTCCCCACGTCTCATGCGATGAAATTGGAAGTGCTGTTTAACGTCCGGTTATAATCCCCGCTCGTATTAGGTCGGTCTGATTGTTATGAATATTTATCTATTCACAAAGCTAGTGCGGGATTTAAAGTTGAAATATCTAGTTGGTAGATGAAATTAAACTCTGAACCAGTGGTGAAGACGAAGTTGTCTTTTAAGGAAAGCATCTTTTGTCTGAGCTTTCGAGTATATATAACAATTGGATCTTAACAGCCTAACAACAACTGAAACAAACACAAAAACTCGACTGAACCAAAGTTCTGAACCAACTGGTTTAGATTCTTGAAAACAACTAACTTAACTACTAACTTTTCTTCATCTTCAAGCTTCAATATTCGACTTCAACTCCAACAAGTAAGACGACTAATTAAGAATCCATTACATTTGGGGTAGCCTAGAAAGAGGTGGATGGTCGTTGATAAGGCGTCGGAATCAAGTAAAGATCATTTTTTAATGAAACAGTCGCCCCAAACTCTTCAGTCATATCCAATTCTTCATTGGGGAGCTTCCAGTCGAAATGGTAAAGCAACTTTGCCAGTTGATACTCTGTGTTTGTAAGGCCGAATACCACTCCGGGGCACATCCTCCTTCCGGCACCAAATGGTATGTACTCGAAATGATTTCCTTTGAAGTCTATATGACCATCTAGAAACCTCTCAGATAAAAAGTTTCATCTTCTTTCCAATACTTGGGGTCTTTTCCTATCGCCCATCCATTTATAATCACTTTGGTCTTAGAAGGAATTTCAAACCCACCAACCTCGCATTGTTCATTGCATTCTCTAGGTAGAAGTAGAACTAGAGGTGGGTGGAGCCTTAGGGTTTCTTTAATCACTAGTTGCAGGTACTGGAGTTGTGGTAAATCATCTTCTTCAACTCTTCCTGTTTTATTAAACTTTTGTCTAACCTCACTTTGTGCTTTGTTGAGAATTCTCGGATTTTTCATCATCTCTGCCATAGCCCAACCCACCGTCGTGGCAGATTTCTCGCTCCCACCAATGAACATGTCCTTCAAATGAAAGAAAAAACCCCTTGTATAATTAGTATATCGTTAGATTTCCACAGTGGGCGGAGTCAAGCCCAACAAAACCAACATGATTAATTTATGGATCATGATTATTGCTGTTTAGGTTATAATGTTATTCTCTGGAGCTATATACATAGCAATTTATTCTTTGAAAAGTGTAACCTAGAGACATCCATAATATCGCCAGCCGCCATTGCCCATGGACGTAGGTCGAATTGACCGAACCATGTAAAATCGTGTATTCTCTATTGCTTTTCTTCTTAATAGTTTGTGAGTATTTGAGTATTGAGAGAATCAATTCTAATATAAGGTTCCATCCTAAAACCCCTTCAAATGAACATCTAAATATATATGATTGAGAGATTTCAGTGCTTAGAAGGATGAAATCATACTTACAAGGATCACTGCTTTGATGTTGTCTAGAGTTAGGGAAAACCCGAGATCGTCACGCTCTACAAACTTGAGAAGAACATCGACGAGATCTTCAGGTACCGCGGCATCATCATCGTCACTTACCATCTTTTTTTTTCTACTCTGCATATGATCTTCAATTATATCACTCAGTATTCTATTGGATTCGTGATGCAGCCTCTCTAGCTTAGGCTTCATTCCGGTGATTACATGAAGCCATTTATGTGAAGGAAACACATCCCCTATATTGAAACCCGCAGCCAATTTTATAACTTTTTTAGCAACTAAGTTGAACTTGTCCTGGTCTTTGGTTTTCTTACCGAAAGCCGTCCTCGAAGTGGTGTCGTATCCCAGCGAGAACAATTTCTCACTAATATTTACCGGTATCCCGGCATTGGAGAGATCCAATCTACGAGATCCGACATCTCTTCTTCTCTGACCGCACGAAATGACTGGACTCTTCGTGTGCTTAAGAGCTTCAAAGTGCAAATTCTCCGAAGCTGCCTCCAATATGTTAGAATATTAAACTTGATTAGTTTAGAATTGTCTAGAAGTCTCTAAGAGTGTCTAGGAGTTTTTAGTAATCAAGAGTATGTAGAAGAGTCTCTAGTTAGGAGTCTTAAGAAATATCTAGAAAAGAAGTCACTAGAAGAAGAAATCACTAGAATCCTTAAGTCTCTAGAGTCATCTTAATGTACCTATAAATATGTAATGAGATGAATGGGAATGCAACAAGTTGAGAAGTAAAAAAACAAAAAGTCTCTCATATCCTCTCCACCTCCCTCACACACACAAACACATATTCAAACACCAACAAGTGGTATCAGAGCAAGGTTCAAAGATCGCGATGGCAACGACAATCATGCAAGTGTCGAGATTGACGAAGGATAACTACGATAAATGGTGTATCCAAATGAAGGCCCTTTTGCGATCGCTTGACGTGTGGGAGCTCGTGGAGACCGAGTTTGAGGAACCCGAAGTGACGGCGGAAATGTCAAAAGAAGAGAAGGAAGAATTGAAGGAGCAATGGAAGAAGGAGAAGAAGGCCTTGTTCACAATATATCAAGGTCTTGATGAAGCCACGTTCGAGATAGTCGCTCTGGTCAAGACATCATACGAAGCATGAGGAATACTCCAAAAAGCGTTCGACGGCGTCGAAAAGGTAAAGAAAATTCGCCTACAAGCTCTTCGTGCTCAATTTGAGTCCCTCCATCAAGAAAACTCGGAATCTATCTCTGATTACTTCACGAGAGTCATTTCAATCGCGCATCAAATGCGAAGAAATGGAGAAACTTTAGAAGATGTTCGTATCATAGAGAAGATCTTGAGATCTCTCGATCCAAAGTTCGATCTTTTTGCCGTGGCGATTGAAGAATCCAAGGACTTAGAAGAAATGTCTGTGGAGCAGCTCATGGGTTCTCTACAAGCACATGAACAACGACTTTTGAAGAGAGGAGAAGGTACATCCTTGGAGCATGCTTTACAAGCAAACCTGACGTTGAAGAATGATGGATCACGAGGCGGCTTCCAAAGAGGAAGATTCACGACATGGAGAGGAAGAGGTGGTCGAACAACAACCACCAATGAAGTCGACAACGATGATGGAGAGTCGATCCAAGAAGGAGATCGAGGAAGAGGTCGCGATCGTGGTCGCCGTCGTGGTCGTGGTCGCGGACGAGCCCAATGTGGATGGAGAAATAACAAATCAGGAGTTCAATGCTATGTGTGCAAGAAATTCGGCCATTATGCATCAGAATGTTGGTATAACACCGACAATGAGGGAGAAAATGCGAACTTCGCAGAAAAGATTGAAGACAATGGAGTTCTATTGATGGCATACAATCAAGTGGAGGAGACGGAGTCCAACACATGGTTCATCGACACGGGAGCTTCCAACCACATGTGCGGAATAAAGGAGTTCTTTGCGGAGCTTGATGAAAGACACTGTGGACACATCACCTTTGGCGATCTTACCCAACACCAAATTAAAGGGAAAGGTAAAGTTCTCTTTGAACTCAAGAACGGACGACAGTTATGCATCGTCAATGTCTATTTTGTTCCCGACATGAAGAATAATATTTTAAGTGTCGGACAATTGCTGGAGAAGGGATACGACGTCCGAATCAAGGAGAATACACTTACCATCTGTGATAATAATAACAATGTTATCACGAATGTAGCCATGACGAAGAACCGAATGTTCCCGTTGGAGTTAAGGATCAACGAGAAGAATTGCTTGAAGGTGACAACCATAGACAACTCGAATCTTTGGCATCTCCGGTATGGTCATCTGAATTTCAAGGCGCTGGAATTGATGGAGAAGAAAAACATGGTACGAGGTTTGCCCAAGATCAATCATCCTAACGGCGTGTGCGAAACTTGTATCATCGGAAAGCAACAAAGAAACCCGTTCAAGAAGTATCATTTGAAGAGAGCAAGAGGCCGCCTTGACTTGGTCCACTCGGATGTATGCGGGCCAATCACTCCCATCTCGATTGGTGGAAACAGGTACTTCTTGACATTTACCGATGATTATAGTGGCAAAACTTGGACTTATATGATGAAGCAAAAGAGCGAAGTGCTGACAAAGTTCAAGGAGTTCAAAAACATGGTGGAGAAGCAAAGCGGTCGTCATTTGAAGTGCTTACGAACCGACCGAGGAGGCGAGTATACATCGCGTGAATTTGATAGGTTTTGCAAAGAGAATGGGATTGTGCATCAGCTAACCATGCCGCAAACCCCACAACAAAATGCAGTCTCCGAGAGGAAGAACCGGACGATCTTGAATTTAGTTCGGTGCATGTTGAAGGAGAGAAATGTCCCAAAAGAATTTTAGGGAGACGCTGTTGCTACTGCGGTTTATTTGCTCAACAGATTTCCGACCAAGCGGATTGGAGATATGACACCGGAGGAGGCATGGAGCAAGAGTAAGCCGTGCATCGATCATTTACGAGTCTTCGGGTGCATGACATACGCAAAATTACAGCAGAACCAGAAGTGCGTTATGCTTGGATATGACGAGAATACTAGCGGCTACAAGTTATACAATCCCATCACAAAGAGGGTTGTGATCTCAAGAGATGTCGAGTTCGACGAAGAACAAGCATGGAGCTGGGAGATGAATAATGACCAACCAAAACAGGTTATTGAAGTTGAAGAGCCGCGAAGAAGAGAAACTCGACGTGTTGAAGTTCAAGAACTGTTATCACCCCCACGTGTTGATACTCAACAAGAAGAAGACGACTCGAGCGAATCACCCGTACTGAGGACAAGACGAATCCAAGACGTATACAACTCTGCGCAAGTCGTTGAAGTTAATGACGATGAAGAATACGGTAATTTATGTCTATCTGCAGGATGTGATCGAACAATACACAAAGAAGTCACCAAAGAGAAAAAGTGGCGAAAGAAAAAGACGATGGCAGAACAAAAATACAAAAGTCGTAGAGTGCGAGGACATATGAGGACGACGATTCATCGACAAAGACAATTAGGTAAATATGACCAAGTATACTCGAGTGGTTATACAGAAAAGCATAATGAAGGACGAGTTACAAGGAGAAGTGATCGTAAACGTCGCAAGGATGACATCAGAAGAATCAAGTTTAAGGGGGGGGAATTGTTAGAATATTAAACTTGATTAGTTTAGAATTGTCTATAAGTATCTAGAAGTCTCTAAGAGTGTCTAGTAGTCTTTAGTAATCAAGAGTATGTAGAAGAGTCTCTAGTTAGGAGTCTTAAGAAATATCTAGAAAAGAAGTCACTAGAAGAAGAATTCACTAGAATCCTTAAGTCTCTAGAGTCATCTTAATGTACCTATAAATATGTAATGAGATGAATGAGAATGCAACAAGTTGAGAAGTAAAAAAACAACAAGTCTCTCATATCCTCTCCACCTCCCTCACACACACAAACACATATTCAAACACCAACACAATAATCTCCGTAGCGTGAAAACGCCAGGTTTGTGGTACCATAGGCAATAATCTCCGTAGCTAGAATAGGCGGCCTGTCGGCAATCTTAAGGTCGTGTTTCTTCATAAACTCTCTGGCTATCTCCGGTGAAGAAACCACAACTGAAGAAACCTCTCCGAGTTGTAAATGCATCAAAGGGCCATACTTTTGAGCTAAATCTCTCAGTTTATGATGGGGAAGAGGGGGGGGGGGGGGGGAGGTTCGGGTTTGATTTGGATCGTTTTCTCATCTTTTCGACCATTAAGATCGTAAAGATGGCGAAGACACAAAATAGGAGAGGGAAGGATGATGAGATCAATTGTAGCTCCATTGTATCTAATTTAGTTGTTCTGTATTGGCTACTATAGTGTGTGTGATACATATATATAAACTTGGATTTATATAATAATATATATATATCTTGCACCAGTTACTTGGTTATCCACTACAAGAAATCTGTCCATTTGTGAGGGTCAATTTTTTGAGGGATTTTAGAAAATCCCTAAAAAAAATCATCTTCTGAGGGATTTTGTAAGAGACATGCTTCTAGCAAATAGACCCGCCAGAAAAAATGCGGTTTTATAGGGAAATCCCTTAAAAACGTTTGTGAGGGATTTCCTTTGAAAAATCCTTATGTAACCGTCTGAAAATCAAATCCCTCAAAAAATATTTAGGGATTTTTTTAGAGTTTTCTTTAACAAATTATTAAGGGATTTTATGAGTGAAAATATATAAGGGTTTTTTGAGAGAATTTTAAGGGTTTGCTTATTAAGTGTTTTATGAGGAATTATATTCTAAGGAATTTGTGACGGAATTTAAAGGGTTACTTATTAAGAGTTTTGTGAGGAATTATATTCTACGAATCTGTGAGGGATTTTGTGATGGATTATTATATATATACACCTAAAATTAAGATTAATACCACAAATATATTCAAAAATATGATACAATATCTAACTTTAAAGATTACATAGTCAAGTGTATCATGTCTAAATAACACATTTTGTCCATTAAATACAAAATTAAACTAACTCATATAACCAAAATAGAACTCGATCAAAATCATACCACCATTCAACTTTATTGCAATTTCATCTCTTTACACAACTCGTACTCTTTCACTGAAGTAATAAATAAATGTTACCATATTTGGAAGGGTGGTTGATCATTTTGAGTAAGGTGTGATACAAGTCGAATTTAGAGTAATTGAATCCATGATCCAGTTGCGTCTCGGCCAGTATTGTGAATCTGGGCAAGCTTGTTGGCTTCAAGTAAGCAACCACCATTTCTCCCAGATGAGGATCTCGTTTGCGGTAAGCAACCAATAGGTGGTAGAGTCACGTATCCAAACTTCCTTCCTCCTATGCCATGTATACCCTACAACCATCAAACACACTTCAACGTGAGAAATCATATTTTGAGAGAGAGGTTGATGAAAACCCCAAAACACACACGCACCAGCAGACAACTTGCCTGTTACTAAAACTGAGTGTTCCGCTCCAACAGCAACCTGCACAGTCCTTCCTCCGATGTAACTGTCAGTGATAAGAAAACTCACTTTACAGATTCGTACGAATTAAGAATAGCTTATATGGATATTTTTAGCAACACAATACCACCGTAAAACAACCTGGACTACTTTTGCCACAACCGCACAACACCAAGCATGATAACATCTCCACCATCTAATCCATCATAACACGATATGAAAACAAACCAATAATATAATAACCATGTTTTTATTTTCGTGACAAGTAGCAGCAAAGAACCTGTCAAAATTAGAGCATGATTCCATCTGAGAGTTACTTGTTTAATCTTGAAAGACGAATCCAAATGGTGAGGAAAATGAGTGTCTGGAGTGCCCTGAAACACTTTTGACACACTTCAGTATCAAGTACAAATAAAACAAAAGATATTCACATGGGTAAGATGAAATCAACACTAAGGCAACTAGAACTGTACCGTATAACCAATAAAAGTAAGACGCTTCCTTTTGAAATTGGCATGATATCGGTAACCACTAGCTCGTTTCAAATTGCTCAATGTTGATCATATTGAGACAATAATATTACTGAGAGAGCACACAACAATATCTACTTACCTCAATGCACTTGGGTAGATCTTCGTCTTTGGGTGCATCTGCAAATCCATAAAAGTTGATCTGTGAGAATGCTGTAAAAAGCATAACCGCGTCAACTATATTGACACTCTCTTTCTTTTACCTTCATAACTTGTTGGCAAAGGGCATCCTCGAAAGAAGCTAGAATGACTATTGTTGCTGCAACAGTTGAAGACCAAATGTCAAGATTTTCATGGTCCATCAGAGCCAAGGCTACCAATTCGATGACCATCTTATTCACCTTCTCATCAACAAGACCCCATGGAGTCCCAAAATTCAACAGATGACCCTGATGAACATGGTCTAAAAAGTGCATAAACAGATCAAAACTAAAAAGTGCTATTCTGCTATTTTGAGACTAAGCTCCCTATTTCTTACCCTTATTAAATTTCGAGGCAAACATAGTACCCGATAGTTAGTAGTTAGCACTCTCAGTCTTCGATTGAGCACCTATAATGTCTCCAATATGTCAAGTCCTTCAATTTGCTTAACCAAAGTGAACAAAAATCTTACCGATTCAACAGAATTCAAAAGTTTTTCACCAAATTCAAAATCAACTAATTGAATCTGCACTACAATCAGCGATAGAAACTAAATTCAGCATCATATGATACAGAAAAATGCAGAAAGGACTAGAGGAAGCTAACCAGTGGCGAGCAAGAGCCGATGAGAGAAGGATCCAAGAGCCTGCTTATCAGATTCTAATCACCTACATGCCTTATAATACCATATTTTCAGCAGTATAATGCAATTAATGATTACAAAAGCACAACCAAACAAGAAAGAGATACATAGATAGAGACTGAACCTGTAATTTGATACGAAAAGTCGGATAAGTTGCGATTGCATGTTGAGAAGCCTTCAATTTTGATTAGAGCATGATTTAACAGATGAAGAACTCCAAAAAACAGCTGAAATTAGAAGAAAACAAATGAATCAACAAGGAGAAGCTTCGATAACATAGATCTTATATTTCAGCAGAAGAAATCACGAATCGGCAAAGGAAACTCAAAACGAAGTGATTAAATATCACGATTACCTTGTTTGTTGCCAAAATTCAGCTCTAATATGGCAAAAAAAAGTGAGGAAAAATAGCTACAGAGAGTTTAAATAGATGAAACCATTGACCAATCGCTCTTTGATTTCCGAAGGCGGCAGTGATGAACTAACGTGAAATTGCGAAATTGGTTAGATACAAAGGAAAAGTGTATTCACCAGGAGTCAGGACTGAGACTATAATCGAAGACCAGATCACGACCACCGCCATTCGCCACCGGTGAAGGATCCGCCTCCATGTCCACCGGCCAGCGCAGAGCCGCCACAGTCAGAGATTTGGAGTTGCCACCGTCGGAGATTTGAAGCCGCAACTGTCAGAGATTTGGAGCCACCACTGTCGGAGCTTTGAAGGTGGCTTTGTAATCACCACAGCTTCTCTAGCCATCTCTGCAATCGCTCTGTCAACCACCATGTTCGCCACCGCCACGAGTGCCAACGATTACGCTAGACGATCGACCGAGGTTACGCCGGAAAAGGACGACGGGGTGAGGAAAGAGAACGCAATGAGGATATAGCTGCAGAGAGAAGGTTCTGATAACATTACTTTCTTCAAATGTTAGGGTTTCAGCATAGTAAAGAGAGTTTGGGCTTTTACAAAAAAAAAAAAAAAAAAAAAACTTTTGTCCACAATAAGTTACGTGCTTAGTGAAGTATAAAAAATAGGCTAAAGGCTTTTCTAGTAGTGTTTATCTCGCAGTTTCAGAAGTCGTGACACTCTTTTTAGAAGTCGTAACTCTCTTTTCTCCCCTCCACCTTTACTTTTCTATTTTATTTTATATTATTAAATATTTTTTTTTAGGGAAAATTCCTCACAAAAGAAATAACTTTTGTGAGGAATCTAAATCCCTCACAAATGTTCCTCTTAGCTAGGGTTATTATTGACAGATTTATCATGAAAAAATTATTTACGAAATACCTAGTAAAATACTTTAATTATCCCTTCCAAATTTTACCTTACAAATCACTCGGAATTTTATTTAGGAAAAATAAAATTGTAAGGGAATATCCCTTAAAAATGTTTCCCTAACTAAACCCTTATAAATCCCTTACAAAATCGACTAAATTTTGAGGGATCAAATCCCTCACAAAAGATCTGTCACAAATGGCTGATTTTCTTGTAGTGATCATTCATGTTGATGCATTCCGATAGTGAAGATGCATCTGTCTTTTAGAAGGAAAGCATCTTTGAGCTTTTGAGTATAGTTGGGGGCAGGTCAGATTCCATCCAATAGCTTCATGAAATGTGGAGTTGATAATTAATAATATGTATTTAATTAGTTTGTGAATGAAATCTGTACCCTTGTTTTTCACTTGTTGCGCAACTGGGTTATTCCTCTCCTCTATGCTTAAAAAAGAGAGCCATCACTAATATTACAGCACTTAACTAACATTATTTATAATCTTAAAATAATTTGACATTACGGGTGCCCGTAAATGAGTTCCTCTTAACTGTAGGAGAATCTAATTTTCTACGTACGTTTGTCTCCGTTCTTCTATTATGGAACTTTTCAGTAGATGCGTTTGTCTTTTGTTCCACTATCTTATCTAATAATGGAAGCTAGGAAAATGAAATGAAGCATATATATATAGAATGGTGAGTTATACCAAATACGTAGAGGACAACACAACATCCATGATCTGACAACTTGAGCATATAATAATATAATATTGATTAGTGTATATTGAATTGAATGAATAAAAACTTTGGAGAAAAAACTCTTGAAACTAATAAGAAGCTGACAAATGGGATTATTACTTGGTAGTATAAATAAAGGGTCTTGTGTTACGGTGCATACAATTTTTTTAATATAAAACCCATGTATTATTAATTAGTACAAGTGGTCTAACAAGTTGAAGAAGACCACGTAAGCACTCAATAACACTGTAAGAAAATTCTGGTTTACCTACCGTAAATATGACGACCGACTCGTCGGTCGGGAATCTACTGCCATTTTTTTATCGGATTACATTTGATTTGACAAAAAAAACTTCTCCTGACCTTTTACTGACCGACTTCGCTGACCGATTTGGCCAGTAAGCAAGTGGTGGGTACGAAATGAAAAATTCTCAACGGTACCTGACGCACCCTGTAAGGTCGGTGATTCCCTTACCGATATCCAACCGAATTTTGCCCCAAACGTGTCAAAACGATTAGCTTACGGGCATGTTAGCAGGCTGACTGTTTTCGGGCTACAAACAGTGCGTGCACTTCAGACACCGTAAGCATGTTGTCACATTCAATGGATATGCTGAACATCTATTAACTTATTAAATACACAAAATCAAATATATGTCGTGTGGTTGTTGAAGTAATTCCCGGGTTGTATTTTTGTGTGCTTAAACTGGTTGTATGAAGTAACTTATTTTTCGTTGTATGTGTTGGCCGATTGGTCCCTTCTGTTGTTTCCGTGCGCACAAGTATAAAGCTGATGACAATGTTCCAACGCCACGTAAACACACATTTGATCGTTGACTAAAAACGATAAAAGTCTTGTTTAACCCTACCGAACTGGCAACTTAAGGCCAATAACAACACAGCGTTCACGACTGTCTTAACAGAATAAACAAAACCCAAGCATAAACAAAAGTCTTCACAAAAAATAAACATTGTCGTTGTTTAAAAAAAAAAAAAGGTGTCTCCATTCAAGCATCGTCAGCGTCCTCTTCGTCAACATCGTCAACGTCCTCCTCGTCAACATCGTCAGCGTCCTCTTTGTCAACATCGTCAACTTCTTGTTCGTCATCTCCGTCTTCTGTATCATCTTCTCCGCTATCGATATGTTCATCCGGTACTCCTGTAGAAGCCTAAGACAATTGATCTGTCTTCGTTTTAATCACCTCGACCGCTCTCTCCAATGCACCCAAACGTTTTCCCATCCTGTCCAAATTATTGCACATAGTTTAAAGCTTGTCGGACACAGCCGCAGAGGCCGAACCCGATATTGGTTTCTTCGCAATCTTTTTCCCTTTAACCCACACCAATTTCTTGGTGGCTGGATCCACCTCTATTCCCCTGAGCTGCAGACCCTTCCTATCGTACTGAGCAATCTCTACCACATCTCCGTCTGTCAGACAAGGGACTTGGAAGTGGTTGAAAACACGCGTGAACATTGATCCGTACGGAGAATACACACATTTCCTTGAGATTGACCTCCTTATCTCCGTCAATAGTATATGTGGTATGTTCATTTGTTCACCTTTTATGAGATGTTCAAGGGCTAGAAGGTCAAGTTGATGCACCGTGGGGTAGGAACCTGAACGGGGCAAAATCATGTACGCTATTATCTGGTGAAGAACACGGTTCTCTGCAGATTACTTGCCTATACGGTTCAGATTTTTCTTATCTCGTACTCCGCGATGGAAGAAGTCAGCAGCCATGTCCATGTAATTTTGGCCTAGTACATATATATCAACTCATGTGGTCGGGATACTAAGAATGCTCCCAAGGGTTTCAGCATTAATCACTATGAGGACATTATCTACGCGGTTGCGGATGTTCTCTCCATCAGCAGCCTCCATATGCCTGTAAAATTCACAGGCATAAGTTGGATCTAACAGCTTGTTTAAACTGAAGAATTCCCATACGGGAGGCTGCATCATTCTTGTTGACAAACTGATCACCTTATCAGTGAACAGAGATTCAAGCACCGCCCGACAGGGGGAGATGGCTCTATTCCAAACCAAATTCATTTGTACTAACGCATCACCGTTTGGCGGGATGTCACGTTCTGCTGCCAGTTGCATGCTCTAGTTCCTCATCCACTTCCTGCCGAGGAACTGGAGTGTCCGCACTTTCCATTGGTTTGCCATGGTCACCACCGAATTGTGATTCAGCCTGGGGAATTTCTGTACGGGCTGCGGTTTCTTCATGAACTGCCGGGGTCGTTTCAACACCCAGTGTAAATAGTTTTCTTCGAAATCCAGTCCCATATAATTTCTTCTTCGTTACGGCAATCGATTTATACTGTTTGGGCTTCAACATAGCTACTGATGGGTCATTCGATTTTGCACTACTCCTAGTGTGCATTGTTCCTGCTACAAACAAAATACCCAATATGAGGAGAGTTGCTCGTTTTGGGACTGTTTTCCCTGTTAATTGTAGTTACGGAGGTAACTAGCATTAGGTATAATAAAACACAGCTCTGAAGTGAAACGGTAACCCTATAGTAAATATCAAAGATCATTCAATTTCAGTTAACCCTAGGTGTCTATGCAGTACAAGCATTTTTAGCGTCAAGCATTGTAATTTAAGGCTAATCAGAAATGTGTTCCACAATTGACAACATAAACCAACCACATGCACAAAGAATGGTCCCAATGAAGGTCGGAGGTGTCGAAAATGGATTTGATGTTCTATTACCACAAAAAAAACGTATTCCTGCCTAAGACCTCTTTCATCAATGACAAATCAGCGCCCAAATTCATTATAAAAAAAAACCTAAATTTTGTACCAACGGTAGCAATTACCGCAAGTTGCAGTTAAATTTAATCAAAGTCGAAAACAGAGTCAACATTTCCCTAATAACAAGGTCACATAAAGTGATAGTCGTTGAGAGTAAGTAAAATAATGTCGACGCCATACCGGTTAGATATGCAGCCGGCGCGATCGGACTGTCACAGCGAACAGGGATGCTGCTGATTTGAGTGGAAGTACAGACGAAGGGGAAGACTACGATGGTCGAGTCGCTTTGAGTCAGGAGGTAAGACGAGGACACTTCAGTTGAGAAGTTTGGTCTGAAATTTTGTGAAGAATGGGGAAAGGGCTATTCAGAATGTTGTTGTTGGAGCAGCAAATGTGACTTCTGGGTTTTATCCGAAAACTGCCGCACTAAATTTTGTCTGAATTCGTTCCAGGGCCTGATAGGGTGCTGTGACCCCATTTCACCTAACCTATCCTTTGCATAACGGCCCATATGTGCTCAAACCGCCAGACTTGCTTGGAATGCCAAATGCACGGCCCAACAGTCCATTTGCAATTTTACTAAATACGTTATACGAATTTACAAACTTGAAAACATGTGTCGTCTAATCGAACATATTTTATTGTATATATCCCTTGACACACCGAGTGAATTGCTAATGTCATACGTACATCAATGCCTCGAGTTGGTTATGTCATAGCAGTTGACATGAAATATATATGTACACCCTCTGAACCAATTTCAAATAAGTATGTTTACGTTCATCACTAAAATTGTCGTTAACCACCTTATATGTAAACCAGTTACCTTACAAGATCGGTTTCCCTCAGTGAAGTTCGTATAGACCAAAATGTGGAAAATTCGTTACTCCTTTGTCAGTGTTTGGCACGACTTCAATGGTAGGATTTTCTATCGGCGCCTCCTTTGTCAGGATTTGTATCATTGGTCGCCTTTCTTTCTAGTGAGATGGCGAAGGCAACATTCATCACCACCCAAGTGCGAGGAACTTGGTGGAGGTGTGTGTCTAGCGTGAGGGCGCGATCTCAAATTCTCACTTTCCTATCTTGATAAACTTGTCATTCATTGTACTTACAATGTGGAGTCTAAAGATCTCCCTTTTAGGATTATACCTCGAAAATAAAAACGCGATCATCTACTAGATAGTTTCTCTACACAGGGAGTTCATTCTTGGAAATGTAAATGCAAGGATACTTAAAAGGATACATAGTTCATCCTTGTCCTAGCCTCGTTGGTAGCGTTACTTCCCCAATGGTTGTGTTGACGTTCCAGCAAAGCTTACCAGTGGGAAGTCCGCTGGTGTTAGATCTGTCAGACTCTTTCCTAGCTCCTTTAATATGTTGGACACAGAGGGTGTCTGCTAAACCCCCTCCATCTACTAAAATTCTCTTTACGTCAAAGCTAGCGATTCCCGTGTTAAGTGTACATGTGAGTCAAGTGTACCACATCGGTTAGATTTGAAGAGTTGGAACACTATATAAGCTTGGTGGGCTACTCCTACTATTACCAATTGGTTTTAGTATGGAACCTCACTGGGCTTATGTAGTGGGCCTGGGCTCGCTCCCCAATTTTATCTCCCAACAACTGGTATCAGAGCTAAGGAGATTCAACACGATCGCTGAAGATGGAGATGTCGAAGGCGGGAATAGAGAAGTTCGATGAAGCGATTTCGGTTTCTGGAAGATGCAGATTGAAGATTATTTGTACCAGAAGAATCTGTACGAACCCTTGTCTGGGGAGAAGCCGGAATCCATGACGGAGCAACAGTGGAAGCTCAAGGATCGACAAGCTCTGGGGTTGATCCGGTTGTGCTTGTCCAGGAACGTTGCATTTAACATCGTCAAGGAAACATCGACAGCAGGCGTGTTAAAAGCGTTGGCAAACATGTACGAGAAACCATCGACGATGAACAAGGTATATCTGATGCGTAGATTGTTCAATTTACAGATGGTTGAAGGTGGTTCTGTTGCTGAACATAATAATGTTTTTAATATGATTGTGTCGCAACTGAGTTCTGTTGAGATTAATTTTGAGGATGAGGTTAAAGCTTTGATTTTGTTGTCATCTCTGCCCGAGTCGTGGGATACTATTGTTTCCGCAGTCAGTAGTTCCCGTGGATCTGAGAAGCTGAAGTTTGATGAAATCCGAGATGTTGTTCTTAGCGAAAGCATTCGCAAAAGAGAGATTGGTGAGTCATCAGGAAGTGCTTTCAGTGTTGACAGAAGGGGGAGAAGTAAATCAAAGGGTTCTAATCAGCATGGACGCTAAAATCAAGAAACAGAGGAATACCACAAGGAACATGTTGGAATTGTGGTGAAGAAGGCCACTATCGAGCTGATTGTCCGAAGTCAAATAAGAAGAATCACGATCCTGGCAATGATAGTGATTCTGTGAATTCAGTAGAAGACATTGGGGACGTGTTAACCCTCAGTGTGGACAGCTCACTTGAATCCTGGATTGTGGATTCTGGAGCGTCGTTTCATTCGTCTCCGAGCAAGAAGTTGTTCCGAAATTTCAAGTCAGGAAAGTTTGGAAAAGTGTATCTTGCTGACAACAAGGTGTTGGAGATCGAAGGAAGGGGGAATGTCTGCATTCACAGTCCAGCATGAAATCAGGACATTTGAAGATGTCAGGTACATTCCTGGTCTCAAGAAGAATCTGATCTCGGTTGGTCAGTTGGATCGCACAGGTTATGCAGTAGATTTTGTGAATGGTTCGTGGAAGATTAAGAAGGGTGCTATGGTTGTAGCACGGGGCCTTAAATCTGGAACCTTGTACACCACCGAAGGGTGTGTAAACGCGGCTGCTATTCAGAAGAGTGCATCCAGACATATGAGTGTTAAAGGAATGAAGATGCTGGTGAATAAAGGAGCTTTAGAGGGCCCGAAATGTGTTGACAAGGGACTCTGTGAAAGCTGTATTACGGGGAAGAAGATACGAATCAGTTTCGCGAAGACCCCAAGTGAGCCAGAAATCAAGTCAGAGGTAGATCCAGTAACATCTGGGCAGGTGTTGAGGAGATCATCCAGGACTACCAGGCCAACTGACAGGTATTCACCTTCGTTAAACTACCTGTTGTTGACGGATGATGATATGGGAAGACAGAGTGTCTTGAAGAAGGTGGAGTTGGGGATTGGTTGCTCTTCTGGTCAGAAAGAGCATGTTGTTTCTACTCCAGATCGGTTAGTCCGAGACAGGGATAGGAGACTGGTCAAGTTTGAAGACTTGGAGGCATGTTGCCTCAGTGTAGCGAAAGCTGAGACCAAGCAACGTTTGAGCTCGGTTAGGATCTTGAGAAGATCGGGTTAGGCCCGTCGGGGGCCTTGGCAAAGGAGGTAGCGGACCATGGAGCACGCTAGCAAGGTGGAGCTATGAAGAATACAAGTTAAGGTGGAGCTTTGGAGAATTCAAGACAAAGATGGAGATTGTTGGATTTGTCTCGAATTAGTTGATTAAGTCCACTAAGCAATTTAGCCCGTTAGCTATTTTAGGTAACATATATATATATATCGGTTAAGATTATATATATAGCTGATTATATATATATATAGATAGACATTGGCTGGTTGATTATATATATATATATATATAATCAATATGGCGGTGGTTTTGTCTTACCCTATATATATATATATATATATATATATATATATATATATATATATATATATATATATATAGGGTTAGGGCTAAGTGCTGTGAGTGCCGAGAGCAAAAAAAGGAGTCTTCAGAGGTGAGATAACATCAACAGAGAGCATAGGGCTTGGTGCGTGAGTTCTGTGTGTATGCGAGAGGTTTGGTTTAGACGAGTGTTAATTTAGAGCATTGTGTAATAGGTCTCTACATGTATTGTGAGAGTGAGTGCTCTATGTGGTCTTGTCTTGTAACCCTCCGGTGTTGATTGTGCTAGTGAAGTGGTGCTCCTCCTTTGCCCGTGGACGTAGGTCGATTTTGACCGAACCACGTTAAATCTTGTGTGTTCTTTATTGCTTCTTCTTAATCGTTTAGTGAGTGTTGAGAGAATCGATCCTAACAACTGGTATCAGAGCCGGTGGCTCGGTCCAGGAAGTCGGGGAAGGCCCAAAGTGGTGAGTCCCGGTGTAGGGCAGCGATACGTGGTACATGCTGTTTCGAGTGTGCTCTGGCTCGTTGCATGGCGTGGTCGTTCGAGGGGCTGGTTTGAAAAATTCCACAGTTTGGTGCCGTGGACTTCCAGTTAAGGGGGAGTTACGATATGGGTAGACTCCCGGTTAAGGGGGAGCTACGGTGGACTCACATGTAAGGGGGAGATTGTTAAGTGTACATGTGAGTCAAGTGTACCACATCGGTTAGATTTGAAGAGTTGGAACACTATATAAGCTTGGTGGGCTACTCCTACTATTACCAATTGGTTTTAGTATGGAACCTCACTGGGCTTATGTAGTGGGCTTGGGCTCGCTCCCCAATTTTATCTCCCAACATCCCGCTGTTATGACCAAGGCATCGTCGTGTGGAAATACAATGTGTGTTCCACATCCTTTCTTGAGAATTGGATGACCATGTCGTCTTCCTCCCTTGGTTAGGCTTGGGGTCTTTTAGGATCCTTAAAGGAAGTGTATTCCCTCACTTGAGATAAACCTGCCAGTCTCACTTGAGATTGGAGTTCTTTGGATGTAGTCGCACCTCCTGGCTATTTTGCGAAATCATATAGGTCTGGTGGAGACGTTTGCTCGTGGGGGTGGACGTTGTCTATGTAATATGGTTTTCTCAATTTTTAGGAGAGGTATGCTCATGGCTGCCCCCTCTTATGTTAATAGGTGACCTCTTTATTTTGCGGGGAAGGTGCGTTGCCATTTGAATGGTGCCCCCTTGCTTATCACTGTGATGCGATGCCTTCCAGCAAGCTTGGTGCAAAGCTTTTTTACGGAGGGTTGTAGTAAATGAAAGGTCCTTTGTGATCTTCATGAAATTTCTTCAATGGGATGTAGTAGCATTTGTCTCCTTTTAGGAAGTGAGCTTCCAATCCTGACCATCTCTGTAGGTGAAAAATTCGTTTATAGTTGGCGTGATATCCATTGTAACTAGTGGAGCTCCTTTGGAGTATATTGGACGGGTGGACGCCTCGTAAGTGTGATGGTTGTGCTTTGGCACATCATAAGACGGGATGGTATTGTGTATGGTACTTCATAAGGCATGTCGCATTGGAACCTATAGGATGGTATTCCTTGTGGAAACCATTTAAACGATGCTTGAGAGCGTAGTAGAAGATGACGTTGAGGATACGTCTCGAGGTAGGCGCGACAGGCCTTGCCAGTTATAGTGGCGACGGAGTAGCACCGCATTGCACTCCATTACTTATCTTTACTATGTCATACCACAGTTTCATTGAGTAGCACTCCTTTCTATGATAGTCTTTATTCGATATGCGGACATGATAGCCACTCCGAGGGGCGTGGACGTGATAGAAACTTAGCAATGTGCGTTGATGATAGCCGCTTCGCGACGTGCATACGTAATAGTCTCTTTGCGGTGTGCAGATGTGATAGTCATTTGGTAATACACAGACATGATAGCCGCTTCGTAATGTTCAGACATGATAGCCGCTTCGAAGTGTGTGGACATGATAACCACCTAGTAATACGCGGGCATGATAGCCGCTTCGCGACGTGCGGACGTGATGGCCGCTTCGCGATGTGCGGACATGATAGCCACTTCGAGGTGTGCGCTTGCTTTGAGGCGCGTGCGCTTGGCGGTGTCGGCACTTGATGGTTCCCTCGCTTGGCGGTGCGGACGCCTGGAGGTGCACTCGCTTTGAGGATTCCGCATTTTCTGTCAGTGACGTTTTTCTTTGTTCGTAACACTGATTTCCCTTTCTTTAGTGTTGGATACTCGACCACCGATTTTTGGGGGGTGGCGGAGTACTATTGTTCGTGCTCATGGTTTGCTTGTAATAACTTTTTGTTCGAATTGTGTAGACAGCGCCATTGATGGGACAAGCTCTTCGGGGTTCCGATCCTGGCGGCCTTGCGTCTAGTCGTGTTCCTTTCGTTTCGGGTTACCTTCCTTCAGTTCGCTCCAAGCTTACCTGCACAAGGGTTAAGCCGGGGGTGTTCGGCGAACCCTCTCCGATTCCTTAATGAGTTCGGTTTTAAGAGAGATAAAGTTAGAGAGAAGGCAAAGCTCAAGCATTCAAATTGGAGATCAAGTTGTAAATGAAGAATACCTTCCCCTATTTATAGAGGTTGGGATATTGGCACTGGAGGGGCCCACATTTACGGGTGAGACCCGTGTAAAAAAGGGTTGTATCATAGATAGGAGTAACCCGCGTGTCAGTCACCCAAGCGTTAGGGGCCGGACGCGGGACGCGTCAGCCCCGTGGCACCAGACTAGTTTTGTGTTTTCGACAACGAACTAGTCCGCTCAGGAGGACTAATGCGTGAAAAATAAAGGCCTTAGCCCCTTACCATGTTCGGGGTCGACGATGCGACCAACTGAGCCTTAATGAGGTCCAGTCGGGTGTATATCCATCAGTACCTTTCCGTATTCGAATCTGTTGGCGATGTCTAACTTAGTGTCGGGTTGTTTCGTTAGTGGGTCGATTGATGTTGCAATTAGGTGTATATTCATCATTTACCCTCAAGCCAAATGTATGTTTTACATTTACTTAACTTTATTTCGTAGGTTGGAAGAAGCCCATTGACTTGGAGTATCTTTTATCGATTCCGAACGTTGAGGTTGTGACACTACAAGAAAATAACCGCTCTCCTAGAGTCGAAATCGATCGAAAACCTGCCGGAGATGGCCTGTTACGTCTGTTTTCCGTCGGAAATGGCTTGTGGTAAAACGAGGGAACTCAGTCGGAAACGTTCCTGACAGGCAAAATCGGTCGAGAAACTTTGCCTACGGGAAATCTCCGTAGGGACGAGAAAGGTACATTAAATCCGTAGTTAAATTTCCCGACCGATGTCCTACCGATATATGGATGGGGAGGTTGTGCTGCCGCCCTCTGGAATCCAACTGGCCAGTGCTAAAGCTGTCCTAGGGAGCTGTAAACAATTGGTTCTGAATATGCGTGTTTAGCAGCTGAGTTTTTGTTTCCGATGAAATTGTTTAGAGTACCATTAGGTAAACGCTAATTACATAGTTTTAGTCACACATTCCGTTAGTTCTGAAACCTTCCATTGCAGTTGCATAAGGTCACTGCAGTATGTCGTGTTTCGTTGTTCGGACTTCCAATCGAAATACAACTACGGGAGACATGTACGAATATTCGTTGTCGACAATTAACAACCCTGCAGCCGATGCCAAAAGGTATTCTGGCGAGTTGGTGTTATGTGAATTCAAATATTGGTGTTTAGTACCATGTTGATGTTCAATTTACCAATACACATGCCCATTACTAATAAGGAGTTGTTTACACGTTATAGACTGTTTTGACATTCGACAATTAGACTCGGCTCAGTTAAAGTCCAACGATGAAATTCGCATGTGCATACCAGCTACTGAGCAGTGCATACTATTTTTCCTAAGATTTGTGCTTATTTAAGGTCAGCTAAAGGTTATTACATTTTTTCTAAAATATTTTAGAGGGTGCGCTTAATTATATGAATTCAATAATAATCTATTTTAATTAGAAATAAATTTAAATTTTCAAATTTATTTTCTTACTTCACGCAATATGAGTAATAAAATAGAAAATTACCAGCGCAGTGCGCGGTTAAAGAATTAGTATATATATATAGCACTCCAATATTAACGACGTACACATATTATTTACGTTATATATAATAAAGTGAGCATATATTGATTAGTGTGTAATAATATATAGTGGAGAAAAAACACGTGAACATTAAAAAAAATACAAAAAGACAAATAGGATCACTATACACTAACGAGTATAATAATACAAAAAGGGTTGTGTCATGTGTGTGTTACATACAGATAATTTTTAAAATCAATTAGTTGGTGCAAATGGTCTAACAAATTTAAATACATTGTGATGCAAGTCCACGTATAGATAGATATGACGGAATCCAACCTGACCCCAAGTATTATAATATACACAAAAGCTTAAGCAAGATTTTTTCCTTCCAAAAAAGACAAGCTCGTCTTCATCAATCAATTATATATGATGTATCAGTTTAGCGCGTTTAATAATTTTATATATAAATTAACCAGATATTTTCTTGTTTAAATTCCTCACAAAGTCCCGATCATATAAATATTTGTAATCATCAAGTTACATTTAGGCTAACTTGGTGCGTGTGAAAATTATACTAAAATATGCTTTCCTTCTAAAAGACAAGTTCGTTTACATCAACTACTCGGAAGCTACCTAAATATTTATAAGCAGCATCTTACCTCTTACGGAGCAAGCATGCTACGGGTGCTGCCCTCTTAACGGAGCCCAACCTAGAATCACCCCGCGAAAAAAAAACACTACTCAAACGCTGCATCGTTTTTATGGATGTAATATATGGTGTGCCGTTTTTTAGTGTTTCATTCCATTCATTAACGGAGTATTTCAAGTTTAAATCTCGCATGAGCTAGGAGAATTGATAAATATTCATGGTCAGTATACGTGTAAGTAGATATTATATTAATTAGGCTCTGAATAGGACATCTCGTCATGTGGGAATAACAAAGTAATGGGTGCTAGTTCTATATATATATATACATGTTGCAGTAGTATCACACAGTTGTAGTCAATACAGAGCAACTTATTAAGAATGGAGCTCCAACTGATCTCATTCTCCTTTTCTCTCCTAATGTTTGTCCTCGTCTTTACGATCTTGATAGTCGCGAAGATGATGGGAAAAACATCCAATAAATCGAACCCGAACCTTCCTCCCGGGCCATGGAAACTACCCTTGATCGGAAATATGCACCAAATGGCCGGTTCTCAGCTTCCACACCACAAACTGAGAGATTTAGCTCAAAAGTATGGCCCTTTGATGCATATAAAACTTGGTGAAGTCTCTGTAGTTGTTGTTTCTTCATCGGAGATGGTGAAAGAAGTGTTCAAAGCACACGACGTTAACTTTTCCGACAGGCCGCTTCTGCTGGTCGGAGAGATCCTTATTTACGGAGGGAATGATATGGCGTTTGCACCCTACGGCGACTTCTGGAGGCAGCTTCGGAAAGTTTGTACTTTGGAGCTCTTAAGCAAACCAAGAGTCCAGTCGTTTCGACCGGTCAGAGAAGAAGCATTGTCGGATCTTGTAGATTGGATTTCTTCCAATCCGACTGGATTACCCGTAAATCTTAGTGAGAAACTATACTCACTCGGATACGAAACCACTTCGAGGATGGCTTTTGGTAAGAAAAGCAAAGACCACGACAGGTTCACCTTAATTGCAAAACAAGTTGTAAAGTTAGCAGCGGGTTTCAATATTGGGGATGTGTTTCCATCACATAAATGGCTTCATGTCATCACCGGGATCAAGTCTAAGCTCGAGAAGCTGCATCGCGAGGCTGATCAAATACTCAGTGATATTGTTGAAGATCATATCCAAAATAGGAAAAACAAGGCTGTGGGTGAAGAAAATTTGGTGGATGTTCTACTCAAGTTGGTGGGTCGTGACGATCTCGGGTTTTCCCTAACCTTAGACAACGTCAAAGCCGTGATCCTAGTAAGTACTAACCTAGCTAATTACACTACCCAGTTTGCATATCATGTTGATTTTAAGTGTTTCAGGTTTAAATCTTTACTTTTACGTATTCCACATTTGCATTATTTTGCTTCTATGTGTTCCAGATTTCGTTTTCGTTACTTTTTTTATTCTTCGTCCGTTTTTTCTGTTAAATTTGATGAATTTGGGTTTGAGTTTTTTTCAATCCATGTATATCTATGTCAACTAAGTTAAAATGAATCTTAATTTTGCATAAATTTTTCACTTTTATTTTATTTAAACACTAACTAATTGACATAAGTTAATAAAGGGAAGTAGATGTGTCCTTTTGTTATTTTCTTTCTTTAAATATTATTATTGTTCTTGAATTTTATGGAGTCATGGATAAAAATCCGTCAAATTTAAAAGAGAAAGCGGACAGAAAGTAAAAAAACAAAAAAAACAAAACTCGGTACACCTACCAATTAACAACAATTTAAATTTACTACACTTAAACTTAGGACTGTGATTAGATTCTTATCTTTTAATTCATTAAGCCAATCTATATAAGAAATTAATAAAAGTGGGGGGTTTTATAATTTGAAGGACCTGTTCACTGGTGGGAGCGAGACAGGTGCGACGACTGTGGTTTGGGCTATGGTAGAGATGATGAAAAACCAGAGAATCCTCAACAAAGCACAAAGCGAGGTGAGACAAAAGTTTAATAAAACAGGAAGAGTTGAAGAAGATGATTTACCGCAACTCCAATACCTGCAATTGGTGATTAAAGAAACTCTAAGATTCCACCCACCGAGTCCTCTGCTTGCCCCTAGACAATGCAGGGAACGATGCGAGGTTGGTGGTTTTGAAATTCTTCCCAATACCAGATTGATTGTAAATGCATGGTCAATAGGAAGAGATCCCAAGTATTGGAAAGAACCCGAAAAGTTTTATCCAGAGAGGTTTCTAAACAGTCCTTTAGACTTCAAGGGAAACCATTTCGAGTACATACCATTCGGTGTCGGAAGAAGGATGTGCCCCGGAATAGTGTTCGGCATTACCAACGTAGAGTCTCAACTGGCAATGCTGCTCTACCATTTCGACTGGAAGCTCCCCAATGATAAAGAATTGGATGTGACCGAAGAGTTTGGGGCGGCTGTTTCGTTAAAAAATGATCTTTACTTGATTCCAACACCTTATCAACAACCATCATCTTTCTAATTAATACAGCGTTTCATGCTTGCTTCTGTATGTTACTGTAACTAGCGGGCATTCATATTGTGTTTCATGCTTGCTTGCTTCTGTATGTTACTGTAACTAGCGGCATTTTTATTGTGTTTCATGCTTGCTTCTGCTTCTGTATGTTTAGTTGCTTTCAATATGTGCGTGTCTTGAAGTAGCTACGGCGCTCTTCTTCAATTTTATTTTCAATCATAACTTGACGACTTTTTTCGGGCACTATAGCTAGTATTAGTGTTTTATATATGTTCTTAATATTTATATAAACTACATTACGATCTTTTCGACAATTGAGCTCTGTCTTTCTCTTTTTAGAAAAACACTGTACTCATTTAAGCATCGGAGAGGGTTCGCCGGATCCACCCCGGCTTACCCTTTTTGCAGGATTGCAAGGAGACGAATTACAAGAAGATCGTAAGGAAATGGATCGCAAGGAGAAAAGATAACACCAATGAGATCAACATTTGAGCACACTGGCGTGCGCGTCCCATCACTTTCAATGCTGGATCACCAATAAACCTGAGAGATTGTTGTCACTGGGATATACCCTCATTTCGAGGACGGCTTTTGGTAAGAAAACTAAACACCAGGAAAGTTTCACTGCATCTGAAAGCATGAATTATTTTGGGGGACCGCTTGACAATATTGTAAATACATTTCTAATGAAGATGGCATCGATCTGACCAAGTACTCCAAATACTAGTAAGACAAACTCTTTCTGTTGGAGTAGTGTTGTCATAACAGTAATAGCACGCCAATGCAGACCAAAGTAAGCATATACTATTACTGATTAGGCTGTCTATAATATGTTTTAATAAAGGGTTAACATGTCTTTTGATCCATGATGTTTAACCACTTTTGGGTTTTGGTACCATATGTTTGCAAATTTTTCTAGTTTTGGTCCGACCGCATTCCGTTCATTTTTCCCATTAAGTGACACATGCAAGTCACGTGACCCATTGAACTAGGTTTAGGATGTCAATTCCCTTAAATTTGACCCATTACACCTAGTTCACTTCGCCCAAATTGACCTAGGTCTAGGGTGTCAATTCTCCCAAATTTGAACAAAATTGAAAGTTTAGGTTGAATCACGTGACTTGCACATGTCACTTAACGGAAAAAATGGACGGAATGTAACGGTCGGACCAAAAAATCTGCAAACATATGGTACCAAAACTAGACAAAAAAAACATCATGGACTAAAACTCAAAAGTTGTCAAACATCATGGACCAAAAGACCTGTTTACTCTTTAATATAAGAGAAATTCTTGCATGAATCGACTTTACCAAGTGGCGATGACATGTTACCCTTTCAACCAATGGAATCATGCCATGTGTCTTTGCCAACTCTCTCACTTATAACTTGTCACAATTCTATTGGTTGAAGGGGTCACACGTCAGCGCATTATATATGAAACCATGCACTTATTATGCTTATATTTTCTTGTGGAAGCCCAAACAAAGTAGCCTAGAAAGAGGATGGTGGTCGATACGGTGTCGAAATCAATTTTAACTAAGTACTCGCCCCAAACTTTTCAGTCATATCCAATTCTTGATTGTTGGGTAGTTTCCAGTCGAAATGATAGACTAGAGTTTCCAGTTGATACTCTGTGTTGGTAAGGCCGAACACCATCCCGGGGCAAATCCTCCTTCCGGAACCGAATGGTATGTACTCAAAATGGTTTCCCAGGTTCTTTCTAGTACTTGGGGTCTCTTCCTATCGCCCATGCATTTATGATCACTCTGGTCTTATAAGGAATTTCAAACCCATTAACCTCGCATTGTTCCCTGCATTCTCTAGGGATAAGCAGAACTAGAGGTGGATGAAGCCTTAGAGTTTCTTTAATGATTAGTTGCAGGATTGGAGTTGTGGTAAATCACCCTCTTCGACTCTTCCTCTTTTATTAAACTTGTGTCTCACTTCGCTTTGTGCTTTTTCGAGGATACTCGGGTTTCTCACCAGCTCTGCCATAGCCCAAACCACCACTGTGGCAGATGTCTCGCTCCCACCAACGAACATGTCATTCAAATGAAAACACTCCATTTCATAATTCTACATATTTATCTATGTATATATAGACTTAATTAAGAGCCTAAAAGCAGTGTCAACTATATGTTATGTTGTTAATCCCTGCCTCGAATTAAAATGTTGATATTCTATGTCCCAACTATCAGATTTGTTCCTTTGCACTTTTTTCGACTGATTCTAAAATTATAATTGGCGTTTTAAGCAACAAAAACATGAAGTTTTCATTTTTTTCGTAGTATCAGAGTTGTTGCTCAGATTTAGGCTTTTGATGGTTAAATAACTTTTTTATTAACATTAACATTTTAAATCCAGGACAGCTGTTAGTTACAGAATTGAGATTTTTTTTTTTTTTATATAGGCTAGGCTAGGCTAACATCAACATCATAAAATAATTAGCATGAGGAGTCAATGAGTGGAACTTACAAAGATCACTGCTTTAATGTTGTCTAGAGTTAGGGAAAACCCGAGATCGTTATCCTCCATAACCTTGAGTAGAACAATCGACCAGATCTTCGCTTCCTCCATCATTGCCCACCATCTTGTTTTCTCGGTTTTGCAGATGATCTTCAATAATATCACTCAATATTCTGTCAGCCTCGCGGTGCAGCCTCTCAAGCTTAGGCTTCATCCCAGTGATAAAATGAAGCCATTTATGCGAAGGATACAAATCCCCGATATTGAAACCCCCTGCTAACTTAATAGCTTGTTTGGCGACACTGATGAACCTGTCTTGGACAATGCTTTTCTTACCAAAAGCCGTCCTCGAAGTGCTTGCATATCCCAATGAGAAGAGTTTCTCACTGAGATTTACTGGTGTCAACCCATCATTATTAGAAGAGATCCAATCTACAAGATTCAACATCTCTTCTTCTCTGACCGAACGAAATGATTGGACTCTTCGTGTGCTTAGAAGCTCCAAAGTACAAATTTTTCGAAGCTGTCTCCAGTACTCGCCATAGGGTGAACAAACAATGTCTGTGCTTCCGTAGACAATGATCTCTCCAGCTAACAGATGCGGCCTGTTGGCGAAGTTAATGTCGTGTTTTTTCATAACTTCTTTGGCCATCTGAGGTGAAGAAACCACAAAACCTCACCGAGTTGTAAATGCATCAAAGGGCCATACTTTTGAGATAAATCTCTCAGTTTGTGGTGGGGAAGTGAACCAACCATTTGGTGCATATTTCCAATCAAGGGTAGTTTCCATGGCCCGGGTGGATGGTTCGGCTTCGATTTGGATCTTTTTTGCATCTTTACGACCATCAAGATCGTAAATGTAAAAATAACGAAGTGCCGATTTGCACTTGCCCAAGACCGTATCTAGTAGCTAATGAAGAACTCTTATATATATAACTCTCTTACTCTAAATATGATATCTTGGAGACTCTTACAACTTATGGTGGTTGGTGTTGTGGTGGTGTGTTACTTACAAATGACTAAACCCCTATTTATAGGGAGCTATAGAATTCTCTAGGCCTAAGAAAACTCTAGACTAAGATCTTACTAGAAGATCTCTAGAAATTACATAAATCCTAAAATTATCTAGATACATAAGCTAAGACCTAAATCACTAGATTATTCTTCAACTTGGACAAACTATCCTTTAGCCCAAATATTTAAGTCTTGGCCCAATAATAGTAAGTTAGTCCTAGCCCATGATAGTGAGTTCTTCTTGGCCCATGATGGTAAGTCAATGTTGATCTTAACACTCCCCCTCAACATTGACTTTCCTTCATGTTTCTTCTTATCAATGTTGCGCTCCAGTCTGTGCCGCTTTCGATACTTTTGTCGCACTTTTCTGTCTTGATCAACTTGTGGTTTTGAAGTACTTCCTCCTTTATCGAGGGCTGAACTCTTAGCAAGCGACAATGTAACTTGTCGACGCTTGTTTCCCGTCGTCGGCAGCACAGCTTCATCTCCCTTAGACATCTCCAAGTCCGACTCTTCATTCTCTTCATCTTGAGACAGAGATTTATTGCGAACTACCGGACTTGCAAGGAAGCAAGAATAAGCGCAGGTGCGGTTTTTATCCTGATCACAAACTGGCTTGATGATCGATTTCCGCGATCCTTGCTTCACTACTTGTTTATCATCGGCTTCTCCATGGACGTCTCCGCGAGGATTCGAACTCCCCCTTTTTCCATGAACCTTCTTTGAAGAAGTTTTCTTACTTGAAGCCGGTATCACGAACATGCCGTCTACTCGCTCTCCGATGTGAACTACGTCCGCCTTGATCATCTCAACATTCCTGAGAAATTTCACATCATTCGGACCAAATAAAACATACATACCTGAATCGACTGCATTCGCCACTGAAAGGAGATTTCTCTTCATCCCGGGAACATGATAAACGTTATCGAGCTTGATCGATGTTCCTCTGCTACTCTTGATGAAAACAGTACCTTCCTTCTCAACATGGTGAACTGTGTCATCCGCTGTGACTATAACTTCTTCTCCTCCATGACAACGGATATTCGATAATTGCTTCACATCTCCAGTAAGATGATGAGCACAACCGGAATCGACAATCCACTCATTTCCCGAGTTTTGAGTTACGAACGCACATGTGGGAGTGGTCTTGGCTAGAAAGCATTTAGCCCATTCTTCATCTTCGGTTGAGATCTTAGATTCCACCATATTACTCTCCTTCAGTCTGGTCCGGCAATTTCTCTTCAGATGACCAAGCTTCCCACATCGATAACACATGAAATTTCTCATGCGAGACGACTCCGCGTTCCCACCAACCTTTTTATTGGCGTCAATCTCCTTCATCTGAGCCACAAGCGCGCACTGATCTTCCTCTAACTTTACCCCGGCCATTTGCTTAGCCAACGACTCCTGTGAAGCTAGAAGGTTCTCGAACTCCTCCAAAGATGGTTGTTGAACCCACCCTTGAATCGACGTAACAAATGGTATATACTCGGGACGTAATCCTCGAATAATGGACCGTTTAATCCGCGCCTCCGAAATTGGCTCCTCCGGGTTGAGTAGATTAATTTCCGAACACAAATTCTTCACCTTTAGAAAGAACTGGGAAATTGAAGACTCACCCTGTTTCGCATTCGCCAGATCCGTCTCCAACATCTATAACCGCGCCTCGTTCTTCTTATTGTATAGCTGGTCTAGCATCTTCCAGATCGAACGGGCAGATGTGCATCGTGAAATATTCTCAAACACCTCTGACGATATCGACCTCTTCAAGGCAAACTCCGCCTTGGCATTCCTCCGCTTCCAGCGCTTGATCTCTTCACCGTTTCTGGTGGTATCCTCCGGGGAGGTTGCATCACTGCCTCCAACGATATCCCACAAGTCTTCGCTCACGAGATACGACTCCATGCAAGACTTCCAAATCCGGTAATTAGACGAGTTCAGCAGCTCAATTCCTTGTTCAATCACGCGACCGACATCATCCATATTTAGAGTACCCGAGTTCTTCAATCCTGATCTTGAATCGTTCCGCGTTAATGCGAAAGTGGCTCTGATACCATGTAAAAATAACGAAGTGCCGATTTGCACTTGCCCAAGACCGTATCTAGTAGCTAATGAAGAACTCTTATATATATAACTCTCTTACTTGGAGACTCTTACAACTTATGGTGGTTGGTGTTGTGGTGGTGTGTTACTTACAAATGACTAAACCCCTATTTATAGGGAGCTATAGAATTCTCTAGGCCTAAGAAAACTCTAGACTAAGATCTTACTAGAAGATCTCTAGAAATTACATAAATCCTAGAATTATCTAGATACATAAGCTAAGGCCTAAATCACTAGATTATTCTTCAACTTGGACCAACTATCCTTTAGCCCAAATATTTAAGTCTTGACCCAATAATAGTAAGTTAGTCCTAGCCCATGATAGTGAGTTCTTCTTGGCCCATGATGGTAAGTCAATGTTGATCTTAACAGTAAAGACTAGGACACAAAATAGGAAAGTGAAGGAGCTTGATGAGATTAATTGGAGCTCCATTCTTAATTAGTTGCTCGGTATTGAGTACTACTGTGTGATACTACCTGCAACATATATATATATATAAAACTTGCACTCATTACTTTGTTAGTCCAATATGACATGATGTCTTAGTTACTAAAGTCTAGTATAATTTCTGCTCGCATTAGGTCAGCTCGTAAGGGGTAATATACTAGTCATGAATATTTATTCATTCTCACGGATTATGCGATATTTAAACCCGAAATATTTACTTAATATGAACGAAATTAAATGCTGAAAACGGTACACCATAGCTTTTGAGTAGTTGGTGAAAACGATCTTGTCATTTAGAATGAGAGCATCTTGCTTGAGCTTGTCTTTTAGAGCGAAAGCATCTTGCTTGGTCAGATTCCATTCCATTATAGATAATGAATTTAGATTTGTTTTGTCACGAAAGTATGGCCCTCTCTTATATATTGTATATGCTCACGTTGTCTTCTTCAACTTGTTAGACCAATTGGCGATTTTTTATATTAAAAAATTGTCTGCATTTTAACACAAAACCCCCTTTAAATTTATATATACTACCAAGTACAAGTTAGTTTATGTTGACCCGTTGGTTTAGGGTAGGCCCAATGTGGATTTAGCGTTGATGGTAAATAATAATAGTGTTGTGGAAGAAAGGATACAGATACTATTTTATTTAAGAATATTGTACTGTGTGGTTCCTAATCAAACACTGTCTGCCTTTTGGTAATTAAGATGTTTTATGAAACTCTAACTTTCAAACTATGATATTGTTAAATAAAAAAATAAAATCTCATAATCCATTCATGAAAGCATTTGTATGAAGACAATGGCAGCAAAGAATGAATCAAGAAGATGTTTAAAAAGGCGGATCTTTCGGTATCCTCGTATGATACTGCATGGATGATTATGGTTCCGATGATCGTGATGCAACACTTGTTGGTGTTTGAATATGTGTTTGTGTGTATGTAGGAGGTGGAGAGGATATGAGAGACTTGTTGTTTTTACTTCTCAACTTGTTGCTTTCTCATTCATTCCATCACCTATTTATAGGTACATATGGAGGGCTCTAGAGACTTTAGGATTTCTAGTGATTTCTTGTTCTAGGAACTTCTATTCTAGAGACTCCTACTTAGACTCTTCTTCACACTCTCATAATTACTAAGACTCCTAGATACTCTTAGAGATTTCTAGACACTTCAACACTAATCAAGTTTAATTATTTAACAATTCCCCCCTTAAACTTGATTCTTCTTATGTCATACGTACGATGTTCACGATCACTTCTCATTGTGACTCGCCCTTCTTTATATTTCTCTGTATAACCACTCGTGTATGCTTGGTCGTATTTTCCCGGTTGTCTTTGCCGACAAATCGTCCTCTGCATATGTCCTCGCACTCTGCGATTTTTGTATTCTCGCTTTGCCATTGTCTTTTTCTTTCGCCACTTTTTCTCTTTGGTGACTTCTTTGTGTGTTGTTGGACCACATCCTGCAGATAGACATAAATTACTGTATTCTTCATCGTCATTCACTTCAACGACTTGTGCAGAGTTGTATACGTCTTGGATCCGTCTCGTCCTCAGCACAGGCGATTCACTCGAGTCGTCTTCTTCTTGTTGAGTATCAACATGCGGGGGTGATAACGGTTCTTGAACTTCAACGCGTCGAGCTTCTCTTCTTCGCGGCTCTTCAACTTCAAATACCTGTTCTGGTTGGTCATTATTCATCTCCCAGCTCCATGCTTGTTCTTCGTCGAACTCGACATCTCTTGAGATCACAACCCTCTTTGTGATGGGATTGTATAACTTGTAGCCGCTAGTATTCTCGTCATATCCAAGCATAACGCACTTCTGATTCTGCTGCAGTTTTGCGTATGCCACGCACCCGAAAACTCGAAGATGATCGATGCACGGCTTTCTCTTGCTCCATGCTTCCTCTGGTGTCATGTTTCCAATCCGCTTGGTCGGAAACCTGTTAAGCAAATAAACTGCGGTAGCAACAGCGTCTCCCCAAAATTCTTTCGAGACATTTCTCTCCTTCAACATGCACCGAACTAAATTCAAGATCGTCCGGTTCTTCCTCTCGGAGACTCCATTTTGTTGAGGGGTTTGCGGCATGGTTAGCTGATGCACGATCCCGTTCTCTTTGCAAAACCTGTCAAATTCACGCGATGTATACTCGCCTCCTCGGTCGGTTCGTAAGCACTTCAAATAACGACCGCTTTGCTTCTCGACCATATTTTTGAAATCCTTAAACTTTGTCAAAACTTCACTTTTCTGCTTCATCATATAAACCCAAGTCTTGCCACTATAATCATCGGTGAAGGTCAAGAAATACCTATCTCCGCCAATGGACATGGGAGTGATTGGTCCGCACACATCGGAGTGGACTAAGTCAAGACGGCCTCTTGCTCTCTTCGAATGATACTTCTTGAATGGTTTTCTTTGTTGCTTCCCGATGACACATGTTTCGCACACGCCGTTGGGACGGTCAATCTTCGGCAAGCCTCGTACCATGTTCTTCCTTTCCAGTAGCTTCAACGCCTCAAAGTTGAGATGCCCATACCTGATGTGCCAGAGAGATGAGTCGTCCATGGTGGTCACCTTCAAGCAATTGTCCTCATGTGTGCTCAGCCGTAGAGGAAACATCCTGTTCTTAGTCATGGTCACATTCGTGATAAGTTTGTTATTTTTATCACGGATGCTAAGAGCCTGATCCTTCATATGAACTTCGTATCCTTTCTCGAGCAGTTGACCGACGCTTAGAACATTATTCTTCATATCGGGAACATAATAAACATCGGAGATGCAGAGTTGTCGCCCATTCTTGAGTGCGAATAAAATTTTACCTTTACCTTCGATTGGCCGTCGAGAGAGATCGCCGAAGGTAACATGCCCATCACGCCTTTCGTCAAGCTCCGCAAATAATTCTTTTCGCCCGCACATATGATTGGATGCTCCCGTATCAATGAACCATGTGACGGATTCTGATGCCACCGCTCCATCGTAGGCCATCAAAAGTACTCCATCGTCGTCGGTCTTCTCTGCAAGATTCGCCTTTTCTCCGTCATTGTTTGTATTATACCAACATTCTGCTGCATAGTGGCCATATTTTTTACAAACATGGCATTGGATTTCTGATCTGCTCCATCCACCGCGACCTCGTCCGCGACCTCGACCACGACCGCGACCTCTACCTGCTCCTCGTCCACTTGATTCTCCATCAGCAGGTTCGTTGGTGGTTGTTGTTCGACCACCTCTTCCTGTGAATCTTCCTCTTTGAAAGTCGCCTCGTGATCCGTCATTTTTTAGCGTCAACTTCGCTTGTAATGCCTGCTCCAAGGATTTTCCTTCTCCTCGCTTCATAAGTCGTTGTTCATGGGCTTGTAGAGAACCCATGAGCTGCTCCACGGACATATCTTCTAAATCCTTGGATTCTTCAATCGCCACGGCAACAAGATCGAACTTTGGATCGAGAGATCTCAAGATCTTCTCTATGATACGGACATCTTCTAAAGTTTCTCCATTTCTTCGCATTTGATGCTTGATTGAGATGACCCTAGTGAAGTAGTCGGAGATGGACTCCGAACTTTCTTGATGTAGTGACTCGAATTGAGCACGGAGAGCTTGTAGGCGAATTTTCTTTACCTTTTCGACGCCGTCGAACGCTTTTTGGAGTATTCCCCATGCTTCGTATGATGTCTTGGCCGGAGCGACTATCTCAAACGTGGCTTCATCAAGACCTTGATATATTGTGAACAAGGCCTTCTTCTCCTTCTTCCGTTTCTCCTTCAATTCATCCTTCTCTTCTTTTGACATTTCCGCCGTCGCTTCGGGTTCCTCAAACTCGGTCTCCACGAGCTCCCATACGTCAAGCGATCCCAATAGGGCCTTCATTTGGATGCACCATTTATCATAGTTATCCTTCGTCAATCTCGGCACTTGCATGCTTGTCGTTGCCATCGTGATCTTTGAACCTTGCTCTGATACCAATTGTTGGTGGTTGAATATGTGTTTGTGTGTATGTAGGAGGTGGAGAGGATATGAGAGACTTGTTGTTTTTACTTCTCAACTTGTTGCTTTCTCATTCATTCCATCACCTATTTATAGGTACATATGGAGGGCTCTAGAGACTTTAGGATTTCTAGTGATTTCTTGTTCTAGGAACTTCTATTCTAGAGACTCCTACTTAGACTCTTCTACACACTCTCATAATTACTAAGACTCCTAGATACTCTTAGAGATTTCTAGACACTTCAACACTAATCAAGTTTAATTATTTAACAACACTAACCATGGATGCTCTCTCATCAACTCTTGCTTGTGTTCTTGCTCTCAAGCAGTGGGGGACTGGCGTAACACAAATCAACATGGGTATACAACATTATATATTTCCTCACCGCACCACTTCCTTTGCATTTAATTAAGAAAATTCAGTTAGCATATTCTTTGAATTGCAGGTTTGGATTTCGTTGCAACAAATTCTGCTTTTGTGAATGATGATAAACAGCGTAAACCGATCGGATTTTGATATCATCTTTCCTGGGATGATTGAGCAAGCAAAGTGCTTGAACATGAATGTTCCTATCAGACAAGGTGATTTGGATGCCTTGTTACAGAGGAGAAACTTGGAACTTTCAGGTACCAACACATTTTAATAAAACCAAAATAATTATAACTCCGATGGTTAAAAAGTACAAGGCACTCGAACACAAATGAATTAACTATTGAAGTATAAAGACTAAACCATATCTTCACCTATCATCTTAAGGTTTTAGGACAGTTGGTCAAGTGATTAGTCTTAACTTTCACATGGTATCATAGCGCGCATCTTCGAATCTCCGCAGCGCCGAGTTTAACCCCATATTTAAAGTTTCACGTGTTGGACCTTCAAAATGTTTCAGTCTTTATACTTCAAACTGGCGCTACGGATATTCGAACCTGCGCGCTCTGATACCATGTGAAGTTAAGACTAACCACTTGACCAACTGTCCTAAAACCTTAAGGTGATAGGTTTAGTCTGAAACTTTTATCAGAGCGCGCATGTTCGAATCTCCGCAGCGCCGAGTTTAACCCCATATTTAAAGTTTCACCTGTTGGACCTTCAAAATGTTTCAGTCTTTATACTTCAACATTCCCCCTCACGTGCGCTACGGATATTCGAACCTGCACGCTCTTATACCATGTAAAGTTAAGACTAACCACTTGACCAACTGTCCTAAAACCTTAAAGTGATTAGTCTTAACTTTCACATTAACTAGCAACTGTAAACGTATATTAAAGTGAATGACTAACAACTTAGTTTTTATATATGTAGTTCTAGTGTGGAATTCACAAAGGGAAGGAGAGCCTACTTATCTTATGTACTGAAGGGGTGGGCATCTACCAAGATTGGCAAATGGCAATTGAAATGTGATTTAGAGAATTCTCTGTGTATTATTCAACTCATCAACGATTACAATATATAGTGATACAATAACCTAGAATTAGTAAATAGCTATACAAGGAAAATGCTAGAAATGGAAATTAGCAATTACAAAATATACTTTTTATATTCAACACTCCTCCTCAAGTTGGAGCGTATATATCTAGCATGCCCAACTTGTTGCATAGATCGTCAATTGACACTTTGCGGAGAGGCTTAGTTAGAATGTCTGCAAACTGGAAATCAATTCGAACGGGAATGAGTTGAATGTATGGAGGGCTAGAGAATGTTCCCACAACAAGCTCTCGAACAAAATGACAATCTACCTCGATGTGTTTGGCCCTCTCATGGAAGACTTGATTCTTAGCAATATGCATGCCGGATTCATTGTCACAATGTAGTCTCATTAGCCCATCATGACGAATTCCTAGTTCGTTAAGTGTTTCGTCCAAATGAGCTCGCATGATGTATTCTCCATTGCACGATATTTTGACTCCGCACTAGATCGAGAAACAACTGTCTGCTTCTTACTCTTCCACGATAGGAGGTTTCCACCAAAGAAGACACAATACCCAGTGGTAGATCTCCGAATAGTAGGACAGCCCGCCCAGTCGGCATCGGTGAATGCCGCAATCCTACTATGTCCCTGATTAGAATATACAAGTCATTTACCTGGGGATCCTTTAAGGTATCTAAGGATCTGAATTTCCGCATCCCAGTGTGTTGTGTGCGGAGCTGACATGAATTGGCCCGGCCCACTACACTCATTGGATAAGAGATATCTGGTCGAGTAACTGTTAGATAACTCAGCTTCCCGACTAGTCTTGGATACTTTTCAGGATCATGTAGAGGTTCCCCCTCATCCGGGCGGAGCTTGATCTCATGAACCATAGGTGAGTAAACATGCTTGCATCCAAGAAATCCACATGCAGAAAGCATATCAAGGACATACTTCCTCTAACAAATAAGTATCTTTCCTAGAGATCGTGATACCTCAATCCCAAGAAAGTACTTGAGTTTACCAAGATCAGTAATATGAAATTGCACACTCAATAACATCTTTAATGCTGAGATCCCTTAGTCATCGTCACCGGTAATGATCAGATCATTAACATACACAACTAGAATGATGATCTTCTCCTTTAAGTGCCTGTAGAAACTGAATGATCATTGGCACTCCTAGTCATGGTCACATTCGTGATAAGTTTGTTATTTTTATCACGGATGCTAAGAGCATGATCCTTCATGTGGACGTCGTATCCTTTCTCGAGCACCTGTCCGACACTTAGAACATTCTTTTTCATATCGGGAACATAATAAACATCGGAGATGCAGAGTTCCTGCCCATTCTTGAGTGCGAATAAGATTTTACCTTTACCTTCGATTGGCCATCGGGAGAGATCACCGAAGGTAACATGCCCATCACGCCTTTCATCAAGCTCCGCAAACAATTCTTTTCGCCCACACATATGATTGGATGCTCCCGTATCAATGAACCATGTGACGGATTCTGACGCCACCGCTCAATTGTAGGCCATCAAGAGTACTCCATCGTCTTCAGTCTTCTCCGCAAGATTCGCCTTCTCTCCGCCATTGTCGGTGTTATACCAACATTCTGCTGCATAGTGGCCATATTTTTTACAAACATGGCACTAGACTTCCGATCTGCTCCATCCATTACGACCTCGTCCGCGACCTCTACCACGACCACGACCACAACCTCGACCTCGACCTGCTCCTCGTCCACCTGATTCTCCATCAGCAGGTTCGTTGGTGGTTATTGTTAGACCACCTCTTCCTCTCCGCGTTGTGAATCTTCCTCTTTGGAAGCCGCCTCGTGATCCGTCATTCTTCAACGTCAACTTCGCTTGTAAAGCTTTCTCCAAGGACTTTCCTTCTCCTCGCTTCATAAGTCGTTGTTCATGGGCTTGTAAAGTCCCATGAGGTGCTCAACGGACATCTCTTCTAAGTCTTTGGACTCTTCGATCGCCACGGCCACAAGGTCGAACTTAGGATCGATGGATCTCAAGATCTTCTCTATGACTCGAACATCTTCCAAATTTTCTCATTTTCTCCGTATTTGATGCGTCATTGAAATGACCCTCGTGAAATAGTCGGAGATAGATTCCAAGCTTTCTTGGTGGAAGGACTCGAATTGAGCACGAAGAGCTTGTAGGCAAATTTTCTTTACCTTTTCGACGCCACCGAACGCCTTTTGGAGTAGCCCCCATGCTTCGTATGATGTCTCGGCCGGAGCGACTATCTCGAACGTGGCTTCATCAAGACCTTGATATATTATGAACAAGGCCTTCTTCTTCTTCTTCCTTTGCTCCCTCAATTCATCCTTCTTTTCTTTTGTCATCTCCGCCGTCGTTTCGGGTTCCTCGAACTCGGTCTCCACGAGCTCCCACATATCAAGCGATCCCAAAAGGGCCTTCATTTGGATACACCATCTATCGTAGTTATCCTTCGTCAATCTTGGCACTTGCATGCTTGTCGATTCCATCAAGATATTTGGACTTGGCTCTGATACCACTTGTTGGTGTATGAATGTGTGTGAGAGATGTGGAGAGGGAATGAGAGACTTGTTGTTGTCAACTCAACTTGTTGATTTCTCTTTCATTTGATCACATATATATAGGTACATAAGGAAGACCTTAGATGCTTTGTTTCCCTAAATTCATGAATCTAGTTTCTAGCAAATACATTGTAACTCTAAGTACATGAACTCACCAATGCATTGAACTTAACTAAACAAGTTTATTTCATTTTCCAACACTTCCCTCACCTCACCTAGAAACTGAGAATGCTTTTGATGATTTAATCTTTTAATTACAATACTATTATACCAAATGAAACCTTTGAGAATGTTAAATAATATTGAGAGGAAGGAAAGCAAAATACTTAATGATCACCATATCAGTTATTGTCATTTTTTTAACTGCAATTATGCCAATGGGTAGAGTTATTCTTGTTCGCAAATTCATACATACTTATATAGTACATTTTCTTCCCATGAAGGCCTAACCATTATGTATGTTCATTGCTTTCCCGGTTTGTAGGTTCATGAAGGCCATGACTGTGTCAGCACACTTGTGCGGTTTCGCCCAGTTAATTTAGTTGACGCGAAGTGGAAGACCATTTTGTATTCAATGTAATCTTGTTTTGTTACTAATTTTGTACCGTTTCCAAATTTGTGAACAATCCTTCACCTCAAGTGGAATAAAAATGAAATCCTAATTTTCAAGTTCAATTCGACAATGTATGTCAACATACTATTCACAATTTCATTTGATGTACCTGAGTATGTTTATTTTCACTGTAAATATGTCGATTAGACCTCAACTGTGCCGAATCTAAACACATATGTTAAAAAATTATTAATGAATCAAAAAATTTTAGTTAGTTCAGATGTTTTCCAATGCTAAGTGACCATACATGAATGACAAATATAATCATGTAAGCAAGATACATCAACTTGTATTGAAACACTATTTCCGTCGTTTGGATTTTAATTCACATGAGTATAAATATGGTATGTCGAAACAGTATTTATCGTGTGAACAAATCGTCATTAACAATTGGTATGTACAGTGGTAAATTTAACATTCAACATGCATAGACACTATGTTGAAGACATTATATGACAGTATGTCTTCGCATTGTCAAACCATCATTCTGTATTCTAGTACCCCAAGACAAAAGCCCTTCATCATAGTCACACATGATGACCCAACAATTTTTATATACCTACTACCGACTCTAAATGTTGTCAACCATTAATCGAAGCAATGACCTTATGTAACTATAAAGCAATGTTGATCAGTATTAACACAGTATTAACCGGTTATATACGGATTAATAGTCGCCGGTTTTCTTTTAATGGTAGTATCATAACAATAATTTATAGCACTCCAATATAGAACAACGTGCTTATATATAATTTACGTTAATATATAATTTTATCTGCGACAATAACCTAAGCATATATTGATTACTGTGTAATGATATTGTAGAAAATCTATATGTACCGAGAAAAAGCACGTGAACAAAGAAAAAGACAAATAGGATCACTGTACACTAACTTGTATAATATAAAAATGGTTGTGTGTTACATGCAGATTATTTTTAAAATCAATTAATTGGTGCAAATGGTCTAACAAATTTAAATACAGTATTGTGCAAGTCCACATTTTCATGGAGCTTATCTATAATTGAATTTAACCTGCCCCAAGTATACTCCAAAGCTCAAGCAAGATGCCTTCCTTCTAAAAGACAAGCTCGTCTTTACCAACTAAAAACTCAAAAGGTAATCATGTAATATGGTGTAACAGTATTTAACGTTTAATTTCATCCATAAACTACATATTATAGGTTTCAATCTCGCACGAGCCGTAAAAATGGATAAATATTCATGACCAATTACATGCTGATCTGGTGCGAGTGGAGAGTATATTAAGCTTTGACAACTAAGAATATTGACATGTTGGAATAACAAAGTAATGGGTGCAAGTTATATATATATATATATATACATGTTGCAGTTGTATCACAGAGTAGAGAGCAACTAAATAAGAATGGATCTCCAATTCTCATCAACCTCTTTCCCTTTCCTATGTTGTGTCATCGTCTTTACAATCTTAATGGCCGTAAAGACGCGAAACAGATCCAAATCGAACTCGAACCTTCCACCCGGGCCATGGAAACTACCCTTGATTGGAAATATGCACCAAATGATTGGTTCTCAGCTTCCCCACCACAAACTGAGAGATTTATCTCAAAAGTATGGCCCTTTGATGCATATACAACTCGGTGAGGTTTCTTCAATTGTGGTTTCTTCCTCGGAGATGGCGAAAGAAGTCATGAAAAAACACGACATTAACTTTGCATCCAGGCCATCGATACTTTCCATGGACATCGTGGCGTACGGAGGCACAGACATTGTGTGTTCACCGTATGGCGGGTACTGGAGGCAGCTTCGAAAAATCTGTACTATGGAGCTACTAAGCACACAAAGAGTTCAATCATTCCGATCCGTCCGAGAAGAAGAGGTATTGAATCTTGTAGATGAGATCTCTTCTAATCTCGGGTCGACACCGATAAATCTCAGTGAGAAATCGTTATCGTTGGGGTATGCAATCATTTCAAAGGCCACTTTTGGTAAGAAAACCAAAGAACTGGAAAGATTCAGCGTATTGGCCAAAGAAGCTTTGAGATTGGCTGGTGGTTTCCATGTGGGCGATTTGTTTCCTTCGCGTAAGTGGCTTCATTCCATCACTGGGATGAGAACTAAGCTCGAGAGGTTGCATGATGAAGCTGATAGAATACTGAGTTCTACCATCGAAGATCATATGCAGAGTAAAAAAAACAATGACGCGGCCTCACCTGAAGATTTAGTCGATGTTCTTCTCAAGTTTGTGGAGCGTGACAACGATCTCGAGTTTTCCCTAACACTGGACAACATCAAAGCAGTGATCTTTGTAAGTATTATCTCTTCTGTTATTCCTTTTAGAAGTTTAGAGTATAACTGAGCATAAGTCCATCATCATTCTTATAAGGGTTAACAGGTCTTTTGGTCCATGATATTTGACGACTTTCGAGTTTTGGTGCATGATGTTTTTTTTTTTTTTTTTTTTGCCTTTTTTGGTCTCATATGTTTACATATTTTCTAGTTTTGATCTTTCCGTTACATTTCGCCCATATTTTCCGTTAAGTAACATAGGGTGGATCATTTGACTTGCACACGTTACTTAACGGAAAATATGGACGGAATGTAACGCAAAGACCAAAACTAGAAAATATGCAAACATATATGAGACCAAAACTAGGCAAAAAAAAAACATCATGAACCGAAACCCAAAAGTCGTCAAACATTTTGGACCAAAAGACATGTTAACCCTTCTTATAAACATCAGATAGTTTGAAAGAGTTGGAACCCTATATAAGCTTAATGATCTACTCCTCCTACTACCAATTGGTTTTATAGTAAGAAACCTTGGTGGGTTTATGTAATAGGGTCAGAATGTGCAGATTTGTTGTCGTTGAAACTAGACTTTCGGTTAAGGGGTCCTCAGTAGACTATGGGTCTTGCTCAGATCACCGTTTTTTGCATAAAAAAGTGTACTCGTATGCCAAAATCCAACACTACAACCTCTCCCACGTCACTTATGTACCTATTGAGTGTGGTTTTCCCCCAAATTATATCTCCCAACAATCATTTTTTTTTAGTTTGGGTTTGGCCTCATCATAAAATGAGATGTTTGTAATTTGAAGGACATGTTCCTTGGTGGGAGCGAGACAAGCGCCACAGCGCTGGTTTGGGCTATGGCAGAGATGATGAAAAACCCGGGAATTCTAAGAAAAGCACAGAGGGAGGTGAGACACAAGTTCGACAAAAAAGGAAGAGTCGAAGAAGATGGTTTATCACAACTCCAGTACCTGCATCTAGTCATTAAAGAAACCTTAAGGCTCCACCCTCCTTCCGGTGTTATCCTTAGAGAATGCATGGAACGATGCGAGGTTGGCGGGTTCGATATCCCGGTGAAGACAAAAGTGATCGTAAATGTATGGGCGCTAGGGAGAGACCCTAAATACTGGGAAGAAGCCGAAAATTTTAACCCAGAGAGGTTTCTAGACAATGCTACAGAATTCAAGGGAAACCATTTTGAATACGTGCCGTTCGGAGCAGGGAAAAGGATGTGCCCCGGTGTGGTGTTCGGCCTTACCGGCTTAGAGTATGAACTAGCAATGTTGCTCTACCATTTTGACTGGAAACTCCCCAACGACGACAGTGTGTTAGACATGTCTGAAGATTTTGGAGGGACTGTTTCGATAAAAAATGATCTTTATTTGGTTGCCACACCTTATCGCCGACCATCCTCTTCCTAGGCTACTCCTATATATGTTTGGACTGCAACATGTTTCTTGCATTGTTGTTCACCCTCTCTACTGTAATAATGTCTTTATTTTCCTTTGTATTTCCGTTTCGATTCACTGCTTTCAAGTTTTTTTGTTATATCCGGATGAAAGCTGCTAAAACGACTGGTCATTTTGGTACCATGTGCTTAATTGCTTCTAAATTTAAATTTTGAGTCGAATACAAAAAGTAGCTTAACATATTTAATTCTGCTATGCAGTTGTTAACAAAATTTAAAGTTAAACATAAATTGTTTGTTCCATTCAAGTTTCCCGTTAAACCACAAAATATATCTTAATCATAATCTAAGAAAGTTTAAATGCTAAAAACTGGATGTTTCCTCTACGGTTGAGCATACACGAGGAGAATTTCTAGGTGATAACCACGGAAAACTCATTTCTTTGGCACATCAGGTATGGGCATCTCAACTTTGAGGCGTTGAAGTTACTGGAAAGGAACAACATAGTACGAGGCTTGCCGAAGATCGACCGTCCCAATATCGTGTGCCAAATATGTGTCATCGGAAAACAGGAAAAAAAACCATTACAGAAGTATCATTTGAAGAGAGCAAGAGGTCGTCTTGACTTTGTTCACTCAGATGTATGCGGGCCAATCACTCTCATCTCCATTGGTGTAAATAGGTAATTCTTGACATTTACTGGTGATTATAGTGGCAGGACTTGGATTTATATGATGAAGCAGAACAGCGAAGTCTTGGCGAAGTTCAAAGAGTTCGATGGAAGAAGAGATCGGATCCATTCTAAATAACAAGACTCGGGAGCTTACTACACTCCCTCGAGGTCATGATGCCATTGAAGTAAAATGGGTGTAAAAGACGAAGACAAAGGAAAATGGAGAAGTAGAGAAATACAAAGCAAGGCTAGTGGTGATGTGATACTTGAAAAAGTTCAAGATCGACTATAAAGAAGTCTTCGCACTGGTGGCTCGGCTAGAGACATTATGATTATTCAATTCACTCCCCCCACAAAAAAAAAAAGAAGTGGAGAATACTCCAAATGGACGTGAAATCAACATTCTTGAATGGGAATCTCAAAGAGGAGGTCTACGTTGAACAACCGACGGGGTTTATTGTCAAAGGCCAAGAAAACAAAGTGTATCCATTGGGAAGGGCACTTTACGGACTAAAACAAGCTCCAAGATGGTGAAATTCCAGAATTGTTGACTACTTTATTCAAAGTGCTTTTAGTCAGTGTCCGTACGAACATGTTTTTTACTCAAAGACTAACCCTCGTGGAGATGTTTTATTGTATGTTTGTATGTAGACGATTGGTGTTCACCATCAACAATGCCGCCATGATTCAAGATTTCAAACAATCCATGGAGAAGGAGTTCGAGATGACAGGCATGGACTTTATGGCTTACTTCCTCAGCATTGAAAAGCAACAATGAGAAGATGGCGTATCTCAAAAGAAATACGCACGAGATATTTTGAAGAAGTTCTTAATGGAAAACTGTTAGCCGTTCGACACACCCGTAGAGTGTGGAGTATGATTTACGAAAGAAGAAGAATGAGAGTTGGTGAATCCGACTCAATATAAGAGCCTAGTGGGATACCTACAGTACTTGATGTGTACTCGGCCTGACATACTCTTTGGAGTCGGTTTGGTTAGTAGATACATGGAGACTCTGAAAACCTCTCACGTGAAGGCAGCCAAGCGAATCCTCAAGTACGTGAAGGGAACGCTCGACTATGAGTTGTTTTATCCATCGAAAGAATACGTGGGAAGAAGCCGAAAATTTTAAACCAGAGAGGTTTCTAGACAATGCTACCGACTTTAAGGGAAACCATTTTGAATACATGTGTCGTTCAGCGCCGGGAAGAGGATGTGCCATGGTGTGGTGTTCGGCCTTACCGGCTTAGAGTATGAACTAGCGATGTTGATCTACCATTTTGACTTGAAACTCCCCAACGACGACAGTAAGTTAGACATGTCTGAAGAGTTTGAAGGGACTATTTCGATAAAAATGATCTTTATTTGGTTGCCACACCATATCTCCGACCATCCTCTTCCTAGGCTACTCCTATATATGTTTGGACTGCAACAAGTTTCGTGCATTGTTGTTCACCCTCTCTATTGTAATAATGTCTTTATTTTCCTTTGCATTTCCGTTTCGATTCACTGCTTTCAAGTTTTGTTGTTATATCCGGATGATGGCTGCTAAAACGACCGGTCATTTGTCGGTGATTTAAGTCGACGTCTAGGAGGCCTGCACGTGGAGGGTGTTGGATTACATGGCAGATTACTACGGAAACATAAACAAGGTACATGCTTGTAATCAGAATTACGCAGCGGAAGATATGCACATACCTTAAACCCTTTTTGTAGTATCCAAGGATCCTGCTGCGGGAGTTCACGACCCACCGGACGGAACCCGTAGAAGTTCTTGTTAAGGAAGTCCTACGCGCTATTGTCTCCACAGCAAAGCTTCTGATCAATTCTTGGCAGGGACGGATCTCCAGAGTGATTTGCTCCAAGCAAATTGGCACACCCCTGGTGGTGCAATATGGTTCAACCGAAACTGTGTTCTAGGGGGGAGAGTTTTCTCTCAAATCACCACTTAGGAGGAACTGTGAATTACCCCAAATAAAACCCTAACACCCTTTATTTATAGGAGGAGTAAAGTGGACAAAATTCCACTTTGCTCCTACCACAAAGTTCGGCCGGCCATGTATAAAGGAGGCCCAATATTTTGGGCCTCTCATGTCAATTGGGATTTGGGTCAAGCCCAATTTCTCTAATGTGACATTTTACCCAATTTCTTGTAAACAACAGAAGGGAGATAAAAAAAAAAGTCTATTGTAGCCTAAGAGATATGCAAGGCCATGCAGTGAGCCAACGTGACCACAAAAAGGAAGTCGAGTTGAAGAAGCAACTTGAGGAGCTTTGGATGAGGGAGGAGATATATTGGAAACAGCGATCTCGGGTTAAGTGGCTAACACATAGAGACAAGAACTCAAAATTCTTTCATTTAACCACGATCGATCGACGCCGGCGCAACAAAATCCTCAAGATATACACAAACAGTGGACGTTGGACTCAATCTGAAAGGGAGATAGGCGATGAGTTTGCAAACTACTTCGACGCATTATTTACTACACATAGTGGAAGGGCTTGGTGAAATATTCTGAACTGTGTGCCTTCAGGTATTACAAACAAAATGAATGATTGTTTAACAAGGACAGTGACGATGGAAGAGGTCAGAGGACAACTTTCCAAATGGGTGGCACAAAGGCACCAGGGCCAGACGGTTTCCCGGGACTCTTTTTTCAACGGTACTGGGGTGTTGTGGGTAAATATGTTTTCACTATGGTCAAATCCTTCCTCGCTACAGGTACGTTATCTCCAACCCTAAATTATATTGATATTGCACTCATTCCAAAGATCCCTAACCCTCACTCACCGAGCCAATTTAGACATATTAGTCTTTGTAATTTCAGTTACAAAATCATTTCGAAAGTCTTGACTAATAGACTAAAGGCTTATTTCCCAAATATTACTACCCCGTTTCAAAGTGCATTTGTGGCAGGCCGTTTAATGCAGGATAATATCATTGTCGTCCCACGAAGCTTTTCACCACTTGAGGACTCGGTCAACAAATCGTACGGAGGAATGCGCTCTTAAAATTGACATGCAAAAGGCGTACGATCGGATCGAGTGGGACTTTCTAGAGGCAATCTTGCGGAAGATGGGATTCCATGTCAAATGGATTTAGTGGATAATGGCGTGTATATCTACGGTCTCATACCAAATCTTGATTAACGGTAAGAGATCGAAGGTAATTTCACCAACAAGGGAAATTCGACAAGGCGACCCTCTATCGCCCTATCTTTTCATCCTTGTAGCGGACGTTCTCTCGAGATGACTCACGGAGGCAGTAGAATCAGAGAGCTTGGAGGGAATACGTATCAAGAGAGGATGCCCGACCATACACCACTTATTTTTCGTTGACGACTCACTTTTCTTCATGAAAGCCAATCCACAGAACATCACAAAGCTGACTGAACTCTTACAAGAGTATTGCACTGCTTCCGGGCAGGCCATCAACATCGGAAAATCTACCCTTTTCTTCGGGAAAAATACGCACCTTTCAACTATTCACGGAATCGAGGCAATTCTTGGTATAAAGGCGGAAAAAAAATCCCGGGAAATATCTTGGATTACCTACGATATGGGGTAGATCAAAAAGGGAGGCGCTGGGTTTTTTTTTAAAGGAACGGATTGCAAACAAATCTCTAGTTGGAAGTCAATGTTTCGTAGTAACGCGGGGCGGGAAATGCTCATTAAATCTGTCATTATGTCCATCCCGACATACACAATGAGCCGTTCCTTCTCCCGAAAATGTGGTGTTCTGAAATAAATGCTATGGTGGCTCGGTTCTGGTGGGGTCAAAAAGAGGGCGAAAGGAAAATTTATTGGCGAAGCTGGGAAACGTTGACAAGGGCGAAAGGCTTGGATGGTTTGGGATTCAAGGAACTTCGAGCTTTCAACTTAGCCCTACTAACCAAAATGGCGTGGCGATTGGAGCAAAACCCTGATGCATATTGGGTTAGGATTTTGAAGGGTATCAATTTCCCGAGGAAGGACTTTAGCAACAAAGGGAGGACGAGCCTCATGGGCTTGGACTACCTTGCTTGCCGGGAGAGACGTTCTAATGGAGGGTGGCCTTTGGATAGTAGGAGATGGGACAAGAATTAACGTGCAAAATCACAGATGGATTCCCACTATACCGACCCACCGTCTGAATGCATTTTCTGATAATCTCCAAAACATGCAGGTTGCTGACATTATCCAGACGGAAACAGGGACATGGGACCTAAGCCTGATACAGCATGCTATATCTCCACGTGAAGAGCAGGCAATTCGACCCATCCCGCTACGACCTGATCCTGGGAAAGACAAATTATGATTTGGCCGACCAGTAAGTCAGGGGAAGCTGCTGTCAAGAACGTGTATCAGGATATTGTATCCACCTCTGACCAAACATACATACAGAACCTGCTAACTCATTCATCCTAGAAGAAATTATGGGCAATGAAGACAATTCCAAAAGTTTTCGATTTTTCTTCTGGAGATTGAATTCAGACGCTCTACCTGTGAGGAAGGCACTGCAGAGAAGAGGAGTCAACATCGCTGCAAAATGTCCATTCTGCGACGGAGAGGAATCCATTGACCATATGCTTATTCAATGCTCATGGACACGCCTGGTATGGCTGGCAGCTCTGAACGTTCGTTTCAACAACTCTAGCTTAGAGAGCATTGCTGCATGTTTCAACGAGCTAAAAAAGATGGGTGGGCTAACGAAAAAAGAAAAGGAAGCTCGATGGTCCCTGATAGGAGTGACCTGTTAGTCTATATGGAAGGAGCATTGTAGAGCTATGTACGCAAACGAGAGCCCGAACCCATCACGAACGGCTGCACAAACGCTGAAGGAGTACTAGGAATTCTGGTCAACAACACATAACAACAACATGGCTCCTGCAAATAGAGAAGTGAACCCCCAGGCGTTGCGTTGGAAACCACCAGATATAGGTGCCATTAAAGTCAATTGTGATGCATCTTGGGAGGCACAGACAAACACAAGACAGGTGCCATTGGCCTAATAGCGAGAGACACAAATGGAAATATCGTAGGAGGAGCAAACCGATTGCTGGGAGAACTTGGCAGCTTGACTTTGGAAGCACTGGCAGTACAGGAAGCTCTACGTCTAGCTGTCCAGGAGCAATGGCCAAGAGTCGAGATCGAAACAAATGCTAGGGAGGTATTCTTATATATCCATCACATAGTTTTCACATCAACTACACTGGAGAATAGCACCCGTTGTGGAAAACATCAACTTTTTTGCGTCTCACATCCCCGAAGTTAGATGGAAAGTCATCCCCAGGCAAGCAAATGAATGTGCAAACTGGATCGCAATTCAGTCCAGAAAGAGGTCGTATATTGATATAATTGGGTCATGCAACCCCCGCCCTCTCTTTTATGCTTAATTAATAAGGATCGGGAATTTATCCCGCCATGATGTAATCGACTTTCCCCTCATCCACGGGCTTTAACATGTAATACCAAATTACCATGTATGTATTATATAATATTAGTTATTAACGCGTGCGTTGCACGCGCATCGATCATTTAAATTTCAAGATATATAATCTATCTTAAGTTTACTAATATTTATAATTAATCAAAGTAAAATATGGGCAAGTTGATTCGTTGTGAGAAACGAATCTATGTGATAGAAAAGAGCGACATAACGTAATTCAAAACATGAGAAAGAGAAGAGGATAATTAAGTAAAAAATTAACTAATGTCTTCAGTTACGGTACTAAGTTAGTCTTATAATTAGATATATAAAGGAGTTGGGGCGAGCATTACGTTAGTCATTAACGGCTCAATTGTATCTAACTCATCAACTTGAGGTGTCAAGAATGTAAACTTGTTGTTAACTACTTAGAGTCATCAATGGACAAATTTGACCTATACAAACGTAATTATATACAATATCACAATACCAACAAAATATGATTTAACAATAAAGATAAAATTAAATCACAAAAATATAAAGTTTAGAGTTGAATTTACAAAAATATTTAGTTAACATTAATTAGGTTGTACACAATGTGATTGATTAACAAATAGAAGAACTAAATTAATAGTTTGTGTTCATAAATATTGGACGATGAGTAAAATGTTATTTGTACGAGGTCAAACTTCAAGAATCACATTTCACCCATATTTTGACTTGTTATATATATAATTTGGTAAATGGCTGATCTATGTGATAGAAAAATCTCAACAGGCGGAACATATATCACTTGATCTATATAATTCGTTGAATAATTTTTTTTTACATGTATCCGAAATTTGAACGGAATGAGTATGATAGGGCTGACTTAAATTGATATGAATATTGAATTGTAAGTTAATTATAATAACTATGACATGCCGACTAAGCGACCTTAAAAAAAAAAATTTAAATAATGATTTAGTAATAATATTAAAGATAAATAAATGTTATTATTAATTTGATAAAATATATGAATTAAATATAATATATTTTTTGTTAATAAAATGAAAAGGTGCCAAAGATGTCTATTGGGGGTGAGGACCCAACACAAATAATATATTTGTATATAAATAATATGTGTTTATATATTAAGAACCTATATAGTTCACTCTTCTTATAATACTAGCTATAGTGGCCGAAAAAAGTCGTCAAGTTATGATTGGAAATAAATTTGAAGAAGAGCGCCGCAGCTACTTAAAGACACGCACAATATGAAAGCAACTAAACATACAGAAGCAGAAGCAAGCATGAAACACAATAAGAATGCCGCTATTTACAGTAACATACAGAAGCAAGCAAGCATGAAACACAATATGAATGCCCGCTAGTTACAGTAACATACAGAAGCAAGCATGAAACGCTATATTAATTAGAAAGATGATGGTTGTTGATAAGGTGTTGGAATCAAGTAAAGATCATTTTTTAACGAAACAGCCGCCCCAAACTCTTCGGTCACATCCAATTCTTTATCATTGGGGAGCTTCCAGTCGAAATGGTAGAGCAGCATTGCCAGTTGAGACTCTACGTTGGTAATGCCGAACACCATTCCGGGGCACATCCTCCTTCCGACACCGAATGGTATGTACTCGAAATGGTTCCCCTTGAAGTCTAAAACACTGTTTAGAAACCTCTATGGATAAAACTTTTCGGGTTCTTTCCAATACTTAGGATCTCTTCCTATCGACCATGCATTTACAATCAATCTGGTATTGGGAAGAATTTCAAACCCACCAACCTCGCATCGTTCTCTGCATTGTCTAGGGGGAAGCAGAGGACTGGGTGGGTGGAATCTTAGAGTTTCTTTAATCACCAATTGCAGGTATTGGAGTTGTGGTAAATCATCTTCTTCAACTCTTCCTGTTTTATTAAACTTTTGTCTCACCTCGCTTTGTGCTTTGTTGAGGATTCTCTGGTTTTTCATCATCTCTACCATAGCCCAAACCACCGTCGTCGCACCTGTCTCGCTCCCACCAGTGAACATGTCCTTCATATTATAAACCCCCCCCCCCCCCCCCCCCGAAACTCATACCATCATTCGTCAAATTTAACAGAAAAAACGGACAGAGAATAAAAAAGGTAACGAAAACGAAACCTAAAGCAAAATTGTGCAAATGTGGAATACGTAAAAGTAACAATTTAAACATGTTTTGCAAACTGGGTAGTGCAATTAGCTAGGTTAATTAGTAGTTACAATGATCACGGCTTTGACGTTGTCTAGGGTTAGGGAAAACCCGAGATCGTCACGACCCACAAACTTGAGTAGAACATCCACCAAATCTTCTTCACCCACAGCCTTATTTTTTCTATTTTGGATATGATCTTCAACAATATCACTGAGTATTTGATCAGCCTCGCGGTGCAGCTTCTCGAGCTTAGACTTGATCCCGGTGATGACATGAAGCCATTTATGTGATGGAAACACATCCCCGATATTGAAACCCGCTGCTAACTTTACAACTTGTTTTGCAATTAAGGTGAACCTGTCGTGGTCTTTGCTTTTCTTACCAAAAGCCATCCTCGAAGTGGTTTCGTATCCGAGTGAGTATAGTTTCTCACTAAGATTTACGGGTAATCCAGTCGGATTGGAAGAGATGGAATCTACAAGATCCGACAACGCTTCTTCTCTCACCGGTCGAAACGACTGGACTCTTGGTTTGCCTAAGAGCTCCAAAGTACAAACTTTCCGAAGCTGCCTCCAGAAGTCGCCGTAGGGTGCAAACGCCATATCATTGCCTCCGTAAATAAGGATCTCTCCGACTAGCAGAAGCGTGTTGGTGTATGAATGTGTGTGAGAGATGTGGAGAGGGAATAAGAGACTTGTTGTTATCAACTCAACTTGTTGATTTCACCTTCATTTGATCACATATTTATAGGTACATATGGAAGACCTTAGATGCTTTGTATTCCTAAATGCATGAACTTAGTTTCTAGCAAATACATTGTAACTCTAAGTACATGAACCACCTAATACTTTGAACCTAACAAGTTTATTTTTCCAACATCCCCCCTTAAACTTGTTTCTTCCGTTGTCTTCCGCACGATGTTCATGACTCCTCCTTGTAACTTGTCTGGTCTTGTGCTTATCTTTTTCATAACCACTCGAGTATTCTTGGTGGTCTTTTCCAGATTGTCTTTGTCGACAACTCGTACTCCATCTCTGTCTTCGCACTCCACGATCCTTGAATCTTCTATGCGTTGTCGTCTTTTTCTTTCTCCACATAGTCTCTTTGACTTTACATCCTGCAGAGAGACATAGATTACCATACAATTCTTCATCATCATTCACTTCAACGACCTGCGCGGAATTGTATACGTCTCGGATCCGCCTTGTCCTCAGCACTGGTGATTCACTCGAGTCGTCTTCTTCTTGATGAGTAGCAACATGCGGGGGTGATACTGGTTCTTGAACCTCAACACGCTGGACTTCTTTTGTTTGAGGCTCTTCTACTTCAATAACGTTCTTTGGTTGGTCATTATTAATCTCCCAGCTCCATGCTTGTCCTTCGTCGAAATCAACATCTCTTGAGATCACAACCCTCTTTGTGATGGGATTGTATAACTTGTAGCCGCTTGAATTCTCGTCATATCCGAGCATGACGCACTTCTGGTTTCCTTGCAATTTTGCATATGCCACGCACCCGAAAACTCGAAGATGATCGATGCACGGCTTCTTCTTACTCCATGCCTCCTCCGGTGTCATGTCACCAATTCGCTTTGTCGGAAACCTGTTAAGCAAATAAACTGCAGTAGCAACAGCGTCTCCCCAAAATTCTTTCGGTACATCTCTCTCCTTCAACATGCACCGAACTAAATTCAAGATCGTCCGGTTCTTCCTCTCGGAGACTCCATTTTGTTGTGGGGTTTGCGGCATGGTGAGTTGATGCACGATCCCGTTCTCTTTGCAAAACTTATCAAACTCGCGTGAAGTGTACTCGCCTCCTCGGTCGGTCCGCAAGCACTTCAGATGACGGCCGCTTTGCTTTTCGACCATGTTCTTGAACTCCTTGAATTTCGTCAAGACTTCGCTCTTCTGTTTCATCATATAAATCCAAGTCTTTCCACTATAATCATCGGTAAAGGTCAAGAAATACCTATTTCCGCCAATGGACATGGGCTTGATCGGTCCGCACACATCAGAATGGACTAAGTCGAGACGGCCGGTTGCTCTCCTCGATGGATATTTCTTGAATGGTCTTCTTTCTTGCTTTCCGACGACACAAGTTTCGCATACACCATTGGGACGATCGATCTTTGGCACGCCTCGTACCATGTTCTTCTTCTCCAATAATTCAAGCGCCGCGAAATTCAGATGGCCATACCGAAGATGCCAAAGAGTGGAGTTATTAATGGATGTCACCTTCAAACAATTCTGCTCATTGATCTTTAACTCCAATGGGAACATTCGATTCTTCGTCATGGCTACATTCGTGATAACATTATTGTTATTATCACGGATTGTGGGTGTATTCTCCTTCATCCGAACGTCGTATCCCTTCTCGAGCAATTGTCCGACACTTAAAATATTGTTCTTCATGTCGGGAACAAAATAAACATTTGTGATGCACAACTTTCGTCCGTTCTTGAGTTCAAAGAGAACTTTACCTTTCCCTTTGATTGGATGTTGAGAAAGATCGCCAAAGGTGATGTGACCACCGTGTCTTTCATCGAGCTCCGCGAAGAACTCCTTTCTTCCGCACATGTGGTTGGATGCTCCCGTGTCGACGAACCATGTGTTGGACTCCGACTTCTCCACTTGATTGTATGCCATCAAAAGAACTCCATCGTCGTCAATCTTCTCCACGAAGTTCGCATTCTCTTCCTCAAAGTCGGTGTTATACCAACACTTCGCTGCATAATGGCCGTATTTTTTGCACACGTAGCATTGAACTCCCGATTTGTTCCATCCACCACGACCTCGTCCGCGACCGCGTCCACGACCGCGACCTCTTCCTCGATCTCCTTCTTGAATCGACGCTCCATCATCGTAGGCTTCGTTGGTGGTTGATTTACTTCTTCCTCCTCGTGGTGTGAATCTTCCTCTTTGGAAGCCGCTTCGTGATCCGTCATTCTTCAACGTCAACTTCGCTTGTAAAGCTTGCTCCAAGGACTTTCCTTCTCCTCGCTTCATAAGTCGTTGTTCATGGGCTTGTAGAGAACCCATGAGTTGCTCAACGGACATCTCTTCTAAGTCTTTGGACTCTTCGATCGCCACGGCCACAAGGTCGAACTTAGGATCGATGGATCTCAAGATCTTCTCTATGACTCGAACATCTTCCAAATTTTCTCCATTTCTCCGCATTTGATGCGTGATTGAAATGACCCTCGTGAAATAGTCGGAGATAGATTCCGAGCTTTCTTGGTGGAGGGACTCGAATTGAGCACGAAGAGCTTGTAGGCGAATTTTCTTTACCTTTTCAACGCCACCGAACGCCTTTTGGAGTATTCCCCATGCTTCGTATGATGTCTCGGCCGGAGCGACTATCTCGAACGTGGCTTCATCAAGACCTTGATATATTGTGAACAAGGCCTTCTTCTCCTTCTTCCGTTGCTCCCTCAATTCATCTTTCTCCTCTTTTGTCATCTCCGCCGTCGCTTCGGGTTCCTCGAACTCGGTCTCCACGAGCTCCCACACGTCAAGCGATCCCAAAAGGGCCTTCATTTGGATGCACCATCTATCGTAGTTGTCTTTCGTCAATCTTGGCACTTGCATGCTTGTCGATGCCATCACGATCTTTGAACTTGGCTCTGATACCACTTGTTGGTGTCTGAATGTGTGTGAGAGATGTGGAGAGGGAATAAGAGACTTGTTGTTATCAACTCAACTTGTTGATTTCACCTTCATTTGATCACATATTTATAGGTACATATGGAAGACCTTAGATGCTTTGTATTCCTAAATGCATGAACTTAGTTTCTAGCAAATACATTGTAACTCTAAGTACATGAACCACCTAATACTTTGAACCTAACAAGTTTATTTTTCCAACAAAGCGGCCTGTCGGAAAAGTTAACGTCGTGTGCTTTGAACACTTCTTTCACCATCTCCGATGAAGAAACCACAACTACAGAGACCTCACCAAGTTTTATATGCATCAAAGGGCCGTACTTTCGAGCTAAATCTCTCAGTTTGTGGTGTGGAAGCTGAGAACCGGCCATTTGGTGCATATTTCCGATCAATGGTAGTTTCCATGGCCCGGGAGGAAGGTTCGGGTTCGATTTATTGGATGTTTTTCCCATCATCTTCGCGACTATCAAGATCGTAAAGACGAGGATAAAAAATAGGAGGGAAAAGGAGAATGAGATCAGTTGGAGCTCCATTCTTAATAAGTTGCTATGTATTGACTACAACTGTGTGATACTACTGCAACATGTATATATATAGAACTAGCACCCATTACTTTGTTATTCCCACATGACGAGATGTCCAAATCAGAGCCTAATATAATATCTACTTGCACCGAATCAGTCCGTAATTAATAATATGAATATTTATCAATTCTCCTAGCTCATGCGAGATTTAAACTTGAAATATTCAGTTAATGAATGAAATGAAACACTAAAAAACGGCACACAATATATTACATCTATAAACACGATGAGCGTTTGAGTAGTGTTTATTTTCGCGGGGTGATTCTAGGTTGGGCTTCGTCAAGAGGGCAGCACCCGTAGCATGTTCGCTCCGTAAAAGGTAAGATGTTGCTCATAAATATTTAGGTAGCTTCTGAGTAGTTGATGAAGACGAACTTGTCTTTTAAAAGGATAGCGTATTTTAGTATAATTTTCAACGCATCAATTCAGCTTATAAATGTAACTTGATAATTATAAATATTTATATGATCCGTACTTGTGAGGAAGTTAAACATGAAAATATCTGGTTAATGTATATATAAAATTATTAAATGCGCTAAATTGATACATCATATATATAATTGATTGATGAAGACGATCTTGTCCTTTTTGGAAGGAAAAAGATCTTGCTTAAGCTTTTGTGTATATTATAATACTTGGGGTCAGGTTGGATTCCATCATATCTATGAATACGTGGACTTGCATGATAATGTATTTAAATTTGTTAGACCATTTGCACCAACTAATTGATTTTAAAAATTATCTGTATGTAACAAACACATGACACAACCCTTTTTATATTATTATACAAGTTAGTGTATAGTGATCGTATTTGTCTTTTTGTATTTTTTTTAAATGTTCACGTGTTTTTTCTCCACTGTATATTATTACACACTAATCAATATATGCTCACTTTATCTATATATATAATAAGGCAAGAGGAGTGAGGTAGGGAGGTGTGTGATTTTGCCACGTCAGCATAAGAGAGGGACTCTGCTTTCGCCACATCAGCATGTTGTCCGGTCCGGTCCAGTCTGCTCTGCTCCGGTTTACTCGCCTTGACCTCTTCTCTCCCTAATTAATTCTTCCTAAACGTTTCGTCATTGATGACCCTAATTAATACCCCATCATCCAACTCCAAACTCTCCCCCGCGACCCGCCCTTCCTGGCTCTTCTCTTCCGCTCCCTATAGCCATGTCTGTTTCATTCTTCTATTCAGCAATTGATGATCTTTGGCTCTTCGGATCGCTCACTCAGAGATACGCCTCTCTCTCTGATCATCTCCGGAAGCAAGGTTTGCTTTAAGAAAGAAGGATCGACATGGAGCTGATTGACCTAGCGAGGCCGCTGGTGGAGGCAAGGTTGCTTTACGACGATCTAATGTTCCAATTGCAACTCCCAATCTTTGTTAAATATTATCATTGTGCTAAGAATTGGGAGCTCATTGTTTATGAATCAATTTCATTTATCCGGGTTCTGAACTGGCACTCGAATCCAACTCAACACTGAACAGCCAAATTCTTGCAGAGGTAGTGCAGTGCATAGAGTCCATTTGTGGCATCAAATATGGCCGGTGGAAAACTTCCCTCACTGCAAAACGATCAAATATGGCATAGAGTCCATTCTGTGAAATTAGACATGGATTCGATGTTAAACTACGTTTCTCAACTAGGAGGGTTGATAGACTCTGGATTAAGTTGGCAGTGTGGGAGAACTTGACTGGTTTGGATTAAAGGTAATTTCTCACGTGGCACTACCACTTCTTAAATGTCTAATTATCTCTCATGTTAATCTCTCATTGTGTGTTTCTAATGATTTATGTATAAGTTTTGGAAGTGCTTTGTGAAGAAACAACCTTCTATATTGTTTGGAATTCTTAAATTGGTTTTACTGGCATGTTGTTCATACATATTTGTTGTCCATTTGGTTTTCAGGAATGATAATTTAATTCTCACGTTGTTTAGGAATGAGATAACTCTTATATATATTTTTGAAAGTTTAGAAATTGTTTCAGACTATCCTCTGAGTTCAATGCCAATAATATCCGTGACACCTTCAAGATTATGATCTAGATGGGGCCGTGTTGATGTTCAGCGGTCAAATGCCTGTCATCAAGGTCCGATCCTTCGCAGATTTCGTATTCAGTATTTCAATTTTTTATTTTGCTTATGAATTCGAAGATTCTGGAACTAAGAAATTGCTTTTCAACTGTAGGTGGGGAGGATGGCTGGTCAATTTGTGAAACCCAGATCTGACGCATTTGCAGAGAAGAACGGCGTGAAGCTGCCTAGCTACAGATAAGACAATATCAATGGAGACGCGTTTGAAGGGAAGTCGAGAATCATTGCTCTCCAGTAAAACTTTTCTGCTCTCTCATGAATGCAATTAAGATTTATGGAGCTCTCTAACATTGATTTGCAGACAGACAAGCCCGGAGAGACTGGCTAATCGGCGGCGGTGCTAGCGGCGGACCCGAGGTCGAAGATGGTAATGTTACTGCTTTCATTTTGTTGGTGCATGTGGAGGCTTTTTCATTCATAGAAGGTCGGTGACGAAGGCGGTGGCAGCTCCATCTATGGTGGCTCTTCGAACTCTCGATATCTCCATAGATTTAAGGTGAACTTTCTCTTACACTCTTTGAAATAGAAATTTCCCACCTGAAAATTGGTTCAGATTTGATCTGCTATAGTTGGTTTTAGGAGGTTCTCATAGTATTTTAAATATTTCATTAGATGGGGAACCTGATGTTTAGGTGTGATGACTTAATCAAATGAAATTTGTGTTTGTATCAAATCTTTACACTTGAAGTGTAAGATATTTCTTATGTAGGTTTGCAGCAGCCACGCCTAGCCATTATCTCTACTTTGTTACATGTTATTTTACTTTGAAACAGTATTTATTCTCAACAAGAAATACTCTATGTTTTGGAGTGACTAAGAGTATCTATCTGTTTATTCATAGTTGTTTAATTGATTCAATAGGTTTTCGATTTTGACTTATGTTGTTAGTTCAATATGTGGTAACATTTTAGGTTCAAGAGTTGCAACTGTATTTCTCTAATTTGGACTGACAGGCTGCTGATAGCAAGATAACTGTTCTTTGCAAAGTTGAGTTTTATAATCAGTTCCTTTTTTTTTTAGCAGCTCATGTATTTGTTGATGTATTTTTGTGTTTTATAGGAAGATGCAGAAGCTAAAACGGTTGGACCTGAGAGTAGCATAGAAAACTATGGCGGATGAATCGGTGTTCTGATCAGTTAGCACATTATATATCTAATTAGCCAGCAAACGTGTCTTACTTTAGCTCTACACTTTTAGAGGAGATGTTCCTGATCTTGCCTGTGGCAAGGTAACTAATATTTTAATATATTTGATTCAAATTATAAACATAATGGAGTAACTTACAGCAACAAATAAATATTCTTGATGGTTGAACATGGATGGATTAGCATAAACTTCAAATTGAACATGGTTTAGCTGGTGTTTACTTGGAGCAGGTGTTTATATCCCTTAGTCGTCATTCACAAAATTTTAATTTGTCCAAATTATAGTTTAATTACTTAAAGAGCTAAGTTAACCGCATGGGTCACGCGTGAACATAACAGAAAATATGTGTCACTTATTAATATGAATAGCAAGCTATTTAACCCTATATCCTAGAAAGTGAATTATAGTTAATAATTTATCTTTTTTTCCCTCGACATTCACATTTTTTATAATCTACATCATTTGTTACTTTTAATATTTACGTAAATGTTCAAATTTATTGTTTAGCAGACCGCCCTGCGCGTAGCGTAGGGTCAGCACCTAGTTATATATAACGTAAATAATATGTGTACGTCGTTAATATTGGAGTGCTATATATATATACTAATTCTTTAACCGCGCACTGCGCTGGTAATTTTCTATTTTATTACTCATATTGCGTTAAGTAAGAAAATAAATTTGAAAATTTAAATTTATTTCTAATTAAAATAGATTATTATTGAATTCATATAATTAAGCGCACCCTCTAAAATATTTTAGAAAAAATGTAATAACCTTTAGCTGACCTTAAATAAGCACAAATCTTAGGAAAAACAGTATGCACTGCTCAGTAGCTGGTATGCACATGCGAATTTCATCGTTGGACTTTAACTGAGCCGAATCTAATTGTCGAATGTCAAAACAGTCTATAACGTGTAAACAACTCCTTATTAGTAATGGGCATGTGTATTGGTAAATTGAACATCAACATGGTAATAAACACCAATATTTGAATTCACATAACACTGACTCGCCAGAATACCTTTTGGCATCGGCTGCAGGGTTGTTAATTGTCGACAACGAATATTCGTACATGTCTCCCGTAGTTGTATTTCGATTGGAAGTCCGAACAACGAAACACGACATACTGCAGTGACCTTATGCAACTGCAATGGAAGGTTTCAGAACTAACGAAATGTGTGACTAAAACTATGTAATTAGCGTTTACCTAATGGTACTCTAAACAATTTCATCGGAAACATAAACTCAGCTGCTAAACACGCATATTCAGAACCAACTGTTTACAGCTCCCTAGGACAGCTTTAGCACTGGCCAGTTGGATTCCAGAGGGCGGCAGCACAACCTCCCCATCCATATATCGGTAGGACATCGGTCGGGAAATTTAACTACGGATTTAATGTACCTTTCTCGTCTCTACGGAGATTTCCCGTAGGCAAAGTTTCTCGACCAATTTTTCCTGTCAGGAACGTTTCCGACCGAGTTCCCTCGTTTTACTACAAGCCATTTCCGACGGAAAACAGACGTAACAGGCCATCTCCAGCAGGTTTTCGATCGATTTCGACTCTAGGAGAGCGGTTATTTTCTTGTAGTGTCACAACCTCAACGTTCGGAATCGATAAAAGATACTCCAAGTCAATGGGCTTCTTCCAACCTACGAAATAAAGTTAAGTAAATGTAAAACATACATTTGGCTTGGGGGTAAATGATGGATATACACCTAATTGCAACATCAATCGACCCACTAACGAAACAACCCGACACTAAGTTAGACATCGCCAACAGATTCGAATACGGAAAGGTACTGATGGATATACACCCGACTGGACCTCATTAAGGCTCGAGTTGGTCGCATCGTCGACCCCGAACATGGTAAGGGGCTAAGGCCTTTATTTTTCACGCATTAGTCCTCCTGAGCGGACTAGTTCGTTGTCGAAAACACAAAACTAGTCTGGTGCCACGGAGCTGACGCGTCCCGCGTCCGGCCCCTAACGCTTGGGTGACTGACACGCGGGTTACTCCTATCTACGATACAACCCTTTTTTACACGGGTCTCACCCGTAAATGTGGGCCCCTCCAGTGCCAATATCCCAACCTCTATAAATAGGGGTAGGTATTCTTCATTTACAACTTGATCTCCAATTTGAATGCTTGAGCTTTGCCTTCTCTCTAACTTTATCTCTCTTAAAACCGAACTCATTAAGGAATCGGAGAGGGTTCGCCGAACACCCCCGGCTTAACCCTTGTGCAGGTAAGCTTGGAGCGAACTGAAGGAAGGTAACCCGAAACGAAAGGAACACGACTAGACGCAAGGCCGCCAGGATCGGAACCCCGAAGAGCTTGTCCCATCAATGGCGCTGTCTACACAATTCGAAAAAAAAGTTATTACAAGCAAACCATGAGCACGAACAATAGTACTCCGCCACCCCCCAAAAAATCGGTGGTCGAGTATCCAACACTAAAGAAAGGGAAATCAGTGTTACGAACAAAGAAAAACGTCATTGACAGAAAATGCGGAATCCTCAAAGCGAGTGCACCTCCAGGTGTCCGCACCGCCAAGCGAGGGAACCATCAAGTGCCGACACCGCCAAGCGCACGCGCCTCAAAACAAGCGCACACCTCGAAGTGGCTATCACGTCCGCACATCGCGAAGCGGCCATCACGTCCGCACGTCGCGAAGCGGCTATCATGCCCGTGTATTACTAGGTGGTTATCATGTCCACACACTTCGAAGCGGCTATCATGTCTGAACATTACGAAGCGTCTATCATGTCTGTGTATTACCAAATGACTATCACATCTGCACACCGCAAAGAGACTATTACGTATGCACGTCGCGAAGCGGCTATCATCAACGCACATTGCTAAGTTTCTATCACGTCCACGCCCCTCGGAGTGGCTATCATGTCCGCATATCGAATAAAGACTATCATAGAAAGGAGTGCTACTCAATGACACTGTGGTATGACAAAGTAAAGATAAGTAATGGAGTGCAATGCGGTGCTACTCCGTCGCCACTATAACTGGCAAGGCCTGTCGCGCCTACCTCGAGACGTATCCTCAACGTCATCTTCTACTACACTCTCAATGGGCTTCTTCCAATCTACGAAATAAAGTTAAGTAAATGTAAAACATACACTTGGTATGGTGGTAAATGATGGATATACACCTAATTGCAACACCAATCGACCCACTAACGATACAACCCGACATTAAGTTAGACATCGCCAATGGTTCCGACTACGGAAAGGTAAGAACAAAGTTACGAGGAAACAAGAACCAACTCATTCTTTCCATACTCATTCTTCATAATTTCATACGCGTTCTACATTATCTTTATCGTGTTCTTCCTCAAATTTATGAAGTCTTTCATAAAAAAGAAAATTAAAAAAAAAAATCGAATATCGAGTTCGATGTTGTCCTCTACGTATTTGGTATAACTCACCATTCTATATATATTATATATATATGCTTCATTTCATTTTCCTAGTTTCCATTATTAGATAAGATAGTGGAACAAAGACAAACGCATCTACTGAAAAGTTCCATAATAGAAGAACGGAGACAAACGTACGTAGAAAAGATTCTCCTACAGTTAAGAGGAACTCATTTACGGGCACCCGTAATGTCAAATTATTTTAAGATTATAAATAATGTTAGTCAAGTGCTGTAATATTAGTGATGGCTCTCTTTTTTAAACATAGAGGAGAGGAATAACCCAGTTGCGCAACAAGTGAAAAACAAGGGTACAGATTTCATTCACAAACTAATTAAATACATATTATTAAATTATCCACTCCACATTTCATGAAGCTATTGGATGGAATCTGACCTGCCCCCCAACTATACTCAAAAGCTCAAGATGCTTTCCTTCTAAAAGACAAATGCATCTTCACTATCGGAATGCATCAATATGAATGATAACCAAGTAACTGGTGCAAGATATATATATATTATTATATAAATCCAAGTTTATATATATGTATCACACACACTATAGTAGCCAATACAGAACAACTAAATTAGATACAATGGAGCTACAATTGATCTCATCATCCTTCCCTCTCCTATTTTGTGTCCTCTCCATCTTTACGATCTTAATGGTTGAAAAGATGAGAAAACGATCCAAATCAAACCCGAACCTCCCCCCCGGTCCACGAAAACTACCCTTCATTGGGAATTTGCACCAAATGGCTGGTTCTCTTCCCCATCATAAACTGAGAGATTTAGCTCAAAAGTATGGGCCTTTGATGCATTTACAACTCGGCGAGGTTTCTTCAGTTGTGGTTTCTTCACCGGAGATGGCCAGAGAGATTATGAAGAAACACGACCTTAAGATTGCCGACAGGCCGCCTATTCTAGCTACGGAGATTATTGCCTACGGTAGCACAAACTTGGCGTTTTCACGCTACGGCGACTATTGGAGGCAGCTTCGGAGAATTTGCACTTTGGAGCTCTTAAGCACACGAAGAGTCCAGTCATTTCATGCGGTCAGAGAAGAAGAGATGTCGGATCTTGTAGATTGGATCTCTTCCAATGCCGGGATACCGGTAAATCTTAGTGAGAAATTGTTCTCGCTGGGATACGACACCACTTCGAGGACGGCTTTCGGTAAGAAAACCAAAGACCAGGACAAGTTCAACTTAGTTGCTAAAAAAGTTATAAAGTTGGCAGCGGGTTTCAATATAGGGGATGTGTTTCCTTCACATAAATGGCTTCATGTAATCACCGGAATGAAGCCTAAGCTAGAGAGGCTGCATCACGAATCCAATAGAATACTGAGTGATATAATTGAAGATCATATGCAGAGTAGAAAAAACAAGATGGTAAGTGACGATGATGACGCCGCGGTACCTGAAGATCTCGTCGATGTTCTTCTCAAGTTTGTAGAGCGTGACGATCTCGGGTTTTCCCTAACTCTAGACAACATCAAAGCAGTGATCCTTGTAAGTATGATTTCATCCTTGTAAGCACAGAAATCTCTCAATCATATATTTAGATGTTTATTTGTGCTTTATCGAGGATTCTCCGGTTCGATCAATTCGACCTACGTCCATTAGCAATGGCGGCTGCCGATTTTATGGATGTCTCTAGGGTTTACATTTTTCAAAGAATAAATCCCCTAAACAGCAATAATCATGATCCATAAATTAATCATGTTGGTTTTGTTGGGCTAGACTCCGCCCACTGTGGAAATTTAACGATATACTAATTATACAAGGGGCTTTTTCTTTCATTTGAAGGACATGTTCATCGGTGGGAGCGAGACATCTGCCACAACGGTGGGTTGGGCTATGGCAGAGATGATGAAAAATACGAGAATTCTCAACAAAGCACAAAGTGAGGTTAGACAAAAGTTTAATAAAACAGGAAGAGTTGAAGAAGATGATTTACCACAACTCCAGTACCTGCAATTAGTGATTAAAGAAACCCTAAGGCTCCACCCACCTCTTGTTCTACTTCTACCTAGAGAATGCAATGAACAATGCGAGGTTGGTGGGTTCGAAATTCCTTCTAAGACCAAAGTGATTATAAATGGATGGGCGATAGGAAGAGACCCCAAGTATTGGAAAGAAGCCGAAACGTTTTATCCAGAGAGGTTTTTAGATGGTCATATAGACTTCAAAGGAAATCATTTCGAGTACATACCATTTGGTGCCGGAAGGAGGATGTGCCCCGGAGTGGTGTTCGGCCTTACAAACACAGAGTATCAACTGGCAAAGTTGCTCTACCATTTCGACTGGAAACTCCCCAATGAAGAATTGGATATGACTGAAGAGTTTGGGGCGACTGTTTCGTTAAAAAATGATCTTTACTTGATTCCGACGCCTTATCAACCACCGTCCACGTCTTTCTAAGCTACCCCAAATGTAATGGATTCTTAATTAGTTGTCTTACTTGTTGGAGTTGTAGTCGAATATCGAAGCTTGAAGATGAAGAAAAGTTAGTAATTTAGTTGTTGTCAAGAATCTAAACCAGTTGGTGTGAGGCTGTTAACATCCAATTGTTATATATACTCGAAAGCTCAGACAAAAGATGCTTTCCTTCTAAAAGACAACTTCGTCTTCATCACTAGTTCAGAGTGTAATTTCATCTACCAATTAGATATTTCAACTTTAAATCTCGCACTAGCTTTGTGAATAGATAAATATTCATAACAATCAGACCGACCTAATACGAGCGGGGATTATAACCAGACGTTAAACAGCACTTCCAATTTCACCGCATGGTGATCTCGGGTTTTCCCTAACCCTGGACAACATCAAAGCAGTGATCCTTGTAAGTATAATCATCATAGGGTTTTTTTTTTTTTTGCTGTTGAGTTTTAGATCTTGACTTGATTATCCAATTGGGAAAATAATTGTTAAGTTTTTGGATATAATTTTATCCTCCACAACTATATATATATATATAGTGAAATATTCTTTGTAGAAGCTGTGTGACATAGAGAGACAATCAACAAAATCGACTATCGCCATTGCCGTGAATGTAGGTCGAATTAACCGAACCACATAAAATCGTGTTTTCTCTAGTGCTCTCTTTCTTAATCGTTTTTTAATGTCGAGAGGATCAATCTAACAGTTTTTATTTCTATTAAAAGGACATGTTCATTGGTGGGAGTGAGACAAATGCGACAACGCAGAGATGATAAAAAATCGGAGAATCCTCGATAAAGCACAAACCGAGACAAAAGTTTAGTGATAGGGGGAGAGTTTAAGAAGATAGTTTACCACAAAGTAGTAGTAGAGACTAGATATATAGATATTAAAAACATTACAATAGTGAAATTGACAATGAAAAATTACAACAATGGAGAAAAGACGCATGAAAGTTGAGAGAGCCTAGAAAAAGTTTGGTCGTCGATAAGGCGTTGGAATCAAGTAAAGGTCATTTCTTCTAGGAACACTCGTCCCAAAATCTTCAGTCATGTCTAACTCTTGATTATTACAGGGGATTTTCCAATCAAAATGGTAGAGCAACATTGCAAGTTGATATTCCACAGTAGCATGTCCAAACACCACTCCTGGGCATATCCTCCTTCCAGCACCAAACGGTATGTACTCGAAATGGTTTCCTGTAAAGTCGATACGACTATCCAAAAACCTGTCTGGATCGAACTTTTCGGGTTCTTTCCAATACTTGGGATCTCTTCCTATCGCCCACGCATTAATGATCACTTTAGTTTTCGAAGGGATTTCGAACCCGCCAATCTCGCATCGTTCCTAGATTCTCTTGGGACAAGCAGAACAAGAGGAGGGTGGAGTCTTAGGGTTTCTTTAATGATGAATTGCAAGTATTGGAGCTCTGATAAACCACCCTCTTCTACCTTTATCTTTCCAAACTTGTTTCTTACCTCAACTTGTGCTTTGTTGAGTATTTTAGGGTTTTTCATCATCTCCGCCATGGCCCAACCGACGAGTGTCGCAGTTGTCTCGGCCCCTCCGATGAACATGTCCTTCAAATTAATTACAAACATCCATTTAATTCATGACATCAGTGATGAATCCAGGACCTAGAGGTTAGTGGGTGCACAATAATCATTATACACGCTAAAAAGTCGGTTGGATCAAAGATTATTTCGGATTGAATGAATAACATTTTTTCTTCTATAATACCTTCTTTGCAGACTAAACGAAACTTGACAATGTCTTTGGTTTCTTTACCCAAAGCCACCCTCGAAATGGTTTGCATATCCCAATGAGAAGAGTTTCTCACTGAGATTTATCGGTGTCGACCCATCAACAACAGGAGATCCAATCTACAAGATTCAACATCTCTTCTTCTCGAAATGACCGAAATGAATGCACCCTTCGTGTGCTTAGTAGCTCCAGTGTACAAATTTTCCGAAGCTGCCTCCAGTACTTGCCATAGGGTGACAACACAATGTCTGTCGCTCCATAGGCAATGATTTCTGCCGCTAGTAGAGGCGGCCGGTAGGCGAAGTTAATGTCGTGTTTTTTCATAACTTCTTTGGCCATCTCAGGTGAAGAAACCACAACTGAAGAAACCTCTCCAAGTTGTATATGCATCAAAGGGCCATACTTTTGAGATAAATCTCTCAATTTATGGTGGGGAAGAGAACCAACCAATTGGTGCAAATTCCCAATCAAGGGTAGCTTCCATGGCCCGGGTGGAAGGTTCGGTTTCGGGTTCGGCTTGGATGTTTTTCCCATCATCTTCACAACCATTGAGATTGTAAAGATGAGGACACACAATAGGAAAGGGAAGGAAGAAGAGTTCAACAGCAGCTCCATTCTTAGTTAGTAGTTTATCTGTATTGGCTAATAGTACTACTGTAAGATATATATGCTACATTTATATAAAGGTTGGCTAGGATGAGTTTATTTAAACTCAAATTTTTAGCCATTAGATAATAATATATTGTGATTTGTGTAAAAAATATTTTTTTGTCACTTGAAATATAATTCATTCTTTTTCGTCATCTAATGATTGAAAAATAGAGTTTTAAATAAACTCGATCCCATTTTAATCCATCTATTAATACAATTTTTCCCATTAATTATTTGTTTTTTTAGTTTGGCCAAAATAAATTTATTTGTTTTTTTAGACGGAAAAGCATCTACCGTGAAAATGTTAGACTCGATTAATTGATACGTTCTGGTCTTCAACATGGATTTTAATATTTTTACATTTTATTATTACACAAGATTTTTAACTAATGTAGCGCTTTCATACTTCAGTTTATTGCAGAGTGATGCATCACCCATATCAACTTGCACTACTAGAAAAATTATTTACTGTTGCTAAAAAAATATTTTTAGCGACAGAAAATCTTGTTCCTAAAAGTCTAAAATCATCTCACTAAATTTTTAGTAGCATGATTTTTTCATGTCTATAGGTCCTGCCGAATACTTTTAGCGACAAGATACTTTTAACTTGACCTGTCGTTGAAAGATTTAGCGGCATGGATTTCACAATAAAATTTAAGGGAGGTAGCGACAGAATAAGTTTGTCGTTAAAGCTTCTAGATATAACAACAAGTGCTTCCTATCACTAATACCTAACAAAACCAGTCGCTTGTTAGAACAGAAACTCGTCAAAATTTGGTACAAAATATCATCCTTACGTACGTATGTAATAATAATTACCTCATCACAACTATATTAACAATCTTTCAATCCAAAGTACATAATAAATTTTATAGATGAGGAATCATAATTGGAAAGGGTAGGATGATGAGTATAATTCGAGCTCCATTGTCTAATATTACTGCAAAATATATACTCGATTTATATAAGAGTTGGTTAAAATGTGATCGTGTTTATTAAAATTAAAATTTCAGCTATTATATTAGACACATCGTGATTTGTGTAAGATTTTTTTTCTTGATTCTGAGATTAGATATATTCATTCTTCTAATCCAACGCTTCAAAAGATGAAATTTAAATAAGCTAAACTGGTCTCATTTTAACTAAGCCATTTATATGAATTTATCCATTAAATAATTATTTGGTTATGTGTGACATAAATTGAATTAGTGTGGATTGCTGTGACTCCGTAGTCTTCGATGTATATCCGTCCCAAGTACACGAAATAACAATGGCAAGATGCTGTCCTACTAATACTCTATTAACATTTCGGTTAGATTCTAGCCAAAGGCGTAGATGTATATATAGAAAAACGTGAGCATATATAGATTAGTGTATATAATTATATATTGAAGAAAAAATATGGTGTAAAAAAACACGTTAAACAAAGAAGCTGACAATTTTTTTGTGTTATATATATATGCTAGCTCATGGTTGAGGCCGTCTTTCCGGACAAATAGCTAGCTCATGTTTATTTAAGTGAATAAATAGCTAAATCCGTAAATTTTTCCACTATTTTTTTTTATTAAATTGGTATGTATATGGCATGTAATGACCAAAATGCTCCCAACAATTATCTTCTAGTATTATTGACTCAACTTACGTATGTAATGTTTTAAGTTAAAATAAAGTATCCACAATCAAAATCAATTGATCACATTTAATAGTGAATAGGTCCTAAGCATATTGGTCTCTATAATATTAGAAGATAATGTGTTAGTACATTTTGGTCATTTCACATAATAACATGCTGTGTACGTGCCGATTCCGTTAAAAATAACGGAAAAGTGAACGTGAGCTATCCATTTGTTTACTTAGGCAAATATGAGCTAGCTATTTGTTCGAAAAGAAACGTGAGCTAGCAATTTGTTCGCAGACTCAAATTTTGGACTAGCAGTTTGATAATTAACCGTTTTTTATTAAAAAAAACCATTAAATTGGTACAAGTGGCCCTAACAAGTTGGAAAAGACAACGTGAGCATACAATAAGAGAGAAGCACTTTGGAGACAACCAATTAGATACACATTATATATATTATGTAAACGAAATGCTTTTTCAACGTCGTTTTTATTGAAGTTATATTATAGGTGAAGAACCAAATGCATTGCTTTAAACTTCTATACTAGACAGGATCATGCGTCATTTAATTATACTTCTAAATCTAGCGACGCAAAAAACATAGTCTATATCGCAAGTTGAGAAAACGCTTTGTGGATCATCTAAACCGTATGTTATGTTACGTTTGTGTTCCTAAATTAAATGCTAAGTAACACTTAGTGTTGTCAATTGTGTCGCGTATAATATTAGCTTATATTTTTTTCTCTCCTCGTTGTTTGTTGCATCACACTGTCGATAATATTTTTCATCCCAATAATAAATTCATCATAATCAAAGTTATAAATTGAGTAGCAGTGCTACTAGTAGATATTTCACATCAAGATAACTTTATTTGACAAAAATAAAAATATAACTAGCGTAATAAATAGTTATGTAAAGATAACTCAAGTTGTTAGAAGATCTGATACGAAGTCTTCATAATACAGCTGTTGGGTTCAGTCAAACCAAGTACAGCTACCTAACAATTTTGCTAGGTTTGGATTTGAACCCAGATTTCGATTTTAATTTTTTTTTTTTAATGAATTTGATAAAGACCACGATGAAATGCAGTTTATATACATATAAGAGTGACACTTATATATGTTAGTATTGATTCTCTTAACATTCATAAGCGATTTAAGAAAGAAAGGAAAAAAAAGACATGAATTTAACGTTGTTGGATATTCTTATGTAGGTTGATTACAATGCAATGTTTGTATATGTTGCTGGAGTGAGTTTCTATGTATGTTTTGTCGTTGTCTCATGCCGTTTTAGTTGAATAATTGTAGAAACACATTTGTAATTTGCCAACATGTGTTTATTAGTAATGAGTTTGTCCAATGCTAAAGACAACATACAGAGATGAAAATAATAATGCTGCAAACATATTCCAACAATATTTTTCACATCTTAAAACCATAAATTTGTTTTCACATGTCCAAAACTAAGGAATAAGTTAAAAAAATAAAATCATTCTTCTAAAACCAACAATTTATATCAACAATTAATAAGTCTACAAAAACACTTTTAGCATATCACCGATTAGATCCTATATGTTATTACCACATATTTCAAGAAATCAAATAGGAATGACTTTAACGTACCAAAAATACTTTTAGTATTAGCCTTACCTATTACTAAAATAGTTTATCCAAATTTGATTAATACAAGTCTAAAGATCAATATTGAAATCACAAATTTTGGTTCTAAATCCCAACCATTTGTATCAACAGTTACCAAGTCCACAAAGCACCTTTAACATCAGCTTCTGAAGCTTATATGCTGCCAACACATTATTTCAGACATTGCAGACACGAATTAACTGACCGATTTCTGAATGATTCCGTCGCTCACGAAATTACATACCAATTACCAACGAATGTTTTGCTTACAAAAGATTTCGGTCAGAAATTGGTATGTAGACCCGATTACATACCGATTTCTTACCGACATGGGTGTTATGGAATAACTTGTTTTTTTAAAGTGTATTGCGTGATTTTGATGGTTTCAACGTCCCGGAATTTTAAAGACTCTTTTGACTTTATGTTGTCACTTGTTCAGGATTATAGTCCTAGACAACTTGAGGACAAGTACCTTTAAGAGAGAGAGTTATGTTGTGATATCAGTATATATAGGGTTGTTATAGGTAAGTATAATAGTTAGGGATTATAGGTTAATTGGATAGTTGATGAACTATCTTGTAATTAAAGGGAATTCAGGGTATGAATGATGAATTCTACAGATGTAATCTGTTATTCTTTCATCTCTTCTCCGATGCTAAGCAAATCCACTGTTTCCGTTCATTGATCTAGCCACATACACTTCTATGTACTAACGGAGCATTTCCAACATGTCTTTTCTTGTTCGCGCGCAAAGTGTTCATTGGTGAGGAGCATGATCGGCATTTCAGAATTATTACTTGAGCCTTGAGGAAATTGTTGAAGCCCATCATCAGCCCAATACAATTGTGTTTGTATTTACTGGGCAAGGCCCAATTTTGATTATTGGCCCGTTATCAGGCAATCTGTAACTTTGGTAATATTTAGGGACTAAAGTTGTAAACACTGAAAGGTTGCGGTGCAACTTTGATTATTTGTGTTAGGGTTTAGTATTTAAGGGGTGATGAGAGAAAAATTAATACAACAACTCAAAGGATCCCCGTATATTCTCTGTGCTCTCTCTCTCGCGACTCTTGGTGTTTCTCCGCCGTGCTCCGCCGTGTTCTTTGTTCTTTGATATTGCTGGTTTTTACATGGTATCAGAGCCACGGAGCTCGTACCGCTTCGACGATCTTACTCTGCATTTTCCGCTGTGGTAACTCGTATATGTTTTCTCTCCACCTCTTTCTGAGATAAAGTTTTTTCTTCGCCGATCTTGGTTTTACGATGACGAACTTGCTTTTTCCGTCATAGATCTCGCGGTTTCTTGCTTTCTTACGAAAGATTTGTGACGATAACGATTCGTTTTCTTCGCCTCTTTTCTGTTTGTTTCTTCTCTTGCATGTGATGATTGCCTTCGAGTTTTCGTAGATCTCGCAATCTTCATGATATTGCTGTAGATCCGTGACGAAAGCAAACATTACATAATTTTTATGTTCAGATCTATACTTGCATAAGAATTTTAACTATGATTCCTCATAGATCTCGCAATTTTTTATTATATTGTCGTAGATCCGTGATGCAAGTGAGCACTACATGACCTTTTCTGTTCAGATTCATGCTTGCATGTGACATTTAGTTTCGAATCTTCATAGATCTCGCAATCTTTGTCATGTTGCCGTAGATCTGTGACGAAAGCGATCATTTCGCATCTTTGCTGTTCAGATTTATATTTGCATGTGGTGATTGTCTTCGATATTCTCGTAGATCTGGCATTTTATGTTGATTGCCGAAGATCCGTGACGAAAACAAACATTACTCGTCCCGACTCTGTTGAATGATTGACTGTTATGATGGTTTGATTTGCTGGTATCTTCTTGCTTTTGATGCTATACTCCTGTGACGATTTTTTGAACCAATTCTCTGTGATCTTTTGTTTAAAAGTCTCTCTGTCTCTTTCTTAATTGTTTTGTTCTGATTCTTGTAGATCTACTTTTTTCATCTGATCTTCATATATTAAATGGCAAATGAATCGGACAAAAAGCTTGGAGAGACCTCTGAAATCAACTCAGGCGATGCTCTAACAAATTCTGTTATCGATGCGACGCCAAAGATTGATCACAATCACCCTCTTTACCTTCATCCCTCAGATTCAGCCGGTTTATCTCTGGTTTCTGAAAAACTTACTAGTTCTGAGGATTATGGCTTATGGAGTAAGGCTATGAGAATTTGTTTGATTTCGAAAAACAAACTTGGATTTGTCACTGGTACTTGCAAGAAGGAGAGTTCTGAACCTAGCCTTCATCCTTTATGGGATCGCTGCAATGCTTTAGTTTTGGCTTGGATCATGAACTCTGTTTCTCGTGAGCTTATGTCTGGGAACATTTACACTGAGAGTGCTTTCTCTGTCTGGAACGATTTAAAAGAAAGGTTGCATAAAGTCAATGGCTCTCGCATTTTTCAGTTACACAGAGATATTTGCCTGGCCCAGCAAGGTGTGGATTCCATATCCACTTACTTTGCCAAGCTCAGGACCATGTGGGAGGAGTTTGATGCCATTTGCAACCTTCCTAACTGTGGCTGTCCGGAATTTCAAAAGCATATTTTGCATGCCAACAATCTGAAACTCTTTCAGTTCTTGAATGGTCTCAACGATTCTTATTCCAATGTTCGAACAAACCTTGTTATGAGGGAAATCCTTCCCACTGTTTCTCAAGCTTACTCAATTTTGATTCAAGAAGAAAATCAACGCAGCATTTCAAACAGTTCTATTGCCAATGTTGCTGATTCCAGACCCTCTTTTGCCTCTGACAATTCTTCTAAATCAAGGGGTCAGAAAAGGAATCTCAATTTAGTCTGTGATTTTTGCAAAGCTCGTGGCCATGATTCTGATCATTGTTTTAAAAAGAATGGCTACCCGCCTGGTTGGAAGCTGCGTACCAATCAGGGTCAGGGCAGGACTCCCCAAGCTAATGCTGTCATCAATGCTAATGCCAATGCTCCTAACAATGATGGTGGGAGTAGTGGAATTTCCACTCCTCTCGATTTTCCCAGAAATCAACCTATGATGATCACCAATGAGCAGCTGGAGCACCTGGCACGCAGCATGGCTAAATCTCACCATGATTCTGAGGTTGATGCACGTGCAAATGTTGCCTCAACCACTCCAGGTATAACTCTGTCTGTTCCTAATTATGCTGGATGCTCTAATTGGATCATTGATACTGGTGCTACCCATCATATGAGTTTTACATCTGATCACATGATTAACTTTAAATCTGTTTCATCTTTTGTTCAAATGCCCAATGGTGTTCAGTCCAAAGTTGCTGGTATTGGAGATATTCAACTTGGCAAAAACTTGTTTTTGAACAATGTCCTTTTTTTGCCTGATTTTAAATACAATCTGTTATCTGTGGCTAAGTTGACTAAAGATTTAGGTTGCTCAGTTATCTTTCATTCTAACTCTGTGATTTTACAGGATCGTTGCAGTGGAGTGGTGTAGGGGAGTGGACATGAAGCTGCAGGGTTATATTTTTTTAAAACACAGCCTTCAATCCTTGTAGCATTCCAATCTTCCAATTGCGCAACCCACAAACCATTCTATGGCACAGACGTTTATGTCATCCTCCTTTTAAAATCATGAGCAAGATTCCTAGTCTTAAAACTCTTAGTTTACAGAATAAAGTCATTTCAGATTGTAATGTTTGCCCTATGGCAAAACAGTCTAGGCTACCATTTCCCAATAGCAGTTCTGTAACTACTGATGCATTTGAATTGATCCATGTTGATGTTTGGGGCCCTTATCATAAACTCACCGATGATAATAAACGTTATTTTCTGACTATTGTTGATGATTTCACCAGAGTTACTTGGGTTTATTTACTCACATTAAAATCTGATGTTATTGAAATTTTCAAACATTTTTTTGTGATGACTAAAACCCAGTTTTCTAAAAACATCAAACGTATCAGATCTGATAATGGTGGTGAGTTTATTAATGAAAATTGTTCTGCCTTTTTTAAGAACCATGGTACTATCCATGAGACGTCGTGTGCCTACACTCCTCAGCAAAATGGTGTAGTTGAAAGAAAACATAGGCATCTATTACAGGTTGCCCGATCTTTAAAATTTCAAAGTTCTGTTCCAGATAAATTTTGGGGAGAATGCATCTTAACAGCATGCTATCTTATTAACTTGCTCCCCACTGATGTTCTGAGTGGCTATGCCCCTTTTGAAAAGCTTTATGGAAAAACTCCATCTGTTAGTTATATTCGAGTATTTGGTTGTCTTTGTTATGCTAAAATTCTGCCTATATCAGACAAATTTTCAACCAGATCTATTGTCTGTGTTATGATGGGATATTCATCCACTCAAAAGGGTTATAAGCTTTACAATCTTGCTACTAAATCCTTTTTTATATCCAGGGAAGTCAATTTTCTTGAGCATTATTTTCCCTTTCAACATAACAGCAATATTACTCTTCCTATTTTTTCTCCTAACAGTTTGCCTATTGATTTTTCAGATTCTGTGGGGATGACAGATGTTGATCATCAACTTTCTGACTCAGGTAGTCACTATGGTAACAGTCCTATTGCTGAAACATTGTCTTCTGATAATGTTAACAGTGTCGATGATACCCTTTTAGATGGTAATGATGCTGTTATTTCTGATGATCTTGCAACTGATGTAGTTGATGTTAACCCTACTGCTGCTGAACCATCTCATAGACCTGTTAGAAATACTAGGTCTCCTGTTTGGACTCATGATTATGATATGACTGCAAATTGTTCTACTAAACATCCTATTTCTTCCTACTTGAGTTATGATAGGATTTCCAATGACCACAAGTCTTTCTTGAGCATGATTGATAAAATTTATGAGCCTAATACTTTTTCTGAGGCCTGTAAAAATGATTCCTGGATTAGGGCCATGAAAGAGGAAATTGCTGCTTTAGAAGATAATAAAACTTGGTCATTGGTTCCTTTGCCTCGTGGTAGAAGTTCTATAGGATGTCGATGGGTTTTTCGTGTTAAATATAATTATGACGGTTCTCTTGAGCGTTATAAAGCTCGTCTTGTTGCAAAAGGTTTTAAACAAAAAGAAGGTATTGATTATGATGAAACTTTTTCGCCTGTTGCAAAAATAGGGACTGTTCGGGTTGTATTATCACTTGCATCAATGAATAATTGGCCTTTATATCAAATGGATGTTTATAATGCATTTCTCCAAGGTGATTTATCTGAGGAGGTTTATATGGATTTGCCACCTGGATTTGGTAATCAGGGGGAGTTGTGTGTTGTTGATTCTAATCTTGTATGCAGATTACACAAATCCCTCTATGGATTAAAACAGGCTTCGAGACAGTGGAATATTAAATTTACTGAGGCCCTTCTTGGTAATGGGTATATTCAAAGTCATCTTGACTACTCTCTTTTTATTAAAAGGAAATGTAGTGATATTGTTGTTCTTTTGGTATATGTTGATGATTTACTTATTACTGGGAACAACTCTATTATGATTGCTGATTTAAAAAGGGTTTTACAAACCAATTTCAAAATGAAGGATTTAGGAACCTTAAAATATTTTCTTGGCATTGAAGTTGCAAGGTGATAAAGGACTTGTGCTCTGTCAACGGAAGTATGTTCTTGAAATGCTTTCTGAGGTTGGTTTATTAGGATGTAAGTCTTGTAACACTCCGATGGAGCAGAACGCAAGATTTACTTCGGTTGGATATGATGAAGCCCTTGATTTAAACAGAGATGATACTAAGATTTCTGATCCAACTAGTTATAGAAGGTTGATTGGTAAGTTGTTGTATCTGGGAATAACTCGGCCTGATATTGCCTATTCTGTTCAATATTTGAGCCATGCAAAACCCCAAAAAATCCCATTATGATGCAGTTTTAAGAGTTTTGAGATATTTGAAACAGCAACCTGGTTTAGGTATTCTTTTATCTTCCAACAAATTAAAAACCATTACTGCTTTCTGTGATTCAGATTATGCTCGATGTGTTGAGTCTCGTAAATCTGTTACAGGTTATTGTGTTTTCCTTGGTAATTCGTTAATTTCTTGGAAGGTTAAAAAACAGCCTACTGTTTCTTGTTCTTCTGCTGAAGCAGAGTATCGTAGTATGAGGGAAACTGTTTCTGAATTGATTTGGCTGAATGGGGTTGTTTCTGAATTGGGTTTTGATTTTTCTAAGCCTATTGTTTTGTACTGTGATAATAAAGCCGCTATTCAGATAGGTAATAATCCTGTATTTCATGAGCGCACTAAACATGTTGATGTTGACTGTCATTTTGTGCGTAGTCAGGTTTCTGCAGGATTTATTCAGTTAAAGTATTTAAGGACTGCAGATCAGCCTGCGGATTTGTTCACCAAGGCTCTTCCAAAAGTTCAGCACAATCGGTTACTTGGCAAGCTTAACATGATTGATGTATTTAGCCAAAGTTCAGATTGAGGGGGAGTGTTGAAGCCCATCATCAGCCCAATACAATTGTGTTTGTATTTACTGGGCAAGGCCCAATTTTGATTATTGGCCCGTTATCAGGAAATCTGTAACTTTGGTAATATTTAGGGACTAAAGTTGTAAACACTGAAAGGTTGCGGTGCAACTTTGATTATTTGTGTTAGGGTTTAGTATTTAAGGGGTGATGAGAGAAAAATTAATACAACAACTCAAAGGATCCCCGTATATTCTCTGTGCTCTCTCTCTCGCGACTCTTGGTGTTTCTCCACCGTGCTCCGCCGTGTTCTTTGTTCTTTGATATTGCTGGTTTTTACAGAAATAAACAAGACCGAGGGATACATTTGGTATTTCACAAGTTAGACTCTCGTACAAACAACTTTTAATAAAGTAGTATAGTAGATCGCTCCCTACAAAAATTCGTACAAAAGTGAAAACCCCAAAATACCCCTCTAACTCCGGTTTCTACTTTCCGGTTACTTCCCCAACCCACCACCATCCATCACCATCTCCCGGTACCCCAAAACCTCATTTTTGACGTCTTACCCTTCTACATGACCAAACAAATCTCAGGGCCGACATCTTCAGTTCTTTATTAAGCTTGTAACGATGGCCTGCTGTCTGAATGCTTTGTAGAAACCCGATGGTGCGGTGTCCTGATGACCGGTAAAAGATCCGACGGTGACCCAACAACCTTTGTTAAGTGTTATGTTATGTTACTTAGTTAGTTAGTCCTTAGTTAGTTATATCAAGAGGTGTTGAACTACTATAAATAGCTTTGTAACCTGTAACTTGTATTCTAAGTTTTGATGAATGAATGAACGTTTTCATCTGATTCTTGGTTTCTTAAATGGTATCAGCGCCAAAGAAACCTCATCCAACTGTAAAAAATTTTCCGGCGAATCTACCTAACTTCTCCAGCTGTTATCATTGTCAACGATCTTCGATTGAGCTTGTTTAAGCTTCGATTCGATTCTATTCGAGTGTTTCTCTTCTTGATTGATTCAGATTGTACGTCTGACGGGGAAGCTCGCTGTTGCGAGGCGGTACCGTCCCTATAATCTGAGCAATTCCGGCGAATTCATATTCTCGTCGTCGGTGACTCTGGTTTCTTCGTTTGAGCTTGTATCTCGTTGATTAAGCTTCGATTGAGCTTTTATTCTCTTCTAGATTGATTCGAATTATAGGACTAACGGGGAAGTTTGCTATAGCAAGGCGGCACCGTCGCTATAATCTGATCAACACCGGTGAATCTGTTTTCTCTCCGGTGACTCTGTTTTCCTCGTCATGGCGAATGAAGTTGATGATCGATAGACTCTTCATCCTTCAGATACCAATGGAGCTTCGTTATTTAAGTTCCAACTGCAAGGAACAGAGAATTACCAAGCATGGAGTTGTGCGATCAGAGAGAGTCTTCTCGTGAAAAACAAACTTGAATTTATTGATGGTAGTTTTGGAAGAGATGTTGTGACTGCATATCAACGACCAATGTGGGACATGTAATGCTTTGGTTAAAGCTTGGCTGAGGAAATCAGTTGTTTGTCAGTGGTCTAGTAGACAATCCAACTGCAGAATCGATATGGAATGACTTGAGAGACATGTACAACAAGATTCCAGAATTTTCCAACTCACTCGAGAAATTTACCGTGTTACTCAACCATGGATTGAAAAGTCGTTAAATCCTCAACCATGAGGCTGCTAAGAAGTGGTGAAGTGATGTTTGAAGGACCATGTGATTCTCTCTAGAAGGAGAAACAAAACGTTGATATAGTCTCTAAAGGGTGCGAGTGTGGTTTAGCGATTAGTGGATGGGATGATTTCCAGATCGGGGATATGATTCAGTGCCTTGAATGGGCTTTGAGGAAGCCTAAGTTTATTTCCATTGCACCTTAGACAATTGTTTTTACCTTTGGAGTTGATTTGTGCTTACATTTGATTGATCTTATCTTTAAATTGAAATTATCGATATATATATATATCTTTATACCAATATAAAAAGTGAAAGTTGTCCTCACCCCAATAGGTACCTTTTGAGTATTTTTCATCTTTTTTTTTATTAAATTTAGTTTCTATAATTTTATACAATCGATAATTTAATTTTTATTATATTTGAGACACGTTTATTTATATTTCTTACTATCACTAAAAATATTATTTAGTTAAATTTCGTAATTTTTAAAAAGTTGCTTAATTGGGATGTAACAAAATGTATTGTTAACTTTTAAATTCAATATAGAGTAAGCCTTAACATATGATATGTAATCAATATGTGCAAATTCTGGGTACATGTATTTTTTCATTCACCGAATCATAGAGATTAGAGAATGTTCTGCATGTTGGGTTTTTTGTATAACATAAATCTATTATTGCCAACTCATATAACATATCAAAATATGGATCAAACATGGTTCTTGAAGTTTGACTTTATAGATAACCTGTTACTCGCAATTTAATATTTATGGACTCAAATTATTGATTTTTTTTTTCTTTTGTTTGTCAATTCAATCACATAGGGTATATCCTAATTAGTAGTGGAATAAATAATTAAGGTATACTCAAGTATAAACTTTAGACTTTAGTGATTTAAAAAAATATTTAGTCCTTACTAAAATATTCATTTAGTTAAATTCTATTAAGTGTTTTTGCTAAAGTACATGTAACATTAATTATTATCAACTTTTCAATCCGCCAAATTACCTATCAAATTGGGTCACCCCAAATATGATTTGTACTCAATCCATGCAAATTTCGGGTACATGTTGATATTTTTTTATCACATAGATCAACCACTTGCCAAATTATAAAACATCTCAAAATGTGGGTCAAACATGGTTCTTGAAGTTTTGACATCTTATAGATAACATGCTACTCATCTTCCAACATTTATGGTCTCGAACTATATATTTAGTTATTTTGTTTGACAATTCAATTACATTGTGTAAATTCTAATTAGTAGTTAAATAAATAACTGGGGTAAAGTCATGTATAAACTTTATATTTTAGTGAATTAAATTTTTCTTTAGCTATAAATCAATTTGTGTTGGTATTATGCTATAAAATTTCGTGAAAAATGTATAATTACGTTTGTTTAAATCAAACTGGTCCACCGATGACTCTAAGTGGTTAAGTGCATTTTACATTATTGACTCATTAAATTGATGAGTTAGATACAAATGAGTCGTCAATAACCCGTGTCATGCTCGACCCTACTCATTGACAGATTTAGTACCATAATTGAAAACGGTAGTTAATTTTGTACTAATCATCCTCTTCTATTTCTCATGTTTTGAATAACGTTGTGTCGTTCTTCTCTATCACATGAATTCCTTTCTAGCAACGCCTTAACTTGCCAAAGTATTATGATTAATTATAGATATTATCATATTATAAAATTTAAGATAAATTATGTATTTTAAAATTTAGATGATCAATACGCGTGCAATGCACGCGTTAATAACTAGTATATATATATATGTTTATTTTGAAAATTGTCATGATTAAATTGATGAATTATCAATTGAGATTTCACTATTTTTAATTTTTCTTTGTTACATATATTTTCTTCTTCCATTCTAGTTAGTAATTGAGGTTATATTATTTTAAGTTAAATATTATCTTATTCATTACATATAATCAACAAAACAACACTTGTTGCGCCGCGCATTGCGCGGTTACAGTACGCTAGTAAATATTAAACTTACAAAAGTGAATTGAGAATCAAAACTTACAATAAGCTACAATGGAGAAGAATGAAATCACTGATTATGAGAACATCCATTTACTTGATTAATTATGCTTAAAACTCTAAATGAAACTTGAGATCCTAGAAAGAGGTTGGTCGTTGATAAGGCGTTGGAATCAAGTACAGATCATTTCTTTTTGGAACTGACCCCCCGAAAGCTTCAATCATGTCTAACTCTTCGTTATTATTGGGTAGTTTCCAATCAAAATGGTAGAGCAGCGTTGCAAGTTGATACTCCGCAGCGGTGATTCCAAACACTATTCCGGGGCATATCCTCCTTCCAGCACCGAACGGTATATACTCGAAATCGTTTCCCGTAAAATCGATAGGACTATCCAAAAACCTGTCTGGATCGAACTTTTCGGGTTCTTCCCAATACTTGGGATCTCTTCCTATCGCCCACGCATTAATGATCACTTTTGTTTTCGAAGGGATTTCGAACCCGCCAATCTCGCATCGTTCCTTGGATTCTCTTGGGACAAGCAGAACAAGAGGAGGGTGGAGTCTTAGGGTTTCTTTAATGATGAGTTGCAAGTATTGGAGCTTTGATAAATCACCCTCTTCTACATTTCCTCTGTTTCCAAACTTGTTTCTTACCTCAACTTGTGCTTTGTTGAGTATTTTAGGGTTTTTCATCATCTCCGCCATGGCCCAACCGACTAGTATCGCAGCATTCTCGCCCCCACCGATAAACATGTCCTTCAAATTAATTACAAACATCCATTTAATTCATGATATGCTATACTATCATTGTTATAGATGATGCATCAAATAGTTTAATTACTTACAAGGATCACTGCTTTGACGTTTTCTAGGGTTAGGGAAAACCCGAGATCGTTAGGCTCCACAAACTTTAGTAGAACATCGACCAAATCATCTTCACTTGTTGCTCGATCATCATCACGTCCCACAACCTTGTTTTTGTTGTGCTGATGATCTTCGATGATGCCGTTGAGTATTTTATCAGCTTCGCTATGTAATCTCTCAAGCTTCGGCCTCATCCCACTGATGAAATGAAGCCATTTACGCAAAGGAAACACATCCCCAATGTGGAAACCAGATGCCAACCTTGCAGCTATTAGGGAATAAATATATTAGTAAAGTATATTTTATTATCTTCTGATTAAGATATAATATTATGAAAAGATATATTTTCAAAATATTAGCAGTTCCTTGTTATATTCTTATTAGATTTAGTCTTGTATCTATCGATATATAAAACTACATTTACTCAACTAAATAAGATAATCAGTAATACCTTCTTTGCAAACTAAACTGAACTTGACTATGTCTTTGGTTGTTTTACCAAAAGCCACCCTTGAAATAGTTGCATATCCCAATGAGAAGAGTTTCTCACTGAGATTTATCGGTGTCGACCCGTCAACAACAGAAGAGATCCAATCTACAAGATTCAACATCTCTTCTTCTCGAAATGACCGAAATGACTGCACCCTTCGTGTGCTTAGTAGCTCCAGTGTACAAATTTTCCGAAGCTGCCTCCAGTACTCGCCATAGGGCGACAACACAATGTCTGTCGCTCCGTAGACAATGATCTGCGCGGCTAGTAGAGGCGGTCTGTAGGCGAAGTTAATGTCGTGTTTTTTCATGACTTCTTTGGCCATCTCAGGTGAAGAAACCACAACTGAAGAAACCTCTCCAAGTTGTATATGCATCAAAGGGCCATACTTTTGAGCTAAGTCTCTCAGTTTATGGTGGGGAAGAGAACCAACCAATTGGTGCAAATTCCCAATCAAGGGTAGCTTCCATGGCCCGGGTGGTAGGTTCGGTTTCGGGTTCGGATTGGATATTTTTCCCATCATCTTCACGACCATCAAGATTGTAAAGATGAGGACACATAATAGGAAAGGGAAGGAGGATGAGTTCGATTGGAGCTCCATTCTTAGTTAGTAGTTTCTCTGTGTATTGGCTAATACTACTGTAAAATATATGCTCCATTCATATAAAGCTTGGCTAGGATGAGTTTATTTAAGGGTTAATAACTAAAAACCTGTCTAAGGTTTACCCTATGTTAAAATTAGGTGTTTGAAGTTTGAAATGTTAAAATGGACTGTCCCAAGTTTCATTTTTGTTGAAAATTGGTGTCTCTGCGTGACTTTTCGTCTTCATTCAATCATTTTCATCTGCCCATCCACCCACTCATAATCCATCACTCTTTACTTTTTACAAAATCGTCAAATTTCACCAAAAAATTGAACATTAAAAAACATGTTTCTAGAAGAGTGGTGTGGAGTCATTTTCCAAGGACAACAGAGCGAGATTTACTTGCGCGGATGTGGCCAACTTCTTAGGTGACGGTCCCGGCAATATGACGAGAAGGGAGAGTGTATGGGACCTCGAATTTGACAGACGGTTTCGTCGGAATTGACTTCTCTAAAGTAATCACACCGAGACACCATATTTTAACAAAATTGAAACCTTGTACACTATAGTTTAACATTTGAAACTTCAGACATCTAATCTTAACATAGGGTAAATCTTGAACAGTTTTTTTAGTTATTAACTCAAATTTCAGCCGTTAATCAAGATACGTCGTGATTTGTGTAAGATACATTTTTTCTCACTATTTAAATCTGATTCATGCTTTCTCCTATTGAAAAATGGAGTCTTAAATAAGCTCCATCTCATTTTAGCCCATATATTTATACAATTTTGCCCATTAATTATTTGTCTTTTAGAAGGAAAAGCATCTTCCGTGAAAATTTACTCGATTAATTGATACGTTCTGGTTAACGTGCTCCTCTTATATATATACATTTATATACCAATATATTATTTGTGTTGGGTCCTCACCCCCAGTAGACATCTTTAGCACATTTTCATTTTATTAACAAAAAATATATTATATTTAATTCCTATATTTTATAAAATTAATAATTTAGTCATTTCTATATTTGAGAAACAATTATTTATCATTAATATTATTACTAAATCATTATTTAAATTTTGTTATTTTTTTAAGGTCGCTGAGTCGACATGTCATAATAATTATAATTAACTTACAATCCAATATTCATATCAATTTAAGTCAGCCATATCATACTCATTCCGTTCAAATTTCGGATACAAGTAATTTTTTTTATTTAACGAATTATATAGATCAGGCGATATATGTTCCGCCTATTAAGATTTTTCTATCACATAGATCAGCCACTTACCAAATTATATATTATATATATATATATATATAACAAGTAATAAATATGGGTGAAATGTGGTTCTTGAAGTTTGACCTCGTACAAATAACATTTTACTCATCGTCCAATATTTATCGACTCAAACTATTAATTTAGCTCTTCTATTTGTTAATCAAATCACATTGTGTACAACCTAATTAAGGTTAACTAAATATTTTTGTAAATTCAAGTCTAAAATTTATATTTTTGTGATTTAATTTTATCTTTATTGTTAAATCAAATTTTGTTGGTATTGTGATATTGTATATAATTACTTTTGTATAGGTCAAATTTGTCCATTGATGACTCTAAGTAGTTAAGAACAAGTTTACATTCTTGACACCTCAAGTTGATGAGTTAGATACAATTGAGCCGTTAATGACCAACGTAATGCTCGACCCAACTCATTTATATATCTAACTATAAGGCTAACTTAGTACCGCAACTGAAGACATTAGTTAATTTTTTACTTAAGTATCCTCTTCTCTTCCTCATGTTTTGAATTACGTTATGCCGCTCTTCTCTATCACATAGATTCGTTTCTCACAACGAATCAACTTGCCCATATTTTACTTTGATTAATTATAAATATTAGTAAACTTAAGATAGATTATATATCTTAAAATTTAAATGATCGATGCGCATGCAACGCACGCGTTAATAACTAGTATTATCTAAATGCATTTCGTCTTCTTCAACACTAAAACTTGTTCCTATTATAATACAATAAGGGGTGTTTGGATGGTTGTAATCTCACACATTACCACACACATTACATTCACGTGACAATATACTTTTAACTTGACCCGTCGTTGATATTCACGTGACAGAAAAAAACATCGCTGAAAGCTTGAGCGACATGCATTTCCCCATAGAATTTATGGGAGGTGTAGCAACAGAATAGGCTTGTCGTTAAAGCTTGCAGATATAAAAAGTACTTCATATCACCAATACCTAACAAAACCGTCACTTGTTAGAACATAAATTCGTCAAATTTTGGTACAAAACATCATCCTTACATATGTAATAATAATTACATCATCACAACTATGTTAATAATTTTTCAATACAAAGTACATAACAAATTTTAAAGATGAGGACAAAGAAATAGGAAAAGGTAGGAGGATGAGTTCAATTGGAGCTCCATTCTTAGTTGCTCTGCATTGTCTAATACTACTGCAAAATATATACACGATTTATATAAGAGTTGGCTAAAATATGATCGGATTTATTTAAATTAAAATTTTCAGCTATTAAATTAGACTCACCGTGATGTTAGAAAATAAACTTAATTAGTGTTGAAGTGTCTGGAAATCTCTAAAATTGTCTAGGAGTCTTAAGTAATTAATAGAGAGTCTAGAAGAGTCTAAGTGTGTAGAAGTATACTAGAGTCAAGAAACCCCTAGAATATGAAGCTACTAGAGTATGAAGTCACTAGAAGATCAAGTAACTAGAAGCATCTACTTGTACTTATAAATACTTGATGAGATGAATGAGAATGCAACAGGTTGAGTAGACATAACAACAAGTCTCTCATATCCTCTCCACCTCCCTCATAAACACATATACATATTCAAACACCAACAAGTGAGCAAGGTTCAAAGATCGCGATGGCAACGACAAGCATGCAAGTGCCGAGATTGACGAAGGATAACTACGATAGATGGTGTATCCAAATGAAGGCATTTTTGGGATCACTTGACGTGTGGGAGCTTGTGGAGACCGAGTTCGAGGAACCCGAAGCGACGGCAGAGATGACAAAGGAAGAGAAGGATGAATTGAGGGAGCAACGAAAGAGGGAGAAAGGCCATGTTTACAATATATCAAGGTCTTGATGAAGCCACGTTCGAGATAGTCGCTCCAACCAAGACATCATACGAAGCATGGGGAATACTTCAAAAGGCGTTCAGTTGCGTCGAAAAGGTAAAGAAAATTCACCTACAAGCTCTTCGTGCTCAATTTGAGTCCCTCCATCAAGAAAACTCGGAATCTATCTCTGATTACTTCACGAGAGTCATTTGAATCGCGCATCAAATGCGAAGAAATGGAGAAACTTTAGAAGATGTTCGTATCATAGAGAAGATCTTGAGATCTCTCGATCCAAAGTTCGATCTTGGTACCGTGGCGATTGAAGAATCCAAGGATTTAGAAGAGATGTCCGTGGAGCAGCTCATGGGTTCTCCACAAGCCCATGAAAAACGACTTATGAAGCGAGGAGAAGGAAAATCCTTGGAACAGGCATTACAAGAGAAGTTGACGCTGAAAAATGACGGATCACGAGGCAGCTTCCAAAGAGGAAGATTCACAACGCGGAGATGAAGAGGTGGTCGAACAACAACCACTAACGAAGCCGACGGTGATGGAGAGTCGATCTAAGAAGGAGATCGAGGAAGAGGTTGTGGTCGTGGCTATGGACGAAGTCATGTGGTGGATGGAGAAATAACAAATCTGGAGTCCAATGCTATGTGTGCAAAAAATACGGCCATTATGCAGCGGAGTGTTGGTATAACACCGACAATGAGGAAGAAAATGCAAACTTCGCGGAGAATGTTGACGATGATGGAGTTCTATTGATGGCACATAATCAAGTGAAGGAGACGGAGTCCAACACGTGGTTCGTCAACACAAGAGCTTCCAACCACATGTGCGGAAGAAAAGAGTTATTTGCGGAGCTTGATGAAAGACACGGTGGGCACATCACCTTTGGCGATCTTACCCAACACCAAATTAAAGGGAAAGGTAAAGTTCTCTTTGAACTCAAGAACGGACGACAGTTATGCATCGCCAATGTCTATTTTGTTCCCGACTTGAAGAACAATATTTTAAGTGTCAGACAATTGCTGGAGAAGGGATACGACGTCCGGGTGAAGGAGAATACACTTACCATCCGTGATACTAACAACAATGTTATCACGAAAGTTGTAATGACGACGAATCGAATGTTTCCGTTGGAGTTAAGGATCAACGAGAAGAATTGTTTGAAGACGATAACCATAGACAACTCAACTCTTTGGCATCTCCGGTATGGCCATTTGAATTTCAAGGCGCTGGAATTGATGGAGAAGAAAAACATGGTACGAGGTTTGCCCAAGATCAATAGTCCCAACGGCGTGTGCGAAACTTGTGTCATCGGAAAGCAAGAAAGAAGACCATTCAATAAATATTCGTCGAAGAGAGCAGATGGTCGTCTCGACTTAGTCCATTCCGATGTGTGTGGACCGATCAAGCCCATGTCCATTGGCGGAAATAGGTATTTATTGACCTTCAGCGATGATTATAGTGGCAAAACTTGGGTTTATATGATGAAGCAGAAAAGTGAAGTTTTGACAAAGTTCAAGGAGTTCAAAAATATGGCTAAGAAGCAAAGCGGTCTTTATTAATTTGAAGTGCTTACGCACCGACCGAGGAGGTGAATACACATCTCGCGAGTTTGACAAGTTTTGCAAAGAGAATGTGATCGTGCATCATAACCATGCCGCAAATCCCACAACAAAATGGTGTATCCGATAGGAAGAACTGGACGATCTTGAATCTAGTTCGGTGCATGTTGAAGGAGAGAAAGGTCCATAAAGAATTTTGGGGAGACACTGTTGCTACTGCTGTGTATTTGCTCAACAGGTTTCCGACCAAGCAGATTGGAGACATGACACCAGAGGAAGTATGGAGCAAGAGGAAGTCGTGCATTGATCATCTTCGAGTTTTCGGGTGCATGGCATATGCTAAATTGCAGCGAAGTCAGAAGTGTGTTATGTTGGATATGACGTGAATACAAGCGGCTACAAGTTATACAATCCCGTCACAAAGAGAGTTATGATCTCAAGAGATGTCGAGTTCAACGAAGAACAAGCATGGAGCTGGGAGATGAATAATGACCAACCAAAACAGGTTATTGAAGTTGAAGAGCCGAAAATAAAAGAAGTCCGACGTGCAGAAGTTCAAGAACCAACATCACCCCCCACATCTTGATACTCAACAGGAAGAAGACGGCTCGAGTGAATCACCTATTTTGAGGACGAGACAAATCCAAGACGTATACAATTTCGCGCAAGTCGTAGAAGTGAATGATGACGAAGAATCATACGGTAATTTATGTCTATCTGCAGGATGTGATCAAGCAACACACAAAGAAGTCATCAAAGAGACAAATTGGCGAAAGAAAAGGACGATGGCAAAACGAGAATACAAGAATCGCAGAGTGCGGGGACATATGCAGATGACGATTTGTCGGCAAAGACAACCGGGAAAATACGACAAAGCATACACGAGTGGTTATACAGAGAAGTATAAAGAAGGACGAGTCACAAGGAGAATTGATCATGAACATCGTACGTATGACATCAGAAGAATCAAGTTTAGGGGGGGGGGGAATTGTTAGAAAATAAACTTGATTAGTGTTCAAGTGTCTAGAAATCTCTAAAATTGTTTAGGAGTCTTAAGTAATTAATAGAGAGTCTAGAAGAGTCTAAGTGTGTAGAAGTATACTAGAGTCAAGAAACCCCTAGAATATGAAGCTACTAGAGTATGAAGTCACTAGAAGATCAAGTAACTAGAAGCATCTACTTACCTATAAATACTTGATGAGATGAATGAGAATGCAACAAGTTGAGTAGACAAAACAACAAGTCTCTCATATCCTCTCCACCTCCCTCATAAACACATAAACATATTCAAACACCAACAAGATTTGTGTAAGAATTTTTTTTTTCAGTTCTGAAATTAGATTTATTCATTCTCCTAATCCAAGGCTTCAAAAGATGAAATTTAAAGGGAAAAGTATGTAAAACATGCAACATGTTTGAAAAAGATGGTTTTATGGACCAATATGTTTTAAAATGTACAACATGTTTGAAAAAAAATGGTTTTATGGACCAATATATATTAAAATGTACAACAAGCTTACAAAAAATGTTAAAATGACATACCGTCCACTTGTTATCAATAGTTTCATTAAGTGGACACTTGCGGAACACATTTTTAGAAAAAAAAATAATTAAAAAAATAAGTTAATTTATACATAGCAATGATTATTAATGGGTGGATGTAGATACTAATAATAAATATTATTATTTTTTAAAAACGTGATCCGCATGTGTCCACTTAATGAGACTAGTGACAATAAGTGGACGATACGTCATTTTACCATCTTTTGTAAGCTTGTTGTACATTTTAAAACATATTAGTCCATAAAACCATCTTTTTTCAAACACGTTGTACGTTTTAAAACATATTAGTCCATATAACCATTTTTTTTCAAACATGTTACATGTTTTACATACTTTTCCCAAATTTAAATAAGCCCTTTATATGAATTTGTACATTAAATAATTATTTGGTTATGTGTGACATAAATTGAATTAGTGTGGATTACTGTGCGTAGTCTTCGATGTGGATCTATCCCAAGTACACGAAATAACAATAGCAAGATCCTGTCCTACTAATAATCTATGAACATTTAGGTTAGATTCTAGCCAAACGAGTAGATGTATGTATTGTAAGAATATATATTTAATGTTACAATATATATTCTAATTATGTGGCCAGATAATATTAATGAATATAGATATATTGAATAATGTATTATATTATATTATATCAATATATGTCTTTATGGAATGTATTTAATCTAGACCGTTCAATTGGTTACTTGATGGGCGTACCAGATTAAAGGGTTAATATTATAAACGGTCCTCTCTCCCTGCCAGTAATTGAAGCAGAGAGAAAGAGCAGTTCTCCATCAACTGGTCTCTGACAGAAGGATGGACAAGGGAGAGAAGTAGAACCGTTCTACAGAGAAGCACATCCACAGTCTAAGAAGATCAGAGAATCGAAATCAATTACCGGGTAAGTCATTCATCTCTATATCTTTTCCCTCATAAAGCATGATCAAGATTCCTGGCAATTAGGGTTTGTAAAACTTACATGTGGTATCAGAGCCTGAGTTCTGATTATGCCTTATGATGGGATTATTGATCATCGTGGTTTAAGGGTTGATTTCGAATCGTATAAACTGAATCGTTTAATTCATAGAATTGACTGGTTTAAGAGTCTGAATTGATTCTAACTGCTGTCGAATAGCTTCGCTTGTGTTAATCGAAGTTTGTATCAGTCAATTTTCTTCTCGGGAGTGATATTAGTGGACATCTCATGTTTGCCGTATGAATTCATCTCGCCTAGATGAATTGCTGTACTGGGATTGTTTCCTTTTATTTGTTTAATTAGGAACCCAAGCCTCTCACGTATGTACTAGTGGATTTAGGCCTTGTTCATCTTGCTAGTGGAATTATGTTTTATATTTGTATAAAACCTGCTGTGAATAAGGAATTGAATCATTCGCTATACATATATATGCATATAATGAATGATATGATGATGACATGATTCTTGGCGAAGAGAATTGTTATTCATGGAATTTGGTTAGCAATTGAAGGAATCTGATTCATCACCTAATGAAATTGGTTTATTGATTAAAATTGTTTAATCAAATTTCTGATCGTGAAATTATTGTCTTCATCCCATTATGTTTCGGTGGAATCAAATCGGCAACGTGAGGCATAGGGGAAGAAGCATATGATGACTGGGTCATGTTTGATCTGGAAATCCATTCTCCAGTCACTGGTCATTATGCATTATCTCTCTGTTCCTAAACTTGGGAATTCTGTCTGCTGCTTTGTGGTACTGCTTTGTGGCGGGTATGGTGTCGATTGTTGATGAAGCAATATAAAATTGCCCAGTACAGTAAAGTTGGGAAGAATCAGAATGGGTCAATACTCAATGGCAAGTACACCACTATGTACTTCCCATTTTCGTACTGGGCAAGACCTTGATGCCATTAAACTTAAGTACTAAGGTAAGTACGACTGAACATGACTCTTAACTGAGGTAACTATTTTCCCTCTTTTATATAATTAATGATGGCATGCTAGATCAGTTTAATTAAGTTATTTAGGTCTGTAATTACGTTGCTTACAGATGGATGAACAACATGTACTAGTATGTATAGTATCTTGATTGCCGTTGTTAAAGTGACCAACTTAGAGTTTAGTTATTTCGTTCATCTCATGTTTTTATGAATTAGAATCTCATGTTTATAATGGTCTGAATAAACACATGAATGATGAATTTAGGGTATGTTATTGGTAGTCAATTGAAACTCCCATGCATGTGTTTATGAATTCTAAAGTATGATGATGTTGTTATTTATGCATGAGTGGTGAATGAATGACATATTAGATTGTGTGATTCTAATTTGAAGTTAAGAGTTGATTATGTTTCAATAATGAGGGACAAGCTGTTAATTTAGCTTAGAATCTGAATTAAGTTTTAGTCATCGATTGAAATTAGTGTTTCCTTTTATGACCGTAAAGTTTTGATTGGATTATCAATCATGATGAAGGATATAATTTTTCCTTGATAATTGCTTCCGCTGATCACTAATGAAAAATTATAGTTTTTATGGTGTAAAACCATTAACTTTATGGGTTAAAATATTTTATTTTAGCCAAACCTAATGTTCTCTAGTGATGTTTCAATATCATGATGATAACCATTACGTCGGGTTATAATTAGTCATTGAAATATTACTTTAAAGCCTATATGCATGACTTTATGGTTAGTTTCTAATCACCAAAGTGATTAAGCTAGAATGATAATGTTATGCATGAATGATGCATTTACGATCATCTTGACTTTATAGTTAGTTTCTAATCACCAAAGTGATTGAACTAGAATGATAAGGTTATGGTTTAATGAGACATTACTATCAGCATGACTTTATAGTTAGTTTCTAGTCACCAAAGTGACAGAACTAAAATGTGTTGTCATGCCTAAAGAAAATCAATTATTATATGCATGAACATATATTTTAAGTAGATTATTGTCACCAAAGTGGCTAATCTAGAATGTTTATTTGTTCATGCGTATAATACAATAGTAATGTCTAAATAAAGATCAATAATTATGTGCATGAACTTGTATTTGAAGTAGGTTATTGCCACCAAAGTGACTAATCTAGAATGTTTATTTGTTTCGTGCATATAATACAATTGTCATTTATCCACTATAATGATGAAATGCCTATTACTGTTTACAAGTGGATAAATTGACGTTTACATGTTACTAGAATTTTAGGATTTGCCCAAAGGTGAATCGCTTTCTATAACTTGTAAACATGATAAGATAATTAAGATCTTTTGGTTCTGTATATTTGTATATCCAAAGATAACTTGTATATTTAACCGAAGATTTTCTTTAATTGTCCAATAATGTTATGGAATTGAATTAAGATTCGTGTATTATAGCTGTTGCTCAAAGGTCGGTTATAATATACTTTGATAATTTCCAAATAATGTTATGGCATTTAATTAAGATTAGTGTATTATAGTCGTTGCCCAAAGGTCGATTATAATATACTCTTATTGATTATCTGAATCTATAATAGCTTATTTTCTAATTGGCATTTACTTAATAGTATATTATAGTTGTTGCCCAAAGGTCGATTATGATATACTTTAAATGATTAGCTGATTCTTATTAGCTTATTTTATGAATGAGCAAGTATGTAATTTGCAGCTATTATAGTTAATTCGCATGTATGTTCTGTTATTGTGTTTAATAGGTTTGACTTTCTAAACCGTGTAAGTCAGGTTCCACTAAAGTTACTAGGTCCTGACTTAACACAATTAAACAGTATCCTTACGGGTACACAACTTAAGTAGAAAGTCAAATCATAAAGTATAAACACGATACAACAGAGTAAATATTAAGTTTATGCGAATAATATTGTCTTATTCCACAAACAGTAAAGAAAGAAAATTATGAAGTTTTGTGGATGAAAGTACAAGTTATGTAATAAGTCACTCGTATGTACAAACCTACAATCATTAAGATTTGAGTTGTAGAGCTTGTAGAAGTTTGAGTTGGCTAATTTATGGAGCAAGATTAAAGACCTTAAGGATGACTAGAGACAACTCAATATTTATGAGAGCACTACAAAGTGTTCATTATGTGATATTGAGTTAGCTCGTATGTTTATGAAGAATAAGGAAGTCACATGTCAATCATGCATAAAGGAGTGCTTCTAAAAGGTTAGTGCAATTGTTTTTCATACATGAATAAAATGTAATATTTCGTATATCTCGCTTATTGCATGATTATTTATGCGGAAAATTAATAAGTGTCAAGAATAGGGGGATAATTTGTATATCTTCTTGAACTTATGAATTTATGTTTAATTTTCCATATTATGTTTTAATAAAGTTAATCACGTTTATTAATGTTATGATTATATCTATTTGCTTAAGAAATTAGATAGAAACGTGAAAACTCATAATGTTTAATATGTGTGGTGACTTTTATGAGAAATGTATAGAAGTATGATATGACTTTTAGTTCATTTATAAGCATTCTTAAGAGAACATGTCATACATTTATGAAAATAGTATTGTGGAAAATATAATCAGACTTTGAAAGTAACAGTTAAGAGCTAGACAAGTAAATCTTCTTTACCCATTAATGACATTGAGTTGTGGATGTATGAGTTAAGTCTGAGATCCCATAAAAGTAGCTCCAACCTCTTAATGATCTGTGCGTTGGAAGGGAGCTTGATTAAGACACCGTTATGTTTGAGGTTGTCTAATAAAAGTAAAGTAAATGTTTATGATCCACATTAAAGAACGGATTCTTGAATGAAATGTTTACTTTAGAGTAACATTAAAAGATCCAAAGGGTATAAAGACTTACTTTCTTAACTGAAGTCCGAAAATTGTAGAAACCAGTTATGTTAATCTTAAGAATAATGAAATTAGTGGGAGTGTTTGAATAATAAGATGTGGATAATGGTAAATGATAGACATTGTCTATCTGTATGAATACATTATTCACATGGATTAGAATATAGTTCCATCAGTTGAATGGAAATTTCAACATAAGGGATAATGTTCGAAAGACATGATACTCCATAAAGAAAGAAAAGTATAATCATCTGACAAAGTTAAATCATTTAGAATAACATTACGAAAACTTGTTATTCTGGAAGTTGGTTTACTTGTAGGATTCATTTATTAGTAAATATTTTTCGGTTTCATTCTCACAATATATTATGTTATGAAGTATATATTTCTCAATTAATGAATGGTCATTTTAGAAATCAATTTATGAGATAAAATAAAATGTTCCCACGAATGGTTTAGTAAGTGACTTTACAACCATATGAACCGTAAGATTAGTGGGAGTATGTAGATATTTTACCTGTATAGTTAATCATTTCTTGCTCACATTTAAATGATTATGTATTATGATTCTCTCTGAAGTTAAGATGAAAGTTAATGTAAGAGACAATTTATATGACTAAGATTAAATTAAAATTTTAATCTAGTCACAATTACAGTTGGATTGTCTCAGAAAGCTCACATTGAAATGATCTTAAAGACGGAGTATAATTCAAGAATGCTGAAAATAAAGTCATAATGCACCTACAAGAACATGTGAATGCATTTATGTTCGTGTAAATTCAGATTTAAGGGATATCGTGACAGTTGAAAGTCCACTTTCAATTATTTGTTCCTTTTATGTGTTGGAACAATATTATAGAAAAGTGGTAATTATCTGTCGTTATCAATAATGTAAAGTAAGGTTTTAGCATGTTTTATCATGCATTAAGGACTAGATATATTGAATAATGTATTATATTATATTATATCAATATATGTCTTTATGGAATGTATTTAATCTAGACCGTTCAATTGGTTACTTGATGGGCGTACCAGATTAAAGGGTTAATATTATAAACGGTCCTCTCTCCCTGCCAGTAATTGACGCAGAGAGAAAGAGCAGTTCTCCATCAACTGGTCTCTGACAGAAGGATGGACAAGGGAGAGAAGTAGAACCGTTCTACAGAGAAGCACATCCACAGTCTAAGAAGATCAGAGAATCGAAATCAATTACCGGGTAAGTCATTCATCTCTATATATTTTCCCTCATAAAGCATGATCAAGATTCCTGGCAATTAGGGTTTGTAAAACTTACATGTATAATATAGAACGCCAATATAGAAAAACGTGAGCATATATTGATTAGTGTATATCATTATATATTGAAGAAAAAAATATGGTGCAAAAAAAAACCACGTTAAACAAAGAAGCTGAATTTTTTTTTGTGTTATATACATATGCAGACAATTTTTTATTTTTTTTTTAAAAGAATCATTATTTCCATGTTTGTGCTGCCAACTTAAATGGAAATTAAGTGGTTATGGAAGATGTATTATTAGGTTATAATCAGATGCAATCAAGTGTTGATTCTTTAATGTAAATGTATTATGTTTCTATTTTGTATTAGTAGTCTATATGATAATGTGGTGGACTTTAGCCATGTAATAATTTCTCGAGGGTGGACAAATTTTATTTTATTTTCAAAAAGAAAAGTTGTCTTTCAGTAGGACAAATTCATTGGTAGTTTAAATAATAATTATCAACCAATAAAGATGCTAATAATAATACTTCAGTTTATGGAGTTGTCAACTACATATCTAAAGTGACATGCATATAGTAGTTGAATTAACAATAATAATATATATGGAGACTTGTATTAAAATCGTATTTGAAGTACCAAACATGAAGAAGAGGATAACATCCATGGGCTGACAACGTGGTGAGCATATTTGGATCGAAGAAAACATGGTGGTCTAATAAATTGAAGAAGACAACGTAAACATACAATAAGAGAGGAGCACTTCCGAGACAAAAACGAATTAAGTACATTATCAAGTCCACATTTTCATGCATGGAGGTGTGAGAGACTCATATTAGCGTGAAGATCTGCACAGGAACAGAAAACGAAGAGATGCAGTGGTTTTAGAAACCCTAGCAGAAGAAAGGAGACGAAGCATTCAAATTGGATAAAATTTGAATCTGGTTATCATCCTCCTTAAATAACAACTATCAATTACAACCCCAAAGTTTTAAATAAAGGAAGAAATAACTTCCCTAAAACTAATATAAAGGTAACAACATAATTTGGATCAGGCCCAAACATAAGAAGGCCCCCAAATACAAAACACAAGCACAAGTACGCAGCTAGCCCAAATACGCAGCAACATCTACTTAACTCAACACTCCCCCTCAAGTGTAAGCTGCATTACACACTCTCCCCCTTCCTTCCAAATACTTATTGATTCCAAGCCTGCTGGAGAGATACACATGTTGTTGCCTGCTCAAAGTCTTCATAAATAGATTTCCAAGTTGTTCATAAACAGAATTTGTGTCCTGCTTCTTAACTTTTCATGTGACAAGTGACTTACCAATTTTCACGCAATAACCTGTGGTGGACCTTACAACAGGGCAAGTTGCCCAATCACTGTAACTATAACTCACAAGGAAAGAGTCAAAATCAGATGCCAGCAAAATGCCTTTATCAGGCTCAATCTTAACATATTTGATAACCCTTAGAGAAGCCTCAAAATGAGAACTCTTAGGAGCATTCATAAATTGACTCAGATATTGAACATCAAAAGAAATATCAGGCCTCGTCATTGTCAAATAAAGAAGCTTATCAACAAGCTTTCACATCAACCAACAGAGCATCATTCTCATTCAGTTTCAAATGATCATCATATTCCTTGCTAGTTAACTTTAAATTAACTTCCATAGGAATTTTTGAAGGCTTACGACCACTTAGACCAACTTCATCAATAATCTCTAATGCATATTTTCTTTGGCTTAAAACAATCCTCTTATCAGACCTAAGGACTTCAATGCCCAAAAAATATTTTAAACTCCCCAAGTCTTTCATTTTAAATCTGTCTTCTAAAATACTTTTAATTTCTGAAACCAAACTTGAACTATTCCCTGTTATGAGAAGATCATCAACATATACTAACAACACTACAATATATGATCATTTTTCTTTAGTAAAAAGGGAAAAATCCAATTTTGATTGTGAAAAACCATAACCTAAAATTGTTTCAGAAAGCTTAAGATTACATTGTCTAGAGGTTTGCTTTAATTCATATACGAATTTGCGTAATCGACAAACTGAATCCTTGAGGAATATGCAAATAAACTTCTTCTTGTAAATCACCTTGAAGAAATGCGTTGTAAACATCCATTTGAAAAAAAGCCCAATTTTCAATGGCAGCTAAGGCTAAAACAGTACATACATTGGTCATTTTTTCAACGGGAGAGAAAGTTTCATGATAATCCACACTGTACTTTTTGTTTAAAACCTTTAGCTACCTACCTAGCTTTGTAACGCTCTAAACTTCTATCAGCTTTTAACTTAATTTTATAAACCCATTTGCACCCTATGGCAAATTTTATCTGAAGGCAATGGGACCAGGTCCCAAGTTCCATTAACTTCTAAAGCATCAATCTCTTCTTGCATTGCTTTAACCAAAGATTCATCATGAACAACTTCAGAAAATGACCGAGGCTCAATCAAGTTAGAAATATGTGAAAAAAAAAAAAAACCTTTATAAGAGTCTGAAACATGGTTGTAAGAAACATGATTAGTCATAAGATATTATGTGGTGGTCTGTCCAACCACATATTCATCAAATCTTGTTGGAAGTCCGATTGTTCTCCCTGACCTGGTGACCTTATGTGTATCATGTTCAACAACTGCATTTTCAGAAAATGTAAACTCATCAGTATCAGGAGTTCCATCAGAACCTTCTGGAATTCCAGTGTATTCATCATCTGAAAAATAATTCCTTTCTGTCATGATATTGGTGTCAGAATCATCTGTAACATATGTATTAATATCAATAGATGTTTGATCAAAAAAACTTAATTTGATCATCATATGCATCTATCTTAGGAGTAGGAGTAGCATCACAAAAGATAGGTAACTGATCAAGCTTGTTATTTTCAAAAGGGATACATGGTCATGTAAAACATCAACTCTAGAATATAACAGTTTTTTATTCACTAAATCATAGAGCTTGTTTCCCTTACAAATCTCAGACTAACCTATGAAAACAGAAGGTTTGGCCTTGAAAGCAAACTTATCTGTCACGACTAAATTCTTTGCATATGCTAAGCAACCAAAAACCCCAAATGGTCAATACTGAAATGTTTTCCTTTTAAAACCTCAATGGGAAACTTGCCTTCTAAAAGATTGGAAGGAATCAAATTGATAAAATAACAAGATGTTACGACAGAATCTCCCCAAAAATGATTAGGAACAGAGGATTGGAACTTAAGTGCCCTAGCAACTTCAAGTAAGTGTCTTTGTTTCCTTTTCACAATTTCATTCTGTTGTGGGTTATATGCACAACTACTCTGATGTAAGATCCATTTCTCTTTAAAGAACACATTAAGTTGCTCATTAAAAATTAACCCCCATTATCTGTTCTAAAATTTTTAATACATTTATTGAACTGAGTTTGAATCATTACAAATTTTTTTTTAAGGGAATGACAACAACATACTTGAATTGTATCAAAAATACCCAACACAAACGAGAAAAGTCATCCACTAAAGTAAGGAAAAATCTTTTATTGTCATAAGTGGGAAGATGGTAAGGACTTCAGACATTTGCATGTATCAAATTATCAAATATAGCATCTGCTCTGCTCTGTTATCAGATATAGGAAAATGAGGTCTATTCATTCTAGCTTTGGGGCAAATAGGGCAATTCTGAAATAGCTTCGGCGACAAGGTCGAGTCGTGCCTGTAATGAAGACATATTTTACTGGTAAGAGGAGCAAAATTGAGGAAAACCGTACCCAAAGTAGGCAAACTAAATAACTTAAACAACTAAAATATCAAATTGATAAGGAAACATTAAAGATGGTGTTGGTCAGGTAAATGGTTACTTATCCATATAGTCTATGATAAATACACTATAACCTGGCAATAAAACCACTATTTCAAAGAGTGCTCTTTAACAGAGGCACCATACTAATAATTGAAATAGCTTAGTGCGGACTTACATTCAGAGTTTCTGTTAAGAAAAAAGGCTTGTTAAAGTTCATGTAGTAAACTCTATTTCACAGTGAACATGCTTTTGGTCATGATGTCCATTATGCCTCAATTTGACAATAAAGATACTATAGTATAATAAATTTTCAATGGAATGCCGCAAGCAAGTAATTGTTTGATTAATTTCATCCCCAAAAGGAAGACGGAATTTTTCAATTCTTAAAGCAACAACTGTCTTGCAATTGTAAGTAAGCTTGTACATGAATATTACAGGATGAAGATCCTATGTATAGAAACCACAGTAAAACCGACTTAGCCACTAAGTTTAGTAATATGCTGGATGTACTAACATATTAATAATTGACATATTTGTAGAATAATGTTTACTTGACATAGAGATATATTTCTAACGTACGTGCACCGTACACCATATTGTATTTATGACTTACGAGGGTATTTTTGGTACATTAAAAAGTTGGAACCAGCGGGGGGACGTTTTTGTTTTTTAAATAGAGGAAACATAATTTCCTACATAATGTAGTAAGTTTTGATTGATAGTAATTTATAAAGGGTTGTTTTTTTTTTCAAAAGAAATATGGCATTTAGCTTAATAGAGTATCAAAATGGCAAAATTATCATCATATGTCTGAATGGAACCCCCGAACTTGAATATTTAATCGCAAAACAATTTTAAGCCTAGGTGATTAATTCATAAATATCTAGGTTTCTAGTTAACATTCAATTAATCAGGGACGACTCTCTTAAAAAAATCCATGTTTTAAAAAAAATCGCTCTAGGTCGGATTTAGAGTTCAAAAACTTCACATCATTAGGAAAAAATAAAACCATACACATACTTGGATCAATTGTATTTTAAACATAAATGGTATTTCTCACCATGCCGTGAACATGATAAACGTTCTAATTCTTGATCGTTGTTCCATCGCTGTTGTCGATCACAATAGTACCTTCCTTATCAACATGGTGAATAGTGTCATCTTTCGTGTGTATAATTTCTTCTCCTCCATGTCTCCTTCGGGGCAAGTGTATCACTGCCTCCAATGACATTCCATAAGTTTTCGCTCATAAGATACGACTCTATGCAGGATTTTGAAATCTGGTAATTGGACGAGTTCAATCACTTCATTTCAAATCCAATCACGCAAACATCAACATCCATGTATTCAGAGGTCCCGAGTTCTTCATATCAAGATCTTAACTCGTACTTCGCTACTATGAGAGAGACTCTGATACCATGTAAACTAACGAAGTGCTTGATTGCACTTACCCAACACCATATCTTAATCTTAATTAAATGAAGAAATCAAATATGAAACTCTCTAAATACGCTCACACTCTCCTTTTGTAACTTGACTCTCTATTTCACTTAGTTGTTTAGCAACATATACAAGGGATTTTTAGAAATCTCAAGAAGACTAAGCCTTCTAATACTAACACTACTACAGGTTCTTCAAACTTACTTACTCCATCATCTACTAGAATCTTAGATGTTTATGACTACTAAAATTTACTTTATTATTTTAACAATTTGAGGTACTTCGTGCAGGTCCTGCTGTTGTCTTCATGAAAATTCATGTGTAATCGGGTTATAACTATTTTTATAACATTCTATAATATTTTTAAATAAGATTCCACGCAGGCCTGTCCAGTATAACAATTTTATTTATGTAAGATACATCAAACTAAGCACAATGCTTTTAAAATATATGTGCTATCCATTTTTATCTATATTTTCTTTCTAGGACTTCTCATTTGAGTTAACTTGTATTTGTCTTGGTTTTACAAACAAACATATGAAACTTTTCCAACATATTCGCAAGATATTTTTTTAATAAACAATTTATACCCTATCAAACTCTCCAAACCAAAATAAGAGAATGAATGCATCAAAACAAACATAGACACATGAATGCACAAGCATGAAACACAATATGAATGTAGCTAGTATGAGACTTAGAAAGAGGATGGTGGTTGATAAGGTGTGGGAATCAAGCAAAGATCATTTTTTAACCATACAACCGTCGCAAATTCTTCAGTCATGTTCATTTCTTCATCATTGGGGAGCTTCCAGTCGAAATGGTAGAGCAACATTGCCAGTTGATACTCTACATTGGTAATGCCAAACACCACCCCTGGGCACATCCTCTTTCCAGCACCGAATGGTAAGTACTCGAAATGATTTCCCTTGAAATCTAAAGGATTGTCTAGAAATCTCTCCGGATCGAACTTTTCAGGATCTTTCCAATACTCGGCGTCTCTTCCTATTGCCCATACATTTACAAGCACTCTGGTCTTGGAAGGAATTTCAAATCCGCCAACGTTGCACTGGCTTCTGCATTCTCTAGGAAGAAGTAGAGGACCAGGAGGGTGGAGCCTTAGGGTCTCTTTAATGACCAATTGAAGATATTGGAGTTGTTGTAAACCCTGTTCTTCGACTCTTCCTGTTTCATTAAACTTTTGTCTCAACTCGCTTTGTGCTTTGTTGAGGATTTTCCGATTTTTCATCATCTCCGCCATAGCCCAAACTACCACAGTTGCACTTGTCTCGCTCCCAGCAATAAACATGTCCTTCAAAAATAAAAAAAATGTCCCTTTCACGATATATATATTAAATTTCCACATTGTGGCCGAAACAAGCACAATGGAGCAACATAGTGCCCATACCGAGGCTCTTTAATAAAGACATCAACTGATTCAATCAGGACGGGTTGAGACTAAATTCAACAGACTTAATCCAACATCGTTAATTAGAACCGACTTCTGATACCATGTTAGATTATCTCACTATGTCAAACCAATTAACGGACCAACATAGAGTAACTATCTATACAAATGGGGTTCCATCCTAAATCCAATTAATTGGTGATATAAGGAAGTACCCCACCTGCTTATATGATACTCAGTTATTCCAGAATCCACCAATATGGAACAGATAGACACACAGTGGATTTCTAGGTTGACCGAATTAATGAAGTGGTACTTACAAAGATGACTGCTTTGATGTTGTCCAAGGTTAGGGGAAACCCAAGTTCGTCATCCTTCAAAAACTTGAGTAGAACATCGACCAAATCTTCACTGAGTTGGTCATCATCATCACCCACAACCTTTGTTTTTCTATTCTGCAGATGATCTTCAACAATATCAGACAGTATTTTATCAGCCTCGCGGTGCAGCCTCTCAAGCTTAGGCTTCGTACCGTAGAAGAAAAGAAGCCATTTATGTGAAGGAAACACATCCCCAACATGGAAACCCGCTACAAACTTTACAATTTCTTTGGCAAGTAAAGTGAACTTCTCCTGGTCTTTAGTTTTCTTACCAAAAGCCATCCTCGAAGTGGTTGCATACCCGAGTGAGTATAGTTTCTCACTGAGATTTACGGGTAATCCGACAGGATTGGAAGAGATCCAATCTACAAAACCCGACAACGCTTCTTCTCTGACTCCTCCAAGAGACTGGACTCTTCGTTTGCTTAAGAGCTCCAAAGTACAAATTTTCCGAAGCTGCCTCCAGTACTCGCCGTACGGTGAGAAGGGGATGCCGGTGCATCCGTAGCTAATGATCTCTCCAACTAGAAGATTCGGCCTGTCTGCAAAGTTAATGTCGTGTTTTTTCATGACTTCTTGTGCCATCTCTGCAGAGGACACAACAACTAAAGAAACTTCCCCGATTTGTAAATGCATCAAAGGACCATACTTTTGAGCTAAATCTCTGAATTTTTGGTGGGGAAGAGAACTAACCAATTGGTGCATATTTCCAATCAAGGGTAGTTTCCATGGCCCGGGTGGAAGGTTCGATTTGGATCTCTTTCCCATCGTCACGACCATCAAGATCGTTAAGACGAGGACACAGAATAGGAAAGGGAAGGAGGATGATGAGAAATACTGGAGCTCCATTCTTAATTAGTTGCTCAATCTGTACTGGCAACATGTATAATATATACTTGTACAGTGAGACATCAGATTAAAGGATGAAAGCATCATACTTGGTGGGGCAGGTCAGATTCCATCTCCATGAAAATCCGGATTTGATCTGTGACTCGGAAGTGCTCTTCTCTTATTGTATGCTCACGTTGTCTTTTTCAACTTGTTAGACAATTAGTACCGATTGATGATTATTTTATAGGTAAACAATAGATTAGAAGAGTCTCAGTTATCAGTTAGCGAGTTTTAATGATTATTAATATTTTTATTTAGAGCCCTAAATATTTCAAGTGTGACTTATTTATTATTTAGCTATGACTTGATTTATCTAGCTAGTTAAGAGGCTCGCTTTGTTCCGAGCTCGTACCTAACTGTCTCATCTTGATTGGGAGGCCATATCTAGCATGTAGGTGTATCAAGGGTAACTTGACCAATTAAGCAATTATGAATTTAGAGTTTTGGTCGGCTAAGGTGAGCCCTAAGACTCGATCAGACTCGGATTCATCCCGATCACGGTCTCCTAAAATAGATGAAGACATATTTTGCATGAACTCGAGTCAAGAAGAGCCTCATAAACTAGGAGAATCAATTCATAGTTGACTGATACATACTTTAGATAATTAAAGCTCCAAATAGTAAAAAACAAATAAAGGGTCTTTTGGTGTCATATCTTTTTTTTTTTTCTGGTAGACTTTTGGTGTTATATGTATGCGCGGTTATGTAAGCATGTGTACGTGCTAATAACTCGTACAAAAGAGTTAGAAAAAAATGGAGGAGATAGGGAATTACCCACATATGTATATAAAAAGAGAGAGCATTAAAACCCCTCCTCATTTTACCTCCACATTTCAAAATTGTCTTCTCCCTTTTCTTGAGGAGTAAGTTGCTTAGCACCAAAGCCACTCACCTATCCACACCCATCCACCTCGGCCGGCCACCCTTCACCGGTAACCTTGGAGGCGACGACGGCGAAGGCAGCTTGGCGAGAGACAACAGCAGACGGCGGGCGGCGGGCACACAGAGGGCGGAGCTCCGACAGAATTTTGGTGACCAAAACGGGCGTCCAACCTCGATTTTTGTGGTGATTCGGATTTTCGGGGTTGATTAGAACCATTTCCAAGTATGTAGGCATCTTTACTTGCATCAATTTGGCCAATCTTTGTCTTGATTGAAACTAGACTATTCATGCCCACCAAGTGTTTGATGAAATGGCTAACACAATTTAATATGGGAAAATTAGCATGAAAATGGCTAAGTATTGTAGCTCTAGTATGTATAGGATAGGAGTGCTACTTCCCATATTGATTGTCATCCTTGATTTCTTGATATATTGTCATGATGTGCATGTATATATTTGATAGCATAGTGATGCTTGTAGCTATAGTTGGTTTTTGTATCTCCCAAGGTATGTATGTAAGTATCCATATCCTACACATATTAGATAACATAGGTATATAGATAGTAATGTTATGAATATGTTTGCACTAATTACCTTAGACATTCACCTTAGGCCATGTACGTGGATGTAGATGCATGTGAGCATGCGTAGGCATGCATAGGCATACATAGGTGATTGTAAGCGTACGTGGTCATGTATAGACACATATAGTCACGCGAGAACATATGTTGGTGCGTGCGAACGTATGTAGTCGCGCGTTGCACACGGGTGTATAGGTGCACATAGGCATACACAGCCGTGCATACGCACATGTAGACCGTATAAGTATTGGGACGAGGCCCTTAATGACATAAAGTGGCCCCATATAGAGGATGTTCTCTATGTAGTAGTTGAACACTTATAGGTTTGTAAGTACGATGTTGCCCCCGAGCGGGGGATGTTCGTTGTATAGTAGTAGTAGTTGTTGTCGCGATGAATGTATGCTTGTGTGTTGAATAGTTTGTTATCCTTGTAGGAGTGCAGCGTGAGGACCTGGCGCGTCTGTCATTAGGTTTGCCTTCTCGACTCGCAGGGTTTATCAATATGAGTAAGTCCCATATTCCTACTCCGTTAGTTAGACATTGTTCTGTTTCGGATTCGGATTCCGAGTCAGAGGATCCGGAGTCATCTGGGCCGGAAACTGTGGAGGACATATATTCTTCTCCCGAGTTGGAGCCTCATTCAGAATCAGGAGATCTAATCCAGACATTTGCTGGCAACATGTTGGATCACGACGACTATCAAAGCTACGCTGATCGTTATGGGCTTCATCCCCTGGTGGAGGCGTTTTTTCCCTTTGATGTTGTTACTTATGCTGACGTGGGAAAACCTACTGTGCCTTCGGCGGAGTTGTCTGGCGTATATACCTCCCAGATTCGAGAGGGTCTGTGCTTTCCTTATTGTCGGGATTTGCGTAGATTGTGTCGCTATTACAGGATTTCTCCTTTTGATCTTGCCCCCGCCGGCATACTGTATTGGGTTTGCTTCCGAGTGTTATGCCATAAGCAGTCATGGTATTATTCGACTCTGCTTTTCCGTTACTTCTTCCGGCTCCAGCGTCCGGACGTGTCTGGTTTCTGTTCTATCTCTGTCCGCTGGCCTTTGATGAAGAGGGACGATTTTGCTACCTTGGGATTGGGGGAGGTGAAGTGGGATGATACCCTTCGCTTTGTTACTGCGATTGACCGCTCAAAAGGACATTGGAAGAAGAATTATTTCTTCACTAATGACATGGGGACAACCTGGCCTATTATCCGTATTACCAAGACTGACCCCGTGCTAACTTTTCGTGAATTTACTGAGTCGGACAAAGAGGGGATGAAGATGATATATCGGGCGCACAAGGCGCGCACCTATAGGGCCTTGCATCGCGTGACGGAGCGAGGTTTGCACGCGGCTGGGATTTGCACATCTCCTTCGGGAGTTCTTTCGGTATGTTATGAATCTTTATAACTTCATTGTGTTGTGATGTAGGCTGGTGTCATGGAAAAAAATTTCACTTGCAGGCGGGTTCTACGGGTGGTGCATTATTTCTTTATTACTGCGGTTGACCGCTCAAAAGGACATTGGAAGAAGCATTATTTCTTCACAATGACATGGGGACAACCTGGCCTATTATCCGTATTACCAAGACTGATCCCGTGCCAGCTTTTCGTGAGTTTACTGAGTAGGACAAAGTGGAGATGAAGATTATATATCGGGCGCACAAGGCGCGCACCTATAGGGCCTTGCATCGCGTGACGGAGCGAGATTTGCGCGCGACTAGGATTTGCACATCTTCTTCGGGAGGTCCTTCGGTATGTTATGAATCTTTATAACTTCATTGTGTTGTGATGTAGGTTGGTGTCATGGAAAAACTTCGCGCCTGCAGGCGGGTTCTATGGGTGGTGCTGTTCCTCCCGTGCGGAGTGGTCGTACAGACGTTTCCGTTGTGCTCCAGGGTATGAAGCCTGGACGCGGGAAGGGAAGCACGGGTAAGTTGTGTTTTTGTAAGATTATTTTTCTTGCATTTGTTCCCTGTTCTTGTTCTAATCTTGATTTTTTCTTTTTGTAGGTCGGTCGCAGCTCTTGACCGAACGTGTTGTTGCTGCAGCTGACACTCCGCCTCGGCCTAAGGCGAAGCGTCCTGATTCCGGCGTGCGGCCCTCGAGCGATCCTAAACGCTTAAAGTCTCGAGCGATTCTAGGTTTATGAGAACTATAAGTGCATCGTAAAAGTGAAAAGGCAATGTCGTTTATTAGAAAATTTTACAAGTTGGCCAAAATCAGTATGAATACCAATGTTGCGATTGATGAGATTATTTTGGTTTAATCTAAATATATATAATCTAACATATTATAAGAGCTTGATGGTTCTATCTAGAGGACAAGGTTTGAAGCAAATAAGTGGTGCACCCCCTAGTTGGCCTGATAACCTTTGTTAAAGGTTGGTTAATGGGACACTTGACAAACTTGTTGCCTGCTAGAAGAATTTTTCTTGAATATAAATGTTGGATTAACAAAAATATTCCTGCAGGATATGATAGTCTGAGTACTATAATGGTCTGAGGACCTTTAAGCAACATGTATAATGAAAAGTCTAGACTCATGTTACACAATCGCTCTCATTTGGAAATATCACGCTCGACAAAGATCGGCTGATAAAAATTGCGGATCCGCTACCCGTAGGGTTAAACAGAGAGCTATTTGGCCAATTCTCTTAGGGAATGAGATTAAAGCCCTGAAGAACATTCCTGAGAAGGAAAACCCAACCTAGTTGACTGGAGATCCTAAGATCTAGGTTCAAAGGGACAACCTAATCACAGGAGTGAGTGAGATCACTGTGGGGATCAAACTCCCAAACACATTCCTAGATGTAAACAGTGATAGAGTGGAAAAGGTTAAATGAAAACTTTTAATGATTCAAGAAAAATCTCAAAGACACGCTGGAACTCTTGATTTAGATCAGAGTCGTGATGAATCTGTTGAGATAAAGAATCACTTATGCGAGTGAGAAGATGGGCCGCTTCGAAAGGAATTGTTGATGGCGCAATTCTTAGAAACGCTCGCAGAACCAAGCAAAATGTCCAAGGCCATAACGGACATTGAGTCGTGAACCGAACAATACTAGGGAGATATATGTGTGACTTGTATCATCATTTACACCAATGACAATTATTTCAAGGACATCGCGTCTACTAACCAGTCAGTAAAGTCGGTATAAGTTCACAAGGGAAGGTTCAAAGGGGAATCTCATACCTATCTATGCAGGTATTAACCGTTGAACTCAAAGTATCGAGTCTAGAGCTTACTTGTGTTTCCAATACCATTCATGTGGGGGATTGTTGGACTTGGGGGCTGGTTTTTGGCTTCAGTGGGCCACAATTCCAAGCCCAAGTCATTGGAGTGAATGACATTGCATATGCCGTGCACTCATCTGTGCATTGATTAGTCCCACACCGGCTGGGCAAGCAAGTTTTGCTTAGTATATATTGTGGCAAACATCTTAAAGTGGTAACCAATTACTAGATGGAAGACTCTCTCTATACGCACGTGCGCATGGGGGGTGCAAATCACCGGATCTGAAGCACACCCCGGCAGGCTTGGTTTGTGTGCGTGCCCGCGACGTGCGTACACGATTGTCGGCCCGAAAAGCCTACCTCGCGTGAGCCCGGTTTTGCTAAACGGATTTTTTATTTTTACTGTCAAAACCGAATTTAGTAAACATTATTATGTTAATATTGCAAATCGTAGTTACCTATTTTAGTGATGTCCAGATACGTTGAATAAGTTTATTATGGCAACTGTATAATCAATATTGATACCGAATATTTTATACATAGTGTATATTCGGTGTATAATTTAAATATAGCCGATATATATGTGCATAATTAGATTTTCTATATTCGGTTTTGAGCAATCCTCACACTATAATTATGACGGTATTCCTTCAGTTTTTTTTTCACAACTCAAATCCGAAAATACTCCCCAAAATTTCGAAATTTTCCTCTAAAATATTAATGCCCGAAGTTCTGCTGTTGCTGCATCCGAAAATCCTGTCTGCTGTTTCGAAAATTCTGCTCTCGGATTTACTACATTCAACTGCTCTCAGGTTTTTATTCCAGTTCTGTGATTAAGTTCAGCTTTTTTTTTTCCTATCCAGATCTCACATTCTCTTTTGAGTTCAGGTACTGTTCGGTTCGGTTGAACGAGTTGAATGCACGATTCGTGTCAACGACACTGTTGTATCCTGGGAGGTGATCGCCCCTTGTGTTAAATCTCGTTGCATAGCCTGAGGGTGAGGTGGGGCGAAATTATCTTAAGGAGAGCGTGGTCAGCACGTGCCTCAGTAAAAATTCGTCTTTCCCATTCGATCTACGAATCACTAATTTCGGTTTTCGTAGCATACAGATTACTAGTTAATTGTATGTAGACTGCCGAATAAAAAATTAAATGAACGTCTGTCCTACATATTTCAGAATTACTGTTTTACCCATGTTTTCGACTAACAATATATGCTATACTCACTATAAAAAATTAGGTCTACTAACACAGGACATTTTTGTCTTAGGTTCGTGTGTAAAACTTTTTGACACACTCCTGACACGACTTTGCACTGTGATTAGTAATATTGAGGCTTATTTTTTTTCCGTGTCAAATATTGTAGTGAACCCTAAACTCTACTGTATGCCCAGAGTACGAATAACCTGCATGCCTTGATTTCAGGAAAAAAAAAAAAGAAGAGAAAAAAAATAAATAAAAATACATGAGCTGAATAAATAAAATACAGAAGCAAATTACCAGCAACATAATAAGTAGAAATTTAGACAAATAGAAAATTACCCATGAAACATATACAGATAATATCATGCCACTAAACCAAAAACAGACTAAAGACAACCAAAGCCACCTTGATTTATATAGAATGTTTGTAATTAATAAAAGAAGAACATCAACATAATAACTTGTGTGTATGGATCGGAAGAGGAACTCGTAATTTTTATTAATCAAGGAACAATGACAATGTATATACATATACAAATCTATCAATAAAAGAAACTCTATATTGCTTCAATATTTTTTACACAATCTATATCTTAAATCAGGATCTATATCTATCTATATATCAATTACTTATGTTGCAAAGCTTCAGGATTTGGGTTTCTAGTCTACTTGGGCTCCACATATCTATATATATATCTTCCATATCCCAACAGTTGTTAGCTTAATTATCTTTATCTGCATATTCCTAACAGTATGGCGATGGTGATCGTATATGTGAATTTCACGTGTTTTCTCCATATTTTTCTTCAATCATATGATATATTAATCAATATTTATTCATGATTGATCCCTTTGATTATATGTATAACTTGAATGTGAAAATGAGTTCGTCTATTAGAAGGGCTGATATGTTACGATGCAGGTCAGATTTCATTTTCATGATAATTAAGTATCTATATTACTATGGCAGAGTCATCACGGAGATTCAGACATATGATTTGGTGCATAAAAGTCACATGTGTTAACCAATTATGTTACAAAACAATTTGTTTCTCAATTTAATGGTAAATTATACACTGGATTTTCATAATACTTAATTATATCACATGATTCCGAGCTCTACAAGAAATCAGCTCAATAGCAACAAACAAAATTTTCCGCCGCTATAACTTGACGTTAAATACAAGTTTTTGTGGCAGCTTTAATTACTCGTTGGAAATTCTAGCTTTTTGCAACGACTAGCAACACCACTTCAACTGAATATAAATGTCGGCTAACAGTGTTTAAATAGAGAAATCTAAAACCCTAACCCTAGGACAAAATCCGAAATTAACAATAAAGTCTCAAACAAAACCGACAATTATAAAAAAGACCGAAAGAAACATAAAACTGCAAATTTGACCATCTAGACGAAGGAATTTGGCCTAAAACCGTCAAACCCCAAATTAACTATTGGTCTTGCTCAGATTGCCGTTTATGCATGAAAAAGTGTACTTGCACGTCAGAATCCGACACTTTAAAATCTCCCACATCACTTTTGCAGCGACATCTATTGACACTGAAGTTTTTTGCATAGTGGTGGCATCTGTTGGCGCCACTAAATCCACTTTTCAGTAGTGAATCAGCTTTTGATACTAAAAGGTTGTTTCAGCAACGACTTTTAATCTAAACTAAATTATTTTTCAGTGGCGGCTTTGTCATAGCCACTAAATGCCATTTTTAGTAGCGATTCTATAATTGACGTTGAAAGATTGTTTTAGCAGCGAAATTTAGCCGCCACTAAATGTGTCGCTACTAAAGCCATGTGCTTAAATTAAACATAATTGACGGATTAAAAAGCCCCGGTGAAGTCTGCAACACAGTTTCGGAACGACAAAAGGTTCAGCTGCATGTTTGTAACACAATTTCAGAGAGCCCCTTCCATGTCTTCTGATTACCTCCTTAAATTCTTTCGAGATAAACAGATAATTAAGGAGTTATGCTTGTTTAATCCTCAATAACAACAACTCTAGCACAAAATCAACATGAATCAAGTCAATAACAATTCAGAGGTGTGTTTCTATTTTCCTTTAATTAGTTTCGAAATTCATTCATGACATACTGTCACTTGTTAATTGGTTGGATTATATTATTATGTATTTCAAGATCCTGAGTAATTAAATTGTTGAAATTGCTTAGATGGTTATATAGTTTTCAAGATAGACCTTAAACGTTTACCCTAAACCATTTATTGAGTATCTTCAATGTAATTAACAAATTGTTTATTTTCTTGCTAATTGGCTATAACATGATGCGTTTAGTGTGTATAAGGTTTCAAAAAAGGGTTTCTTCTTGGACTGCTAGGGGATATGTATTTGAATGACTAATTTAATTTGTTAATAACAGATATAACAAATAGACAAGAGTTGGATGCACACCGGAAGAGTGAAGAGTATAGAAACGGTGTAAAGCAATTTCTTGATTTTGCTTTTACCCATTCATCTTGGGATGATAAAATTTACTATTCTTATGTAAAATGCAATAAAATTCTATTATTTGTAAGAGATGATGACTTCATGCATCCCTTTTTGAGTTTGATCTTAATCCAGATATTGTAGAGATATGTTTTATATTAGAACTCTTTATTGTTAATGATGTCTTGTACATTTTCGTCGGTATTACTTTACGACAAAAGATTCTCAGCGACAAAAGATTCTCAGCGACAAAAGATTCTCAGCGAAATTTTGATTTTACCGACGAAATAATTTTTTACCAACGATATTCTTTATTTTTACCGACATTTTTTTTCATCGCTAATATTCCTACCGCTAGTAGTAACAGTTTAAACTGAAAAAGTTTTTATAAAAGAAGTGAAGGTTTCTTCAGGAAGACTGAAAAATAACCGTTAGAAAACTCTAGAAGAGAATGAGGAAACTGCAATAGTAAAATTTCTGTAGCCACTGCAATGGTAAATATTTCTAGGAAGAGACAACATCAACTTGCAAACTTTTAAAGAAGAAGAAACGACATTGAGGAGCAGAGTTTGGGAAACAAAAGCCTAACTTATAAAGTATCGACTTTCAAGTAAATTTCAGAAGATATTTAAAAGTCGACACATCTTCTGAAATCAACTTTTTGAAGAGGGTGTTGCTAGACCCTGTGAAATTTTCAGTGAAATTTCTATAGAAAGTGCTAAAGGGTCCCACCAAGCACCAATACATTTATTTCTTCAGTTTCTCTTTCATACTTTCTATTGAAATTTCACAGAAAATTTCACATGTAGAAACTTTACTCTTTTGAAGATATCGATAGAGATATTTACAGACTCGATTTCGGTAAAATGAAAAAGTTCTAGCCATGATGATTACTTGACACATTCTGAGCTAACAAAAAAAAAAAAAAACTTTAGTATATATATATATAGGATGTCAGGATGTTTCGTTAATTAAGCCAACTTAAAAAGGAAACAAACACACAGGACAATAAACCAAGTATGTCTTCTCTCTTGTTCCTCCCAACCTCTCTTCCTTCAACAAAGCAGAAGCTCCAATTTTTCGGTACACTCTTCTCTGCCCTTCTCATGCACCACTACTGTATCTAATGATATGATCGATCAACTGCTGAAAATAACATAAATGCAGGTGTAACGCTATGGAGGGAAGCAAACAAACATCATCGCTCCGGCGGTATTGTCTGTCCCTATCGCATTGCGATCGCTCCGGTATTGTCTGCTCCGATATTAAAAATATGTAATGTGATTCCCCAAGGACAAAAAGAGTATATAGTCCTCGAAGATGAAGCGGTTCCAAATGAGGTAGTGATTTAGTGAAAATAAAAAAACACCATAGTAAAATAAATACGTAGAGATTCAAAGCTTCGTCCCTTAATCAGAAGTTTCATATTCAAACCCAGAAAATGGAGAAATAAGTAATTTCGAGCTTTAAAGCATTAAGGTTAAAGCTTTCAATTGCGCACAAACCTTACATATATATGTAGCAGAGTCATGTATTTCCACAAGTCTTTCATACACACTTATACAGCAACAACGTTAAAGTTAAAGTCCTCCCTAAAACGGCATATTCAGCGGGATTCGAACTTGGTTCGTTCGAGGGAATAAAACTCGCTTTATCATTTTAAAATTTTTAAAAATACTTACTCTAGTCGCTCGATTTATTTATTTTTTTTAAAAAAAAATTGGCTTGCTTCTATTCTAATTTTCTGCTCATAAACGATACATGTATATGTAGATATTATCAATAGAAAAGGATATTAAGGAACGTGTGGGTGAGATTAAATCCATGTTGGAGAGCATGAAGGATGGTGAAATAAGCAGCTCAGCTTATGACACAGCTCGGGTTGCTCTTATAAAAAGCAATGATGAAGAAGATGGTAAAAGTAAACCCTTATTTCCGTCGAGCTTACGTTGGATTGTGGAGAATCAGCTTCCTGATGGCTCCTGGGGTGACAATCACTACTTCTCTGCTCAAGACCGCTCAATAAATACACTTGCATGCGTAGTCGCCCTCAAGACTTGGAACATCCATCCTCAAATGTGTGACAAAGGTTAGTAAATATATTTGTTTATTCAAATCAATAACGCTTCGTAGTAGTGTCGTTTCTTCTTATATTATTTTTTACGTTTTTTAAACCTTTGTGATATGTTTTAATTTACTAGTATCAATACACAATTTATCTTCAGTTTTCTAATATTTTAATATGTAGTTAATACATGGCCAAATTTAAGGTTTGCGAGAAATGAATCTGTGATCGAAAAGAACGACACAAAGTAATTCAAAACAGGAAAAATAGAAGAGGATAATTAAGTCAAAAAATTAACTATTGTTTTAAATTACGATACTAATTTACTGTTATAACTAATAATGAGTTGGATTGAGCATGACGTGACTTATTAACGACAAAGTTGTATCTAATTTATCAACTTGAGGAGTGAAGAATGTAAGCCCGTAATTAGCCACTTAGAGTCATCGGTGGAGCAGTTTGACCTATACAAACGTAACTATACACTTTTCGTGCAATTTTATATCATAATACCAACAAAAATTGATTTAACGCTAAAGGAAAAAAAATTGGCCAACGGGACGCTAAAAGAAATTTCAATTCATTAAAATCTATTGTTTATACTTGATATGTCAATTACTTATTTAACTACTAATTAGGTTACAATTTGATTTAATTGACAAATGGAAGAACTAAATTAATGATTCGAGACCCTAAATGTTGGACAACGAGTACCAGGTTATCTGTAAAAGATCAAAATTCAAGAACCGTGGTTGACCCATATTTTGACATTTGATATGATTTGACAAGTGACTGATATATGTGATACAAAAAAATCTCAACATGTACTCAAAGTTTGCATGAGTTGAGTACATATCATACCTTTATGCGTGGCTCAAATTTATAGGTATATTGTATTAATAAGTTAATGATAATTAATGTAACATGTCAGTTAAGCGACCTTAACAAAAAAGTTAATGCAATTTATCTAATGAAATTTTTAGTAATATATTTGTAGGGACTAAATCATCAATTTTTTTAAACACTAATGTCTAAAGTTTATACTTGAATTCAACTTAACTATTTATTCAACTATCAATTAGGAGATACCAAATATGATTGAATTTACAAACGCAAGAACTAAATTGATAGTTCGAGTCATTAAGTATTAAACATTGAGTAACATGTTATATGTAAAGTCAAACTTCAAGAACCACGTTTGATCCATATTTGATATGCTATATGAGTTAGCAAGTGACTAATTTATTTGATACAAAAATGTCAACAAGCGGAACATCCCCAAATCGGTGATATAGTGAATGGAAAAATGCATCTACCTTACATTTGCACCTATTGACTGCATGTTGACTCTAATTGATAAGTATATTTGATGGAGAAATTAATAATAACTACGGTGACCTACCAATTAAGCGAACTAAAAAACTAAAAATAACTAAATGGTTTTTTTTAGTAATAGTAAAGATAAATAGATGGGTCTCAAAGATAAAAAGACTAAATCGTCAATTTTATAAAAATAGGGGAATTAAATATACGTATATATATATATAATAAAATAAAAAATATGGAAACTAAATAATATATATATATATATATATATAATAATAATAATAATAATAATAATAAAAAATTAAATGTTCAAGAGGTACCTTTTGGGGTGAGGACAACTCTCACATTTTATATTGGTATAAAGATTATATATCATGTACATCTTATCATTGCTTTTATTTAAGACAAAATATTACCATGACACTTAGGAGTGTTGTCACTTGAATTCACTGCCGACCCAAGTAAAAAACTTCATTTATTTTAAGAGTTTTATGATGCTCTTGTGCCAAAGCATCACAATAAATAAATTTGGCAACGGTGGTCAGAAAAGTCATATTTTTTTGCGCCTATAGAAGCATTGTTAGTTTCATGACAACACAATTTTCGTGTTACAATATGTTTTTTTTTTTTTTTTTAATTTAGCGTCATTCGAAGTTAGTTTTGTTGTAGTCTAAGTATATTATTTTCATGCATGGCTTCTCTTTTCATATAGGTATGGTGTTCCTAAAAGAGAATCTGCCTAAAATCGAAGATGAAAAGAGTGAACACATGCTAATTGGATTTGAAGTGGCGTTCCCAGCCATCATTGAAATGGCTCAGGAGTTGGGCATTCATGTACTGCCCAAGGATTCACCCTTTTTGACAGATATCTATGCAAAGAGACAACAAAAGCTCAACAGGTATAGATTCTGAAATGGATTAATCTATATAGCCAGAATTTATTGAAGTGGTGCGTTATAAATTAGTTATGAAATTACCAGTTTAAGTTTTAAAGATTATATATATATAGGATACCCAAAGAGAAGATCCACAAAGAGGCCACATCACTACTATTTAGCCTGGAAGGAATGGAAAAGGAAGAGTTGAACTGGAAAGAGCTCATGAAATGGCAAAACTCAGATGGCTCTTTCCTCTTCTCACTTTCCTCCACTGCTTTTGCTTTCATGCAAACTAGAGATCCCAATTGCTTCAACTACTTGAACAATGTTGTTCACACATTCAATGGAGGAGGTATATACATATAATAACTATTTTTAAAAAAATTATATGTATGTATAATAAAATGGTGCAACACAATTTGGACTTTTAAGTACCTAAAAGCTGTCACAAAAACTAATAGTCTCGGATACTAATTTATCAACGCGTGTTATCTCAGGTACCTGTATCATTTTAAACCCTATATATACTCATATAATTTCGGTTTAATTATCTACACAGTCCCGAATGTGTATCCTGTCGATATATTCGAACATGTATGGGTTGTTGATCGGCTGCAACGTCTTGGAATTTCTCAATATTTCAAGCAAGAGATTAAACAATGCATGGCTTATGCTTCCAGGTATATTTAAGCCCAATCATTTTTTAAATGTGTTGTAGATTTTTAAACATGTTTGTATCAAAAATCATTTTTTTTATGTTATAAACAGACTGTTCCCTTATTATTATTATATTTTTTTTTTCTAATAATGTTGGAATATCAGATACTGGACCGATCAGGGGATTAGCTGGGCAAAAAATCCGCGGATGGCTGATCTTGATTGTACAGCGATGGGTTTTAGGCTTCTGAGATTTCATGGATATCATGTCTCTGCAGGTACATATATATATATATATAAACTAATAATTAATGTTGTACTATCAAAATTAAAGCACGTCTAAAATTTCACGTGGTATCACAGCACGTAATAAGCACACTATTTCATGTAGATGTGTTTGAGGAGTTCAAGAGCGGGAGCAATTTCTATACGTTCAAGGGACAGTTGAATGAGTCGGTCACTGCGATGTTCAACTTCTTGAGAGCTTCTCAACTGCAGTTTCCAGGAGAAGAGTTACTCATGGAAGCCAAAAGATATTCCACTAAGTTTCTTAAACAAAAAAGGGATGCTAATCAACTCTTTGATAAATGGATCATCACCAAGGACTTACCTGGAGAGGTAAAAAAAAAACAAAAAAAACATCCTCCCTAGCCATTCCCGGATAAAAAAAATATTGGATCCGCCACTGTCTATACATATATAATCGATCGTAAAATGTAGGTGGAGTATGGTTTGGATGTTCCTTGGTATGCAAGTTTACCTCGTGTTGAAGCTAGATTCTACATTGAACACTACGGTGGGGGCGACGATGTTTGGATTGGCAAGACCCTGTATAGGATGCTTTATGTGAACAACAACAAGTATCTTGAACTAGCAAAACTTGATTACAACAACTGCCAAGCAATGCACATCTCTGAATGGGACCATACTCAAAGGTATATATATTAACACTATTTGGTGAATCACTTATTCAAAGCTGTATTGTCAATACCTATTATGACTTGATTTGCTTAATTGGGGACTCACCCTAGACCCATTTCCGTGTCAGCTTGTTCCCTGGTCTAGTCGTTTGTGACAGATTTATTTATGAGTGACATATAACCTTGTTTGTAAGGGAATGGAGAAAACCCATTATAAATACAACACTTTTTTTTCTTTTTTTTCTTTCGGGAATGACTCTTAAGAAAAGAGTTAGCTAGAAATTCCATGGAAAATGTCTTACAAAATTTAGAGTTTCTAAGGATTCCCTCAAAACATACTAAATCACTTGAAAATTCTTATAATTTGTGAGAGATTGCTTTACTCGAAAAAAAAATCGTCACAAATTAGCAACTTTCTTATAGAGTTATGGACTCGCCTGACTCGCGTTTCACTTGCCCCGCCTGGACTCGTGCTTGACATGGTCTCTTAGACTATGAAAAAGTTGCTACGTACTTGGGCCGTAGCGAGCTAGCCCCCATGATATGAATATATATATATACTAGTTATTTCGCACGTGCTTTGCACGCGCATGTCTTTAATTTTAACTTGTTTATACATTTTATGCTCTTATATATATAGTAATAACAATACAAGAAAAGTAAAAATATAAGTGTCGCAATTACATTAAATATGTCAAGTTTTTTTTAATCCTTATTGCAAGTAAGATATGCAAAGTTTGTTCACTAAGAAAAATAATATATGAGTTGTCATGACTATATACCATGATAGTTTAGACATCTTGTTCAACTACGTAGTCAGATTTTCATATCGAAATAATAAAGCAAATAATATGTAATAATTTATTTTAAATAACACCATAAAAACTATTTACAAAGACAATATTACAATTCTTATAGGCAATTTAGTTAACAAACATATGAGTATTCTTTGGTAGACACATGTGATTGAGCTAGCTAAGACAGCTTTTATAGTGGTATATTTTGTGTGAGGTTATTGATTTACTTATTATGATGGTGTTGCAATTTATTGCTTTTAAGTTGTAATTGAGATAACTTAACTCCATTTTTATATCCCTTATCTAAAGGGTTAAAATAATTTAATATAATTTTTAAAAAAAATGATAGATTCAGGTGATTGGAAATAACAAAAGATATATAGAAACAATTGCCTGTACTCACTATATTGACCACCATTCTTGCTATGTTGATCAAGGTCATAGTAATTTCTAGACATTAAACAAATTACATTTGTAGTAATTGAATATAAACCATGCAAGACAGAAATTTTGGAATTATATGAAGCTGACTATAAAGTCTAGCAATAAAGTTTGAGTGTCTTCAAGGTGTTGAATTTCTGCTTGTATTATATATAAGACAAGATGGTCACATGCTCCTCGAAAATCGGGTATCGTTTTGTTTAACATTAATATTCAACCAATATTCTTGGTTAGTCCTGGTTTGTTGAGCAGCGTATGAAACTCCGTAGAGCAGGTTTATCCTTAACTCGGCAACTCGTGCATATCTAAAATGGCATCATTTGCACCCGGACCTTTTCAACAAGTGCACACACGTTATCAAACTTCATTTTTGACACTCTAGCCTTTTTACCCTTGTTTTATAAAATTTTATCCTCTTTTTCATAATTCACAAAATAACAAAGTGTTGGATTATCTGCAGCAAGTTGTTGGGATTATCCCAAGAGATCTTTTCGGTGGAAGCTCCCACATTACTACACCAAAACTGTATACATCGGGTCTACAGTTGTTTCAAGCAGTGGATTAGTATAAAAAAATGGAAGGTCAGAAAATTAATCAATTGATTTCAATTAACGCTAAAAGTAAAGTGACATTAAAACACACTTCTAATCTGAATGTTCAATACGAAGAGCTTCTGGGACATCGATTGAGGCTACAAGAGAAAGAAGGTAATTAGCCGCCTTGAGTTTGAGTTTTCCAAATGAAAGACACCAGGGTCATTTACTTGCTGTCATGTTGCAGTCATTGTTGTCAGATATGTTTCACGTATGAGACGGGCCAATCCGAAATCCTAAACCTGCGAGATGATGTAAATATCGAATTCAAAACCTCTATATAAGTATGTCCCATATATATATATCCAATTCAGCATGCAAGGCAGCGCAGTAGCAATTAAAAAACATGTAGAGTGACGAAGACTCTATCCAACAGGAAAATGAGTTTTTTTTTTTTTTTTTCTAGCAAAAACTAAAAGAGGAAGAGTAGATATCACGAGCACAATTGATTTGATGAAGCACCTAGAATTCAGTTATACAAGTGAGTGGCTCATCGGGTTAATTAACATCTTAGAGTAACAATTTGTTACAGAAATTAGCAAATTGAGCGAATTAACATGCGAGAAGACATTAAGAATGACGGAATACGAAGGAATATAGAAGGGATCGAAGCAGATGATAATTACCGTGTTTCTTCACCCAAATCTGATGAGTAAACGAAAGAATACCTTTCTAAAGAATTGAAATCGAGGCAGAACTAACGGAGGTGGAAGACGTCGGATGATCGACCAGCGGCGTACGGTTGCTTGTTGGTGGGGCTCGGGCTCGTGCGGAGCCGTTGCGATGTACGATGGGGAGAGTGTGGGGGAGGGGCAGAAACTTGAGAAGTCGCGGCTGTTTTTGGTTTACCGCGGTATTATTGAAGATGAATAGCGCGAACAAGAATCGGGTATCAGTTTGTTTGGAAATTATTATTAGACCACCCTTTGGTGGAGTGATAGCTTTTGGGGGTGAGGACCCAAGCCAATTTATATATTGGTATAAAGATATATATATATATATATATATATATATATCTCATATATTAGAATAGATTTTATTATTAATAATAGTATTAATCTTATAGAATATATAGAATATATTATATTTAGTAATAGAATTAAATAGCATGTTTTCATATATTGTAATGTCAAGTCCTATTTAAAGGGATAATGATTGAATAAGAAAATAAGCGTAGAAAAGTTATTTTAATTATTCAGTTCTTCAGTTTAGTAGTTTAGTTTAGGGTTCGTTCTCCCCTCAACGACTCAACGAGTTCCAAAAGATTAGGATTCTCTCTCTAAGCAGGTCCTGGATTTAATTCTCCCCTTTAACGAGTTCAGACATCTATCCACAACCTATTGATTCGATCTTGGGATTGTAACATTTGGTATTAGAGCCGACGATCCTAATGGACGAACAATATTGGTCGATCCATATGAATGGGAACCTCGACGCCATAAACACTTCCATCACCACCCTAATGGCTTCCATATAAGCAAGCTTTGCGACCATGGAGCCATATTCGCCACACTATCCACATCTGCCATGGCCGTTGCACTATATGTGTCCGTCGTATCAGCCACCACTCCCACCGTATCAGCCATCGATTCCTCTGTATCAACCACCGCTTAAGAAACCGCCGTCTCAGCCGCCGTCGCCGTTTCAGCCACCGCCGCCGCCACCGGCGTCATTCCCGCCTTTGGCGCCGTTGCCACCACCGCCTCGAAAGCAGCCGCCTCCACCACTGCCTCAGAAGCAGCCGCCTCCACCGTCGTCGTCTCACCTCCGACCAACGTCGCCTCAGCCTTCACAACCCTATGCCAGCAGCTACCAGCCAGGCCGAGATCTCAACTCCGTCACTGTAGCCACCATAGCTTCAGCCGCAATCCTCGCGGGTGCAGATCTCTACAACCCCAGTCGACTGCCCAGTTCTCTCAGCCACACAGAAAAGAACAGCCCTCATCGCAGCCACCACTGCAGGAGGAGCCTCCCTTGTCTCCCCAGCCACCGGCGTCAGCCCCGCCTCTGATGCATTCCCAACCGCTGCCACTGTTACCGCCCCAGCCGCTAAAGACACCGCCTCAGCCATTCCAGCCCTTTCTGACCCCGACCATCTAGTCGGAACCTACGCCTCCAACCCTGCAGCTCTTGCGGCCACCACCGTCGTCGTCGTCACCTCCGTCGCCGGTACAGCTCCTCCGCCGTCATCCCGTCAGCCCAGACGCCGCACCAAAGAGTTGTTGCCCAAGATCAGCTCCTCCAAATAAAACCCTGGACAACTACCCATATTTGCCATTTACCCATTTACTTTTCAAAAAAATCAAACCAAGCCTCTTGAAAATATAATACTATTCAGCCCCTCCCCTTTTTCCCTGATTGACTTTTTCCCTAATCATTATTTGATGCAGGAATACTTGAATAACCGATATCAGTCTTGTCCTTGATTATCCGAAGAAGATGGGTCTTCGAGCTTGAGGACAAGCTCGTTTTCGAAGGCGGGAGTAATGTTATTAAGACTTTGTTAATAATAATAGTATATATTAATATTATAGAATATTTAGAGAATAATATATTTCGTAACAGAATTAAACAGCTTACTCCATATATTGTAATATTAAGTCCTATTTAAAGGGCTATTGATTGAATAAGAAAATTAGCAGAGAAAAGTTATTTTAATTATTCGGTTTAATAGTTTAGTTTAGGGTTCATTCTCCCCCCAACGAGTTTGAAGAGATTAGGATTCTCTCTCTAAGAAGGTCTAGGGTTTCGTTCTCCCTTTAACAAGTTCGAACATCTATCCACGGCCTATTGATCCGATCTTGGGATCATTACACCCGACTACAAGAAAATTGATCATCTGTGACATTTTTTTAAGGGAACTAATCCCTCACAAATTATAAGAATTTCGTAGAGATTTATTATGTTTTGAGGAAAATTCTTTACAAAGCTCAAAATTTTGAGGGAAGTTTCTAGCCAAGCTTTTTGTTAGGAGTCATTCCCGTAAAAAAAAATTTGAATGTTGTATTTATAAGAGATTTTCACAATTCTCTTAGAAATAAGGTTATATGTCCCTCGCAAATAAATTATCAATAAATAATTAGATTTTTTTGTAGTGCTAGCTGAATCGAGTTTTTGGCACTGATATATAATTAATACTAGCTTACTTTTGAAAGGTACCAAGACAACGCAATACATATAAGTGAGGTATTGATTAGGTTATATATATGATATGCTATATTATCCCATCTGATCTGATTTATGCAGATGGTACTCACAAAGTGATATTGGGGAGTTTGGGATCAGTGGAAAATCCCTTCTGCAAGCATATTTCGTTGCATCATCGAGCATTTATGAAGCAGAAAGATCGAGGGAGAGAATAGTTTGGGCTAAAACATCAATCTTAGTCGACACTATTGCTTCTTTTTTCGGAACAGACACAACCTCGCTTCCACTAAGGAGAGCCTTCGTCAGTGAGTTTAGGACTACAGCTAAAGTTTGGGATTACTCAAATGGCAGGTAATAATAGAACATCAGTTATTCAATCCATGTATATTTATAGGTGTCTAAGGTTTCGTTTTCGTTGCTAACAGGTGTCCTAAGGGTTTCGTTATCGTTGCATTTTGGTTTTAGTCCGTTTTTTCTGTTAGATTTGACGGATTTGGGTATGGATTTTCTTCAATCCATGTATATTTATGCCAATTAAGTTAAACTGAACCTTAGTTTTATTTAAATTCTTCAATTTTACTTTATGTACACAATAATTGACATATGTTAAATAGAAACATAAGTGTCATTTTGTTCTTTTATCTTCTTTAAATGCTCTTGCTGTTGAAATTACGGAGTTATCAGACACAAATCTGTCAAATTTAATAGAAAAAAACGAAACCGAAACCCGTGACACATATTAGCAACAATTTAAACGTGAGACACCTAAAAGTAACATAGTGCAAACTTGGTATTGCGATTAGGTTCTTAACCCAAAACAATATATGTTGCATCAAAAGAAAACACATTCAAAGGAATCATTTTCATATCTTTCCGAGACAGGAAGTGTGTTCCGAACAAGGTGGGACGAGGACTCGTCGGAACATTGGTCAGCACCTTAAATCAAATATCATTTGACAAGTTGGTCGCTCATGGGCGAGACATGTATTCTCATTTACGAGATGCTGTAAGTCCAACTGCAATCGATACTAAGTAATTTCTCTTATCGAGAATTTTTACTAAATAATAATTACTGTGCAGTGGATAAAGTGGCTGGTGAGATGGGAAGAGGACGGAGATAAGAACGCAGGATTGGCAGAGCTGTTGGTTCAGTCCATCAACATTGCCGGTGACCGTTACGTTTCTTCGTCTGAACCAACTAATAATTGTTATCAGCGTCTCACCCAACTCTCTGATACTCTCATCTCTCGTCATTTGGGACCGCAAATTAGCTTCTCCTTATCTGGAAAGGTATAAACAGCAAACGGAAAACCCTAACCCTAACCGCAAGCCTAAACCTAAACCTAATCCTAATCCTAAACCTAAACCTAAACCTAACCCTAAACTTTTTTTTTTTTGCAGGTACGTGAAATAAACGGGCTCTGCAGTGAAGAAGTTGAGTCGGGCATGCAAGAGCTTGTGCAGTTGGTGCTGAGTGACTCGGCTGATGATGATACGATGGATAAACAAGTGAAGCAGACATTTCTCACGTTAGTGAAGAGCTTCTACTATACTGCATTTTTCGATCCCACAACCATCGACTTCCACATCTCCAAAGTCCTCTTCGAGAGAGTGAACTGATGAATGAATCACTGTCAATAATGGTCTAGGGTTCTAGATTTGAACCTCCTAGTCTAAATTTGCATTTAGCTCAATAAACATCTTCCAGCCGAGAAGCATCATTTGATTTCAATAAAGTGGAACGTTTAATTTGCTTGGTAAATTAAAAAGAGTCCAGTTACAGCTGTGTTGTCTTTATGTTGTTGTTTGAATGTGTTTGTGTGTATATGTGTGTGTGAGAGGTGGAGAGGATATGAGAGAATTGTTGTTTTGTCTTCTCAATTTGTTGCCTTCTCATTCATTTCATCACCTAGTTATAGGTACATGGGGATGACTCTAGAGACTTAAGGATTCTAGTGATTTCTTCTTCTAGTGACTTCTTTTCTAGATATTTCTTGAGACTCCTACTTAGACTCTTCTACACACTCCCATAAGTACTTAGACCCCTAGACACTCTTAGAGGCTTCTAGATACTTCACTGCTAATCGAGTTTATTTTCTAACATTCCGCCCCCCTCCCCCCCTAAACTTGATTCTTCTAGTGTCATCCTTGCAATGTTCATCACTTCTTCTTGGAACGTGTCTCGCCTTGTGTTTATCTTTATCATAACCACTCATGTAAGCTTGGTGGTCTTTTCGAGTTTGTCTTCGTTGCCAACTCGTCCTCTGTGTATGCCCTCGCACTCTACGATTCATGTATTCTCCTTTTGTCATTGTCTTTTTCTTTCTCCACATCGTCTATTTGACTTCACATCTTGCAGATAGACATAGATTATCATACATTTCTTCAGCTTCATTCACTTCTACGACTTGCGCGTAATTGTATACGTCTTTGATCCGTCTTGTCCTCAGCACCGGTGATTCGCTCGAGTCGTCTTCTTCCTGTTGAGTATAAACATGTGGGGGTGTTAACGGTTCTTGAACTTCAACACATCTGGCTTGTTTCTTGGCGGCTCTTCTACTTCCATAATCTTCTTTAGTTGGTCATTATTCATCTCCCAGCTCCATGCTTGTTTTTCATAGAACTCGACATCTCTTGAAATCACAAGCCACTTTGTGACGGGTTTATATAACTTGTATCCGCTTGAATTCCCTCGTCATATCCGAGCATGATGCACTTCTGGATTCCTTGCAATTTTGCATATGACACACACCCAAAACTCGAAGATGATCGATGTACGGCTTTCTCTTGCTTCATGCCTCCTCCAGCGTCATGTCTCCAATGCGCTTGGTCGGAAACCTGTTGAGCAAATAAACTGCAGTAGCAACAACGTCTCCCCAAAATTCTTTCGGCACATTTCTCTCCTTAACATGCACTGAACTAAATTCAAGATTGTCTGATTCTTCCTCTCGGAGACTGTAGAAGTATGTTACAGTATAGATAGTTTGGGGGTCAAATTGTAAATACTCAGAAGTATAATAGTTAAGTCTGTTGCTGTACTAACTGCTATATATAGCAGCTTTACCTAGCAGCTTTACCTCTCTGTACTTTTTTGATCGATAAATAAACTCTTGAAGGTTATCTCAGTTTATCATGGTATCAGAGCCTCCAAGATTCTAACTGTTTTTTTCCGGAGAAGCTCGCCGGAGCGACTCGATCCACGTCTGAACAATCCCGCCGTCGCGAATCGCGATTTGATTCTTGCCTTTCGATCCTGCTGCTGGGATGAGTAATGGAGAATGGCCTTCGCTCGGAGTCAATTCAGCTGTGAGGGGAGCTGGAATTGGGAGGGGAGTTCATTCTGGTTCACCGACAACTCCGATTGGAGCAAATGGAGCTAATCCAGCTGCTACCACCACAGATCGTGTTTTGCCTTTTGAGCTTGGAATCGAGGATCGTCTGTATCTTCATCCAACTGATGGACCAGGCTCACTGCAGATTGATGTGCAGCTCACAGGCAGCAACAACTACCGGATTTGGGTCCGTGCTATGTCAGATGCACTTCTTGGTAAGAATAAACTGTGTTTTGTTGATGGAAGTTGCTTGAGAGAATCAGTGCCTGAGAATCTCCGTTTCCGTTGGGATAGATGCAATGTTATCGTTAAAGGCTGGTTGACTAGAGCTGTTGCTAAGAATTTGATGCATAGTTTAGTCTACAATACTTCGGCCTTAGCTATTTGGAGAGATCTTCGTGAGAAATTCAATAAGATTGATGGCGTTAGGATTTTCCAGCTGAGTCGTGAATTGTATCATGCTAAACAAGGAAATTTGGCCATTGCTGATTACTATGAAAGGATGAAGATGATTTGGGATGAATTGGCAGCTGTAGATGATGAATCTTTGTGTGGTGATTGCATAGTTTCCTCGAATGTAGTTGCAAGCAGAGACAAACAAAAGTTGATTCAATTCCTTAATGGATTGAATGAAACCTTCAACAGTGTGAGAACTAATCTCCTCATGATGCATCTGTTGCCATCTTTGAATCTTGCATATTCTGTATTGACACAAGAAGAGAGTCAGAGAGCTGTAATGGGCTGTGTTGCAGATGGATTTGCTGACAAGAATTTGGGAGGGTTGTCTGCACTGTATACTGCTGGTTCTCACAGTAATTCTGGAAGCTCTAATCGTCCTATCAATCACGAAGGAGCTTTTAATGCTTCTAAGCAGGATAGGAGACAGTTGGTTTGTACTTTTTGTAGCAAGAAGGGTCACGATGAGGACCACTGTTGGAAAAAGAATGGTCCACCTGAGCACATTAGGAGGAGAAATGCTGAGAGAAATGCAGGAATGGTCAATAATGCTCAGTTTGGAAACAATGATGATGGCAGTATTGGTAGTGGTATCAGCAACAATCCACTTTCTTCTGAGCAAATGGCATTGGCTATGCAATACATTTTGCAGATGCAGGGGCAGATGAAAAACACACAGAAGCAGCTTGCTAACACAAGCAAAGCATGTGCAGACACAGATGTTAAGGTTAACTTGACAGGTATTGCTGCAACTCCTTTCTGTGGTTCAGTATATGGTACTACGAGTAGTCATTGGATCATAGATAGTGGAGCATCTCACCACATGACTTGCCATAAAGAATGGTTAGTTGATTTAGTACAGAATCATTCAACACACAAGTATGTACAGCTGCCTAATGGAAATTCTTCTCCTGTCACTCACCTTGGGTCTTGTGTGATTGATGAGTCTTTGTCTTTACAAAGAGTACTATATGCTCCTGAATTTAAGTATAATCTGATATCCATCTCTCAGTTGATTCAAGACCTCGGTTTATCTGTGATGTTTCTTCACAAAATGGTGGTTTTTCAGGACCCCTTAAATGGGAAGATTGTGGGGACTGGTATTCTGCATGATGGACTCTACATCTTAAAGACTGAGTGTAATGGTGATGCAGTGAAGGTGATGAAGACAAAGTTTGTAGCAAATTCAGGAGAGATAGCTCTATGGCATAGAAGAATGGGGCATATGTCTCCTTCTCAATTGAAGTTTCTTTTCTCCTTTAACTCTGGATCAGAGGAGGGAATAAAAGGATGTAATATTTGTCCTTTAGCTAAACAAACTCGGTTGTCTTTTCCTTCCAGCATTTCTCAATCCAAAAGAATATTTGCTTTGGTTCACCTCGATGTTTGGGGGCCTTACAGGGTTAAAACAATTGATGGATTCAGATTTTTCCTAACAATTGTCGATGATTTTAGTAGAGCTACATGGCTTTGCTTATTGAGAACGAAGGATGAAGTGGTGTTGAATGTAAGGAATTTTATTTCCTTGGTGCAGACTCAGTTTGAGCTGAAAGTACAGTGTTTTCGCAGTGATAATGGAAGTGAGTTCTGTAATAAGATGATGAGAGAATTGTTTAGTTCTCTAGGGATTGTTCATCAAACAAGTTGTGTAAAGACTCCACAACAGAATGGTATTGTGGAAAGGAAACACAGGTCTCTACTGTGCATTGCTAGAGCTTTGAAGTTTGAGGCATCTCTTCCTGATAATTTGTGGGGTTATTGTGTGATAACAGCAGCCTATCTTCTCAACTTGATGCCATCTTCTGCAATTAATGGACAAATACCTTATGAGGTGCTGCATGGTTCAAAAGCATCTTATAAGCATCTTAGAGTTTTTGGGTGCTTGTGTTTTGCAGTGGATGTGCATGCTGCAGATAAACTTCAGCCAAGATCGATTGCATCTGTCATGCTGGGATACTCTACTACACAGAAGGGCTACACACTTTTCAATTTAAGCACAAGGAAAGTGTTTGTCAGCAGGGATGTAGTTTTTCGAGAAGATGTGTTCCCATTCAAAGCAAAGGAGGTGCTTGATTTGAGGACTCGTTTTCCCTCATCATCTATCCAGGATTTTGCATATGAGCTTGACATTGGGTTACCTCTTCATGATGACATGTTGTTTTCGAAGGGAGATTTTGATGCTGCACCTGATGCTGCGTCTAGTGTTGTTGCTGATGCTGAACATGATGTAGCACATGCCTCTGATCATCCTGATGCTTCTGCTACTCCTACTGATGCTCTCGATGGTGGACTCGATGTTGCACCTGCTGTAGCACCTGATGTTCTCGATGCATCCATTGTTGCACCTGATACACTCGATGGTGCACCCGTTGTTAATCCTCCAGCAGCTTCTATACCCACAACGAGATCAGGAAGACTTGTTCAGAAACCTCGTTGGCAGAGAGATTATATCATGGTGTGTAAGGCACTTGATTATTCTCTTATCTCTAAGGAGTATATGTGTTTTCTTGGCTCTTTGGAAAAGGTGAGGGAACCAGTGACTTTTGCTGAAGCTGCCAAAGATAACAAGTGGAAGGCTGCTATGCAACAAGAGATTGATGCATTGGAGGAGAACAATACTTGGGAATTGGTGGAGCTCCCAGAAGGCAAGAAACCCATAGGATGTAAATGGGTGTACAAGGTGAAATATAACTCAGATGGATCCATTGAGAGGTATAAAGCACGCTTGGTGGCCAAAGGATACACCCAGGTAGAGGGGATAGATTTTAAAGAAACATTCTCTCCCGTGATCAAGATGGTGACTGTCAGGATTATTCTGAGTATTGCAGCTGCTCAGAAGTGGCCATTATTTCAAATGGATATTAGTAATGCATTTCTCCAAGGAGACTTACATGAGGAGGTGTACATGGAGGTTCCACAGGGGTATGAAAGGCAGTCAGAAGGGAAGAGACGTGTATGCAGATTGGTAAAGTCATTATATGGCTTGAAACAAGCATCTCGACAGTGGAACATCAAGTTGACTGAGTGCTTGGTAAAAGAGGGTTATTCACAGAGCTTATTTGATCACTCTCTTTTCAGCAAATTTCACAATGGGAAACAGGTACACATACTTGTATATGTAGATGATTTGATGATTACTGGTTCAAGCCAGCCTATGATAGATGAGCTGAAGAAGATTTTGAAGGAGCATTTTAAACTCAAAGATCTTGGTGAAATGAGATATTTTCTGGGATTAGAAGTTGCTCGATCAAAGGAAGGGATAGTTTTGAATCAAAGGAAGTATTGTTTGGAGTTGATTGCAGATGCAGGCCTCTTAGAAGGGAAGGGTGCTTTAACGCCCATGGAGCAGAATCAAAGACTTACCACCATTGAGTATGATGAATATTTCAACTTGAATAGAGATGATAAGGCTTTGATAGATGTTGAAGCTTATAGAAGAGTTGTTGGGAGGCTTTTGTATCTCACAATGACGAGACCAGACATTGCTTATCCAGTTCAACACCTTAGTCAGTTCATCCATGGTCCCAAGCAGTCTCATATGACAGCAGCACTGAGGGTTGTACGATATCTCAAGGGAAGTCCAGGTTTAGGGTTGTTCTTTCCATCAGAGAACTCTCTGGATTCTATGATTGCTTATTGCGATAGTGATTGGGCTACTTGCTCAGTATCAAGGAAGTCAGTCACTGGATTTTGCATAAAGCTTGGAAAAGCAATGGTGTCTTGGAAATCAAAGAAGCAGAAGACAGTTTCTCTCTCAAGTGCAGAAGCAGAATACAGAAGTATGAGAATGGCTCTGTCAGAAATCATATGGTTGCGTGGTTTATTAAAGGAGCTAGGATTTGCACAGAATGGAGCCACTGATTTGAGGAGTGATAGCAAAGCTGCGATCCAAATTGCAGCTAATCCTATGTTACATGAAAGAACAAAGCATATAGAGATAGATTGTCATAGTGTAAGGAATGGTTTGATCGAAGGAATCATTAATACCACTCATGTTGCTTCTAAATTGCAACTTGCAGATCTGCTTACTAAGTCATTAGGAAGACAACAGCTTCAGATTCTGCTTGATGACTTTGGTTTGAAGAATTTGTTCTCTGCAGATTCTGTCAGCAAGAAAATGAAGGAAGAAGCAGGGGAGGAAGAAAAGTAATAGCATGTAGAAGTATGTTACAGTATAGATAGTTTGGGGGTCAAATTGTAAATACTCAGAAGTATAATAGTTAAGTCTGTTGCTGTACTAACTGCTATATATAGCAGCTTTACCTAGCAGCTTTACCTCTCTGTACTTTTTTGATCGATAAATAAACTCTTGAAGGTTATCTCAGTTTATCAGAGACTCCATTTTGTTGTGGGGTTTCCGACATGGTTAGCTGATGTACGATCCCATTCTCTTTGCAAAACTTGTCAAATTCACGCGATGTGTACTCGCCTCCTCTGTCGGTTCCCAAACACTTTAAATGACGACCGCTTTGCTTCTCGACCATGCTTTTGAACTCCTTGAACTTCGTCAAGACTTCACTTTTCTGCTTCATCATATAAATCCATGTCTTACCACTATAATCATCGGTAAAGGTCAAGAAATACCTATTTCTACCAATGGACATGGACTTGATCGGTCCACACACATCTGAGTGGACTAATTCGAGACGACCAGCTGCTCTCTTCGATGGATACTTCTTGAATGGTTTCCTTTGTTGATTTCCGATGACACATGTTTCGTACACGTCATTAGGATGATTGATCTTCGGCAAGCCTCGTGTACCATGTTTTAAGTGTCAGACAATTGCTCGAGAAGAGATACGATGTCCGGCTAAAGGAGAATACACTTACCATTCGTGATAATAACAACAATGTTATCACGAAAGTAGCCATGACGAAGAACTGAATGTTCCCATTGGAGTTAAGGATCAACAAAAAGAATTGCTTGAAGGTGACAACCATAGACAACTCGAATCTTTGGCATCTCCGGTATGGTCATCTGAATTTCAAGGCGCTGGAATTGATGGAAAAGAAAAACATGGTACGAGGTTTACCCAAGATCAATCATCCCAACGGCGTGTGCGAAACCTGTGTCATCGGAAAGAAACAAAGGAAACCATTCAAGAAGTATCCATCGAAGAGAGCAGCTGGTCGTCTCGACTTAGTCCATTCCGACGTGTGCGGACCAATCAAGCCCATGTCCATTGGTGGAAATAGGTATTTCTTAACCTTTACCGATGATTATAGTGGCAAGACTTGGATTTATATGATGAAGGAGAACAGCGAAGTCTTGACGAAGTTCAAGGAGTTTAAAAGCATGGTCGAGAAGCAAAGCGGTCGTCATTTGAAGTGTTTCCGAACCGACAGAGGAGGCGAGTATACATCGCGTGAATTTGACAGGTTTTGCAAAGAGAACGGGATCGTGCATCAGCTAACCATGCCGCAACCCCACAACAAAATGGAGTCTCCTAGAGGAAGAACCGGACAATCTTGAATTTAGTTCGGTGCATGTTGAAGGAGAGAAATGTCTCAAAAGAATTTTGGGGAGACGTTGTTGCTACCGCAGTTTATTTGCTTAACAAGTTTCCGACCAAGCGGATTGGAGACATGACACCAGAGGAAGCATGGAGCATGTTTCGTACACGTCATCTTCGAGTTTTCGGATGCGTGGAATACGCAAAATTGCAGCAGAACCAGAAGTGCGTTATGCTTGGATATGACGAGAATACTAGTGGCTACAAGTTATACAATCCCATCACAAAGAGGGTTGTGATCTCAAGAGATGTCGAGTTCGACGAAGAACAAGCATGGAGCTGGGAGATGAATAATGACCAACCAAAACAGGTTATTGAAGTTGAAGAGCCGCGAAGAAGAGAAGCTCGACGTGTTGAAGTTCAAGAATCGTTATCACCCCCGCGTGTTGATACTCAACAAGAAGAAGACGACTCGAGTGAATCGCCTGTGCTGAGGACGAGATGGATCCAAGACATATACAATTCCGCGCAAGTCGTTGAAGTGAATGACGATGAAGAATACGGTAATTTATGTCTATCTGCAGGATGTGATCGAACAATACACAAAGAAGTCACCAAAGATAAAAAGTGGCGAAAGAAAAAGACGATGGCAGAACAAAAATACAAAAGTTGTAGAGTGCGAGGACATATGCGGACGACGATTCATCGACAAAGACAATTAGGAAAATATGACCAAGTATACTCGAGTGGTTATACAGAAAAGCATAATGAAGAACGAGTTACAAGGAGAAGTGATCGTAAACGTCGCAAGGATGACATCAGAAGAATCAAGTTTAAGGGGGGGGGGGGGGAATTGTTAGAATATTAAACTTGATTAGTTTAGAATTGTCTATAAGTATCTAGAAGTCTCTAAGAGTGTCTAGGAGTCTTTAGTAATCAAGAGTGTGTAGAAGAGTCTCTAGTTAGGATTAAGAAATATTTAGAAAAGAAGTCACTAGAAGAAAAAATCACTAGAATCCTTAAGTCTCTAGAGTCATCTTAATGTACCTATAAATATGTGATGAGATGAATGAGAATGCAACAAGTTGAGAAGAAAAACAACAAGTCTCTCATTTCCTCTCCACCTCTCTCACACACATACACACAAACACATATTCAAACACCAACAGAAACCTCTATGGATCGAACTTTTCAGGATCTTTCCAATACTTGTCATCTCTTGCTATTGCCCATACATTTTTACAATTACTCTGGTCTTGGAAGGAATTTCAAACCCGCCAACCTCGCACTGCCTTTTGCATTCTCTAGGGAGAAGTAGAGGACCAGGAGGGGGGTGGAGACTTAGGGTCTCTTTAATGACCAATTGCAGGTATTGGAGTTGTTGTAAACCCTGTTTTTCAACTCTTCCTGTTTTAAAGAAAAAAACTTCAAAATCAAATCTAATCCCGTGTTCGAATTCGAACTTAGTTAGTTGGGATCAAATTTGAATCCAGATGCAGTACATGGGTTCAAATATGAACCTACGTACAACCTAACCAACACAAGAACCTAAGAACAACAAGAACCTACCCAACCAAACCACAGTAAATATTCGATTAAGGGTCTGATGTCATACCGCCCCCACAAAAGACTTATATTTCAAAGGCAGAAACAATTTTTTTTTGTTTTGTTTATTACCGATGAGCTTTAGTTGCCCATATATAATGGGGTGGTGATTGAACATCTGCTGCTGTATCTTGGGATACATGGCTTAGCTCACATTTTTGTAATAAACTCACCCTTCAGAGAAGGGTGGTTGTTGTTGTTGATGGGGCTGCAGCTACCACCACCAAAGCTTACTTTCTGTGGACCTGAAGGTATCATGAACCCCTCTGACTTCATAATTCGAAAAAAATGATGAATGATATAAACATGAAAGGGTATTTTGGAGATTTTATTTTTAATAAAACCATTTAATCACATATTGCAAACGTAGGTAACTAAAAAACACACGTTTGAGTTAAACAGTTACATTGGCATGCGTAAGCGACCAAACTACGTATTAACCCGAAGATTAATGATGAAAACCCTTCCATTAATGGACTTTGAAGAAAACTCTGCCTATTATTACTCAATATAAACCTAATGGGGTAGTCCAACTCTCATATATTGTGATAATAAGGCTGCGGTACAAACTGCAACAAACTCGAGGTTTCCTGATATGACCAAGCACATCGGAATCAATTGCTACTTTACTTGAGATAAACTTGTGAATGGAACCATTACTATTGATTACATTGCATAAAATAGGATCAGTTTGTTGACTTCCTTAATGAAGTATTGGGAGAGAACAACATCATCAACTGCTTAAAGGATTGGGAATCAAGAACATCTTTCAAGTAGATGGGGAGAAAGGAGAAAAGTTTGGATAGAATGTTGGAGTGATATAATTATTATGACCCTTTTCAATATTTTGATAAATTAGGGACTTCATTGTTAGTTTGAAGAGTTAGTTAGACCTATTCTTACTATAAATAACTTACTGTAAACATGGATGAGATTAATGATCAAACATATCAGAGATGAGCTTGTGATATTGAAGTTCATTCTCATGATATTGAAGTTCAGTTAGATTTGCTCAAGGTATACCCATAACAAGAGCTTGAGGACAACATCCTAGTCGAGGAGGGGCTAGACTATAATATTTATATCAAGTCTTAATAGTATATACTAGTGATATAATATTTTTATTAAATAATATTGTTACAATATAGTTTATATCTTATAGTTTATATCTTTGGAATATTTATCTTTGGGACTCCTGTAATCCATATATAGTAAATGAAATAAATCAACATTCCAACCATTAAATTTAATCTTAGAGAGAGATTAAGGTTGATGAAGTAATTAGCTTTCCTTTTTTCGATATTCTCTTGATCTAGTGTTCTTCTTCTTGAATAGCAGGTGAGATGGGTTGTTGGAACAAGGTTTTGACATCATTCATAAACTTTCGTGAGGTGAATCCATCTTCTTCCATGTAAACGAGGTGGACCACAGCATTCACTTTCCAGAACAAGTCCCTGCACTCTCTTGGTATAACATTTACACTGCAAATTCCATCTTCTGCTTGTTCGAATAACACACATCTTAGAAGCTCTCTTGTCTTGCTTCTAATAATACCCTTTATCGTCTTTATAGCCTCCTCCTCGTTACTACCGCTGTGGATCATCTCCAGTAAAACAACATTCAGTTTACCCTCCTTCAATTCTCTCTGCAAGATATATATGTTCAAAATGGATGTTATGCTTTTCAATGACTACCTTGCAGAATTTTAGACTGTCCTAAAACTTTAAGGTGATAAGTTGAAGGAGTATGATTTTCAAGATTACACTTCATATGTGGGCTGATACATTTTGAAAACTCATCACTTAAAGCTATAATTAAATTGACATTTTTAACTCAACGTTGCGGATTTTCAAACCAAAGCGCTCTATTGACATGTTAAATTTTAAACTGAACACTAAATCAACTGTCCTAAAACCTTAAGATGATAGGTGAAAGCGTGGTTTTTAGTCTTTATACTTGAACAACACATACCTCGGAAGACTGAACATCATTCAGAAGACGTCCACAAGTGCTCATGAGCTCATAAAGGTTTTGGAGTTGGGGGCTTTGAATTGCACACTGAGAGAGTTGATGCCCTAGGAAGTAGAGGGGTAGGAGGACTACTGGACCCAATGCAAATGAAATGCATCCATTAGCCATGTATTCACTCATTGTTGGCACCAACTTCTCTCTGGACCACTCTGCTTCTCTCATCATGGACTTCAACAGATTCAACCACTGCATTCAGCGCGGACCGTCATGACATAAAAATTTAGATACAAAGTAAACAACTGGTTATGCATTGTTAATTTCTCACAGTTTCAGTTGCGTGATGTTTCAAGCAGCGTCCTTGCCTAGCAAATGCTTTATCACTTGTTTCACGAATCAAACTATCCATTGCTGAATAAAGGATCTTCACCGTCTCGGAGCCAATAATATTATTGTCCTTGGATGATCTCACAAGACTATCATCTAACTTGTTGGTTGTCAATTGAATAAAATTCTCATGTTCCTCTTTAGAACCACTACCATCAAAGAAGTCGTCAATTACGGTCGCCAACACAGCATTTTTTGTCCATGACATTCGAACTTCGGATAGTTTAGGGTTTGGAACTGAAGCTGCAGCTATGAAGTGACAACCAACTAATTGCTCCTGTCTAGCAAACTTGAGTTTATCAAGCCGTTCCTCCACAATCCATCTGCCACATGAAACCGAGAGTGGTCATCGATATACATTATAATGCACAATGCATCAAATTTAGATAAGAGAGTGAAGTAATACAACTTAATAATGACCTTACCTTTCAAGATCTTTTAGTTCCTTTTTGTGTATCATCTGGCTTTTGTTGAAGCCATCCACAGCCAGATTGAGGAAATCTTGGTTCCCAATAGCATCCGAGCTGTATTACATATATTACATAACAAAGTTATTACTATATCAGAAGAAATTACCAATGTGATTTTATATATGATTGTGTGTGCAACCTACCGAAATGCTGATTTTAAGATTCTAATGTTATCAAAGAATTTGTAATTCTCAATGTTTCTTCCGTTAGCCAACCATTCCAAATCCGCATGGTAAGGAAATCTCAAAGCATGTTCCACCTTAATAGAAGAAAATACACAAAAGATTGATCACCATGAATGAGAACCTTAATTGATATAGGAATTTATTAAATGTTCATTATTTAGCTACCTCTTTGTTTAAATAATGCTTGTCAAGAATCCCTTTCTCCATATGTTCTAGATATCCAGTAAGGAAATTTCTAGTCCAAGAATTGATCTCTTCCAGAATGACTTCATCTTCATATATAGCTATCTGTGAAGCCTTATACAGTTCTAAAACAGGGTCGGTCTCTTCCAAGTATCCTTCGAGGGTGTTTCGGAAAAAATCCTCATATGCATAATGTCTTAATGCATCTATATGCAAAAATATAGATACACAAAAGGAAAAAACATAATTAGCATTTTCATCAGTAGTTTGTTTAAGAAATAATTTTTCAAATTAATTAAGCTAAATAAATGCCTTATATATACCTGAAGAGACATCATATCCATGCAAACGTAGGAGTCTAAATGCCATTGCACAGGTTGTCGTGTCCTCAAACATCTCTTCTTCCCCTTGCAACCACCATCTGTTTATAAGAAATATAATGAGATGCTTGTAATTATGATATGCAAGTGCATTCATCTCTTCACTTTCACATAAAGAATTACTACAAGCAAACCAACATAAAAATAATCATTAATCTGATGATCAAGTATTCTTAACCTATATATTACCTGTAAGTTTCTTCTAAGGCAACATCAATCTCTTCCTTGAAATGATGATGAATACCCAACCTTTCCAGATCGTCAATTATCTTCAACTTTGTGTATATACCCATAGGATAAACTGCTGGAACTGCCAAATTCAAAGCAATGGCTTCAGGTTTTAATTGTATAAATCAGTATTTTTTCGGTAGAAAGTCTAGTCTATATTGTATTAAAGAATTAAGTAAAATTTAAGTCTGTAGGTACCTGCATCACCAAATTCTTGTAACAGTAGATTAAGATACCGAAGACAATCCGCATCATGAAGGTGTGAAAATGCAGCTGCGGTGGCAGATGGAGAGTTGAACAATGAACCGTTTTTTCTTTTGTACTTGATTGCCATTTCCCAGTCTTGGTAGATCCCAAACCCTTCAGATACATAAGATAAGTAGGATCTTCTTCCCTCTAGGGAATCCACTGCAGAACTACAACGTAAAATTTAATTATATAGGTTTTGTTAAATTTCACACTGATCCGAGTCAAGCTCAGCTGGTAACAGAAAGCAACCATCTCTATGTATATAAAAAATCTAAGAGTTACTTACATAGCTAGGTGTTATACGAATGCTATGAACTATAAGTCATATATTGGTAGCAGGTAAGGTACCTTGCAAGTTCCAAGTTTCTCCTCTTGAACAAAGCATCCAAATCACCTTGTCTGATGGGAACATTCAAGTTCAATGATTTTGCTTGCACAATCATACTAGGAAAGATGATATCATATCCGATCGGTTTACGTTGCTTATCATCATTCACAAAATCAGAATTTGCTGCAATAAACTCCAAACCTGCAATAAAATGCTTACATAAGTAAAACTCGTGACAAAGGTTTTTTTTCCCAACAAAAGGAATTGGCTAGTAGTGGAGATACTAGACCCATCCCGCTACATAATGTTCGGGCTCGCCTGGTCACTGTCTAGAGCTTTTTCCGATTTTTTCGGGCTCATATACCTGACGCGATATGTGTGCCAAACGACCTGATACTTCGGAACCATATCACATGGCAATAGGCTTTCTTAACCACTAGACTAGCACTGTTGTTGGTAAAAGGTATATTGAGATGAGGAAATATATTAATATACCCATGTTGATTTGTGTTTCACCAGTGCCCCACTTCTTGAGAGCAAGAACACAAGCCAAAGTTGATGAGAGAGCATCCATAGTTCGAGTTTTAGCACGATCAGTTGAAAGACCCCAGGAGCCATCTGAGAGCTGATTATTCAACACCCAGCTTAGACACGATGGGAACTGTGGAGTGATTTGAGGGCTAACCGAGCTCGGAACCATAGCCATCCATGCAGTGTCATACGAGGACACCGAAAGATCTGCCTTTTTGAACAACTTCTTGATTCGTTCTTTGCTCTCATTGTCTTCATATATCTGGTTACATGTTTCATGAATGGATTATGAGTGTTTCCTTTTTACCAGTGTCGTAGTTTGAAGAAGGTTAGGGTTCATATATAAAGGATCTTACCGAAATTCCAGTCTCTGACTTCTTAACTGATCCTACTCGTCCATGCTCTAACTTCACTGCTTTTGAGTAGGAACCGGTACATGATTTCAATAATTGAATTAAAGGAAAACAACATTTTATGAGGCTTATTTTTTCAATGGAACATTAATTATCTAAAGTTTTTCTTATAATTCATGCATAACTCAATTCACCTAATTAAGAAGCTCGTTTTGGACCAAGGCTTTGCCATACTAGATCATCTGGTCTAGAAGACTATGTATATATAGGACGATCCCAAGGATAAACGATTATAACTGTAAATTTGTCGTAGATCAATTGGTCGAGCTGGGGGGCTTGTCCTGGCCCATGCTCATACTAGCTATCATCTCGCAGACCAGGCGACTACGTTTAACTCGGTCTCAGGTTAAGGCGAAACCCCTAACTAGGTGAATTGAGTCATAACTGTCTGATAAGTCACACGTCGGATATTTAAAAATGCTCCAAATAATAGAAAATAAAAGTTACAAATCAATACTTGAACCTCTTGAAATTTTATTTCCATAAATTAAATGGAGGACCAGCCTACAAAGGAAAAGGATATAAGACCTTTTCTTTTTTTAGGATTTTCCTCCAAAATCACTTGACTAATTGTCAGGCATGTTTGATTGAATGTATTAGGATATAGTAGTACATGGTTTAACTAAGAATTTGTTGTTTTGATTGATGTTAGTATTAATTAATATAGGAATATTAGCTAATACTTATTTCTATAGTAAATCATGCATTAGCTAATACACATATTTACTAATGGACAAAATTCCCTAGCCTTACTTAATAGATAATGACTCCGCTGACTTCAGGCACGACTCTAGCGAGTTTTGGCCGGGCCCTGTAGAATTAGGGTCGGGCCCAGACGAGTTCGTGCCGGACCTCGAAGAGGTTGGACGGGCGTCGGGACCAAACTCCGATGTGTTCGGGATTGACTACGATGAGTTCGGGTAGGACTCCGGTGAGTTCGAACCGGGTCTCGACGGATTCAGGTCAGGCCCTGACATGTTTGGCCCCGACAGATTTGGCCTTGACTGGTCCATGTCGGGTCTCGGCAAGTTTGGGTGGGTCTCGACGAGTTTGGGCTCTAGTACTTTTACATAATTAAAATTATTTATAAAAAAAAAAACTATTCATTGTAAAAATATATCATTAAAACATGCATATATGTGTATTTTGGTCTTTTAGTCATTGTATTAGGATATCCTAATACAAAATCATCCAAACATTGTATTATAATATCTTAATACATGGTTCGTCCAAATATAGTATTAGTTAACCACCGATTAGGATATCTTAATCCACAACTGTCTAATACGTGTAATAACTAATACATCCAATCAAATGGGTCCTAAAGGTATCCGTTGTTGTTTATACTTCCCTATCATGCATGTGTGGCATCAATTATTTTTGTTGAGACATACTATTACACTATTCTCAAAGAATGAATAGTTGTATATTAACTATGTTTGTTTGTATGTACCGCTGAAAAAGAAAAACATGAAGCTAACTTGTAAGAGTTACTCATAGGGGTGGCAACGGGTCATGGGTACCCGTTGATCCACGGGTACCCAACCAATTTCATCCTGCCAACCTGTGGGATTGGTCCGGGTTTGGGGTCGCGGGGCTCCACCGATCCCCCCGCCCCGCGCATGTATTATATATATATATATATATAACGGTATGGGTAATGTAACACATATTCAAAATAATAAAGGTTCTAATTAGTTTGGTGATTTGTATTTGAATTTTAAGTTAAATTTGTAATTTGTTATTCGGATTTGAAGTTGAATTCGTATAAAATAAACCTAAATTTAGGGTTTAAGGTTTATGAAAAAAAAAATATTTCCCACATGGGGCGACCCGAGTGTCGACCCGACATGTCCAGTTAGTCTTCCTTTCTCATGGTGATGTCTTCAATTATCATTCAGATAATGATTGCAAGGCCATGTATCTGTTTTCAAGCAAAAAAAAAAAAAAAAACTGAGAGCATTTTATGTCTGACTAATACTAGTTAAGTTGTATTTCTCCTTTCTTGTTCACTACATACTCTTCTTTCCTTCAGCGAAAGCTTTTCCATTTACTACATTATCTGCTAAGTTAATTCCACTAACTTAGCAATTATATTCCAACCAAGTATTTTCCAACAATTTTGAAGCGAACTACAAGCTTTCATACCGTGTAAAATTTAAAACGGACCCCTTAACCCAAAACCATAAGGTGATATGTGAATTGGCATTTATGCTTCAACATTTTAACGATATCAGTGAACTGAAGAAGCCTAGTTGACGGAGAATGCAGGAAAAAAGGAAAGGAAGAGTTAGATCTAATATAATTGAAGAACAAACTCCTTAATTGATAGACCTTCACTAAACAAATGACAATGAACGGAAGAAACTCATTCCTTGTGTAAAATAAAACCTCATTTAGGGAAGAATCCCATCAGATTGTGAGAATCGTATTATAACCGAACAAGCAAAGAGATGAAACAAAATACTATAAGAAACCCAGAGTCCGATCCGGCCATTTGAACAGATCGGTGTTGAAGTATAATTAAATCAAGCAATAAGCATTCACTGATGATCTTAAGATTTTATGACAGTTGGTTAAGTAGTTAGTCTAAACTTCACGTAGTATCTTTCGGTCAGTTAGTCAAGAGTACCTGAACGAGAAGAAATGCAGCAGCCAAAGTTGGTTGGATTGGAGATCAGAGACATTGTCACCGCTAACAACTAGTACCGAAATAAGCTAGCTAGTAAGGAAATGAAATGAAATTATATAGAAGTGGAGTGGAGTGGTAGCACTTATAGCATCTTTAGCTAGCTTGATATGTGTACAATACAACCACCTACTATCTCGTGTCTAATCTTGTGTGCCTCGTGTCTTTTTTGAGACAAAACTAGTGCCAATTTAGCACGACAAACAACCCCGTGCCAAAGTTAGGGAGTAATAATCGGCATGAAAAATAATCTCATGCCGAAATTCGTGAATACTTTAAAAAGGTATAAGTTGTGCCAAATTTGTGATAAAGATCGTGTCAATTTGACACAAGGAACCTTATCATGTCAAATTTCATAAATATTTAAAGAACTTTACAAATTTGTGTCAAATTTGAGATAAAGGTTATGCCAATGTGACACGAGGAACCACCATGTCAAACTTCAGAGTTAATAAACCATGTTTTCTTGTAGTGCTAGCAAAAAAAAATAAACTTTTTAAATGTTGACAAGTTATGTTTCAGCATAACAAATTCAAATTGTAGTTTTAATAATGATCATAAACCAACAAAGACGCTATATATATGTGTCAAAGTATATATCTAAAGTGACATATATAATAGTTGTTGAATCAACAATAATAATACATGAAGGAGACTTGTACTAATTTTTTTTATGTGAGTGTGACACGTGATCTTCATTGTGGATCCATCCCTGGATTGTGTGAGTGTGACCCACGATCCTTCATCGGACACTAATTATAGTCAAAGTAGTAGATAACAATAATATAGAGCGCCAATATAGAACAGTTAGCATATATAAAAAGGGTTAACAGGGATGAAGGAAAAATATGAAGAACACAAATCACCTGAAACGAAACAAAACAAAAGAACAAGCTGACAAATAGGGTCACTATACATTATTGAATGGGCTTTGCTAAATCTTGGTTAATTACGCGAAATTTTAGCGAAAATCTTGTTATGTGGACTTTGATAACAAGTGGGACCCTAATTAATAATGACTCCAAAGTTTGTTATATGTGGACTTTGATAACAATTGGGACCCTAATTAATAATGGCTCCAGTCTCTTTGTTTTTTCCATTATGATGATATGTGACATAAAAAGACCATTAATTTAGTTGTCTTAGTGTCTTACTCATTGAAAAAACAATCAAAATTTTCATATCAAAATAATATTGAATAAGTTTAATGTTTTTAAATATAATACATTCATTTTCAAGCGATTTTTTTACGAGAAAATAGAGGTGGAGACCATTCAACACGACGTTATATATTTCTAACTTACATGAACAACTATAAAATGCATATGTTATTATAATGTATATTAAAACAAAGTTTCGTGCAAAGTGCGAACTACTATAAAGAAATATTTTTCTTTTTCTTGATTAAATTAGATAGAAAAATTACGCAATGAAAACAACAATTCTAAGGTTCAAAATAAATTTTAGAGCTTCTAACCTTAAATTTTTAGTATTGTGGAGCACATTCATTGATTCTAAACTTAAAACGCACTAGAAAATTTCACTTCATGAAATTATATTATTTAATTTTAATATTTATAAATATATTTGTTTCTTTAATATACTATAATATTTTTTATTCTTGAATATCGTAATCGAAAAATCCATAAATTTTTATGCAGTACTCTGATTTACGAACCTTGTATTTATATGAAAGTAGATGTGGAGATCTTAGGAATGACATATCGTACGTATCACATATTTCTATTTTGCAATTATTATAAATCTTTGGCCAAAATAATTTATTACAAATTAATCAATACTAAGTTGTTTATACTCTTTTAATATATTAATTTTATTAGAAACTCAAACTACAAAAACAAACGGAAATAAATACAGATGCAACAACCACAGCAGAATGTATGAGTGTAACCAAGTTACCGTTACAAATTTTGTCGTTGTTATCAAACTCAAAATAAAGTATTGGAAAAAAAAATACGTCTTCTAATGGATTTGTTTAGCTAGACATATAACATTTTTAGTTGTAATTTGAGTATTGCATTTATTAATTCAACGATGAGTTTCTGAACGCATCATCTTTAGCTTTTTAAATTTTGCTAAATAAGCAACATGTTCCGCCTGAGTTTGAGTTTTTTTTATTGTTGAACTTGCAATAATAATCGAATTCATTTTGACAAAAAAAAATTGATATATATGTTGGACCATAAATATTATTTCTATAATTGAATCATAAGTGACCTTACCTATTACAAATAAAAATAAGATACTAATAATATTTACATTTTCTAATACACATAATTTTTATATTGATTCTTTTATAATTAATAAATTTTAATTCAGTAGAAAACTAATATATGGTTGATATTTTTATATAATATAACACATATATATATAGTTATTTATTAATTATATCATATAAGCAACTATTATATCGTGCAAATCAAATGTCAATTATCTAATCTATGATGAGTGTTATTCATTCTTTTTAATAATATATCTTTGATATAAACTCAAATAATGTTCATTCAATAACATAGGATTTCAGTAGCTTAGCTGGTGATTATGTTAGCCTTTCACATAAAATGTCATGAGTTCTAAATTTATAACTACCAGTTTTCATATGTTCAAAACTACTATTAAGATTTACATCTGTGTGGAACTAATCCATGTTTTAATTACACGCCGAAATTCCGGTTTTGATTGAAAATTCTTATTTTTCGGCTTACTGTGTATGTATTCCGTGTGCAATTACACACCGAAATTTCTAGGGTGGAAAATGATGTGTTTTCTTGTAGTGCTTGTTACATGGACCACATAATTAACCTGTTGAAGCTAATTTACAATTTTCTGGTCCTCACTATTGAAAAAAACGGAATAGGCGATGAAATATTTACGTCAACAAACCTTCTTTTTCGTCGCTAAAGCAAATAGTTGTCGCTAAAAGTTACTTTTCGTCGCAAAAAATCCTTCTCCTATGCCTTGTCGCCAAAAGTTATTACTGACCAAAAGTGCTTAAAATATTTCGTCGCCAAAGGTAATACATATAACGACGAAAAAGTCGTCGGATAAGTTTTTTTCTCACTATTTCCATAGCATTTTGGCGACGGAAAAGTTCTTCAGTAGGTCGGGCACTCGGCGAAGACATGGTTGCAAACGTTGCCTCTTTAAGCCAAAAACTGATCCCGAATGGTTGCTCGATTCGGGTGCTTCGCATCATGTGACAAACGACTTGGACAACTTATCCTTGTTTTCGCTTTAATTATTTCGGTTACTCATACTGGTTAAGCTCTAATTTTATCTCCTAGCAAGAAATTTTGGTTATCTAATATACGATGCGTTACATGGATGGCCAAAAGTTTGATTTCAGTAAACTCCTTTTGTACACACCACATAGGGCAGTTGGTTCTATCTTATGATGGAAATTCATTAGTGCCCAAAACTTTTAAAAGATTTCTAATAGAAAGCGCGGCCCAATTGACGATTTCTAACCGTTTAATGTGTGAAATTATTACCCATTGAAGATATATATAGATATATATATATATAGTGAAAATCTAACATTGTCTGGCATTACCTTATCTCCATCTTTAAATTAAAGTCATAGTTTCCATTGTCAATGCACCTTGATTGCCTTTTCAAAACTTCTTCTTCATCACCAGGAGCTGAACTGAAAGCTCTGATAGCACTTGTAAATGAAACTTGGTTTTGATTTGCCAATCAACAAACAATTCAAGATCAATCAAGTGTCGAAATATGCAGTCAGGCAACTGCTGTTGCTCTGTATTTATTCATTAACTTATCCGAAAACTTACAGAGAAAGCATTTTTCTTAAACAGCTAGTAACCGAAAATCTAACTTATAGAATTGAAACACATAACTGTCCCAAAAACATGCTTAGCTACTCCTAAAATTGCCGTGTCTATCAACACCCTTAACTGACACAAAGACACACACATACATTACTCGAATACAAAAAACGACACTGATAACTTCAATCTATGTTCTTATTCATCCAATCTATGTTCTTATTCATTATTCATGCAACTATGCTGCTGCATTTCTTCATATTTCTTTATCCCATCTTTCTAACAATCACTCTAGTGATGGCAATGAAAAAAGATTACAACTGAGGAATTTAAAATGGGAACAGACAACACAAATGCAGGATAGGAACATACAAATGAGACTAGTAAGAGGAGGGTGGTTGATAAAGCGTAGGAACCAAGTAAAGATTATATTTTCTGGTGACACTCGCCCCAAATTCTTCAGTCATGTCCAGTTCTTCATTGTTGGTCCTACCATTTGGGATTTTCCAGTCGAAATGATAGAGAAGCATTGCCAGTTGATACGACATGCTTGTGAGGCCAAATATTATCCCGGGGCATATTCTCCTTCCAGCACCGAACGGTATGTATTCAAAATGATTTCCATTGTAATTGCTAGGACTTTCTAGAAACCTCTCTGGGTTGAATTTCTCCGCTTCTTTCCAGTATTTTGAGTCTCTCCCTATCGCCCATGCATTAACGATCACCTTGGTCTTGGAAGGGATTTCGAAGCCGCCAACCTCGCATCGTTCCCTGCATTCTCTAGGGACAAGCAAAACAACTGGAGGGTGAAGCCTTAAGGTTTCTTTAATGATGAGTTGCAGGTATTGGAGTTGTTGTAAATTATCCTCTTCAACTCTTCCTGTTTTGTCAAACATGTGTCTCACCTCGCTCTGTGCTTTGTTGAGGATACTTGGATTTTTCATCATCTCTGCCATAGCCCAGCTTATCGTTGATGAAATTGTCTCACTCCCACCAATGAACATGTCCTTCACATGAGAAACACCAATTTAATGATGCTATAATTCAATATCAATAGCAAAAATAATTTGTGTGCCGGGAAAATGATGATATATAATATAACAGTTTGTCGAATGCTTTCACCATAAATTCGAGCTTATGGGACAGTACAGTTGATTAAGGCGCACATCTAATTCTTAAGATAATTATAACAAGAAGCATGAAATTTGAATTAATGAAGAAATGCTTACAATGATCACTGCTTTGATGTTGTCTAGTGTTAGAGCAAACTCAAGGTTGTGATCATCATGCTCCACAAACTTGAGAAGATCATCAAGCAAATATTCAGGCTGATCACTTACCAGCTTGTTTTTTCTACTTTGTATATGGTCTTGGATGATATCACTCAGTATTCTATCAGCCTCGAGGTGCAACCTATCGAGCTTCGGCTTCATCCCGGTGATGAAATGAAGCCATTTACGCGAAGGAAACAAATCACCGATATGGAAACCCCCTGCTAACTTTACAGCTTGTTTCGCGACTACAATGAAACTTTCCTGGTGTTTAGTTTTCTTACCAAAAGCCGTCCTCGAAATAAGGGTATATCCCAAGGACAACAATCTATCACTCAGGTTTACTGGTGATCCAGCATTGGAAGAGATCCAACCAACAAGATTTAATACCTCTTCTTCTCTGATTGACCCAAATGATTTGACTCTTTGTGTACTTAGCAGCTTCAAAGTACAGATTTTACGGAGCTGCTTCCAGTACTCGCCGTAGCGGGAAAACACAATGTTCGTGCTACCGTAGGCAATGATCTCCGTAACTAGAAGAGGAGGCCTGTCAGCAAACTTAATGTCGTGTTTTTTCATGATTTCTTTCGCCATCTCAGGTGAAGAAACTACAATTGAAGAAACCTCGCCGAGTTGTAAATGCATCAAAGGGCCATAGTTTTGAGATAAATCTCTCAGTTTGTGGTGGGGAAGAGACGAGCCAACGGCCATTTGGTGCAAATTCCCAATCAAGGGTAGTTGCCATGGCCCGGGTGGAAGGTTCGGGTTCGATTTGGAGGATCTTTTTCGTATCAAGATGGTAAAGATGAAGGCACACAATAGGCAAAGGAAGGAGGAGGGTGAGAATTGGAGCTCCATACTATTTAGTTGTTGTGTATTTGGCTACTACGCTAACATGTATATATAATATTAATAGTGCAATCCATCAATTACTTGGTTATGTGTAATAGATACCAAATAAGTCAACACTGATGAAATTATTTATCTTTTCGATCCATGTGATACTGTATTGAATATATTTATTCTGACGTGATATATTTGTTCATCCATTATATTAATAGTTTTTTATGTTAAAAAAATTGTATGCGAGTAACGCGATAACCTTTTATTTAAGTAGAGGTTAGTGTATAGTGGTTCTATATATATGACAGTTCGTTGTTTTACGTGTGTTTGCTCCATATATATATATAGTTTTCATTATTCAAACAACTAATCAGTATATATACGCTCACTTAGGACTGCATTGGCGTTCTATTACACACTACTGCAACACAGTAATGAAATTTCCATTTCTTTTAGTTTTTACGAAGAGAGTATGCTCATAGTGACATTTTACGAAACCATTATATATATGCAAAAATGACTCTAACTTACTATACTAAGCATGCTTATTTAAGACTATATAAATATTTATTAGTCTATATACCTTATTTTCTTTACCTCTAAATACCCTTATGTCTGATCCAAACACACTTGTTCGAAAAGGATTCCAAAGAAAAATGCTGATTTTATAACAAGCTGATATAAGGTCCGAGAAGCAGCCATTGCGATGACAATTCTAATAGTATCTAACGTTGCTACCGGGGCACACTATAAGAAACTATATTTTAGGTGACACTTAAAAAACGACGCTCGCTCAATCGCCGTAAATATCTTAATGCTATTGAAATTTCATGACGCTTCGAGTGGAGACATTTGTTCTTTTATTATGTTGATGTGTTGAAGTGTCTTTTCGTTTTCATATAGGCGACACACTCAAAGGTCGAGTAAAACTTAGAGCTACTTCTTTTGGTTACGCTTCAACGTATTGGTTTGGAAGTGCTGCGACACATTTCAAAGCGTGGTAAATTTTGACATTTAAAAGAATCTTATTGCTACTTTGTTTGGGTGACGCTTCAACTTAATTAGTGTCGAGTTCGACCTAGTGTCGAGTGGTTTTGTAGTGATGTGACACTTTTAAAAGAGTTAATACAATCTAATTTAGTTGACATTTTGAATTCTAGAAATAATCGTAACACTATTTTTTGTACTGACGCTTACAAGCATCGAACCAATAATCTTATTTGTATACATTAAATGCTACTACAAGAAAACATGAAATAATTACAATAATAATTAAGTTTTAAATATTTTTTCCAATAATTATTAATTAGAAAATTAAGTGTTTTATGAGATTTATGAATAATATTATATATATATATATATTCAGCAATATTATAATCGAGAGTGAGATTACAATAGAGGTTGATTGTGTTATTTCTCCATATTATTATTTCTAACCATTTGCAACTAATCTTGCTTTAGTACTTATCGTGTTCTCTATTTTATTTCTACTTTATCTTGTATACCCATTTAACCTTATTTTACTATCACTACTGGAAATTCAGTGATTGCCGATTTTTTTTCGTTGGTAATAATGCACAATTTCGTCGGCAAAATCATGTTTCGTCAGTAAAAGAAAAAATCAATGTTGTAGCCACTATCGGCAAAAGTTTTTACCGAAAATATTTTGTTGTGAAGTGAGTAAGTTTTGTCGATGAAATATTTGCCATTGAAACTTTTTTTTTTCATCCACTACAGTTTTTTCATGAGGATAATTTTTGTCGGCAAAGACAATTTACCGACAAAAGTTGTATCGTTGGCAAAGGCATTCTCTTGGCCCGAAGATATTACCGACGAAAAAAAATATCGACAAATTAATTACTACTGGCCTAAAGTACTATTTACTGGCCCGAATATATTTCCCCGACAAAATGGAATTCGCCGACTAGCGGTTTTACCGACAATTTGTCGCAAAGTGTACTTATTTATCCCAAAAAAACAAAAAAATAAAAATCAATAAAATATAATTTTTTTCCCAAAATTATTTTGTTATATATCTATTACATAAATAAAAATCTGTAAATTTGAATTTGTCCTCACTTAAAATTGTCCTCACATTTCCCTCCTTTTTAATTCTCTCATCATCACAAGCGATCCTTCTATCCAACCGTTGCCTACCTCTTCTTCCAATCTTCACAACTTTTGAAAACCCAAAACCAATCAACAGACATTGACTTCACCTTTTTGTCGGCTCTGTTCGGATTATTCCAACATTGGCAACTCTTGGAAATCTTCCAAAAATGGCTCAAGCAAGAGTCAACAGCTCAACGCCCTTCTCTGTTCGCGTCTGATTGCCCACATGTGTGATGCTAGCAAACGTCGGTCCTTGTTCTACGGTTTGTTTCATTCGTCTACGTGTCATGCTTCACACCAACTCTTCAAGAGAACATAGACAGACACCCCTTTCTTGCAGCGGAAGCATAGACTGAGGACAACCGCTCCTTTCCGACTTCAACTGACAACAACCATCATCTAAAATCTTGTAAGTATACCAACCTACACGGATCTCCGAATTTATTTATAACCACTCAACTGAAAGAAGCATCATTATTTCATCTCCCTCACGAAGCCTCAAAACTTTTGCATTCAATCCATTATGCATTTACGCACACCAATTAGTCGATAAAATGCTCCACTGGCTTAATGCATAGAAAATGTCAACCAATGGATGCATGGTTCTGTTGTTTACTACTTGGGATGTCATCTAACTCTTTCATCCACTTTTAGATCACAAATCGAAAATTCAGCGTGCGTCGTTCCTTTTCCTATGGTCCAATTTCTAAAAGCTAGAAAATGTCATCACTTGACAGTAATGCATTGGTGAATTATCCTATTGCCGATGAAACCAAATATATGTTAGACGATTGTGGTTGTAGAAAAATACTATAACGAAATTGGGTCAATTGGCGCGGATGTATTGTGATATTGTCATTTTGTCCATGTTCTACTTATTAGTTACATAACTTTATTTCTTAGTAGTTTTCTTCTTTTAGACTTGAAAGTCATTACCTAACAAAAGTGCTTGGTAATAGAATTGTCTTTATGTCTATCTATTGTGTGCGTCTACTATTTTAATTAGAATATAACATCAACTGTACCTATTTTGTATATTATAACTTATATATAAATGGCAGAGCGTCTAAAAAATAATTGAGTCAGCTTTGATATACTTATGGCAGTGCATTTAGTATAACTATGTTCTTCAATTTAAGGTTGTCAAGATTAGTATAAAAATTTATACATACTTCTTAAAGGTTTATTATTGTACTAAATTTTGAAAAGTAATTCGACTATTCAAAAATACTATTATTATGTATCATATTCTTTTCAATTTAAATGCATCCTTACTAATGAATAAAACATATATATAACATGTCACGCGTGTGCAACGCACATGCAAAAAATTCTAGTATATATAAAAATTTATAAAAATTATGGAGCAATTATGATATAAGTCGGCATAACTGCACTATTGTCGGGCCTAAATACTACGGTCACATTATTGTTCATCTCTCAAATAATGAGTAATCTATATCTATATATATATATATATATACATTGACCGTAGGAATATGATTAATTTTTATATAATTTAAATTTCGTTAGATGTTAGTGGTTGATATTAATCGAAGAGGGGTGGGACAAATGAGGTATGGCACACTAAAGACTTTTGTGCCATGCCCTAGTAATCGCCACAGACCGTGGCCAAACACATCACATTTCTTTCTATCATATTTATTGGGTCGTGCTTATAATGTAGATACGTATATATAGTGGAATAACATGTCACGGAACTACCTTATATTGCTACGACATGTTATCAACCAACAGATCTCCAAACTATGTAATATGATATACTTTTATTCCTTAATATTTGGTATTAAGTTCAAAGTATATCTGAGTTTTGAGAATAACAAAATATTCATTGTCAAAACTTTACTTTTTACGAACTGATCTGGCGCGATCATGAATTATATTAAGCTCTGACACATAAGACACTCAGTGGAAAAATAATAAAATCAAGAGATCTCCTATAATGATTACATGTGCTAAACAATAAGACTTGACCCTTGCCTAATTGTAAATATATAATAGCTTATAAGATGATTATTCAAATCAATGTATATTGCCCCATATGCTAATACTCAATCGTTGTGGTGTATATATATATATATCCAAATCTAGTATATATAAAGAAAGTGAACACCCAAATATATTCATCCATTAAAAAATAACACTATACACAATATTTATTTTATTTAGAAAAATAAAACTTCAAATAACGAAATCTTTGTTTTACTAATATTTTTAATGCAGGTGATGTGAAAGTTGGTGATTATAATACTGTGAAATTTAAAACTAACCACTTGAACAAGTTTCCTAATTAAAACCTTAAGATGCTATGTAAAGACGTGGTTTAGTATTTATATGTTGAGTTCAACATATACAACTAACACTACAATATGAGCACTGGTTTAGCACTGGGTTTTCCCGATTCTGATAACAAATGAGCGTTATAATCACTTCATGATCAGTAGAAATTGCAAGTGTCTATTAGAAAGTCAATGGAATGCCAAAAATATAGATTAGACTAGCTATAACCTTAATGAAGAATCATGATAACAATATATAATGAAAAAAATCACCAAATCAAATGGGTAGTTAGCAATCAAACACTTGAAAGAAATATAATTTGTTATTAGTTTTTGTCCCATCTAGGTTAAGCATGACCTTTTAGTATACACTGAGACAGCTCGTTGTTTCACGTGTTTTTGCTCCATATATAGTTTTATTTAAGAAAATTAAAACTCATCACTTGACCAACTGTCGTAAAACCTTAAAGTGCTAGGTGAATGCGTAATTTAGTCTTTATACTTTAATATTCCCCCGTCACATGTGGGCTGAAATATTTTGAAGGCTTAACACACAAAACTTTATTTAAATAGGGTTTAAAACTCGGTACTGCGGAGATTGAATATGCGCACTATGATATCATGTAAAACTTAAGACTAACACTTAACCAAGTGTCCTAATTAAAACCTTAAGGTGCTAGGTAAAGACATGATTTAGTATTCGTACTTCAACATATACAACTAACACTACAATATGAGCACTGGTTCAGCCCAAAAAAACTACTTTTTCCCGATTCTGATAACAAATGAGCATTATAATCACTTCATGATTTAAGGGCAAAAAAAAAAAAAAATCACTTCATGATCAGTAGAAGTTGCAAGTGTCTATTAGAAAGTCAATGGAAGGCGAATAATATAGATTAGACTAGCTAACCTTAATGAAGAATCATGATAACAATATATATATAATAAAAAGAATCACCAAATCAAATGGGTAGTTGGCAATCAAACACTTGAAAGAATATAATTTGTTATTAGTATTTTGACCCATCTAGGTTAAGTCATGTCCTTTAGTATACACTGATGGTATATTATGACAGCTTGTTATTTCACGTGTTTTTACTCCATATATAGTTTTATTCAGGAAATTTAAAACTTATAACCACTTGACCAACTGTCATAAAACCTTAAGAGCTAGGTGAATGCGTAATGCCCAATACATGAAACTTTATTTAAATATATAGGGGTTTAAACTCTGTGTTGCGGAGATCAAACCTGCGCGCTCTAATACTATGTAAAAATTAAGACTAAACACTTGACCAACTGCCCTAATTAAAACCTTAAGGTGCTACGTAAATACGTGGTTTACTACTCATACTTCAATATATACAACTAACACTACAATATGAGCATTGGTTTAGCCCAAAAAAAAAAACTAACTTTTTCCCGATTATGATAACAAATGAGCATTATAATCGCTTCATGATTAGTAGAAGTTGCAAGTGTTTATTAGAAAGTCAATGGAAGGCCAATAATATAGATCAGACTAGCTAACCTTAATGAAAAATAACAATATATAATAAAAAGAATCACCAAATCAAATGGGTAGTTGGCAATCAAACACTTGGAAGAATACTTTGTTATTAGTTTTTTGTTCCCATATATGGTTAAGTGATCATGACCTTTAGTGTACACTGATGCTATATGAAAGCTCGTTGTTTCACGTGTTTTTGCTCCATATATATATATAGTTTTATTCAAACTTATTTTAGACAGACTAATTAATCCAATCAGTATATGCTCACTTTGGTCTGAATTGGCTGCTGCTATTACTGTTATGACGACACTAATCACTCCTCCAACCAGAAGAATTTGTCTTGCTAGTATTTGGTGCAGGACAGATCGATGAAATCTTCATGAATGGACATCCGGGCTACCACCGTGTCGACCGGTTATCTCCGAGCTACCGCCGTGCCGACTGGACATCTCTAGGCTTCTGCCATTACCGACTGGACCTCTCAGGCATCCGCCGATGACGACCAGACAATTCCGGCATTCTTTAATGTTCTTCGTATCAAGATCGGCATTCTTGTCAGAACGTCTGTCTTGCGGGACGTATTAGGGAATAAAATATATTATGAATTAATACATCTCTTTCATTATTATATTGTTATAGATTTAGTCTTTGTGTCTTATATATATATATGTAGGTACATGTACTCAACCCTAAACAAGATCCAATAATACAATTCTCATTCTTCTATAAGTTGATCGTCAATTTGACCGTTAAATGTCACGTGACTTGCACATGCCTAACCCCAAAATTTTTATTTTGGTCAGTTTAATCATTAAATTTACTGTCCTAACTTTTTATTTTTACAGTCCTTAAACACTATCAACCGTACCCTAGGACTAAATTACCTAGCCATGGGTTGGACCATGAATAGATCAATTTAGCATTAGGGTCCAAAATCGATATGATGACGTGAAAGTGCAGCTTAAAAATTTTAAGATAATAAATTATATACTTCCCTTGTAGAGAACCTATGAGCCGCTCCACTGACATCTCTTCTCAGTCTTTGGATTCTTCAATCGCCACAACCACATGGTCGAACTTAGGAACGAGAGAACTCAAAATATTCTCTATAAAACCAACATCTTTCTTCCAATGTTTCACAATTTCTTCGCATTTTATGCACAATTGAAATGACCATAGTGAAGTAGTCGGAGATTGATTCCAAACTTTCTTGATGGAGGGCCTCAAAATGAACAAAAAGAGCATGTAGACGAATTTTCTTTAACTTTCTGATGCCACTGAACGCCTTTTGATGTATTCCTCATGCTTTGTTTGATGTCTTCTATCTTGAATGTGGCTTCATCAAGACCTTGATATATTGTGAACAAGGTCTTCTTCTCCCGCTTTTGTTGCTTCTTCAATCATCCATCTCTTCTTTTGTCATGTCCATCGCCGCATCGGGTTCCTTAAACTCGGTCTCCATGAGATCCCACATATCAAAGTGATCCCAAAATGCGCATTCATTTGGATGCACCAAATATCGTAGTCTTATCATTCGTCAATCTCGACACTTGCATACTTGTCGATGCCATCACGATCCTTGAACCATGCTCTGATACTACTTGTTGGTGTATGTGTATATAAGTGTTTGTGAGAGTGGTCGAGAGGTAATAAGAGACTTGTTGTATGTCTTCTCAACTTGTTGCGTTCTCATTCACCTCATCTTTTATTTGTAAAAACATATATGTAGATGCTTCTAGCGACTTGTTATTTTAGTGACTTCTTGTTCTATAGTAACTTCATGTTCAATTGGCTTCTTGATTCTAGGATACTTGTACAAACTTAGGCTCTATTAATTATTTAAGACTCCTAAACACTTTTAGAGACTGCTAGACACTTCAACACTAATCAAGTTTAATTTCTAACCGAAAGTAAGCTAGTTGCATGAAGAATATCTAGTACAAATCTCATGATTCAGAACAATAATATAGCGATTCTATTCTGCACATTATCCCTCTGTTTTCTGCATTTTAGTATTCTTCAATACATAAAGAACAACACAGCTGTAGCTGGACTCTTTTTAATTTACCAGCATATTAAACGTTCCACTTTATTGAAATCAAATGATACTTCTTGGCTGGAAGATGTTTATTGAGCTAAATGCAAATTTAGACTATAGCTAGGAAGTTCAAATCTAGAACCCTAGACCATTATTGATAGTGATCCATTCATTCATTCATATTTAATCAGTTCACTCTCTCGAAGAGGACTTTGGAGATGTGGAAGTCGATGGTTGTGGGATCGAAAAACGCAGTATAGTAGAAGCTCTTCACTACCGTGAGAAATGTCTGCTTCACTTGTTTATCCATCACATCATCATCAGCCGAGTCGCTCAGCACCAACTGCACAAGCTCTTGCATGCCCGACTCAACTTCTTCACAGCAGAGCTTGTTAATTTCTTGTACCTGGAAAAACAAAAAAGTTTAGGGTTAGGTTTAGGTTTAGATTTAGGTTTAGGTTTAGGTTTAGGTTTAGGTTTAGGTTTAGGGTTAGGGTTTTCCATTTTCTGCTTATACCTTTTCAGATAAGGAGAAGCTAATTTGCGGTCCCAAATGACGAGAAATGAGTTGATCAGAGAGTTGGGTGAGACGCTCATAACAATTATTAGTTGGTTCAGACGACGAAACGTAACGGTCACCGGCAATGTTGATGGACTGAACCAATAGCTCTGCCAATCCTGCGTTCTTATCTCCGTCCTCTTCCCATCTCACCAGCCACTTTATCCACTGCACAGTAATATTTTTATTGATAATTAAAAATTCTCGATAAGAGAAATTATATAGTATTGATTGCAGGACTTACAGCATCTCGTAGAGGAGAATACATGTCTCGCCCATGAGCGACCAAAATGTCCAATGACAATTGATTTAAGGTGCTTGCCAGAGTTCTAACGAGTCCTCGGCCAACTTTGTTCGGAACACACAACCTGTCTCGAAAAGATTAAAACAATGGCTTTTGAATATGCTGTAACCGAATCTCGGACATTTTACCGGAGCGTTAGCCAATTTTCTCTACTTCTACAAACTCTTTTAAATGTATATTTGTCGAGTCCTGGCTCGGTCAGTCGAGTCATGAGTAACTCTTATTAAATCACTGTTTGAATAAGTGCGGTTGTATTATTATAATTACCTGTCATTTGAGTAATCCCAAACTTTAGCAGTTGTCTTAAACTCGCTGACGAAGGCTCTCCTTCGTGGAAGCGAGGTTGTGTCTGTTCCGAAAAAAGAAGCAATTGTGTCGACTAAGATTGATGTTTTTGCCCACACTATTCTTTCCCTCGATCTTTCTGTTTCATAAATGCTTGATGATGCAACGAAATATGTTTGTAGAAGGCATTTTCCACTGATCCCAAAGTCCCCAATATCACTCTGTGAGTACCATCTGCATGCATCATATGGGATAATTTAGCATATCATATATATAGCATAATCAATACCTCACTTAAATGGACTGAGTCATTTTGGTACCTTTCAAATGTTATGTTAATATATTCAGTACCTCACTTATCCAAAAGTAAGCTAGTATATATCAGTGTGAATAACTCGATTCAGCTAGTTAGGGGGTTTGCTGTGGCCCGAGCACGTAGCAAATTGTTCGCCTAGTCTAAAGAGACCATGTCAAGCACGAGTCCCGGAGGGTCAAGCACCCTGTCTTGGACAATTAAGCCATAACTGATCTAGAATATAGGTATTGATAATACACCTTTGAATAAGTGATGCACCAAATAGTGTTAATATATATACCTTTGTATATGGTCCCATTCAGAGATGTGCATTGCTTGGCAGTTGTTGTAATCAAGTTTGGCTAGTTCAAGATACTTGTTGTTGTTGACAAAAGGCATCCTATACAGGGTCTTGCCAATCCAAACATCGTCGCCCCCACCGTAGTGTTCAATGTAGAATCTAGCTTCAACACGGGGTAAACTTGCATACCAAGGAACATCCAAAGCGTACTCCACCTACATTTTACGCACGGGACACGATCGATCGTCCCAAATAATTTTAATTATGATATTTTTACGGCGGATCCACTATTTTATCCAGCACTGGCTAGGGAATTTTTTTTTTACCTCTCCAGGTAAGTCCTTGGTGATGAGCCATTTATCAAAGAGTTGATTAGCATCCCTTTTTTCTTTAAGAAACTTAGTGGAATATCTTTTTGCTTCCACGAGTATTTCTTCTCCTGGAAACTGCAGTTGAGAAGCTCTTAAGAAGTTGAACATCACGGTGACCGACTCACTCGACTGTCCCTTGAACGTATAGAAATTGCTCCCGCTCTTGAACTCCTCAAACACATCTGGAAAACAAAAGCGGAAGGTTCTGATTAAAATCAATACCTAATAACTTATATTAGTACTGTCTGTCCCGACTTGATTCATGAGGCTCAGTTATTAGTCTCTGTTAGATTAGTACCTGCAGAGACATGATGTCCGTGTAATCGTAGAAGCCTAAATCCCATTGATGTATCATCAAGATCATTAACCGGCGAATTTCTTGCGCTGAAAGCCCCCTGCTTGGTCCAGTACCTGATTTTAGCAACAAAAAAGAGACAAACTTCAAGTTTTATTATGCTTCTATGATTCTTTAATTATATATATATACCTGGAAGTATAATCCATGCATTGTTTGATCTCTTTCTTGAAGTATTGACTAATTCCAAGACGTTGCAGCCGATCAACGACCCATAGTTGTTCAAACATATCGACAGGATATGTATGTGGGACTGTAGAGAATTAAACCGAAATTAGTAAGTTCTGGTGGATCATGAATAGATCGATATATATATATACCTCCGCCATTGAATGTTTCGACGACTTTCTTTAAGTAATTGAAGCAATTGGGATCTCTGGTCTGAATGAAAGCAAAAGCAGTGGAGGAAAGTGAGAAGAGGAAAGAGCCATCTGAGCTTTGCCATTTCAGGAGGTCTTTCCAGTTCAACTCTTCCTTTTCCATTCCTTCCAGGCTAAATAGTAGTGATGTGGCCTCTTTGTGTATCTTCTCCTTGGGTATCCTAAACATAATTAATGACACATGTTACACTACTAGAACGAATTTTGGCACGAGGTCTATCCCCGTATCAAATTATCACGACATTTGGGTCGATTAGATACGAGCTTTCATTTAACACGGGTTTTGACACCCATTTCGTCCACGTATCAAATTGAGACGACATTGTACATGTGTTTGACACGGTCCTCTAATCGAATTAGACATGAGGCCCAAATATATGTGTTATCTGAAAAATAAAAATGGCCTACGTTGTCTCGAACCAGCAACCACAGTTCTTAATGTTTATCCTTAATATTACTATCTACCTATTGAGCTTTTGTTGTCTCTTTGCATAGATATCTTTCAAGAAGGGTGAATTCTTGGGCAGTACATGAATGCCTAACTCCTGAGCCATTTTAATGATGGATGGGAACGCCACTTCAAATCCAATTAGCATGTGTTCACTCTTTTCATCTTCGATTTTGGGCAGATTCTCTTTTAGGAACACCATACCTGTATGAAAAGAAAAGCCATGCATGAAAATAATATACTTACACTACAACAAACTCTTAAAATAGACGAAGCTTTTAACTTGGGTCGTCAGTAAATACAAGTGACAACACTCCTAATCGTAATTGTAATATTTTTTTTTTGTCTAAAATTATAACATCATGACGGTTTAAAAAGCGTATAAATAGTACAAGAAAAAACAACAGTATAACGAAGCGTTGCTGAATTTGAATAATGTTAAAATCTATGTGACACTTGAGTAAGCTTGTTATGAAAATTCACCTAAAATTTTATATTCTTCATGTGTCAATAGTATTCTCCCTTGGGAAAAGTATGTAAAAACTATAATATGTCTAAAAATGATGTTTTTTTTTATTAGGGTCATACTCTATATCCATGGTATTAACTACTAACTATTCATTTACCCATGAGTTGTGCACGATTCTATTTCGATAAATACACAATAATGTCGCTAGATCGCACTTTGCAAGCATCATATTGTTGAATAATTTATTATAGTAGTGTATATATAAATTACAAATGTACAATATCATCTATCCACTCGAAAGATCATATTAACCTCGAATATCACATGGAATAAAATATCTGCGAATCAGAATACCATATAAGAAGTTATGACTATTTAATTACGATATTTACTGACCTTTGTCGCACATTTCGGGATGGATGTTCCAAGACTTGAGGGCGACTAAGCATGCGAGTGTACTTATAGAACGGTCTTGAGCAGAGAAGAAGTAAGGGTCACCCCAAGAGCCATCAGTTAGCTGATTCTCCACAATCCAACGTAGGCTCGACGGAAATAAGGGTTTACTTTTACCATCTTCTTCTTCACTGCTTTTTATCAGAGCAACCCAAGCTGTGTCATAAGCTGAGCTGCTTATTTCACCATCCTTTATGCTCTTCAACATGGATTTAATCTCACCCACACGTTCCTTAATATCCTTTTCTATTGATAATATCTACATACATGTATCGTTTATGAATAAAAAATTGGAATAGAAGCAAACCAAATTTAAAAAATTAATAAACTGAGGGATGAGAGTTTTTTTTAAAAAAAATTTTAAAATGATAAAGCGAGTTTTGTTGCCAGGAACGAACGAAGTTCGAATCCCGCTGAATATTCCGTTTTATAGGACTTTAACTTTAACGTTGTTGGTGTATATGTATAAGTGTGTACTTGTTGTGGAAATATATGACTCTTCTACATGTATGGTTATGCACAGAAAATTAGAGTAAAAGAAAATTAAATCACTGGAAATACAGCTTGGATGAGAGCTTTAACCTTAATGCTTTAGAGCTCGAAATTACTTGTTTCTCCATTTTCTGGGTTTGAATATGAAACTTCTGATTAAGGGACGAAGCTTTGAATCGTTAAGTATTTAGTTTACCAACCTCATTTGGAATCGCTTCATCTTCGAGGACTATATACTCTTTTTGTCCCTGGGGAATCACATTACATGTTTTTAATATCGGAGCAGACAATATCGGAGCGATGCGATCGGGACAGACAATACCGGAGCGATGATGTTGTTTGTTTGCTTCCCTCCATAGCGTTACACCTGCATTTATGTTTTAATTTTCAGCAATTGATCGATTAGTGGTGCATGAGAAGCGCAGAGAGGAGAGTACCGAAAAATTGGAGCTTCTGCTTTGTTGAAGGAGGAGAGGTTGGGAGGAACAAGAGAGAAGACATACTTGGTTTATTGTCGTGTGTGTGTGTGTTTGTTTCCTTTTTTAAGTTGGCGGACCGAAACATCCAGCTCGTTGTTTCACGTGTTTTTGCTCCATGTATAGTTTTATTCAAATATACTATAGACAACTAACCTTAATGAAGAAGCATGATAACAATATATAATGAAAAGAATCACCAAATCAAATGGGTAGTTGGTAATCAAACACTTGAAATAATACATTGTTATTAGTTTTTTTGTCCCATCAAGGTTGAGTCATGACCTTCAGTGTACACTGATGCTATATGACAGCTCGTTGTTTCACGTGTTTTTGCTCCATATATAGTTTTATTCAAACTTATTATAGACAAACTAATCAGTATATGCTCTCACTTTGGTCTGCATTGGCTGCTGCTATATTACTGTTATGACGACACTTCTTGCTAGTATTTGGAGTATTTGGTGCAGGTCAGATCGATGACACATCTGCATGAAAAAATGTGGATTACAATATTGTCACGCGGGCCCCAAAAATAGTTCATGCTTGCACACATGCACCCTGTCGGAAAGTGTTGATTGTAAATCAAGTTACTAAATTAGTTAAGTTAGTCTAACTTTAACTATATACTAGGGCTGGCAATTCGTGCGGGTTGTGCGTGTTCGTGTCGTGCTAGCTTCGTGTCGTGTTCTGGGGGTCAGCCCAAACCCAGCCCAACACGGCCCAACATGAAAAATCAACATGAAAAACCTAGAATAAATTGAATAAAATATAAAATATAAAAAATTTCAAACTAAAATTTTAAAATTATCGTGTTGTATCGTGCTATCGTGTCGTGCCGTGTCATCAATATCAAACCCAAACCCGTAATTTTCGTGTCGTGTTCGTGTCGGCCCAACGTGCCGGGCCCAAATTGCCAGCCCTACTATATACACTTACCGACTTTGGTTTTAGGATGGAAACTCACTTGACTCACTTGTATATATGGTTGTTCTCTGCTAGCACGTTGGGCTTGGCTCGGCCCAACGTGGAATCTAACAAAGTAGTCAGAGATTGATTCCAAACTTTCTTGATGGAGGGCCTCAAATTGAGCACGAAGAGCATGTAGACAAATTTTCTTTAAGTTTTCTATGCCACCGAACGCTTTTTGATGTATTTTCTCATGCTTCGTTTGATGTCTTAGCCGGAGAGACTATCTTGAATATGGTTATGTGGAGAAGCTAATTTGCGGTCCCAAATGGCGAGAGATGAGTTGATCAGAGAGTTGGGTGAGACGCTCATAACAATTATTAGTTGGTTCAGACGACGAAACGTAACGGTCACCGGCAATGTTGATGGACTGAACCAATAGCTCTGCCAATCCTGCGTTCTTATCTCCTTTCTCTTCCCATCTCACCAGCCACTTTACCCACTGCACAGAAATATTTTAATTGATAAGTAAAAAAACTCGATAAGAGAAATTATTTAGTATCGATTTCAATTGGACATACAGCATCTCGTTGAGGAGAATACATGTCTCGCCCATGAGCGACCAACATGTCCAATGACAATTGATTTAAGGTGCTGGCCAGAGTTCCGACGAGTCCTCGTCCCACCTTGTTCGGAACACACTTCCTGTCTCGATAGAAAAGATGAAAACGATTCATTTGAATTGTTAAGTGTATGTGAGTGAATTGTACCATATCGGTTAGATTGAAGAGTTGGAAACACTATAAGTTTGGTGGGCTACTCTTATTATTACCAATTGATTTTGGTAAGGAAACTCAGTGAGCTTATATAGAGACCCTGAGCTCGCTCTCCGGTTTTAATCTCCCACTAACTAGTATTAGAGCCGGCGGCTCATTCCAGGAAGTCAGGGAGGACACAAAGTGGTGAGTCCCAGTAAGGTCGACACGTGATACATGCTGGCTCAACTTTGTGACTTGACACGATGCATGACATGAGTGAATTATACCACATCGGTAATATTGAATAATTGGAACACTATATAAGTTTTTTGTGGGCTACTCCTACTATTACCAAATGATTTTTGACATGAGGGAATTGTACCACATCGGTAAAACTAAAGAGTTGGAATACTACAAAAGTTTTTGGTGGGCTACTCCTACAATTACCAATTAGTTTTAGTAAGAAATTTCAGTGGCCTTATGTGGGTCTGGACTCGCTCTACTGTAGAGAGAGCCAACAATAAGACGTACGTTTTAATTAGTCAATTTTGGTCTACTTCTACCATCTCTCTGAAATTCATATTTGAATAAGTGAGGTTGTATTATTATTATTACCTGCCATTTGAGTAATCCCAAACTTTAGCAGTTATCTTAAACTCACTGACGAAGGCTCTCCTTTGGGGAATCGAGGTTGTCTGTTCCGAAAAAAGAAGCAATAGTGTCGACTAAGATTGATGTTTTAGCCCACACTATTCTCTCCCTCGATCTTTCTGCTTCATAAATGCTCGACGATGCAACGAAATATGTTTGTAGAAGGCATTTTCCACTGATCCCAAAGTCCCCAATATCACTCTGTGAGTACCATCTGCATGCATCATATGGGATAATTTAGCATATCATATATATAGCATAATCAATACCTCACTTAAATGGACTGAGTCATTTTGGTACCTTTCAAATGTTATGTTAATATATTCAGTACCTCATTTATCCAAAAGTAAGCTTGTATATATCAGTGTGAATAACTCTTGGACAGTCTTCTTCTCTTCAGTGAGTTCAATCACAAAGGAGGAAAGGTTTAACACATCAACAACAACCTATAGGGCAATACAACATCCAACAACAAACAAATTATAACAACAATGCAAATATGCATACAAGTTATAAAAGAGTAAGGATGACTACTCACTTGCGCAAGGGGTGTCAGCGCGCCCTCAGCATATGCGCGAGCGTTCTCAGGCTCACTGGGACGAACCCTCCAATCACCAGGAGGGATAATTCGCTGAAGCACACGCACTCCCACCTCGGGAATACTCAAGCTGGCCTCCTTGGCAAATCGGGGCCCCCCAACAACAAAAGGGTGCCCGCTCCTAAGTCGTTGCGCACCAGCGCAGCGAGTCATGTAACTCCTACCAAAGCACGGATTAACACGACAAGTTCAACAGAAGATGCAACAACTACAACGTACTTAAGTGAATCGGGTCCTCCTCCAATGATCGGTCCCTCGACCGGGGGGCATGAAAGATAGGCAAACGAGCTCCAACCTCAATTGTCTTCCGTTTATCACGGGAAGAAATCCTCATAAGTCGCTGACACTTGTAGACTTCGATCTCTTGGAGTCGCTCGAGGGTCGGATCTTGAAGTCGGATCGCTTCACCTTCGGTCTAACAGGAGTATAATCGACAGGAACAACGCATGATATCACAAGAAGCGGTAATCCCCACAATAACTAATAAAGCGATCGGGCGCGGTCATAAATCGGAATTCAGAACTCCACTTCACTAATACCCAACAAACAGCTATGGAAGAAAATCTAAGGGAGTATGCAGCCTCTACTAAGGGGCAAAGACTGAACAACGTGATACAACTCGCATACTCTCGCCTCCACAACTCGTTACGAGAAAGGAAACACCCATCCATACACGCGTCGACCATGCTACGACAGCTCCGCGGGAAACGCTACGGAATCTCATAGCGTAACACTATTATTCTAAGATCACCAACATAAGAAGTTCGCAAGAGCCACTATACTAAGCGTAGCATACGTGCGAGTCAACACACTAGGTGGGTGAGCAACACCTCTCATTCAAAAACTGAAGTATGGAAACGCTAAGCGTAGCACACGCGCGCGTCGACACACTAGGAGGGTGAGCAACACCTCTCATTCAAAAACTAAGTACGGAGACGCTTAGCGTAGCACATGCGCGCGTCGACTCACCAAGAAGGAGGAGTAACACCTCTCGTTCAAAAACTAAGTACGGAGACACCTAGCGTGGCACGCACACATCGATGCACTAAGAGGGTGAGCAACACCTCTCGTTCAGAAATTTAAGTATAATAGCAACATACATGGCGCAGCGCGCGTATGCTTCAACACATCAACAATGGGGCAGCGATCCACTTCCAAATTCTAAGTATAAGCTGCTATAAGCGCAACACCTCGCACGCGCGTCGACATGTCAATTCGAGATCTACCACCTCACGTACGAAGCACCTAACAGATACACCAAGTGGCTATCGAGTCCACGCGTCTCTAAGCGGCTATCATGTCCGCATCTCTGGAAGCGGCTATCACGTCCGCGCATCACTAAGTGGCTATCATGCCCACACGCCTCTAATTGGCTATTAGTCCCACGGAACACCAAACGACTTTCATGTCCGCGCGTCACATCAACATATGTACAACCAAGTCGCGGTCGCAAAAAAGCACTTTATCTTGAAAACACTTGGTAGTGGCAGCAACATAGAAATGCATGTCGCCTCGTCGACCTCTGACCTACGCACTACCATGGAAACTTCAAGTAGCAGCCGCCGAATGCACCCTACTTCGGAAAAACCCAAGTAGAAAGTGACACATGGTTCAACACCCTACGTCCGAAAGAACTACGTGGAAAACATCCTGACACGGGGGGCAACTCCATATGAATGAGCTGAGTATTCAACTATAGCATGAAAAACATCCCCACTGCGGGGGCAACTCCAGGTCGATAAGGGCCTCGTCCCGATAATTTTACAACCTATACAGCCTATACGGCCCTACACGCGCCTACTCGACCCAACACATGTCTAGCATGGGACATTCGTCGACAACATATCAGAGGCCTAACACCTCGCAACTAAGGGGCCAGTGCGCCAATGGTTCGAACAACTATACATATATCATTTATATGGCCACAGGTAACGTCAATGAATAACTTACGGCGAACAAATCAAAACTCAATGACATAAGTGGATAAACAATATCCAACCACTATCGACTCAACGCGAAGCGAATAAAACCTTCAACCAACGAGCTCCGGTGATCACTACGGGGAGTATCTCTCTACTACACACTCAATATTTTGAATGTTTATATCAGCACTTAAACGTATGTTTGTTCAATGTGTATGCTCTTTTGCACGCGATTTCCATGTTCCTATGCATGCATACCTATATTCATAGTCCCGCATACTTAACTGCATACATATGTATCCATACTGGCGACGCATCCGCATAGATGCGCATATCCATGTTAACATCGACGCTAGCATATATCCATGCGTGTATACTCTTACGCACTCCAACGCGCGTGCATATACATGACATACTTGCATGTTTACATCATTGCCAATATACACTTATATGCATATCATCGCATATTTATTTCCATGTTTACATCTCTGTTTTCATGTCATCACAGATCGCACGTTTGCTTATATACGCGCGTACACCATGTTTGCACACATGTCAGTATTTACGTCTATGTCACGTACATACACATACATTGTTACATATATATATGTTATACACGTATACTCGTTGTACTAACCATGTCAGCAGTTACGGTCTCATTCGTCAAGTTGAGGAAGGAAAACACAATGCTGAGGCTAACGCGCCAACAGACAGTAAGTCCATTATAAGGTAACTCATGAACCTAAATAGAACGTCTATCCTATCGTAAAATAGAGTCAAACAAGGGTCACGCCATTACTTGACTCGGGGGAAAATGATGGATATACGTCCGATTCGGGTTCATTTTATATTCGAGCCTCGTTAACACGTCAAACCCACAAACGGCTTAAAAACGCTAACCCGCGAGTTAGAACGGTCTGAACGGGAGACACGCGCATTCGGACCGGACCGGTCCGGATTGCAAAGACAATCCGGACCACACCGGATTGTCTTCATAATCCGATGTAGTTCGGATTGTCGTCGCGGGACGCGCTTATCCCCGCGTGTCTACACTACATACGAGCCTTCCCCATGTCAATTTCACTTACGTCCATGCCTGATTCACATTTTCTACTAAACCGGGGTCAGACTGTTCAAAACCGGGTTTGGTTCCAAGGTTCCCTATATATAGGAATCTTGGCCAACCATTTCATAACTTAGTTGGCTTGGGAGCTCTTGACTTCTCACTAGCTTTATCTCTCTAGAATTCTTTCTTACTTAAGCATTGGAGAGGGTTCATCGCACACCATCCCCCCCCTGTGGTGTCGATACTGCCCCTTGTGCAGGTGTTAGGAGGAATGCACGCATACACCGCAAGGCACCTATACTCGCATACACTGCAAGAGGCGCGCACACGCGCATAAACTGCAAGGTGCTCATACGCGCATACTCCGCAAGGCGTGCACGCGCTTACATCACAAGACATTCACGTATGGATATAGCAAGGGATAACGTGCTGACACTCCGGGACATCAACGTCTTGGCACACGAACGACTATACATGCGGACATTCAAATACTTAGCCATTTTAAGGGCGGGTAAACTTCCGACACTTCGACCTTCCCACACTCCGACACTCTGACGCTCCGACTGTCCGACATCCCGACATCTCAACTGTCTGACACCCGTGAGCTCTGACAACCCGACGAAGATACAACGCAACATTCCAAGGACCCGAGGACCCGATCGAGTCAGGTCCCAACAAGCACCTAATAAAAATTCGATCCTTGAACCATCCTAACCTGCTCTAATACCATGTTATTTCTTGTAACGTAATTCTATATTGATAATGTGTGATTACAAGAGTTCATATAGGAGATACTAGAGCTAATTAGGAAAGACAATACAATGAAAGGTAATATCACTCTATTCCTAAGTTACATTCATACTTAAGACCATGTCCCTTAAATTACTCTTTGATTATCTCCTTGATTTAATGCTTTCTGACAAGTACAAACAGCACATTATTAATGGTCTCAGTAAAACCATATAAGGACTTCAGCTTGATCTCTCATCTTTCTTTCACTTGAGTAGAAAAGTTGTCTCCAAAAGCTACTCTTGACTTGTAGCTCTCATCCAGACTTGCGAAAGCTTCCTTGGATCTACTCATGTGGTTGCTGCAACCTGTATCTATGAACCAAACATCTGCAGATGATGATTCAAGATGCCTTGATTAGTCATATATAGTACCTCTCTTTCTCCAACTTCAATGAAGTTATCTTTCCTCCCTCTCCGGTAGTTTGACATTACATTCAAACTTATAGTGGCCAAGCTTATGACACCTATAACATTCAATATCATTTTTGTTCTTCTTCTTTCCTTTATTTTGAAAGCTGCTGCTTCCTTTTTGAGAGTCTCCTTCTTCATTGTCTCTGTCTTTGTAATGACCTCTCCTTCCATAGTTGCCGCTTCCTTCCTCTTCTTTTCCCACGAAATTGCCCTCTCCCTCTATAGCTTGAGCTACTGAAATCACTCACATCTTTAAAAGCTTGTTCTTCCTCAGTTGAATTGCGAATCAACTTTTGTTCATGGACAATTAGGGAGCTCTGCAACTCATCTAAGGTCAATGTACTTATGTATTTAGACTCCTCTATAGTACAGAACACATAATCAAACTTAGCACTCAGTGTTCCCATAAAATCTCATCCTAGTGCATACTTCAAACACTCTAGTGCAGTAATTTAATGCTTTCTCACATTCTTTCATTTGGAGCAACTCAAAGTCTCTTCTCAATGCCTGTAGGTGAGCTCTTTTCACACGCTCATATCCTGTTCCTTTTTCATTCATCGAGTCTCATATGTCCTTAGCAGTGTCTTTGCAAATAACACTGCCAACGGTTCCCCAATCGATGGATTGAAGGAGGAGGTTCTTGGCCTTTATGTCAGTCAACTTCCTCTCCCTTGTATGCTGTTGCATCTTCAATGTCTGATCCAACTACATTTTCGATCACATCCTAGTATTCTCTTGCCCTCATCAGGTTCTCCATGACTAAACTTCATCTATCGAAGTTACCTTCATACTTGAGTATTGCCAACCATGCTCTTTGCCATGACTTTGATTGACCTGGATCCTGTACTGTGGGCTCTGATACCACTTGTGTAAACTGGATTGATAGAAAAACTCACGCAGACACTTGGTTACTATTGTAAGTTTTGCAGCAAACAGCTGAAACTTGTATGCAAACAACCTAAACTTGTACGCAAACAACTTGAACATGTATGCAAACAAATGAAACTTGTATGCAAACAGCTTCAACTTGTAAAAGCAGGAAAGACGAAGAACAAGGGAGCAGTATACGTAAATTGACTAAAATTGATTAACTTGAACTGAGGATTACAACTAATTTAAAGCGTCTACAAAACTGAATATCTCTATGAATTAGCACACTAATCCAACTAAGCTAGAAATCAACTAACTACTTGAGAAGAACGAAAAAACATGTGCTGCAAATCACGGATTGAAGGATGAGAGCTGAACCGGCGGTCTGAATCCATTTCCGAACCGATCTGGACTAACTAACTGAACTTGCTAAAAACGGAAACTCTTAACATCTGTTGTATAAAAAAAAAAAAACATTAACTTCCCCGACAGGTCCAGTATTTAGGGGGACGCACAATTTTCATAAAGAACTCCTAGCAAATATATACCATAATATGTATGAATAAAACTATATATGCATTGAGCAAAAACACGAGAAACAACGAGCTGTCAGATAGCATCACTATCTAATTAAAATAACAAGGTTTGGTGTTACATGTTTACAATTTTTTTTACATAAAATACTATTAATTTAATTGGTACACAAATATAGCACGTCAGAATATTATAATATAGTACTCTAAGAGAGGAGCAGTTTGGAGATGACATAACTTAAATACATTATCAAATCGTCTGTATTGACTTAATTATTTGGAATCTGTTACCAAGTAATATAATTAAATAATGGATTGCAAGATTATATTATATTTATTATTGAATTTCTCGGTACATATCTTATCGACACTGTCAGACCTAAAATCTGACCTATGACGAATTCGTTTAAAAACGTGAATTTTGAAAAAAGTCGCCACTAGTTAATTAAGACTAACTAGAATCCTAAATTACTTAAGCGAATAACGAATTAAACACCCATGTATAAAATCGGTCTACGATCAGAAATTCGTGTTCGGAGGTTCTGTTTCAAATTAAAATATTTTTTTAATTACGTCATTTCGGTACTCAATTCACTTGATTGCCAATTTTATTCATTATATATGCATTACGCTAAAGTAATCTAACAATGTCAGGATTTAATTAAATTTATTATATGCAAAAATATTGTCAATCATTAACCTAAGTCTTAAAAAACTTATTATAATATATAACTCCTAAGTAAAATGAAATATAAAACCACAAAATTACCTAACATGCTTAAATACATACGCAACCAAATGTATTCAACATATATACATAATTATTTGAATAATTTAAATATTCTACCCAATCCAACTTAACCAATTAATAATTACCTTATTAAATATAATATAATAATAATAAAATAATAACCGAGTAATAATAATAAAATAGTAATAAAAAAACAGAAGATTGCTCATGCAGAGGGCAGCGAGCACCGGTGCTGGTGCACGGCGTGACTTGGCAACAGACAAGAGGACGGCGGCGGTTGGGCCTAGGCGGAGCGGCGCTGGTGGCTGCGACTGGAACGGACGGCATGGCAGTAGCGACCGGGTCAGCGCGATGCGGGTCTGTGGTCTTTGTTTTCGCCGGATCTGGGCTGAGGACGAGAGAGTGGTGATTCCGGGGAGATGGCGGGCAGGCGATGCGCGGCGACTGGCGGTGGTGCGAGCAATAGGACCAGGCGACCGAAAGAATCGGCGGAGGGGCGCGGCGGAGCTCCGTTAATCCCGGGGGTCGGAGAGCAGGATTCACGTCTGGAAGACAAAAAAAAAAAACTTTTGCACTAAGAGACAAAAATCGCACGAATCCCAAACATAGCTGATTTATTATTTTCTGTTGTCTTTTCTGTGTGCTTCTTTACATATAAATCACCCCTATTTATACTAATCTAGGCCTAGTCTAATCTAAGCAACAAATATTGCTAATTTATTTTGCTAATAAATGCTAAATATTTAGATTTTTAATACTAAATATTCAACAAATATTTTATGCAATAAATACAAATAATTATCCTAATATTGCACTAAGCATTCTTGGAAGCTTCCCGACTTGCTGTATTTAGACACTTCCTCATACAGTATGCCACACGTGTCGCGCGTGGTCTAAAATTAGGTGTTTACAGTTTTCCCTTCTTTGGACGGATTCTAGTAGAACACGTTCGAGAGGGTTTGTCCAAAGATAAGAAAACACCGAATTTTGGATGAGAATCGTTTCTTCACCTGAGTCTTCAAATCTTCAAGGCGGCTCATGTGCTTATTTGGTTGTGACTCTCGAAAATCAGGAAAACTACAGGTCCCGATCATCGGTTGTGATTTGCAGAGTCTGAACACCAAAGGCTCCGTTCATCATTGGGGATGACTCTCAGAAGGCTGGAAAACTACAGACCCTGATTCTCGGTTGTGACTCGTGAAAGCTGAACACCAAAGGCTCCGTTTGTCGGGTTGTGACTCTCAAATAGTTGGAAAACTACAGATCCTGATTATCGTGTGTGACTCACGAAGGCTGAACATCAAAGGCTCCGTTCGTCAGGTTGTGACTCACAGAAAGCTGGAAAACTTCAGATCCTGATTGTCGGTTGTGATTTGCGGAGGCTGAACATCAAATACTTCGTTTGTCGGGTTGTGACCTCAGAAAGCTGGAAAATTACAGGTCCTGATTGTCGGTTGTGACTCGCAAAGGCTGAACATCAAAGGCTCCGTTCGTCGGGTTGTGACTCTCAGAAAGCTGGAAAACTTCAGGTCATGATTGCCAGTTGTGACTTGTAGGAACAAACTGTTACAGTCCTACTCACTCTTTGAGTGGTGACTCACCAGAGCAGACTGTAACCGTCCCGTTTGCCGTGAAATTAACTCGTAGGAACAGACTGTAACAGTCCTACTCATCCTTGAATGGTGACTCGCGAGAGCAGACTGTAACTGTCCCGCTTACCGTGAAGTTGACTTTGGAATATGCTTTGTCGCAGACAATACACATGCACATGAATGAATGTCCCTAATTTTTGCCTAAATTGCTCATAGTGCGACAACTTAGCATGATCTTTCTTTCTTTTTTTTTTTTTGAGAATTTCTCTCTTATTCTTTCTTTTTGCCACGGTCGATTGAGAGATTTCCGACCGTGCCCCTTGGTTTTTTTTATTTTCCCTTCTTTTGCCATTATTACAATTTCTGAATTTTGCAACTATGCCCCTCATTTTCTAATTTTAACTAGGCCGCTCTTTCGAGTTTTCAACCTAGCAGAAGCACTCTTTTTGTGGTAGCCAATTGCTGAGTGGCTGAGACCCGTACTTTATTTCCCACCTCGATGCGGGAGTATTTGTAGCCGTTTGGAGGGTGGCTATGACCCTTTTCTACCGTCTTCAATGTTGCGGGAGCTCTTTTGATTTGTAGCCATTTGGAGGGTGGCTGTGGCCCTTCATTCCTCGTCTTTGATCCTGGAAACACTCTTTTTATGTAACCATTTTGAGGGTGGTTGTGGCCCTTTCACTTAATTTTCGCCATTGATGTTCCGGGTGTGCTATTTTGATTGTAGCCGTTTAGAGGGACGACTGTGACCCTTTCTTTTATTTTCCCGCCCTCACCGGGTTCGCGGGATCACTTTTTTGTGTAGTCATTTTAAGGGTGGCTGTGACCCTTTTTAATTCTCTCGCCCTCAGAGGGTTCGCGAGATCACTCTTTATCTGTAGTCGTTTGGAGGGTGGCTGTGGCCCTTTCAGTTATTTCCCGCTTTTGATGTTGCGGGGGCTCTCTTTATCTGTAGCCATTTGAAGGGTGGTTGTGGCCCTTTCTTTGTAGTCATTTTAGGGACGACTGAGACTCTTTTTATTTCTTCATTGCTCTCACAAAATTTGCATGAGCAGTCTCGTTTTTTTTTTCTCGGTAGCCGATTAAAGGGCGGCTGTGACCTTAAAGAAAAATGAGTTTTTTTTTTTTTCATTTCCAGATCACCTTTTGCCATGACTGCCCTTGCGGGTTTTCGATCATACCCCTCTCCCAAAATTTTGCCTAGGTCGCCTTTACAAGTTTTCAATCTAGCGGGAATTTTTTTCTCTATTTTTTGCTCTTTTTTTTAAAGAAAATTTACCGAAAATAATCAACAACAATTATTTACATGCCCCTAGTGGCAGATTGAAAATTTCTAATTCAAAACATCTTCTAGAGAGGGACTCAGTTGATTGAGTCAAAATACGTCGGTCGTGTCGATGCCCAGGATGGACCCTACGACCAATGGATGACATAGGCAATGATTTATCCTCCCGGCTACTCAAGTTCCCGGCTATTACTCAATCTCATCTAGGGATGCCCCACGGTTAGCATTGACCGGTTTAGACCTCATCGTAAAATGGATGTACTGCTAGATTCAGGGACGCTTATGAATTCCACACATGGTATGTGGAATTTTGGCATGTAAATTCTTTGGAGAAGTCACGTTTCACGGGGTTGCGACCTCGGTCGAAATGGTCGTCTGATCTGTAAAAAGAGTAGGGATACTCAAATCTCAAGGAAAAATCAAGCATAATTTATCATACCTGAGTGTTGGATATCCCAAATGCGGAATTTGTTCTCCGTGCAACTCGATGGCCGCATGTTCTTTTTTGTTGCCCCATTTGGCCAGAAGAACTTATATCTACAAGATACCTAACCAAGGGTACCTGAGAAGAGTGAATGAAAAACCAGTCTAGAGAATATAAGATGCATGGTTTTTTTTTTTTTTTTGAAAACTCTAATGTCATTCATTTCATAATTTTGATTACTTTTCAGAAAGAATAAAAAAATTGTGATCAAGGATGTTCTGCACCATCATGGAGTTTTACCGAGTTCGCTGAGTGCACTATCTAGCTCGAACGCAGGACAGATGCTCAAAACAAAGTTTTTTCAAAAAGGTTTTCTCGACCTTTGTTTGAACTCGAATAGCCGAACTCAACTGCACAGTTAAACTATTTTCTTAAAAATAGAATCAAATCTCTTTTTTTAAACGCTTGCTCATGTGATGTTGAGACAATCTTTCCGATAAAAGTGCAATACACCTTGGATAAAAACGAATGACACTTTGATTTTTTTTTTTAAAATGCTCATGCATGTTCGAAAGTTAAAGTTCTACTCTTAAGAAACTTACAACTTATAACCAGTTTACCTAAATGATACATACGGAATGTATGTACAAAATGAAAAATCCGGGTAAAGTTTTTTATAAAAAGAAATGCAATGCATGTTTGGGACTAAAAGCTCAACAACTAAGAGAAGATTTACTATCTATCTAAAAACTCTTTTTTCCTAAAACAATGCCTATGAGATGTACATGAGATGAAAGTTGTACAGCTAAGAAAACTTACAAGATACCTGAATTTTTATTTTTTGTTTTTTTAAGAGGAAAAAGAAAAATCATTGCATCCTAGTTGCTCAAAAAAAATAAAAAAATTCAGGTGAGAAGTTTTTTTTTTTTTTTTGAAAAGAATGCATATAAGATGCACAAAAATAAGATGCAAACATAAAAATAAAAGTTTTACAACTAAAAAAATTACAATTTACCCGAAAGATTTTTCGAAAATAATGCATTTGAGATGCACATCTTTTGATTAAAAAAAATCAGGCAAAAGTTTTTTTTTAAACAAAGAGCCCTAAAACTAAGAGAGCTTACGATTTATCTAATTTTTTTTAAAATTAATGCATATTGGATGCATTATTAAAAATAAAACCATTCAGGTAAAAAGTTTTTTTGAAATGATGCATAAGGAATGCACGTTCGAAATTAGAAGCTCTAATAGCTAAAGATGAATTTCATTTTTTTCCTAAAATATTTTTTTAACAATGCATACGCGACACGCTAACCAAAACTACAACTTACTTTTTTTTTTTAAATAATGTGTATGAATCGCGGGTCTAAAATAAAAAATTCAGGTAGGAAGTTTTTTTTTTTTTTTTTTTTTAAAAACAATTTATACGAAGAGAAAATTTCTACAACAAAATGACTAATTACTTAGCTGAATTTTTAATGGAATGAGATGAGTGCATGAGAAATAAAAGTTATACAGACAGTACTATCTACTTGATAATCTTTACAACAAAAAAAAGCACGGATATAACACGACATGTTAGGGGGGTAAAAAAATGTGTGGCTTTGCTATACAAGGTAGGTTCCACTGATAGGCTCCCGACAAGGTGGTTTCCTCCCCAAAAAAGGGATCTCGGGACCTACATGCGCGACTGAGTTTTTCCGAGACGTACCAATGGAACTACCGCTCCGGTCGTACCGTACTAAACCTCTAGGGTTTTTAGTCTCCCTGGGTATTAGGCGTTTTGGGAATTATTCTAAAGTGGTGTGTGTGCAAATTCAAACAATGCCACAAAAAAACGTTAGTTAATAACTCTAAAAATATGTACATCTAACATAAAAAAAACAAAGTTAGAATTGTGAAGATAATAAAATATAAAAACTCAAAAAATCATGGCAATAAGCGAATATAATGAGCCCGAGCCCTCTAATATTCCTTAGCAGAGTCACCAAATTTTCAGACATAAAATCTGACCTATGGCGAATTCGTTTAAAAACGTGGATTTTGAAAATAGTCGCCACTAGTTAGTTAAGGCTAACTAGAATCTTAAATTACCTAAGTGAATAACGAATTAAACACCCAGGTATAAAATCGTTCTACGGTAGGAAATTCGAGTTCGGGGGTTCTATTATTAGCATATGGTGACGTGGCGTCGTAATAGGAGCCCGTTAATTAAGGGAATTACCTAAGTTAATTAAGTAATTGTCAATTTGGGCTAATTGGGCCAAATCCAATTAGTAATTGACAAGGGAGGCCCAATTTTGGGCCTCCCCTTTACATGCAATTCGGTCGGCCACCCTTTACCACATTGGTTGGAGTTGCCTTTTGGCAACTCCACCAATACTATATATAGGGGTGTCTGCTAAGGGTTTATTCACTCATTCATAATAACAAGGATCTCCATTGAGAACACTTGTTTCCCTTAGTTAAATTTCGGCACCATCACATCTGGTCTGAGGTTCCATCTCTGTTGAAGAATCGATCAGAGGTCTTGTTGTGGATCTACATCGCGTGAGACTTCTTCTAACGAAGAACTTGCACGTGGTTCCGACCGGAGGATCAGAACTCCCTCCACATCGTTCTTGGGCAGGAAAGCTAAAAGGTATATGTACTAATTCCGATGCGTAAATTAGATTTCTTGCTAGTACACGTTTAGCATTCCGTAGTATTACGTCCACGTAATCCAACAATGGTATCAGAGCCAGGTTAGGAGTTCTTAAAATTTTGATAAACTTATGTTCTTGAAATTTATATAAAAAAAACCGAAATTTATATACATTATGAACACCATGAGTAATCCGAAATTTTTAAATAAATTTCACATGTTTGATCTTTGAAAACCTAAAATTTTCAAAATTTACATGTTTTTATGGATCAAAACCGAAATTCATGTTTGAATTTGAGTTTGATGTTCATGATCTTCAAGAACACGATGAGTTTTATCAAGAACACTTTTTGGATTCATGATCATAGTAGTATTTGATCTTAAAATTTGACAATTTTTCCAATTTTTGGTGTTATGGTCGAAAACCCTAGTAAATTATTAGGTAATTTTTTTAATTTCTTAGGGTCCAAGTAAGATAATTTCGGCCGACCCTAGTAGATATATATGTTACCATATTTTAATTTTATTAAAAGGAGACAATATATCTATAAATTGGAAAGATAAGGTAAGATTCACATTATATAGTAAAATATATAAACTATCAATATATTTAGCTAAAAGATAGGGATAAAGATATATTGATAGGATTTGGTTACTTAAAAAGATTAAGAAGATATATTGTCTATATATTTTATCCCTAAATATATTTTTGACAATATTTATATATATATATATATAGAGATTTGGCCGAAAATTATATATATATATATATATATATATATATAGGGTTTATAGGTCTTTTGGTACCCTATGTTTGCCCACTTTTGGCTTTTGGTACTACATGTTTGGTTTTGCCTATTTTTGGTACCATATGTTTGCCAATTGTATACTTTTGGTCCGACCGTTAGAGTTGACCGTTAAGTAGTCACGTGACTTGCACATGCCTAGCCCCAAATTTTGATTTTGTTCAGTTTAGTCCTCAAATTTTTTGTCCTAACTTTTTATTTTTGTAATTTGACCCTTAAACATTTTCAACCGCACCCTATGACTAAATTGACATAGCCATGGTCTAACCCATGCCTAGATCGGACCATGGCTAGGGTCACCGGACCCGGGTGACCCTAACCATGGTCCGACCTAGTCATGGGTCGGACCATGGCTATGTCAATTTAACATAAGGTTCAATTGGGTCAATTAAACCCAATTGCTAAATTGACCTAGCCATGGTCCGACCCATGGCTAGGTCGGACCATGGTTAGGGTTGCCCGGGTCCGGAGACCCTAGCCATGGTTCTACTAGCTATGGGTCGGACCATGGCTAGGTCAATTTAGTCCTAGGGTGCGGTTGAAAATGTTTAAGGGCTAAATTGCAAGAATAAAAAGTTAGGACAAAAAATTTGAGGACTAAATTGAACAAAATCAAAATTTGGGGCTAGGCATGTGCAAGTCACGTGACTACTTAACGGTCAACTCTAACGGTCAACTAACGGTCGGACCAAAAGTATACAATTGGCAAACATATGGTACCAAAAATAGGCAAAACCAAACATGTAGTACCAAAAGCCAAAAGTGGGCAAACATAGGGTACCAAAAGACCTATAAACCCATATATATATATATATATATATATATATATATATATATATATATATATATATATATATATATTGTCGGACCCTAAAAATCTGACCTACGGCGAATTACGTTTTGAAAACGTGGATTTTGAAAAGAGTCGCCACTAGTTAATTATTAGGCTAACTAGAATCCTAAATTACCTAAGCGAATAACTAATTAAACACTAGGTATTAAATCGGTCTACGATCAGAAATACGAGTTCGGGGGTTCTATTACGAATTAAAACTCATGGAATTAATCACGCCCTTTCGGTACTCAATTCACAAATTTGCCAATTTCACTATTTGAACACATGTCACAAATTAATCTAACGATGCCAAGATTTAATTAAATTTCTATCATGTGCAAAATATTATCTAAGTCTAAAATAAATTATTATCTACAACTCTTATTTAGAATGAAATCTAAAATACTAAAATTATCTAACATGCTTAAATCGAAACATAACCTATCATATACATACATAATTCACACAATTAAATTTAACCAATTACATCTAAATTACCTAATTAAATATAATAATAAAAAAATGACAGAAAAATATAATAAATAAATAATAAAAAAATTAAAAATTAAAATAAAAAAGAACTTCACACGGCTCACCTTGGGTGGATGGTGGTGGGCTGGCCAATCAGGCGGCCGGAGGTCAGAATCGGGTGGCGGGTGCGGTCACCGGAAAAAAAAAAAACAGACTGCCACCGGCGGAAGAAGAAAAAACGGGAAAGAAAAGAAAAAAAAAAATAACTTTTACACTACAGGACAAAAATGCACAGGTTATTAGAAAAGTATTATTATTATTGCTGAATTAATTTTCTGTGTGTTTTTACATTGACAAGGGGTCCTTTTATAGCTAGTCTAGACCCTAATATTAGGAAAAGAACATATTTGCTCTAATATACACAATAAATCCGAAAATTACACAATATATATTTATGAATATTGCCATAAATATATATTATATATTTTATGAATTTTACATAATATTTAGTGCATATATATTATTCTAATTTGAGCTAAACCTATTTTTAGCAACCTCGTGACCTTCTATATCCAGATACTTCCTTTTTTAAAACGTGTTACACATAACATTTTTAACGTGTTATATACGTGTCGCGCGTACCAAAATTAGGTGTTTACATATATGTTTATATTGTTAATTGATTTACATCTTATAGATAGAATCTTGACAATATTTATATGTATTAATAATATATGTGCCGAATTTTATATATATTAGCAATATTGGAAATTATTTTATATAATTAATATTTCTTGTGGGCTAAGTTAAGTTTTTAGTGGACTTTAAAACTCTATTTAGCCCAAAAGAGGTGTTTTGGCCAAACCCACTAGGGTTCATGGGCCAATCCAATTTGCATTAACGGAACATGGTAAAACCAATCCGAATCTTCTTAATCGGATCAACCTAGTTGGGTAGGGTTGAACCAAGGTAACTAAAATAAATCTAAACCTAACTGGTTTCGAGTAATGAACAGAACCACAATCTAATTTTATTGAACAATTTCGGACCAAATTGGATTTTTAAAAAAGGACCGACCCGAACCCGATTTTAAATTGGAACGAACCAGAATTTTAAAATTTTCGCAAATTTTAAAATGTTCAATAAAATAGGATGTCAAATTTTAAATCCAAAATATTTTCGAACTTTAAAAGCCTAAACAGTGCTCTTAGGGTTTGTGTTTTAATACACGGTTTCAATCAAAACCCTAATGCCTGGTTTCGACTATGGGGATGGATCTCGGACTTGCATGTTTTTGGGACTGGATTAAATTAGTGGGCTGATTTGCAATTGTTTACTTTCTGCATCATATATTTTGATATAATTAGAACTGTCGTCTTGACTTAGTCAAGCTAGCTGGATATTATATTGCGAGCGTTGAGCTCTGGGATTTAAATATATGGTTTGCGCAATAGGATAGACATGCTATGCTGATTGAAAGTGCCTAGAATCCATGTCTAGAAATTCGCATGATTGATTGTAAGCATGAATTGCAAAACAGCCCCTAATATTTTCAAAGCGTTTTATAAACCGAAAATTCCAGTCGCCAATTATGCATGATGTGTGCGGATATTGCATGTTTTGACGCGTATGCTAGGATGTTCACAATAGAACACATGTGATAATTTACTTTACGTAGAATTATGTATGCTAGGAACATTAGACGCATGACGCGTAAGCATGTTGTGTTCGATATTTATGGCACGGTATGATGATTTGCTAGATGTAGTATAATTATAAATATGCATGTGTAAATTATCGGATAATTTTACAAAATAATAAGGGCCTTGGGAAAGCCAAGATCGGGTAATTTGCAATAGAATAACCGTTTTCAAAAGACTGATTTATTGGATTGAAGAAGACAATAGTGTGAACTCTTTCACGACACCTCCTTCCCTCGGTTTACTGGCGGTCAGTTTGGTTTAGTGACTGAAGGATCACTATTCGTCGTATTCTATTTCAATAGATAATCCGATGTTTGCAATTCTGTAAAAATGTTATTGTCTTCCTAAAATTGCATAATCATCAACGTGAGAGTTGGTTCAATTAGTGCGATTCGATAATACTCGCAATCTTGATGGTATTAATTATGATGAGTAAAATTGGAGTGTGTGTTGAACTCTCCACTACGATTCCGAAAAGTGGAGAGGACAACTACGGATGAATATACTAATCTGTATAATTTTGACAATGAGAAATGAAGGTGATAATTTGTTTCTCCAAGAATTGGAGTAGGTTCTTTGATAATCTGAACGCACCTATGGTGATACGTTCGACCTTGGTAAGAAGAGGTTGATGAAGACTTCAATTGAAACCACACGATGTTATAGCTTAGTATTCCTTCGCATCCGCCTCGATGGAAGTAGGGATGCAAACGCTAGAAATGTTTCGGTTGAATGAGATGGTTTTCTCTCTTTTCATGGATGTCGACGTAAAGCCCGCATCGGGTCTTCAGGATGAAAGGTCAACATGAAAAGGATATATATAGTTGTCTGATATTGACAGGAATCAATAACCTTGAGCCTAATCAAATACAGTAACCACAGTAGTGAATGGGAAACCTTATCTGCTCACCATAGTGAGTTCGAAAGAAGTGAACCATGATCCGCATAGCAAGAAGAGAACTGGACCGAATATGTCCTATACGATAATCTGGTGGGTTAAACCCCATTGATAAAGTGCGTCTCAAATACGCCTCGTAGGTCATGTGTATGAAGCTGTAAAATATTTTATACGGACACATATCATTTGAAGTGATTCAATCGTGAATTTACTCAGACGAGATGTTCAACATGACTCAAAGCTCTTGATTATATGCGCCAGAATCATGGATCAAATATGCAAACTTCAGATCAAGAACTATACCATTGTCTTTTATCGTTCGTCGTTCGTTACTAAAATTTTGGTTATTTTGAGATTCGGAGTTATTGAATAAAGTAATTGTTGCTCGATTCGAAGCTCAATTTGCTTATCAATTTAACGTCTCGGTTGAACGAGAACGATCCGAAACAAAAATACAAACCTACGGGTTAGGACCAATATTTCGGTCAAGTAAAAGTTGACGAATAAAACGAAACGACACACATGCTCCGTCATCTCAGTCAGGACAACTGAACTCAATATACCCATCGATTGCGTAGCTAGATCGAACGATTTAGAATTTCTTATTTGTTAATACTCTATTTAAAAAATGATTGTTTGCGTAATAATTAAACATGTTCATAACCGATTAAATTAAATTTGGAAACGAAACGATTTAAACCACGGGATAAAACTGGTTTTAAGCGCCGTACCCGCGTGTACCTCGAGAGACGGAACACATCGTTTTGAAGTACAAATTTAATAATGAAGTGATTTAATGAATGAATGCTGAATTTTCGTTTACAATCCCTTGGAAATAACTCATTGATGACTACTATAGTTAGAAGTATGCTTTAATGCTACTACGATCTATTAAGACGTCAACTATAGCATTAAAGCGAGAGCTTAAATGTATAGCCCATGAGGTGGATAAATCTCTGGATGAGTTAACAAACAAAAGGGAGTAGTCAGTAAAACGACTCTCCCACTATAAGCCTTGAACGAAAAAGTTTGGCTAAGCAATCATATCATTATATACTTTGAGAAACATAGTTTATAATTACATTATGTTAGAATTCAACATTAATTGTTCCTACGGGATGAAATTAAGTTGATTCATATTAATGTAAAACTATGTTCCAATAAAATGGGTTGGAGCGTTACCTTAAAAGCTAAGAAATGATGCGGGTGAAATCTTATCATAAAGCAACATTAATTTGCACATTAAACATGTATTTATCAAGAGGACGGTCTACTGTTAAAGAATACAAGTTTAAGATAAGCTTGGATTAATGGTAACGTGGTCGAACATAACACATTATAGAAATATGAGGATGGATTTCCAATACTTTGTGGAACGAAACGAAATAAAGTACTGATCAAATTAAAATGGGTAACGGAGATTCTCAGGTCCCACTTACTTCGAGTGGGAGAATGATATAGCATTAATGAATACATTAGTGAATGACATGGTAAATGATGATGGAAACGTCCTCATAATAAATCCAGTGGGAGGGCTCACTCCCCCTCACATAATCATAACTAAATGTTAATGCGAATCAAGTCGGACCTGATAATCATAATGCTGAACCATTGGATGAAAATCCAATAGTCATCGCAACTGCCCATTATTGCTAGTGGGAGGAAACGACTAACTTGATTCCAGATCCTAATGATCAACGAATAAATCTCGGAGGTAAAATCCTGAGACCAAGAGGTCATTCTAAGAAAGTTGTAGACCAAAAGTTCAAGCACCGCCATTGTTCCCAGTGGGAGTAATGCTCCGAAAAGAAGCATTATTCCGAGTGGGAGTAACAATCAGACTCAAGATGAGATTATCGAGCCTAGACTTAGTCTAAGGCAAACGAACTTCTTTCAAGAAGTATCCCATCAAGTGAGACGTTCGTTCACGAACCAGTGACGGTTCAGCAAGCATTGGAAGGACCTCAAACGAAGGAATGGAGATGAAATTTCCTAAATGAAAATAAATTCGGTTTTTAGTCTTTAGTTGATTTACCTGCTAACCACAGAGCCAGAAAGTGAAATTTTATAACTCACTACTGATGGAAAATTTGAGTGGTGCAAAACTCGAACGATTGCGAAAGGATATACCCAAATTCACGGAGAGGACTTTGATGAAACATACTCACCAACTGTGCGTTACACCACAGTTAGGGCCATCATTGCCCTTATTGCAAGCCTCGATCACGAGCCTGCATCAAATGGATGTTAAAGACCGCATTTCTCCATGGAAACCTAGAAAAAGAGATCTATATGGAGCAGCCAGAGGGTTTTATTACTCCTAGCTAAAGAACGTAAAGTTTGCAAACTCCAAAGATCTATTTACGGTCTTAAACAATCGTCTCGGCAATGGTATTGCAGATTCCACGAGGAAATCGTCGGAAACTGATTTGTGAACCTTCACGAGGATCCCTGCGTTTACACCAAGACCTCCGGGTCGAAATATGTCATCATAACCTTATACGTGTATGACATACTCATTGCTGCAAACGATGTGAGTTTCATGCACAAATCAAAGTCCTAGTTATCATCAGCATTTGAGATGAAAGACATGGGTGAGGCCACGTACATCTTAGGCATTAAAATTGCCGAGATCGTGCCGCCCGGAGATTGTCTATCTCAAGAATCATATATCAACAAACTGTTGAAAATATTCAGAATGCTCGATGTTGAACCCGTGGATACGCCGGTTGTGTTCAGGTGCGCGCTGTCAAAGCGTGATGACCCGAAGAACCAGCAGGAGCGTGCACAGATGAAGAATGCAGAGTATATAAGCATGGTAGGAAGTTTAATGTACGCCATGCTATGTACTCGGTCAGACATCTGTTACGTTGTGGGCCTAGTAGCAAGATTCCAATCAGATCCTGACTATCAACATTTAAAGGCCGTAAAACGAATTATAAGATATCTGAAAGGTACTGCCGACTACGTTCTGTGCTATGAGGGCGATCGGCTCGAATTGACCGGTTATAGTGACGCCGACCACGGTGGCAATCCGGATGATCGTAAGTCCACCACATGAGGAGTTTTCCTCCTTGCTAATGCTGCCATATCATGGGTAACAAAGAAGCAATCGTGTGTCGCGTTTTCCACTATGGAATCAGAATTCGTTGCCCTCTCAAAAAACGCACAAGAAGCGGTCTGGCTGAAAAGGCTTCTTACTACATTAATTGGCACCGACAAGAAGAGTAAACATGTGAAGGTGTACTCCGACAGTCAGGCGGCCATTGCGGCAGTTAAGAATCCAAAGTATCATAGTAGGACAAAACACAATGATGTGAAATACAATTATGCTAAATTTGTTCTGGAAGACAACATAATCGCTTTAGAATACTTTCCTACAGACAATATGGTCGCAGACCCTTTAACTAAGCCGTTACGTAGGGAGATTTTTTAAAAGCACGTAAAACTGCTTGGATTATGTAGGGCTTAAACAGTGTGTCTTGTAAAAGTGATACCATTTTGACATTTGAAATTATGTTTCAATTGAATAAAAGAATTGCAATTTGAGTTTATGATTTATCGATGTCATAATGATTAACAACATCGGATTTTACAGTCTATAAACTAAGTCGTAAGAAGAAGTAAAATTCTTCCACCAAAATTATGTCGAATGTGAACCTTGCCTCGTCACACAGGCACAGACATCTTGTAAGGAGAGAGGGACCTCTACCATAACAAGATTGGCTAAGAATCAAGGGGATAAACCGGATTAAACAAAACGATAACATTGTCACGCTTAACAGCATGACTTAATCTTCGTTTTGTAAATCGTCGAGTTGGACTTTGTCCATCACTATATATCACATTCAAGGCCAGATCAGAGATAGCATTATTGACATATCCCATCCCTGGCTTTACCAGGTGTGCTATCGACGCGTGCTTCATACTGCGCGTGCCACGTTCGACCACGATGTCATGCTCGGTTGTGCTAGCTAGAATCCTTGTGATTCAAAGGCGCATACTTCTTCACCTTGAGCGTGTGATTGATCCCGGATGCCTTATGAAGAGGCATCCAAAGTATCCTCACGGACTCAGAACTTATACCTAAGGTCTGACTCAATGCTCGCTTCCCGGCGTACGAGCGTAGTGCAAAAGAAAATAGCCAAGTGACCACGTCTTGGAAACCGATTGAGTCAGACTAAGGTTATAAGCGATGGGGATGGTCAAATTCACCTCTAATTCACCGACTATCGTGTTCACTAGGTGGCCGCCAACCGTATATTAGTTGAAGGTTGTGAACACTTGTACGGATGCCCTGGAGAAGTATTCCTTTGTGGAAAACTGGGCAATTGGAGAATTAACAGTTGACCAAGGATACAGTGCGGTACATAGTTTTATTTCAAACAGGTTTGGTTCATGAAAGGGAATCAACGTTCTGCGGGCGCTACAATACTCCTAACAGATGAGTAGCACGATGCCCGTCGTATCCGCCGGTCGCACGGCAAGCCTTGTATGAACTATCGAGACGGAGACGAAGAACTGAAGACTAAGATGTTGATACTATTGCGTAACCGTATGGATTAACGAGCACCCTCCCATTCCGGCGAGTGGGAACTGTTAGCATATGGTGACGTGGCGTCGTAATAGGAGCCCGTTAATTAAGGGAATTACCTAAGTTAATTAGGTAATTGTCAATCTGGGCTAATTGGGCCAAATCCAATTAGTAATTGACAAGGGAGGCCCAAAATTGGGCATCCCCTTTATACATGCAATTCGGCCGGCCACCCTTTACCACATTGGTTGGAGTTGCCTTTTGACAACTCCACCAATACTATATATAGGGGTGTCTGCTAAGGGTTTATTCACTCATTCATAATAACAAGGATCTCCATTGAGAACACGTGTTTCCCTTAGTTAAATTTCGACACCATCACATCTGGTCTGAGGTTCCATCTCCGTTGAAGAATCGATCAGAGGTCTTGTTGTGGAGCTACATCGCGTGGGACTTCTTCTAACGAAGAACTCGCACGTGGTTCCGACCGGAGGATCAGAACTGCCTCCACATCGTTCTTGGGCAGGAAAGCTAAAAGGTAAGTGTACTAATTCCGCTGCGTAGATTAGATTTCTTGCTAGTACACGTTTAGCATTCCGTAGTATTACGTCCCCGTAATCCAACATCTATTACGAATTAAAATATTTTTTAATTACGCCCTTTCGGTACTCAGTTCACTTGATTGCCAATTTTATTCATTATATATGCATTACGCTAAATTAACCAAACAATGTCAGGATTTAATTAAATTTATTATATGCAAAAATATTGTCAATCATTAACCTAAGTCTTAAAAAACTAATTATAATATAAAAATCATAATTAAAACGAAATATAAAACCACAAAATTAAATAACATTCTTAAATACATACACAATCCAATGTATTCAACATATATATATAATTATTTGAATAATTTAAATATTCTACCCAATCAAACTTAACCAATTAATAATTACCTAATTAAATATAATAATAATAATAATAAAATAATAGCAGAGTAATAATAATAAAATAGTAATAAAAAAACAGAAGAATGCTCGCCTAGGAAGAAGATGCAAAGGGAAGCGGGCACCGGTGCTGGCGAACGGCGTGACATGGCAATAAAAACAAATAATTATTCTAATATTGCACTAAGCATTCTTGGAAGCTTCCCGCCTTGCCGTATTTAGACACTTCCTCATTTAGTATGCCACATGCCACACGTGTCGCGCGTGGTCCAAAATTAGGTGTTTACAGACATCGTCTTCCTCTCGGCGTTGCAACCAAGTGATGCTATTTGTTTATGAGAACAAAAAAGTACCAGTAAGTGATACTATTTATCACATAATATAAGGATTCAGATTGTGTCTCATTGTTAAGATCTTAACGCGTATTCTTAGATTTAATATTTTCCTTTTAGGGTTCGCCAATCTCAATAAATTTTAGAAAAAATTAACATAATTAATTATGCATAATACACGTATCAATATTTTAATAGTGAAGAACGATCTGAAACAATGAGAGGATAAGGTTATAGATTTCTTTCACAAACTAATTAATTAAATACATATTATTCCATATTTCATGGAGCTATTAGATGGAATCTGACCTGCCCCCGATTATACTCAAGATGCTTTCCTTCTAAAAGTCAAATTCATCTTCACTTTCTGAATAAATCAACATGAAGATAACCATTAGGTGCAAGATTACTCTATATATATATATATATCAGAGTTTATATATATGTATCACACATTACCTATAGACTATAGTAGCCAATACAGAACAACTAAATTACAATGGAGCTCCAAGTGATCCCATCCTCTTTCCCTTTCCTATTCTGTGTCCTCATCATCTTTACGATCTCAATGGTCGCGAAGATGAGAAAACGATCCATATCGAACCCGAATCTCCCGCCCGGGCCACGCAAACTACCCTTCATTGGGAATTTGCACCAAATGGTCGGTTCTCTTCCCCACCACAAGCTGAGAGATTTAGCTCAAAAGTATGGCCCTTTGATGCATTTACAACTCGGTGAGGTTTCTTCGGTTGTGGTTTCCTCGCCGGAGATGGCAAAAGAAATTATGAAGAAACACGACCTTAACTTTGCCGATAGGCCGCCTATTCTAGTTACGGAGATCATTGGCTACGGAAGCAAGGATATTGCGTTTGCACGCTACGGCGAGTATTGGAGGCAGCTTCGGAGAATTTGTACTTTGGAGCTCTTAAGCACACGAAGAGTCCAGTCATTTCGTGCGGTCAGAAAAGAAGAGGTGTCGGATCTTGTTGATTGGATCTCTTCCAATGCCGGGTTACCCGTAAATCTCAGTGAGAAATTGTTCTCACTGGGATATGCAACCACTTCGAGGATGGCTTTTGGTAAGAAAACAAAAGAACTAGAAAAGTTTAACTTAGTCGCCAAAAATATTATAAAGATGGCAGGGGGTTTCAACATAGGGGATGTGTTTCCTTCACATAAATATCTTCATGTCATCACCGGAATAAAGCCTAAGCTAGAGAAGCTCCAACGCGAGTCCGATAGTATGTTGAGTGATATCATCGAAGATCATATACAGCGTAGAAAAAACAAGGTGGTAATTGACGATGATGATGCGGCGGCATCTGAAGATCTCGTCGATGTTCTTCTCAAGTTTGTCGAGTGTGACGATCTCGGGTTTTCCCTAACCTTAGAAAACATCAAAGCAGTGATCCTTGTAAGTGTGATTTTATATTTGTAAGCACTGAAATCTCTCAATCATATATTTAGATGTACTTCTGGTAGTACAGGATTACCGACGAAATTGTTTAGTCGGTTTGTCGGCAAAAGCAAATTTTTGCTAGGAAAATCTGTCGGTGATATGCCTGTCGGCAAATGTTTTGGCCAGCGAAATCTGGCCCAAAAGTTGTCGGTAAAAAAGTAACCTTTGCCGACAAAATTTCCGCCGGGAAAACATTTTGGTCATCAACAGATTATTCTTTTGCTGACGGTTTCATTTCAATGGTAAATAACTTTTGCCGACATAATCAGTTCATCGGCAAACACGTACGGGCCTAGAAATTAAATTTCGTCGGTCATTCATGTATTTACAGTAGTGATGTTCATTTGAAGGGGTTTTGGGATGAAACTTTCCTTCCATAGATGGGTGTTGTATATTGATCAGTTGGACTATATAAGGTGTTTTTTCTTTCATTTGAAGGACATGTTCATTGGTGGGAGCGAGACATCTGCCACGACAGTGAGTTGGGCTATGGCAGAGATGATGAAAAATCCGAGAATTCTCAACAAAGCACAAAGCGAGGTTAGACAAAAGCTTAATGAAAAAGGGAGAGTTGAAGAAGATAGTTTGCCGCAACTCCAGTACCTGCAACTAGTGATTAAAGAAACCCTAAGGCTCCACCCACCTCTAGTTCTACTTCTACCTAGAGAATGCAATGAACAATGTGAGGTTGGTGGGTTTGAAATTCCTTCAAAGACCAAAGTGATTATAAATGGATGGGCGATAGGAAGAGACCCCAAATATTGGAAAGAAGCCGAAACGTTTTATCCAGAGAGGTTTTTAGATGGTCATATAGACTTTAAAGGAAACCATTTCGAGTACATACCATTTGGTGCCGGAAGGAGGATGTGCCCCGGAGTGGTGTTCGGCCTTACAAACACAGAGTATCAACTGGCAACATTGCTCTATCATTTCGACTGGAAGCTCACCAATGAAGAATTGGATATGACTGAAGAGTTTGGGACGACCGTTTCGTTAAAAAATGATCTTTACTTGATTCCGATGCCTTATCAACCACCATCCACCTCTTTCTAGTGATGCTACATTGTTACATGCATTCTTATTAATGGTATCAATATCATGGATGTTATATAGCTAGCTAGCTACCTGCATTCATATTGTGTATGTCTCATGCTTGTGTATCTATGTTCCTGTAATAAGTTGGTCCAACATAATGAATTTACTATTCCCGCTAAAGAGGATGGCAAGTAGATGATTGCTGCGGTGACAATGTTGTTACCAACACTTGGTGACTCTAGAGGGGCTATTGTTCCAATTTCTTGTAGTGTTAGTTCTCATTTCACATTTCTAAATTATTTGTCACTTTGTTTCACTCTTTTTTTTTCTTTATTTATTACTAAATGTACACATTTTTTGTTATCAGATACATTTTGGTTTCAGATACATTTTGGTTTGATTTGATGATTTTCAAAAGGTATACATCAACATGTATTTAATAGGATCATTATACACTAACTTTGTATAACTAATGTATAATTATTGCACAAATAAATATGGCCAAAAAACACGTGAAACAAAGAAGCTGACATGTAGGATCACTAACCTGTACTAAGTTAATATTAAAAAAGGTTGCGTGTCACATACCGTGCAGACGACACTCTTTTTAATATACTAGTTATTAACGCGTGCGTTGCACGCGCATAAATCGTCTAAGTTTCAAAATACATAATTTATCTTCAGTTTTCTAATATGATAATATGTAATTAATACCTTATGGGTGACTCAAATATATAGGTATATTGTATTAATAAGTTAACGATAATTATGTAACATGTCAGTTAAGCGACCTTAACAAAAATGTTAATGCAATTTATCTCCATGGAAATTTTATGTAATACTCAAATATTGTAGGGACTAAATTATCAATTTTTTAAAACACTAATGTCTAAAGTTTATACTTGAATTCAACTTAAATATTTATTCAACTACCAATCAGGAGATACCTAATATGATTGAATTCACAAACGCAAGAACTAAATCGAAATATAGTTCGAGTCAATCAGTATTAAACATTGCGTAGCATGTTTGATCCATATTTGATATGTTATTTGAGTTAGCAAGTGACTAATTTATTTGATACAAAAATGTTAACAAGCGGAACATCCCCAAATCGGTGATATAGTGAATGGAAAAATGCATCTACCTGACATTTGCACCTATTAAATGCATGTCGACTCTATTTTATATGTATATTTGATGGAGAAATTATAATAACTACGGTGACCTACAAATTAAACGACCTAAAAAACTAAAAATAAAAAAATGTAAGTAAATGGTTTTTTTTAGTAATAGTAAAGATAAATAGATGGGTCTCAAAGATACTAAGACTAAATCGCCAATTTTATAAAAATAGGGGAACTAAATATTACACGTATATATATATATAATAAAATAAAAAAAATATGGGAACTATATATATAATAAAATAAAAATGTTCAAGAGGTACCTTTTGGGTGAGGACAACTCTCATATTTTATATTGGAATAAAGATAAAAAAAAAAACATGCATATTCATTGGTATAAGTGGTTTAACAAGTCAACTTAGAAGACAACAATAAGAAATGAGCAGTTTCGAGACAAACCGAATTAAATACATTAACATGCAAGTATGGAATCTGAACTGCCCCCAAGTATACTCGAAAGGTCAAGCAAAATGCTTTCCTTCCAAAAGAGGAGCTCGCCATCACCAATGATTAAAAACTCAAAAGCTAACTATGTAGTATCACCAATGGTATAGAGATTCATTGTTTAATTTCATTTGTTAATCATATATATATATAAGGGTTAATAACTTAAAAGGTTTACTCTAGGTGTCTGAAGTTTCAAATGTTAAATTGTGGTTTTAAAGGTTTCAATTTTGTTAAAATATGGTGTCTCGGTGTGATACTTTAGAGAAGTCAATTTCGACGAAACTGACTGTCAAATTCGAGCTCCCATACACACTCTATTCTCGTCATAAGATGACGGGACCGTCACCTAAAAAGCTGGTCACATCCGCGCAAGTAAATCGCGCTCCGTTGTCGTTGGAAATTGCTCCATACCAATCTGCTAGAAACCTTTTCTTTTTTATGTTCAACTTTTGGGTGAAATTTGACGATTTTGTGAAAAGTAAGAAGTGATGGATTATGAGTGCGTAAGTAGGTTGATGAAAATAATTGAAGGGAGTTGAAAAGATGCGCAGAGACGCCAAATTTCAACAATAATGAAACCTTGGACAGTCCATTTTAACATTTCAAACTTCAGACACATACTTTTAATATAGGGTAAACCTTGGACAATTTTTTAGTTATTAATCATCTATAGGGTTTCAATCTTGCACGGGTTGTGGGAATTGATAATATTTTATGGCCATCATGTGCCTTTTTGTCAAGTTCACAAAACCAATTGTATGTCATCACTAGTACAACCTAGCATGATTGAGTTCGTTGTCCCAACTTAGATCCGAAAAATGAAAAATTCTTATTGGACTAAATAGTACATCTCTTGCGTAGGTATCCTATCACAATTTTTTTTATTACATGTGGTACATTGGGTATTATATTAATCTGCCCCTAAATGTGTGATGTTACGATAAGGAATCAGGGTCTTTTAACAACAGGGAATATCATGAAAAATTTGTGTTTAAAGGGGTTTGACGCGGGTCTAACAGCGTTGCTAACTCATGTTAGGTGTTCTCGTGTCAAACTCTTGCCAAACACGTGTCTGGTTGTACATGTTATTTTAAAACGAGACTGCACAAGATACAAATGATTCAACTACTCACTTATAAAATCATAATTTCTTTTTTAAAAATAACCTTTTAAAAACGAAATGTCTGACCCAATTATACCCTATAAGGATCGATGTTAAGAATTTTGTATTTATTTGTTGAATCAAATTAGGTGATTATGTTATTTACTTTTAGAGTTAGATAGGTAAAGTAATCGTATTCTAGAAATGTTTCTATGATTTAAATATCCGACGCAGTAAACTCATTAGGGTCATACTTTTTTAGGCTATAAAACATACATGTAGTGAAAATCCTTGATTCTAAAAGTCTTAATTAGTGGCAAGGAATGTTGAAATTCGATCGTGCAAGCTTTACTCACTCACACGCACTCAAATGAATAAGCTAACTCTGATTTAGGATCGAGAATTGGATTGGAATTGAGTAAAATTGCAGAAGAAACTTCGAATTGAAAAATAGAAGCCCACAACGTCCACTAACTAACCCATAACAGGAATTAACAAATTGATACGAAGAATCCGCTGGAAATCAGCAACAGACGCAAACAACAGAAACAACGTGCACAGATTGATCTGAACCGGGGTTGTGTGACCGGTTTAGTTCGGACCGGCCACTTCAGACATCACCTAACTAACTTATCCGAATTTTGAACCTCCAACGGCTATTTCTTCATTTCCTCTCCTTCGCCTGGTTTCTTATGAGGATTTGCATCTCAGATTCAACATTCCTTCCCTTAATCTGAGCTTTGGTGTTCCAAATTCAGTTTACAAACACCTAATCGGCTTCTGAGTGACTCAAAAGATGATATTTTCAATCATTTTGTCAAGATATCTGTCAATTGATTTTCACTCATGTAGAATTCAACTTCAATTATTCCTTATTAGCAAAGATCTCTTAAGTAATACCTCTTCACGTCAATATGCTTACTTCTTCCATACATCACGGGATTCTTTGAGAGCTTTATTGCAGTTGCATTATCACATATAAAATAGTGGGTTTAGTATGAGTTTGTTGAAGAAATTAAAGAACTCTACTCATCCAAACTATATGGCAGCCACAACTTGATCCGGCAACATATTCTGCTTCTGTGCTTGATAAAGTCACGGTTGATTGCTTCTTTGAGGACCAAGATACAGCTGCTCCACTCATCAATAGAGCATAGCTTGTGGTGCTCTTTCCATCCTCCTTAGAACCTGCAAAGTCACTATCACCATATGCAACTAGAGACTAACCCTCTAAAGCCTTATAATGTAACCCTAAATCCTTAGTTCCTTGAATGTATCTGAGTATTCTTTTTACTCCATTCAGATGCATTTCATTTGGATCTTCCATAAACCTGCTGACAAGGCTAACTTCATATTGAATATTAGGTCGAGTTGCTGTTAATTACATCAGGCTCCCAATCAGTTGTCTTTAGAGAGTCTTATCTATCTTGGATCCTGACCATTCTTTAGTTAGTTTGTTACCTAACTCAATTGGTGTTACCACTGGATTGCATTTATCCATCTTGAATATCTTTAAGACATCATAAGCATACTTTTTCTGAGACACATAAACTCCACATCTGTTTTGTTTGATTTCTAATCCAAGAAAGTAGTGAAGTAAACCTAAATCAGACATCTCGAATTCCTGAGTCATACTCTCCTTGAACTCTTCACACATCTTTAAACTATTTCCAGTGTAAATGTGATCATCAACATAGACACAAACTATAAGAAGACTCTGACTTGAATACAACTTTTATGTAGAGTGTGTGCTTGTAAGGACATTTTTTAAAGCCATTCTGAATTAGGTGACTCTCTAACATGCTATACCATGCCCTTGGGGCTTGCTTCAAGCCATAAAGAGCCTTCCTAGTTCTATAGACCTGACTCTCTTTCCCTTCGACTTCAAACCCAGGTGGTTGATCAACATAAACTTCTTCTTCAAGTTCTCCACATAGAAAAGAAGATTTTACATCTAATTGAAACATTTTCCACTGATTCTGAGCAGCTAAGGCTATGACTGTCCTAATGGTGTCTAACCTAGCTACTGGAGCAAATATCTCAGTGTAGTCAACCCCATAAGCTTGCTTGTAACCCTTTGCTACTAATCTAGCTTTATACTCGTCAATTTCACCATTTTCTTTGAGTTTGGTTTTGAAAACCCACTTGACTCCTATGGTGTTATGACCTTTAGGTAATGATACTAAATCCCAAGTCCTACTCCTTTCAATAGACTCAATTTCTAACTGCATAGTTTTTCTCCATTTAAGACTCTCATTAGCAGTTTCAAAATCAATTAGATCAGCATCAGCAAACAAGCAATAATAAGTAATGAAATCTGATCTATGTATATCAGTTGCTTGTTACCTCTTCCATCCACACTGGCCTCCTAACTCCTCTCTTCTTAGTTACCACCTCTCATGAGCTGAGCCTTATTTGTATTTGTCTGCTGCACTAAGGTACGCTTGCTTGAGCATCAACAATCTCAAGAGCATCCTTAAACTCCTGCTGGTTGCCAGACTCCTCAGTGTGAGCAGGTGACTGATTTCCTTCATCTCTAGTTGCTCTCTTGATGCTTTTGAGTTTGAGGTTTCATTTACAACCTCATCTTCAAGATCATCGATGATGAGCTTCCAGTTAGTCCTTGTTGAACCCCAGTTCCATTAAGCCTCTTCATTGAAAGTCACACTTATGCTGATGCTAACTCTTTTGGTATTTGGATTATAGAGTTTATATGCTTTTGATTCTTCACCTATCCCGAAGAAAACGCATTTCTGACACCTATCATCAAGCTTCTTCTTTCCAGCAACTACTAGTGCATTTGCAATTCACCCAAAACCTCTGAAGCTTTCAACTGATGGCTTGACTCTTGACCATGCTTCTTGTGGTGTCATGTTATGCACTGCACGTGTAGGACACTTGTTGAGCACAAAGAAGCTCCATATGACTGCTTCAGGCCAGAATGCTTTAGGAACTTTCCTTGCGTTGATTATGCATCTCACCATTTTACCACGGTACCGTTTGGGTGCGCGTTGTCAAAGAGTGATGGCCCAAAAGACCAGGTGGAGCGTGAACAGATAAAGAGTGCAGAGTAGCTCAATATGGTTAGTAGTCTGATGTACGCCATGCAATGCACTCGACTTGATATATGTTACGATGTGGGCTTAATAGGGCGTTTCCAATCAGACCCTGGATATCAATATTTACGAGCCGTTAAACGAATTATTCGATACCTAAAAGGTACTGTCGACTACGGACTGTGCTAAGGGTAAGAGATTAAAATTGTCTGGGTTCAGTGACACCGACCATGGTGGCGATCCGGATGATTGTAAGTCCACCTCAAGAAAAGTATTTCTCCTTGCTAATGCCGTCATTTCATGGGTGAGCAAGAAGTAATCCTGTGTCGCACTGTCCACAATGGAATCCGAATTGGTGACCCTCTTTAAGCAGAGGACCGGGTGGGTGGAATCTTAGAGTTTCTTTAATCACCAATTGCAGGTATTGGAGTTGTGGTAAAACATCTTCTTTAACTCTTCCTGTTTTATTAAACTTTTGTCTCACCTCGCTTCGTGCTTTATTGAGGATTCTCCGGTCTTTCATCATCTCCGCAATAGCCCAAACCAACGCAGTCTCAGTTGTCACTCCCAGCAACGAACATGTCCTTCAAATAAATAAAAAAACCACTTTTACGATTACCATTTGTACGATTCCGTTTTAACAGTCTACTTTATTTTAAGTACGTAGAGAAAAAAAAAAGGAGGATAGAGAAACCTTTTTCTAAATTTATGGATACTCTGTATTTCACTTCTAAATTTGCAGAAGAATAATTAAATTTGAAAACGACGACTGACAAAAATGTATTGTGATGAATGAAGTGTGGTACTTAAGATCTCCAAAGTACAAATTGATGGATATACGCATGATTCGAGCTCGGTTTTAATTATTCGGACCTCATACACGCACGTAAAACCCAATTTCGAGCTAACCGGGGGAAACCGGGCAAGTCGCGAACTTGCCCGGCACCCCCGGGGGGCTTACCCGGAATTCCGGGTAAGCTTAACACCCGGGGGGTGTCGCGCACACCCCCCATTTCGTCCCGAATGTATAGGAGACCCGATTTTTAACTAACTCCTATGTGTCCGAGACCTACGTTTCAAAGGCGCGTGCGTCCCGCTCGTGACAACCGCCTAAGACGAGCGTCAGAGTCCTTTTCCCAAAGCTCTCCCCTATATCCAGGTTCACATTTCCACATTGAACCGGGTCAAAACCGGTTTACGGTCCAAGGTTGCCTATAAATAGCCGCCTTGGGGGTAAACATTTTCAAGTCACTTTCGGGGTGAGAATTGGAAAAGCTCTGACCTCTCTCTAAAACTCTCTCTCTCTAGAAACCGTCTAATGTTGATCGTCGGAGCGAGCGCACCAAGCACCCCCCCTCTCCACGGGGATTGCTTGGTAATGCTCCTCTCGCAGGTGCAGACGGACGGTCTATAAGAGATCCCGAAGGACTTACCGCTGTTCTGAAGACGAAGCTAAGGCCCGTACACGACTTTAGGGGACGGACTTGGCTCGCACCCAACCCGAAGACTTCGACGAGTTACTCAGCGGGCAGCCCGCGGTAACTAGGTCGAAACACTTGGCGCCGTCTGCGGGCTTCGAACAGAAAGCCTGCGTTACTCAAACGAACAAGCAAGATGGAAAACACATACACCATACACGGAGGCTTCAGTGCAAGGGGCGAAACCTCTTACGCAAGGGAGAGGTACGCCGCCGGGAAAAGTGAAAAACCACAGGAGCCAGACGGAGAAGACACAATCATGGAGGACGTCATAGGCTTCTCAGCCAAAGACAGAGAGCACATAACGTTCCCCCACAACGACGCCTTAGTCATTCAAATGACTATTGATGACATGGAAGTGAAACGAATTCTGGTAGACGGAGGCTCCGCCCCAAACGTGCTAACAAAAGACATTGTCCTAGCACTCGGAAGAAAGAAGGCCATACAAACAATGAACTCACCTCTAGTGGGATTCATGGGAGATGCTAGCTACCCGCTGGGCACCATTACCCTTCCGGTAACTTTGGGCGAAGGAGAAAGACGTCTGAATATCGATATACTATTCATAGTAGTCGAGAAGCTAAACGCCTACAATGGCATTCTCGGATACACGACCATGAACGAATGGAGAATGGTGCCTTCAACAGCCCACATAAAGATCAAGTTCCCAACCATTGCAGGTGTGAGAGAAGTTAGAGGAAACCAACAAGTAGCAAGAGAATGCCACAATGTTGCGCTACAACAAAATTTAAGGGGAAACATGCCCGTAGTACCCACCATAGACGAAGACCCAAGAGATGACTACGGGAGGCCTACAGCGATGGACGAACTCCGTGAATTCAAAATCGGTGAGCCAGAAAGAATGGTGCGCGTAGGAGCATCATTATCAGAAGACGAAGTGATTGAAATCACAGCGCTCCTAACAGAATACAAAGACTTATTCGCATGGTCCCCAAAGGACATGCCAGGAATAAGCCCAGATGTCATTTGCCATAAACTCAACATCAACAAAGATGCTCGAGTAGTGAAACAAAAGCTAAGATCGATAGGAGGAGACAAGAAGTTGGCCATCCGCGAGGAGGTAGGCAGACTGCTTGATGTAGGCTTCATTGAAGAATCCAAGTATCAAACTTGGGTGGCCAACCCTGTAGTGGTTCCTAAACCAAATGGCAAGTCAAGAATGTGCATCGACTACAGAGACCTCAACAATGCATGCCCAAAAGATTCATATCCACTCCCACGAATTGATCAATTGGTAGATGCGACGGCGGGCCATGAACTGATGACAGTTATGGATGCATACACGGGATACAACCAAATCCCAATGTTTTGGCTAGACGCCCCACATACGGCATTCTACGCTGACAGCGAAATTTATAACTACAAAGTTATGCCTTTCGGGTTAATCAATGCGGGGGCAACCTACCAAAGAATGGTCAATCTCATTTTCGGAGATCTGAATGGTGATAAAATGGAGGCGTACGTGGATGACATGGTCGTGAAATCCAAGAAAAGAAAGAACCACGCAGATGACCTACGCACAATCTTCGAGAGAATGCGTAAGTACCAAGTAAGACTAAACCCCGCAAAGTGCGCTTTCGGGGTACGGTCAGGAAAAATACTTGGATTTATGGTGAGCGAAAGGGGCATTGAAGCAAACCCTGAGAAGGTGAAGGCAATTGAAGAAATGGCCTCTCCAACAAAGCACAAAGAAGTACAACAGCTCAACGGGCGCCTCGCTGCCCTGAACAGATTCCTGGCCAAAATCGGAGACAGAGCCCTCCCTTTCTTCGGATTCCTTGGGAAATGTACACGGACGGATCATCCAACACCGGAGGCGCGGGAGCAGGATTACTACTAATCCACCCGACGGCTCGGACCCCTTGAAGTATGCTTTGAACTTGACATTCAGAGCGACAAACAATGAGGCAGAATATGAGGCACTGATAACAGGCCTCAGGATAGCCAAAGGAGTTGGGGTTGAACACTTACGAGTAAAGTGTGATTCACAACTGGTCGTCAACCAGGTCAAAGGAGAGTACACTGCAAAGTCCGAAAACATGCAGAAATACTTGACACAAGCAAAGGAGTTGGTAGAAAGTTTCAAAACTTTCGACATAACTTCCGTCCCACGAGAAGAAAACCAGGAGGCCGATGCTCTAAGCAAGTATGCCCAAAACAATGAACAAGGCAAAGAGACACACTTTGTGGAAAACAGGATAATATCCGTCATAGACCAATTCGAAGTAATGGCCATTGACGAAGAGGAAACTTGGATGACACCAATCCAAGCATACCTTGCAGGAGGAACGCACTCATCAACATGCCTCCTCTTGTCGCGGGAAGGCATACGTGAACCTGGGGGGACCTCGTCCGCCGTCCCATGCCTCGGCCCGGGGGCAGGAGGGACGCGCTCGGCAACTTGCTTCCTCTTATCACGAGAAGGCAAGACAGACGTTCCCTCAACTCTCGAGCGCTTAGGATCACCCGAGGCACGCGCCGCAACATCGGTCCTCTTAGCGGAGGGGCGCCGAGAAGAGTCAGCAACGGATTCCGCCCGCTCCCGCTCAGCAGACGCGCGACCTGCAAACAGGAAGAAGAAAACATTAGAACTACAAACATAAATACAGCCGAAAACGATAAAAAGGGAGAAGTAATTTACCCATAGGTCCTTTTCCTCGCCCATGACGAGACCCGTCAGCAGGGGCCGGAGCAGCAACAGGGAGCCCTCGCGCAGCATCAGTCTGCAAGGCCGGCTGCTTGTTAAGAAACCAACCTACAGGATAACATAAGACAAGGTTATAAAAATTCGAAAGCATACCAAGACACCCTGCGAAGAAGATACGATGATGCCTGCGGCAAGCAACTCTTCTTCAGAACCCTGAGTCAAAGGGACTAAATCCCCCGCCTGATTGTCGCGAAAGATCTCGCGAAAGGCCTTCTCATCCTGAGGGGTATACTCGGATAAGGAGGGAACAGGGTCGCGCTCCAGGACATGACACGTCTCCCACTTAGTCCCGACGTCGCTCACAAAGAAATAGTGATTTTGCCATTCCTGGGAGCGAGGGTAAGGGGTGGCGCTCGGCTTCCACTTGGCGCCCCCAAGGTCAAATGAGGAAAGGCAAGGCCACCGACTGCAAAAGGTGGACAACCCCGATTTGTCTCGTCGCTCCAGGCGGTAGAAGGTCCAGAAGAGAATCAAGGAGTGAGCCCATGAGTGCTTGTGGCACTGAATAAGAAAACAGGTCCATGCGTGAAAAGCAGCAGGGGAGAGATTAAGGGGCGAGATGCGAAAATGACGACATAAGCGGACAAGATCCTTGCAGTAAGGAAAACGCAAGCCCTCCTCTATCTGTCCCGTGTAAACTACATCTAGGTCCACGGGAGGGACGGTAACTGAACCGACTTCGACATCTTTGCATACGTCAAACGGAAAGAATGCTTCAGAAAGAGGACAGACCCCCGACTTATCTACGCTCTCCACAAACTCCTCAGTCGTAATACGATTGGGAGGATAGGTCTGAGTCATCGCAATGGCTTCATGGCTAGCACCTGTCCCGGGAAAATCGAGTCGGAGTAAAAGGGGGGTGTCCTCGCTTATCTCCAAACCATCATAAGAAAAGTAATATGTGCAAAGAAGAGAATCGGGAGACTCACTCATCTCAGTAGTTCGGGGATGACAGTTCCTGGGAAGATTCCTAAGTATCAAAGACACGCGCTTGCAAGCCCGTCAACCAAGCCCTACAAAAACCATACACAACTCAATCAAAAACCAGGGTCACGTATCAACACCATTCACCAAGCCCTTTGCGAGGGCATCCAACCCAACGGACCAACTGTCCGCGAGCAAACAGCTAGGGACCCTTCTGCTCGGGAGTCAAAAATCCCTACGCTCACCAAAGGCCTAGGCCACCTACTAATCAAATTTCCATATATTTGTGCAATCTGACACAGGTATTCAAGCATCCCACAAAGCGATAAGTTCAAGAGCTAAAGAAGTTCAAGACATGCAAAGTTGGTCATAATTACTGAAATGCCATTCGACCACATTTCGATCAAATTTTATCCCCAAAACGGCTCAAGGCTCCGGGGGCACATACAAGCAGCTTAAATACACTTAAGCAAGCCCATTACATGTCACGGGGAAACTTACCCCTACCCGAAAAATTTAAAGAGCATTCGGGTCAATTAAGCCTCCGATAAGCATAAGCTACCAAGCGATCACCTAAACTCCGGGGCACAACTATCCACTCACAAATAATCAAGGAGTCATTATTATACTTGGGGGCATCATATCAAGTCACCCGCATCAAGATACAAAAGGTCGAACTTCTTGCCCGAATATGTCCGATTTCGAACCTCCACGATTTCACCTCGGTTGTCCGAAACCCAAGGGTCTCTTCACAAAGGGAGTTCACTAACCATAACTCTATCTATCTACATTCAAAGTTTGGCCAAAAACGAATTTTGAAAAATCAAGCCAAATTTTCACTTAGGCATTTCATCAAACACCTATCATGCACCTTATTGAAATTCAAAATTTGCAGCCTTAAAGGTCCAATTACCATCAAGAAAAGGAAGGAGAGGACATTACCGATCAATACCCGGCGAGAAGGACTCGAAAACGGGCCAAATCGGGTCCGATTTGGACCCATAAACAGTGCAGTCGCCGCCGCCTGCAATGCTGCCGCCGCCGCCGCCGCCGAGCCGCTGCCGAGCCGCCGTGATCTCGCCGGTGGTTGTCCTGGTGGTGGCCGGCCGAAATGGGGTCACACTAACACTCTAAAGTGAATTCCTAAATCACTACCTTAGCCGCTCCAAAACCCTCTCAACAACCTATTCAAATGTTGATAGTTTTATAAACTATCACAAAGGAGGTGGACTACACAACCTAACAAGCACCATACATCCAAGAGGTACACTCATATCCACCCTCCATTTTTAAAGTTGTTGATAACTTGGATTTTCACCATCAAGGGACTTAGCTAAATTTAACTAAGTTATTTCAAATGGTCTCAATTACTTGAAAACATTATGTTTATGATTTTTCGTATCACGTCCGTCACGTGTGATTTTCCAAACCCGACATTATTTCACTTACTAAAACCGTCGTCTCGCCGTCAAGACGGCCGCCTCGAACGACGGGCTCCCGGAAACCATCATATTGCACGAAAAACGTTTTATCAAAACTTTCATGATTTATTATCATTTTGATACAATTAGTCGTGGCATGAGCGTTCCGTATTTATTTGATTATCTTACAAACCCGAAAGATTTCATGTGCGCTCACGCCTTACTTCTTCCAAAATCACATTTATCATATTACTCGTAGTCCGTTGTGCTACTAACCCTTTGCGCAGTTATCAAGCACGACCATCTCAAAAAACTAAGGCAAGGAACTCGTCTGAGCCGCACGTATCCACCATTGGTAGGTCGAAACTCAAGGTGAGCAGACGACCCGAATCACGCGTATACCCTATCTTAGAATAGAGTTAAACAAAGGTCAGACCATTATTTAACTCGGGGGCAAGTGATGGATATACGCATGATTCGGGCTCGGTTTTAATTATTCGGACCTCATACACGCGCGTAAAACCCAATTTCGAGCTAACCGGGGGAAACCGGGCAAGTCGCGAACTTGCCCGGCACCCCCGGGGGGCTTACCCGGAATTTCCGGGTAAACTAGGCTTACCCGGAAATTCCGGGTAAGCTTAACACCCGGGGGGTGTCGCGCACACCCCCCATTTCGTCCCGAATGTATAGGAGACCCGATTTTTAACTAACTCCTATGTGTCCGAGACCTACGTTTCAAAGGCGCGTGCGTCCCGCTCGTGACAGCCGCCTAAGACGAGCGTCAGAGTCCTTTTCCCAAAGCTCTCCCCTACATCCCGGTTCACATTTCCACATTGAACCGGGTCAAAACCGGTTTACGGTCCAAGGTTGCCTATAAATAGCCACCTTGGGGGTAAACATTTTCAAGTCACTTTCGGGGTGAGAATCAAGAAAAGCTCTGACCTCTCTCTAAAAAACTCTCTCTCTCTCTCTAGAAACCATCTGATGTTGATCGTCGGAGCGAGCGCACCAAGCACCCCCCCTCTCTCCACGGGTGTTGCTTGGTAATGCTCCTCTCGCAGGTGCAGAAGGACGGTCTATTAGAGAGCCCGAAGGACTTACCGCTGTTCTGAAGACGAAGCTAAGGCCCGTACACGACTTTAGGGAACGGACTTGGCTCGCACCCAACTCGAAGACTTCGACGAGTTATCCAGCGGGCAACCCGCAGTAACTTGGTCGAAACACTTAGTGATGGATATACGCATGATTCGGGCTCGGTTTTAATTATTCGGACCTCATACACGCGCGTAAAACCCAATTTCGAGCTAACCGGGGGAAACCGGGCAAGTCGCGAACTTGCCCGGCACCCCCGGGGGGCTTACCCGGAATTTCGGGTAAGCTTAACACCCGGGGGGTGTCGCGCACACCCCCCATTTCGTCCCGAATGTATAGGAGACCCGATTTTTAACTAACTCCTATGTGTCCGAGACCTACGTTTCAAAGGCGCGTGCGTCCCGCTCGTGACAGCCGCCTAAGACGAGCGTCAGAGTCCTTTTCCCAAAGCTCTCCCCTACATCCCGGTTCACATTTCCACATTGAACCGGGTCAAAACCGGTTTACGGTCCAAGGTTGCCTATAAATAGCCACCTTGGGGGTTAACATTTTCAAGTCACTTTCGGGGTGAGAATCAAGAAAAGCTCTGACCTCTCTCTAAAAAACTCTCTCTCTCTCTCTAGAAACCATCTGATGTTGATCGTCGGAGCGAGCGCACCAAGCACCCCCCCTCTCTCCACGGGTGTTGCTTGGTAATGCTCCTCTCGCAGGTGCAGAAGGACGGTCTATTAGAGAGCCCGAAGGACTTACCGCTGTTCTGAAGACGAAGCTAAGGCCCGTACACGACTTTAGGGAACGGACTTGGCTCGCACCCAACTCGAAGACTTCGACGAGTTATCCAGCGGGCAACCCGCAGTAACTTGGTCGAAACACTTGGCGCCGTCTGTGGGCTTCGAACAGAAAGCCTGCGTTACTCAAACGAACAAGCAAGATGGAAAACACATACACCATACACGGAGGCTTCAGTGCAGGGGGCGAAACCTCTTACGCAAGAGAGACGTACGCCGCCGGAGTGTTACCAACACCGCAGATTCCGCCGGAGTTTGTCGTACGCCTCCCGCGCCGCAGTAACACACAAAGGGTCCGTATCGACCTAATCAAGGAGATGGCGCACATCAACATCGCAATCCTCCGTCGCAAAGGGATCACAGGCAGGGGTATCACCAAAGATATCAGCATCCCGCTCAAAGCTAAACATCGGCTCACCATCTGCACTAATGGTGTCCTCCACCTGAAGAGAGGAAGCCCCCCCCCCCCCCCAAATCACTCAAACCAATCACACCAGCAACATCCAATTTCTCAAAGGGAAACTGGGGGGCAAGACGATGCATCAGGGGAACGAAGTCATCAAGAAACTCTTTCTTCAAAGACTCATAACTCGCCTGAACGGCGGAAAGGAAAGGCTCGCTCTGAGGATACCGCTTAAAAGCGCCGGCCCTGCCTTCCGAAAAGCCGTCCTCCCTCGCCTTTTGCAACTCGGCAGCCCGCACTCCCTCCCGAAGGGCCATCCGACCCTTCACAGCAGACAGCTGATCTCGGATCTCGGCAACACGAGCTTGACTCGAGGCAAGCGCATCAGATAGTATGAGAAGCTCCCCAGCATGGCCTTTCGCATCCTCAGTCAAAGAGACCTGCTCCTTCATTAGCTCCTCATGGCTCTCCAGAAGCTGATCTTTCTCATCAGAAAGCTCGATGACAAAAGATGATAAGTTGGCAATATCAGCATTAACCTGCATCAAAAAGAGTATAACTATCAAAACAAGCGCAACAATGAACGAATCAATTCTAAGAAGGATAAACATTCACCGGAGCAAAGACCCCGACGTTCTCCTCCACAAAGGCGCGCGCACTAGCAGAATTCGGGGGGCACTCCTTCCGGTCTGCAGGGGGAACAGACCTCTGCACCACCCGAACGCCAACTTCAGGAATGCTCAAGGACGCATCCTTGGGAAAACGAAGGCGCGTACCCGAATAGGGCACCCACACACCACCTGTGACGTCGCGTTCAAAGCGAAGGACAAGATCACTTCTGCGAAGCGAAGGAAGTGGAGGGATATCTGCAAAGCACAAACATAAGCAACCATACAAGCAAAATATGCTAAGTACATCAAAGGAGATTCCGCACACCTGATACAGGAGGAACCTCCTCTGCTGTCACATGCATCGGCTCGGGGACAGAAGGGACGCGCTCATCAACATGCCTCCTCTTGTCGCGGGAAGGCATACGTGAACCTGGAGGGACCTCGTCCGCCGTCCCATGCCTCGGCCCGGGGGCAGGAGGGACACGCTCGGCAACTTGCTTCCTCTTATCACGAGAAGGCAAGACAGACGTTCCCTCAACTCTCGAGCGCTTAGGATCACCCGAGGCACGCGCCGCAACATCGGTCCTCTTAGCGGAGAAAAGTCAGCAACGGGTTCCGCCCGCTCCCTCTCAGCAGGCGCGCGATCTGCAAACAGGAAGAAGAAAACGTTAGAACTACAAACAGAAATACAGCCGAAAACGATAAAAAGGGAGAAGTACTTTACCCATAGGTCCTTTTCCTCACCCATGACGAGACCCGTCAGCAGGGGCCGGAGCAGCAACAGGGAGCCCTCGCGCAGCATCAGTCTGCAAGGCCGGCTGCTTGTTAAGAAACCAACCTACAGGATAACATAAGACAAGGTTATAAAAATTCGAAAGCATACCAAGACACCCTAGGAAGAAGATACGATGATGCCTGCGGCAAGCAACTCCTCTTCAGAACCCTGAGTCAAAGGGACTATAACCCCCGCCTGATTGTCGCGAAAGATCTCGCGAAAGGCCTTCTCATCCTGAGGGGTATACTCGGATAAGGAGGGAACAGGGTCACGCTCCAGGACATGACACGTCTCCCACTTAGTCCCGACGTCGCTCACAAAGAAATAGTGATTTTGCCATTCCTGGGAGCGAGGGTAAGGGGTGGCGCTCGGCTTCCACTTGGCGCCCCCAAGGTCAAATGAGGAAAGGCAAGGCCACCGACTGCAAAAGGTGGACAACCCCGATTTGTCTCGTCGCTCCAGACGGTAGAAGGTCCGGAAGAGAATCAAGGAGTAAGCCCATGAGTGCTTGTGGCACTGAATACGAAAACAGGTCCACGCGTGAAAAGCAGCAGGGGAGAGATTAAGGGGCGAGATGCGGAAATGACGACATAAGCGGACAAGATCCTTGCAGTAAGGAAAACGCAAGCCCTCCTCTATCTGTCCCGTGTAAACTACATCTAGGTCCACAGGAGGGACGGTAACTGAGCCGACTTCGACATCTTTGCATACGTCAAACGGGAAGAATGCTTCAGAAAGAGGACAGACCCCCGACTTATCTACGCTCTCCACAAACTCCTCAGTCGTAATACGATTGGGAGGATAGGTCTGAGTCATCGCAATGGCTTCATGGCTAGCACCTGTCCCGGGAAAATCGAGTCGGAGTAAAAGGGGGGTGTCCTCGCTTATCTCCAAACCATCATAAGAAAAGTAATATGTGCAAAGAAGGGGATCGGGAGACTCACTCATTTCAGCAGTTCGGGGGTGACAGTTTCTGAGAAAATTCCTAAGTATCAAAGACACGCGCTTGCAAGCCCGTCAACCAAGCCCTACAAAAACCATACACAACTCAATCAAAAACCAGGGTCACGTATCAACACCATTCACCAAGCCCTTTGCGAGGGCATCCAACCCAACGGACCAACTGTCCGCGAGCAAACAGCTAGGGACCCTCCTGCTCGGGAGTCAAAAATCCCTACGCTCACCAAAGGCCTAGGCCACCTACTAATCCAATTTCCATATATTTGTGCAATGTGACACAGGTATTCAAGCATCCCACAAAGCGATAAGTTCAAGAGCTAAAGAAGTTCAAGACATACAAAGTTGGTCATAATTACCGAAATGCCATCCGACAACATTTCGATCAAATTTTATCCCCAAAACGGCTCAAGGCTCCGGGGGCACAGGCAAGCAACTCAAGTACACTTAAGCAAGCCCTTTACATGTCGCGGGAAAACTTACCCCTACCCGAAAAATTTAAAGAGCATTCGGGTCAATTAAGCCTCCGATAAGCATAAGCTACCGAGCGATCACCTAAACTCCGGGGGCACAACTATCCACTCACAAATAATCAAGGAGTCATTATTATACTTGGGGGCATCATATCAAGTCACCCGCATCAAGATACAAAGGGTCGAACTTTTTGCCCGAATATGTCCGATTTCGAACCTCCACGATTTCACCTCGGTTGTCCGAAACCTAAGGGCCTCTTCACAAAGGGAGTTCACTAACTATAACTCTATCTATCTACATTCAAAGTTTGGCCAAAAACGAATTTTGAAAAATCAAGCCAAATTTTCACTTAGGCATTTCATCAAACACCTATCATGCACCTTATTGAAATTCGAAATTTGCAGCCTTAAAGGTCCAATTACCATCAAGAAAAGGAAGGAGAGGACATTACCGATCAATACCCGGCGAGAAGGACTCGAAAACGGGCCAAATCGGGTCCGATTTGGACCCGTAAACAAAGCAGCCGCCGCCGCCTGCAATGCTGCCGCCGCCGCCGAGCTGCTGCCGAGCCGCCGTGATCTCGCCGGTGGTAGTCCTGGTGGTGGCCGGCCGAAATAGGGTCACACTAACACCCTAAAGTGAATTCCTAAATCACTACTTTAGCCTCTCCAAAACCCTCTCAACAACCTATTCAAATGTTGATAGTTTTATAAACTATCACAAAGGAGGTGGACTACACAACCTAGCAAGCACCATACATCCAAGAGGTACACTCATATCCACCCTCCATTTTTTAAAGTTGTTGATAACTTGGATTTTCACCATCAAGGGACTTAGCTAAATTTAACTAAGTTATTTCAAATGGTCTCAACTACTTGAAAACGTTATGGTTATGATTTTTTGTATCACGTCCGTCACATGTGATTTTCCAAACCCGGCGGTGTTTCGTTTACTAAAACCGTCGTCTCGCCGTCACGACGGCCGTCTCGGACGACGGGCTCCCGAAAACCATCATATGGCATGAAAAACGTTTTATCAAAACTTTCATGAGTGGTTATCATTTTGATACATTTAGTCGTGGCATGAACTTTCTCTTTGATCATCGTGCGAACCCGAAAAATTTCGTGCGCGCTCGCGCCTTAATTCTCCAAAAAATCACATTTATCATATTACTCGCAGTCCGTTGTGCTACTAACCCTTTGCGCAGTTATCAAGCACGACCATCTCAAAAAACTAAGGCAAGGAACTCGTCTAAGCCGCGCGTATCCACCATTGGTAGGTCAAAACTCAAGGTGAGCAGACGACCCGAATCACGCGTATACCCTGTTAGGTTCCGAGATCTGGGTCAACGGATGATCGGCTCAAATCTCGTTCCTTACTGGAGATGTGGATGATCCGGTGCTCTCGGGTTACGCTGTCTTAGCTTGCGTCCTTCCTTTCTTCCTTCCTTCCTTAGCTTCTCTTCTCCTTTCGCCCTGCAGAAGGGGCAGTACCAGGCACAGAGGGGGGGGGGGGGGTGGTGCCTGATGAACCCTCTCCGATGCCTAAGTTAGTATCGTTTTTAGAGAGATAAAGCTAGAGAGATGTCAGAGCAAAATTATCCAAATTGCCAAGATGTCCAAATGAATAGTGGAGGTGGGGTATTTATAGGCAACGGTGTCATTAAGGTGGCTTAATGACATCATTAACCTTTAAACACAGTTAATTAACCTTTAAACGCATAATTAAGACTTTAGGATACGGAGAAGGTAGGCGGAGTAAACCGAGTATGGGAGTCCAAAAATGGTGCCGGGGCCCTTGGGGGGAAGGGAAATCCGACCCCCAAGGGTAGGGGTTGGGTGAGGGCACCCAACCCCTCCTAGGGAGGATGGGGTTGGCCAACCCCATCCCTCCTAGGAGAGATCGGGTTGGCTGACCCGATCTCCCCTAGGGGAGGTCGGGTGTGGCCACCCAACCTCACCTAGGTGAGTTTGCCTCGGCCGGACGAGCGCTTCGGCCTCGTCCGAGCCGTTGATGTTCTCGCGAAGTGTTCGGGTTGAAGTTTCGATTTACAATCAATAACGGGATGATAAAAATACAACGGTTCGGAAGTCAACGGGTTCAAATTGGGCGTATATCCATCACATGCCCCCGAGTCAACCAATGGCCTAACCCTTGATTGACTCTATTTTAGGATGGTATGACACGCGCAATTTGAAACCGGGGTTTTACCTTCTTGTCTGGATGCTTGCCTACCCATGGATGCGTGTCTCTGACTCTGCCCCCTGCCTTATGAGATAGAGGAGTTGTAAACGTTAGAGTAGCGCGGACGTATGCCTAAGCACGCGTCCGTCTGAGGTGGGAGTAATAAATCTATCCTTGCTATAGGTGTATACTCAAAAAATACACGTCCGCATAGGAATACAATACGAATACACCTAAGCGACCCATGCTTCAATTTCGTGACGGGATTTGCCTAAGTGGAGAAAAGATTTCAATTTTGGTCCAAAATTTTTCTAAGTATGGGGTACTAGAAAATAAACCTATGGGATGTTAACTATGGTGAGTGTGAGTTTAACCGTGGTTAATGGGAACTAGTTTTTGAATCTGTCCCTTGAAATTTTCCTTTCTAAAAATCAACGGTGTTGATTTGGCGACTTTGGAAAAACCCTAATCCTTTGTACTATAAAAGGGTAAGTGATTACCTCATTCTCGTTGTCCTTTTCTCTTCTTTTCTTTTTGACGGTGGGATTTCTGGTCAGGCTTACTTCTCGGGGGGCGCGTCGCATTGAGGTACGTGTTTTTTCTTTTTGTGTAAGCATTGCTCTTGAGGGACTTAATCCCGCTTCTCCTTCAATCGTTTCCTTACTTGTTTCGTTCTTGATTTGTATGTCTTCATGGTAATATAGTCCTGTTTGATTCGTCCTTTTTCCATCTTTTTGCCCTCATGTTTCCGCCTACTAGCGGGCGAAGTCTTCTATATTAGGATTATAATTATCTCCTTTTGCCCCTGTCTCTGCTTGTTGGCCAGTGGGGTCTCTCTATGCTGGGGGTTATAACTATCTCCCCCTGCCCCCCTGCCTCTGCCTGTTGTCCAGTGGGGTCTCTCTATGCTGGGGGTTATGACTATCTCCCCCTGCCCCCCTACCTCTGCCTGTTGGCTGGTGGGGTCTCTCTATGCTGGGGGTTATGACTATCTCCCCCTGCCCCCCTGCCTCTGCCTGTTGTCCAGTGGGGTCTCTCTATGCTGGGGGTTATGACTATCTCCCCCTGCCCCCCTGCCTCTGCCTGTTGGCTGGTGGGGTCTCCTTATGCTGGGGGTTATAACTATCTCCCCCTGTCCCCCTGCCTGTGCCTGTTGGCTGGTGGGGTCTCTCTATGCTGGGGGTTATGACTATCTCCCCCTGCCCCCCTGCCTCTGCCTGTTGTCCAGTGGGGTCTCTCTATGCTGGGGGTTATGACTATCTCCCCCTGCCCCCCTGCCTCTGCCTGTTGGCTGGTGGGGTCTCTCTATGCTGGGGGTTATGACTATCTCCCCCTGCCCCCCTGCCTCTGCCTGTTGGCTGGTGGGGTCTCCTTATGCTGGGGGTTATAACTATCTCCCCCTGTCCCCCTGCCTCTGCCTGTTGGCTGGTGGGGTCTCTCTTGTCGTCTTTCTATTCTTGTCTTTTGGATTTGTATCCATTATTTTAGGGAAATGAGTTTGTATCTTTTGTCCACTGTTCGCTTTCTGTTTTCCTTGGGCTAAGCTTGTGTTTTTCGATCAGCAGAACTCCCTGGTGATTGATGAGGAGTAAGAGGCCAGTACGTGTGGGGGTAGTTAATTCTGGGACCGGACCTTCGATTGCAAAGAGATCGGTTTTCTATGGTGCGGGGAAGTGTCCTCTAATTGGAGGTAAGGGTGATGATGTTAGGGTGCCGTCTTCTTTCTATATTGATGCCCCCCAATCGAAGATCCGGGAGCCATCTTTTCCTTCTTCCTTGTTTGGTGAGTCCTTGAACATCTGAGTTTCCTTAGTGTATATTGGTATTTACTCTGTGCTTTGTTATAGGTAGACTTCGTCTTCCGCGTCTGAGTCGGAAGGAGCTGTCTCGTCCACCTGTTGATGGAATTGTTGGGTCTGAGTGGGCGCCTTATTATGGGCGTGGGGCTCGTTTTGACAATCAGTCTTCTTTGCAAACTCCTGAGGTTGGAGTTCGTGTTCTGCAGTCTGCTGTTCCTCCTGCCGATCGTGTGTCCCCGTCTAAAGGGTCGGAGGCAACTTATGAATTGGCTCGTGATGTGTTGGCTCGCTATGCTTCTGTAATTTTTGTTAACCGTGTTATCATTTAGCATATTTCTTTTCCGTGCGTTATCTGTCTCATTTTTGTTGCAGGGTATGGCCGACCTTGTTAATTTGTCCACCCTTGCTATTGACCTTGCTGAGGAGAGAAAGGTGTACGAGGACATTTGTGTCTCCCTTAACTCCAGGCTTATTAGTTGTTTGGAGCATAGTCGCATCACAGATTTGCGGTGCCGAGACTTGGAGGGTCGTATTGCTCTTCTCAATGAAGAGGTTGAGGCCTTGAGACAAAGGTCTTATCGTGATGAGGCACTCCGGGCTGCTGAGTTAGTCTCTCTGGAGGAAATGTTTCGTGTGGAGGCGAAAGAGTGTGCCGTCGCTGAGTATAAGGCTTCTTCCACTTATCAGGCTGCTATCGACGTTCGCTGCTCTGTGGCTAAACGTATTTCTTTGAAGGAGATTCTCGAGCGCATTTACATGATTGCCCCTGACTTTCCTTTTTCTCGACTTGGTGATTTGTCAGACTTTGCTGTTAAGCATATTGCGAAGGTGAAGGAATAGTACCTCTATCTCTTGTGGTGGTCTCGTGAGTTTGTGATTTGAGGTTCTTCTCCTGGTGTCTTCTTACTATTGTTTTTGTTTGTGAGTTGTGGTTGTCTTTAGAGTTTGAAACTCCATCTTTCTTGGTGTTGCCATCTTTGTTTGATACACTTATCTTTACTCGTTGTATACATGGCAGTGTGATTATATCTCTTCTCATGATATCTCCCTATGCCTTGTGTGTGGCTCTTTGGTTATGGACCCTTCCTTTGGTGTGTTTCCTTTACTTATCCTTCTTTCGTGTTTTCCATCATACCATACCTGCTATTTCATCAAGAAAAAACATTATGTGTTCTCCATATGACTTTACTTTGAAATTACTTTCTCATGGGATCCTTCTCAATAATGGTGTAATGTTCTCTTCTGATGTCCTTTAAATGGTATATGTGGTACCGTTAGACCAGAGATACGCTCTTGGTAGGCGTCGAATCGGATCACGAGACAGGCTCTCGGAGGGCACTTAACGTTTCACAGGATAGGCTCCCGGAGGGCACGGGTTAGACCAGAGATATACTCCTGGTTGGTGTCGAAAACTGTTCACGAGACAGGCTCTCGGAGGGCACTTAACGTTTCGCAGGATAGGCTCCCGGAGGGCACAGGTTAAACCAAAGATACGCTCCTGGTTGGCGTCGAATCTATTCACGAGACAGGCTCTCGGAGGGCACTTAACGTTTCACAGGATAGGCTCCCGGAGGGCACAGGTTAGACCAAAGATACGCTCCTGGTTGGCGTCGAAACTATTCACGAGACAGGCTCTCGGAGGGCACTTAACGTTTCACAGAATAGGCTCCCGGAGGGCTCAGGTTAGACCAAAGATACGCTCCTGGTTGGCGTCGAAACTATTCACGAGACAGGCTCTCGGAGGGCACTTAACGTTTCACAGGATAGGCTCCCGGAGGGCTCAGGTTAGACCAAAGATACGCTCCTGGTGGGCGTCGAAGCTGGTAGTTTGAAATCTACCTCAAGATACGCTCTTGGGGGCGTCGAATCTGGTAGTGTTTTTTCTACCTCAAGATACGCTCTTGGTGGCGTCGAATCTGGTAGGTTGCAAATCTACCTCAAGATACGCTCCTGAGGGCGTCGAAATTCGTAGTTTTTGGAAACCACTCTCAAGATACGCTCTTGGTGCGTCGAAGGTCGTAGTGTAAAAACTACTCTCAAGATACGCTCTTGGGGGCGTCGAAATTCGTAGTATGAACACTACTCTCAAGATACGCTCTTGGGGGCGTCGAAATTGGTAGTATGAACACTACTCTCAAGATACGCTCTTGGGGGCGTCGAAGGTCGTAGTATGAACACTACTCTCAAGATACGCTCTTGGGGGCGTCGAATGTCGTAGTGTGAAAACTACCCTCAAGATACGCTCTTGGGGGCGTCGAACCTGTTGTTGACTTGGAGTCATATCTGTGTAAGGATAACTTCATGATTATATCACCACATTCATTGGAAAATGCGTTTGAAGGAAATCTTACTCTCTTAAGAGCATTCATGTTTTTTGTACAGATGGGGTGCCTTGGATGGGTCAAGACACCCTTTGGAGGAAATCAAAGATAGTTGTAGAGTTGGAGTAACTTCTTGAGTTCTCCTCCTCAGAAGTTGTTTTTGAAAAACTTGGAAAGCTTGAACATGCAAAGTGCTAAATATGAAACTAAGGATATGGTCTTTTGCCTGTGTTTTCTTCTTAGACGTAGTACTTCTTTAGGTGCTCCCCACTGAAGGTGTTTGTGGAGATATATCCCTCCTCATCCTCGAGGCGGTAAGCATTTGCGTAGGGAACCGACGCTATCTTGTATGGTCCTTCCCATTTTGGAGATAATTTTCTGACTTGGTCTAAGTGTGAGAACTCGTTCTTTCTGAGCACCAGTTCCCCTATGTGGAATTGCCTTTCCTTGACTTGGCGGTTGTAATATCTTGCTGATACAAGGCGCATTCGTGCCTGTGCTTCTTCTGAATTCCATCTCTTATCCTCCACCATGTCTAAGTCTAAAAGCCTTGCTTTGTTGTTCTCATGCTCTTCAAAGTACGTGGTCCTTAGGGATGATACTGCCATTTCTGCTGGTGCTACCGCTTATGTCCCGTACACTAGGCCAAATGTCGTTTCTCCTGTGGATATCTTTGGTGTTGTCCGCACTGCCCATAGAACATTTTCCAGCTCATCTACCCAACTTCCCTTGGTAGCGTGGAGTCGTTTCTTTAGGCCATCTAGCACTATTTTGTTTGCCGACTCTACCTGTCCGTTTGTCTGAGGGTGTTTTACTGATGCAAAACGATGGTCTATATTCAGTCTTTCGCAATACCACTGCAGCTTCTTGCTCTTGAACTGTGGGCCATTGTCACTTATTATTGCTTTTGGCACCCCGTACCTCGAGACAATGTGAGATTGGATGAAATTGACGACTTGGTCGTCTGTTGTCTTCCCCATTGCCTTTGCTTCTATCCACTTGGAGAAGTAGTCTATTGCTACAATTATGCAAGTCTTCTGACCTTTTGTTTTCGGTAGGGGGCCTATCAGATCAATCCCCCATTGTGCGAATGGCCAGGCTCCTGAGATGGAGCTTAGCTTTGCTGCTGGGGCTGTTATATTCCTAGAGTATCTTTGGCAGTGATCACATTTTTGTACCAAGTCTGCTACTTCTTTACTCATTGATGGCCAATAGTATCCTAGGTTGTATACCTTTCGGCTTATAGATCGTGCTCCCTCATGGCACCCCGCATCTCCCTCATGGAGTTCTGCAAGCACTCTCTCTGTTTCTGGGTATGTTATGCATTTGAGGAAAGGCGTGGAGTACCCTTTCTTGTAGAGTTCATTGTCCATCACTGCGTAATTCCTGGCCATCCTTTCAATCTTGACTGCCTCCACTTTATCCTTTGGGAGCTTTCCTTCCATGATGTATTGACGCATTGGGGTCATCCAGGCTTCTGCTTCATCTATTACCAGAACCTCCATTTGTTCTATCACTGATTGCATTCGTTGTTCTACAAAGTGAACCTCTTTGCCTGCTTCTATCCCTAGGGCTAGTTTACTTAAGGCGTCTGCCTCTTGGTTTTGTTCTCTTGGGACTGACTCAATGTCGAAGCTTTGGAAGCTCTTTATTAGGTCCCTAGCTTGCTGCAAGTACTTCTGCATGTTTTCGGACTTTGCAGTGTAGATTCCTTTCACTTGATTGACAACTAGTTGAGAATCGCACTTAACTCTTAGATGCTTTGCCCCTACTCCTTTGGCTATTCTCAGGCCAGTTATCAGTGCTTCGTACTCTGCCTCATTGTTTGTTGCCTTAAAGGTGAGTGCCATGGCATAGCGCATAGGTGTATCGCTGTTTGGTGGGTATAGTAAGAGGCCTGCACCTGAACCTCCTCCGTTGGATGACCCATCAATATGCATTTCCCATAATTCTTCTGGTTGTGGCTCCTGACTACTACTTGCCTCGCTTGTAGTTTTTACTTCTCCCATGTCTTCGCCTGGATTAATTCCGGTGAATTCGGCAATAAAATCTGCTAGAGCCTGCCCCTTTATGGCTGTTCTTGGGGCAAAATGAATACGAAACTCACTTAGCTCAATTGCCCATTTGGTCAGTCTTCCCAATGTGTCTGGTCTTTGGAGGAGGTGTTTCAATGGTTGGTCTGTGAGGACTGTTACTTCATGCCCATGAAAATACGGTCTCAACTTTCTTGCCGATATAATCAGTGCATAGAGGTATTTTTCTATTGGCAAGTAGTTGATCTCATACTTTGCCAATGTTTTGCTTACGAAGTATACGGGCAATTGTGTAGCGTTTTCTTCTTTAATTAGCAGTGAGCTTACTGCCACATTGCTCACGGAGATGTAGAGGTAAAGGGGCTCCCCTGGTGTAGGCTTTGCTAGGGGTGGTTGTGTCTTTAGATGTTGTTTGAGTTGCTGGAAGGCTTCCTCACATCTCGGTGTCCATTCGAATTTCTTGTTCGCCCTTAGTACCTCAAAGAAGGGTAATGCCTTGTCTCCTATTTTTGATAGGAATCTGTTAAGGGCTGCCAACCTTCCGTTCAGTCGTTGAACTTCTTTGTGCTTCGTTGGTGACTGCATTTCTTCAATTGCTTGGAGTTTTTCGGTGTTTACCTCTATGCCTCGCTGGCTTACCATGAAGCCTAAAAATTTCCCTGATTGCACCCCAAATGCGCATTTTTTTGGGTTTAGACGGACTTGATATTGCCTCATCCTCTCAAATGTCGAGCGAAGGTTCTCCACACGGTCCTTCTTCTCTTTGGATTTGACTATCATATCGTCCACATATGCCTCCATTGTCTTCCCGATCATGTCCCCGAAGATTTTGTTGACCATTCTTTGGTATGTCGCTCCCGCATTTATGAGTCCGAAAGGCATCACCGTATAATGGTATATCTCGCTATCAGCGTAGAATGCTGTGTGAGGGGCGTCCTCAGGGGCCATTTTTATCTGGTTATATCCTGAGTATGCATCCATGAAACTCATTAGTTGGTGACCTGATGTTGCATCCACTAACTGATCTATTCTTGGTAGCGGATATGAGTCCTTTGGGCATGCTTTGTTTAGGTCGCGATAATCGATGCACATTCTCCAACTTCCTCCCGCCTTCTTCACCAGTACTGGGTTTGCCACCCATGTTTGGAATCTGATCTCTTTGATGAAATTTGCCTTCAATAGCTTTTCCACTTCTTCCTGGATAGCTATCTTTTTGCTTCCTCCCATTGGCCTTACCTTTTGTGTTATCGGTCGCGTTGCCGCGTCTATGTTGAGCTTGTGTGAGATTACTTCTTCTGATATTCCTGGCATATCGCTTGGTGACCAGGCGAACAGATCCTTGTATTCCCTTAGTAAAGCTACTAAGTGGTTTTCCTCTTCCTGAGATAAGGCGGTCCCGATTTTGGCCTTCCTATCGGGTTCTTCTATGAGGATCTCTTTTAGTTCCTCCATGGGGGCTGGTCTTCCATGATCTTCTCTTGGGTCCTCATCTACTAGTAGGACCTCTCTTGTTTTCTTCCTCTTGCCTAGTGCAATCCTTGCACATTTCCTTGCTACCTTCTGGTTACCCTTTACTTCCCCTATTCCTTGGCCTGTGGGGAATTTCATTTTCTGATGTAGTGTTGATGGTACCATACCCCACTTGTTGATTGTAGTAGTGCCTAGGACTCCATTGTATTCCTCCATTTCTTCTGTGATGAAGAAAGGGACATCGATTTTTAACTGCTTCTGGCCTACCCCAATGTCACGGGTAATGTGATTGCCCCCAGTGGGTATGTTGGTTCTCCTGAAAATCCCACCAAGGGGGAGTGGACCTGTTTTATGCTACTTGGCCGTACTCCTAGTACGTTGAGGACTTTCTTGTTAATGATGTTGGGTGAGCTTCCACTGTCTACCAGGATTCTTCCAATGTCCATATCAGTGATCTTCATTGTTATGACCAGGGCATCCTTGTTGTCAGGTAGCACATGCTCCATGTCTCTTCTTGAAAATTGTATTATATCTTCTCTCTTTCCTTCTGCTTGTTCTTCCTTTGGTTTATGGTCCTCTAACTGTGCCATATACGCTTCCCTAGCGTTTGCTGACTCTCCTCCAGCTCCATAACCCCCATGAATGACATATACGCCTGCCATCTAGCTGGTGATAATTAGGCTTTCTGTCTGAAGCCCACAGACGGCGCCAAGTGTTAGGTTCCGAGATCTGGGTCAACGGATGATCGGCTCAAATCTCGTTCCTTACTGGAGATGTGGATGATCCGGTGCTCTCGGGTTACGCTGTCTTAGCTTGCGTCCTTCCTTTCTTTCTTCCTTCCTTCCTTAGCTTCTCTTCTCCTTTCGCCCTGCAGAAGGGGAAGTACCAGGCACAGAGGGGGGGGGGGGGGGTGGTGCCTGATGAACCCTCTCCGATGCCTAAGTTAGTATCGTTTTTAGAGAGATAAAGCTAGAGAGATGTCAGAGCAAAATTATCCAAATTGCCAAGATGTCCAAATGAATAGTGGAGGTGGGGTATTTATAGGCAACGGTGTCATTAAGGTGGCTTAATGACATCGTTAACCTTTAAACACAGTTAATTAACCTTTAAACGCATAATTAAGACTTTAGGATACGGAGAAGGTAGGCGGAGTAAACCGAGTATGGGAGTCCAAAAATGGTGCCGGGGCCCTTGGGGGGAAGGGAAATCCGACCCCCAAGGGTAGGGGTTGGGTGAGGGCACCCAACCCCTCCTAGGGAGGATGGGGTTGGCCAACCCCATCCCTCCTAGGAGAGATCGGGTTGGGCCGACCCGATCTCTCCTAGGAGAGATCGGGTTGGCTGACCCGATCTCCCCTAGGGGAGGTCGGGTGTGGCCACCCAACCTCACCTAGGTGAGTTTGTCTCGGCCGGACGAGCGCTTCGGCCTCGTCCGAGCCGTTGATGTTCTCGCGAAGTGTTCGGGTTGAAGTTTCGATTTACAATCAATAACGGGATGATAAAAATACAACGGTTCGGAAGTCAACGGGTTCAAATTGGGCGTATATCCATCATACCCTATCTTAGAATAGAGTTAAACAAAGGTCAGACCATTATTTAACTCGGGGGCAAGTGATGGATATACGCATGATTCGGGCTCGGTTTTAATTATTCGGACCTCATACACGCGCGTAAAACCCAATTTCGAGCTAACCGGGGGAAACCGGGCAAGTCGCGAACTTGCCCGGCACCCCCGGGGGGCTTACCCGGAATTCCGGGTAAGCTTAACACCCGGGGGGTGTCGCGCACACCCCCCATTTCGTCCCGAATGTATAGGAGACCCGATTTTTAACTAACTCCTATGTGTCCGAGACCTACGTTTCAAAGGCGCGTGCGTCCCACTCGTGACAGCCGCCTAAGACGAGCGTCAGAGTCCTTTTCCCAAAGCTCTCCCCTATATCCCGGTTCACATTTCCACATTGAACCGGGTCAAAACCGGTTTACGGTCCAAGGTTGCCTATAAGTAGCCGCCTTGGGGGTAAACATTTTCAAGTCACTTTCGGGGTGAGAATTGGAAAAGCTCTGACCTCTCTCTCTCTAGAAACCGTCTAATGTTGATCGTCGGAGCGAGCGCACCAAGCACCCCCCCTCCCCTCTCCACGGGGATTGCTTGGTAATGCTCCTCTCGCAGGTGCAGACGGACGGTCTATAAGAGATCCCGAAGGACTTACCGCTGTTCTGAAGACGAAGCTAAGGCCCGTACACGACTTTAGGGGACGGACTTGGCTCGCACCCAACCCGAAGACTTCGACGAGTTACTCAGCGGGCAGCCCGCGGTAACTAGGTCGAAACACAAATTTTCCGAAGTTGTCTCCAATACTGTCCATAGGGCGAAAACCCAATGTCTGTGCCTCCGTAGAGAATGATTTCTCCAGCTAGCAGAAGCGGCCTTTCAGAAAAGTTAATGTCGTTTTTTTCATGACGTCTTTGACCATCTCCGGTGAAGAAACCACAACTAAAGAAACCTCACCGAGTTGTAAATGCATCAAAGGGCCATAATTTAGAGATAAATCATTTGGTGCATATTACCAATCAAGGGTAGCTTCCATGGTCCGGGGGGAAGGTTCGGGTTAAATCTCTTCCCAATTTTCACGACCATCAAGATCGTAAAGATGAGCACACATATATTTAAGTCAAGGAGCTGGATATAGAGATCGATGGAAGCTCCATTCTAAATTAGTTGCTCAATCTTTTTATTTTTTATTTCCCGCGGGGTTGTGCTGAACAATTTTTCCATTCTCATGGTCACTAGCGGGGATTGAACTCTGACTTTTGGTTAAGAGATGAGGCGCTGAACCACCACACCATTGTTACATGGTTAGTAATGTGTGTTACTACCTACTGCAACACATATATGTATATATAGTATATACACACTTGGTATCTTTGATATATTCCAAAGGTGAAGACCAATTTGTCTTTTAGAAGGAAAGAATCTTGCTGGTCTCCATTGGCGTGCTACAGATGCTAATCGAACGGCGGATTGGAGAATTCGAACACATGTAGCCAACATCCGCAGGAGGGCCCCCCCTAATCCGTCTGATAAGCTGGTCATTCGTCCCAAGACAAGCAAATAGCTGTGCTAACTGGATCGCGATCTAGGCTAGAAAGATGTCGTGTATGACTAATTGGGTTTCCATACCCCCGCCCTCTCTTGTTTATTTGATGGTAAAGGATGGGAGTTTCATCCCACCATAAACGCTTTGTATGGTTTGGACATTTCCTTAATGCATAATGAATTTTCTTGGGGAAAAAAGATTGTCATTTCCATTAATGGCGCTCGTTTTTGGATCCAGTTTGTTATAAACAATTAAAATAACTCTCTCACTAATTAAGTTTTATTATTAGTTAAACAATTGATAAGTTTTATTTATGATTTTTTTTACCAAAAGTTTTCTCTATGAATACAAACAAGTTATTATCATGTTTAGACTATTCATTTAGAAGGAGAGTTTCATATAATAGAAATCTTATATAAAGGAACCTTATCATGTTGAAAACAACCCAAGCAACTCAATATAATATAAAACATTTCTATATATACTTGAGAATACGTGTTCCAACATCTGGTAATAGAGCTAGTTTAGCCAGTATAGCCCGATTAGTCTGGAAGTAAAGAGAGCTCAGTGACGTGAGAGTAGTTCGAGTGATCCGAGAGAGAGATGGCTTCCACAAGTAATGGGTTGTTTCAACCTTATCTTCCCATGTTTGATGGGAAACACTTCGAGCATTGGAAGATCCAGATGGAGGTACTTTTTGGGTACCAGGAGAAGCAAAACTCAAATCCTAATTCATTTGCTCATTGGAGATTTTGATACAACTTAAACAAAACCACAAATCACGCATGACTTCAAATCATTGCAGTGACTTAGATCCAGCGGTGCACAGAATTCGGGGAAAACCCACATCCTTCGTTTAGAACACATTCAACTGTTTCTTTAGATAAGGCGAAGTGTCCTTGGATCGACATTATATAGCACAAAGGGCAGCCTTAGAAATAGTTTCCTGATTCATAAGTTTGAATTCATTAGATGATTCAGTGTCCACTTCTTTGTTAATTGGATATGCCGGTTCAGAAACAACGAGAGCTATTGATTTGGAAGAAACAAAATATGTTAGTTCGACGGATGCAGGCTTGTCGTAGATGAGAGAGAAAGAGCAACCTTGAGTTCATCTTTAGCTGATTATTATCATATCTTCATCTGCTCCTCTTGATTATGGTTGAGAATATACCCTCTAGGAGAAAGCAAGACTTTATTTACGTTTTTCCAAAAAGATCTAGTAGTTCAGTAAAATAAGGAATCTGTCAATCAAGCAAGCAGACACACCACGAACCGATTAAACACCTCGAGATCCACTAATCGAACTCTTCTATATACTCTATTGATTCACTGACTTATTCAGCAGGGAGCGGAGCCTCATACAGTGAGAGTTGAGAGACTAACTGTAATCAAAGGGAAAAGGCAAGGCACTTTCAGTCTGCTAACGCGATGGGGAAGCATACTTTGAAAATAATATGGGATTGTCGTCTAACACGAGGACGTTCGCCATGATGTATCAACCTGCGATGGGGAAGCATACTTGTAGTAGTTGCATGGGGTTGCCCTCTAAAGAGAGGATGTCGCGCCATGATGTATCGACCCGCGATAGGGAAGCATACTTGTAGTAGTAACATGGGGTTGTCGTCTAATAAGAGTACGTCCGCCATGACGGGGTGATCAGTCCCTTTGAATATTGCCGCATGTTGTTTGGAACTCAGGGAATGGCTATGAACATGAGGATTTGCTTCTAACTAGAGGATTTCGCAGCATACCATTTTAGTTGTGAACATGGGGGTTGCCCTCAATGTCGCAACATGTCACTTGTAGATAAATCTTGGTTTAAACTCAAGATATAATATGTTGTTGACGCTATTTGTAGTAGTCGTCGTTATATATAGAGAGTGTTAATATACTCATTGCTGGTTTTGACGGTAGATATGTCGACATTATACTTAGTCGATTGTTTGTATATAACATAATAGCTTATTTTGTTGATGCGAGTAATAAGCGCGTAGTTTGCTACTTGTTGTATCCAAGTAGTATGCATAATGTAGTAATGTACCTACGAGAGTAGATTAATTTCATTTGGTTCTTGTTGTTTATATAATGAGTTGTGGGAAGGCGTCAACCGATCTCTCCTTCCAATCAAGTCGTAGGACTACTAAGCGTAAACTACACTGAGGTAATGATGAATCTAAAAATACTTAAAGTAAATAAGCATGGATAGATATGAAGGAAAGGATGAAGTATTTGTTGTCTTCATGGTAGGCTTGATGGAGTAGTGGAGTAGTTGTGTGCTACATAGCTTTTCAGTGCTCCCAGCGAGATAATCTCCTCGATTTCAAGTCGTAGAGACAAGAAATCATTGGTGTTGTGCCCCCACGTTCTATGGTATTTGCACCATCCTTTAGTATCCTTGCCAAGGAAAGCAGTTTTTGGCTCGAGTGGTAAGGGAAGCTTGTTCTCTAGGAGGTTGACAAATATCTTTTCGACTTCTATGTTCAAAGGTGTAAAGATGCAGTTGTGGTTGATGTTTGTTCCTCCATTTGGTTGCTTGTCGGCTTGTTCTTCCCTTTCCTGGTTGGGAGGTGTACCCCATCCCAGCTCTCTTTCGCATGCCACTGCGGTATCCATCTTGTCTTTCAAGTCCGCCATTGTATCGGTAGTTTGCCATCCATGTACTTTTCCGAAAAGGAGGAAAGATGGAGCATTCATGTGAAAGAAGAATGCATTGATCACGTCTCCCTTTGTTGCTCTAACCAGAGCAGCGTTGTAGGTAAATCTCCTAAAGTAACTCATATTGGCTCGTTTTGACCCTGCTTGACGTCCCACACGCTTTGCCATGCTGGAAAGCATATTCTCTCAGGCGGACTTGCAAGTGTTAAAACTTGTTCCTTTGCTTCTTTATCATTGGGTTCAATATCCAACCTTCTCCTGTTAGAAGTGTCAACCATTGATATGGTGACATGTTGTCTGCTACTGAGTGCATTAACATAGTACTTTCGTGCTGTCGTCTGATCTCCCAATTCTTCCGCACTTCCTTTTTTCGTCGGGAACTTCATCTTTTGGTGAACAGTGGATGGAACCATCACATAAGGGTTTATAGTTGTTCTCCCTAAGATTTCGTTATACGCTCCTAGAGCTTCCACCACCACGAAGGTGGCATTGAAGCTAAGGGTTTTCCACCCTTCACCAAAAATGACCGGCAATGTGATTGTTCCTAAGGGACTTGTTGCAGCACCAGCAAAGCTGACCAATGTGAAAGATCCCGGAGCAAGGTCCACTACCGTCTTTCCCAATTGTTCGAGTAGTCTGACATGTAGAATTTCAGCAGAGCTGCCTACGTCAACAAAGATGCGTTTTACATCATACCCATCAATGTCCATTATGATGACGAGAGCGTCGTCATGAGGATAGATAATATGTTTCATATCTTCTTTTGAGAATTGGATGACGACGTCGTCTTCTTCAGGTTGACGTCGCTTCCCGTACTTAGGAAGTGTCTTCACATGCGAGGCATAAACATCTCTTAGGTTTGACATGTGACCGCCAGCAGCTTGACCTCCATGGATGACATTGATTACGCCTCGCTTTGGCGGAGGCGGGTTATCATTGACCTTCTCTTTTCCTTTGCCCTTTCTTGATGATTCTGCATTGGCTCTCTTTGGACGCTTATCGTTTTGGTCGACATATTGCTTTAACTCTCTTCAGGATGAAATTGTTGATGCGGAATCTGAGACTCACGCATTTGTCTGTTTCGTGGCCATGAACCTCGTGGTTTTCACACCACTTGTTCTCTTCCTTCCCCAACGGACCTTTTCAGAAGTTGACAGGCTCCTTCCACATGTTTGTTTCCTTCATTTCATTCAAAATAACGGATAGTGGCGCGTTGAGAGGAGCACATTCAGCAAGATTGATTTCCTTGGGCTTCTGGAAATCTGATTGAAATGGTCTCTTAGGCTGTGGTTGCCACTGCCTGTTTTGTTGGCTGCCTTGCTGAGGCTTTGCTGGCTTGTTGTTTTCTTTTGCTCGGGCGGCACTTACTTTAGCTTTGGTTTGCTCCTTGAGTCTCTCCAGGTCTACAAACTCCTTCACTCTTGAAGCCAACTCTTCAAGTGTTTCAGCAGGTCGTTTGGACATCTTCTCGGCGAGTGCGTACCCTTTACGACCTAAGTTGTTTATGAAAGCGCGCACTATCTCCCTTTCAGTCAAGTTTCCTTGGATGTCAGCAACGTTCTGGTTGAAGCGGACATAGTAATCTGCCAAAGATTCGTCGTTCTGCTGCTGGACGTTATTCAATGCGTTTGCTCCTTTTAGGAGCGTGCGCTCTTCTATATAACGCTGAATGAAGTTAGCCTTTAAATACGGCCAAGAAGTTACACTCCCGTATGGAAGTGAGAAGAACCAATGTGCTGCAGTCCCTGCCAGAGTTTGGGAAAACGTCATGGCTACATGATGTGGGTTGTCGGTTCTTCCCACCAGAGAAGCTTCATGCTGCTGTAGATGCTCTATTGGGTCGGCTTTTCCCCGGTACTTGTCTATTTTTATTCCATAGAGCGCGTCTGGTACACAGCTGTATACCAGTTCGTCTGTGAAGGGATGAGATGCATTCTCAGCTAATGCATGCATGCCCTTCATCTTGGGCTCCATCTTTTTCTCTATTATTTCTTCCAGGTCTTTTGCAGTGATTCCCGTGATTGGGACGTCATCATTGTTCACTGGTTTTCTCCATCCAGTGTTGCGATACATCCCAGCATGTTCTTGGCTGGTTGCCTGGTAGGAACTCTCGTTATAGTATTGTTGTGAGTGTGGAGGCGGTGGTTGTCTCCATGATTCTTCCAGACCCGGCATTCTTTCATAAGAATTGAATGAACACGCTGCTTCTTGCCTTGGTGCACTCCTTGCTTGTTGGAACTGGAATTCTTCTTCTGGATGTTGTTCCCCTCCTTGGAATGGATTCTTTTGGCGGGAAGTGTTGTGTGACACTGCCCTTGCTGGCATGGCATGTCCCCTGACTGGTGGAGGTGGGGGAGGAGGTGGTGCAAATCCTTGGTTCCTTAGCATTTCTCTGAAAGCTAACAACTTTTCAAGTGCAGCCATCATAGCAGGAGTAACTGTTGGTGCTCGGTGTGCACCTCTTCCAGGTTGTGTCTCCTCAAAAGGCATCCCATGGGGGAATTGTTGATTTGTGTGCGCTTCGTGCTCGAACCCTGGAGGGGGTGTATTGTGCACTGGGTTGTGTGCTCCTTGCTCGTGCTGTGTTGGGGGCACGTCTCTTGCAGGCACTGAGGAAGCTGTCGAGGTAGCTTGTGGGATGTTCTAAGGTCCAGGCTGACTCCTTGCAGGCGTCTTCTTCGGGCGCCCTGGGCCTTTCTTCTTTTCCTGCAGGTTGACACCATTAGGAGGAGGATGATTGCTCGTGATAACTTGTGATGCAATATAGCTTCTTGTTCGAATCTCGCGGACGACGCCAAATTTTTCGTCTTGAACCGCTAGAGGTAACGGCCTTGACGAATCTCCAAGTTATCGTCGTGTCGGGTCCTTCCTTCTCGCGCTCTTTACTTCACGCCTAGTCGTCCGGACCTGCACACAGGGCAATAACCAGCACGAAGAGGGGGGGGGGGGGGGGGTTGGTGCCGGTTGAGCCCTCTCCGATGTTAAAATGAGATTAAGTCAGAGCTCCTAAGCCAAACTCAAGTGGAATTGCCTCAAATGAATGGCCTAGGTCCCCTATTTATAGGCAACCTTAGAACTGATCCCGTTTTTTGAGCGGTTTGACGACGGTTTTAGAGAAAATATGAACCGTTGTCTGGTTTGATCAAGGTTGGCTACTAGAAAACTCTAACTTAGTTTGATGACACAAAGGGAACACGTGCGTCGCAAACAACGACTCGGGTTACGTCGGGTTCGGGCGATCCCGACGTATTCCGGGTCGTCTTGGGCAATCCGGAGGTCCGGTCCGGGCGTGTGTGTCGCGCGTCCGGACCGTTTTGAACCTCGGGGATGTGTTTTTGAACCATTTATGTGATTTTGACGTGTTTACGAAGTCCGGAATATAAATACAAACCCGAATTGGGCGAATATCCATCAGTAATTATTTAGTCTTATTTAAGGTACAGTTTATTGAATAAAAGGATAAGCAGAAAGTTAATCAAAAACTTAGTTTCTAAATTTCTCATATTCTATGTGTACTCATAACATCATACTTATGATCAAGGCTTCGAGAATGTTGTTTCAACTTACCTTAGGATGTTGCGGATGGGTTTTACTGAACCCATGAAATTTCTAAAGGTCTTCTTGCCCTATTTATCCTAGCTTCCGTTCGCTTTCTCTCCGTTTGGTAGAAACCTTGTGTGTATCGATGATTCGATGTAAAATGAAAGAAAATCTATTACGTCTTGTTGTTTTCCTTGAAATTCTCAACTAAATTCATTTCCACATTTCCTTTGTCATCAAACATATATATTTCAGCTTCAATCTTAGTAAACTTAGATGGAAATGACGTCTTTGTTTCCATTTTGATATGCAATCAACAATTGTTTTCCGTTAATCATTCTATTTTCCTTTCTTAAATTTCCATTCACCCTTAAAGATCCGATTTAAGTAAAAATGGATCCCCGAATTTTTCGTGGTGTTACAATTTATCTCTCCACTACTAATGAGTAATTTCGGTTTTACATACTTTATCTACATGTTTGTGATTTATCCTATTATTTCTAGAAGTATTCACCATAGTTCGTTCTTATATATGGATATTTGCTACTTCCACCACGATTTTTCTTATCAAAATATGCCAAATCTTCTGTATTCCTTGACCTGTATGTTAATTTCGCCTTCCTTTTCCTTTTCCTCTATGATTTGCATGACAGCTAGATTGCTTGAGTTGTCACTTTCAACCATAGCCTTCAATGTATGTCTTCAGCACTTTAGTATCTATTAATTTTTTGTTCGTGAAGCACCAATGAAGTCTACAGTTCATCTAGTGATAAATAGTCTATATCTTTGGATTTCTCAATGGCACATACAACATAATCGTATTTGGGGCACAAAGTTCTCAAAATATTTGATGATTATGTCACTGTATCATATTGAAATAACATTATCTTGTTGCTGATCTCCAAGTATATAATAATAGTATGGCATTACCTTATTCCCATCTTTCATTTGAAGCAATTCAAACTCTCACCTTAAAACTTGAAGTCGAGCTCTCTTTTTACGATCTGACCCAATTCCTTGCCTCTTTTGCAGTGCCATTGATGGTTATGATTTCAAGAACAGACCAATCCAAAACCTAAAACATAATGTTTTCTGTCTTCATATCCACTATCTCCTTTGCTGCTAGTTGTTCATGTTATATTTCCTAGTCAACAACCAATTCAAGATCAATCAAGTGTAGGAAAAAAAAAAAAAAAAAAAAAAAAAAAAAAAAAGGTCGAAATATATATGCATCAAACTCAGGCAACTACTGTTGCTCTGTATTCATCATTCATTCACTTGTCCAAAAACTTACAAAGAAAGCATTTGTCTTACACAGCAAGTAACTGAAAATCTAACTTACAGGATTCAAATGCATAGCTGTCCTAATAACATGCTTAATTGCTCCTAAACTTGTGGTGAATATCCACACCCTTAACTAACACAAAGACACACACATACATTACTCAAATACCAAACATGGCACTGATAACTTCAGGTCTAAGTCACTTGCTTATCATCCAAGCTATGTTTCTATGCATTATTCCTGCAGCTATGCTGATGCATTTCTTCATACTTTTTCATTAATCATCATCCCAGCTTCTTCATGATGAATATCAATCCTTATCCTAACAGTTACTTTAGTGATGGTAATGAAAAGAGATTACAACATGTTGAAATAGACACTCCACCGTGAGTCTGGAATACCACACCGGTTGGTATATGTACATTCGAGTAGTATATAAGCAAGTGGGCCACCTCCTCCTATCACCAGTTGGTTTTAGGATGGAACCCCATTGCATATATAGCTGCTCTCTGGCCCGCTGGGCTTGGCTCGGCCCAATTTGAATTCTAACATGGTATTAAAGCCCGGTTCGGGCCTGGGCCTGGGAGAGGGTTTGTCTGAAATCAGAGAGTCCTCACGGTGAGGGGGAATGTTGAAATAGACACTCCACCGTGAGTCTGGAATACCCAATGTGGATTCTAACAGGTACTCTGATTCTGCACTGGATCGAGTATCCAACTCATTCACGTTATGAGATCACCAGCCTGCAGACATTCTAACCAAGCTTCCCCGCAAAGCTTGAATTCATTCTATATGTGACAAGTTGGGCATGTTCGACATATATGCTCCAACTTGAAGAGGAGTGTTACATATATTATGCAATTATGTTAAATATTCTGTAATTATTGCTTTCCTAGTTTAGCTTATTACTAATTTAGCCGATAGTATCGCTATATATTCATGTAATATTTTTCAGAGAAATACACTGAATTTACAGTTCTTTCAAGGGGAATTGAAAATGAGAACAGAAAATATAAATGTGGGATGGGAACATACAAATGAGACTAATAAGAGGAGGGTGGTTGATAAAGCGTAGGAACCAAGTAAAGATCATATTTTCTGGTGACACTCGCCCCAAATTCTTCAGTCATGTCCAGATCTTCATTGTTTGGGATTTTCCAGTCGAAATGATAGAGAAGCATTGCCAGTTGATACGTCATGCTTGTGAGGCCAAATATCATCCCGGGGCATATTCTCCTTCCAGCACCAAATGGTATGTATTCAAAATTGTTTCCATTGAAGTCGGTAGGACTTTCTAGAAACCTCTCCGGGTTGAATTTTTCCGCTTCTTTCCAGTATTTTGGGTCTCTCCCTATCGCCCATGCATTTACAATCACCTTGGTCTTGGAAGGGATTTCAAACCCGCTAACCTCGCATCGTTCCCTGCATTCTCTAGGGACAAGCAAAACAACTGGAGGGTGAAGCCTTAAGGTTTCTCTAATGACGAGCTGCAGGTATTCGAGATGTGGTAAATTATCCTCTTCAACTCTTCCTGTTTTGTCAAACATGTGTCTCACCTCTCTCTGTGCTTTGTTGAGGATACTTGGATTTTTCATTATCTCTGCCATAGCCCAACTTATCGTTGTGGCAATCGTCTCACTCCCACCAATGAACATGTCCTTCAAATAAGAAACACCAATTTGATGATGCTATATAATTCAATATCAATAGCAAAAAAAAATAATTGTAACAATTAGAGGGAAGAAGTGCTCACGATGATCACCGCTTTGATGTTGTCTTGGGTTAGAGAAAACTTGAGGTTGTGATCATCATGCTCCACAAACTTGAGAAGAACATCAACAAGATCTTCAGATACCGCCGCATCATTCTTCATATGATCTTGGATGATATCACACAGTATTCTATCAGCCTCGAGGTGCAGCCTATCGAGCTTAGGCTTCATCCCGGTGATAACATGAAGCCACTTACGAGAAGGAAATAAATCCCCTATATGGAAACCCCCTGCTAATTTTATAACTTGTTTTGCAAGTAAGATGAAACTTTCCTGGTGTTTGGTTTTCTTACCAAAAGCGATCCTTGAAATGAGGGTATACCCCAAAGACAACAATCTCTCACTCAGGTTTATAGGTGATCCAGCATTGGAAGAGATCCAACCAACAAGATTTAATACCTCTTCTTCTCTGATTGACCCAAATGATTTGACTCTTTTTGTACTTAGCAACTTCAAAGTACAGATTTTCCGGAGCTGCCTCCAGTACTCGCCATAGGGTGAAAACACAATGTCGGTGCTACCGTAGCCAACAATCTCCGCAACAAGCAATGACGGCCTGTTAGCAAACTTAATGTCGTGTTTTTTCATGAATTCTTTGGCCATCTCTGGTGAAGAAACCACAACTGAAGAAACCTCGCCGAGTTGTAAATGCATCAAAGGCCCATAGTTTTGAGATAAATCTCTCAGTTTGTGGTGGGGAAGAGACGAGCCAGCGGCCATTTGGTGCAAATTCCCAATCAAGGGTAGTTGCCATGGCCCGGGTGGAAGGTTCGGGTTCGGTTTTGATTTGGAGGATCTTTTTCCTATCATCTGCATGACCATCAAGATGGTAAAGATGAAGGCACATAATAGGCAAAGGAAGGAAGAGGATGAGAATTGGAGCTCCATACTAATTATTAGTTGTTGTGTGTATTTGGTTACTACTCTAACATGTATATATATACAATATATAATCTTGCAATCCATTAATTAATTGTAATACTTGGTAATAGATTCCAAATAAGTCAAACTGCTCCTCTCTTAGCGTACCAATTAAATTAAATAGTATTTTTATGTTCTGCTGTGATTCTGGATGATTCTGGGAAGCTTATTCTCAAGTTTTTCCAGGTGACAATTCCTTTTTCTAGCGAGAAAATTCTCTACTGTAATTTTAGCCTTCTCACAGACTCTAAGTTGTCAGTTGATGCTGTTAATAATCCTGTCGAAACTCCGACACTACTTTTTGGAATTATCTCGGATATTTGTATGTTGGTTTCTCAGCAGGTTGTTCTGTTCATAAGGTTTCTAGAGTACTTATGGTCAGACCTAATCATGTTTTAGCTAAAAAGTCTCTTTTACAAAGCTAAAAAGACTTTTGGTTTTCCCCTTTTCCTGTTATTTTAGATTTACCTAGTTACTGTAAGGTCTCATTTGGGTGATTGTAAAACTATATTTGGGCGGTTTATGATAATATTGATTGCATCATGTATAAAAAAAAAATAAACTTTATTTTAATTAAATGTTAGTCTATAGCGATGCTATCTGACAGCTCGTTGTTTCACGTGTTTTTTGCTCCATATATATATATATAGTTTTATTCAAACATATTATTGTATATATTTTCAGTAGTAAATATTTGGAGTTTTGTCTTTTTGAACATTGTGGATTACAATATTGTCACGCGTCCCCCTAAAATCGTGGACCTGTCGAAGAAGTTAATGTTATTATTTTTCATCAACTTCTTTGTATATAGACTTATTGACTTTAATAGTGACTTGCACGTAGGGCTGGCGATGGTGAGGGTATGCTGCGAATAGCACTAATACCATAACCATACCATATTTTTTTCACTTATACCATAACCATAACCACTGCGGTTATGATTCTTCATACCATAACCATAATCATAACCATGGTTTTTAGCCACAATTAAACCATTTAACCACAATCATTCAAAATAATACAACATCATTGTTTCATACAAGAAAAATAAACATACATTCATTCTTTCATACATGAAATCCAAATTAAACATAACTTCATTGTTTCACTTAATTAAAAAAAAAAAAAAACATCTTCAATCACTTATCACTTGCGATCTTCGATCCTCATTCACCATCGCTTCCAATCGTGGTTACTTAATAATAAAAAATATAGACAAAAAAAATGGTGGGTGGGAAAGGGAACGAAATAAGAATTATAATATTGGACTAATAATTAAAGTATAATAATAATGTATATATATAACAATATAAGTATTAGTAATATATGCATTAATATTATATATATAGAGTGATGGTTATAACCGCGGTTATGGATTGAATACCTTAACCATAACCATAACCATTGCGGTTACAAGATTCATCACCATAACCGCCCCTCACCATAATGGTGCGGTTAACCATTGCGATAAATGGTTCGAATAACCATGATTATTTGATTTTCACCGCACCATTGCCGGCCCTACTTGCACGTGAATTTTAGCTTAGATTTTAGAAGAGAATAAGGTAGGCACGAGCTAGGTTATGCATTTATTCAGCAGTACTACTGCAATATTTAGTAGTCTCTACTTGTGTTATCACTGAATTGTAGTCGTACATATAAAATTTCTTCAACACATCTCTAACATACTTGACTTAAAAATATACTATAAGATGTGTTGGGAAAATATTGGTCGATACATGGGTAAAACAGTAATTCTGAAATATGTAGGACATAAGTCTAAGGGTTAAAGGTCCTTATGGTACCACATGTTTGCAAAAATTACACTGTTCATACCACTAGTATTTTTTCGTACCGAATTGGTACCATATGTTTCCAAACCTTACTGTTTTGGTACCTCCGTTAGGGTTCTGTCAAAAACAGCCGTTAAATGGCATGTGCCATGCACGTGTCCAGCCCAAAACTTTTAATTTTGTTACAATTTAGTCCATCTAATACATCCCTAACTTTTATTTTGTTCAATTTAGTCCTAAAACTTCAAAACCAAACCATTTTCCCAAATTGACCTAGCCGGACTTAGCCTAGGGCTAGGTCCGACCCTGGGTCATGGTCGCCGGACCCAGGCGACCCCGACCCAGGGTCGGACCTAGCCCTAGGCTAGGTCCGGCTAGGTCAATTGGGACCTAGCCCCAATTGAGTTAAATTGGGGCTAGGTCAATTTGGGGAAATGGTTTGATTTTGAAGTTTTAGGACTAAATTGAACAAAATAAAAGTTAGGGATGTATTAGATGGACTAAATTGTAACAAAATTGAAAGTTTTGGGCTGGTCACGTGCATGGCACGTGCCATTTAACGGCCGTTTTTGACGGAACCCTAACGGAGGTACCAAAACATTAAGGTTTGGAAACATATGGTACCAATTCGGTATGAAAAAATACTAGTGGTATGAACAGTGTAATTTTTGCAAACATGTGGTACCAAAAGGACCTTTAACCCTAAGTCTAATTGTTTATTATTCGATAATCAACATACAATTAACAAGTAATTTGTATGTATATGAAAATCGAAATTGCGATCCGTAGATCGAATGGGAAAGACAAAATTTTAACTGAGGCACGTGTGGATCACGCTCTCCTTAAGGCAATTTCGCCCCACCTCACTGGTTTATCAAATGGGCGATCACCTCCCAGGATACAACAGTGTCGTTGATACAAATTATGCACCCAATTCGTTCAACCGAACCGTACCAATACCTGAATTCAAACAAGATTATTAGATCAAAATTTGATCAAGTGACGGAGAGCAGTATATAATCACGATTTCGAGATAAGAAAACTGACAGACTAAGATGATTGGATATTTCGAATTTGACTCCGGACGAATAGTTGGATTCCAAGACAACGTCGAATCATATCGTTGAATAACGGAGTCACGGTCAAAGCAAGCCATGGAACACAGCTTTGTGAAGCTTCTTCTTCTCATATCTGCTACACCTTGCTTAGTTCCATGTCGATCCAAAAATTAAAGTTTTTGTTTGATTTTTTTTTTCTTGAATGTAATTTTTTTTAAGACCAAGACACGTAAGAGTATATATATGTATAATATAAAATAAAATAACAGTTTAATATGGCAGGATTATATGTCCATAAATGCACAAAATATATTATGCATATATTAAATATACAATTTCACAAATTACAAAGTGCAATTTATCTGGACATACTTAGAATATGTAATTTTGCTTTTCCTAATTAGAGAAGATTAACTTTCCAAATATAATTTTGGCAACAATTAATTTCCTATTTTAGTAAAATCGGATCTGCACGAGGTACTTAAATTACTATTTACGATTTATGTGATGACCCAAATGTCATTCACTATGACTGTTGGGTCACTGTTAAGCCCAATTGTCCAACAATCCCCCACATGAATGGTGTTTGGAAACCTAATGGTGGCTCTAGACACGTAGTTTGAGTTCAACGGTCAATGCCTGCATAGGATGGGTAAGAGACTGCCATTTGAACCTTCCCTTGTGAAATTATACCGACTCTACTGGCTGGTTAGTAGACGCGATGTCCTTGAACTAACTGTCATTGGTGTAGATGATGATATAACTCACACAGATATCTTCCTAGTATAGTTGGGTTCACGCCTCAATGTCTTATGACTCTGAACATTTTGCCTGGTTCTGCGAGCGTTTCTAAGAATTGCGCCCTCAACAATTCCTTTCGAAGCGGCCCATCTTCTCACTCACATAGGTGATTCTTTATCTCAACAGATTCATAATGACTCTGATTTAAATCAAGAATTTCACCGTGTGTTTAAGATTTCTATTGAATCATTAAAAGTTATCATGTGTTTAAACCCTCTAATAAATGGCATAGTCTGTGCCTCCGTAGAGAGTGATTTCTCCAGCTAGCAGAAGCGGCCTATCGGAAAAGTAAATGTCATTTTTTTTCATGACGTCTTTGACCATCTCCGGTGACGAAACCACAACTAAAGAAACCTCACCGAGTTGTAAATGCATCTCAAAGGGCCATACTTTTGAGATAAATCTCTGAATTTTGTGTGTGGTTAAGAAGTAATCATTTGGTGCAGATTACCAATCAAGGGTAGCCTCCATGGTCCGGGGGGAAGGTTCGAGTTCAATTTAAATCTCTTCCCCATTTTCACGACCATCGAGATCGTAAAGATGAGCACACATATATTTAGGAAAGTGAAGGAGCTGGATATATCAAGCTCTGTGGCTCCGAACGAGGCTCTAAAGCTCTGATCAGAGCTTTTTTGGCGGTCGCCGGAGTCAGGGTGGTGGTCGCCGGAGTCGGGTGGTGGTCGCTGGAGCCGGGTGGTGGTGGTGGTCGCTGGAGCCGTGGTGGCTTAAAGGGTATTTTCGTCTTTTTAGGTCAAGCATGTGAGGGGCACACTTTGGTCGGAGGGCATTTTCGGGTTTTCAGATTATTTTCGGTCACATGCCAAACAAGTGACCACTTTCCGTCACTTTTAACAAAAAAAATAGACAGAGACCTTTCATATAAACATAACTCAAAATTCAGGCCCTTAATAATATCATTTTTCAATTCAAAACCCTTTTGGCAACATGGGCAAACATTCAGGCCCCTTTTGTGTTCTTCAACCTATTTATCGTATACTTCAATATTCCCCCTCACATGCGGGCTGAAATATTTTAAAGGCCCAACACACGAAACTTTAATTAAATAGGGGATTAATATTTTTCAATATGCATATTAGTTTGTCTATAATCACTTTATGATCGATTAGTAGAAGTTGCAAGTGTCTATTAGAAAGTCAATGGAAGGCCAATAATATAGATCAGACTAGCTAACCTTAATGAAGAAGCATGATAACAATATATAATGAAAAGAATCACCAAAACAAATGGGTAGTTGGTAATCAAACACTTGAAATAATACATTGTTATTAGTTTTTTGTCCCCATCAAGATTAAGTCATGACCTTCAGTGTACACTGATGCTATATGACAGCTCGTTGTTTCACGTGTTTTTGCTCCATATATAGTTTTATTCAAATATACTATAGACAGCTAACCTTAATGAAGAAGCATGATAACAATATATAATGAAAAGAATCACCAAATCAAATGGGTAGTTAGCAATCAAACACTTGAAATAATGCATTGTTATTAGTTTTTTTGTCCCCATCAAGGTTAAGTCATGACCTTCAGTGTACACTGATGCTATATGACAGCTCGTTGTTTCACGTGGTTTTGCTCCATATATAGTTTTATTCAAATATACTATAGACAGCTAACCTTAATGAAGAAGCATGATAACAATATATAATGAAAAGAATCACCAAATCAAATGGGTAGTTGGTAATCAAACACTTGAAATAATACATTGTTATTAGTTTTTTTGTCCCCATCAAGGTTGAGTCATGACCTTCAGTGTACACTGATGCTATATGACAGCTCGTTGTTTCACGTGTTTTTGCTCCATATATAGTTTTATTCAAATATACTATAGACAGCTAACCTTAATGAAGAAGCATGATAACAATATATAATAAAAAGAATCACCAAATCAAATGGGTAGTTAGCAATCAAACACTTGAATAATGCATTGTTATTAGTTTTTTTGTCCCCATCAAGGTTTAGTCATGACCTTCAGTGTACACTGATGCTATATGTCAGCTCGTTGTTTCACGTGGTTTTGCTCCATATATAGTTTTATTCAAATATACTATAGACGGATAACCTTAATGAAGAAGCATGATAACAATATATAATGAAAAGAATCACCAAATCAAATGGGTAGTTGGTAATCAAACACTTGAAATAATACATTGTTATTAGTTTTTTTGTCCCCATCAAGGTTGAGTCATGACCTTCAGTGTACACTGATGCTATATGACAGCTCGTTGTTTCACGTGTATTTGCTCCATATATAGTTTTATTCAAATATACTATAGACAACTAACCTTAATGAAGAAGCATGATAACAATATATAATGAAAAGAATCACCAAATCAAATGGGTAGTTAGCAATCAAACACTTGAAATAATGCATTGTTATTAGTTTTTTTGTCCCCATCAAGGTTAAGTCATGACCTTCAGTGTACACTGATGCTATATGACAGCTCGTTGTTTCACGTGGTTTTGCTCCATATATAGTTTTATTCAAATATACTATAGACAGCTAACCTTAATGAAGAAGCATGATAACAATATATAATGAAAAGAATCACCAAATCAAATGGGTAGTTAGCAATCAAACACTTGAAATAATGCATTGTTATTAGTTTTTTTGTCCCCATCAAGGTTAAGTCATGACCTTCAGTGTACACTGATGCTATATGACAGCTCGTTGTTTCACGTGGTTTTGCTCCATATATAGTTTTATTCAAATATACTATAGACAGCTAACCTTAATGAAGAAGCGTGATAACAATATATAATGAAAAGAATCACCAAATCAAATGGGTAGTTAGCAATCAAACACTTGAAATAATGCATTGTTATTAGTATTTTTGTCCCCATCAAGGTTAAGTCATGACCTTCAGTGTACACTGATGTTATATGACAGCTCGTTGTTTCACGTGGTTTTGCTCCATATATAGTTTTATTCAAATATACTATAGACGGCTAACCTTAATGAAGAAGCATGATAACAATATATAATGAAAAGAATCACCAAATCAAATGGGTAGTTGGTAATCAAACACTTGAAATAATACATTGTTATTAGTTTTTTTGTCCCCATCAAGGTTGAGTCATGACCTTCAGTGTACACTGATGCTATATGACAGCTCGTTGTTTCACGTGTTTTTGCTTCATATATAGTTTTATTCAAATATACTATAGACAGCTAACCTTAATGAAGAAGCATGATAACAATATATAATGAAAAGAATCACCAAATCAAATGGGTAGTTAGCAATCAAACACTTGAAATAATGCATTGTTATTAGTTTTTTTGTCCCCATCAAGGTTAAGTCATGACCTTCAGCGTACACTGATGCTATATGACAGCTCGTTGTTTCACGTGGTTTTGCTCCATATATAGTTTTATTCAAATATACTATAGACAGCTAACCTTAATGAAGAAGCATGATAACAATATATAATGAAAAGAATCACCAAATCAAATGGGTAGTTGGTAATCAAACACTTGAAATAATACATTGTTATTAGTTTTTTTGTCCCCATCAAGATTGAATCATGACCTTCAGTGTACACTGATGCTATATGACAGCTCGTTGTTTCACGTGTTTTTGCTCCATATATAGTTTTATTCAAACTTATTATAGACAAACTAATCAGTATATGCTCTCACTTTGGTCTGCATTGGCTGCTGCTATATTACTGTTATGACGACACTTCTTGCTAGTATTTGGAGTATTTGGTGCAGGTCAGATCGATGACATCTTCACGAAAAATGTGGATTAAAATACTGTCACGCGGGCCCCCAAAATAGTTCATGCTTGCACAAGTTGTTGATTGTAAATCAAGTTACTAAATTAGTTAAGTCGGTCTATCTATATCTATTATATAAATATTATGCTATTGATTTCTTAGAGATATCAACTTATATCTTATATTAAAATATATAAAAGGTTAACATATCTTTTAGTCCAACATCTTTTACAAATTTTGGGTTTTGGTTCAACATCTTTTGGTATCATAGGTATGACAACTTTTGGCATTTGGTTCATCCGTTAGTTGATCGTCAGTTTGACCATTAAATACTCATGTGACTTGCACATGTCTAGCCCCAATTTTTTTTTTTGTTCAGTTTAGTCATTAAATTTATCGTCCTAACTTTTTATTTTTACAATTTAGCCCTTAAACACTATCAACCGTACCCTAGAACTAAATTGACCTAGCCATGGGTTGGACCATGGCTATGTCAATTTAGTATTAGGGTCCAAAATCGATATGATGACGTGAAAGTGCAGCTTAAAAATTTAAGAGAATAAATTATATACTTCCCTTGTAAAGAACATACGAGCCGCTCCACGGACATCTCTACCCAGTCTTTGGATTCTTCAATCGCCACAACCACATGGTCGAACTTAGGATCGAGAGAACTCAAAATATTCTCTATGACACCAAACTCTTCCAACGTTTCACCATTTCTTCGCATTTGATGCACAATTGAAATGACCATAGTGAAGTAGTCGGAGATTGATTCCAAGCTTTCTTGACGGAGGGTCTCAAATTGAGCACAAGCATGTATACGAAATTTCTTTAACCTTTCGATGCCACTGAACGCCATTGATGTATTTCCCATGTATTGTTTGATGTCTTCTATCTTGAATGTGGCTTCATCAAGACCTTGATATATTGTGAACAAGGTCTTCTTCTCCCTCTTTCGTTACTCCTTCAATTCATCCATCTCTTCTTTTGTCATGTCTATCGCCGCATCGGGCTCCTTAAACTCGGTCTCCACGAGATCCCACACATCAAAGCGATCTGAAACTGTGCATTCATTTGGATGCACCAAATATCGTAGTTATCATTCATCAATCTCGGCACTTGCATACTTGTCGGTGCTATCACGATCGTTGAACCTTGCTATGATACCACTTGTTGGTGTATGTGTATACAAGTGTTTGTGAGAGTGGTCGAGAGGTAATGAGAGACTTGTTGTTTGTTTCTTCTCAACTTGTTGCGTTCTCATTCACCTCATCTTTTATTTATAGAAACATGTAGATCGATGCTTCTAGCGACTTGATATTTTAGTGACTTCTTGTTCTATAGAACTTCATTTTCTATTGGCTTCTTGATTCTAGGATACTTGTACAAACTTAAACTCTTCTATGCTCTCTCTATTAATTACTTAAACTCTTCTTTGTTGACCAAAGGCATCCTATACAGAGTCTTGCCAATCCAAACATCGTCGCCCCCACCATAGTGTTCAATGTAGAATCTAGCTTCAACACGGAGCAAACTTGCATACCAAGGAACATCCAAACTGTACTCCACCTACATTTTACTATCGATTATATGTATGGACACAATAGCAGATCCACTATATATGTTATCCAGCACTGGCTAAGGATTTTGATTTTTACCTCTCCAGGTAAGTCCTTGGTGATGAGCCATTTATCAAAGAGTTGATTAGCATCCCTTTTTTCTTTAAGAAACTTAGTGGAATATCTTTTGGCTTCCATGAGTAATTCTTCTCCTGGAAACTGCAGTTGAGAAGCTCTCAAGAAGTTGAACATCACGGTGACCGACTCACTTGACTGTCCCTTGAACGTATAGAAATTGCTCCCGCTCTTGAACTCCTCAAACACATCTGGAAAACAAAAACGGAAAGTTCTGGTTAAAATAAATAACTAATGTTAGTATCTGTCCCGTCTTGATTGAGACTCGGTTATTATTGTTAACAATCAACATAGACTTACATTCATGAGCTAAGACTTACCATCATTGGGCCAAGACTTGAAGATTTGGGCTTAGAGAGAGTTGACCCAAGTTGAAGAAATATCTAGAGATTAATACTTAGTTTATGTATCTAAGTGTAGGAAATTCTAGAGAGTTTCTAGGGAGTTCTTAGTCTAGAGATTTCTTTAGTCTCCTATAAATAGGAGTTGAGACATTTGTAGTGAGCAAGCAACCAACACAACTAGCACCACCACAAGTTGTAAGAGTCTCCAAGATATCATAGTTAGAGTAAGAGAGTTATATACATAGAGTTCTTCATTAGCTACTAGATACGGTCTTGGGCAAGTGCAAATCGGCACTTCGTTATCTCTACATGGTATCAGAGCCAATTTCATTGTCACACGGAACAATTCAAGATCGGGATTAAAGAAACTCGGGAACTCTAAATATGGATGTTGTCGGTCGCGTAATTGGATTTGGAATGGAGCTAGTGAACTCGTCCAGTTACTGAATTTGGAAGTCCTGCATGGAGTCGTATCTCGTGAGCGAAGACTTGTGGGATATCGTTGGAGGCAGTGATACAACCGCCCCAGAGGAGACCGCTAGAAACGGTGAAGAGCTTAAGCGCAGGAATGCCAAGGCGGAGTTTGCCTTGAAGAGGTCGATATCGTCAGAGGTGTTTGAGAATATCTCACGATGCACATCTGCCAGTTCGATCTGGAAGATGCTAGACCAGCTATACAACAAGAAGAACGAGACGCGGTTACAGATGTTGGAGATGGATCTGGCGAATGCGAAACAGGGTGAGTCTTCAATTTCAAAATTCTTTCTATAGGTGAAGAATTTGTGTTCGAAAACTCAACCCGGAGGAGCCAATTTCGGAGGTGCGGATAAATGGTGTATTATTCGAGGCTTACGTCCCGAGTATATACCGTTTGTTACGTCGATTCAAGGGTGGGTTCAACAACCGTCATAGGAGGAGTTTGAGAACCTTCTAACTTCACAGGAGTCGTTGGCTAAGCAAATGGTTGGGATCAAGCTGGAGTAAGATCAGTGCGCGCTAGTGGCTCAGGTAAAGGAGAATGGCGCCAGGAAAATGTTGGTGTGTATGCGGAGTCGTATTGCAGGAATGACTTCAAGTGTTACCGGTGTGGGAAGCCTTCACATTTAAAGAGAAATTGTCGGACCAGACCGAAGGAGAGTAACATGGTGGAATCTAAGACTTCAACCGAAGATGAAGAATGAGCAAAATGTTTTATTGGCAAGACCACGTCCTCATGTGCATTCACAGCTCTAAACTTAGGAAAATAGTGGATTGTATATTCCGGTTGCGGTCATCACCTCACTGGAGACGAAGACCAGTTCTCTACTTTTCGCCGTCATGGAGGAGAAGAAGTTATAGTCACGGCAGATGATACCGTCCACCATGTTGAGAAGGAATGCACTGTTGTGATTAACAGTTGCGGTGGGACATCGATCAAGCTCGATAACGTTTATCATGTCCCCGACATGAAGAGAAATATCTTTTCAGTGGCAAATGCAGTCGATTCAGGTATGTATGTTTTATTCGGTCCGAAGGATGTGAAGTTTCATAGGTATGTTGAGATGATCAAGGCGGACGTAGTTCACATCGGTGAGCGAGTAGACGACATGTTCGTGATACCGGCTTCAAGTAAAAAGACTTCTTCAAAGAAGGTTCATGGAAAAGGGGGAGTTCGATTCCTCGCGGAGACGTCCATGGAGGAGCCGATGATAAACAAGTGGTGAAGCAAGGATCGGGAAGTTCGATCACTAAGTCAATTCGTGATCGGGATAAAAATTGCATTTGCGCTTATTCTTGCTTCCTTGCAAGTCTGAAGGCTAAGAGTAAATATTCGTCTCATGAGGAAGATAAGGAAGATCCGGAATTGGAGATATTTGATGGAGTCAAAGTGATGTCGCCGATACCAGGAGAGAAGCGTCAAAATGGTATTTCATCACTGTATAGGAATTTGATCGTCGATAAAGGAGGAAAAGACAAGGCCTCGAGGGAAGTTAAAAGAAGAGCTTCTAAAACACAAGAGATCAACAAAAGAAGCCATTCTTGGTCGATTAAAGGTGGAGCGGTCAATGTAGGAAAAATGAAGACCTCGAGAAGCGAAAGATGTAAAAGTGCGAAAATTCATCGAGGTAGAAAATTCGAGTTGCGGAATGAAAGCTTTACCAGATTTAATGAGAAGAGAAGACTTTATGGAGGCGGAAAAGTACGACTGAAGAGTCGAGAGCAGCACAGACCGGAATGCAACATTGACAAGAAGAAACGTGAAGGAAAGTCAATGTTGAGGGGGAGTGTTAAGAATCAACATAGACTTACCTTCATGGGCTAAGACTTATCATCATTGGGCCAAGACTTGAAGATTTGGGCTTAAAGAGAGTTGACCCAAAGTTGAAGAAATATCTAGAGATTAATAGTTAGTTTATGTATCTAGATAATTCTATGAACTAATAAGTGTAGGAAATTCTAGAGAATTTCTAGGATATTTTTAGTCTAGAGATTTCTTTTGTCTCCTATAAATAGGAGTTGAGTCATTTGTAGTGAGCAAGCAACCACCCCAACTAGCACCGCCACAAGTTGTAAGAGTCTCCAAGATATCATATTTAGAGTAAGAGAGTTATATATATATAGTTCTTCATTAGTTACTAGATACGGTATTAGGCAAGTGCAAATCGGCACTTCGTTATCTTTACAATTATAATATCTATTAGATTATTAGTACCTGCAGAGACATGAAACATTGTATGCATGTAACACGAAACCTTTTATTTAAGTAGAGGTTAGTGTACAGTTGATGTTATATCACTACAAGAAAATGCATGTTTGCACACATATAAATTGGTGTGCAAGTGGTGTGTACACATGTATCCACACGGATTCCACACTAAATAAAAACCGTATGAAATCTAGAGATGGTAATCGGTGCTTAAATTGCATACCGAAATCTTGGTGTGTAAACACATTGCACACCGAATATATAGTGTGTAGGTTGTGTGAACATTTTCGGTGTGTAGTACACACAACAACTCCTGTGTGTATTCCGAAAGCAAGTACAGTCACATTCCACACCGACATGTCAACTACCGTATGGAATCCCAGTGGAAATGTCAACTTAAGAATTTGTTATGTTAACACATATTGGATCAACTTCTCCATTACTAATGCTCTCTTATGGAATTGTTCACATTTCATACAATTTTTACTCTTTAAATACAAAACTTTTAAGTCAAATGTAGGTAATTAGTATTACATTTGTAGTTCCAAATACATGTCATTTAGTAACTAACGATTTAAACTCTTTTTAGAACATTTAGTATTGCATTTTCAATTTTAAAAAAAGAGTTAATTAGTAACTAACATTTTAACTTTATTTATAACATTTAATATTGAATTTGTTGTTCTAAAAAACACTATAAATGGAGCAAAAACATGTGTAACACAACGAGCTGGCATATATGTAGCTCGTTGTGTTTCACGTGTTTTTGCTCCATATATAGTTTTATTCAAACATATATACATATTAATTAATCAGTGTATGTTCACTTCATGATTAGTAGAAGTTGCAAGTGTCTATTAGAAAATCAATGGAATGCCAATAATATTAGATCAGACTAACTAACCTTAATGAAGAATCATGATAACAATATGTAATGAAAAGAATCACTTAATCAAATGGGTAGTTGGCAATCAATCACTTGAAAGAATATAATTTGTTATTAGTTTTTTGTTCCCATCTAGGTTAATTGTAATTAACTTAGATGAAAACAAAAAAGCTAATAACAAATTATATATTCGTTATTATTATTATTATTATTATTGAGAATATAGTGATTTCAGATATATTGATTTATGATTTAGAGTATACTGGTTTAAGGTTTATGATATAGTCATTGGAGACCTTCAAAGGAAATTTGTTGTTATACATGTAGTAGATGTGTCAACATATATGTTCATGTGTAATAATTTTTGCAGAGCACTTTCATATGTGTTATATGTTAGCATAGGTAGTAAATGTGTAAATACACATTCATATTTGTGCAAACACATTCTAATTTCTCACGAAATAATGATTTTAACATACTTCACACGGAAATAATCCACACCGGATATATTAGTATTCACTATGTGAGGCAAAGTCCATACAACTTCAACACCAATTTTTATCAGTATGTAATTCCGTGTGGAATCCGTATGGATTCTAGTATTCACAATTTTCAACTGAGAGGTATGTACTCGGTGTGCAAGCTGAGTGGAATTACACACATAAATTGGATAAAAAAAATAATTAATCAGTGTTTACTTCATATTAGTAGAAGTTGCAAGTGTCTATTAGAAAGTCAATGGAATGCCAATAATATTAGATCAGACTAGCTAACCTTAATGAAGAATCATGATAACAATATATAATGAAAAGAATCACTTAATCAAATGGGTAGTTGGCGATCAATCCTTTGAAAGAATATAATTTGTTATTAGTTTTTTTGTTGCCATCTAGGTTAATTATAATTAACTTAGATGGGACAAAAAAGCTAATAACAAATTATATATTTGTTATTATTATTATTATTGTTATTATTATTATTATTATTATTATTGAGAATATAGTGATTTCAGATATATTGATTTATGATTTAGAGTATAGTGGTTTAAGGTTTATGATATAGTGATTGGAGACCTTTAAAGGAAATTTGTTGTTACACATGTAGTAGAGTGTAAACATATATGTTCATGTGTACTAATTTTTGCAGAGCACTTTCATATGTGTTATATGTTAACATAGGTATTAAATGTGTCAATATACATTCATATTTGTGCAAACGCACTCTAATTTCACACGGAATAATGATTTTAACATACTTCACACGGAAATAATCCACACCGAATATATATGTATTCACCATGTGAGGCAAAGTCCATACAACTTCAACACCAATTTTTATCAGTATGTAATTCCGTGTGGAATCCGTATGGATTCTAGTATTCACAATTTTCAACTGAGTGGTATGTACTTGGTGTGCAAGCTGAGTGGAATTACACACATAAATTGGATAAAAAAAATAATTAATCAGTGTTTACTTCATATTAGTAGAAGTTGCAAGTGTCTATTAGAAAGTCAATGGAATGCCAATAATATTAGATCAGACTAGCTAACCTTAATGAAGAATCATGATAACAATATATAATGAAAAGAATCACTTAATCAAATGGGTAGTTGGCAATCAATCATTTGAAAGAATATAATTTGTTATTAGTTTTTTTGTTGCCATCTAGGTTAATTATAATAAAATTAGATGGGACAAAAAAGCTAATAACAAATTATATATTTGTTATTATTATTATTATTGTTATTATTATTATTATTATTATTATTATTATTATTATTATTATTATTATTATTATTATTATTATTGAGAATATAGTGATTTCAGATATATTGATTTATGATTTAGAGTATAGTGGTTTAAGGTTTATGATATAGTGATTGGAGACCTTTAAAGGAAATTTGTTGTTATACATGTAGTAGAGTGTAAACATATATGTTCATGTGTACTAATTTTTGCAGAGCACTTTCATATGTGTTATATGTTAACATAAGTAGTAAATGTGTCAATACACATTCATATTTGTGCAAACGCACTCTAATTTCACACGGAATAATGATTTTAACATATTCCACACGGAAATAATCCACACTGAATATATTAGTATTCACTATGTGAGGCAAAGTCCATACAACTTCCACACCAATTTTTATCAGTATGTAAATCCGTGTGTAATCCGTATGGATTCTAGTATTCACAATTTTCAACAGAGTAGTATGTACTTGGTGTGCAAACTGAGTGGAATTACACACATAAATTAGATAAAAAAAATAATTAATCAGTGTTTACTTCATATTAGTAGAAGTTGCAAGTGTCCATTAGAAAGTCAATGGAATGCCAATAATATTAGATCAGACTAGCTAACCTTAATGAATAATCATGATAACAATACATAATGAAAAGAATCACTTAATCAAATGGGTAGTTGGCAATCAATCACCTGAAAGAATATAATTTGTTATTAGTTTTTTTTTGTTCCCATCTAGGTTAATTATAATTAACTTAGATGGGAACAAAAAAGCTAATAACAAATTATATATTTATTGTTATTATTATTATTATTATTATTATTATTATTATTATTGAGAATATAGTGATTTCAGATATATTGATTTATGATTTAGGGTATAGTGGTTTAAGGTTTATGATATAGTGATTGGAAACCTTCAAAGGAAATTTGTTGTTATACATGTAGTAGATGTGTCAACATATATGTTCATGTGTACTAATTTTTCCAGAGCATTTTCATATGTGTTATATGTTAACATAGGTAGTAAATGTGTCAATACACATTCATATTTGTGCAAACACACTCTAATTTCACACGGAATAATGATTTTAACATACTCCACACGGAAATAATCCACACTGAATATATTAGTATTCACTATGTGAGGCAAAGTCCATACAACTTTCACACCAATTTTTATCAGTATGTAATTCCGTGTGTAATCTGTATGGATTCTAGTATTCACAATTTTCAACAGAGTGGTATGTACGTGGTGTGCAAACTGAGTGGAATTACACACATAAATTGGATAAAAAAATAATTAATCATTGCTTACTTCATATTAGTAGAAGTTGCAAGTGTCTATTAGAAAGTCAATGGAATGCCAATAATATTATATCAGACTAGCTAACCTTAATGAAGAATCATGATAACAATATATATAATGAAAAGAATCACTTAATCAAATGGGTAGTTGGCAATCTATCACTTGAAAGAATATAATTTGTTATTAGTTTATTGTTCTCATCTAGGTTAATTATAATAAATTAGATGGGAACAAAAAAAACTAATAACAAATTATATATTCGTTATAATTTTTTTTTGATATATTTACATTGCTTTCGCAAGTTCGGACCGGGAGCGTTAAGGTTAAAGTCCTCCCCAAAGAGGCGTTTCCGGCGGGTTTCGACCTCGGGTGTAAATAACAAATTATTATTATTATATAGAATATAATGATTTCAGATATATTGATTTATGATTTAGGGTATAGTGGTTTAAGGTTTATGATATAGTGATTGTAAACCTTCAAAGGAAATTTGTTGTTATACATGTAGTAGATGTGTCAACATATATGTTCATGTGTACTAATTTTTGCAGAGCACTTTCATATGTGTTATATGTTAACATAGGTAGTAAATGTGTCAATACACATTCATATTTGTGCAAACACACACTAATTTCACACGGAATAATGATTTTAACATACCCCACACTGAAATAATCCACACTGAATATATTAGTATTCACTATGTAAGGCAAAGTCCATACAACTTCCACACCAATTTTTATCAGTATGTAATTCCGTGTGTAATCTATATGGATTCTAGTATTCACAATTTTCAACAGAGTGGTATGTACGTGGTGTGCAGACTGAGTGGAATTACACACATAAATTGGATAAAAAAATAATTAATCATTGTTTACTTCATATTAGTAGAAGTTGCAAAAAGTCAATGGAATGCCAATAATAATAGATCAGACTAGCTAACCTTAATGAACAATCATGATAACAATATATATAATGAAAAGAATCACTTAATCAAATGGGTAGTTGGCAATCAATCACTTGAAAGAATATAATTTGTTATTAGTTTATTGTTCCCATCTAGGTTAATTATAATAAATTAGACGGGAACAAAAAAAATTAATAATAAATTATATATTCGTTATAATTATTATTATTATTATTATATAGAATATAGTGATTTCAGATATATTGATTTATGATTTAGGGTATAGTGGTTTAAGGTTTATGATATAGTGATTGGAAACCTTCAAAGGAAATTTGTTATTATACATGTAGTAGATGTGTCAACATATATGTTCATGTGTACTAATTTTTGCAGAGCACTTTCATATATGTTATATGTTAACATAGGTAGTAAATGTGTCAATACAAATTCATATTTGTGCAAACACACTCTAATTTCACACGGAATAATGATTTTAACATACTCCACACGGAAATAATCCACACTGAATATATTAGTATTCACTATGTGAGGCAAAGTCCATACAACTTCCACACCAATTTTTATCAGTATGTAATTCCGTGTGTAATCTGTATGGATTCTAGTATTCACAATTTTCAACAGAGTGGTATGTACGTGTTGTGCAAACTGAGTGGAATTACACACATAAATTGGATAAAAATAATAATTAATCAGTGTATGTTCACTTCATGATTAGTAGAAGTTGCAAGTGTCAATTAGAAAATCAATGGAATGCCAATAATATTAGATCAGACTAACTAACCTTAATGAAGAATCATGATAATAATATATAATGAAAAGAATCACTTAATCAAATGGGTAGTTGGCAAATAAACACTTGAAAGAATATAATTTGTTATTAGTTTTTTGTTCTCATATATAGGTTAATTATAATTAACTTAGATGGATAAAAAAAAAAACTAATAACAAATTATATATTCGTTAATTATTATTATTATTATCGAGAATATAGTGATTTCAGATATATTGATTTATGATTTATGGTATAATGGTTTAAGGTTTATGATATAGTGATTGGAGATCTTCAAAGGAAATTTGTTGTTATACATATAGTAGATGTGTCAACATATATTTTCATGTGTACTAATTTTTGCAGAGCACTTTCATATGTGTTATATGTTAACATAGGTAGTAAATGTGTCAATACACATTTATATTTGTTCAAACACACTCTAATTTCACACGGAATAATGATTTTAATATACTCCACACGGAAATAATCCACACTGAATATATTAGTATTCACTATGTGAGTAAAGTCCATACAACTTCCACACCAATTTTTATCAGTATGTAATTCCGTGTGTAATCTGTATGGATTCTAGTATTCACAAATTTCAACAGAGTGGTAAGTACTTGGTGTGCAAGCTGAGTGGAATTACACACATAAATTGGATAAAAAAATAATTAATCAGTGTTTACTTCATATTAGTAGAAGTTGCAAGTGTCTATTAGAAAGTCAATGGAATGCCAATAATATTAGATCAGACTAGCTAACCTTAATGAAGAATCATGATAACATTATATAATGAAAAGAATCACTTAATCAAATGGGTAGTTGGCAATCAATCCCTTGAAAGAATATAATTTATTATTAGTTTTTTGTTCCCATCTAGGCTAATTATAATTAACTTAGATGGGAACAAAAAAGCTAATAACAAATTATTGAGAATATAGTGATTTCAGATATATTGATTTATGATTCAGAGTATAGTGGTTTAAGGTTTATGATATAGTGATTGGAGACCTTCAAAGGAAATTTGTTGTTATACATGTAGTAGATGTGTAAACATATATGTTCATGTGTACTAATTTTTCCAGAGCATTTTCATATGTGTTATATGTTAACATAGGTAGTAAATGTGTCAATACACATTCATATTTGTGCAAACACACTCTAATTTCACACGGAATAATGATTTTAACATACTCCACACGGAAATAATCCACACCGGATATATTAGTATTCATTATGTGAGGCAAAGTCCATACAACTTCAAGACCAATTTTTATCAGTATGTAATTCCGTGTGTAATCCGTATGGATTATAGTATTCACAATTTTCAACTGAGTGGTATGTACTTGGTGTGCAAACTGAGTGGAATTACACACTTAAATTGGATAAAAATAATAATTAATCAGTGTATGTACACTTCATGATTAGTAAAAGTTGCAAGTGTCTATTAGAAAATCAATGGAAGCCAATAATATTAGATCAGACTAGCTAACCTTAATGAAGAATCATGATAACAATATATAATGAAAAGAATCACTTAATCAAATGGGTAGTTGGCAATCAATCACTTTGAAAGATTTTAATTTCTTATTTTTTTTTTGTACCCATCGAGGTTAATTAGTCATGGCCTTTAGTGTACCCTCATGCTATATGACAGCTCGTTGTTTCACGTGTTTTTGCTCTATATATATATATATATAGTTTTATTATTCAAACATATTATCGACAGACTATTTAATCAGTATATATTCACTTTGGTCTGCATTAGCGTACTATTACTGTTATGACAATACACCAACTGGAAGAGATTGTCTTGGTACTATTTGGAATATTTGGATCATTGGATGCCATCTTCATGAAAAATGTGGATTACTATATTATCTCGCGGGCCCCCCAAAATGTTCATTGTATCCATTTTTCAGAGATTAAGTTTTATCTTATTTTATATACTTGAAGTTTACCTTAGTTTTTAGAAATTCAATATGTATTCCCTTGTATAAATATATTCTAGATTTAAATATTCATTGAATAAGAATCGAATTCTCAGTTTATAATTTCTACTCTGTTTTTTTTTTTTTTCTTCGTTTTAATAACTAAAAAACTGTCCAAGGTTTACCCTATGTTAAAATTAGGTGTCTGAAGTTTGAAATGTTAAAATGGACTGTCCCAAGTTTCATTTTTGTTGAAATTTGGTGTCTTTGTGCGTCTTTTCGTCTCCATTCAATCATTTTCATCAACCCACCAACCCAATCATAATCCATCACTCTTTACTTTTTACAAAATCGTCAAATTTCACCTAAAAATTGAATATTAAAAAAAAAGTTTCTAGAAGAGTGGTGTGGAGCCATTTTCCAAGGACAATTGAGCGAGATTTACTTGCCCGGATGTGACCAACTTTTTAGGTGACGGTCCCGGCAAGATGACGAGAAGGGAATGTGTATGAGAGCTCGAATTTGACAAACGGTTTCGTCGGAATTGACTTCTCTAAAGTAATCACACCGAGACACCAAATTTCAACAAAAATGAAACTTGGGACACTCCATTTTAACATTTCAAACTTCAGACACCTAATTTTAACGTAGGGTAAACCTTGGACAGTTTTTTAGTTATTAACCCTCCTTTTTTTTATTGCACAACTTAAAAAAACAACAAATTTATCAGAGTTTTATTTTGAAGAATCTTCGTGGGATTGAGTGATTGTGTAGTTTTGATATCATTCACCTTAAACGAATCAGAAACTCATTAATGGAGGATTCATTTAAGGAATATGTTATGTAAAACTAGGTAAATCTCACTTTTAAGGAGAAATATATAAAATCTTCATACTTTACATAAAAAAATATGTTAAATTTATATTTAAGTAATACTATGTAATACCATTGTGGATGCCCTAAAACATCCACAATGGTATTACATAGTATTATTTAAATGTCGGTTTAACGTATTTTTTTATATAAAATGAAAAAAAATAAAAAAAAACGTGCTACAATGGTATTACACAGCATTCCTTAAAAGTGGGACCCGCCTAATTTTACCTAACATATTCTTTAAACTTAAGAAATGTACTATGTATTACGTAACCAATTTTTAATTATAAATTAATTCATTTTATAATTAATGCTAATATTTTATTGGTGGTTATTGGAATATTTAATAATAAAATATATTTATGTAATACGATTGCGGAGTAAATATTTTTTACGTGTGGTTTAACACTTTAACTTTATATATTACCTAAAGTATACATAAATGTCTACGTGACAATTTTAAAAGAATACAATTTAAGTAAAACCGTTGTGGATAATCTAAGCGCGAGTTTTTTAGGAGGAGATTGAGGTTTAAAAGTAGAGAAGAATAATTGCAGATTTTAGTGTTTTTTAGAAGAGAAAAGATAAAGATTCCGATTATGGAATTCCGAATGAATTTCGACTGTGAGTGAGTAACAATATCACCCTAAAGTATACATTATTTACCACCACTGCCACTATTTCACAGTCGTGACTTTTCGGATCCCAAAATTCGGAATCCGTATCAAAGCTCTTTTTAGAAAGATGCTAGCTGTAGCAACAATCCAACTGTGTAATGTCTATGTGTGTATATATATATATATATAGAGTTCACTCTTATCTATCTATCTATTTAAATGCTTCATGTTATCATTCATAGCTCTTTCCAGTACTACTAGAAATTAGCGTTGACAAATATGTCTCTCCCCCATCAAACCAACCTTGGCTGCTTCATTTCTTCTCGCTCAGGTACTCTCTCTCTCCCTGCATGTTCTGAGTCTAGAGTATCACACCGGTTGGTATAGTAGAGTAGTATATAAGTAAGTGTGTCACCTCCTCCTATCACTAATTGATTTTATAATGGAACCCCACTTACATATATGATTGCTCTCTGCTGGTCCGTTGGGTTTGGCTCGGCCCAATGTGGATTCTAACAGTAGGTAGCTAACTAGACTACCACAATAATCATGTCGTAACTGTAAAAGTGTACATGTGAGTAGATAGTACCACATCGGTTAGATTAAAGGGTTAGAGAACTATATAAATTTGCTGGACTACTTCTACTTTTACCAATTAGTTTTAGTAAGGAAACTCAGATTTATATAGTGGGCCTGGGCTCGGTCCCCGATTTTAATTTCTCAATAACTGGTATTAGAGCTGGTGGCTCGGTCCGGGAAGTCTAGGAAAGGGCCCAAAGTGATGAGTTCCATTAAGGACGCCGACACGCGGTACATGCTCTTTCAAGTTTGTGCTTTAACTCAGTGCATGACGTGGTCGTTCGGGTGACTGGTTTGAAAAATCCACAGTTTGGTGCCATACTTCTGGGTAAGGGGGAGCTACGGTGGACCCACATGTAAGGGGGAGGCATGGCCGTTTGGGGGACTGGTTTGAAAAATCCACAGTTTAGTGTCGGATATCCAGTTTATGGGGAGCTACACGGAGACTCACATGTAAGAAGGAGATTTTTAAGTGTACATGTGAGTGACTCACATGTAAGGGGGGATTGTTAAGAGTACATATGAGTGGATAGTACCACATCAGTTAGATTGAAGAGCTGAAATACTATATAAGCTTAGTAGGCTACTCCTAATATTACCAATTGGTTTTAGTAAGAAACCTCAATGGGCTTATATAGTGGATCTGAGCTCTTTACCCGGTTTTAGTCTCCCACCAGTAACTCGAACCGGTTCGGTTTACTGACTTGTATCCGAAATATTTCAATTTCAAGATCTTTTTAGTCTTTTTAAATAAAACATGTTCACAATTAATTTATATTTTCCGAACTGATTCGGTGTGTAACCCTACTGATGATGCTGTTTGTAACTAAGTGCTTTAATTAAAGAATATGCCAGTTGAGCTTTCGATTTCACATATTTCGTGTATATAACCTTCTCAACAAGATTCTCAAACAAAACGACATTCGATCTTTACATGTTATCATAATTTAGTTGAGTAGGTTTATGCTGTTCAAATTCCACCGTTATAAGAAAATTGGTAATTTGCGACGATTTTTTTTCAAGGAAGTAGCCCCTCATAATTATAAGAAATTTTAAGAGATTCGAGAGAATTTTCTTACAAAATTCAAAATTTTTTAAGAAAGTTTTTAATTAAGCTTTTTGTTAGAAGTTATTCTCTTAGAATTCTTTTTTTTAAATATTGTATATGTAAGAGATTTTAACCATCTTTTTACAAATAATGTTATATACCGTCATAAATAAATCCCTCACAAACGACTAGATTTCTTGTAGTACAATACTTCTTGAGTAATCCCTTTTGACTAAATAAATCTTCGAGACTGTTATGCGTCTGCCTGATACTCAACTTCTACATTGGATCGTAGGATGGTGGGTTTTTTCTTGGATTTCCATGAAATTATAAAACTTAAGCCTCATAAAAATCCAGTCTCATCGCTTCATGCAGATACGATTGTTTTGATCATGACCAAATTAGCAGAAACTTCTAAGAGTCTATAAGATTTAAGAAGCACTAGAATATAAATATAATTTTACTAGAATAAGAAGGCAATAGAATATCAAATCAATAAAATCATCTACATATATCTATAAATACAATATGAGATAAATTGCAACAAGATAAGAATATAAACAACAAGCCTCTTATTCCCTCCCCAACTCACCTACACACTTATCTACATATACACCAACAAGTGGTATTAGAACAATGCTCAAAGATCGTTGATGGCATCAACAGTTATACAAGTTTGAAACTACAATATATGGGTGTTGGGATTTTCTGTGAATTTGGGTTAGTTAGCCCATTAACTATTTTAGATAACAAGAATTATGTTATATATGTATATTATATATACATACGGCAGATTGTAAAATATATATATACTGTTTGAGGCGGTTGCTATATATATATATATATAGAGCTTTGATACATTTGCCGACACCATGTTTCGATTTGTTTCGAACAAGACACAGTGGTGTGTGTTGTAAATAATGTGAACTATTAGGTCAAATTGTTACCAAGATTAAATCGGAACAAATCGGATTTCCTTGGTCGGAATGTTTATCTTTTCTCATATATAGAATCTAAGAACTTAGAACATATTTTCGTCGAACAACTCATGGGTTATCTATAAGCCAATGAACACCGACTTATAAAAAGAGAAGAAGATAAATTACTGGATCAAGCGGTAAAAGCAAAGTGGACGTTAAAAAATGTTATATAATGAGGTTGCTTACAAAGAGGAAGATACAAAAAATGAAGAGGAAGATGTGGTAGAACAACATCGACCAATGAAGGCGATAATGATGGAGAATCAGCTGGACGAGGAACAAGTCAAGGAATAGGTCGCGGAAAAGGTCACCGTCAAAGTCTTGGAGGATGGAGAAAAAAATAATCTGAAATTCAATGTATCCAAAAAGTACAGACATTGTGCATCAAAGTGTTAGTATAATACCGACAATATCGGAAAAAAGAAAATTTATGGAGAAGACCGACGATAAATGATTAACTTTGATGGTTTAGGGTGGAGCAGTGACATCAGAGTCCATCCATGGTCCATTGATACATGAAAATCAAATCATGTGTGTGGACGAAGAGATTTGTTTGTAGAGCTCGATGAAAGGCACGATGGGCATGTTAACTTCATTGTTCTGTCTCGACAAACAATTGAAGGTAAATGTAGAATTTTATTTGCACTCAAGAATGTGCGACGGATCTGCATCTCTGATGTCTATTATGTTCCGAATATGAAAAACAATTCTTAGTCTTGGATAATTGCTTGAGAAGGTTACGATTTCTAGATGAAGCAGGATATATTTACCATGTGATGAAACAATGATTTTATCACGAATGTAGCCATACCAAAGAACTGGATGTTCACGTTGGTTTAAGCATCAACAATAAGAATGAATTGAAGGTGCCAACCATAGACAAATCAACTCTTTGGCATCTCCGGTATGGCCATCTGAATTTCAAGGCGTTGGAATTGTTGGAAATAAAAATATGGTACGTGGTTTTCCCAATACCAATTGTCCCAACGACGTGTTCGAAACTTGTGTCATCTGAAAGCAACAAGGGAAATCTTTATCGATAATTATAATGGCAAGACACAGATGTATATTATGAAGTAGAAAAGTGTAGTTTTGACGAAGTTCAAGGAGTTCAAACGCATGGTCGAGAAGCAAAGCGGCTCTCGTTTGAAGTGACTGAGAAGATGAATATACTTCACATGAGTTTGACAAGTTATGCAAAGACAACAGGATCATGCATCAGCTAACCATGTCTTAAAAACCTCAACAAAATGGTGTCTCTGAGAGAAAGAACTATATCATCTTGCATTTATTTCAGTGCATGTTGAATGAGAGAAATGTTCCGAAATTTTTTTAGACACAACCTGTTGCTACTGCCTTTTATTTGCTTAACGGTTTTCCTACACAGCTGTTTCGAGACATGACACTGGAGGAGGCATGTAGCGAGAGTAATCCGTTCATTAATCATCTTTGAGTCTTTAAGTTCGTGGCATATGCAAAAATTGCAGCGAACTTAGAAGTGTGTTATGCTTGGCTACGGCGATAATTAAAGTGGGTACAAGTTATATAAGCCCATTACAAAGAGGGTAGTGATCTCAAAAGATGTCAAGTTCACGACGAACAAGCATATAGTTGGGAGAATAATGACCAATCAAAGAAAATTATGGAAGTAGAATAGTTGCATAACAAAAAATGCACGACACACTGAAGTTCCAGAACCAGCAGCACCCTTACATATTGGTATTCAACAGGAAGAAGACAACTAGAGTGTGCTGAGGACAAGGCGGGTCCGTGACCAATACAATTCTACCTAAGTAATTGAAGTGAATGATGATGCAGAAATATTCGGTAATTTGTGTCTCTCTACCGGATATGAACGAGCAACATGCAAAGAGCTCACCATTTAGACAAAGTGGAGAAATAACTATATTCAAGTGGTTATAAAGAGTTGTAGAGTTTGAGGATATATACGAAGGATGATTTGTCAGCAAAGACAACTGGAAAAATACAAACAACTATATTCGAGTTGTTATAAAGAGAAGTATAAGAGGAGACACGGTACAATGAGAAGTGACCATTAAAATTGTATGGGCGACATAAAAAGAATCAAGTTTAAGGAGGAAAATGTTAGAATAAACTTGATTAATGTAGAATAGTTTAGTAGTTTAGAAGTCTCTAGAACGTGTTCGTTCTGATACCATATTAAGCCTCTATTTATTTGAATGATTTAAATTATTATGCACTTGTTCCTACTCAGAAGCAAGGAAGTTGGACCATGGACCAGGATCAGTTAAAAAGTCAGACACTGGCATTTCGGTAACGGTAAGATGTTTTATGATACTTGTGCTTCTTCCTTGTTACAAAGTCACAATCCCTTTGAATTAAAAATAAAAATGAAAACAGTTGTATGAAGAAAACTATGGGAGCAAAGAACGAATCAAGAAGATGTTCAAAAAGGCTGATATTTCGGTATCCGCGTATGATACTGCATGGATGGCTATGGTTCCTCGTTCATCAGTTAGCCCTCATCAGGCTTCCACTCCACAGTTCCCTTCGTGTTTAAACTGGGTGTTGAACAATCAGCTATCAGATGGCTCCTGGGGTCTTTCAACTGATCGTGCTAAAACACTAACTATGGATGCTCTATCATCAACTTTGGCATGTGTTGTTGCCCTCAAGCAGTGGGGGACTGGTGAAACACAAATCAACATGGGTATGTATTATCTATTTCTTCGCTAATAATTATTTCATTTGTTAGTTTGTAAATACTCCATGCTTGTACCACATTGGTTGGAAAGAAAGGATTTGGAGCCTGAAAAAGTAAGAGAGGTACGTACTACTCAAGCACAACATGAATTTCTTCTTCTATGGGCCCAAGTGAGGATAACGTGCTCATCCAGGTTAAATTGGCCTAGTGGGGTCTCGGCCCAAGTAAGGACAACGGGCTAAGTACGGCTAAATTGGCCTAGTTGGGACAACCGCTCGTGTTGGGAGATAAAATCCGGGGAGCGGTCCTAAGCACGCTACATAAGCAATAAACTTAGTGACGTTCCATACTAAAATCAATTTGTGATAGTTTGAGTAGCCCATTAAGATTATATAGTATTCCAACTCTTTTACACTATTGTTGGTGTTTGAATATGTGTTTGTGTGTGAGAGAGGTGGAAAGGGAATTATAGACTTTATTGTTTGTCTACTCAACTTATTGATTTTCCATTCATCACATCATCTATTTATAGGTAAATTAGGAGACTTCTACATACTTCATTTAATGACACTCCCAACTACTTAGTCTTAATGATACCTCCCAACTAACTTATTATTACTAACACTTATCAACTAACTTAGACTTGTCTACATTAAACAACTAGAAACAAGTTTATTTTTAACATCCCCCTTAAACTTGTTACTTTTGTTGTCGTCCGCACGATGTTCATGACTTATTCTTGTATTTTGTTTGGTCTTGTGATTATCTCTGTCATAACCACTCGAGTATTCTTGGTGGACTTTTCCCGAATGTCTTTGTCGACAACACGTACTCCATCTGTGTCTTCGTACTCTACGATCCTTGAATTTTCCATGTGCCCTCGCCTTTTTGTTTCTCCACATGGTCTCTTTGACTTCAGATCCTGCAGAGAGACATAGATTACCATACATTTCTTCGTCATTATTCACATCAACGACTTGCGCGGAGTTGTATACGTCTTGGATCCGCCATGCTTCCTCTGGTTTCATGTCTCCAATCCGCTTGGTCGGAAACCTGTTGAGCAAATACACTGCAGTAGAAACAATGTCTCCCCAAAATTCTTTCGGGACATTTCTCTCCTTGAGCATGCATCGAACCAAATTCAAGATGGTCATGTTCTTTCTCTCGGAGACACCATTTTGTTGAGGCGTTTGGGGCATGGTGAGTTGATGCACGATCCCATTCTCTTTGCAAAAAATTTCAAACTCGCGCGATGTGTACTCACCTCCTCCGTCAGTTCGCAAACACTTCAATTGACGACCGCTTTACTTCTCGACCATACTTTTGAACTCCTTGAACTTCGTCAAAACTTCACTTTTCTGCTTCATCATATAAACCCAAGTCTTGCCACTATAATCATCAGTAAAGGTCAAGAAATACCTATTTCTGCCAATGGACAAGGGCTTGATCGGTCCGCACACATTTGAGTGGACGAAGTCGAGACGACCGGTTTCTCTCTTCGAAGGGTACTTCTTGAACACGTTCCTTTGTTTCTTTCCGATGACACGAGTTTCGCACACGTCGTTGCATAATGGCCGTATTTTTTTGCAAATATGGCAATGGATTTCTGATCTGCTCCATCCACTACGACCTCGTCTGCGACCACGACCGCGACCGCAATTCCTTCCTCGATCTCCTTCTTGGATTGACTCTTCATCATCGTCGTCGACTTCATTGGTGGTTGTTGTTCGACCACCTCTTCCTGTCCGCGTTGTGAATCTTCCTCTTTGGAAGCCGCCACGTGATCCTTCATTCTTCAACGTCAACTTTGCTTGTAAAGCATGCTCCAATGATGTACCTTCTCCTCTCTTCGAAAGACGTTGTTCATGGGCTTGTAGAGAACCCATGAGTTGCTCAACGGACATTTCTTCCAGGTCCTTGGATTCCTCAATTGCTACGGCCGCAAGGTCGAACTTGAGATCTAGGGATCTCAATATCTTCTCTATGACACGAACATCTTCTAAATTTTATCCATTTATCCGCATTTGATGTGCGATTGAAATTACCCGCGTGAAGTAGTCGGAGATGGATTCCGAGCTTTCTTGATGGAGGGACTCGAATTGAGCACGAAGAGCTTGTAGGCGAATTTTCTTTACTTTTTCGACGCCACCGTACGCCTTTTGGAGTATAACCCAGGCTTCGTATGATATATTGGCTGGAGCGACTATCTCGAACGTGCCTTCATCAAGACCTTGATATATTGTGAACAAGGCATTCTTCTCCTTCTTCCGTTGCTCATTCAATTCATCATTTTATTCCTTTGTCATCTCCGCCGTAACTTAGGGTTCTTCGAACTCGGTCTCCACGAGCTCCCACAAAGGGCCTTCATTTGGATACACTATCTATCGTAGTTATTATTCGTCAATCTTGGCACTTGCATGCTTGTCGATGTCATCGCGTTCTTTGAAACTTGGCTCTGATACCACTTGTTGGTGTTTGAATATGTGTTTGTGTGTGAGAGAAGTGGAGAAGGAATGAGAGACTTTGTTGTTTGTCTACTCAACTTATTGATTTTCCATTCATCACGTCATCTATTTATAGGTAAATTAGGAGACTTCTACATACTTCATTTAATGACACTCTCAACTACTTAGTCTTAATGACACCTCCCAACTAACTTATTATTTCTAACACTTATCAATTAACTTAGACTTTCAGACTTGTCTACATTAACATCTAGAAACAAAGTTTATATTTAACAACTATCTAATGTGGTACTATTCACTCACTTGTACCCTTAAAAACACGGGTTTGGGGTGTGACACAGTTTTACTTATGTAAGCATTTTTTTTTTTAAGGGCGTTGCTACAAACTGTGAAATTTCTATAGAAAGTGATATAGGGTCCCACCAAGCACCAATACATTTGTTCATTTACTTTCTCTTTCTTACTTTCTATTGAAATTTCACAAGAAATTTCACATTTTAAAAATTTACTCTTTTTTAAATTTAGCACATTATCCGCATTGCAGGTTTGGAGTTTATTGCTACAAATTCAGCTTTTGTAAATGATCATAAGCAGCGTAAACCGATCGGGTTTGATATTATCTTTCCTAGTATGATTGAGCAAGCAAAGTCCATGAACTTGAATGTTCCTGTTAGACAAGGTGATTTGGATGCTTTGTTCAAGAGGAGAAACTCGGAACTTGCAAGGTACCTTACCTACCAATAATCTATTTAAGTTGCATTGATTTTAGGGTAAAGGATATGTTGCTCATGATTTGATTAAACCCCTGTCTTGTAAATATATAGTTCCGGTGTGGACTGCGCAGAAGGAAGGAGGGCCTACTTATCATATGTATCTGAAGGGGTGGGGATTTACCAAGACTGGGAAATGGCAATGAAGTACCAAAGAAAAAACGGTTCATTGCATAATTCCCCGTCGGCCACTGCAGCTGCATTTTCAAACCTTCACGATCCGAATTGTCTTCAGTATCTAAATCTGTTACTAGTAGACACATTTGGTGATGCAGGTACTGGCTTGCCAGATTATAATTTAGAATGGCAGGAATATATATAGATATATTCTCATTGACAACACAACACTACTGATTTTATAATTTCATCAGTTCCTGCAGTTCATCCTCAAGCTATATACACAAAGCTGTGGATGGTTGACAATCTGCAGAAGTTGGGTATTCATCATCATTTCAAGGAAGAGATTGAAAATGTCTTACAAGAAACTTACAGGTAATGATGATATCATATTTCATGTATATATTAATATGACCAATATAGATATGTTTCAAATACAAAATCAAACATCTTTATTTATTAGGGTAAATAACCTATTTACAGTTTCAGGTATCACCCATATTACCATTTGGTGTCTCATGATTAAAATATTAATATAAACAGTCATAGGTTTCATTTTGGTTGCATTTTGGTGTCTCCGCACGTCTTTTCCTCTCCCTTCAATCATTTACATCAATCCACACACCCACTCATAATGTATCACTCTTTACTTTTCATAAAATCGCCCAATCCCCCCCTCCCCAAACTTGAACATCCAAAAGAAACGGTGACCTGCAGAGTGGTGTGGAGCGATTAACATCGACAACGGAGCATCATTTACTGCCGCAGATGTGGCAAGTTTCTCAGGTGACGGTCCCGGCAAGGTGACGAGAAGGGAGCGTGCATGGGAGCTAGAATTTGACAGTCTGTTTCGTCGGGAATGACTTCTAAATCGCAATATGGGTGAAACCTAAGACTAAATAGGTTCTTAACACTATTTACTATACAACTTTTTGAAACAGGTGTTGGATTCAAGGGGAAGAAGAGATATTCGAGGACACGACAACCTGTGCAATGGCATTTAGAATTCTTCGTTGGCATGGATATGATGTGTCTTCAGGTTTGGTTTTTACCTACAAAGAGCTAGCTAGCTAAAGCTAGCTGATAATGTTTTTTCTTCTTCTGTACAAATATTATAGATGCGTTAACAAGGTTTGGTGACGAGGATCGTTTCCGGAACACCCTAGAAGGATATTTGAGGGGGACAGGTCCAATTTTTGAACTATACAAGGCTTCACAAATAATTATACATCAAGATGAACTCATTTTGGAACATATCAATTCTTGGACTAGAAATCTCCTTACTAGCAATCAGGACGGGATCCTTGACAAGCATTTGAGCAAAGAAGTAAGTTTTTGAATAAATTACGATTATATCGACCTTAATTAACTAACTAACTAACTAGATTGATTTGATTTAATTTAATTTCAGATAGAGCATGCTTTATTGTTCCCTTACTACAAGGAACCGGAGCAGTTGGCAAATATGAGAAACATACACAATTACAGTAATATGCTAGGAAACTCAAGACTCTTAAAAACTGCTGTCAGGTACTTCATTAATTACTACATCAGCAACTAAATATTAATACTAGGAGACTTCAAATCATATATATTGCATCTTTATTCCATTATTATTATTATTATTCGCCATTTCATATCTAATACCAGCAGTAATTATTTTAGCTAAGCGTTCTTTAAGCCTTTTTAATAGGCAACTTAAAATAAAAAAGTGTTGCCTAAACCAAATTATAAGCAACACGCACAGCTTGTGTTGGATAAAATTTAAGTTAAGGCAACGCTTTCCAAAATCGTTGTTTAATTCCTGTATGCACGAAAATCTCACGACGCTTTTGAAAGCGTTGCAGTTTTTGTGCCGCTTAAAATCTTTATTCTTGTTGTGTAATGTTATTATTGTTAATATAGCTCTAGTGCTATTGGGAACAAAGATTTCCTCAGTCTAGCTGTGGAGGAATTCAACAAATGCCAGCTGATACACCAACAGGAGCTCAAGGATCTTGAAAGGTATAAGGTTATTAGGTTTTTTTAGCTTGCATCTACATTACTGTTGGTGGTTTATATGAATAAAACAGACTAATAGTATTTATTCACATGTATAAGATATTATCATTGCTTATATATTGTTGTTGATTTTGATGAGGCAGATGGGTTGCGGAGAATCGGATAGACAAATTGAAGTTTGCTAGACAAAAGCAAGCCTACTGTTACTTCACTGCTGCATCATCAATCCCAACTCCTAAATTATCAGATGCACGAATGTCATGGGCAAAAAACGCGGTATTGGCAACCGTAATTGATGACTTGTTTGATGTTGGAGGCAGTATGGAAGATCTTGAGAAGCTTATTCAATTAATAAGCAAGTAAGTTAATTCCAACAAATTAAATATCACCATATGATTTGTTAATTAGTAGTAAGAATATATAGTAATCTCTGATGAAACTAATTAGCTACGATAAACAGGAACGGAAAAGGTGTAGACATTAGCACTGAATGTTGCTCTGAGGACGTTAAAATCCTTTATTCAGCACTCTATAGTACCATATGTGAGTTAGGGGATAAAGCATTTGCTTGGCAAGGACGCTGCTTGAAGTATCGCATGACCGAAATTGTGAGATACAATACAATACACCAACTGTTACATTGGTTAGATTTATAAATTTGTTGCCTAGCTAGCTATCTAGCTAAATGTTTCTTCTTGTGTTTCAGTGGATAAATTTGTTAAAAGCTGAGGTTAATGAAGCCAAGTGGTCCAGGGAGAAATTGGTGCCAACAATGCCTGAATTCATAGCGAACGGGTTAGTTACATTTGCATTGGGGCCAATAACTGTCATAACCCTCTACTTTATTAGGCCTCAACTATCCGAGGATGAGGTTCAAAGCCCCGAAATGAAGAAACTATATGAGATTGTCAGCACTTATGCACGTCTCATGAATGATATCGTCTCACAGAAGGTCAGTAATGTTCGGGTAGTTAGCGATTCGTAAATCAGTCAAAGTTCAGTTAGCCATGCATTTGGTTATCAACCGTTTGAATTCACTCAATGTAAGTACTAGCCTAGAATACTTGCAATGCAAGGAACTAGTTACTTATATTATAATGCTAAATCCGTGCAGAGAGACAAGGCGGACGGAAATCTTAATTTGGTGATGCTGCAGATGATTCACACCGGTGCTGAAGAGGAGGATGCCATAAAAGTGATAAAAGGTATGATGAGCACCAAGACAAGAGAGATTCTGAGGAGATGTATTTTTGGAGAAAAAGAAGACAAGCTGCAGGGCAGTAATAATAATCATAGTGACATCCCAAGAGAGTGCAGGGACTTGTTCTGGAAACTCAACGTGGTGGCCAACTTCATCTACATAGAAGATGAAAACTTCAGCTCAGATGATATCGTAGATGTTGTAAAAACCATGTTCGAACGACCCATCCGTATAGTGTAGTACTAGTAGATGATGAATTAAACAATGTTCGAACAATCCATCCATATAATGTTAATTATTATATTGTGCCAACTGTCTTCGTCGATAACTCATATTTGGAATCTACAGGTTAAAATTCAATTCTACATCGTCTTCCATTGTTTCTTTCTTTCTCCACTTTGACTCTTTAGTGAATCTTTTGTATGTTTGTTGGTTCACAACTGCCAATTATAGAGATTAATGTTCTGTATTGATTTAAGTTAATTGTGTACATACGGTTTACCTCCATATATGGAGGTGTTACAGATAATGCAAAGAAAGATAATATACAAGATATATACAAATCTTATAGGAAAATAACATTTATTATTATCTATTATCCCTAATACGCCCCCGCAAGAAGGACGTACCATCGAGAAGTTCTATCTTGGAACAAATTTCATGAAAGCGAGTCTGAGGTAGCGGCTTGGTGAGTGCATCAGCGAGTTGGTCATGGGTGGAGATATGATGGACACAAAGCTGACCTTGTTGTACTTGAGCCCGGACAAAATGATAAGAAACCGCAATGTGTTTCATGCATGAGTGAAATACCGGTTTAGCACTAAAGTAAGTGGCACCGATATTGTCACAAAAGAGAGTAGGCGCACCAGAGAGAATAACACCAAGTTCCCGAAGTAAAGATTGGACCCAAACCGATTCGGCGGCGGCATCGGCGAGGGCATGGTACTCGGCTTCTGTGGAGGAGTGGACAACAGACCGTTGGCGATGAGAGCTCCATGAGATCACGTTCTTCCCTAAATAGATCAAATATGCTGTCGTAGATGTCCTATCATCCACATTGGCCGCCCAGTCGGCATCTGAATAAACTTGAAGATGCAAAGGAGAGTGAGCATGGAAGAAGATGCCGTGATGAATCGTGCCCTTGAGATAGCGGAGATGACGTTTGACAGCCGTCCATTGGTGCTCGAAAGGTTGTTGCATGAATTGGGAGAGCTTGTTCACCGAGAAGCAGATGTCAGTACGTGTGAATGACAAGTATTGGAGTGCACCGATCACACTACGGTAAGTCGTCGCATCGGTCGGTGTCGAACCATCATTAATAATAAGTGGTGGTTTGGTGGCCACGGGAGTGGCAACATCTTTAGCTCCGTCCATTCCGGTTCGTGCGAGAAGGTCCCGAATATATACTTGGTTTGGGAGATAAACAGCCCATTAGTTGTTTGAAGAACCTCAACACCAAGAAAGTAATGCAATGGACCGAGATCTTTTAGTGAGAATCAAATCGACAAATCTGCAATGAACTTCGCAATAAAACGATTAGAGCTCCCATTTACAATAATATCATCAACGTAGACTAGGAGAAAAACTCGAACGGTGCCATGATTGTACGTCAATAGGGACGGGTCGGACTTGGAGCCAACAAATCCATAGGATAAAAGATAGGAGCTGAGCTCAATAAACCATGCACGTGGAGCTTGTTTGAGGCCGTAAATTGTTGGATTATGGTGACTAATCCTACAGAAACGAACCCTTGATACGTACATGGTAACTAATTACGCAGCGGAAGAAAGTGCACATACCTTTAACGATTTCTGTAGCCCAAGATCTTCGAGGGGAGTTCTCGATCCACCGACCGATACCCCGTAGAGCTTCTTGTAGAGAAGCCCTACGCGGTTTGATCTTCACAGCAAAGCCTCCTTCGATTCTCGTGGGATGGATCTTACTTGGAGTAAATTGCTCGTCGCAATTTAGGCACCTCTTATGTGTAGGTTCGGCCGAAACACTAAGGGGCCCTGGGGGGGGGGGTTAATCTTAACACTTGGAAAGAGAGAATGAGCACTTAATAAGTCACCCCTAGTCCTCTATATATAGGAATGGAGGTGGGAAAATCCCACCTCCTTACCCCTTATGTTTGGCGCCGACCTAGTGTGGGTGGGAGGCCCAATTTTGGGCCTCCCATGTCACATGGGATTTAGGCCTAGCCCAAATACCCTAATGTGACCTATACCTAATTACTTAGGTTAATGGTCCCTAATTAATGGGCTACCAATTACGGCGGCCCATAACCCCAAATGCTAACAGCTCCCACTCGCCGGAATGGGAGGGTGCCTATTAATATGTTGTCGTCCAACACATCCGCAATTGGTCTTCGATCCAATCCCTGCTCCAAATAGTTCATACGAGGTTTGTCGTGCGACCAGCGGACACGACGGGAATCGTGTTACTCATCTATTAGGAGTATTGTAGCGCCCACGGAACGTTGATTCCTCATGTCTAATCAACCTGTTAAAAATAAAGTGTCGCGTTGTATCCTAGGTCAACTGCAAATTTTCCAATTGCCCAGTTCCAACTTTGGGATACTTCTCCAGGGCATCCGTACAAGTATTCATAACCTTTCAACTAATGTCGGGTTGGTGGCCACCTAGTGAATACAAGAGTCGGGAAATTTCAGGTGTACTTGACCATCCCCATCGCTCATACCCTTAGTCAAACCCAACTGGTTTCCAAGACATGGTTACTAGGCCTTTTTGTTCGGCACTGCACTCACACACCGGGAAGCGAACATTGAGCCTGACTTTAGGTATGAGTTCTGAGTCCGTGAGGATACTTTGGATGCTCCTTCATATAGCATCTGGGATCAGTCACACGCTCTAGGTGAAGAAGCTTCTGCCCGTACGAATCTCGTGGATTCTATCTAGCACAACTGAGCATAACCTCGTGGTTAGACATGGCACGCGTAGTATGAAGCAGGTGTCGATAGCATAACCTGAGTTTAGTCAGGAAGTTTGGGAAATGTCATTTGCTATCGCAGATTCGTCATCTTTCCCAGAATGTAATTTTATTAAGAACGTGGTTCGTAATGGCGATCTGCAGAACTTTGATAATTGTCGTGTTACTCCAAAAACCAAATGATCGTTCCGCTTAACCAGGTTTGCCACCGTGGTTCTTAGCCAGTCTCGACTTAATAGAAAATTCATTCTCCGTCAAGACGACCGAGCCTGTGTGATGAGGCTTGGTTAACATTCGACATTATTATATTGTGGAGGTTGGCCATCCTACGACTAGTTTATAGACCGTAAAATTCCGATGAATATTCAAACATTATGACATCGCAATATCATACACTCAAACTGCAATTTATTTTAATACCCTAAGCAGTCCCAGCATTTTAACATGCTTTTCGAAGACATCCGTGCGTAGTGGTTTAGTCAATGGATCCGCCATCATACTTTCAGTAGACAAGTATTCTAAAGTGATAACATTGTCCTCAACCATATTCTTAGCAAAATTATATTTCATGTCAATGTTTTTCGTCATGTTATGGTACTTGGGGTTCTTAACTGCTGCAATTGAAGCTTGACTGTCAGAGTATACCTTCACAGGTTTACTCCCGTCCTCGACGCCAAGCAATGCAGTTAGGAGTCTTTTAAGCCAGACCGCTTCTTGTGCGTTCTTAGAGAGGGCCACGAATTCGGAATTCCATAGTAGACAGCGCGACACATATTTGCTTCTTGCTCATCCATGAAATGGTGGCATTAGCAAGGAGGAATACTCCTCCTGAAGTGGACTTACGATCATCCAGATCGCCACCATGATCGGCGTCACTATATCCAAACAATTCGAGTTTTCCACCCTCATAGCACAGAGCGTACTCGGCAGTACCTTTCAGGTATCGAATTATCTGTTTCACAGCCTTTAGGTGTTGAGTGCCAGAATCTGATTAGAATCGTGCTACTAGCTAGGCCAACAGCGTAACAGATGTCCGGTCGAGTGCATTGCATGGCATACATTAAGTTGCCACCCATACTTAAGTATTCTGCACTCTCCATCTGTTTACGCTCCACCAGGTTCTTCGGGCCATCACGCTTCGACAGCGCGCACCCGAGTGCAACCGGCATATCCAGGGGCTTGGCATCCTGTAGTTGGAACCTTTTCAACAATTTTTTGATATAGGCTTCCTGAGATAGACAAGGTTTACGAGAAGCCCTATTCCTAGCAATCTTAATGCCTAGGAAGTACGTGGCTTCTCCCATGTCTTTCATCTCAAATACATATGCTAGCCAAGACTTTGATTCATTCATGTAACTTACGTCATTTGCGGCAATCAGTATGTCATCGACATATAATGTCAGGATGACATACTTAGACTTGGAAGTATTCATGTACACGCACGGATCCTCGTGAATATTCACGAATCCGTTTCCAATTATTTCCTCCCTGGAATCTGCGGTACCATTGCTGGGATGATTGTTTAAAACCGTAAATAGATCTATGGGGTTTACAAACTTTACGTTCGATGACAGGGGTAATGAAACCCTCCGGCTGTTCCATATAGATCTCTTCCTCCAGGTAGCCATGGATGAATGCAGTCTTAACATCCATTTGGTGCAGCTCTAGATCGACGCTTTTAACCAAAGCCAATATGGCCTGTATTGTGGTGTTACGCACAGTAGGTGAGTAAGTCTCGTCAAATTCCAATCAGTGGAGTTGGGTATATCCTTTCGCGACAAGTCGAGATTTGTACCGCTCGACAACTCCATCAGCAGTGAATTTCAATTTCAGAACCCACTTGGCACCTATCGCTCTGCGGTTAGGAGGCAAATCATGCATAGAGGCGATTTCATCTTCCATTGCTTTCCTCCATTCTTTCGCTTGAGGTCCTTCCATAGCTTGTTTAACCGTTACCGGTTCATCAACTGAAGTAAGAGTGAATAACTCGCCTCTTTTGATGGGATACTTCTTGGGAGAAGTTCGTTGCCTTAGACTTCGTCTAGGCTCGTTTATCCCATCTTGAGATAGAACTTCACTCCCACTGGGAATAATGCTCGTTATTTATCGGTGCAATACTCCCACTGGGAACAAGGGCGCTACTTGAACTTTCACTAACAACTTTTCTTGGACGACCCCTCCGTCTCGAATTTCCACCTCCGAGATTAATTCCACGATTATTATGACCGGAAATCGGGTTAGTCGTACCAGCCGTACTTGTTACAGTAGGTAGTTGCGGTAAAATTTGGATTTTCATCCATGGGTTCGGTAGCATGATCAGGTTCGACTTGATTCGCATCTGCAGCAATAGTGATCGGTTGTGGTTGGATTGACTCCACCCACTGGATTTACTATGAAAATGTCTCCATCTTCATTTACCATATCGTTCACTTGTGTTGCTGCCTCAATTCACCCACTCGAATTGAGTGGGACTTGATCGTCATCGTCCTCTAGTTCAGTCAAAACTTCGTTCATTGATTTCAAAGAAACTATGGAAAGTCAACTCAATAATGTAATGTCTCATGTTTGACCACGTCACCAATCTCCCTAAGCTATTACACACATGTATGCTTTAGATACACTTTTCAGTAGCTCATTTGGTACTATGTGTGTCTTAGTAACAATAATGTCACTATTTTGGTAAGATTCCACTCATTACCAATATCTTTGGTGTCGTGTAACCGATTGTAAATTAATTAGGTTCACCACGTGACCTGTAAATAATCCAATAACTCACCTTATGTAAGGGATGTTATAGGTTAGAATTTACTGTTCATGTTATTGACCTTATTAATAGAGTGTGTATATCGTTTTAATGTCTTAGTCAATCCCTTGTCGTTCAAATGGGTAGTTGGCAATCAAACACTTGAAAGAATATAATTTGTTATTAGTATTTTGACCCATCTAGGTTAAGTCATGTCCTTTAGTATACACTGATATGGTATATTATGACAGCTTGTTATTTCACGTGTTTTTGCTCCATATATACTTTTATTCAAGAAATTTAAAACTTATAACCACTTGACCAACTGTCATAAAACCTTAAGGTGCTAGGTGAATGCGTGATGCCTAATACGTGAAACTTTATTTAAATAGGGGTTTAAACTCGGTGTTGCGGAGATCAAACCTGCGCGCTCTAATACTATATAAAAATTAAGACTAAACACTTGACCAACTGCCCTAATAAAAACCTTAAGGTGCTACGTAAATACGTGGTTTACTACTCATGCTTCAATATATACAACTAACACTACAATATGAGCACTGGTTCAGCCCAAAATAACTAAATTTTTCCCGATTCTGATAACAAATGAGCATTATAATCACTTTATGATCGATCAAAGTTGCAAGTGTCTATTAGAAAGTCAATGGAAAGCCAATAATATAGATCAGACCAACTAACCTTAATGAACAATAACAATATATAATGAAAAGAATCACCAAATCAAATGGGTAGTTGGCAATCAAACACTTGAAAGAATACTTTGTTATTAGTTTTTTGTCCCCATATATGGTTAAGTGATCATGACCTTTAGTGTACACTGATGCTATATGAAAGCTCGTTGTTTCACGTGTTTTTGCTCCATATATATATAGTTTTATTCAAACTTATTTTAGACAGACTAATCCAATCAGTATATATATATATGCTCAATTTGGTCTGCATTGGCTGCTGCTATTACTGTTATGACGACACTAATCACTCCAACCGGAAGAATTTGTCTTGCTAGTATTTGGAGTATTTGGTGCAGGTCAAGATCGATGACATCTTCATGAAAAATGTGGATTACATTATTGTCACGAAATAGTTCATTCTTGCACATGCAGCATGTCGGGAAAGTGTTGATTGTAAATCAAGTTATTAAATTAGTCAATCAGTCTATCTTTATCTAGTATAAATATTATGCTATTGATTTTTTAGAGATCAAGTTATAACTTATATTAAAAGGTTAATATGTATTTTGGTCCAAAAACACTTTTCACAACTTTTGAATTTCGGTTTAACATTTTTTTTTATAGTACCATATGCAGTTGTCATGCTGCCACCCCCTGCCGAATTCTTCTTTCATTTTTTTTTCCTTTTCTTATAAGATAATAAATACACGCTTTCGTGTTGACGACCTCTGCTCTGATTTAGCACCAACTGACGTTATAGCCACCACACTTATGGTCCCTAGTATCGTCACGTTCACCTCAGTTATTCTCTACCGATGCCGATTGGATCTCTCCGGGTTTCCGTTGATGCCGACTGGACCTTCGGGCTTCCGCCATTGCCGAATGGACATCCGGGCTATCACCGTGCCGACTGGTTATCTCCGAGCTACCGCCGTGCCGACTGGACATCTCTGGACTTTCGTCGTTGCCGACTGGACATTTCTGGGCTTCTGCCGTTACCGACTGGACCTCTCAGGCATCCGCCGATGACGACAAGACAATTTCGGCATTCTTTAATGTTCTTCGTATCAAGATCGGCATTCTTGTCAAAACGTCTGTCTTGCGGGGGCGTATTAGGGAATAAAATATATTAGGAATTAATTCATCTCTTTCATTATTATATTGTTATAGATTTAGTCTTTGTTATAGATATAGTCTTATATATATATATATATATGTAGGTACATGTACTCAACCCTAAACAAGATCCAATAATACAATTCTCATTCTTCTATAAGTTGATCGTCAATTTGACCGTTAAATAGTCACGTGACTTGCACATGCCTAACCTCAAAATTTTTATTTTGGTCAGTTTAATCATTAAATTTACTGTCCTAACTTTTTATTTTTACAGTCCTTAAACACTATCAATCGTACCCTAGGACTAAATTACCTAGCCATGGGTTGGACCATGACTAGGTCAATTTAGCATTAGGGTCCAAAATCGATATGATGACGTGAAAGTGCAGCTTAAAAATTTTAAGATAATAAATTATATACTTCCCTTGTAGAGAACCTATGAGCCGCTCCACGGACATCTCTTCTCAATCTTTGGATTCTTCAATCGCCACAACCACATGGTCGAACTTAGGAACGAGAGAACTCAAAATATTCTCTATGACACCAACATCTTTCTTCCAATGTTTCACCATTTCTTCGCATTTTATGCGCAATTGAAATGACCATAGTGAAGTAGTCGGAGATTGATTCCAAGCTTTCTTGATGGAGGGCCTCAAATTGAACACAAAGAGCATGTAGACGAATTTTCTTTAACTTTCTGATGCCACTGAACGCCTTTTGATGTATTTCTCATGGTTTGTTTGATGTCTTCTATATTGAATGTGGCTTCATCAAGACTTGATATATTGTGAACAAGGTCTTCTTCTCCCGCTTTTGTTGCTTCTTCAATTCATCCATCTATTCTTTTGTCATGTCCATCGCCGCATCGGGTTCCTTAAACTCGGTCTCCATGAGATCCCACATATCAAAGTGATCCCAAAATGCACATTCATTTGGATGCACCAAATATCGTAGTTATCATTCGTCAATCTCGACACTTGCATACTTGTCGATGCCATCGCGATCCTTGAACCATGCTCTGATACCACTTGTTGGTGTATGTGTATATAAGTGTTTGTGAGAGTGGTCGAGAGGTAATAAGAGACTTGTTGTTTGTCTTCTCAACTTGTTGCATTCTCATTCACCTCATCTTTTATTTGTAGAAACATATATGTAGATGCTTCTAGCGACTTGATATTTTAGTGACTTCTTGTTCTATAGTAACTTCATGTTCAATTGGCTTCTTGATTCTAGGATACTTGTACAAACTTAGGCTCTATTAATTATTTAAGACTCCTAAACACTTTTAGAGACTGCTAGACACTTCAACACTGATCAAGTTTAATTTCTAACAGAAAGTAAGCTAGTTGCATGCAGAATATCTAGTACAAATCTCATGATTCAGAACAATAATATAGCGATTCTATTCTGCACATTATCCCTCTGTTTTCTGCATTTTAGTATTCTTCAATACATAAAGAACAACACAGCTGTAGCTGGACTCTTTTTAATTTACCAGCAAATTAAACGTTCCACTTTATTGAAATCAAATGATACTTCTTGGCTGGAAGATGTTTATTGAGCTAAATGCAAATTTAGACTAGCTAGGAGGTTCAAATCTAGAACCCTAGACCATTATTGATAGAGATCCATTCATTCATTCATATTTAATCAGTTCACTCTCTCGAAGAGGACTTTGGAGATGTGGAAGTCGATGGTTGTCGGATCGAAAAACGCAGTATAGTAGAAACTCTTCACTACCGTGAGAAATGTCTGCTTCACTTGTTTATCCATCACATCATCATCAGCCGAGTCGCTCAGCACCAACTGCACAAGCTCTTGCATGCCCGACTCAACTTCTTCACAGCAGAGCTTGTTAATTTCTTGTACCTGGAAAAACAAAAAAGTTTAGGGTTAGGTTTAGGTTTAGATTTAGGTTTAGGTTTAGGGTTAGGGTTTTCCATTTTCTGTTTAGACCTTTCCAGATAAGGAGAAGCTAATTTGCGGTCCCAAATAACGAGAGCTGAGTTGATCAGAGAGCTGGGTGAGACGCTCATAACAATTATTAGTTGGTTCAGACGACGAAACGTAACGGTCACCGGCAATGTTGATGGACTGAACCAACAGCTCTGCCAATCCTGCGTTCTTATCTCCTTTCTCTTCCCATCTCACCAGCCACTTTATCCACTGCACAGTAATATTTTAATTGATAATTAAAAAATCTCGATAAGAGAAATTATATAGTATTGATTGCAGGACTTACAGCATCACGTAGAGGAGAATACATGTCTCGCCCATGAGCGACCAAAATGTCCAATGACAATTGATTTAAGGTGCTTGCCAGAGTTCCAACGAGTCCTCGGCCAACTTTGTTCGGAACACACAACCTGTCTCAAAAAGATGAAAACAATGGCTTTTGAATATGCTGTAACCATCAATAAGATGCATGTCTTAGTGATCAATTTTTCTCTACTTCTACAAACTCTTTTAAATGTATATTTGTCGAGTCCTGGCTCGGTCAGTCGAGTCATGAGTAACTCTTAAATCACTGTTTGAATAAGTGCGGTTGTATTATTATAATTACCTGTCATTTGAGTAATCCCAAACTTTAGCAGTTGTCTTAAACTCACTGACGAAGGCTCTCCTTCGTGGAAGCGAGGTTGTGTCTGTTCCGAAAAATGAAGCAATAGTGTCGACTAAGATTGATGTTTTAACCCACACTATTCTCTCCCTCGATCTTTCTGTTTCATAAATGCTCGATGATGCAACGAAATATGCTTGCAGAAGGGATTTTCCACTGATCCCAAACTCCCCAATATCAATTTGTGAGTACCATCTGCATTCCATTCATCACATTCATATTTCTTGATTAACAAGGGAATATAACCTAATCAATACCCCACTTATAGGGACTGTGTCGTTTTGGTTCTTCTCAAATTTTCCACCAAAAGTGTTGATTATTATATAGCAGATACCAATAACTCGATTCACATAGTTAGGGATGTTGCAATGACCCAAACCGCGGTGCCAACTTGTTTGTCTAGTAATAGGTATTGACAATACAGCTTTGAATAAGTGATGCACCAAATAGTGTTAATATATATGTATATACCTTTGAATATGGTCCCATTCAGAGATGTGCACTGCTTGGCAGTTGTTGTAATCAAGTTTGGCTAGTTCAAGATACTTGTTGTTGTTGACAAAAGGCATCCTATACAGTGTCTTGCCAATCCAAACATCGTCACCACCGCCGTAGTGTTCAATGTAGAATCTAGCTTCAACACGAGGTAAACTTGCATACCAAGGAACATCCAAAGCATACTCCACCTACATTTTACGATCGATTATATATGTATAGGCAGTGGCGGATCCAATATTTGTCCGGGAATGTCCCAAATAATTTTAATTATGATATTTTTACGGCGGATCCACTATTTTATCCAGCACTGGCTAGGGAATTTTTTTTTTTACCTCTCCAGGTAAGTCCTTGGTGATGAGCCATTTATCAAATAGTTGATTAGCATCCCTTTTTTCTTTAAGAAACTTAGTGGAGTATCTTTTGGCTTCCATGAGTACTTCTTCTCCTGGAAACTGCAGTTGAGAAGCTCTCAAGAAGTTGAACATCACGGTGACCGACTCACTCGACTGTCCCTTGAACGTATAGAAATTACTTCCGCTCTTAAACTCCTCGAACACATCTGCAAAATAAAAACCGAAGGTTCTGATTAAAATCAATACCTAATAACTTATACTAGTGTCTATCACGCCTTGATTGAGACTCATTAGTACCTGCAGAGACATGATGTCCGTGTAATCGTAGAAGCCTAAAACCCATTGATGTATCATCAAGATCATTAACCGGCGAATTTCTTGCGCTGAAAGCCCCCTGCTCGGTCCAGTGCCTGATTTTAGCAACAAAAAAGAGACAAACTTTAAGTTTTATTATGGAAATCCCAGTTATAATAACTAGAGGCCAAAATCCCTGTTTTATTATGCTTCTATAATTCTTTACACTATACCTGGAAGTATAATCCATGCATTGTTTGATCTCTTCCTTGAAGTATTGACTAATTCCAAGACGTTGCAGCCGATCAACGACCCATAGTTGTTCAAACATATCGACAGGATATGTATGCGGGACTGTAGAGAATTAAACCGAAATTAGTAAGCGCATGCTGAATTAATAGATAGATCGATATAGGCACGAAGAAAGAATATATACCTCCGCCATTGAATGTGTCGACGACTTTCTTCAAGTAATTGAAGCAATTGGGATCTCTGGTCTGAATGAAAGCGAAAGCAGTGGATGAAAGTGAGAAGAGGAAAGAGCCATCTGAGCTTTGCCATTTCAGGAGGTCTTTCCAGTTCAACTCTTCCTTTTCCATTCCTTCCAGGCTAAATAGTAGTGATGTGGCCTCTTTGTGTATCTTCTCCTTGGGTATCCTAAACATAATTAATGACACATGTTACACTACTAGAAAACCCGCTCAATTGGATCGAATTAGGCACGAGGTCTATCCCCGTGTCAAATTATCACGATATTTGGGTCGAATTAGACACGAGCTTTCATTTAATACGGGTTCTGATACGCATTTCGTCCACGTATCAAATTGAGACGACATTGTACACATGTTTGACACGGGTATGTTGGCACGGTCTTGGTTCGTGTAGAATTCGTAATGGGGTGAATTCTACCTGTTGAGCTTTTGTTGTCTCTTTGCATAGATATCTTTCAAGAGGGGTGAATTCTTGGGCAGTACATGAATGCCCAACTCCTGAGCCATTTTAATGATAGCTGGGAACGCCACTTCGAATCCAATTAGCATGTGCTCACTCTTTTCTTCTTCGATTTTAGGCAGATTCTCTTTTAGGAACACCATACCTGTATGAAAAGAGAAGCCATGCGTGAAAATAGACGAAGCTTTTAACTTGGGTCGGCAGTAAATGCAAGTGACAACACTCCTAGGCGTCATTGTAATATATATTTTTTTGTCTAAAATTAAAACATCATGACCGTTTAAAAAGCGTATATAAATAGTACAAGAAAAAACAACAATGTAACGAAGCGTTGCTGAATTTGAATAATGTTAAAATCTATGTGACACTTGAGTAAGCTTGTTATGAAAATTCACCTAAAATTTTATATTCTTCATGTGTCAATAGTATTCTCCCTTGGGAAAAGTATGTAAAAACTATAATATGTCTAAAAATGATGTTTTTTTTATTAGGCTCATACTCTATATCCATGGTATTAACTACTAACTATTCATTTACCCATGAGTTGTGCACGATTCTATTTCGATAAATACACAATAATGTCGCTAGATCGCACTTTGCAAGCATCATATTGTTGAATAATTTATTATAGTAGTGTATATATAAATTACAAATGTACAATATCATCTATCCACTCGAAAGATCATATTAACCTCGAATATCACATGGAATAAAATATCTGCGAATCAGAATACCATATAAGAAGTTATGACTATTTAATTACGATATTTACTGACCTTTGTCGCACATTTCGGGATGGATGTTCCAAGACTTGAGGGCGACTAAGCATGCGAGTGTACTTATAGAACGGTCTTGAGCAGAGAAGAAGTAAGGGTCACCCCAAGAGCCATCAGTTAGCTGATTCTCCACAATCCAACGTAGGCTCGACGGAAATAAGGGTTTACTTTTACCATCTTCTTCTTCACTGCTTTTTATCAGAGCAACCCAAGCTGTGTCATAAGCTGAGCTGCTTATTTCACCATCCTTTATGCTCTTCAACATGGATTTAATCTCACCCACACGTTCCTTAATATCCTTTTCTATTGATAATATCTACATACATGTATCGTTTATGAATAAAAAATTGGAATAGAAGCAAACCAAATTTAAAAAATTAATAAACTGAGGGATGAGAGTTTTTTTTAAAAAAAATTTTAAAATGATAAAGCGAGTTTTGTTGCCAGGAACGAACGAAGTTCGAATCCCGCTGAATATTCCGTTTTATAGGACTTTAACTTTAACGTTGTTGGTGTATATGTATAAGTGTGTACTTGTTGTGGAAATATATGACTCTTCTACATGTATGGTTATGCACAGAAAATTAGAGTAAAAGAAATTAAATCACTGGAAATACAGCATGGATGAGAGCTTTAACCTTAATGCTTTAGAGCTCGAAATTACTTGTTTCTCCATTTTCTGGGTTTGAATATGAAACTTCTGATTAAGGGACGAAGCTTTGAATCGTTAAGTATTTATTTTACCAACCTCATTTGGAACCGCTTCATCTTCGAGGACTATATACTCTTTTTGTCCTTGGGGAATCACATTACATGTTTTTAATATCGGAGCAGACAATATCGGAGCGATGCGATCGGGACAGACAATACCGGAGCGATGATGTTGTTTGTTTGCTTCCCTCCATAGCGTTACACCTGCATTTATGTTTTAATTTTCAACAGTTGATCGATTATATTTGGTACAGTGGTGCATGAGAAGCGCAGAGAGGAGAGTACCGAAAAATTGGAGCTTCTGCTTTGTTGAAGGAGGAGAGGTTGGGAGGAACAAGAGAGAAGACATACTTGGTTTATTGTCGTGTGTGTGTTTGTTTCCTTTTTAAGTTGGCGGAACGAAACATCCAGACATCCTCTATATATATACTGAAGTTTTTGTTTTTTTTAATTTATTTTAAGAGCTTGCTCAGAGTTTTTAACTTTTTTTTGTTTACATTTTGCAAACTCATACTTCTGAACTCCAGATAAATTTACGGGTTGACCCGTAAATGAACCATTGAGGGCGGGCCGGGTACGGGTTTATATTTAGGACCCGTATCCGGCCGTGCCCGTTGAAATCAGGTATTTCGATTTTTTTTAATCTCTTCTGTTGTATTTTTCAATTTTGTTGCAGCTCTTGAGCTCCGATAAGTTATGGATGTATGCACCGATTGCATACAACAGAATGGACCTCAATCTAGAAACCTCTAAAAGCCGATAAAAAAGAAAAGTATAGTTTCCACAAGTCTCTATTTAAAAAATGGACATGATGAAATCCACTTTCCCTTAGAAGGGGAAGTTACAATTTTTCCAAAACAAATAGTTGCAGGGCTCTGCTTTCCTATTTGCCCCAACCTTGCCGACCTCCAGGGACGAATTTGTATTGTGTTGTACGGGGTTACAGGACACCGCTTAATTCGACCGAGATAGAGTAAAAAATTAGCAATTACTGATAAGGACCCCATATAAAAATTACAAAGGACCCCATATAAAAAATATTGAGAAAATAATAAACATATAAAACCCAGTAGTCTAGTTGGTTTTGTGTGTGTATATTATTTACAACATCCATGGTTCAAGTCTCACCATCCACACTTTTATATTGTTATATTTTCAGTTTTAATGTTTTTTCTACCTACCATCCACAATACCTTTGTTGTTATATATATAATCTAGTTATCCTCCATCTTATACCATATTTTTATATTTAATATTTTTTCTACTGTATTTAATAATTTTTTTATGTCATTATACTATCTTAATCAAAGTGAATATATATAATCTAGTCTCATCAATCTTATGCAATTTTCGATTTTAAACTATATTAAAAAAAATATTATTAATTTACTGTTTAATATTTTTTAAACATAATTAGTATTTTTTTCTTAATGTCATTATAATATGTTTTAATTTAAATTTTTCAAACATTTCTTAATTGTCTTTTTTTTTTCTCTTCAAACTCTTATTTTTCTTTTAAATCTTCTTCTTTCTCTTCACATGTTATTGTTAAATCTTTTATTATTTTCACAACTTTATAAGTTTTTTTACAGCAAATATATCATTATATATTTCATTCTAATTGATTGTTTCTTTATTTGGTTGGCAAAAAACAATTGTAATTTTTGTTATGTTCTAATATTTGAATTTTTATTCAGTGTACTTAAAAATTGCGTTAGGGAAAAAAATTGTTAGTTCGACCCGATATTAAATTTGACATGAACGATTATTTAACTTTAGAAAAATTATTGTGCACCCACTAACCCCTGGGTCCTGGATTCGTCCCTGCCGACCTCTGTGAGTTTTATGGTGTCCACTCCTGCCAATTTTTCGTAAATGATCTTCGTTATTGGTTTGCCTTTCGTTGTCTGTGTGATGTCAATGGATGGTCTTCTGGTGGTGTAAAGGGGACATGATAACCCGACGATGTTGTTGTCCCCATTTAAGCTTGTGCCACGAAGGCAGTGAAAGCTGCCAATACCTCTTGTGGAATGGTTGTCGGAACCCCCTGGTGTTCGGATCTCCTCTACTATGGCTTGGGCGGTAGAAGTACTTTTGGATTTGTTGTTCAATGGTGCATGGATATTTTTATCGGAATTCCCATAGACGCCGACAAATGTTTAATCACAAATTCTTGTCTTGTTCAGAGTCGCCTCATGTGGTCCCGCCTAGGTCGTCTACATGAATCTATGAACTCCTTTGGGCTTGATTCCTTATTTGGTCGAAACCTGCAAGAGTTAAAGTGTGGGGTTTGCCCCCCGATTCCACTCCGAAGTTAAATTAGTATAGTGGATTGTAATGAGAATCTTAATGAAATGAATTTAAATGTTTTTACGATTTATAGAGTTTGTAAACCGACTATATGGTTGTGCTACCCTCATGTGAAGGTTTTTCTTTGTGGCGATTTGAGTAGGTGACAAGCTGGTCGCCACATCATCTTCCTTAAGAGGAAGGGTTTCTTCTGCAGTCGATAGCAAGCTGGTCACCTCATCTTCTTTAAGAGAAAGTGTTTTTTCTAGAGTCAGTAGCAAGCTGGTCGCTACCTCATCTTACTTAAAGGGGAAGGTTTCTTCTGAAGGAAGTAGCAAGCTGGTCGCCAGCTCCTCTTCCTTAAGAGAAATGGTTTCTTCTAGCGCCGCCTTTTTTACCTTCTTCCAAGCATCTTTGATTACTATTATCTATGGTTTCCGAGTTTATTTTATAATGTCATCGATTTTGTAATCTGCTTATACTGGTTCTTGATGGATCACGCTCGTCGAGGTTCCGATCTTGGCGGTCTTTCGTCGATTTGAGATCGCTTTTCTTGCTCGTATTCCGCTCTTTCCGTTCCTTACCTCGCTTACTTGCACAAGGGGTAAGCCAGGGGGTGTCTGGCGAACCCTCTCCGATGCTAAAATGAGAGTTCGATTTTAGAGAGATAAAGTTCTAGAGAGAGATCAGAGCATTCAAGTGAAATCAAGTTGTATATGAAGGATATAAGGCCCTATTTATAGGGATTGTTACCTTGGCATCGGAGGGGCCCACATTTACGGGTGGGACCGCGTAATATTCATATGGGATGTGTCGTGCGCATAACTCGGGTGTCGATCACCTGGGCGTCGGGGGCCAGACGCGTCGGCCTCGTTGTGACCGGACTAGTCTATTTTTTGACACCGAACTAGTCTGGACTGATGTTCTCGGGAGGACTAGCACGTTATTCTTCGGTCTTGGCCACTTACCATTTTCGGGATCAACGTGCGACCAAGACTTGCTTTATTGAGGTCAAATTGGATGTATATCCATCATTTGCCCACGAGTCAGGCATTGGATTTACCTTTACTTGACTTTATTTATTAGAAGGATGCATGTCCAATTGTACCTCGGCTATATTTTACCTCTTTAATGAGTCTGTCATTGCCAGTGCGCGTTGCCCGACAGACACTTCTTCCGTGCTAGGAGGGTGTTCGACCTATGTCATTGTTGTAATCATATATGCAAAAATATAAACAAGTATGGGGTGAGTCATAAGTGTGTAAGCATATGGTTGGATGTAAGCATTAATGCAAATCATACTTGCTTGTAATTAATCCTTAGTAACATTGCAAGTGAATACGAGCCTGTCAACATGGGTACGTGCGTATGTACGTAATAGAGCATATATGAATGAATGTTTGCATGTCATCATGCGTGCATGTATGTGTATGCCAAAATTGTGTCATATCGTGCGAGTGAGTGTACACATGTAATGATCATGGAAAAATTCTTAATGTTGGTTAACGCTAGCGTTGACTCATATGGATGCATTAATGTAAAGCAATGAAAAAAATATAAGTGTTTGCAACACTAGCATTGATGTACATGGATGCATACATGTAAATCAATGAAAAATTACTAAGTGTTGGACAGCACTAGTAGTGATGCATATGAATGCATTCATGGCAATGATGAAAAAATTTCTAGGTATTTAACAACACTAGCATTGATGCATATGGATGCATAGATGTCAATCAATGAAAAAATTTCTAAGTGTTGGAAAACACTAGCATTGATGCATATGGATGCATACACGTAAATCAATGATAAAATTTCTAAGTGTCGGAGAACACTTGTATTGATGCATACATGACAATCATGGAAAAAAAATTAATTGTTGGAGAACACTTGTATTGATGCATATGGATGCATTCATGGCAATCATGGAAAATTTTCTAAGTGTTGGGCAAACACTTAGTATTGATGCATATAAATGCATACATGTCAATCATGAAAAAATTTCTAAGTGTGGGCAAACACTTAGTATTGATGCATATGAATGCATACACGTCAATGCTTACAACATTCATATTTTGGACGTGAGGTGTTGGCCCTTGGGTCGGTTGCGCGTCGTGTTGCGCATGTATCATGTGCGTAGGGTGTTTGCCCTTGTGCTCGGATGATTTGATTTCATTGTCAACTCGGTATTTGAAGGTCCAATCTTTTACCTTCTCTAGTTTCCCATCTTTAATCATAGTCGAGAAAAATAATTGCAATAAATGGTTATATCAAAAATACTTGAATCATTGCATGTAATCGGAAAGGGGATACCTTTACTCCGATTTTGAAAAAAAAAAAATTGTTTTTCGAAAACTTTGTGTTTCCCGAGTAGGAATGTCGCTATTTCCGTTTGGGTTGTTTTTCATATCGTTCATTTTTGTGGATAACCTGCAATCATAAAAAATTCATGTAAAAAATTTACACCCGAAGTAGGCTTGTTTATACCTTAGACGTGAGGTGTTGGCTCTCACGTCGATGGCGTCGTACGTTATGCTTGCGTTGCCATTGTATGTTCATATATTGGACGTAGGGGGTTACCCTTCACGTCCATCATGTATCCGTATTCCGGACATAAGGAGTCACCCTACGCGTTTGTCATGTGTCATATGTAAGTGTATCAGACGTAGGGAGTCACCCTGCGCGTCTGTCATATATCATGTCATAAGTGTTATATTGCCCCCGAAGTAGGCGTATCGATCATCATATGCTTAGGTAGTTAGCCTTTGCATTGTCATTTTCACCGTCGTTCGTACAATGTTGTGTTGCCCCCGAAGTAGGCGTCGGTGTCATCTTGGACAAAGGGTGTTGAACCTTGCGTCCTTCGTGCTTTATAGCGCTCATATATCATGCTGCCCACGTAGTAGGCATAGTAATCATTATTGACATAGGGTGTCGACCCTTGTGTCTGTCGTGCTTCATAGCGCGCGTTCATCATGTTGCCCCCGTAGTAGGCGTAGAAGTCGTTACGGACATGGGGTGTCGACCCTTGTGTCTGTCGTTCTTCATGGCGCGCTTTCATCATGTTTCCCCCGTAGTAGGCGTAGTAGTCGTCCATTAATGATACGACGTTGATCCCTTATGATTTTCACTAAGTCTTCCATTCATATTGTAGGCTATTCGCGCTACTTGTTCGTCGAGATCGTAGCTCTTGGAGTGAGTGCGACTCTCATTGCATTGTTAGGATCGTGCTTGTTATGATGCGTAAGTCTTCCGCCCTTAAATATTATGTTACTATGTTTCCCAACTATTGCTGGACATTGGATACCAACGACGATTGGGAAACCTCTGTTGAATCCGAGTCGCTTTCTGGGTTGTTACCCGTGTCTGACTCTGAGTTTAGACATTTTATGGTGACGGGGTTGGAGACGTCATCCGAGCATGAATCATAAATGGAGGCTTCGTTGGATTCGAAGTCAGTCATAGAATCAACGAATGGCTCGGATGTTCGAGCAGAGGAGTCGGGGTCGACGGGTGAGGTCGAGCATCGAGGTCGGAAGTATATTAGGAATCTTCTTCGCATGAAAGAGTATAACTCTTATGTTGCTTTAGCGGACTTGAGTGATGTAGACGAGGCTGCATACCCCTTCGATTATTATCCAAGGCGTAACTTAGGGAGTAACACTGTACCTCCGTCTGGGATGCCAGCTTTATATATTGTTCAAGTGCATAGTGGCTTGTATTTCCCTTATTGCCCAGATCTTATAGAGATGTGCCGTTATTATGGAATATCTCCCATTGACCTTGCTCCCAACGCCATTCGGGTTTGGGTTGGTTTTTAAGTGGTGTATCATTATCAGGGCTGGAACTACTCATTTTATCTATTCCGATGTATCTATCGGATTCAGTTTCATAAGCCAACCGGGGTGTTCGGTATAGTTGTCCGCTATCCCGCACTATCTGGTCCAGGCACTGAGGAAGGAAGTGAGGCTGCTTGGAATTTGAACTTCCGGTTTGTTCTTCCTATTGACCGTTCGAGCAGTCTGTGGAATAACCATTACTTCTTGATCAAGGATTACAAAGTCTCTTGGTCGATCAGTCAGTTTGGTATCAAGGATGGGATTCCGACCTTTTCAGAGTTGTCTTCGTCTGACAGAGCAACCATTGAGGTTATATAAGTTGCGCACGTGGCTTGGAGCTATCAGTCTGTTCAGGCATATTCGGAGTCAGATCTATGCCGAACGGGTGTTTTACTAGATCCTCCCTTGGTATGCTACTACTTTTCTTGTTCTTCATATCTTCTTGTTGCTCTCATTGTAGGTTTTTTTGTTGACAGAACCCCGCGATCACAGGTAGGTGATTTCACACAAGGTGACATCGCAGTTACTGGAAAGAAGGCTTCGCCCCATGTTGCACCCAAAGGGAAAAATATTTCTAAGTCCTCCGAGGTGACTAGAGCTTCAGGTATGTATGCATGTGTAACCGCTATCATTGTTATACACTTTGTTTCATAGTTGTTCTCATATTTTCTTCCTTGCTTTTTTCAGGGAAAACTGTTGATACGACAAGGTTGTGGCTGCAATGAGGCCGAAGAAGTCTAACCCTGAGAATGGAGGTTCGAAAGATCCCTCTAGCCGGAAGAGCAAGGCAATTCAGCTTGATGACCCTCTGTCGGATCCTTCTTGTGATAAAGAAAAGGATGCCGTTGCTCCCGTCCCCGTCATAGACAAGGGCAAGGTTGTTGCCTTAGTCTAGGAGATTGTATCATATGCTGAGGACTTCTCAGATATTTATGCTCCTGGCTCGAGTTGAACCTCGAAGATATGAATCATTAATCTTACTTTGTCATTCTTCATGCTATGCATTATTCGTGTATTAATATGTAGGGCGCATACGGCTCCCTGTGCTGTCTCGGGAGGACTTGGTCCGCCCTCTCGTAGGTGACGCCGTAGGCTCCACTTGGTGCCCTTTGCGTGTATTGATATGTAGGGCACATACGGCTCCATGTGCTGTCCCGGGAGGACTTGGTCCGCCCTCTCGGAGGTGACTTCGTAGGCTCCGCTTGGGTTCCCTTTGCTTCGAATGGTAGTTACCATTTTTATCGATGGTCTACCTTGGTGACCCCAGAGGTCGGTGTACGCATGTTGAATGCACTCGTACTCCCTGCTGACCGCAGAGCTGTGCCTGATACTTGTTTGGCTAAGCATCGCTTCACTCACGAGGCGTTATATCGATTTGTCCCCCGTAAGTTTATCTTCTTTTCATATTCTATTTGTTCTATCTTCGTTACTTAACGTATGCTTATTGTATTCAGGTGGTTGCCAACATGGTTAACATGTCTTCCTTCGTAGTCGAGCTGACCGAGAAGGTTGACCTCCAACACTTTGAGTTGGAGAAGTCGAAAAAGACAGTGCGCGTTCTGAAGGAGAAGGTTGCTACCTTTGACTCCTTTAAGTTAGTCTTTCAAGGTCGCATTGCCCCCCTCAAAGCCTAAGTCACTCGACTTAACAAGGAGAAGGAAGACGAGGACATAGCGGCGCGAGACCACTTGGCTAAGTGCCTCTTGAAGAACTCCGACGATGCGGCTCTTCGTGGCGTGACTCAGTATAAGGTGTTAGCATATGGTGATTAGGCGCCGTAATCGGTAGCCCATTAAAATTTATACAGTACCTAAGAAATTGGGTAAATGTCACATTAGGGAAATTAGGCTTGACCCAAATCCCAATTGACATGAGAGGCCCAAAATATTGGGCCTCCCTTATACATGGCCGGCCGAACTTTAGTGGTAGGGGCAAAGTGGACTTTTGTCCACTTTGCTCCTCCTATAAATAAAGGGTGTTAGGGTTTTATTTGGGGTAATTCACAATTCTTCCTAAGTGGTGATTTGAGAGAAAACTCTCCCCCTTAGAACTAATAGTTTCGGCAAAACCACCTCACCACCAAGGGTGTGCCAATTTGCTTAGAGCAAAACACTCCGGAGATCCGTCCCTGCCAAGAATTGATCAGAGAATTTGCTGTGGAGCTAATACCGCGTAGGACTTCCTTAACAAGAACTTCTACGGGTTCCGTCTGGTGGGTCGTGAACTCCCTCAGCAGGATCCTTGGGGACTACAGAAAGGGTTTAAGGTATGTGCATATCTTCCGCTGCGTAATTTTGATTACAAGCATGTACCTTGTTTATGTTTCCGTAGTAATCTACCCCGTAATCCAACATAAGGAGTCTCCTGAGTTCAAGGAGGATGCCAAGGCAAAGTGAAGTGACATAATATCTGACTATGGCGAGGAGTTTGCTGTAAAGATTTAATCTATCGACCTATTCTTTAATCTTAGCCAGCTTGGAGATTTTGCTGGCTTCGCTTCCGCACATGTGAGTGCGTTTCTTGGTGAGGATTCTACCTCCCAAAGCGAACAGAAGTTTGCTTCTTCTTCGACTTCCTCATGTAATGTTGCGGATACAATCTGTTGGGTCATGACGGCGGTGGCGAACACGCCACTTCCGATTGATGAGCAGACTCATCTATCATGTTTGTAGATAGTCGTTTCTCTTTTCATTATGCTATTATGTTTCGTTGTTTAGAAACAGTTATTTTGGGACTTGAGCATATATGTCGTCCTCTTATATTTTGCATTAAACCAGTCCAAAACATATATAGACATTATGGATACATAAACATGAGTAGTATTTCATACCCTTGTTGTCATACTTGCCCTTTCGCTTTAGGCTATGCTTGTTTGGTTGTGTGTGTTTGCACAACTTGTTATATCCTCTTTTGCTCGAGGTCATTTTCATACTCGCCATGTCGGTTGTACACTGGTTGTAGCTTGAAGTGCGTGTTCCTACGACTTTGTCATACCCTCTTTTATTCGAGGTCGTTGTCATTCTTGTCATGTCGGTTGTGCGCCGGTCGTAGCTAGTGCGTGTTCCTACAACGTTGTCATACCCTCTTTTATTTGAGGTCGTTGTCATTCTTGTCATACCGGTTGTATGTCGGTCATAGCTTGATAGTGTGTGTTTCCACGACTTTGCCATACCCTCTTTTATTCGAGGTCATTGTCATTCTTGCCATGCCGGTTGTACGCCGGTCGTAGCTTGATAGTGCGTGTTCCCACGACTTTGTCATACCCTCTTTTATTCGAGGTCATTTTCATACTCGCCATGCCGGTTGCACGCCGGTCATGAAGTTCATTTCATTCATCGTCAGTGGTACTTGAGCGTTAGGCTCGTGTGTGCCCCTCTTGGTAGTTACCAAGTCAAGGCGTCATTCAAGAGTGTTCATCGTGAATATTGACATTCATTCGATGTTCGATGCCTCAACATAGCGTTATTGGCAAGACGCTACTTGCGCTGTGTTGACACGTTTTGTAACCGCGTATCCGATGCCTCGAGATAGCGTTTTTTGCAAGACGCTACTTGCTAGTTCAGCGTGTTTTAACCACTTACCCGATGCCTCGAGGTAGTGTTATGGCAAGACGTGACTTGCGTAATTTGGTACGTTTTAAGCCGCTTACTCAATGCCTTGAGATAGCGTTTTGGCAAGACGCGACTTGCGATGTGCACTTTACCGCCCACTTGATTATTCAAGATAGCGTTGAGGCAAGACGTTACTTGCCAAATTTGGTACGTTTTAAGCTGCTTACTCGATGCGTCGAGATAGCATTTTGGCAAGACGCGACTTGCAAAAGTTAGTGCGTTTTCCGCCGCTTGGTATTCAAAGCTTGGCGTTATGGCAAGACGTTACTTGCTTGGTTTGGTACGTTTTAAGCCGCTTACTCAATGCCTTGAGATAGCGTTTTAGCAATGTGCTACTTGCGAGTGCATTTTTCCGCCGCTTGGTTTTTCCAAGATATGGCGTTGGTACAAGACGTTACTTGCAATTTTTATGCATTTTTTCATTGTATGACCATTACTTGGTTTTTCCGAAGTAAGCTCGCGATATGATAGACTCTGCCGTTGTGCATTAACCGTTACTTGATAATTCAAATTATGACATTGGAGATTGTTTTATAGCTCAGAACCTGGTGCATCATTCGCATTATATATGTTTGCCTCATTTTATGCTAGACACCTAACTAATGACGGAATTACCAGATTATACGCATGTGACAGGAATTAGTAAAATATTCAAAAGAAAACTTCATATAATAATTTATTTATTTGAGTGTCAAATTTTAGTTACCAATTCGATTAGATAATTCACCATGTAGGACGAGTTTGTCTTTACAAGGAAAGAATGTTGTCAAATTATCCACGAAAATGAGCGCCTAAAATGTATTTGTTTCCTTCTCCTCTCTATTATTATTATATGCTCACTCTGTTTTCTCTTTCGGATTTGGTAATGATTTCTTTTTCTTTATCCATTGTTAGGTGGAAAGTCATATCCCGTTGAAAAGCGTATCAAATTAAATTATTGATTATAAAGATTCTGATATACATCTTAATTAATTGCCAATCCATTCCAATTAATTATGTATCGGCTAATACTATGATTCATACGTCTGCAAATGTGCAGCATCTCAAACATAATTAATTCACCGCAAGAAATCATGTCAACAGCAGCAAATAAAATATTATGTTACTATTAGTTGATGCTAAATGATAGTTTAAATAGCATGTTTGACCGAACATGACTTTTGGTACAATAAGTATTTTTTCATATACTTTTGGTACTAAATATTTAAACTTTGATGGCTTTTGGTCCATATGTTAGTTGGTCGTTAGTTTTGGCTATTAAAAGGCACGTGCATGCAAGTTACGTGACCCACCCTAAACTTTTAAATTTGTTTAATTTAGTCCATCTAATACATTCATAATTTTTTTTGTTCAATTTAGTTCTAAAACTTCAAAACCGAACCCCTTGACCACAATTGGACTAGCCCAGGGCTAGAACAATTGGAGAGCTTGTCATGTGCATGTCTTCCTTATAGCTGTACAACATGCAATTGTTAATGCAAGAATCAATCTTCTTATAGCCAAGGCCGAGCTTACCCATTTTCTTCATGAATTCGTAAGAGTTCTTGTGCAGCTTATGATTATCTGATGGCGATTCTCAAAGGTCTTCAACATATTGTCGAAAGTGCACTAAGGTGACCTTCGAATTTCTGGTTTAGGAGTTTAGACATAGCAGAGAGCAATGTATGATTTTGACAACCATCATACAACGACGTCTCAGCATCTCTTAACAAAGAATAGAAACTTTCTTCATTAAAAGTGGACATATCATTCGTGTTTTCAGTCGTTATGGTGACGTCATAGGGATGATCTAAATTGGTTCCAAACGCATCAATCACCATCTATTTGTACGGTTATTACAGCATGTACTTCCATGGGTGTGAGCAGTCTTGCCGTTTATACCCCATTTGTCTCCCTATGTTGGTGCCAAACATTATTGCCTTTCGTAAAACTATTAGTTTAAATATGAAACTTCATCGTTTCTATATCTTCGTAGTATTTATGGATGCATTTCAAGCATGGACACTTAATTTGGGTTACTCGTCCATCATCACTCGCGTTGGCAACTGTGAATTAAATAAACGTTTTAACATTATCCACGAACTCGTCCAACAATTTACCATGCGATCACATCGACGCCACATCCATGTACGATCACCTTCCATATGTATGTGTAAGGTTTATGCATGCCCTGCTGAAAATTGAGTAAAATCTTTTAGACTTTATAACAACTGCCTAATAATATGAAACCATCTTCTTTACATATAAGATACGAGATGCAACAATAAAAATTCTATTAAAATCATGTAAAACAACTCACATAAATAAACCATACATCATAAGCAACATAAGCAACATCTATGTAACTAATTCAAATATCATTAAAGAAAAGTAGTAATTATCTCTATGACATAAACACAAACATGTTGTGTGTCGGGTTATTCTTCTAGCCAATTAAGTCTACATCATTGTTACCCTAATTAACCCTGCCCAACAATCGTATTGAACGTCATATTAACAATTTGATGTTTAAAATTACAGTGTGTGTCAAATGATGGGGATTGACCACACCCCAGTAATAATTTCAGCCTAATGCAATTTGTAACACTCTTTTAAATCAATTAAGAAAGGGTTAAAGGTACTTTTCACACCACATATTTGACCGAATGTGGCTTTTAGTACTGTATATTTAGTTTTGTATACTTTTGGTACCAAACGTTTGAAAAAATGTGGCTTTTGGTACATCTGTTAGTTGGCCGTTAGTTTTGGTCGTTAAATGACATGTGCAAGTCACGTGAAGGACCCTAAACTTTTTGTTTTTGTTTAGATTAGTCCCTCAAATATATTCCTAAATTTTATTTTGTTTAATTTAGTCATAAAACTTCAAAATTGAACCCAATTGAACCAATCAAACCCAATTGACCTAGACCCAATTTGGTCCAATTGACTCAATTGGGGCTAGGTCAATTGGGATGTCGATTTTGAGGTTTTAGGAATAAATTAAACAAAATAAAAGTTAGGAATATATTTGAGGGACTAAATTGAACAAAATCAAAAGTTTAGGTCGGTCACGCGACTTGCACATGTCATTTAACGGCCAAAACTAACGGCCAACTAACGGATGTACCAAAAGCCATATTTTTTCAAACGTTTGGTACCAAAAGTATACAAAACCAAACATCCAGTACTAAAAGTCACATTCGGTCAAACATGTGGTATGAAAAGTACCTTTAACCCATTAGGAAATAGTGTAAACAATGACTAAAAACCGGCGTTGTTGTAGACATCTTGTTAGAGCCAATTAGCAAGAAAATACACAATTTGTTTTACATTGAAAATACTCCATAAATGATTTAGGGTTTATTAGGATATCTATCTTGAAACCTGTATAACCATTTAAGCAATTTCAACAGTTTAATTACTCAGGATCTTGAAATACATAATAATCCAACTAATTAATTAAAAAGTGATAGCAATGTCATGAATGAATTTTAAAACTAATTAGAGGAAAATAGAAACACACCTCTGAATTGATCTTGACTTAGATTCAGGTCTATTTTGTGGTAGAGTTGTTGTTATTAAGGATTAAACAAGCATAACTCCTTCTATTATCTATTTATCTCGAAAGTAATTAAGGAGGCATTAAGAAAATATGGAAGGGGCTCTCTGAAATTGTGTTACAAACTTGCAGCGAAACCTTTTGTCGTTCTGAACTGTGTTGCAGACTTCATAGGGGCTCTTTAAAGCATCAACTCTGTTTAATTTTTGCAGATGGCTTTAGTAGCGACACATTTAGTGGCGGCTAAATGTCGCTGCAGAAATAATCTTTCAGCATCAATTATAGAGTCTCTACTAAAAATTACTTTTAGGGCATGTTTGATTGCACGTATTAGCTAAGCGGCGATTACGATATTGTAGTCGGTGCTTAATTATTACTATGTTTGCACGAACCATGTATTAGGATATCCTAATACAATGTTTGGTTTAATTTTGTATTAGTATATCCTAATACAATGACTAAAAGACCTAAATGCCCCTATATGCGTTTGAAGACAAGATTATATTTTTACATATGAATAATTTTTAAAAAAAAAAAATAGAAAAAGTTACTTTAATTTATGTAAAAGTACCACGAACTCGTTATATTCGGTCGGGCATGAAACGGTTATGGCCCGACCCGACTGACATAACCCAACCCGACATCACCCGACCCGACTGACATAAACCGACCCAACTGACATGACCCGACCCGACTGTCATGACCTGACCCGACATAACCCGACCTTACATAACCCGACCCGACTGACATGACCCGAACCGAAGATGACCTTCCCCGAACATGACCTGAACGGGATGTGTCCTAGCCCGAAGTTGGCGTAGTTATTATATATTAAGTAAGATTAGGGTCATTTTGGTCATTAGACACTAGGTGTTAGCTAATACATTCTTTTTTTGGAGTCTTAGCTAATACATATGATTTACTATAGAAATGAGTATTAGTAATACTTATGTATTAGCTAATACCAATACCAAAGCAAAACAAATAAAGTATTAGCTAAGACATGTATTAGTATATCCTAATACATGCAATCAAACATGCCCTTAGTGTCAACAACAAAGCAGCCACTGAAAAAATAATTTAGTGTAGATTAAAATTCGTTGCTGAACAAACTTTTAATATCAAAAGCTGCTTCGCTACTGTAAAGTGAATTTATTGGCACCAACAAATGCCGCCACTATGCAAAAAACTTCAGTGTTAATAGATGTCGCCGCAAAAGGTTTCTATTTGCAGTTGTGTTGCTAGCTGTTGCAAAAAGCTAGAATTTCCAGCGAGTAATTAAAGCTGCTACAAAAACTTTTATTTAGCGTCAAGTAATAGCGACGGAAAACTTTGTTTGTTGTTGTTGACTTTTTTTCTTGTAGAGCTCGGAATCATGTGATATAATTAAGTATTATGGAAATTCAATTAAGTGTACAATTACCATTAAATGAGAAACAAATTGTTTGTAACATAACTGGTTAACTTATGACTTTTATGCACTAAATCATAGGTCTGAATCTCCGTGATGACTCTGCCATAGTAATATAGATACTTATCATGAAAATGAAATCTAACCTGCACCACAATATATATGCAGCCCTTCTAATAGACGAACTCATTTTCACATACCGATCATAGGAATATATAAACACACCTCTGAATAGATCTTAACTTGATTCAGGTTGATTTTCTGCTAGAGTTGTTGTTCTTGAGGATTAAACAAGCATAACTCCTTCTTATCTGTTTATCTAGAAAGAAATTAAGGAGGCAATAAGGGGCTCTCTGAAATTGTGTTACAAACTTGCAGCGGAAACTTTTGTCGTACTGAAACTGTGTTGCAGACTTCACATGGGATCTTTAATGCGTCAATTCAGTTTAATTTCGTAGATGGCTTTAGTAACGACACATTTAGTGGCGGCTAAATTTCGCTGCTAAAATAATCTTTCAGCGTCAATTATAGAGTCGCTACTAAAAATGACTTTTAGAGGACAATAAAGCCGCCGCTGAAAAATAATTTAGTGTAGATTAAAAGTCATTGTTGAAACAAAATTTTAGTATCAAAAGCTGATTCGCTATTTAAAAGTGAATTTAGTGGCACCAATAGATGCCGCCACCATGCAAAAAATTCTAGAGTCAATAGATGTCAATGTAAAAGGTTTCTATTTGCAGCGGTGTTGCTAGTTGTTGCAAAAAGCTAGAATTTTTAGCAACTAATTAAAGCCGCTACAAAAACTTTTATTTAGCGTCAAGTAATAGCAGCGGAAAATTTTGTTTGTTGCTATTGACCTGTTTCCTTGTAGAGCTCGGAATCATGTGATATAATTATGTTTTATGGAAGTCCAATTAAGTGTAGTATTTACCATTAAATGAGAAACAAATTGTTTTGTAACATAATCGATTAACGCATGTGACTTTTATGCACTAAATCATAGTTTCGAATCTCCGTGCTGACTCCGTCATCGTAATATAGATACTTATCATGAAAATGAAATATGACCTGCACCGCAAATCAATCATGAATAAATATTGATTAATATTTCATATGATTGAAGAAAAATATGGAGAAAACACGTGAAACATATACGATCACCATCGCCATACTGTTAGGAATATGCAGATAAAGATAATTAAGCTATCAACTGTTGGGATATGGACGATATATATATATATATATATATATATATATATAGATATGTGGAGCCCAAGTAGACTAGAAACCCAAATCCTGAAGTTTTGCTACATATAAGTAATTAATTTATCGATATGATAAATATAGTATTCCTGATTTATAAGATATACATTGTGCAAAAAAATATTGAAGCAATATAGAGTTTCTTTTATTGATAGATTTGTACATGTATATACATTGTCAGTGTATAAAACCATGCATAATTATTTTTTTTGGTGTTCTTTTATTAATTACAAACATATTCTATAGAAATCAAGGTGGTTTAATTGGTTGTCTTTAGTCTGTTTTTGGTATAGTGGCATGATATAATTAGGGCTGGCGATGGTGAGGGTATGGTGCGAATAGCATTAATACCATAACCATACCATATTTTTTTCATTTATACCATAACCACTGCGGTTATGATTCTTCATACCATAACCATAACCATGGTTTTTAACCACGATTAAACCATTTAACCACAATCATTCAAACTAATACGACATCATTGTTTCATACAAAAAAAGTAAACATACATTCATTGTTTCATACACGAAATCCAAATTAAACATAACTTCACTGTTTCACTTAATTAAAAAACACATCTTCAATCGCCTATCACTTGCGATCATCGATCCTCATTCGCCATCACTTCTAATTGTGGTTACCTAATAATAAGAAATATAGACAAAAAAATGGTGGGTGAGACAGGGAACAGAATAATTAGAATTATAATATTTGACTAATAATTTATAATAATAATGTATATATATATATATATATATATATATATATAACAATATAAGTATTAGTAATATATATATTAATATCATATATATATAGAGGTGATGGTTATAACCGCGGTTATGGATTGAATACCATAACCATAACCATTGCGGTTACAAGATTCATCACCATAACCGCCCATCACCATAATTGTGCGGTTAACCATTGCAGTAAATGGTGCGAATAACCATGGTTATTTGATTTTCACCGTACTATTGCCGGCCCTAGATATAATTTGTATATATATATTTCATGGGTAATTTTCTATTTGTCTAAATTTCTGCTTATTTATGTTGCTGGGAATTTGCTTATGTATTTTATTTATTCAGCTCATGTTCATGTAAAATCTGATCATATCTCATATCCAATACCGATTTTCTCTTTTTTTTTACTTTTTATTTTTCTGAAATCAAGACATGCAGGTTATTCGTACAATGGGCATACAGTAGAGATTAGGGTTCACTACAATATTTGACACGGAAAAAAAATAAGCCACACTATTACTAATCACAGTGCAAACTCGTTGTGTCAAACACTTTTAGACACGAACCTAAGACAAAAATGTCCTATGTAATTAGTAGACCTAATTTTTAATAGTGACTGTAGTATATATATTGTCTGGTTTGGTATCAAATAAGAATAAACGGTATTAACGTTGAAAAAAAAAAAACTTTTTTTTAAGATTTTTTTTAAATGAAGCACAAACTCAGGAAGTCGGATGAATGTTATAGTATATAATATAATATATAAATTGTGGTTTTTCTCACATTGAATTGTTACAACTCATCATTTTAGATTTTTGTGTTATATATATATATATGGAATATAAGAAGTGTAATTTTGCTTGATTAAGTTAAATAATAATAGTATATAGCGAAAATGACAATACTAAGTTTTAATCTAAAGCTAACGATTCCGAACTATAAATACACCAGAAAATTAACCTAATTAAATAATAGTAAGTTATTTTTAATGTCTATAAATATATATATTTTTACTAGTATAAACTATTATCTAATTTTGAATATTGTAATCAAATAGCAACAACTTTTTATGTGGTACTCTGATTTATGAACAGTTTTTTTTTATATAAAAATAGAAGTAAAGAAATTTCCAATAACATATGATATCATATATTTTTTTAAGTTAATTACGTAACTATAAAAAAATTACAAAAATAAGATACATATATTTTTAATATGAAATCAATTACAGATTTATTTATAGACCTGCTTGTCAGCTTTGTTCAAGACAATGAGCATCGTGTTTCATGTGTTTGACTCTATATATATTCTTTTAGTTTCACAACTCTTTATGTATGAAAAAATATAAAATGTATGTGCCATATATGTTATATATATAAGTCCATTGGCCGATAGAAGTTGGCAAAAGTTGGTCGGTAAAATTATATTAACCGACATTAATCAGATTTCTCAGTAAAGAATATTACGTTTTGACGATTTATATTTCGTCGGTAAAAATGGTTTTGACTGACGAGATTATTTTTTTCGTCAGCAAAGTATTAGTATTATCGACGAATTATATTATTGCTGGAAAATTCTTTATCGACCATAATTTTTCCCTCGGTGATAATTTAAAAAATTCAACAAAAATCAATATCGACCAAATATATCTTTTGGTTAGTAAATCACATTTTTTCAGTCGTCTACAAGTTAAAAAATTCCACGAATACTATCATCTACTAAATACTTTTTTGTCGGTAAAAACCATTAACGTCGCATACTTTTATATGTGAAATGTAAGATTATCAACGAGATATTTTTTGTCGTTATTACCCTGGTAAAAGGTAAAAATAAAAAGTTGTTAAAATATTTTTTATTCAATTTTTGGCCTAAATGAGTTTCAAATTTCAATCCTTGTTCTTGAATACCAAAGTTAAACATTCTAACTATCCAACCATTAGTTCTCTTTTGATTTAAACAATAATTCATAATATTTCTATTGAGTCTTTAATTATTCTTCATATTAAAACACATCTTGAACAAATATATTAAACATCAACAGGTTCGAACCATTAACTTATTGTTCTTAATATGATTTCCATACTATTGAGTTGTTAAAGCAACTAGTTGAGTCTTCTTTAACTAACTATTTATAATTAATAAATAGTAAGATTTATTGAGCCCAATTAGAGTCCAGCCCAATATAACTTCAGCCCACTAAAATACCACCATGCCACAAGATCATCCTCCATTTGCCATTTGTGATACAGGTGATTTTTACTAAGATGAGAATTTAAGAACACAAATTTATGGTGGTCATGTGTTAGTATAGGATACCAATTAATTCATGGCAAAGTAATGCTATGATAGTGTGTGATGTGGCAGTTCAGGCATAGAATGATACTATTTAGGGCGCCGCCATTTTGCTCAACGATTCCGGCGAAATCATAGCAATGTCCATTACTTCGGAATGTAGCAATAGCTCCCTTTTGACAGAAGGATTGGCTTGTAGAGCAGGGTTACTGCTAACAAGACCTTCTGTACGGAACTCACATATTCTATTTACAGACTCGATTGAATTGCTGAATCAGATTAAATCCTCTTCCTCAAACTGCAACCCTTGTTTGGGCTTATACATAATATTAGATTTTGTTGAACTTATTATTTGTTTATGTTATTACGGCACCTAGAACCTCTGTTGTTATTGCTCATAAAGTTACACGCCAAACGGCGGCAAATAATGTAACTGGAACCTAGTTTGCCCCGTAAGCTCTTGCATTAAGCTCTTGCATTTTATGCAGAGGCCTTGAGCGAATGTTTGTTTTATTATAATATGACGGTTAAGATTAAGATTTAAAAAAAAAACATGGCAATCTTGCTTTTGGTACATGTCGTCTGCCATTAACTTAAGAGTACATGTACCTAACGCCGCGGCGGCACAAGCACAAGTAGGGGTGTAAATGAGCCGAGTCGAGCTGAGTATCTATCAAGCTTGATTCGACTCGATTAGTAATTGCTAAGCTCGAACTTGAGATCGAACTCAGTCGAGCTCTAATAATTTTGAACTCGAACTCGACTCGAATCCAACGTTGACATAATTGAATTTGGATCGACTCGACTCGTTGGTCAATTCTATATCACAATAAATTAACATTTCTCATAACTAAAATAATCGAGCTCGACTCGACTAAACTCGAACTCAATTGACTTATATAATAATTAATTATTATTATTATTAAATAAAAATAATAATAAGAATCAAGCTCGACTCGACTCTATCAACTTATAAACTCGAACTCGAAATTCGTTTAGGCTCGCGAATAACTCATATTAAGCACTATCAAGCTCGACTCTGCATATCAGAAAGCTCGAATCGAGCATATTTTTTTTAAGTTAAATTCGAGTTTTGTCCAACGATCTCGAATGGATTGGGAGTAGTTTGACTCGTTTACGCTCATATGCATAATTACCTACTTTTATGCAGTTTACCGTAATAACAAGTTTTCGACGTCAGACGTATCCTGTTGAATCTGGTGATAATCATCACATAACAAATGCAGCATATGAATAATAATATTTATTATTTACCCAAAAAAAACTTTCATTAATTAAAACTAGAATATTGTTTATTTAGTACTAAACAAAAATTCAAATCGCTCGTATCCGTTATTCTATTCTGTTCTACTACTTTTGTTTTATTTTATAATAACAAATACAATAATAATAATAATAATTATTATTATTATTATTATTTAAATAAAAATGCTTAATGCATGCTTTGGAGATGATTAATTAAATCAAAACCCCCGGAGAAGATGATCAAGGAAATAAATATATGGGAACTTGAAGAGGAACAAAACAATTAACAGTCCAAAAAAGTATCTTTAAATAGGAAATGCTGCAAATCCCAATTACCTTCTCCTCTGTTTTGTTAACAAATGTCTAAAGAACTCATCTTTATGCTGCAAATGTCTAAATAACTCATCTTTATCTGAGCACTGCGCCTTTTCTTCTTCCCATTCATAACCTGATCACTGTTCTGTATTCATTTCACGGCGTCCGGCCGGCCATGTCTCTCCGCCACCCGTACAACAGCCGGTGCTCCGTTTCCTGTCACTCAGGTACTCCCCTCTTTCTAATGTGGGTTTTCGATATTTGAGCAGAATTGTGTTGTTGCATTTTGTGGGTGATCATCGAAGAAAGAGGGTGGAGCTGCATTAGGTTTAAAGTAGAGAGCTTGAATTGCAATGTTAAGGCCCTAATTGGCCAGATAGTGGATTTTCTGAAGCCAATGGAGTAAAGTTGATGGTAATTTAGTGACTGTTGTCCTGGTAGTGTCTCAAATGAGCTTCTTCGGATGCATTGGTTCATAAATCCTTTTGTGTGTGTTTTTTATTGGGAATTTCAGCTAGATTTCAGAACTTTTTTAATGAAAAATTATACATGTAAGATAAATGTATAACAACTATTTTTTTTCCTTAGAAGTGGTGTTCAAATCTCATATTTTTTATCATAATTTTATATATTTATGTAATTTAGTACAAAATACAAGTATGTCACAACTGTTGATCTCAATTTCTCAAGATTTTTTTTTCTCAAGAACAGAAAATGGTGTTTTTTGTCTAGCCATAAAATGATGTGGCAGAAATGCAGTTTGCCTTTGGCCTACCATTTAGATGATGTTACTATTTGACAAAAAATGGTCATTACAGTCAAAACTGCTGCATTTCTTGGTGTTCTTTTTATTTTGGTTGATAGTCATACAGAGAGAGATTCTACTTTCCAATGATGCATCCATTTATATTATCCATCATCTAATTCTTGTGTTACCTTCTTTTCAGATGGAGCTAACTTCAACGGCAGATTAAAACCCGCTCAAAACCTGCATAATGGCAATCTGGTGAGACTTCTGCACTTTTTTGTATTCTAACTTAATCAATGGAGTTTTCTCAAGTTTTTTTAAAATAATTGTCTTGCAGTTATACAACGAAGAGAGTAAGGAACGAATCAAGAACATGTTCAGTAAAGCCGACATTTCTGTTTCCATGTCTTCATACGACACTGCATGGATGGCTATGACCCCTTCCACAACTTCCCCTCAAACCACTCCTCAGTTCCCTTCGTATCTAAATTGGGTGTTGAATAATCAGCTCTCAGATGGTTCGTGGGGGCTTTGTGATCACGATACATCCTTGATTAAAGATGCCCTCTCATCAACTCTGGCATGTGTTCTTGCTCTCAAGCAATGGGGTGTTGGTGAACTACAGATTATCAAGGGTAATAATTCTTGTTCTTGATTTCTCAGTTTATAAAAATTGCATTTTTAATTTAATGCTTGAATTGCAGGTATGGAGTTTATTGCTTCAAAATCTGCTTTTTTATCCGATGATAATGTGCTTAAACCGATTGGATTCGATATCATCTTTCCTGCAATGATCGAGCAAGCAAAAGATTTGAACTTGAACATTCCATTGCGACAAGAAGATTTTGATGTTTTGCTGCAGAGGAGAAATCTGGAACTTGCAACGTAAAAATTTCTTCGGTTTTTCTTTTATTTTCTTAATTCCGAGTGATATTAACAACAAATTCGCCTTACAGATCCTCTATGGACTTCTCTGAGGGGAGGAAAGCTTACCTATCTTACATCTCTGAAGGAATGGGAAAATATCAAGACTGGGAATTGGCAATGAAGTACCAAAGAAAAAACGGTTCATTGTTCAATTCACCATCAGCCACTGCAGCTGCTTTTTCGCATCTTCGAAATAGTGACTGTCTTCAATATCTCAACCTATTAATGGAGAAATTCGACGGTGCAGGTATTCCATTTGCATGGATTTACAATCTTTCTAGATATTGGTTTTGGCCTAAAAAAGCATCAATTTGACAGTTCATGGATATGTTTTTGATCAGTTCCTGCTGTTTATCCTCTGGCTATATACAATCGCTTGTGGATGGTCGATAATCTTGAAAGGTTGGGTATTCACCATCATTTCAAGGAAGAAATTGAAAATGTTTTATATGAAACTTACAGGTAAATATAATCCTCCCTTAACATGACTGCTCTATTCGTTATATCACCAAAAAAAAAAAAAAAAAAACTTATGTGTTTAACCAACAAATAGATATTGGCTTCAAGGGGATGAAGAGATATTCGAGGACACAACAACCTTTGCAATGGCATTCAGACTTCTAAGATCCCATGGATATGGTGTCTCTTCAGGTATATTGTTATAGATAAATATATCTTATATAATGATAAAATATATTATTATTATTAGGGTTAATATTAGTGATAAAGTTAGATATATTATATATATAATTAGTGATATAGTCAAATATATTATTTTTTATTGTTATCTGCTAGAATATCTTATCTGCTTAGACTGTACTGGTATAGTCTTATTTAAGGGGACGAGTTATTGAATAAAACGATAAGCAGATAATTTAAGTTATTTTAGTTATCCACACTAATAACGTATATCATTGACTTGACAATCTAAATGTTTTTTTATTAAATCTTTCTCTGAAAAGTCCTAATATACATTGCTGTTTCGGATAGATGCATTAAGTCAATTTGCTGAAGAAGATCATTTCCACGACACCCTCGAAGGATACCTGTCAGAAACAAGTCCAGTTTTAGAACTGTACAAGGCTTCACAGATGATGATCGATCCAAAAGAAGTCATTTTGGAACGAATTAATTCTTGGACTGGCCGTATCCTCAAAGCGAGACAGTTTGATCATCTAAAAAATGCAAGCAAAGAGGTAGTTCTAACAAAAAAAAAATGTATAGAATGAAGTCTCATGGCAATTTTTTGAATTTTTTTCCTTCATTGGTTTAGGTGGAACATGCGTTAAGATTTCCTTATCGCGCTAATTTGGAGCGGGTGGCAAACAAGAGGAATATAGAGCATTACGTCGAAGTTAATACAAGAATGTTAAAATCCGCAACACGGTAACCCTCAACTATTTATTCTTCTTCCTTTTCATTTTCCTAAACACGGTTTTAAATTTTCCTAATTTTTCATTTATGTAATAAATTTTCGTATACTAGCTCTTACATTATCGGGAACAAAGATTTTCGTAATCTGGCTGTTGAGGAATTCAACAAATGCCAACTGATAAACCAAGAGGAACTCAAATATCTTGGAAGGTGAACAATTTACAACATTCTGTATATCAATTCATTTTTTTTTTTTTAAATATAGGGACAGTGAATTATGTTTTTTTTGTGTTCTTTTCAGATGGGTTGTGGAGAATAGGCTTGACAAATTAAAATTTGCAAGACAAAAGTTGGGTTATTGTTACTTCTCTGCTGCAGCCACCCTTACAGATCCTAAACTATCAGAAGCTCGTATTTCCTGGGCAAAAAACGGTGTTTTGACAACCGTAGTTGATGATTTCTTCGATCTTGGAGGCTCGGAGGAAGAACTTCTGAATCTGATTCAATTAATCGAGAAGTTAGCTACAGATTTCCCTTAAATTTACTTAATTTAACATCTAAAAATTTAATTTTTTTTGCCAAGTTATGATGGTTTGTATTGCTAATAACCTAATGGCAGGTGGAATGTAGATCTTGCCGCAGAATGCTGCTCTGAGAATGTTGAGATCATCTATTCAGCTCTTCGCAGTACAATTTGTGAGATTGGAGATAAAGCATTCGCCTTTCAAGGACGAGATGTGACACATCATGTAACCGAAATTGTGAGTTGATAATGTCTTACTTAACAAAAAAAAAATCAACTTTATCCTAATGAAAATCATTTTCGGGTTTGTTTACTTATTCAAGTGGTTAGATCTGTTGAAGTCTATGTTGAGAGAAGCCGAGTGGACCCAAGAGAAGTCGGTGCCAACAATGGATGAATACATGGCTAACGGGTTCGTTTCGTTTGCACTGGGGCCAATCGTGTTGCCAACCCTTTACCTTATTGGTCCTCAACTTTCCGAAGATGCCGCAAAAGGCCTTGGAATCAAGAATCTATATGAGCTCATGAGCACTTGCGGGCGTCTCCTAAACGATGTTCAAGGCTTTAAGGTAAGTTACTGTTGAAATTATAAATGTTAAAACATGCATTGAACTGCCATATCGAACTTTTATGACAGTTGGTTAAATTGTCTGATCATATTTATTATATAAGGTTAAGGGGTTAAAATCTTTCAAGTACCTCACATTTTGTAAAGTTCCAATTTGGCATACAACCATTTTCTTTTACTTTTAGGTATCTCGCGTTGTTGCACTGTCTTTTTAAATGTTTGTATTATGTGTCTCATGGTTATTGTTGCAATCTAGTTACTAACTTTCCTTTTGCTGCAATTTTATACTCTCAGTAACAAAAGTTAGTTATTGTATTGCAATAAGAAATAAAAAATTCGGATGCTTAATTTAAATATCTAAAAAGATGGTGCAACAATAAACAAATGTAAGATGCAAACTTTTAACCTCAATGCTCAAAGTTAAATGTCCATTCTACTCTTAATGCAACAGGAGGTTTTGTTTAGTGTACATGTAAGTGAATAGTACCATATCAGTTAGTTTGAAGAGTTGAAACACTATATAAACTTAATGGCTACTCCTATTATCACCAATTGGTTTTAGTGTGGAACATCAGTGGGTTTATATAGTGGGTTTGGACTCGCTCCCCAGTTTTAATCTCCCAACAGGTTTTTATGTCTAATGACCAAAATACCCCTAGAGAACTGGTTTTTCTAGTGAATTGATTTTCTCAACAGAATTCCTATGTGAGTACTAAATGTGGCCAAAATCGAACGAATGTTGCAGAGAGAATTCGATGAAGGGAAGCTGAATGCCGTGTCACTCAAGGTGATCCACAGCAATGGTGCAGTTGATGAAGAGACAATGAAGGTGATAAAGGGTATGATCAGCAGCAAGAGAAAGGAGCTTCTGAGGTGTGTTTTTGAAGAAGACGAGGGCAGTTTTGTCATTCCAAGAGCCTGCAGAGACTTGTTCTGGAAAATGAGTACAGTTCTCAACTTCTTTTACTTGGAAGAAGACGGGTTTACCTCGCATAAGCTCGTCGATGTTGTAAAGTCATTGCTCGAGAAACCGATTTGTGTTGATGAGTTGCTGCTTTCTACACAGTAGAATTTTGGTTCTTATGGAATTGGTGAGTCTTTGAAGAAGTTGTAAGTTCAGGCAGTACTTTCATGGCTTAAATGTATGTTTGGGTAAGTTTAGTGTTGGTTATGTAATTTTGAAACTTATTCGGTCTATATATGGAGGACTAAATTGTAAATATTAAAAGTTATAGGTATAAATGGAAGATTAAATTGAATAAAATAAAAGCTGGGAGCTGATTACGTGTAAATTAAGAGGGTGTTTGACGGTTAAATAACGGATGCAACAAAAGTGTACAAATTGCAAACATATTGCACCTAAAGTGTGCACACACAAATAATGTTGTACCAAAAGCCAAAATTACTCAAACATGTTGTATCATAAGATCTATTAACCCTAAATTTTATATTTCAATTTCGCGCCAAAAGGAGTTACGTGTGGGTCACGTGCTTTAGGTATGTCATTTTAACACTAAAATTGGACGGAAAAATAGAAATCTACAAATTGATATGTGGAACACCTTATATTAGTGATGCAGTGTGATGGGATAGATGGGCTAGAATGCACAAAACCTCGTTGATTCAAGAGAATGTCGATGATGCGCGATTGAGGAAAACCTCTATTTTTCATAAATTAATAATACTGACTCTCAAAGACGGCTAATCATAGTTTAAATACTGAAAGTAATACCTAACCCTAAAACAAATCTGAAAATAGCAAATAAGTCCTAACAAGACCGACAAATTGCATATACGACATAAAAACATATAAAATGCAATTTTGACCCTCTAGACGATGAAATTTGGCCGAAAAACATCGCACTCCATAGCATAGCTATAGGTCACTGTATTAACGCCCCAACATTCGACACTTCATACTCCGAACCGGTAGTCGCAGAATTGACAACTTCGTTCGCATCAATTAGCATTTTAAATATACGTATACGATCTTTTACCCTAAATTCTATGTTTCGCGTTCACGCCAAAAGGAGTTACGTGCGGGTCACGTGCTTTATGTCTGTCAATTAACACTAAAATCGGACGGAAAAGTAGAAAATCAACTAATTTGTTATTTAGAACACTTTTTATTTCTTTAACTTTAAACTTTATTTCTAGATATTTTAAGAGTGTATAAACTTTTCAATTTTAATGAAAAATAAATAGTGAAACATCATGGAAACTGCTTAGATTCCTAACTTTGCTTTACTTCACTTCCAAGCACTCTTATCTCCTTTATTATATAAGGTGGGATTGATTCCTTGCTTGATGAGTTTAATTGTAATGAGATAGCGATAAATGGGCACTGTCTTTTCTTTCCTCAGACGACCAAAGCCACCGCCACACGGCCACGCCACCACCACCGCCGCCTTGTCTATGGAAGCAAGAAAGAGCCGAAACCAAAGCCGCCGGAGCAGTGTTCCGACCAAGGACAACAACAACTACTCCTTTATAGCAGATAACTTCTCATCCCTCCATCAGGTCTATGATTGTTCTAATTTTATTTTTGAGTTATATTCTTATTGTTTTTTTTAAATAACAAACAAAATGCAAAAGTTTATTAGAAAAAATCATAAATAACATTTAAAGTAATTTTATGGCAAATTTTTTAAAAAAAAAATGAAAATAATATATAGGATTCTATTTTTATTATTTAAAAAACCGGGTTTTCCTTGTTTCAGTTTTGATTTCACAAAATTTTAGATTTTTCTAGTATACTTCAGACATCATGCTTGTGCTATTTTTACTAAAATCTGAAATTATAATTGTAACATAAGAAAAACTTTGAACGTATAAATTTTTTTAACTACACATAGAATTCGCATTATAGCATTACTAAATACTACCTATTTTACTATGTTCACTCTAGGATAATAGAAAAATACAAAACATTAATTTTACAAACATGGTACTCGCGAAGTATAGTAGAAAGATATGTAAAAAGAAAACATTTCAACTTGAAAATATTAAAAAAAAAAAAAAATTTAAATTACATACTTATGTTGGGGTTATATTGTTATTGCTTTATTTAAAAACTAACAAACAAAATGCAAAAATTTATTCAAAAATCATAAACAACATTTAAAATAAATTTATGCCAATACTTTAAAAAAAAATGAAAATAATATTTAGGGTGTTATTTTTATTAAAAAAAAATCGGGTTTTCCTTGTTTCAATTTCGATTGACACTCGGCCAAAAAAAAAGGTATACTTTCCAAGCATCATACTTGTGCTATTTTTACTAAAGCCCGGACTTAATTGTAACATAAGAAAAACTACACATAGAATTTGCATTATAGCATTAATACTACCAATTTTTCTAGGGTAATAGAAAAGTACAAAAAACAAATATTACAAACATAGTACTCGTGAAGTATAGTAGAAAGATCCGTCCAAAAAAACATTCCAATTTAAGAAGATTTTAAGAAAAAAAGGATAGACATTACATACTTATGGGGTCCTTGCTATTCTTCTTATGAATTAATGTATTTTTTTTTTTCTGGTAATTAAGGTTACTTCGGCTCTAAGAGAAGCCGGACTCGAGTCCTCCAATCTCATACTCGGAATCGATTTCACTAAAAGCAATGAATGGACAGGTTCGTCGATCCAAACACATCCCTAAATCCATCCAATAAATACATCAAATATTTCTTATAACGTTACATAAATGTGATTATACTCATGTTTCTTGCAAGCCAAGCAACACTAATTAATCTTCTTATATCGAAGGCAAAGTGTCGTTCAGGAACCGCAGCTTGCACGCCATCGGGGATTCACCAAACCCGTACGAGAGTGCCATTTCCGTCATCGGGATGACACTGGCTCCGTTCGATGAGGACGACTTGATTCCTTGCTTCGGCTTTGGTGACGGTAATATTCGGTTGCTTGCTCAACAAGTAAACTGTAAACATCATAGTATTATGGTCTGGTTTGGTGATCTTCGTAAGAAAAAAACAATAATTAAACATTTAGTCTCACAAAATTAGAATATTACACCAGATACACTAATAAAATATATATGTGACATTTGGACTACTAAACATAGAGAATATATAGTATTTTACATATTAGCTTGTGTCGCGTATTATATTCTAACAATCTTATAATATTGTTTCGGTTTTTATCCCTCCTTCCCCATTGTATATAGCCACCACGCACGACCGAGAAGTGTTCAGTTTCCATCACGATCGGTCGCCCTGCCATGGATTTGATGAGGTTTTGAGCTGTTACAAAAATATTGTTCCACATCTGAGACTTGCAGGTTGGATATTTAAAGTAGGATTAAGAACGAAATCACAATCTCAAGTTTGCACCATGTTTCCTTTAGGTGTCAAGGTTTAAATTGTTACTAGGCTTCGTTTTCATTGTTAATAAACGTCTCAAGTTTCGTTTTCGTTATTTTTTTGTTTTTCGTCCGTTTTTTTTTCTGTTAAATTGACTAATTTGGGTATGAGTTTTTTTCAATTTATGTATATTTATGCCAATTAAGTTAAATTGTACCTCAAATTTGCATAAATTCTTCAATTTTATTGTATGTACAGACTAATTGACATAAGTTAGAGGAAAGCAGAATATTCATTTTGTTTTATCATATTATTTAAATGCTCTTATTGTTGAATTCTATGTATCACTGGACCAAAATCTGTCAAATTTAACAGAAAATATGGACGGAAAATCAAAAGGCAATGAAACCTAGGACACCTACAGCAACAACTTAAACCTGTAATACTTAAAAACAATATGGTGCAAACATGAGACTGTGATTAGATTCTTAACCCTTTAAACTAAAAAGTAGCCTATCATTGAAAGTTTTGTTCATCATCGATATCGAGTATTAATTCGTATTTCCTTAGGACCAACATCGTATGCACCCGTTATCGAGGCTGCAATCGACGTAGTGGAGCGAAGTGGCGGCCAGTTTCATGTGTTGGTTATCATTGCAGATGGTCAGGTGAAACACAAACTACTTCATTGATATACCAGTTCGGTCGAATCGATTTTTACTTGTTTTGATCAGATACCTATATTTTTGGCCGAATTTTTAATTAAAATATATACCCATTAAAGGCCTTTACCAACCTTTTTTCCAACAGATCATCCATGGCTAATGCTCGTTTTCTTATAATGGTTTCATAAGAATTGGTTATTGAAATCATTTAATTTCTTAAATAAATTACAGGTGACAAGAAGTGTTGATACTAGTAATGGGGAGATGAGTCCACAAGAAGAACAAACCATAACCTCCATTGTGACCGCTAGGTACGTAATTCAATTCAACTATATATATATGTGCAATAATGCAAATGTCAGTGTAATTATTATTAGGGTTAACAGGTCTTTTGTCTTTTGGTCCATGATATTTGACAATTTTTGGGTTTTAGTCAATGGTGTTTTTTTTACCTAGTTTTGGTACCATATGTTTGCAGATTTTTTCTAGTTTTGGTCCGACTGTTACATTCCGTCCATTTATTGACATGTACAAGTCACGTGATCCACCATAAACTTTCAATTTTGTTCAATTTAGTCCCTCTAATACTTTCCTAACCTTTTTTTTTTGTTCAATTTAGTCCCGAAGTTTCAAAAATTCAATTGGACCTATTGTCCAATTGGGGTCAATTTTAAAACTTCGGGACTAAATTGAACAAAAAAAAGGTTAATAAATTATTAGAGGGACTAAATTTAAAGTTTAGAGTGGATCACGTGACTTGAACATGTCAAAAAATGAAAGGAATGTGACGGTTAGACCAAAACTAGAAAAAAATCTGCAAAAATATGGTACCAAAACTAGGTAAAAATAATATCATTAAAACCCAAAAGTTACCAAAAATATTATTGCACATATATAGTTGAATTGAATGTGATATATTATATAGTAATGTATATCATATGATTTACTGATGAAAGTGTGCACTACGTAAGTACACAGTGGTTATCCTCTTTCTATAGTCCTAGTTGGAGTGGGTGATGGACCATGGGACGACATGAAGAAGTTCGATGATAAGATCCCAAAACGAAACTTTGATAATTTTCAGGTATATAGATGCATTTATATGTTAGAATTAATTCTCTCAAAACTCACAAACGATTAAGAAATAAAGCAATAGAGAATATATAATTCGGTCAATTCGATATACGTTCACGGGCAATGACGACTGACAGTTTTACTAATAGGTCACATCACACTTTTACAAAGAATACACCGCTATATATATAGCTGTGAGAATATTCAGATTATATCCAAAAAAAAAAAAAACCGGGACGGAATCAGGATCCATAACTTAACATTATATATATGATATCAAATCATGTCCAATTAATTATTAGTATTTTTCATAACGGGTGTTCTAGAGTCTAATTTAAAGGACATTACATATAGTATGCTTATTTCACATTTAGAATAATCTACACTTACAGATTGAGCCAGCACGTAAAGTACAATATACTTAAATAATCTACATTTGCCCTACGTAAACTGTAAGTGACACACATAGAATAATTCACTCAGTAAAGTATTTTGACATTAATATTTTCCATTCCTACAACTTAACGGGGTTTTTGTCCAAATATCTTTACTAAAGTACAAGATACATTTTATGTTTTTGTCGCCCGACGACCATCAGTTCGTCAACTTCACAGACATAATAATGTCAAAAGGTGGAATTACAGAAGAAGCAAAAGAGGCATCCTTTGCTCTTGCTGCTCTCATGGAGATCCCTATTCAGTACAAGGCAGTTATTGAGCTAGGACTACTTGGGTACGTACTACGCACGTGTTTCATATTTGTCAGTTATTTTACTCTTTAGCAACTCACTACCTCAACTTTGAGATAAATTGTTTTCTGAATTCTTTTTGGAATATCTATTTAAATTTATATAAGTTGCAAAATATACTACTAGCTGCGTATATTTTGTTATCAGATTGTGGTGCAATTTTTTTTTATTTTTTTTTGGAAAAGAAGCTATTTACTGTCTCAAGTTTGCATCATGTTTCAGTTTGGTGTCTGACATTTAAATTGAGTGTCCCAGGTTTCATTTTGGTTGAAATTTGGTGTCTCAGTGTGATTACTTTAGAGAAGTCAATCCCGACATATCTGAGCTCCCAAGCATGCTCCTTTCTCGTCACTTTGTCGGGACCATCACCTAAGAAGTTGGCCACATTTGCCCAAGTAAATCATGCTTTGTTGTCGCTCGAAATAGCTCTGCTGGAAACTTTTTTTTTTTTATGTTCAACTTTTGGGTAAAATTTGACGATTTTTTGAAAAGTAAAAAGTGATGGATTATAAGTGGGTGAGTCGGTTGATGGAAATTGTTGAAAGAAGAGGAAAAGACGGGCGGAGACACCAAATTTTAACAAAAATGAAACCTGGGACAGTCCATATCAACACTTTAATCCTGAGACACCAAACTGAAATATGAGGTAAACCTGAGACACTAAATAGGTTCTTTTCCCTTGAATTTTTAATAATCTTGCAATTTGGTAGCTTGTGTTTGTGAAAATATGCAATTTGATGGCTAGATTTTGAAAAAAAAAAAAAAAAAAAAAAAAAACACTACAAGAAAAATAGAATATTGCGACTTTAGAATTAACTTGTAGTGACGCGAATCGATATGTCGTTTCTTACCGTCGTAATAAACTCTGCAACACTTTGGAACAACGTCGTTAAACTCTTAAAAGACGTGACATTTTTGTTTGCGTCGTCAGTGCATGCAAGTGGTAACACAACTAAGCGTCGTTACGATACTTTTTTCTTGAAAATTGTGTAACCTATATTAACTATATAGTAAATAGTATATATCAAGTGATTTTGTAACTTCTCATGTACATATGGGTTAAAGTCATGTTACAGGGAAGGCCAAGAGAATAGTTCCTCGACCTCCACCGGTTCCTCCTACACCTCGAAGAAACCCTAGCAATGAACAAACTATGAACTCAAACCCTAATTCTGCAGATGATGACCAGAATCAGGTACTCGAATATCTAGTAATTATTCGTGTCGTGTTGTATATAACGGATCGTTTCGTATAAAAAAAAAATTTTAATTGCCCATATATATACTGAAAATTAATACACAAATATTCAGAGAGTAAAACTTTTAACAAAAATATTCCCGAAACCTACTGGGCGACAGATTTGCACGAAATTCAAGAATAAAAAGTTGTACGCATGTGTTATAATACAATATTATTTATAATAACTCACAAATTTTTTGTTGGGTTTCGTGTAATAATCCGACTCCTAGTAGGATTCAAGGGTATTTTTGTTAAAAGTTTTACTCGAAATATATTTGTGTTATTGGTTTTTAAATAGGAAACATGTGTCTTCTTTTATACATAACATTAGACAAGTCATATCGTATCAGCGAATTGTGAAGGAAATTCTTGAAGAGAAACAATCTCTTATATTTTATAAGAATTTGTAAATATTTTATTAAGTTTTGTTAAAAATCCTTGAATTAATGAGTGAATGGGTTCTTGATAACCATGTACGCTGATTGTTGTACAGATGTGTGCAATTTGCCTCACAAATCCTCGGGATATGGCATTTGATTGTGGTCACATGGTAAGTTTCCTTAAAACTATATCATTTGGGTTGTGACTTTCAACAAATTAATATCTTAAAAAAAAAAAAAAAACTCTTGCGTACGTGATATATTGCACAATAATCTTGTATATGGTTCTATTTAAATAGAAACATATGCAAGATTATTGTGCATATCACGTACGCAAGAGTTTTTTTGTCACTCACTCTTAATAAATAATTAGTGTTACAATGTTTAATAATATACACATCTGAAAGATGCTACAACAATAATTAAGCAAAATTTAGGTACCCAAAAGTCAAATAAAATCCAAGATACCAATTTGTCAAAACGTGATAGCTTTGGTACCGAAAATACATTTACAATATACAAGAAAATAAAGTTTTAGCGATTTTTCGTAGTCGATGTTTAAACAAGCGTCGTAAATACCTTAGTACTATTGGAATTCGACTGTAATAGTATAGTTTCTTCTTACATTATTTCTACGTTTTTTAAAAGCGTCCTAATATTTCGGTAGGAAAAAAAAAAGTAAATCTTAGCACTGTTTCTTTACAAAAAATAAAGAGTACTTTCTGTAATTCTTAATATGGTTACCATTTGCGGTTTAATGCGAACACTTGATTTCTTTAAGATTCTTACAACTGATCTGTGGCAAAGCGTCACAATGTGTTTTACAACAAGAACATATTTATATGTACCAAGCGTCGCTAATTTTATGGTGACAAATTTTTTATGTCACAAGAAATCGGTTTTATGTCACTAAAATTTTCAATAATCTTGGAATGTGATTTGCAGACCTGCAGAGATTGTGGACCTCGAGTGCAAAACTGTCCCATATGCCGACAACCGATCCGCAGTCGGATTCGGTTGTACACTTGACAGATGCGTAACGCTTTTAATTTGCAATAGTAGTGATTGTGAAGATGATGATTTGAGAGTTTATTATAATCTCTAGGAATAATTGATATATATTGTCTTTTTTGGTACTTTACTTAAATATATCTCCTTTGTAAAGAAAATGTTGGACACTGCATAGAGGAATATATACTTAATGGTTGTAGTTATCTGATGGTACTATGATGAGAATGTTTTTTTTTTTTTTTCGCGGAGTGTTTTTAAGGGGTTATCATATCAGAATGACAGGATTTGTAGTAAGTTTTTTTTTCCTACAGGTTTGTTATAGGTGTTAAAACCATAAAATATTTACCGCCGACATGTATATTTTTCCGTATTATCAGAGCTAGGGTGGGATTTGAATTCGATACCTTTGTTTAAAGGATAAAGTGTTGAACTAGCTTAGTATACCATAATTACATGGTTATCAGTAGCAAGATTGCTCTATAATTACACTATATTCGTACCAAGTATGCTCCAAACATAAAATAATCTACACTCACATTGGATCAGTTTAATTATAGTTAAGAGGTAAAATGTTGACCATAATATATTATTATTCCATCCTAGAGCTCCGATGAAGTGGTAAGTGCTACAATACTTAATGTTACTTTTTTTTAATATATACAATTGCTTTTGCAATTTTGCGTCGGTAGTGTTAATGTTAAAGTCCTACCAAGGTGACGTCTGTTTCGACCAAGTTAACGCGGGCTGTCTGCTGAGTAACTTGTCGATGTCTTCGGGTTGGGTGCGAGCTTGTTAGGGCCAAGTCCGTCTCCTAGGGTCGTGCACGGGCCTTTGGCTTCGTCTTCAAAATCGCACTAAGTCCTTCGGGCTCTCTCGCTGACTGTCCGTCCGTACCTGCAAGAGGAGCATTACCGAGCAACTCCCGTGGAGAGGGGGGAGGTGCTTGGTGCGCTCACTCCGACGGTCAACATTAGACAGTTCTAGAGAGAGAAAGTTAGAGAGAGGTCAGAGCTCTCCTCAATTCTCACCCAAAGTGACTTGAAAATGTTTACCCCCAAGGTGGCTATTTATAGGCAACCTTGGACCGTAAGCCGGTTTTGACCCGGTTCAATGTGGAAATGTGAACCGGGATGCAGGGGAGAGCTTTGGGAAGAGGACTCTGACGCGCGTCTCAGGCGGCTGTCACGAGCGGGACGCGCGCGCCTTGTAACGGGGGGTCCCCGACGTATAGGAGTTAGTTGAAAATCGGGTCTCCGTATACATCCAGGACAAAAAAGGGGGGTGTGCGCGACACCCCCGGGGTGCAAAACTTACCCGGAAATTCCGGAAAAAACGACCATTTTGGTCAGGTCAAAATTATTAGCTGCTGTTGTGGACAAAAAATTTCGGTCCATCTGCTGCACGCCACATCCAGCATTTTTTTTTTGTCATTTGATGCTAATTCTTTTTTTTTTCTCGCGGGGTGGTCATAGCGTAGGAATCCTCATATTATGAATTACATGAATTTTGACTAAATTAAAAATTGATATTAATTTAATTTTTTAAAGTTGACAAAACGTACTTTTAATTTTCGAGCAAATTGATACATACGTTATAATTTTTATAAAATTGGATAGAAACGAAGTAAGTGCATGACATATGTGGTCTTTTGAAACGTACTTAATGATGCAGGCGGAACCGAGTAGTTTTGAAGATTTTTGACCGTGAATAGTGCTTTTCTAGCGAACGTTCAGATTTTGGCGCGTGAATAGTGTTTTTCGGGCGAAAATACGCCATGAACTGCGCTGCTTTTTGGCCAAATTCCATCACCTGAGGGGTCAAAATCGTGTTTTTATGTTATTTCGGGTCTTTTGTAGTTTTCAATTTATTCGGGACTTGTTCGTTATTTTCGGTTATTTCATACATTATGGTTTTCTATTTAAGACATTGTTGGCCGAATTTTACATTCAGTTATTGATAAATCAGAAAATCGAGGTTTTTTCCTCAACCCTGCGTTTGATTTTCGGTATTCATAAAATCAACGAATTTATGCGCTCCTATCCCACCATTACGCTGCATCACTTAATAAGTTCATATGGATTCGCCAAGAAAAAGAGAGAATTGAAGCAAAATAATTTCAATTGGACGCTCAATTGAAAGAAATCGATGGAATTGTGTGGATGTCCAATTGAGCGTTTTATTGAATGTAGTTTGTTACAATTTTACCACATTATCGTATACCACGATACCCGTTATACTTGCAATCTCCGCCAGTTTAAATCTTGAACTGCATCATATGGATGTTAATACCACATTCCTCCATGACGAGTTAGATGAGGAGATCTATATGAAGTCGCCGGAAGGATTTGTCCAACCGGGAAACGAACGTAAAGTTTGTAAGCTCCAGAGATCTATTCTTAATCTTAAACAATTCTCGAGGCAATGGTATGTGTACGACTATGTTATAAATAATAAGGAACCATATAATACGGTGTACCGGTTCAACGCTTTATCATTTATCCATATATTATGAGTTCAAATCTCGCCGGTGACCATGAGAATGAAAAAATATTTATGGCAACATATTACCTTATACGTGTAACCCCGGTGCGAGTATGGATTAATTTAAGCGTTAAGCGTGAAGCGAGCATCCTATCAGCTACATGTGCTGCCCTCCTGATGACTGATGAGGGACTAAAAAGGGACTTTCAATATAGTTTCGAGGATGAAATGGGAATTATGCCTTTTTATTTTGGAACGATTTTTATTTTTTATTTTCATATATAGAGTATTAATTGTAGCCGAGAAAACGAATTTGGATGTAATACGATACAAGTGATGACTGTGATGTGTGTGACTACTACGTTTACCAAAAAAAAAAAGTGTGTGACTACTACTACTATCTAAAGCGAAGGGCCGTCTCCTTTTTAAATTATTATTATTATTATTATAGTATTATTATAATATTTATTTATTTTATTTACAAGGGAGTATTAAGTGTATAACATGAAATATTTTCGTTTAAGTGTGGATCAAGTATGCTACGGACAACATTTTATCTTTTATGAGCTGATATGTTACGAGTGGTGACTAGTTTAAATATGGAGCAAACATGACACACATGTTGTTCTCCTGATGAAGGTCCCTCATAGGATCACCCCACTAGAAAAAGAAAAAAGTAATTTTCGTTTGTAATCGGTTTAAAATTAATATGAGTTTTTTTTTTCAAGGTTTGAACAAGATTTAAATTTGAAACATCTATTTTTTTGTGAAAGAAAAGTTAAGAGATGAAATGGTTAATTGATTTTTTTCATTTACTTATTATTTAGAGAATGATTTTTTTTAGAATTTGATAAACCAACTATCTAGGATAGTTTTTATCAACTAAAATATTTTTTCCATAAAATATTAAAACAAATCCATAAACTTTTTTTTTTTTTAATAAAAAAACTCTTTTTATTAACATATGTTTTTTTAAAAAAAAAAATTAATGGCAAATTGAGCCATCTTCTTGAAAAATATTCGATTCTTTGTGTTCAAACACAGTTATATACTACTAGTTGAAAGTCTCAAAAATCAACTAAACCACTGTTTCTCAATATAATTTAAATTATAATTTAATATTACATTATTTATAATATCACATTTTAAATAATTTCATATAACAAAACCACCATTGTGAATTTGTGACATTTTTATTTTATTTTAGTGATTGGAGTGGCATTGCAATTTTATTTGGAGACAATATTTAATAGTGTGATATGATATAAGGTGGATTCATTTGTTTTACTCCATTTTCTTTAATGTAGAAAGTTCACAATATAAATGATTAATAGAGATTTAGATCTCATGTTACACTTTTATGTTACACTTTTTGTGTTACAAATTGTGCCTAATCGTTAAGATTTTGACACGTGTTCTTAAATTTAATATTTTGCTTCTAAAGCTTACCAATCTCAATAGTGTTTTAGATAAAAAAAAATCACAAATTAATTATACGTGTTTCGACCAAGTTAACGCGGGCTGTCTGCTGAGTAACTTGTCGATGTCTTCGGGTTGGGTGCGAGCTTGTTAGGGCCAAGTCCGTCTCCTAGGGTCGTGCACGGGCCTTTGGCTTCGTCTTCAAAATCGCACTAAGTCCTTCGGGCTCTCTCGCTGACTGTCCGTCCGTACCTGCAAGAGGAGCATTACCGAGCAACTCCCGTGGAGAGGGGGGAGGTGCTTGGTGCGCTCACTCCGACGGTCAACATTAGACAGTTCTAGAGAGAGAAAGTTAGAGAGAGGTCAGAGCTCTTCTCAATTCTCACCCAAAGTGACTTGAAAATGTTTACCCCCAAGGTGGCTATTTATAGGCAACCTTGGACCGTAAGCCGGTTTTGACCCGGTTCAATGTGGAAATGTGAACCGGGATGCAGGGGAGAGCTTTGGGAAGAGGACTCTGACGCGCGTCTCAGGCGGCTGTCACGAACGGGACACGCGCGCCTTGTAACGGGGGGTCCCCGACGTATAGGAGTTAGTTGAAAATCGGGTCTCCGTATACATCCAGGACAAAAAAAGGGGGGTGTGCGCGACACCCCCGGGGTGCAAAGCTTACCCGGAATTCCGGGCAAGCCCCCCGGGGGTGCCGGGCAAGTTTGCGACTTGCCCGGTTTCCCCGGGTTAGCTCGAAATCGGGTTTTTCGTGGGTTTCGTGCGTGTACGAGGTCCGAATAATTTAAAACCGAGCCCGAATCATGCGTATATCCATCACTTGCCCCCGAGTTAAATAATGGCTTGACCTTTATTTAACTCTATTTTAAGATAGGGTGTACGCGTGATTCGGGTCGTCTGCTCACCTTGGGTCTTGACTTACCAAGGGTGGATACGCGCGGCTCAGACGAGCTCCTTGCCTTAGTTTTTTGAGATGGTCATGCTTGATAACTGCGCAAAGGGTTAGTAGCACAACGGACTACGAGTAATATGATAAATGTGATTTTGGAAGAAGTAAGGCGTGAGCGCACATGAAATTTTTCGGGTTTGTAAGATGATCAAATAAATATGGAACGTTCATGCCACGACTAATTGTATCAAAATGATAATAAATCATGAAAGTTTTGATAAAACGTTTTTCATGCAATATGATGGTTTTCGGGAGCCCGTCGTCCGAGATGGCCGTCTTGACGGCGAGACGACGGTTTTAGTAAATGAAATAATGCCGGGTTTGGAAAATCACATGTGATGGACTTGATACGAAAAATCATAAAAATAATGTTTTCAAGTAGTTGAGACCATTTGAAATAACTTAGTCAAATTTAGCTAAGTCACTTGATGGTGAAAATCCAAGTTATCAACAACTTTAAAAAAATGGAGGGTGGACTTGTTAGGTTGTGTAGTCCCCCCTCTTTGTGATAGTTTATAAAACTATACACATTTGAATAGGTTGTTGAGAGGGTTTTGGGGAGGTTTTAGGGTAGTGATTTAGGAGAACCACCTTAGGGCCCTAGCACCACCCTATTCCGGCCGGCAACCACCAGGACCAGCACCGGCCAGAGCACGGCGGCCCAGCGGCGGCGCGGCGCGGCAGCAGGAGCGGCGGCGACAGGTGGGGCGGCGGCTGCAGCTCGGCGGGCCGATTTCGGGCTCAATTCGACCCGTTTTCGGGTCCTTCTTGTCGGGTATTGATCGGTAATGTCCTCTCCTTCCTTTTCTTGATGTTAATTGGACCTTTAGGGCTGCAAATTTCAAATTTTAATAAGGTGCATGATAGGTGTTCGATGAAATGCCTAAGTGAAATTTTGGCTCGATTTTTCAAAATTCGTTTTTGGCCAAACTTTAAATGTAGATAGATAGAGTTATGGTTAGTGAACTCCCTTTGTGAAGAGGCCCTTAGGTTTCGGTCAACCGAGGTGAAATCGTGGAGGTTCGAAATCGGACATATTCGAGCAAAAAGTTCGACCCTTTGTATTTTGATGCGGGTGACTTGATATGATGCCCCCGAGTGTGATAATGACTCCTCGATTATTTGTGAGTAGATAGTCATGCCCCCGGAGTTTAGGTGATCGCTCGGTAGCTCGTGCTTATCGGTGGCTTAGTTGACCCGAGTGCTCTTTGAATTGTTCGGGTAGGGGTAAGTTTCCCCGTGACATGTAATGGGCTTGCTTAAGTGTATTTGAGCTGCTTGTATGTGCCCCCGGAGCCTTGAGCCGTTTTGGGGATAAAATTTGATCGAAATGTGGCCGGAGGGCATTTTGGTAATTATGACCAATTTTGCATGCTTTAGATTTCCCTAGCTCCTGAGCTCGTCGTTTAGTTGAATGCTTGAATACCTGTGTTATATTGTATAGGTATATGGAAATTTTGTTAGTGGGTGGCCTAGGCCTTTGGTGAGCGTAGGGACTTTTGACTCCCGAGCGGGAGGGTCCCTAGCTGTTTGCTCGCGGACAGTTGGTCCGTTGGGTTGGATGCCCTCGCAAAGGGCTTGGTGAATGGTGTTGATACGTGGCCCTGGTTTTTGATTGAGTTGTGTATGGTTTTTGCAGGGTTTGGTTGACGGGCTTGCAAGCGCGTGTCTTTGATACTTAGAGTGTTCCTGGTAGGCAACGGTTTCTGCTTCTTCACGCAATGAGTAAGTCTCATCACTCTGTTTCGGATAACATTGATGGGGAGGTTGATGAGGGCACCATGGATTCTGATTCCGGGTCTCGAAGCGGTGTGCTTTTGGGACCGTCGGGTAACCGCGTAATACTGGAGAAGACCCAAATGTTTTTTCCCAACAAGCTCCCACGTTCCAAGTTCGATCTCTACGTCTCGACCCGGGGCTGGTGTCCCGGCATAGAGGTCTCGTATCCTTGGGACGTCGTGAAGGGGGTCGAATTTGGTCGGCCCACCGTTCCTCCGGCTGAATACGAGGCTGTTTATCTTTCACAGTTCCGAGAAGGGCTGCGCTTTCCTTATTGTCAGGATCTGGCCCGCCTTTGTCGACATTACAGGATTTCTACCGTCTCTGTCACTCCACCGGGGTTTAGAGCTTGGACATGTTTCCGGGTGCAGTGTCATCTAAACTCTTGGGATTACTCGATAGTGCTTTTTCGAGCCTTCTATCGCCTGGGCAAGGCAGATGAGTCTGGGATGTGTACTTTCACCTTGCGTTGGCCTCACATGACCGAGAAGGGATTCTCCTCCCTTGGCTTGCGCAGGGCGGGGTGGAATACTGAGGCGCGGTTCTGCGAAAGATCGGACACTTCCCAGAACAAATGGAAGTGTCAGTACTTTTTTATAAAGGATGCGGGCACGACTTGGACGACTTCTCGCATAGTGTATACCGACCCCATTCCGCGTTTTCAGGAGTTCTCCGATACAGACAAGGTTGCTTTGAAGAAGATTCACACGGCGAATAGGGCGGGGGAGTACAGCCCCCTTTATCGTGCTTCCGACGCCGAGCTGCTCACGGCGGGCATTCATGTACGTCCTTCGGGGGATGAGTTGGTATGTTTTGAAGTTTCGTAACATTTGTTCTTGTTTCCTTGTAGGTTGGTTTCTTAACAGACGCCCCTGTTTACAGGGCGGAGTCGCAGGCGGATCTCCTCATACTGTTTCCGGCCTCGGCGACACTCCTCCTGTTGGCCCGGGTATGGGACTTGTGCCTTTAAAGGTTTCGTTGAGATTTTTCCCCATGCTAACATGCTAATGGTCTTTTTGTGGTTGTCTTTGCAGGCTTGGTACTCCCGACGGCGGGGGGAGTTGCACCTGTCCGAGAGAATGATGCTGACGTCCGTTCCCCGAGCGATCCTAAGAGGTCGACGTCTGCCGGCATGCCTCTTGCTCCTTCCTGCGACAAAGGGAAGGGGCCATGTATGCGGATTCGACCATGCCTGCCCCCCGGTCGGGGAGCGGCCATTCAGCGGAGGTGCCTTCCTTGGCAGGTGACTGTGGTTGACTTCTTGTTGTATTGGTATAGTTTGCCTTCTCCTAATGTGTTTGCTTTTGATGTGTAGTTGTTCCTACTCCTCCAGCTCTTCGCAAGTCTGATCTGATGTGTCGGCTTGATCGGGATGTGTCCGGGAACGAGTGGACTCCCTACTCTCAGTCTGCTATTCGCTTTCCCAAGGATGTTTCCTTGAGCACACCTGCTGTCGGTGTGCGTGTGGTTCAGCGGTCTGTTCCGCCGGCTGACCGCAAGAAATGCCCCCGTGACCCTGAGGCTGCTTTGAAGTGTGTTGAGGAGTCGCTCGCGCGCTTTGCTCCTGTACGTTTTTTTCTTTTTATGTTGGATCTGTCATGTTTGTCTGGCTTCTTTGTGTGTGATGTGCTTGTGTTGTTGTTGCAGGTGAATGCCGTGATGACCAACCTTTCCTCCTTTGTTGTTGAGCTTGTTGAGGAGACGAAGGGTCTGCAGGGTCGTCATGAGCGCTTGTCTCAGGATGTCGTTGTGTTGAGGGAGAAGGCGCGCGCACATTCAGATGCTTCTTCCAAGGCTTCCGCTGATCTCAAGGGAAGTCAGGATTGCGCGTCTCAGCTGGAGGCGGAGCTGTTTGCCTTATTGCGCCAGGAGAAGGTCGACGAGGAGGCACATGCTGTGGCGCTGAAGGAGACTAAGGAGTCTCATGTTGCCCTGGGTGATCAGCTTGGGATGATTGAGTTTCCTACTACAGCTGATTACTCCAAACTTCTCGAGAAGGCACGTGATGATCACATGGAGCCTTTCTCTGTGGATTACTTCAGGAGGATATACTCTCTTGCCCCCGATTTTCCTTTCCAGAGTACTGGGCCATATACTGGCTATGCCCTCGGGGCTATTGCGGGGATCCGAGCGGGCGATGTGGGCGGAGCGAGTGGTTTGACGGGACAGGTGTCCGTCCCTGTTGGTGACGATCGCCGTGTTGTTTTCAGCAGCCCTGCGCATGATGTTTTTATGGCTGACGCCTTTGGCTCTGGTGCTCCTGACGTTGGGTCAGGTTGATCTTTCTTTGTTTTATATGACTCTCTTGTGTATATATGGTTGCTCCCCTTGCATGGGTGAGATTTTGGCGGGGTGTGTCCCGGGCTTGACTTTTTATGCTGGCTGGATGCCTTTACTTTTCAGACCTGCTATATTATATATATATGCCTGACATGAGATGTTAGAAAGATATAATACTTAGTATTATTTTGCATCTTCCTTTATTGTTGTCTCTATAACTTGTTCTCTTTTGGAAGAGTGTAGCTCTGTTGACAGGTCGATTTCCTTAATCCGATGGTTTTCCTTAGGAAATTGCATCTCTATTGGTGGCGGGGTGCGGATGAATTAGTATTACCGGCACCTGTGGCTTTGTAAGGAGGAGGATCCATGTTGAACTGCTTGTCTTCCTTTACAAGGATGTGAATAGATTAGTACGTTCACATACTTGATATAGTTGTTTGTTTGCGAAGTGTGGATAGATTAGTACGTCCGACACTTGCAATTTTAAAGAGAAGGGGGAACTCTTAAGGAACCGCTTGTCCTTTTTATTTTCATAAGAAGATAGTTCCTTACGGAACCGTGGATCTTCATTATGATATTTTGACAAGATGGTGGTTTCCTGAAGAGCCGCACGCCTATCTTGTTTTTTGAGATGTGGATAGATTAGTACGTCCACATCGCTTGATGATGGCTAAGTGTGGATAGATTAGTACGTCCGACACTTGCATTTTTTTGCGAGGGAGGATTCCTAAGGAACCGCTTGTCCCCCGACTTTTGCAAGGATGTGAATAGATTAGTACGTCCACATCCTTGTACTGCGGCGAAGTGTGGATAGATTAGTACGTCCGACACTTGTATTTGTTTGCGAGGGAGGATTCCTAAGGAACCGCTTGTCCCCCGACTTTTTGCAAGGATGTGAATAGATTAGTACGTTCACATCCTTGTATTGTGGCGAAGTGTGGATAGATTAGTACATCCGTCACTTGCATTTATTTGCGAGGGAGGATTCCTATGGAACCGCTTGTCCCCGACTTTTGGCAAGGATGTGGATAGATTAGTACGTCCACATCCTTGATGAAATTATTTTGTCTCCTTGCATGCGTCGCGCTCCCTCTGTTATGAATACAGGCATGAGCTTTGCTTAGTCTTGCTTTGATATCTTTTTGATGGCTTTTCTTGTTTTTTGCCCTTTCTGCGTGTAGAGTTAGGGCCTTTGTTGATGATGTATGTGGCTTGTTCCTGGTTTTGGACCGGGGTAGCTTGCCATTACATAGTGATTTTTTCTACGCAAGGAGTGAACTTCATTAGTCTTCTTGTTTATTTATAAGGGATGTGCATGGATGGAGTCAACTGATCTCCCATCCTAAACGTTCTACTTAGTACTTGAAAAGTAAAGATAGAGTATGTGCATGTCATAGGGGAAGGATTATTCCCTTAGTGACGGTTTGCTAAAGCTGGCTTCTTGCATGCAATGTAGGAGCGCAGAGCTCCTTGTTCGATCAGTTCCTCGATTCTGTTGCGTAGAGAGGGGCACCCATTCGTGCTGTGACCCCATCTGTTGTGGTAGTGGCACCACATTTCTGGATTCTTCCCGAGGAAGGCAATCCGGATCTCGCTTGGAGGAGGTAAAACATCCTTCAGGATGGTCTTGAACAACTCCTCCACCTCTATGTTCAGAGGTGTATATTCGCCATCTTGGTTGTTGTTCAAGTCTTGTCTTGCACGCTTGTGTTCGCGCGCCTCCTCTTGTTCTGCAGGTGGGCTGAACCACCCCAGCTCGTTTGCGACCTCGATTGCTGTCTCCATCTTCTCTTTTAAGTCAGCCATAGATTTGGTTGTTCTCCACCCTTGTGTTCGTCCAAATAGGAGGAATGTAGGTGAGTTCATGTTTAGGAAAAATGCATTGATCACGGCTGACTTCTCTGCCAAACTTGAAGTTGCATTTATGGCGAATCGCTTGAAGTAACTCTGGATGGATTCCGACTCCCCTTGCTTGATGTCCCATATGCTTGGGAACATTGGGGTTTGAGGTGCTGGGAGTCTTTCTCCTCTGCTCATCATTTCGTCAAATCGCATCTCAACTTCAGACTTGGAACATTGTCCCCTTTCAATGACTGCTATGTCCAGACGGTTCTTGCATCTTAGGGCGTTGACATAGCACTTTCGTGCTGTCGTCTGATCGCCCAAGACTTCACCAACTCCTCCCCTTAAGCGGTACTTCAGCTTTTGGTGTGCCGTTGAAGGCACCATCTCGTAGGGGTTTATCGTTGTTCTTCCGAGAATTCCGTTGTAAGCGCCAAGGCTCTCGACGATCATGAAAGTGATGTCGACTTTCATTGCGTTCCATCCTTCTCCTATCACAGTGGGAAGGGTGATCATCCCCAGTGGATATGTAGCAGCTCCTACAAAGCTTACTAACGGGAAATTTCCCGGCTTCAGGTCCTCTCTCTTCATTCCAAGCTGTTCGAGGAAATTGACATGGAGGATGTCTGCCGAGCTTCCTCCGTCGACCAGGATTCTTTTGACATCGAACCCGTTGATTTCCATTGTTATTACTAACGCGTCATCATGCGGGTAGACGATGTGTGCCATGTCCTTTCTCGAGAATCCTATCACGGGGTCCTCCTCTTCCGGTTTCTTTCTTTTGCCATACTTGGAGAGTGTGCTTACCTGCGCAGCGTATACATCTCTTGTGTTGGAGACTTGTCCTCCTGTAGCTGGACCACCATGAATGACATTAATAACTCCCCTCTTTTTAGGAGGGGGGTTGTCATTGGTCTTCTCTTTTCCTTTCTCCTTTGGCGTGAATTTTCTTTTCACCTTCTCAATCTTTCCCCCCTGGTCGACGTAGTGCTTAAATCGCCTTCTTGTATGATTCGATTGATTTGGAACTTAAGGCTTCTACAGTCGTCAGTTTCATGGCCGTTGACTTCGTGGCTTTCACACCACTTGTCTTGCTCTTTCCCTAGCTGGCCCTTTCTGAAACCGAATGGCTCTTTCCAGAGGTTTTTCTCTTTCATTTCTTTCAGTATGACACTCAGGGGAGCGTTCAAAGGGATTAGCTCAATGGTGTTGACGTCTGGATTCTTGTCTTCTTCAATGTTGAATGTTCTCTTCTGGGGCGGAGTCCACTGTTTTTGTTGGGGGGTTTGGTTCTGCTTCAGGGGGCCTGGCTTACTCTCATCTTTCTTGTTGTCGGGCTTAACCCACTTGTCCCGGGCTGTCATCTTGTAGTGCTCAGCATCAATGTACTCTTTTACTCTTGCCACGAGTTCTTCCATTGTTTCCACCGGCCTTGTAGAAAGCTTTTGGCCCAAGTCGTACCCGTGCCTACCCAGGTTTCTGACAAAGGCATGGATGATTTCTATCTCTGCGATGTTCGTTTGAATTTCCGAGATGTTTTGATTAAACCGGATGTAGTAGCTTGCGAGGGACTCATTCCACTCCTGCTTGACGTCATCCAAGGCATTTGATCCTTTGATGATCGAACGTTCTCCCATGTAACGGTGGATGAACTTTTCTTTGAGGGACTGCCATGAGTCTATGCTCTTCTTTGGCAGGGAGAAGAGCCAGTGTGCAGCTGGTCCGCCTAATGTTTGGGGAATGTCATGGCTATGTGGTGAGGGTTGTCTGTCCTCCCCAAAAGCATTGCTTCATGCTGCTGCACATGCTCTATCGGGTCTCCCTTGCCTCGGTACTTTTCCGGCCTTAGATTATACAGTGCGTCTGGGACGCGACTGTACACCAGCTCGTCAGTGAAAGGGTGGGATGTGGTGTCCACCAATGTGTTCATCCCTCTCATTTTCCTTTGCTTTATCTTATTTTCAATCAGCTTTTCAAGCATCTCCTCCGTCAACCCGGTAACTGGGTTACCCTGATTTGGGGGGCATGCTTCTTGTCCCATGCTTGCGCCTTGTTGGGGAAATTGCGCCTGCGTCGGGTTGTACTGAGAATATCCACCTTGATATCCCTGGAATGTCTGAGACGGCTGCCTCCAGGCTCCTTCATTGAATGGCCCTGCTTGGTAGGGTGTTTGGGAGTGCGAGAGCTCCTGTCTTGTCCCTTGTTGGGGGAACTGCCTGCTTTGCTGTGCATACCCGTGAAAGGTCGGGGTTTTTGAGATTGTAGGGCCTCTCTACTGAGGTGCATTCATTGGAGGCGCCTGCCTTGGTGGCTGGGGCATATTTGCTTGTTGCGCGGGAGGGGGCGGTGGCGCCCCGTATCCTTGGTTGCGCAGGGCCTCTCTCAGATGAAGCAGCTGTTCGAGTGCCGCCATCATTTCTGGGGTGATTGCAGGCGCAGCCTGTGCCCCTGGTGCCTGATTGTATGCCCCAGCATTTGGCATTCCGTATGGTTGCTCCTGCGTGTTGAAGGTTTGATGGGCGAAGCCTGGAGGAGCGTCGGTTTGCTGTGTGCCCCCTTGCGCGTTACTCCGAGAGTGTACGCTTCTTTTTGGCATAGACGAGGCGACTGAGGCCTCGCTTTGGCTCTGCGGGGGGTCTCTCTGAGCTCTCTGCGGAGGAGGTCTCATGCTTGACTCCGGGGCCGGAGTTTTCCTTGGACGTCCTGGTCCTCTTTTCTTCGTCTTAGTCGGCGGTGGCTGCTCGTTGCTTGCCATGCTTTTGGTCTTGTGGGTGATCCACGGACGGCGCCAAGTGTTTCGACCAAGTTAACGCGGGCTGTCTGCTGAGTAACTTGTCGATGTCTTCGGGTTGGGTGCGAGCTTGTTAGGGCCAAGTCCGTCTCCTAGGGTCGTGCACGGGCCTTTGGCTTCGTCTTCAAAATCGCACTAAGTCCTTCGGGCTCTCTCGCTGACTGTCCGTCCGTACCTGCAAGAGGAGCATTACCGAGCAACTCCCGTGGAGAGGGGGGAGGTGCTTGGTGCGCTCACTCCGACGGTCAACATTAGACAGTTCTAGAGAGAGAAAGTTAGAGAGAGGTCAGAGCTCTCCTCAATTCTCACCCAAAGTGACTTGAAAATGTTTACCCACAAGGTGGCTATGTATAGGCAACCTTGGACCGTAAGCCGGTTTTGACCCGGTTCAATGTGGAAATGTGAACCGGGATGCTGGGGAGAGCTTTGGGAAGAGGACTCTGACGCGCGTCTCAGGCGGCTGTCACGAGCGGGACGCGCGCGCCTTGTAACGGGGGGTCCCCGACGTATAGGAGTTAGTTGAAAATCAGGTCTCCGTATACATCCAGGACAAAAAAGGGGGGTGTGCGCGACACCCCCGGGGTGCAAAGCTTACCCGGAAATTCCGGGTAAGGTGGGCTTACCCGGAAATTACGGGTAAGCTAGGTTTACCCGGAATTTCCGGGTAAGCCCCCCGGGGGTGCCGGGCAAGTTTGCGACTTGCCCGGTTTCCCCGGGTTAGCTCGAAATCGGGTTTTTCGTGGGTTTCGTGCGTGTACGAGGTCCGAATAATTTAAAACCGAGCCCGAATCATGCGTATATCCATCAACGTCTACAGTGGTATTCGACTCCGAGTCGCTTATATAAACGCAACTCGCTTTACCTGTTGATCCAAACCGTGGGTATACTTAATGTTACATGATTGGCTAGAAATATGTTATCATTCACAAATGATAGGGTTTTGTTGATTTTCGCAAAAGACATTATGTACCATGTCACTGTCAACTGTACTTGATTAACTTAAAAGGGGAAAGTAGCTACCTATAGGGACTCTAATTATTATGAAATTATTATTATTGCATGTAGACATCTTCTTCAATTTGTACAAGTAATTACCATCTGGATGATAACGTTTGATATAATAAAGTAATGAAGTTGATATCATTTAGTTATTTTAAGAATTTCAATGTGATTTAACATTCATCTTTATATCAATATAATAATATTTATTATTATCAGTATTATATTATTCAGAAGTTTTTGTTCAAATATTTATTGTCTCAAGTTTACCTCATATTTCAGTTTGATATTTGACGCGTACTTATATTGTCCCAAGTTTTAATAGTGTTGCTATTTGGTGTCTCCGCCAAATTTTGACGTTAAATTTAAAAGAATTCGGTCATGTGACCAGAACATGACCAAATAAAATAAAAAATGCCCAAATTATCCCTAAACCCTAAATCAGGTCAGCTGCTCCACCGCCGGAACCCTAAAGGCCGGAACCCTAAGTCAGCCGGAATCCTAAATTGGCCGGAATCGGGCCGAATAGGCCGTAATCGGTCGACCCTAAACCCTAAATTAGTTCAGCTGCTCCACCGCCGGACCCTAAACCCTAAATCGGCCGGAATCAGCTGGAATCGGGCCGGAATAGACCCAGAATCATCTCGTTTGGAGGTGGGTGGCCGGAATTGGAGGTGGGTGGGTCGGAATCGGAGGTGGGTGGCGGTGGGTGGGTCGGAATCGGAGGTGGGTGGCGGTGGGTGGATTGGAATCGGAGATAGGTGGCCGGAATCGGAGGTGGGTGGCCGGAATCGGAGGTGAGTGGCCGAAATCGGGTCTAGGGGCAGTATGGTCTTTTCATCTAAGTCTGTTAAACTTAACACCTAAATTTAACAGAAAATCAAATTGCAACACTATTCGAACTTGTGGCAGTCCATATCAACACTTTAATATTGAGACACTAAACTGAAAAATAAGGTAAACCTGAGACACTAAATAGGTTCTTTTCCATTCAAATACATAAATAACGGGCGTGAAGTTTGATTCGCCAATTTACTTACATTCTCGACGTACATTCTTTTATGGGCCTACGTGATTCACATTCCCTTCAGTTTCTCCATTAATAATAATTAACTTAATTTTTTTAAAAAAAATTACCACAGTTTCATTTGCATATAAAAAGTAAATCATATGATATAAGAATAAAACCCTATTAAAAATAAAAAATAATGTTATAAAATAAATAATAAATTCTTAAAAATCTTAAGTCAAACACTCGAGTAATCGGGAACCATTTAATGAGAGTTTTTGCTATCGGCCGCTCGAGCATTTTATTTTTAGTTTTTTAAGAATTTATTTTTTTATTTTATAACATTATTTTTTGTTTTTAATATGGCTACATATTCTTTTATCATCATTGTAGTCGGCTTATTAAAAATACCAGCGGCACTTTGTATAAGTGTCGGTATTTGAATTTATAAAAAAAAGTTAACGACGCTTTTTAGGTAGTTCCGCTATTTACACGTTTTGTTGATGAATTGTTGGAAAGTTTTTTTTTTTTTTTTTTTGTCAGAAGGAATGTATTGTTTAAAATGATAATTTCAGTTTAATGGGTTCATGGATTATATTTGTATAAATTAAATTGAAGTATTAAGTTGAAATGTTTATTTTTACACAAATAAAAGCCTTCATTGTTTTTAAAGTTTAGCTTAAATATAGGTAAAAAAAAAAAAATAGAAACATTGACGCTTTTAGAAGTGCCGCAATAACTACTGATTCCCGCACTTTTAGAGTATCGCAATGATTACTGATTGCGGAACTTTTAGAAGTGCCACAAAGGATCACTGATTGCGACACTTCTGAAACTGTCGTTAAAACATTTTGCAACACTAGCTAAAAGTGTCGCTAAACGCGTAAGCGACTAGAAAAAAGTGTCGCAATACATTACAGCGACGCCATAAAAGTGTCACTAAATACTATTAAAACTGTCACTTATAATCATTTTTTCTGTAGTGGACCTCTTGTATTATTCTCGAAGTCATCTTGCACTACAAGAAATCCTCGAAGTCATCTTGCACTACAATAAATCTAATTGCTTGTGAATTGTGAGAAATTTATATGTGAATATACAAGTTTATTTGTAAGGGAATTTTGAAAATTTCTTACAACTACAACAAATCTCTTACGAAATTTTGAGTTTTAAATCCTAGTAACTTAATAAATCCTTAACTTCTTATAATTTGTGAGGGATTGTTCCTTTAAAAAAAAAGGACGACATTGTGGGCTCGTAGCACGGGCCGATATCTAGTTATTGGCAAAATTAGTTTAAGAAGACGTATATTATTTTAAACCAAAATTTTCATAAAGCACGTTGTATAGTTTAATATAGATGCACTTCATCAATTAAAAAAAAAAAAAAAAAAAACTGAATTAATACACAAAATTACTAGAGCTTAATACATGCATAGCGTACGTAGGAAGACGACAAGCTTTGAAAGAAATTGCACCACCAACTAACTTCACACAAAGATACACATTTTGAATCTATAATATTCAGACGTCGATAATGCCGCCGGAGAGTGCTGACATCAGTTTCCGTTCTTCCTCTTCCATCGTATCCGACAGGGACCCACCTCTTGTCTCCGGCAAGCACGCCGCAAGGATCCCGAAGCAACTAATCAACACCCCGAACACGCCAAACGTCAGCGCCCCGCCGGAAGTCTTTCCGGCAGCCACCAGCATCGGCCCGAAAACGCCGCCGAACACCAGAGCCTGCCTCACCATCGACACCGCCGAGTTCCTCACGCACGTCGGAAAAAGCTCCAGCGAGTAAATCAGCAGCGTGCACAGCGCCGCGCAGCCGCCGGCGAACGAAACCAGCTCGAACGCCATCTGGTACGGCGGCGAAACAAAACAGACGGCGGCGCTGGAGAGGCCACTCACAGTGGTTAGGAAAAGAAGCGAGGTTCTCCGGTTGAACTTAGCGAGAAGAAACATGGCGAGAAACGTGGAGGGGAGCTCCGACAGGGCGTTGAAGGCGACGCCGAGGTAGAGGTTGAAGGAGAGGTTCCCGATTCCGAGCGGCATGCCGTAGTAGACAACGCCGACGCCGAATCCGACAGCCGTGACGCAGCATAGTCGCTGTAGGGCCCACCGCCTCTGGATGAGGAGTTTGAGGGCGGAGAAGAGATCGACGGTGGTGGCTGTGTAGGAGGTGACTTCGTTGCCGGCGGAGAAGATGGCGGCGCTGAGGTGGGCTTGTCGATCTGCTGGGGCGATGCTTTTTAGGGTTTTTAAAGCTTCCTCTTTGCGGCCTCGAACAAATAGCCACCTAATGATTAATTATTACGTTCGACTCATGTAAATAATGGATAGTAAATTAAAAGTTAATTATTGTAGTTTACTAATATTTACAAATATGGTATGAATAAAAGAGGTTATATAATTTATAGGTCGATTACATAAAAACATGTACTTTGACGTTTGTACTAGATTTAGTCAAAAATAAAATTAATTATTCACCAAAAAATATTAATTGTAAAACCAATCACATTAATTAAACTTGTTTCAGATTTAGTTACTTTTAAAAAATAAGTGATTAAGTGTTACTCTTAGTTGGAGTTTTTGACCAATTTAGACCCAAATGATCAACCAAATACCAATATATGCTCAAAAAAAAATATTTACAAATCTAGGTTTGGCCGAGTTAGGATAACCTGGCCAACAGTAATTTTTTTTTTTTTTTTACATCTGGCCGAAAAAAAAACAGTTGGCCGGATTGCCCCAACCCGGCCTAATGTGTAATTCTTTTTTTTTTTCGTTTTATTTAATAGAAGTTGTAAAAATAATTTAAAACTAATGGTTTTGTAAATTTTTTTAAAAATCTATTGGACATGGTGAACCCTAGGGTAAATGTCTATCAATTTACCCTAGGGTTCACCATGTCCAGTAGATTTTTAAAAAAAAATTACAAAACCATTAGTTTTAAATTATTTTTACAACTTATATTAAATAAAACGAAAAAAAAAAAATTACACATTAGGTCGGGTTGGGGCAACCCGGCCAACTGTAATTTTTAATTTTCAACCCGGCCAGACCTAGATTTATAAATATATTTTTTTATTTGATTGTTCATTTGGGTCTAAACTGGTCAAAAACTCCTCTTAGGTGTGTAGATGACATGGACTCTAAATGTCATTTTAAATTGCTACATTACATTGATAATTAGTAGTATCAGTAATTATTTATATTAAAATATAGTTTTTATACTAAAAAGTTAATTTAATATTGTTCAAACACCTTTACATTTTTCTCCATATAGTCAATATATATAGTTCATCTTCTAAAAAAAACTCTATTTAAATCGACAAGGACAATAAACTTCTATGGGTGGTTATGGTAATAAGTATAATTTCACAGTAAATAAGATGGTAATGACTCTTGTTGCGAGTTTTTTTATGTGATTCATAGTAATTATTTTCGGGCTTCAAGATATTTTTAGCTTTCGAGTTAGTAAGTCAAACTTAATCTATATATGTTGAACACTCTAGAGTGTATGTTTTAAAAAAGAATTATTAGTATTTAGTCAATATCAGTGCCAAAAAACCTAATTCATAAGTAGAGTGTTTTTCATTAAAAAAAATAGATATTTTTAAATTAGCATTGTTAAATATCCAGTTCATAAGTATAGATTTTTTAAAACAATATTAATAAATTAAACCATTATTTATAATTCAAAATTTAAATGATGTGGAGATCTTAAGTGACATTTATAGTTCATGTCATACACTCACAGTTAACAGTGAAACATCATTGCTTAATGGCCAAACTAACATAATTTTGAAAAGTTGTTAAACCTGTGATAAGTTTAATAGTAGTATTAGTATGTGACTATCTTTGTAATTAATTTGATTTTTTTTTTAATTTGGAATGAATTTCAAAATACATGCTTAATTATAATTATTAGAGTATTATTCATTATTAGTTGGCTCATTTAATATAGATATAGATATAGCTAGTGGGGAAAACCAAATATTGTAATTTACTTTACTAATTTGGACAAATTTCAAAGTACATGCTTAATTAATTATTAGTAATTTTATTAATTATCAGTTGACTCATTTAATATAGGTATATATAGGGATGGCAACGGGGCGGGTCGGGGCGGGTTTTCGCAGCCCCGGACCCGCCCCGCGGGTCAGCCTGGCTGACCCGGACCCGGGTAAGTGTACCTCTCGGGTCGGGTCGGGTCGGGTCAAAAATCCCGCGGGTCGACCCGCGGGGCCCCGACCCGACCCGACGTGAACAATTGTTTTTTTTTTTTTTTTTTTTTCACTTCTCAATATTAAATACAATTTTTTTTTGCCAAAATATTACATTATATGTAAATTCAAACCATAAATCTAACATCAATCGAATACAAACACATTAAATTCATCACCAAATACAAATTCAAATCCGAATACCAAATCAAAATTAACAAATCCTAATAATCTAAATATACATCTATTTATAATTTGGTCCATATTATTTATATAAGTACTATATTAACCATATTGTTTAGTAAATGTTACATTATATTAACATTAAAAAAAAAAAAAAGTAAAAAATATATACATAGACATTTCGGGGCGGGTCAACGGGGCCCCGTGTCCCTAGACCCGGACCCGACCCGACCCGGGTCCGACCCGCCCCGAACCCGACCCGTGACCCGCGGGTCGGCGGGTCCTCGGGTCAAAACCGGGTCGGGGCCCCGCGGGTCAGCGGGGCCCCGAGACCCGTTGCCATCCCTAGGTATATACCTAGTGGGGAAAACCAATTATTGTAGTTTACTTGCATAATAGCTAATTTAGTAATTTTGGAGTGATTTGGAAAAACAATCGTTACTTATTGAAAAAATAAGGGTTAATTACCAAATTGTTTACCTGAAATTTAGAAGAATGTGCAAATTGCTAGCTGGATTTATATTTAAATAAATTACTAACTGAACTTTTTATATTGTGCAAAAATCTAGCTTAATCATCTTTTCTGTGAGATTTTCTACTATGTTTGTGGAGCACTATGCTTATGTTTTTTTTATTACTGGGGTGTACTTAATTGCAACATATGTAAAAATTTAAAAGTATGAAATTTTTTAACTACCCCTAATATTTGTATCATACTATTAATAATGTCAATTTCTCTATAGTGTTTATATTTAAAACAATAGAAAAATGTTTAAAAAAAAATACAACAAGCATGGTGTTTGTGGAGTATAGTAGAAAGACCATCTTTCTGTTAACCTTAAATAGAACACACTTTCAATAATTACGAAAAATGCCATAAAATTTAACTATGGTAATATAATGACACGATTTCTATATAAAATTAAATATTTAGAATCATAAGAAATTTAGTAACTGTAGAATTGTTGTTCCTAGTAATTTTTTAAAGTATATTTCGTCATTGTTAACGAGAAAATGGACAGAACTATCAAACTGCACATTAACAAAGTTTGGCTACAATTTGCAACTAAAATTTTTTCTAACAAACTGCACATTTACGTAAATTTCAGCTAGCAATTTGCTAATTAACCATATAGTAAAACTGTAGGGTTTTAGCAATATTTTAAGCTGTTTTTTTTTTATTAAAAATAACAGAAAAATAGGCAGAGCTAGCTTTTCTAGGACAAAAAATTTAGCTAACAATATTTATTACACAAAAAAATTCAATTAGCAAATCGCACATTCATACGGATCGCAATTTAATAACTAACGCAAAACTTAAACTATTATCCTCTTACATAAAATATTTATGATGATGATTATTCACATGGTTACATACTATACACTACACTTTCTATCTAATTATAGCAATCTAAAGCAACCTTTATGCAAGCATGCAATTCCCTAGATGGCAAAAAAAAATAAAAAAATCAATATATGTGTGTATACACATGCATGAATCATGATATATATATATATATATATATAAAATTATAGTGTACCTTATTTTCCATATAGAGTACTAGCTAGTAGCATTATTTTAGCATATTTCCTAGAAAGAAAAGTATACTTTTGTTTGAAAAAATGAGTATATTTTATATATGAATGAAGTTCCAAGTTTCTTCGGATGAATACAATCTAAACAAACATATCCTAATAGAAACATAATTAAACTTTAGTGTTTTTTTTCCCACAATCTTCAGGGACAAACAAACTCCACTCAACCTTAAACGAATTATAAAATTAGATTTAAAAAAGAATTTAATTATCTTCAAGTTAACTCTTCAATATATATTTTATATATCATCATATAATATAATTTGTCTGATCTTTACAAATTTATATTTTAGTTGGTTGTCCCTTAGTTTTGTCATTTTTCTGTTTTAATAATGATTTGTTATGAGCCGACGAAAGTCCTATACTATATAATTAAAAAAAAAAAATCTAAAAACAAAATAGAACATTAAAAAAGCATAGTTTTGAAAACATAATCGGGCCAATAGTCGGATCATAAACCAAACATAGTAATTTTTTACTTAATTATCAGTTTATAGAATTTAAATACCCATACAACGAATAGTGGGTTTAGTTCACCAAAATACATTACTGTGTTATTTTCAATCGCGCTATATTACCTGTTTTTTAGGGTTTAACGGTTAATAGAGAAATTAGCAATAATTATGTATTTTAATCATAGCGTGACTCGGAATTGCGCGATGGGCTAACAGTTATAACCGTTAGTAGCCGTTTCTGACAACCGTCTTGTCAGACACGAATCTAAAGCGACCGGGCGATTCGGAGTCGCGCGCTAGATGTTGCAAATTTTAATATCGGTAGTTGTTATTAAGGCGCATAAATGCAAGTTTTTTAATCGTCAGCCCATCTCGCAACTCCGAGTCGCGCTATGATTAAAATATTAATTTTTTTCGTTAACCGCTAAATCCTAAAAGACAGGAAATATAGCGCGGGAATCACACTATTCCTCACCGCGCGACTTTTTTGGCGAACTAAATTCACTATTCCTTTAATTATAATGTTATCTAAAGAACAAAAATGATTTAATTAAATTATATAATGACATGGGGAAGTCAGCAATTTTAAAGTCGAAAATTAATTTAGAGCTTTCGTTTTTGAATGTAGTAATATACAACATGATACAACCGAAATTCTGATATTTTAATAACACTAGAAAATTGCATCATAAAATAATATTATATATAGTTTTAATAATATTTATAAATATATATTATTTAATTTACTATAATAATATTTATTTATGAATATATTATAATAAAATACGTATAAATTTTGTTACACTATTCTAATTTACGAACGGTATTTCTTATATTAACTCACGTATACAATTGTAGAAAGTTTATAAAGTGTGAAAACTTTCTAAAGTGTGAAAAATTTCTTAAAGATGTATTATATATATATATAACTCACATACACAATTGTAGCAAGTTTATCATTATTTTAATATATTAATTTTAAAATATAATATATTTATGAAGCAAACATTAAATATATTTTAACATAAATATTTATCTGAATTTTTCCTATTTTTGTATGAATCAGTAATATTTTAATGTAAATTTTTATTTATTTAGAATTCGGCGCAAAGAAATAGTAAAAAATATTTGCACTTACCTTGGAGATTCATGGACGAAGAAATATATCAAAAGACAGTATAGGAATCCAGGAACCGACGTCCACAAGTAGAGATTCCTCCACGACAACCCTCTGTTAACAAACGCCATCGCCGGCAGCGACAGAAACCCTAGCGAGAACCCAAAGAACCCCACCATCCCCACCGTCCCCCGCCACCTCCGGCCGACGAGCTCCGTCGACAGCACCAGCGCGCAAGTCCCGATCGTCGCTCTCCCGAACCCGCAAATAAATCTCAACGCCGCGTACACCCACACGCTGTCGGCAAACGCCGTCAAGAACGCGGAGGCGGACATGGCCAGCGAACACAGGAGGAGCATTTTCCGGCGGCCGAGGGTGGTGTCGGCTAAGGTCGCAAGCAGGAGGCCGCCGGCGAGGCAGCCGATGAAGAAAGCCGACGCCGGGAGGCCCCTCACGAACGGGGTGGCGCACTGGAGGCTCCACTCAGAGACGACGGAGACGTGGCGGCTGTCGTCCCATGCCCATGAGGAGGCCGGAAAGTTGCAGACGTCGTCGGAGACGCCGGTGACGCAGGTTGAGTCTGTACAGTGCCACGGCGGCTGAGAGTCGGTGAAGACGCTGATGAAGGTCTGCTGAGCGTCGAAGAACCATGAGAGGGAGACGAGGGTGGATTGGATGAGCTGGGCCCACCCGAACTCACCTATACAGTCTTCAATGGCGGAATCTAAATTCACAGGCGGCTTTTCTGCAAGCTCCGGCGGCGGCGGTGGATCGTGTTTGTCACCACCTTGTGAGATTAGTGGAGTAGTGTCAGCCATTATTACACGCAGCTGGTTCGTTTCTCGAGTGTGTGGCCTTTGTATTTTTTATATACTTGCATGAGGTTGTATTATCGTAATGATTAAAGGGTTGGCTAAAATGCAGTCGAGTTTATTTAAACTTGAATTCTCAGCCGTTAGATCATGAGAATCAATCAGAATTCAGGAGAGATAAAAAATGTTTATTACCATGCATAATCTGACGGCTAAAAAATCGAGTTTAAATAAAATTGAGTTTATTTTAGCCGATACCATAATTAAAATTCCGACACCCACATTCCTATTTGTTCCGATCTAGATAGGGTTTAAATAAGCCATCAAATTTGCCAAGAATTACATCCACTGCCACGGTGAGTATTATCGGAACGAGTCGGACTATGGTGTCGGAACTTATATCACCACCCTTGTATTTTATACGGGTTAAAAGTACTTTTAGTATCATATATTTGACCGTTTTTTTATACCATATTTGATGCAGGGTGATGGGGATAGATGAGACAAAAACTCGTTGATAATTTGTTGGATAGATGCGCAAGAATTTCTTGATTCAAAAGAATAACGAAGAATTGACGCAGGGTAGAGGAAAACCTCAATTTTTTCATACATCAATCAACTGAATGAAAAGAAGACTAAACATATCTTAAATACTGAAAACAAAAACCCTAGCTCTAGGTAAAAATCCGAAATTTGCAAACAGGCTCTAACAAAACAGACAAATTACAAAAAAGACTGACAAAAACATAAAACTGCAATTTCGAAACCCTAAACGAAAGAATTTGGCCGAAAACCTTCAAACCCCATAGTTTACTCTGGATCTTGCTCAAATCGCCGTTTCTGCATAAAATACAGTGCTCACACGCTAAAATCCGACACGTCAAGATCTTCCACATATTTTTTTTTTTTTTTTTATACTTTTGATATCAAATATTTGAAAAAAAAAATATATACTTTTGGTACGTCTTTATGACCGCTTTGTGAGATTAGCGGACTTGTATATTTAGATGTTTACACGCAACTGGTTCGTTTCTCAAGTATATGTCTTTGCATGAACTTCTATTATAGTGAGAAAAACATAAAACATCAACTTTACTACTTTATATAAAATTAGTTGATATGATATACGTGCTTCAATTTTTAATAATATATAAATATAAAAGATATAAAATTTGAAATTTTTAAAAGAAAATTATTGTCAACACTTTACCTACTACAAGCATATATACTTCCTTATTACTATGTGTTGCTCTCACCGGAAAAAAAAAACTTATTTATATAAATTAGTATTGTGTACGAGGAAAAACCTAAGAGAAGACAAGATTGAATACAATTTGAATTTGGAAGAGATATACAATTTATATATATATATATATATATATATATGGAGGTGCATTAGCTATTGATATTTGGTCAAAATATAAATATAGTTGCTAAAACAAAATATATTAAATTATATTCAATTAGGTAATTTTGCTATTTTTTCAGAAGACTATGAGGTAGGTAAACAAAATCAGATCGTAAAATCAAACTGTAAGTAAGATTCAACTGTTCGGCCAAAAAAACACTGAAGAACGTAAAAATAATTTTTTAGCTAATATAAGTCACTGATAAGTATGCATTTTATTAATGTTATATAGTGGATTAAATATAAGTTAATATATCAAAAGAATATATTTATATTACTATTTTTTTTTGGTAACAGCGATTCCCATTATTAACAACGATAATACGAAATCACAATAAATTCCGAAAGAACAACTATAAGCATGGCGGGATAGGTGGATAAAACCAAATTCCCACAAAAAAAAACGTAAACATGTTAGGTTTGTGAAAACTAACAGAAAAGAAAACACTGCTACAATGAAAAGTAAAACTTATAAAAGAGACATTATTCGAGACGGGGACATAAAAGACTTAGACAACAGGATATGGTACTGCAGATACACCGAGTGAACAGGTGTCGCTGGTCTTGCTATTGTCAAAAGAATGCCAATTTCGTCTGCTAAATTCTCTGTGAAAAGAGGGTTAGTACTTGATAAAGGTAACAAAAAAGTGGCAGTTAATCATCTTTTGTTTTCCAAAAGTAGGCCAAAACACATAGGACGATTGATTGTACTCCAGGAACGATTGTCACAACGACGCCGGTCGAGATGAGATTAAAATGAACATCCAAACAAATTAAAACACAACAAATATAGCGAACATGCAGGTACAGGAACCTTCGGTGGTAAACGTAGCCAAAGACTAGTCTATCGGTACACGACTTGTTGAGGAACATCCAAAAAGGACTAACGCTCGTCGGAGGTGTCGAAGGAGAGTCTAACTTCTCAAAGAGAAACAATCTAAGGTGACAAAGCTCAGTGAGAACTGAGGCCTGTCTGATGTGGTAGTGAAGGGAAATACAATGGTTCTCTGAATATGCGGTGGATTGTTGGATTAGTATAGTGAGGGTGTGGGTTCCAATCTGGAAGTGTATGAGACGGGTAGGCTGAGTAGTGTCTATTGTGCATGCTGTGGATAAACATTTCCGTTTAAATCGATGAACAGAGTCATCGGCAAAGAACTTATCGCGGTCTTGCAGCCAACAAAGCAGGATGATCATACAGTTATCCAATTGGTATATTTTCAAGGCAGGTAGAGGTAGTGTAAAGAGATGCTTATGGCACTGAAGCACATTGAAAGTCAATTAAAACACATATTTGTATTATTTTAGATAAATTAATTTATTACATAATAATATACAAAGATTGGAAATGAATAACATTTAAACAAATTATCTAGTTTTCTATATCTATTTTCTCATAAAAAGACTCTTGCACACCAGCCGTACCGCACTAGCCAACCAACCACAGTTATTTTGGCCGTTCACTTACTTGTCTCGATAGAACGTCGGTCATTAAAATGAATAGATAGTGGGTTATTAAAACTCAGTGTTGTGTATAATTACTGTTTTATTATTAAAGATACATCAATATTTAGTAATGTGAAACACGTTGGATGGAGTAGCAAATTGATTATATTTGACAAGTAATAAAGTAAAGTATTGGGTTAATAACCTAGGAGAGGTCTGAAGTTTGCTCCATGTTAACGGGAGATGTTTGAAGTTTCAAATGTTCATTTGAGAGGTCTGAAGTTTCAACTTTGTTGATAAAAACGGTCTCCGTCTGTTTTTACCGTTAATTGTGACGGAAATTAGTCACGTGCTTGGCATGTGACCAGAAATAAAATTAAATTTCAAAAATGCTCTTCTACCAAAGTGTGCCCCTCACATGCTTGAAGGAAAAGACGAAAATGCTCTTAAAGTCACCACAGCTCCGGCCACCGCCACCCGACTCCGGTCACCACCACCTCGGCTCCGACGACCACCACGAACTCCGGTGACCACCACCGAACTCCGGCGATCACCACCGACTACCAACACGGCTCCGATCGGAGCCGAAAAGCTCTGATCTGGAGCTTTGTGGCCCCGATCTGGAGCCACAGAGCTCCGATCGGAGCCGTGTTGGTGGTGGTCGCCGGAGTTTGGTGGTGGTCGCCGGAGTTCGGGGGTGGTGGCCGGATCTGAGGTGGTGGTGGCCGGAGTAATTTGACTTTAGGGGTAATTTTGTCATTTCACATTTACTCAAATGAGATATTAAATAAAACAAATATATATTTTTTTTTTTGGCCAAATAAAGGAATGAGCTAGTAGTGGCGACCCTAGGCCCATCCCGTTACGTAAATGTTCGGGCTCTCCTGCTCACGGTCTGGGTTTTTTTCCGACCAGACTTAGCGAACAACCAGCGCATGCACTGGCCCCGTCAACGTAACCCCACCAGCAGCCTAGTATAGTAGTGGCGACCCTAGGCCCATCCCGTTACGTAAATGTTCGGGCTCTCCTGCTCACGGTCTGGGTTTTTTTCCGACCAGACTTAGCGAACAACCAGCGCATGCACTGGCCCCGTCAACGTAACCCCACCAGCAGCCTAGTATAGTCAAGAGGCCGGCCCGTTAGGCCAAGTTCTACTCGCCTCCTCATATGCCTGACGCGGTGTGTGGGCCAGACGGGACCTGATATTTTCATATCAGGTCACCGCGAGGTGACGCCCCTGAGGGGTTTCGAACCTGGGACCTTGGAGCCAAACCACTTGGGAGTAAGCGCTCTCGACCACTAGACCACCACTGCTGGTGGTAATAAAACAAAATATTAAAATGGCAAGAATGTCATTTCATGCAATTCTGTTAAATTTAACCAGAAAAATGGACGGAAAACTTCAAATCAACAAAGTTGAAACTTCAAACTTCTCAAATCAACATTTGAAACTTCAGACATCTCCCGTAACATGGGGCAAACTTCAGACCTCTTCTATGTTATTAACCTTAAAGCATTACTAATAATAAAGTAGAGATTTGACAAGTACACTTACTACTTTTTATCCGACAAATGAGATTTATACCTTCTTTATTTGTTCGAAAAGAAAAATAATTGATTGCATCGTAACGTTCCAGTAAGTTCCATTCCAATAACTCCAATTCGTAATGGAAGACCGAATCATTTTGGAGAGGTGCAACTTGTACCATCCATTATTGGGAATAATAAAATTACAAAAATATTTTTTTGTTTTTTTTTTAAAGGACAGATGATAAGACTTTAGAACTTTTTAGCCAAGATTATTAGAGTTAGATGGTTTTCGTTTTTCGTGTAACCAACCTGTAGGACTGGGCATGGTTCGGTTTAGGGTCGAACCGGTTCAGAATCGAATTGGAACTGGATTTTAGCTTCAGTTGGTTTTCTGTACCATGTAAGAACCGAATCAGATTTTAGCTCCTAAAATTGAACATAGCATAACCGGTTCGAACAGGTTTTGAACCATTTTTTTAATTTTTTTTACTAAAATTCAAAATACACACCCAATTTGATAATTCATAAGTAATCCACAATTGCAAAATACAAACTACAATGACAATTGATCGCTTCAGAGTAGAGAGTATCAAAGTCTAAATTACAAACAATCTAATAATATGAAAAGGTCGAAATATTTAAAACATAATTCTCGAGACTTTAAACGACGTTAAGAGGCGTAACTCAAATTTCAAAAGTGCGGCTAATCTATTGGTTGAAAAAAATACAAATTGTTTGTATATTAAGCGAGTTTATCTATAATCTCGGTTAAAATATAGACTTGTTTATGAGTTAAGTTTCGAGTTCAAACTGAATTCAATTGAATGTAGAACTGATCTGGGCTAACATAATATATAATAACTATATATAAGTAAACAAACTTGCACGACCTCGTATATATCAAATATGAACCAAACCCAAATAGTGAAGGATCTACCCTATGGGTGTTAACGAGTCAAGCTACTCGTGAGCTACTCAAAATCGGCTCGGTTCGACTCGCTAAATTTCGAGTCGAGTCGAGCTTTTCTGATACCGAGTCGAGTTCACTGGTACTCGACTCGAGAGGCTCGCGAGCCTAATCGAGCTTTTTTGTTTTGCCTATTCGAGTCGAGTTCGAGTTTTTCGAGCTTTACGTAATAATATTATGTATGTATATATACCCGAGCCAAAAGCCTAATTGAGCCGAGTTCGAGCTCGAGCTAAGGTGCACCATTTATAATTTAACTGAAATTTTTAACATTATCGAGCCGAGTCGAGCCGAACTCGAACACGTCAAGTATGACACCGAATCGAGCTTGAAAAATTAAGGCTCGGTCGGGCTCGAGTAAACTGAGTCGAGCTTTGTCAGATACTCGACTCATTTATAGCCTTTTATTCTACCCAAAAAAAGGATGCAAGGGTATATTACTATCTAACAATTTAGGCTTCATGTAACAAAAGTGGTTCTAAAAAACTGGTTCAGAACCGGTTCATAACCTGTTTTGAACCAGTAAAAAAACGCACCATATATTCGTTATCAGAACCGAACCATTTAAGAACCATTTCAGTCAGAATCGGTTCGTATTGGTTCGATTCCGGTTTGGTTCCGATTCGCCTGAACCGGTTTTTATCCCAACCCTACCAACCTCTAGAGAACAAATGATATATAATTCATAGGGTTAATTACGAAATTGATTGAAAAAAAAATCACAAAATTATTAGTTTACGTTAGGATATTCAGACAAATTGCTAGTTATATTTTTTTGATAAATTATTTGTTTGTATTTGAATATTCTGATAAACGGTTATAGTTCTATTTTTTACAATTTAAGAACTTATATTTCGCTTTGGAACGATTTACTAGCTCAGATTTCCTTTTGTTTACAATTTGTAATCTAATAAATTTGTCCACAAGTAAAACATAAACTATCAAATTATCCATCAAACGAAACTTGGAATTAGCAAATTCTCTAAAATAACTTCAATTAACAATTTGTCAATAAATCAAATATAAGCTAATAAATGTTCTGAAACAAAACTTCAGATATCAATTTTTTATTAGTGTAATTTATTATATTACAAAAATGCTAGATCATGCGACTGGGAGAGAGCATGCGGCTGCTATGTGACCATTTAGAAAAGTAGAAATGCTATGTTATATTATTTCTGTTTTTTTATTAATATCAAATCCATTCACCTTTGTCGCATGCTAGTCGGTGGGTTATGTTTGTTCTAGTGTAACCATTAATTACCCGATTCAATAGCCTCGCAAAGCAGAAGCATTCGAAACACTAAAAAGCATCGCCCCACCAAATCGACAAGCCCACCTCAACTCCACCACATCACCTCATCTCCGTCACGGCCGTCGGATTCGGCACCGACACGGTCTACTACGCAAGTGCAAAGAGAATGTAGGTTCAAGAATGAGCAAGCGAATGTCTCCAAAGAGAAGAAAGACAATCATGATTATGGAGTGCTTTTGGCCGATTGTCAAGTAGCATCCGAGAATAAAGATGAAGTGGTTGCTTGATAGTGGTTGTAGCAATCATATGTCTAGTGATCGGAGCATCTTCACGAAGATAGACGAAGAAGTGAATGCGAAAGTGAAGATGGGGAATGGAGCACTAGTACAAGCGGTCGGGAAAGGTACGATTCCTATCCAAACAAATGAGGGAATGAGTTTTATTAGTGATGTGTTGCTAGTTCTTGACTTAGACCAAAATTTGCTAGTGTTGGTCAACTTGTGGAGAAAGGATGTGGTGTATATTTTGAAGATGGTGGGAGCACCATTTATGACAAGAAGAATGACATGAAGTTGATCACAAAGATAAAGATGACAAGAGGTAGAAGTTTTCCATTGAGTTTGAATTATAGGGGAGATGTTGCTTTGAAGGCACATATTAGTGATGAGTCTTGGCTATGGCACAAAAGACTTGGACATTTGTATTTCAATGGTATGAAGTTGTTGAAAGAGAAGAATATGGTGTATGGGTTGCCTAGAATTCAAGAGAAAGATGGTGTATGTGAAGGGTGTGCCATGGGGAAGCATCACCGAGATCCTTTTCCGAAAGGAGGAGCATGGAGAGCAAAAAGGCCATTGGAGCTAGTTCATACCGATGTGTATGGACCGATGAAAACTACCTCTCAAGGAGGTAATCGGTATTTCATATTGTTTATCGATGATTACACAAGGATGACTTGGATTTATTTCTTGAAACAAAAATCCGAGATCTTTGGTGTATAGGAGTAGGTGAACGTACTCGTGAAGGAAATGATCTTTACATGGAAATGAAGGAATCAGGCGTCATTAACGAACAAAATATTGCAGAATCAAAGGTGGCTCTAGTCTATGGTCAGATGAATGAACCCCCGGGAGCTCGTATGAGAGTTGGTTTGACTGCTTAGAAGATTCAAAGTGTTTATTGAGAAGCAAAGTGGCCGATATATAAAAGTGTTGAGGAGTTGATCGGAGAAAAGAATACAACTCCCGAGAATTTGACAAGTTTTGTGCAGATGAAGGCATAGAACGACAACTAACGGTTGGTTATTCCCCACAGCAAAATGGAGTTTCCGAGAGGAAGAATCAAACCGTGGTTGAGATGGGCAAAACAATGTTCAAGGAGAAAAGGTTACCAGATACGTTTTGGACCGAAACGATGTCTACGGCAGTGTACTTGTTGAATAAATGCCCGACAAAGGCAGTTCAAAACAAGACACCACTTGAGGCTTGGTGCAAGAAGAATCCTTCGATGAAACACTTGAGAGTTTTTGGGTGTATTTGCTATGCTCAAATTCCGAAAGAAAAGAGAACAAAGCTTGATGATACAAGTGAGAAGTGTATCTTCTTAGGGTACGACTCGACATCAAAGGGCTATCGGTTGTATAGCTTGCATAAGGAGAAAATCATCATTAATAGAGATGTGTTGTTTGATGAAGATGCGAGTTGGGATTGGAAAGAAAAGCAAGTTCAAAAAGAAGTTGTTGTTCGTGAAGAAGAGGTTGGAGGTGACGAAGAGCATGTTGAAGACTCTCCACCTACATCACCTAGAGTTGACGCACATCGCCATCAAGCAATGGTTCGAGTTCTAGTTCATCTACTTCGAGTAGCACACCGATGAGGTTGAGAAGACTATCCGAAGTATATGCGACATGTAATGTGTGCATAGTTGAGCCGGAAAGCTTTGAAGAAGCTATCCAAGAAGAAGCGTGGAAGAAAGCCATGGAAGAAGAGTTGCACATGATTGAGAAAAACAAGACTTGGAAGTTGGTAGACAAGCCACTTGATAGAGATGTTGTTGGGGTGAAGTGCATCTACCAAGTGAAGCATAATCCCGATGGTTCGGTTTTGAAAAACAAAGCAAGATTTGTGGCTGAAAGTACTCATCACACCAAGACAATGCATGTTCGGATGCAACATCATTTCATTCAAGAGAAGATTGAAGAAGAAGAGATCGAGATAGGTATTGGAGATTCGAAGATTAAGTTACAGGCATTCTCATTCGAGCGTTATTGAATGACAAGTTCGAGAAAAGTCGTGAGCTATTAAGAGTGGGATATGTAACAGAGAGCAAGTGTTAGAGAAGTAACAGAGTGAAAAGCAAATGTGAAGTGAGAAAGGGAAGAGCGGCGCAACTTGTGGTCTTCCATGGCAAACCAAGCAAATCAAATCAAGTATTTAGTAAATGTTTGATCTTTGTTCTGGTGTGTGTGAGTATTATTAGGTTAGTTCCCTAAAATCCAACACCTTCACATTTCTCGCCATGTTTCTCCTCATCAAGTTCAATCGGAGAATCTCCCTCTTTTAGGGCTCGCAATTTGGGCTCGGCACGATGGGCCGAGACGAACACGACACGGAAAATTACGGGTTTGGGTCAATCATTTTCGTGTTGTGCTAAAATCGGGCCGTGCCAAATCGTGTCAAAAAAATTCGTGTCGTGTTCGTGTTTGATATTGATGACACGGTCCGACACGATAACACGATAGTTATATGCATATATACGATAATTTCTACTAATATAAACTTATTTAAAGTTAGCATAACCTCTTTTTACAATGGTACATTATGAAGTTTGGATTAAACTCTTTCAATATTGAGTAATTTAAAAAATTTAGCTTAAAATTTGTTATGTGTAAATTTTTTATTCAATTTACTATAAATTTTTCGTGCCGATTTTGCGTGTCGGCCCGTGTCGTGTTTTTCTCGTGTCGTGTTCGTGCTGAACAAAATTGGCACGCCTAAGTGTTGGGCCGTGTTTGGACTGACCCCCAAAACACGACACGAACCTAGCACGACACGAACCCACACGACCCGCACGAATTGCCAACTGTACTCCTTTTACTGACCACCGTGGGTGGTCTCTCCACCGCCGTCGTGTGCTTCGTTACTTCGCCGCTGTACCAGATGGAGTTCGAAGTAGTTTCGTTCGGTAGTGTTTGTGAGGCAGGCATTGGTGCTCGGTGGCGTTTTTGGGCCGCTGCTGGTGGCTGCCGGAGAGGCGTTTGGTGGGGGTTCTGACGTTCGGTGTGTTTGGGGATATTTGTCGCGTGGTTGCCGGAGACAAGAGGCGGGACCCTGTCCGACACGATGGAAGATGAAGAACTAAAGATGATGACCCATATACTACAGTAGTAACCTTCATATAATATTATGCCCTAATAAAATATATATTTATCCTAATATTATATTTAATGTTTATTAAGGATTCACGCTAATGGTTAGTTTTAATTTTTTTTATGATCAGTAATTTTAATATTTAAAGTTATAATTTTTTTTTTTATTTATAAATCTTATATTTATCTCATAAATTATTTTACACTATTTATTTGTCTCTAGTAACACTTCAGTTAATTTAGGTTTTTAGCTAGTCACTACGTAGATACGAACATACACGTTTTAATAGTATGTCAAATTTTAGACAGACAATTTGACCAATTGTTCTACAAATTTAATGTAATAGGCGAATGCTATTTTAACTTTTAAGAGGTAAGAATTAAGTTAGAAGTAACTAACTAGTATTAAAATTAAAAAAAAAAAAAAAAAATGGGGACCAAAATCTTACATGGATTGACAAACTTTTAGAGTTGCTCTTTAAAACTTTACATTGCCTCCTGAATAATAAAAATATGTATATATTATATTTTACTTTGTGGGGAAATGGTAACTAGCAGAAGAAGATACTACATTAGCCCCTAAAATTGTCATATTAAGCATGATGTTTAAGTAAAGTCCATTTTTCACACCAACTCAAATGAACAGAGACTAATTAATAAATAGATCAATAACATAATAATTCATCCAGAGAACTTTAATAGCATAATAATAATTAGATGTCAACAAATTATCAGCTAACTAGGCACTAGCTGAGATAAACATGACATCTATAGGCCAAGGTTTCAAATACATACAATACCTTAAAACTCATTTCACCAAATTTACAAGGATCTAATATTTTTGGTTCAATACTATATATATATACTTCATTTCACTCTTTATTAGTAGATAAGGGCAACTAAAGTTCATCTTCAAGATTTACATAAAAGAACCCTAAGGGAGAGAAGGTATAATTCTTGTATAAACGGTGTTTACATCAAACCAATTAAAATATATATAGTGTCTTTTAACACTCATTCTAGATCACCTGTCCCACTTATCATATCCTAGATTAGATTTCATTGTCGTGATCTTGACACGTGTACCCAGTATAATTAATTTTGTAGATTTTTTTTTTTCTAGAAACCTAAACCCTAAAAGGAAAATATTAAATCTAAGTACACGTGTCAAAATCACACTAATGGGGCACGAACTGGAATGCAAAAAGTGGGGCAAGTGATCTGCATCCTTCTTTTAGGGTTCACCTTTTTATTTTTAGATTTTTTTAAAAACCTTAAAAATTGGTGTGACACTTGACGTATTTCTGTATACTTGCTGTAAACACCAAGCTGACACAAGAACTGGCTTTTGAGCCCATAGCTAGGTGTGACTCCATGAACCCAAGAACATCATGGTCCTTATGGGGTCTTCGACATGGAACCCAAACTTCCGTCTCTCGAGCTCCTTCGAGCCCAGATGGCTCGTGTCGGTTCTAGCTACAACAACCGCCGCGGACCGGTATGCATCTCTTAGCCTCTCTTGGATTGTTCTCTTGGTTTCATGTGAGATATTTGAGGGAGAGTGATCACTAGATGTGTATGGGATGGACTTCATGGCTACTTAATGAACACAAGTATAATAGCTAGCTTGAAGGGAAAAGATATTAGAGCTTGAAATTGGTATTAGGGTTTTATAGAAAGATAGAGATAATGTAAGTGACCCACTGAAAATATATATTCGAGATAAGGTATCTTTTTGTTCTTTTTCATGGATTACAGATCAGCTTGTGTACAGTTGATGTAAGTTGGGCACAATGAAAGTTCCATTTCTATAGCTCTATACATCACAACATATCTGATATTTTTAACTGGGTTAAACAAACATAACAAGGGGCCTGAATAATGATTCATGTTAACAGGAGATGTCTGAATGTTCAAATGTTGATATTAAGGGTATGAATTATTATGTTTGTTGTTTTTCGATTTTCCGTCCAAATTTTCTGTTAAATTTAACAGAACCACGTAAAATGTCGGAATTACCCATTTGCAATTATTGTAACAATTTAGCAATTTAATTAATAAAATATGAAATGTCAAAAATACCCTACCCACTAATTATGCCCTTAAAGCCACCAAAGCTCCGACCACCGCCACCCCAACTCCAGATCGGAGCTCTGTGGCACCGATCGGGCCAATCGGGGCCGGTAGCTCCGATTTGGGCTCAGCCGGAGCCGTGGTGGAGGTCGCCGGAGTTGGGTGGTGGTCACCGGAGCTGAGGTGGTGGTCGCCAGAGTCGTGGTGGCTTTAAGGGCATTTTTGTCTTTTCAGGTCAAGCATGTGAAGGGCACACTTTGGTCGGAGGGCATTTTCGGGATTTCAGTTTATTTTCGGTCACATGCCAAGCATGTGACAAAATTCTGTTAGTTTTAACGACAAAAATTGACGGAGACCTCTTATATCAACTAAGTTAAAAATTCAGACCCTTAATATTAACATTTGAACATTCAGACCTCTCCCGTCAACATGAGCAAAAATTCAGGCCCTTCCTGTGTTTTTAACCATTTTTAATTATTTGTAAAGAAAGTGAATATATTGTCAAGGAAAATATTGAAAATATATGTCGTGTTTAATTGCAACCTTAGGAACTTTGTAAATATTGCTAGTTATTTTGTTAGTAGAAGTCGGTCCTGTTAATTTTGTGAAATAACCATAGAAAATTTGGAGAAGAGAAAACGGCACTTGCAGATCATTTTAGAGCATTCATTCATCTGGGCTCTGATCACTTATATAATACTAAAGGGAACCTCCTGAACTCATATAAGAGTAAGGTTCTACCCCGCAGTTTTAAAACGAAAGAATTTACCTAGATAAAATAAAACTAAATAATTAAGTCTTAAATAAAGAGAATAAGCATAAGCCTAAGAACAACAAACAAATAAACTAGGCCAGCTTGCAAGCCCATGAAGAATCCAACAGGACCATCTTAAAATTTTAACAACTGAATTCTAATAAAATAATTCTTTAGAAATATTTAAAGCTCTTAAGATTGCAATTATAGACACTAAATTTCTCTGATTCAATGTTTTGTAAATTGGACTGGATCTTAAACTAATAAGTTGGTCGCTTTTGTTAATGCGTCTTTTTTATATAAAATTTTGGCTCGAGTTCAGATTCAAACCAGTAATTAAGACTGAAGGTTAGAGCTCGGATTTTTTTTTTATTTTTTTTAAGAAAACGTCCGCCCATTCGACCCTAATTGAATCCCATTTATAAGAGTTTAATACAAGGGTTAACAGGTTTTTTGGTCCATGATATTTGACAACTTTTGGGTTTTGATCCATGATTTTTTTTTTTGCCTAGTTTTGGTACCATATATTTGCAGATTTTTCTAGTTTTGGTCCGACCGTTACATTCCGTCCATTTTTTCCGCTAAGTGACATGTGCAAGTCACGTGATCCATCCTAAACTATCAATTTTGTTCAAATTTGAGGGAATTGACCCATTGAACTAGGTTTAGAATGTCAATTCCCTCAAATTTGACCCAACTAAACCTAGTTCAATTCGCCCAAATTGAAAGTTTAAGGTGGATCACGTGACTTGGACATGTCACTTAACTGAAAAATGGACGGAATGTAACGGTCGGACCAAAATAGAAAAATCTGCAAACATATAGTACCAAAAATAGGGAAAAAAACATTATGGACCAAAACCTATAAGTGGTCAAACACCATAGACCAAAAGACATATTAACCCTTAATACAATACAATATATAAAGATTTGTGCAATGCAAAATCATATCTCAAAAGACATTTGAAGCATCCAATGGGTGATTCTACATGTGCTTGCTAAGTGGCTTCTATGATAATAATATTCCAAAGTTCTGATATTGTCCACCTTAATGGAATATAAAAGTATATATAATGTGGATGAGACGATTCCATAAATAAAGTCATTAAAAGGATAATTGGAATGAGACTGAGCATTTATCTCCATTGATACACCAAATCAGTTGGAAATATCAGTGGTGAACCTTCAAATAATAACACTAAGGATGTGATTTGAAGATTTTAATTGATTTGATATATCATATAAACATTGCTTCTTTTAAGAAAACAAATTAAAGTAACTATATATAGTTAAATATTTACATATAAGTTAAACCACACATTTAAATTGACAGATTTTGTGACTATATTTTCAAATTTTCTCAACCAATTAGATATATGACGATTTTTTTTAACTTACATGACTACACTCGTTATCCAACACGAGTCTAAAAGGGCCAAGCCCATTATCCAACATGGGCCTATCACAAAACCAACATCATAAATAGGTCCAAATTGACCAAAGCCAGTAGTTCCCCGCATAAAATAACATCAATCAAGAATCTCTATCTGACTAGAAACTATTTCATCATACCCATCTTCTAGAAGCAAGACTGCCATAAAATATAGGGAATAGAAACTAAAAATTGTGCTAATTTTTAATTTTAAACGGTTGATATTTGGTGTTTTAATAGAAACTAAAAATTGTGCCTATTAGGTTTTCTGTTAGATTTTGGTCTTAAGTTTAACAGTTTGTGTTGAAAAGACTATTTTGCCCTTATTTTTTTTAAAGCCTTCGATTCCTGCCACCTACCTCCAATCGGTCGGAATTGGCCGGAATTGGTCGGAATCGGCCGGAATTGGCCGTAATCGGGGTGGGTTTGGCCGAAATCGGCCGGAATCGGGTGGGTTTGGCAGCAATAGGCTGGAATCGGGGTGGGTTTGGCCGTAATCGGCCGAAATAGGGGTGGGTTTGGCCACAATAGGTCAGAATCGGCCGGAATCAGGTGTGTTTGGCCGGAATCGGGTGGGTTTGGTCGGAAGCGGTCGGAACCCTAATTCTGGTCAAGGGTATTTTTGGAGTTTTGAAAATTGACCACCCACGTAACCATCACGTGATCAGATTCTGTTCAACTTAACACCAAAATTTAACAGAGACACCAAATAGCAACACATGAAAATTGGGACATTGAATTTCAACCTCAGACACCGACACATGGATCAAAATTGAGACAGTTTTTAGATTCTGTTCTCTAAAATATATTGTTCATATATAATTTATCCACCAATTAACGATGTTGCTTAGCAAGAAATGGCTTATTAAATATATCGACAAGATGTACTCTAATATTAATATGAATAGACTGTGCAGAAATCATTCATAATATTAAGTCTTGTAAAATGACAATTTATTTCAATGGTTAGTTTTTATTTAAATAGCTGTCTTGCACACTGAAGGACAATATCTATATATCTTGCTCCTTTCATTAATTTGATCCTAATAATTGTCCTTTAAAATTTCACACTTTACGTGCATATTTTCCTACAATCTTAAAATAATTTTTGTCTATATTTTAAAAGCAAAATATTTCAAAGATGAACAGTGGATATTTGCATTTTTCATTTTGATGTGTGGCAAAATCAACCGAGTAATATCGTTTTTGTAGAAGAAATCTTTGTGGTGTATACGATGATAACATGAATAATTGGTTTCTGTAAGTTTGTTATTTGGATACGTTTATGACTTTTATTTTATTTTAAGTTTTAGGACAAATGGTTCTTAAATTGAGTACTTGTACAAATTTATTTTTCGAGATAACTTGTTAATTGAGATTTTGTTCGTCTATAAATTATATTATAGGTTTGTCAAATATTTCATTTAATTTGAATTGTTCACATAATTAAATAAAAATGATATAATAAAATGAGAAAATTGGCAACGGATAATTAACCCTTATAATTATTCTTAACACAAGTGCGTGTGGTTGGTTGATTAGTATGTTGCTTTCTTTGACAGGTCATCATATTAATATAGTTAAATCATGTAATATGTTGCAACTATTTAATGTTTCATTTATTAATTGGGTCAACTCCTGCTAAAGTCCAAATAATTAAATTCCTTTTTTTTTTTAAATTAATAGAGAAAAAATATTTATAATTCATTGTACTTTGTATGGACTGACTCAAATATATAGATGTTATGTATGTTAATCCCTAATTAATTCGAACACTCGTGGGAAAAAAAATATTATAGGGTTAAATACATCAAATTAAATTAACTAACATTCTTTCTCGACTCTTCGCAAGGTGAAATACAATTTGCCTATTCTTTTTCTTTTTTCTGAATATTTCTACTAACTTACCAAGTCTATCTATTTTATATCTTTCTATTTCTGTCTATGACAAAGATTTATATATAATATGATATATAGACTTGGCAAGTTAGTAGAAATTTTCATGAAAATAATAGAATTGACATATAATTTGTCATACACCTATATATATCCATATTCATCTGTAGGTGTCCTCTCCGCTCTCGGAATCGCAGCAGATAGGAGTTTCAACACATACTCCTTCCATTCATCATATTTCACACCATCAAGATTGCAAGAAACATAGAATCGCACTCGATCAGCCATCAAAACTAACCCATTGACTAACTATGTGACAATCATCAGGGAGGGAATTTAAAACACTTTAAAAATAATTGCTTACATCGGATATCTATGAGATAGAAGGCGAACAACAATGATTCATCAGTCATCTAACCAACCCGACCACTAGTAAACCGATGGAAAGGGGCCGTGAAAAGAGTTCGCATTGTCATCGTTTTCTTTCTAATAAATCAGTCTCTTTTGAAAACGGTTTAATCGCTTTAACCGGAACAAGGAGTTATTACATTCACCCGATCTTGACTTTCCTAAGACCCTTTTAAAATGTGTCGAGCAATTCATGCAAGCTTATATAATTCTACTTCACTAGTAAATTATCACATGCAGCCACATCCTCAGACAATCATGCATACGCATCATGCGTCAAAATGTTTCGAGAAACTCATGTAAGCATATATAATTCTACTTCACTAGAAAATTATCACATGCAACCACATCCTCAAACAATCATGCATACGCATTTTCCGTGATCACTCAACATTCAACATGCATATTTAACGACTGAATATTGATTTAAAATATTTGGGGCTGACTTGTAATTCATGTTATAACAGTCATGCGAACTTCTACACATGGATCCCAATCAAGATCACTCAGCAAAGCATGTCTATCCTAGTGCGCAACTCATTAAATGACAACATGGTTCTGCCCCCAAAATGTAATATCCAGCTAGCTTGACGCAGTCAAGACGCAATTCTAACATGCATATATATATATATATATATAACAATTGCAATTCAACCCACAAAATGATTCAGTCCCATAATCATGTTTTTTTTTAGATCCATCCTCATAACCAAAACTAGGCATCATGTTTGATTAAAACATGAAACTATCAAACCATTTCGCACCGTGTAGGTAATTTTAAAGTTAAAAAGCATGTGAATTTTAAATTTGATCCGGCCTAAATTTTAAGTTGACCCGAACCCGGTCCGTTCGGTCAACCCGGTCATGCCGGTCCGATCAGTTCGGTCCGGTTAGGTAAATTCGATTCGGTTTATTTAAAACCGGAATGAGTTTGACCCGACTCATTTGACTACCTGGTCCGACACGACCTGATTGGGATCGAGTCGATTGAGAAAATCCAATCTGATCGACCCGACCTGGCTGAACCGGTGGAACCCGGAAGCAATTTGGTTAAAATCCATTTAATATTTAGTTTCTATAATATTACTATTTATGTAGAAAAAATTCAATAAATTGAAAGCAATTTTTCATATAAAATATGAGTTTTTTTTTTGCCACCACATAAAATATGAGTTATGATAAATAAAATTATGGATATAATATATATTGACTTAAAATGCTGAAGCTTTCACGACTTGCTGCATACATCATGTGGACTATATGCATCTTCGTCTACAATAAAGGTGCCGGTGCCGGAGCCGGAGTTGGGCATCTTCTCTCCTCCCATGGCTGCGCGAGCTTTCTTCATCTCTCTTGTTCTTCTTCTTCTTCTTCTGCTATCTGCTCAACTGTCATCGTCAACCTTATCCATCCTCCACCAAGGTTCCTCCCTCTCTGTTGACAATCCCGCCGACGTCCTAGTCTCGCCTAACAACGAATTCTCCGCCGGCTTCTTCCACGTCGGCGACAATGCCTTTGCCTTCTCCATCTGGCACAGCCTCCCCGCCTGCTCTGGCGACTGCACCCCGGTCTGGATGGCCAACCGCGAGGTCCCCGTTAACGGCAAGCATTCACAGCTTTCGCTGCAACGCGACGGCAATCTAGTCCTGGACGATGCCGGCGAGTCCATCGTGTGGTCGTCGAACATCGCGCCGCAGTCTTCCCCTGTGAAGCTGCGGCTCAGCAACACGGGTAACCTTTTTCTGAGTAACGCCCGCGATTCGGTTCTTTGGCAGAGCTTTGATTGGCCGACAGATACGCTGCTTCCGCATCAGATGCTTACTAGATCTGCCTCTCTCGTATCTTCAAGGAGCAGGTACGTTTTTCGTTGTTCTATGTTCTTCAGTGCTCACCACCTGTTCGACGAAATTCCTTGCATCGTTTTCTGCGATCATGATACTAAATCTTGAAATCTCCGCAGGGGTAATTACTCAGCAGGCTTCTATAAGCTCTATTTTGACAATGACAACGTCCTACGCCTCCTCTACGACGGCCCGAGCTTCTCCAGCCCCTTCTGGCCGTTTCCATGGCTGACGGCCGCCCAGGCGAATCGATTCCTCTTCAACAGCAGCAAAGTCGCGCAGCTCGACACGTTAGGACACTTCTCTTCTTCCGACAAGTACGAGTTCTTCTCTTCCGATTATGGCCTACCTCTACAGAGACGGCTGACGGTGGATCCAGACGGAAACCTCCGCCTCTACAGCCGCCAAAAGAGTTCCAAAACCTGGTCGGTGACGTGGCAGGCCTTCCAAATCCCGTGCTTCATCCATGGCGTCTGTGGGAATAACAGCCTCTGCAGCTACGATCCAGATTTCGGCCGGAGCTGCTCTTGCATCCCCGGTTACAAGAGGATAGATCAGAACGACTGGTCAGTCGGCTGTGAACCTGCTTTCCAGCTCTCTAATGTCCCCGGTTACTGCAATAACTCTGACGTCACCTTCGTCAAGGTTCACTACATAGATTTCTACGGCTATGACATCACCAGCACTTACAACACTACGTTGAACAATTGCCGGAGCTCTTGCTTCGACATGTGCGGTTGCAGGGGATTCCAGTATACTCTGTCGGGAAACACATACGCCTGCTACCTCAAGACTGAACTGCTAAATGGCCATAATCTTCCTAGTTTCGGTGGTGAATTCTATCTGAAAGTGAACAAATCAATGAATTTCACCCAGAATCAGCTCGAGAAGCGGGAGAAGTATACCTGCGCTAACCGAGCTGCTTTAGAGCTAAGCAGACACTACAGGTTAAAGAGCAACAATGTAGTCATGACCTTCATGCTGTGCTTTGCCTCCATTGTTGGAGCCATTGAGCTTCTGGTTGTTTCTTTAGTGTGGTTCTTCTTCTTCAGGAACCAACAAGATATAACTGCAGCAACACATAGCTACTTCCTTGCTGCAACTGGGTTCCAGAGATTCACTTACTTGGACCTCAAGAAAGCCACCAAGAACTTCAGCCAAGAAATCGGCGCCGGAGCAGGAGGAACCGTCTACAAAGCAGTATTACCCGATAAACGGGTCGCGGCAGTTAAACTCTTAAACCAACTGACAACCGGGGAAGCCGATTTTTTAGCAGAAGCCAGCACGATCGGTAAGCTCAACCACATGAACTTGATCGAAATGTGGGGTTACTGCGCCGAAGGAAAGCACCGTCTTTTAGTCTACGAATTCATGGAACACGGCTCGTTAGCTCAGAATCTTTCTTCCCCGGAGCTCAACTGGAACAGACGGTTCGATATCGCGGTCGGGACTGCAAAGGGTTTAGCTTACCTCCACGAGGAGTGTCTCGAGTGGGTTCTCCACTGCGACGTGAAACCCCAAAACATACTGGTCGACTCGAATTACCAGCCGAAAGTGGCGGATTTCGGGATGTCGAAGCTGATGGACCGTGGGAATGGGTTACAAAATTCGGATTTCTCGAGGATAAGGGGGACGAGAGGGTATATGGCGCCGGAGTGGGTATCGAACCAACCGATTACTTCGAAAGTAGACGTGTATAGTTACGGGATTGTGATGCTTGAACTGGCGACCGGGATGAGTCCTGCAGTGAATGTGCAGAGTGGTGGAGAAGATTTCCGAGTCGTGACGTGGGTGAGGAAGAAGATGCGGGAAAATGCAGGGGTTCGGGAAATGGCGGATCGGAGATTGAAAGGGGAGTATGAGGAGAAGAAGATGGAGGTGTTGATTGAGGTTGCTCTTAGGTGTGTTGAAGAAGATAAGGATGCTAGGCCTAATATGGGAGAGGTTGTTGAAATGCTTCTACAACATGAAAATGCTGAGTAGCTGTATAAACTAGCCGAGTCGAGTATCGACATGTTTCAAATAAGCCGAACTTAAACTCGAAAATGGTGAGTAATTGCATTTGGTGCAGCAGTAATTACATGTGTATCATCATAAACTCTTCGTTTGTGTATGAGTTATGTAATGTAATGTGAGCAAATCAAACAACGTAATGTGGATATAATGTGGGACGTAATGTGAGATCACATCCCACATTACATCCATCCAAACACTCCCTTAGTGTGATTCGAGTCTCTTTTGACTTGTATATATCAAGTATATATTAGGGATTAGTGTTTTAAGGGGGCTATAGTTGAAAGTGAGATTACAAGTCATATTATTCAAGTAATGTAATATTGGATTGCATTGTTTGGTTGTGCTGTAATATTATGGAGTGTAATGTTAACTAACAATGTTTGATATGCTTTGTAATGTGCATTGTAATATAATTTTATTATTATATTAATTTGAATGAGAGTATAATATGTATTAATATGATAGATATAAGCGGATATTTATTTTAAGAACAATTAGCTTAGTACTTAAACGGTAGGGTTAAGAGTCTATAAACTGTTTGAAGTTTCACCAATGTTGAAATTTGGTGTCTGACGTTAAAATGGAGTGTCCCAAGTTTCATTTTTGTTGAAATTTGGTGTCTTGGTGTGATTATTTTAGAGAAGCCAATTCGACGAAAACGACTGTCAAATTCGACCTCCCATGCACGCTCCCTTCTCGCCTTGACTGTAACCTAATAAGCTGGCCACATCCGCGCAAGCAAATTTCACTCCGTTGTCGCTAGAAATTGCTCCACACCACTCTGTTGGAAACCTTTTCTTTTGGATGTTCAAGTTTTGGGAAAAAAATTGGCGACTTAGTGAAAAGTCAAAAAGTGACGGATTATGAGTAGGTGAGTGAATTGATGAAAATGATTGAAAGGAGAGGAAAATATGCTCGGAGACACCAAATTTCAACAAAAATGAAACTTGAGAGTGTCCATTTTAACGTTTCAAACTTTAGACAACAAATTTCAACATTGGTGAAACGTCAGACAGTTTATAGGTTCTTAACCCTAACCATTATATTTTGTATTTAATATGTATATTCTATTCATAAACTATTAAAATCAAATATTAAAACTAAATGTTTATAACTATTACAAGTTTATTAATTGAATTTTTTTATTTTTGTATAAGATAATTTTCATAAAAATAAATGTCAGAAAACAAACTTTCACTCAATTTGTATTAGTATCATGTGTCTTATTATTCTCTTTTATAATAATGAGTCATAAAATATATAAACAAACAAATATAATAATAATACTAGATACACAAAGCACTTTAACTATTTGATAAATAACAATAATAAAAGATACACTTTGTAATATTTGATGCAATCTCACATTACATCTGTTTTTAATATAATCTAATATTACACTGAATGAAGTTTGGATGTAATCTCACATTATAATGGACTTCACATACAATGCACATTACATTATTTGGTTTGTCAAACAACATAATGTAGAGCTAATGTGGAACGCAATGTGGGATTACATCAGTTATGAGCTGCAATATTTAAATTTTCAATATATGTTTGGTAGTGATTTATTTTATAACGGTTTCAAACTGAAACGAACCTTTTATTTTAAAATATGAAAAACAATAATAAAAAAGAATAAGGGTTTAAAATCAAGTGAGCAATTAGCTGATTTATTTACAAAGAGTTTGTGCATGAAGCAACATAAATATCTTGTAGGAAGACTTGAGATGAAGAATGTCTATAGAAGAAAGTGGGAGTTTGATTCTTCACTTGAGGGGGAGTATTGAAATCTTGGGCTCTCCGTTTTGGGTTGTTTGTCAAGTTGAGCTGCTCATGTTGATGGACTTAGTTGGTTTTGTGCGTTATCATCGGGCTTCTGTCAGTCATGTATCTTGTTGCTTTGTTCGGTGTCTTAGTTTGTTACAGTTGAGATTTTGGGGTGTAAATAAACATTTTTATTAGCAGCCTAGGTATTTAAGGAGGAGAGTTGCCAGATGAAGTAATCAACTCGATGATCCCTTGAGTGTTGTATCTTCGTTTCCTTCTAGGATTTCTGTCAAACTCTTTGCCCTCTCGCGGTTCTCATGAATTCTAGAAACATGTCCCACCATTTTTTAAAATGTGTTTTTTTACTACTTTATAGGAATAAACACCATTCTACCTATAAAACGTCTACAATCCTATATAAATATAGTATTATTTTTTAGGTTTTGGTTATAATGCAGTCGACTGTAAATATAGTCGAATTTACAGTCGTTAAATCAAGAGAGAATGAATCATAATAATTATAAATATGACACATTCACTCTTATGATCTAACAACTGCAAATTCAACTACATTTACAGTCGACTGACTTAAAAAGTAATACTAAATTTAGAGATTTTAATCTGATATCCAATGTTGCACAAATCTCAATGATTTTAATCAAATGTATGTAAGTTTGATTGTAATCAATATCTATTTTTTTATACCAACCGTTTTTTTTTCCTTTTTAATTAATTAATTAATATATATAAAAACTACCCTAAATTTTCATTACACATACCAAACTAAATAATTGCCCCCCACATGCATTCTCATTAAAAACCCTACACATGCACATGCATGCAATAAACGTACGTTTTCTCTCTAACCACACAATGTATGATCTTAATTAACTTGACTGTTACATAATTGAGCATCCACCATCTTCATAATACTCATCTTGTTGGTCGTAATCTTCTGAGTAAATAACAATCGTTTCCAATGATGGAGGTGGCAGCTCCGGTTCTGAAGACGCGTAATACGCAGTGTCGTCGATAGGTTGGTAACTCATTTCGTTCGTCGCCATTAATGGTGGATACTGAACTGGTAGATACGCGTTGAAGTATCGATCTTGTGGGATCGGTCTCATCGAGGGAGGAACCATTGAAGCTTGTTCGGGACCGAATGTCGAAGGTATACCTGAAAATTATTTAGATTAGTAATTATAAACTTTATTTTTTATAATTAGGGTACTTTTTTTGAATCAAATCTTAAAGCCTAGAGAAATTTAATAGGTAAAACTTGTTAGTGATGATGTATATATGAAGTGTTTTTTTTGTCCCACAATAATTAGATTTGATGAATTTGTCTAAAGTATAAGAGATAATCAATTGCTAGCTGATATTTGGACAACAGAGTGCTAGCTGAAGTATTTTTTTGGTACAATTTACTAGTTTAAGTTTCGCTTATGGACAAATTGATTGCTTTGTTTAATATTTCTTCTAATCTGAATAGAAATAGTCACGTGGTTTTGTGTGATTAAAGAAAACCCGAAAAATGGAATAAATTTACGGCATTGACATGTATCATTCACATAGACACTGATAGCACTCACATATCCGAAACTGCAATTTTTTATCCTAACATGAGAAGCATTCTAAGAATCGCAACTAATTTTGTCATTTTAGTTTTGCTAGCTGAAGTATTCTTTTGGACAATTTGCTAGCTTATGATTCTCTTATAGACAAATTGCTAACTTTGTTTATTATTTCTTCTAATCTGAATAGAACTGGTTGCGTAGATTATGTGATAATAAAAAAACCCGAAAATATGGAATCAAATTACGAAATTGACATCATCCACATAGTCATTCATAAGCACCCACATAATCGAAATTGCAAAAAATTATCCTAACATAAGAAGCATTATAATTAAGAATAGCCAGTAATAATTCCGTCATTTTAATTTTGTTTCCTGGTTTTTCTTTAATTAAGTGCTAGATATATAATAAATATATGTTATAACTAGCAATTTTTCCACGAACGAAGAAAAACGAGATAATAAATTGTCCAAAAAAAAACCCAGCTAGCAAATTGGTAATTAATCCAATATATAAAAATAAAAAACTTACAACCTATTAAGTTAATTAAATTTCAGATTATTATAAATCATTCTTACTTATATACCACTACACTCTAAACCTTTAAACCTAACTAATTCATATATATATATATATATATAGAAAATTTACCTGTAAAAATAACTTGACCACCACCATTTTTAGTGTCATTACTTTGACCACCCTTCTTCTTCTTCTTTTTCATCTTCTTCCCACCACCGCTGCCGCCACCACCGCCGCCATGTTCACCTCCATCGGACAAGCTATTTTCACCGTCATCATCGCCATTATCGTTACTTTCACCATTTTCATTTCCATTTTCCTCCGTTTCATCATTGGAGTTCTTCTTCTTTCTAGGTTTTTCCTCGGGCCAAAGCTCGGCCTGTTTCCCGGAACTGACAAGCTTTCCGACGACGGTCTCGGCATCTACGTGTCCCGTGACAGTTAGCTTATGAAGTCGCGAATCAACATCCGCCATGGAAACACCTGCATATGCATGAAAAATGAAGCAACTACTTTATGAAAATATAGTGGGGATAATTTTGGGATTTTAGGTAAAGTTGAATATCTTTTCGAATAAGTTTTAATTAAATTTATAGTTGTATTTATATCCACTCGGTTTAAACTTGTTTATTGTTATGTTTTTGAACAAATTACTAGTTGAACTTTCGACCAATTTGTTAGCTAGACTTTGTGAAAAATTATGAATTGCTAGCTGAATGAGAAAAATTGCAATTTTTTTTTAATTATGACGATACGAGGCGGTCACATGCATGTTTCCATTATGACCGTCTAAGAGCAAATAATAAGACAGAGCTAGCAACTTGCACATTGCTCATATACTAGAAACCAATACCACAAATACTCTCTAAGAATTTTTTTAACAAAATACCCCCGAATTCTATTGGGAGTTGGATTTCACGAAACACAAAAACAAAAGGCTATCAAATCACATCACTATTACGTCCTAAAAGTTGTCAAATCACAACTTTTTATTTTTGGGTTTTGTAAAATCCGACTCCCAACAGGATTCAAGGGTGTTTTTGTAAAAAGTTTTGTTTGGAGTATATTTATGTTATTGGTTTCTAGTAGATGGGCAATATGGAAATATTTCCCGGCTAATATAGATAAGTTCATCGAGCGATTTGTCCATTAAAAACAAGTTTATCGGGTAAAATTGTCCGAACCTTCAAAGTTCAGCTACTAACTCTAAATCGGTCATGAATTAATTTTACGTACCGTCGATGTTCTGAACAATACGCTTCACTTTCTTTTTGCAGCCCTCACAGTGAATTGGGACCTTTAGAAACCATGTCTACACAACATATATATATATATATATATATAGAAACATATATAAATCAGAATATACATATATATATGGTGAACAAAACAAGAACTTATGTTGTTTAGTTACCTGGTGCTTTAAGGTTTTCTCTGCAGGGGTTGCAGATCCTTCTTCTTCTCCTGGTTTTGTGGTCATTGTGATTGAACTGGAGACTATATAATTTGAGGTTCTAGAGATGAGTTCATATCCATAGAGGGAAAGAACAACATATTCATGTTTGTGGTTTGGTTTATATACAAATACATCCACCAACATATATAAATCATAAGAGAGAACATGTTTTTAGATTTTTAGGAAAAGTCCAACTTTGTCCTCCAAGTTGTGCAAATGAGCTGTTTCAGTCCCCCTTTTGGCTTTTTTATGTTGTCCTTGTTAAGCCCTCAAACATTCAACAATGCCTTCTTTTGGTCCTTTACTTTTAATGCTAACACTATTGATGCCTCTGATACACTATTGTAAACGGGTTTTTCTACCATGCTCCAAGAGCACCATGCTTTTGGTTTTTTTATTACTCGGGTGGACTGAATTGTAACATATGTAAAACTTTAAAAGTATGAAACTTTTTAATCAACCTAATATTTGCATCATACTATTAATAATATCAATTTCCCTATTGGGTTCACTTTTAGGGCAATAGAAAATATTAAAAAAAAAAACCAAAAGCATGGTGCTCTAAGAGCATGATAGAAACACCCATTGTTATACGGGTCGAGTATTATCAAGGCCGTACTCGAGTCGAGACTAGTAAACTCGAGCTCAGCTCGTTTTGGCTCGAAAATTTTTCAAGTAGAATTTGCGTTTAACTGAATCTATTTCGAGTAGCTCATACGAACTGCATAAATATTACTATTGATTATATGTGAACATGATGATGATTATTTTCTGAAGTGTAGAAAATATAATCAAAGTATAATGATGGATCACATTTTTTTTTAAAGATTAGAAAAAACACCGCCCCGGTCCGCACCGTCAAGACCAATAGTATTGATGCAGACTCGGTTTAGTCCGACCCGTCTTATCGATCTCAATCCGGTCTTGGTCTAAACAGTCTACTTATCAAGATCAAGAACTTAATTAACAAAAAATATAAGCAAAGGAGGTAACTAGAATAAACTAGACTTTTTGTCAAATGGTATAAAGTTAGGGGATATACTTAGTGTGGACAGAAAGTTGAAGTATATGGATGACAGGAAAAGACAAGTAAAAAGCTAAAAGAATGTACGTTGGTGGGCTAGAGAACACCCATACTTTTTTGTACCAACATTGCGTTAGAATCTTCCATGAGAATTTAAAATACAGTTCAACGCTACATTCTTAATTAAAGATTTCGGGTTTAAATTTTACTGAGTTCTGAGAATTAAAAATATGGATGACTAACAATTTATCTATAACATTATAGATAGATTTGGTGTGAGTGGAAATTTTTATACGTAGAATAATCACGTTATAGGGGTCGTCGTAAAAAAAAAAAAAAAAAAAAAAACTATTGAGAACTAAAGTGGAAGAAATAAGGGAAAAGTCTGTAAAACATGCAAGATATTTGAAAAAAATGGTTTTATGGACCAATATGTTTTAAAATGTACAATATGTTTGAAAAAGATTCGTTTACGGACAAATATGTTTTAAAATGTACAAGCTTACAAAAGATGGTAAAATTGACATACCGTCCACTTGTTGTCAATAGTCTCATTAAGTGAACATGTGCGGATCACGTTTTTTTTAAAATAATTATTATTTACATTCATCCATTAATAATTATTGTTATGTATAAATTAATTATTATTATTATTATTAATTTCTAAAAACGTGACCCCACGTGTCTACTTAACGGGACAATTGATAACAAGTGGACGGAATGACATTTTACCATATTTTGTAAACATATTTTACATTTTAAAACATATTGGTCCATAAAACCATCTTTTTCAAACATGTTATACATTTTAAAACATATTGGTCCATAAAACCATTTTTATCAAACATGTTGCATGCTTTACATACTTTTCCCAAGAAATAATGGGCAAGCAAAGTTATTTTGGGCTTTAGCCCGATATCAAATAAAAGATTAATCAGAGGCCCATATGGGTTCTTCAATTGTTTATTGGGCCTTTTGTTTGAAGCTTTTTTAAAGTGGTGGGTATGCCTAACTAAGCTTTCCCCCCTCCCCCCTTTTTAAAATTTCTTTTTTTTAAAACAAAAAATATAATTTCTTATTTTTTAGAATTCAAATTTAAATTTGATATTTTAATTTTTAAATATTTTGGATTATGTTTAGATTTTTTGGTTTAAACGACAAACTTGTCCAAAAACTATTACAGATCCATCTGTATTAACTATTTTTTAGGTAAAATTAAGAATAGCTATTACTGGCGGATGATTTCAGTAGAATAAGTAATATAGATTCAAAGTACTAATTTTTATTTTTTTATTACTCATTTATAATGTATTACGTTGAACTAAACACAGTGTTAGTATCTTTTTTCTTTTAATGTGATAAACTTTTCTTTTTTAGATGATGTCCTAATTCACTACAACATATAAACATGGTTTTCTTTTAAATTTACTGATATATATTTAGTTGACGTGAAACTTACAAGGTTCATAACTTAATTTCAATTAGGTGCTTAAACAAGTTAAGTCGACTATCTAGCAAGCTCGACTCAACTTAACTAGAATCGTTTTATTCAAATTAGAAGGATCTTAATTTTTTTCTTTTAAGTTTGAGCTTGACTCACGCCAAGCTTAAAAATAGTTTGTTAAATCATAAATGGTGCACGTTAGCTCGACAATAGTAAGTCTGTCAATTATAAATGAACTCATACTCGAATTGATACTAACGAAAAACTCAACTCCTTAAATTTAGCGAATTGGATTTGGATAACTAAACTGATTTCAAGTAGTTCACGACTAGATTGACTCACTTATGGCTATAGTTCCTAATTCATACTTCATTTTCTCACGCATTTACACCAACCAAGCAATGTATCGTAAATTAGGAACTACCTTACCTTGAGAACTCACCCTTACAATAAATTGTAACTGTTTCGTAATAGCATCCACAATGGTTTTACGTAAATTGTATACTTTAAAGCTGACACGTAGATATTTATGTAGACTTTAAGTAATACATAAAGTTAAGACACACGTAAACTAGATTTACTCTGCAATCATATTACTTAAATGTATTACTTAAATATATTTTATTATTAAATTTTCCAACAACCACCAATAAGATATTAGCAGTAATTATAAAATGAATTAATTTATAATTAAATATTGGTTATGTAATACAGAGTGCATCCCTTAAATTTAAGGAATAGGTTACGTAAAAGTATGTGAGTCCACTTTTAAGGAATGCTATGTAAAACCGTTGTAGCACGTTTTTATACATTTTACGTAAAAAAATATGTAAAACACATGTTTAAAGAATACCATTGTGGATGCTCTAACTACTAAAAAAATCAATTAAAACCCGCAAATCAAGTTTGTACTGAATCCTCACTATTAGAAGTAAGTTTCTAAAATACAGACACCATGATGATTAGTTATTACCATATAAACAAGTTCAAACCTCGTCAATTCTTAAAAAATGAACAAATATTCACAATTAGCACTTTATATTTTATCAAAAGGTTAACTGGTGTTTTGATACCACATGTTTGACAACTTTTGACTTTTGATTCAATATGTTTTTTTTTTCTGCCTAGTTTTAGTACCATACGTTTGCAAATTTTCAACTTTTGGTTCGACCGTTACAATTCGTCAATATTTTCCGTTAAGTAATATGTGCAAGTTACATATAACTCACTTTAAACTATTAATTTTGTTCAATTTATACCATTTAATACACCCCTAATGATCTGATGAAAGCATGTATTATATGGGAAAAAAAAGAAGCCTCATCTCATCATAATAAAGAGTTTTTCCCACACGCACCACTAAGATAGGAGGTGCCGTGCAAAGGAAGAAAATGGACAAAACCGACAATGGAGTAAGAAAAGAACAGTGAGAAAGGAAAATTTTGCAACATTGTCAAACGTACGTTAACACGCAACACTGTTGTTTTCTTCTTTTGACTAATTGCAAGTGTAATATATATATATATATATATCAATGCACCATTCATATTACACAACCACACGTACGCGTACATACGTTCATTATTCTTTATTTTAATTTGGAAAACAACATAATATATGGTTCTCGAACTTTACACATTTTTCTATCTACGTTTTTGAACTTTAATTTTTTCTATTGAGGTGCTTGAACTCATAAAACTCATTATGTTATAGTCCCGCTGTTCAATTTTATTACTAATTGTGGCGATTAGATGCTAATTAGACGAAAAAATGATGTTATGGACAAACTGACATGACATGTTTAGGGTCACATCATATTTTTCAATATATATCAATAGCTAGAAAATAAATAAATAAATACATACAGAAAAAAATCAAAAGAACATGAAACCGAAAGACACTAAACATGATCATAAGTAATGACACGTCAGCTTGTCCATGTCAATATTTTTACTTAATCAGCATCTAATCACCACAATTAAACGGGACTGTAACATAATGAATTTGATAAGTTCAAGTACATCAATAGAAAAAAATAAAATTCAAAGACATAGATAGAAAAATGAATAAAGTTTGGGGACTATTTATGTTGTTTTCCCTTTTAATTTTGTTTATGTCATATTGTAAAATTTACGCTAGTCGTATCAGAATACCGTAAATGATAAAATGTTTATTATAAATATTTTTCCATTTTTAAAATTTCATCTAAACTCCAAACTTATACTTAAAAAATGAAGCAAGCATTGAACTGCTATACATTATATTACATGTTTTTTTTTTTTATTGCTTATTAATAGAATTATAATATTGTTGCAGGTAGTGCAGTGGATTGTCATAAAGGTAGCCATAGCCATGCATGGCATGCGTGCTTTGTCAGGATAGCAGAGACTTTCCTTCTCCAAGTTGGTGTAGAAAATGACAGAAAATAGTAATCGTAGGTTCGAGGTCACTGTAAGTCTGTAACACAGTAATTTTTAAATTTGATCAGGTTGAGGAAATAAAGGTAAATTATCAGAAAATATAAAAGTTTTTTTTTTTTTTGGTAAAAAGAATATATAAAAGTTAGGGAACCAGTTTTTAACTTTCTCCGCATAAAATTGAAGTTAATATGTGCAAGTAAAAAGAAAAAGGTACAGCTTGATATGTGGATGGCATTCTTTTACGGATCGTGGCTCATTGTTAATATTTTGACATTTGTCTTTAGATTTAATATTTTCCTTTTAGAGTTTTATTAATTTTAATGTGTTTTTAAAAGAAAAAAAATATCAAATTAAATTATATCAAATAAACGTGTCAAAATAACAACAGTATTGCACGATTTGAGACATAATGAATAAGGTGTGTGATCTGGATCTGTTCGTAAGAAATGTCTTTTATGGATAGGGATAAAGTTAGAATTTGTTTTACGAGTATATTTGTTTTGGGATATGTCGGGTCCAATTCGGGATTTCTTTAGGGCGGAGCTCAAAATCTCGAAGAACCCGACATAAATCCGCCATGAAAAGTATGTTTTGAAATTATATTTGAGTTCGGGCGGGCGGGACTTTTTCTCAAAGGCCGGACTCGCTTTTTTGCTCAAAGTCTCAAAAGGCTTGAGCCTGTCCCGACTCTAGTTAATATATATTATGGTGTTTGGACCTGGATTAATTTTAAATTAATCATACACTATATAAGTTTAAAATGGGTGTTTTTTTAGGTTTGACGGTGTTTAAAATGTTGTTTTCTAGGCCTGAATCTGATGTTTGGAATGATGTTTGTCTAATTTTTCGTTTAAATTTCAGAAAAGCCCGAGTTTATCCCGAAATCTCGATTTGGACATGACTTTTTTATTGTGCTCGTACTAATGGATAGTGAGTTCGAAAATTTCAGTTACATTTTTTTTCTAGAGAAAGTTTGTCTATCCCATATCGAGCTCAGTGTTAGCTTTTTTCTTACTTATACATACTCGTCTATACTTTAAACTTCTAGATGGTATCAGAGTTCAAATGCGCAATCGGATCCATAGTGAGGTTCGATTTTGGATATTCACATTTTCAGATTCAGATCTTCTTCCTCACTCTATCTACTCTAGACTGTGCCTCCGTTAAGATCTTGACACATGTCTTTAGATGTAATATTTTTCTTCTTGGGTTCAACAATCTTAAATAGGGTTTTAAAAGAAAAAAAAATTACAAAATTATTTACACTCATGATACTGTTAAAATTTAACGGTGATGGGCGATCTGAGACGGTAAAAATGGAGCAATAGATTTGTATTCCACATTTTCATGCTAAACGTAAAGTTCCAAATTTTATAAAAATAAAATTTCAAACAATCAACTTTGGATACTTTTTCTAGTCCTATTTTTTTCCCCAAATTTTACACGAATAAAAAAAACATGCAGCTTGAAATACGGGCATCGACAAGAGAGGATATAGATTCCAACAATAAACAAACATAACCCATTTTTCAGATATTCTTTATTAAAAAAAAAAACAAAAATTACTAAAACGTACTCTTCATTATAGATCAATATTCAATACATATATATCTCAAACTTATAGAGCAAGGCTCTATTTCTTTAATAGGTCCCATACTTTTTTTTAGGTAACAACAAGTCCCATACTTGACACAACAGACATCCAAGCCAAAGTCTCACTTATCACCAAAAGTCATGCCTTGAGAGACCTTCTTAAAGGCATCCCTAGATGAAATATCCTCCCACCAAGCCTTCACATTAGGCCTCTCATTGATAAAACAACTCCATGGTGTCTTCATGAAGTAGTAAATGTAGGGCAAATGGTGCAAATCTGCTAGGCTATAGAATTCACCTGCCAAGTACTTACAACCCGTACCGAGCCGACCCTCGTAAACATCTAGAACCTTCCCGAGCTTCTCTAGGTTCTTGTCGATCACCGCCTGGTCCGGTGTGGTCCCCTGGAGTGGGGCCACAAAGTGCTCGTAGATTATCGGGCTCATTACGGGCTCGAACTGGTGGGACTCCACCTCGACCCAGACTCGGACCAGGGTCGACTCTTCCAGGCTCTCGAGCCTGGTCAGGTCGGTGCCCTGGTCCTTGAATTTCCGGGACACGTACTCCGTGATTGCTCTAGATTCTTTGGTTATGTATAACAGATCGAAATTATCAAACATCGAGTCAGTGGCGTATTCAGGATATTCATTTCATAATGGGGGTATGTTAATGTTAAAAAAATTGTGAAGATTTAACGTATTTTCTATTGTGAAATTATATAAAAATAAAACATGTTTTAAAATGTACAACATGTTTAAAACGATGCTAATTTGTAATTTCTTCAATTATTTGTCCAATATTATCGTTAAATATACATTTTAAATGTACAAAATTAACTTATTAGTTTATAAAGTATCACAATTAAGTATTAATTGTTTATACAAATATTATAATAGTATCAAGTCGGACCAGAACCAATTGTGAGTCAGTTGAGTCTCAATCGAATAGAGACATTATTGTAACACTATATAAGTTAATTTTAATATTTTTATAATAGTCTTAGATTAATTACTAGAGTCTTAGTTGAGATCTAAGAAGACTAAAAGTGTTAATCATTACCTAATCTCAGTGGTGTTGGCTAAAATGCAATCGAGTTTATTTAAACTTGATTTCTTAGCCGATTATAAGAGAGAATCAATCATAATTGAGAAGAGATAAAAAGTGTTTCTTACGCATGCATAATCTGATAGCTGAGAAATCGAGTTAAAATAAACTCGAATTTATTTTAGCCGAACCCCTTTATAATTAAAAAGTTACATCCTTATTTGAAGCCAGTGTTATTACTACAGATGATTGAACCATCATTTCATTATAATGTAATTTTTTTTTACTGTTTCTTGTTAAAAAAAAATCTTTATTGATAAAAGAGACATTTTTACTGCTAAAAGTGTTGCTGATTCATTCAATAATAATGCAGAATAAAGTGGGAAAATAGACAGATGTACCAAATATGGTCAAGTCACCATCTTCCAGTACTGGGATTTGTCCAAAAGGCTGCAAAACAAGGAATCAACTAATTAAACTCATCATTTTATTACACTGCATCAAATCAACTGTTTAATATTCTCCAGTTCATGAACAATATGGCAAATAAATAATTATGAACAACTAATGCATTATTCGTAAAATTCAACACTTTATTTATTAAATAAAAAATTTATTCTTTATGGGTGGAAGAGGTTTTTATAAATTTGAAACAAGTGTTTTACGGTTCTGTCCTTCTGATGACCCCTTAAGACAATTCGAGCGAATTTAAAAAATTAATCGAAGTTTTTTTTTAAAAAAATGCAGGTTAATTAATTAATTAGAAGAAAGTACATTTTTGGAGAGGAAATCAGGCTGCTTGTGCTGGACGGAGAAGAGATCGACGGGGACGAGCTCGAAATCGACTTCTTTCTCGTGGAGACATGCCATGACTCTGGTGGTGCATGAAGACATTGGGAGTCCATGCAGCTTAAGCGCCATTGATGATGCTTCTTCTCTTGTTTTTAGGGTTTTTCTGATATTTTAGGGCTTACAGAAAAGAAGAAGAAGAGTTTGAGATGATGGAAGAAACTAATATGGGTGGCTCTCTTTTTATAGAGGGAATAGCTGAAGAGAAGTGATGAATAATTGCATGACAGTGGTCTTATGCTCAGAACAAAATGTTATTTATTTATTTATTTAATATAATATAATAATGTTGGCAAAAAAAAATATAATATAATAATATATTCAGTGAAAAGTAAGTTAATACTATTTTATGCATAAAATATATATATATATATATATATATATATATATATATAGATTTTCCTGTTTGTTTCCCACATGGTAATTTTAAGAGAGCCCTCATCAGGAGGGCAACACAATCCGTAAGGGGTAAAGTGCTAATTATGAATATTTTTTCATTTTCAAGGTCACTAACGGAGATTGAACCCTGATCGCTAATTAATGGATGACGTGCTAAACCAGCACCATATTACATGATTTTTATGCATAATATATCGATTCAGCATTTCATATCTTAGTATATGATGCAGACGGAACCGAGTAGTAGTTTCGAAGACTTTTTACAGTGAATAGTGTTTTTCGGGCAAACGTTCGGATTTTGGCGCGTGAATAGTGTTTTTCGGGCGAAATGGTGTTTTGGTCCAATAACACAACGTGAATTGTGCTGCTTTTTGGCCAAATTTCATTAGCTGAGGGGTCAAAATCGTGTTTTTATGTTATTTCGAGTCTTTTTCGCAATTTTCAATTTATTCTGGACATGTACGTTATTTTTTGGTTATTTCATAGATTAGGGTTTTCTATATAAGACGTTGTTGGCCAAAATTTACATTCAGTTATTGATAAATCAGAAAATCGAAGTTTTTCCTCAACTCTGCGTTCGATTTCGTTTTGCATTTGATTTCTGCACACCTATCCTACAATTGTGCTGCATTAGTATATATGTCTTCTGTTCAAATCATGTTAAGTTCAGTTGAAATTAATTTAAGTGTAAAATAAGTATGTAATAGATGATATAGCCTAGAGTACACTTAGTGTAGTGGATTTTGTATGCACGTGAAAACCTTATGAGTTTAATAAAATAACTAGTGTATTAATTAATGAAAAGAAAAGAAGCCGCTCGAGCTATATATGAATGCTAATTATTAGTTGCTTGCTTTGTCAAATAATTACAATCCACGCGGTTAAAATGATATAAAAACTAAAGGGTCATTTTCTTTGCTTAACTATTTTTTTAACAACTACTCCTTAAAGTATTTTTTTTTTCAGTAGCCAAAAAAAGTATTTATTTTTTCACATAAGTTCTTTTTTTATTAGTTGGAACCTATATTAATCCAAAATACTTTTTTTTTTCAATTGTCCCGCACAAGGATTTAATATGGCATATAGTGAGTGGGCACTGTTTATTTTCTTACGTACGTTTTGTTTAATTATGATCATAATATATATTGTTTAAGTTGTGCCACATCACCATTTTGAACGTTTTTTTTTTTTTTTTTAACTTTTTGTCACATTGAATTCTTAAATGAAAAAATAAAGTGATTTGTTAAAAGTAACAATATCATTATTATTATTAATAAAAACGATTATTTTGAATTTCCACAAAATGATTAAAAATCCTAATATTTTACATAGATGACTTTTTCGTGTGTACGTAGATTTAGACGGTGTGTTTTTTTTTTAATTAAAAAATAGTTTGAATAAATAGTATTAAATTTTTACCTTCGTACAAGTTTGATTCCGTTCACATAATCATAAGTATATTAATTTCATTTTATAATGTTTCAAATAGGAAATGTCCATTTCAGCAAAAAAAAAAAAAAAAAATAGGAAATGTCCAAACCCCTGAACATATAGAGGTGCAAGTTAATCGTCGCAAAATGTGAATTATACAAGTATATCTGATATATATTAATTTGCCATATAGCAGTTTTAAAAAAAAATTGCTATATAGTAATTTTTTAAAATAAAATTGTCAGTCAACAAAACTATATATATTCTACTTAGAGATCACATGGTTATTTGTGAAACCCAAAGCTACAATCACTGACTCAGTTATACTAATAATATATTTACATTATATTATCAAATTAAATAATTAATGACAATATAATGAAGTTCATTTAAATATTAACAAATAATAATTATGTGTATTCGCATGTAATATATGTTGTGAATCGAGTCTTGAAGCAAAGACCAGTCCAAGTATTATATATACATAATTATTTATTCAAACGATAGTATTATTTAATTACTACTAAGTTGTAATACTGTGTATCAGTGTATGTATATATATGATATTTATTGTAAATAGTGATAAATGGGGATATATAGCCAACGGCAATATGGTATTAACCAACGGCAATTCAATTTTAGCCACATAGCAGCAAAAGACAAATAAATGGTTAATAAAGTAGGTTGGTAAATAATTCTATCACCGCCGTAGAGAATCCAATTCTCAATTTCGAGTCACCGACTCAGGCGTCGGGAATTAAAATATGGGATTCAGAAATCATAATCGATGATTCTTTCTGAATGACCAAGAATCGAAGCGGCTGAGATTTTTGCTTTGCTGTCTTCGCTTACACTGAATCGCGCATGTGCTTGAGGTCTATGATTCGATGAGTTGAGTTGAGTTGTGACTATGTCTAAGCGACAACCGAACCTTTGAAGTTGAGGAGAATAAGACTAGTTTTAGAGAAGACATAAATTGATAACGCTGGAATTTCTATTTTATTATTTGTTTGATTTTGCTTTTGCTTTTGCTTTTAATATTTTAACTAATATTATATAGTTTATATATTAATATCCATAATTTAATTATATCGATAGATCAGAAAGGTCGGGTTTAGGTCCAATATCAAGACCCGAACCCGATCAGTTTTTTTCCGGGTCGGTTAACCCAAAACTAACTCGAAGACTCAAAGTTTGGATCCGAACCCAACCTGAGTCTGGGTTACTTTCGGGTTGGACCCAAAATTGACAGGCTCGGTAAATATAGAAACATGTAATATAATATTACATGCATATTTTTTTTTTGCCAATATTACATGTATAATTAATTTATATATTTGATATAGAGAGTTATATTTATTGTATTTTTTTTACAAGATATTTATTATATATATATAAAATTGTTGTGTAATTGGATTGGATTGCGTCACCCAAATTAAAAGGAAATACGATATAATATTTGTTGACACGATTCAAAAAATAATTGAGTGTAACATATTCGAATCCTCGTGCCATATTAAAATTGGGAGTTCTAATATAGTGGAGGGCTCAGCTAAAGAGTCAAATACAAACCCACACAAATATTTCAGTGCATCTCTTCTGTCCTTGAGATCTGGGTTTCTCTGAATTAATAATAATAATAATAATAATAATAATAATAATAATAATAATAATAATAATAATTAGACACTACATTACATTTCTCCCTTTTCGAGATTTTGGAGAACATAAAAAGATTAATTCCGGGTCAAAAAGGCAACAATTAACCTTCAAGTAAATTTTTGGAAGATGTTATATTTATATTTTTTTAGGAATAACATCTATTTTTAAAGTCAAAATGTTACCGTTCCAATAATAGATAGATACTAGAACTAGATAGAGTAATTAAGTGAAATACATAATATGTTTTACTGGATAATTTCATTTTCTAGCCAATATAAGTTTCATAATTAAATGTGTAGCATTAATCTAGATAACTTGTTATTATGCGAAATTCTACTTAAATGCATTAATTATTAACTCGCATTTTAAAAAGCTATATATATATATATATATATATATATATATATATATATATATATATATATATATATATATATATTCACTTGAAAACATAATTATAGTTCTTTAAGTAGGATTCTTTAATTACAGTATTTAAATTTTAAAATTAAAAAATGATATAGTGATATATATATATATATATGTATATATATATATATATATAGCATTAATCATTTAGATATACCAATGTAATGAGTATATATTACCAAACAAATGTAATTAGCATGTCATTTCTGACATTCATTTGATATATTTTTCATATATATATATGACAAAATAAATGAATGTGCTAGTGGTGGAGAACATATGTCAATTTCGTCGTGTAAATAGGGTCTTCTGTTCACGTTTTGATGATTTTTCATACCAGACTCACTGAAAAACCAGTGCAAGCAACGACTCATTAATGCATCTCCACCGGCAACCTAACATAGTCGAGATGTCAGCTCATTAAGCTCAGTTCTACATGTCTCCTCATAACTGACGCGGTATGTGCATTAGGCAAAACCTGATATTTTAATCAATGGAATTCAAAAATTAAACTTCAAAGTCAAATCATATAAGAGTAAACGTTTTTAACCATTAGAGAATCCACAATGATTTTACTTAAATTGTATTCTTTAAAGTTGTCACGTAGACATTTATGTATGCTTTAAGTAATACGTAAAGTTAAGCACATATAAACAATACTTGCTTAACAATCGTATTACTTAAATATATTTTATTATTAAATTTTCCAATAACGAACAATTAGATATTAGCATTAATTATAAAATAAATTAATTTATAATTAAAAATTGGTTACGTAATACATAGTGCAATCCTTAAGTTTAAGAGCATCCACAGTGGTATTACGTAAAGAATACGTAAACGTGGGTCCTACATGTTTATTTAAGTAAAGCAACAAAAACTATCTACAGTGGTTTTACATAGCATTCCTTAAAGATGGGACCCACACGTAAATTTATGTTTTTACATAAAGCATTCCTTAAATTTAAGTAATGCACTATGTATTACGTAACTAATTTTTTATTATAAATTAATTCATTTAATAATTAATGCTAATATCTTATTGGTGGTTGTTGGAAAATTTAATAATAAAATATATTTAAGGAATATGTTTAAGTAATACGATTGCAGAGAAAATATTTTTTACGTGTGTCTTAAATTTACGTATTACTTAAAGTGTACATAAATGTCTACGTGGCAACTTTAAAGAATACAGTTTAGGTAAAACCATTGTGGATGCTAAGTTACCTAAAATATAGGTGAGTCTCACTTTTAATAAATGTTATGTAAAACTATTGTAGTACATATTTATTCATTTTACATTAAAAAAAAACGGTAAATCCATATTTAAATATTATTATTGAATGCTCTTAAACCACCGTGGTCGGCGTCGGTGATCGTATATATGGTTCAGTAGTGAAATATTAAAAAGTAAATAATCTGAAACCAATAAAATATATGCATGCCTATAAATCCGTTTTATAAATGTTTAGAAATGATTAAATATCCATTAGTAGGTGGTCCTCTTTGTCGAAAACAGAAACTCATATAGTCAAAGATTCTTGAAGAAGAAATGTCGACTCGTTTTAAGTCTATAATTTCTAATAGGGTTAAAGTTCATTTTGGTACCACATGTTTGCAAAAATTACACTGTTCATACCACTATTATTTTTTCGTACCGAATTGGTACCATATGTTTCCAAACCTTACTGTTTTGGTACCTCCGTTAGGGTTCCGTAAAAAACGGCCGTTAAATGGCATGTGCCATGCACGTGACCAGCCCAAAACTTTCAATTTTGTTACAATTTAGTCCATCTAATACATCCCTAACTTTTATTTTGTTCAATTTAGTCCTAAAACTTCAAAATCAAACCATTTCCCCAAATTGACCTAGCCGGACCTAGCCATGGGCTAAGTCCGACCCTTGGTCGGGGTCACCGGACCCAGGGGACCCTGACCCAGGGTCGGACCTAGCCCTAAGCTAGGTCCGGCTAGGTCAATTGGACCTAGCCCCAATTTAACTCAATTGGGGCTAGGTCCCAATTGACCTAGCCGGACCTAGCCTAGGGCTAGGTCCGACCCTGGGTCGGGGTCGCCTGGGTCCGGCGACCATGACCCAGGGTCGGACCTAGCCCTAGGCTAAGTCCGGCTAGGTCAATTTGGGAAAATGGTTTGGTTTTGAAGTTTTAGGACTAAATTGAACAAAATAAAAGTTAGGGATGTATTAGATGGACTAAATTGTAACAAAATTGAAAGTTTTGGGCTGGTCACGTGCATGGCACATGCCATTTAACGACTGTTTTTGACAGAACCCTAACGGAGGTACCAAAACAGTAAGGTTTGGAAACACATGGTACCAATTCGGTACGAAAAAATACTAGTGGTATGAACAATGTAATTTTTGCAAACATGTGGTACCAAAAGGACCTTTAACCCTTTTTAATAATATATTAACTTGATTTATATGACTTTTCAAGTTAGTGTATATTTTTTTCAGGAGAGTTTTTTAATTTAATCACTATCTCTATAAATTTATATAAAATATTAAGTTGTTGTAACTTTAGAAAAGATTTTTCTATTAGATATTTTAATATTTATTTAAAAAAATTGTGTCAATAAAGAAAAAAATAATAATAAATTTTTATTTAAATAATAATAAATCTATATAGTTTGATTGGGAAGACTTCTAAATTTGCCATGTAGGCATTTTATTTTTTAATTAAATAATATTTATATATAATATAAAAGAATTATAGGCCAGTTATATAAATATAATATAAAATTTTTATTATAATATATAAATCTATATATAAAACTGTTATATAAAACTTTTATATATAAATCTACATATTATATATATTTATAACTACATAAATATAATATAAAACTTATATAAATAATTACAATAGGTAAAACTATATATATATTGTATCTCAAATATTAATTTCATAACTATATATATATATATATATATATATATAGTTATAATAATATAATGATTAAAAAAAATATATAGAAAAGAAAACATAAATCAAGGGTTACTAGAAGTTTAAGAACAATATTAAGGGGGTGTTTGGATGGATGTAATGTGAGATGTAATCTCACATTAAGTTTCACATTACATCCACATTACGTTGTTTGGTTTGCCAACGATGTAATGTGCACTGTAATGTAATTTTCATTGTAATAAGAGATTACGTCCAAACTCCATTCAACGTAATGTGAAATTACATCCAAAAACGTATGTAATGTGAGATTACGTCCAACATTACGGAGTGTTATTATTTTATTATTATTTATTAAATAGATAAAATATTTTATATTATCTTTATAGTTTATTATGATAATAATATTTTTATTATTATTAGTTTTTTTATATACTTCATAATACATTATTATAATAAATAATAATGCATATGATCTTGTATAAAATGAGTAAAAAAATTCGTTGCATTTTTTATGAAAATTATCTTATAAAACTATATATAATGTTTTAATTAATAGAATTTCAGTAGTTGTGCGTACTGAGTTTAAATATTTAGTCTTTAAAATTCATAAATGACTATAGTATTAACCACACACATAATCTTTAAGAAGTTAGTTGTTGTCTTAATACATATTCTTTTAAAATTATCATATTAAAATATAATATACTCTCATATAGATTAATATAATAATAATAAAGTCAATGCATATTACAACACATACCAAACGCTGTAATCTAACATTACATTCTACATTACAGCACAACCAAACGCCGCAATCTAATATTACATTACGTAGCTAACATTATTTGTAATCTAACATTTCAAGTAATCTCACATTACGTTCATCCAAACGCCCCCTAAGTGAATTGTTAATATTAATGTATTAGTTTTATATTTTATTAGTTTTATAGGGTTAACAAGTCTTTTGGTCCTTGATGTTTGACGACTATGTCAATTGGACCTAGTCCAGTTTGACCCCAATTGGACCTAATTGTCCAATTTGGGGTCAATTTTAAAACTTTGGGACAAAATTGAACAAAAAAAAGGTTAGAGAAGTATTAGATGACTAAATTGAGCAAAATTAAAAGTTTAGGGTCACGTGACTTGCACATGTTACTTAACGGAAAGACCAAACTAAAAAAATATACAAACATATGAGACCAAAACTAGGCCAAAACAAACATTATAGATTAAAACTAAAAAGTCGTCAAACATCATAAATCAAAAGACATATTAACCATATATTATATCGTCAAAGTGTTTCAACGTGTCAAGATAAGGTTAGTAATAGTTCTCTAACTTGACAACAATTCCAACATTAATGAACAAAATTTAGATGAACAATTCAATGCTTTAAAACTAATGTATTTTCATTAATGAATAAACTATATATATATATGAACAATTCAATGGTTTAAAACTAATGTATTTTCATTAATGAAAAAACTATATATATATGAACAATTCAATACTTTGAGATTAACGCATTTTCATTTCGATTGAGTTCAGTTCATTTAGAGTGAAAACAACAAAGAACTAACATGTTCATAAAATATAAAATAAATAAAAAATTTATATTGCAGACAGGGATGGCCACGGGTCTCGGGGCCCCGCTGACTCGCGGGGACCCGACCCGATGACCCACCGACCCGCGGGTCACGGGCGGGTTCGGGGCAGGTCGGTACAGGTCCGGGTCTAGGGGCGCGGGCCCCTTAGACCCGCCCGAAATGCTTATATATATATATTTTTAATTTTTTTTAATGTTAATATGATCTAATATTTACTAAATAATATGGTTAATATAGTACCTATATAAATATAACAAGGACCAAATTATCAATAGATGTATATTTAGATTATTAAGATTTGTTAATTTGGATTTGTATTTTGTGATGAATTTGATGTGTTTGTTGTTTGTATTTGATTGGTGTTTAGATTTGGTGTTAGATTTGTGGTTTGAATTTATATATAATGTAATATTTTGAAAAAAAAAATTGTTCATGCGGCGGGTCGACCCGCGGGATTTTTTTTCCCCAGCTGACCCGCCCCGGGATATACCCCTGTCCGGGTCTGCGAAAACCCGTCCCGTTGCCATCCCTAATTGCAGACATCAATGATAAAAGCCTCCAATTTCTTGACCTTTCAGCACATATTTTAAACCCAATAAAGAATACGCATATGTGCCTAAGAAGATACTTCAAAAAGGAATAGTGTCTCATCCAAATCCCAAACATAAACCATCATTATCTTATTTGAGGATGATACCCATAATAATTTGCTTCAGAAATACACAAAATTGAAATATTTATCACAAAAAGAGAACCTTTCTCAAAACTCTATAATAAGTACTAATTTAGAGAGTCATTTATCATAATTTTCAGGTCTCTACCTTTTCTTTTGATATTCATGAATCAAACAATGGAGTGGCGAATATACAGTGTCCCGAATGGGGTCATGTGACATCGTTTGACTCAATTTCTAATTAACCCCTTCAATTTTAATAAAGACGCCACTTAACACAATTTACTGTGCAGTAGAGTTAATTAGTAAGGCATAAGATAAATATGTCTAAGTTGTTGGGTTTAATTTCTTTTAAACTCGAACTCTTAATTTTTGGACTTTAGCTCGAAGCTTTCGGGAGAAGTTCTTTTTAGACTCTAGCGTGAAGTTTACGGTAGAAGTTTCTTTTATATAAAACAGAACTTTGCGGATTGTTTTTTATTCTAATCAAACAGAATTTAAGTCTACGGAAGAAGTTTATTTTATACAGAAACAGGCTTCCAAGAGAAGATTCTTTTATATATAAATAGGACTCGACAGATTCTTTTGGACTCTAGTCAAACTAGTGTTATCAGAACTGGCACGTACCCCAAACTGACTAGAGGTCCGGTTTTCTGTTCATACGGTCGAACCCAGTTCGAACCTAGTCAGACTGACACAGTATCTATTATACTACATAATAATGTTTAAGTAAACTATTTATCCAACCCATTTACTATAAGTAAAAAAGTCATGGTTCCGAGCCATGAGGTTAATCTTAAAATAGTGCCCATAAGTAATCTGATGATGCATGCAACAATATTAGATTATCATATTATTTTGTGTTTGTTTTGTTGTTAATTTTTTATAGATGAATTGCAATGCAGGGTACTTAATGGAATTCTTCCCGAATCTGTTTTCTTTTGGTCTCCAATAAAAATAATTATTTAATAATTAGCACAATCATTTCAAAAGAAACCAGACTTAGTTGTGGTGAAGTAGAGATGTTCGCCTATGGTGGCATAACGACGTAGAGGCTGACAAAATCAAAGGAGGCACAATAGAGAACTTGAGGTTGAGCACTTGAGTTGCGGCATTAAGATAAAATTAGAGTTAATGCTGAGAGTGGGGAGGTATTTTAGCAGCTAGGTTGCTCTGCTGATTTTATTTAAGACTAGGTGCTGACCCCCCGCTACGCGCAAGACAATCTGTTAAATCACACGTTTTATATATACGTAGAATGTTAAAATTGTATCTTGAGTAAGCAAATCAGTCATATCCAAATAAACTGATGCAACACTGGACGTTGTATTGTAAAAAATTATAACTTAAAGAATATCATAGCACACTCAGTGAACTATTAGCAAATCAATTTGTTTGATTTCAATTCCTTAAGGTACAGAAACCACAACCTATAACAAAAACAGTGTGAATTCTTATAACAAAATCAGTGTTTGATTACGAACTGTGACTTCTCGGATTAAATGCATACTACCGTCAAAATTCATGTAGATGCTCAGAACAAATGAATTTTTCAATTCATTTTCAAGTGCGCTCATCAAATCCAATTAACTAAATGATCAACACCTGATAACTCAGAAAAAAATATCAGAAAAAGAAACTTAAGGTATATTAATTTGCAACCACTGCACGATACAGAAGCAACACTATTTAATCAACTTTTACTAATCAATTTTATACCAATTAAAAGGAAAAAAATGTAAAAGTGAATGAGAAATAAAATGGCTAACCTGGCCAAGCATTGAGCTTCTGCTTCAATGCTTCCCACTGCCCAGCCATCAACTCTCAAACCATCAATCATGGTTATGTGGGAATCAGAAAATCAGTCCCAATAACACTGTTAGGATAGAGCAAACTTTTAGTGTTGAACACAACTCATCCATGATATTCAAGATTAACCTACACATAATAATGCCACACATTCAACTCTAAAGTCAAAATACAACGTCATCAATATGGGAAAAAAACCCATGGTTGCACCATACATAGAAGACGTGTATGACAATATATCCATCTTGTGGAGTGAAGCAACCAATTTGCTTCAAGGCTCTATCAAGTTTATTGTTATCCTAACGGGCAGCAAAAGATTGTTCCCATTGGGAGGAAATGCAAGCTTTAGATTTGCTCAATAACAAATTCTATTGTATTCCCATAATGCATTTGGCTTTGCTACTTGCTAAATGTTTTAAAGCCAAAACCATGTTGAATACTTCAGTGGAGAAGCTTCAAGAGGAACATAACTTTAGTGCATCTTTTGAACATACAAATCAACTCAGCCCATAGAGAAACATAATAATACATTTTTTCCGTAGTGTTTATACGACTCTAGAGTTGGCCACCTGCAATGCACTTCAAATCATATATTGAAATATGAAATGGACTTATCTACTATTATTTCTTCTAACATTTAGACTGAGAGAAATTAAAGATAGGTTGTTCAGTATTAGGAAATGTTCTCAATTCTATAGCAACACTGAGAACCTCCTCCAGGCGCCAATTTTAAGACCATCAACTAAATGTTCCACTCTCACGTAGTAAAACCCTACAAAGCTCTTCCACCGCCGAAGAACCCGTTTATAGATTAATCAAAATAGCTAATTTAAAATTTAGAATTGCACTTGAAACATTTAAGTGCTCCTGCAATGCAACTACTTCAAGATGGAAAATTTTAAAAAACCAGTGACCCAAATGCACATGTCATATAACCATATTAATAGCTAAACTGATAACTTATAATAAATATAACCTTCAGAAGAGATGTCAGGTCCTAAGGATGCGATTAGGCTATGTCGCCAATTTGGCGAGCTGCAACAAGCCTTGTAGCTTGAGTTGAACCAGCTATGCAATCGTTAAGGAACAAAATCCAAAATTGACGAAAAATTTAAGCTTTTCAGAACCTAGATAAAGATACAAATGACCCAAGAACAAAAAAGATACTGTCAAGTAGAGTGAGGAGGCGACTGAGACGTGATGACTGTCGAACCATAGTACAATAAAGGACCGGGAGATCAGCAATGCCTCCTCTACATGTACTGCAGATGGTAGGACTGCATTTACTATCATCCAATCTCTCTCTGCAGTCTTCTGATTGCTAAATTCTTGCGGAATCACAAAAATACATTGAAAGGCTAACTCCAGTGATTAGGGTCAGTCACTCTGCTCGGTCGGCTTCTTCCTGTGCAACGATGAAGATGGATGGATTGATTAAACTTTCAGATTACTCTTGTGAAGCAATTGAGGTTTCAAATAACCAAATCTCGACTTTTGTAACGATTTCAAATCGGGGTTTGGTTCGAATTCAATCGAATTGAATTCATTGAAACTGAAGGGCGGAAGGGTGGATGACTCGAGAAGAGAAGAGATTCAATTCGATTGAAACAGAAGATTCGAATGGCGGAAGACGAATACGAATGCGCGTAGAAGACAACCGCGTCGATTTTGATGATGACATGGCACGACCACACTCCTTGCCTTATTCTCTATCATCTTGCCTTATATATATATATATATATATATATATATATATATATATATATATATATATATATATATATTTGTTTTTTTGTTTTTTTTTCTTTTGTAGGTATTGAACCGGTGACCCAACGGACCACATGGTCCACGAAAAACTAGTCGGTTCGCGAAAAGCGAACTGGTGGCCCGACGGACCGAGTTTTCTTACATTTCGGTCTTTTGAGCAAATCAGAGCATATAAAGCACCGGATCCCGATCGAACCACTGGTCTGATCCGGTTCTGATAACATTGAGTTAAACAGAACATGAGGCTTTCGGGAGAAGTTTCTTTTATACAGAAATAGAATATGAGATTTCTGGGAGAAGTTTCGTTTATACAAAAACTGAACTCATAATTTTTTTTTTTTTTCTTTCGGGAGAACTTCCTTTAATTCAGAAATCGAATTTAACGGTTGTTTTACCATAGTCAAACAGAACTCATCTATTTTTTTTCTAGGAAATTTTTTGGACTAGTAATCTATTAATTCGACTACGACCTTACTTGAACAAGATCTGTTCTATAGACTCGTACCTCCTTGTCCTTGATTTATCAAGAGACAGGAACTAAAGTCTGGTTGATGAACCAAAGTCGTGCGATCAGAGCGTGATTAACAGCTCTGGCAGCATGTTGAGTTTGTGCGCCGTTGTAGATGATCGTTCTCATCCTACCGTTTCAGTGTCTAGGGTGGTCGCACGTCTTTCTGACGAGATTCTCTCTTTTACTTGGCAAAAAAAAAATCTATTAATTCGACTGATATGACTTTTCTGAGTGACATGTGTATTTACAGTCATATTTTTCTAATTTAATTATAGCTCTACAAATTTAGGTATAAAATATTGAATAACTATAAGTTTGGAAAATATTTTTATATCATAATTTAATTTTTACTTAAAATAAATAAACTATCTATATAAATAAAGAAATAATTAATTTTTTTTATTTAAATAATATATCTATACAGTTGCAAAGCATTCTAAGATAGAGTATTTTTATTTTTAATCAAATAATGTATAACTATAAAATATATAAATACAAAATAAATAAAATATAAATAATCACAGTTTATAAATTTACATAATTAATAATCACAATATATAAATATAAAATACATTAATAATACTTTTTAAAATAGATTCTTTTGAATTTACTTTTTATTATTAGCTAAATGTTAGGGTAAATCTCTTAAATTTAGTATATCACGACAGATCTAAAAGACTGCTCATTTTCTATATTTTATATGGTAAATTTTAAAGTAAATGATAATAAATATATAAAATTTTAAAATTTGAATACTATGCCATAATAAATTGTGCTGCTAATTTTATTTTTATTTTTTGCAAGAAAAAATTATTTCAAATTGTATTTCATTGACTCATAGCAATATATGCAAAGTTACATACATGAGGGTAGCTTCCCTACTGAGATAGCTTTTGAATGGGAAATAATAAATTACTGTTCTTTTTACTTACATAGTCATAGACCCCCATAGCATAGACCTTAACATTTATATTTATATATTTACTTACTTTATACAAAATTACCAACCACCAAATAGAAGAATATTTAGAGTGGTTTGAACCTATTTTAGACCGGTTCAGTGGAGTAGTTAACTGAGCATGATAGATATTCCGAGCCACACATGCGGATATGATCTGATTGTGTTATAGTGGCAGAGATTGTAATTATTGTTAACTTTCAGAGCATATATATAGTCCCTCATATTCGGAATTTTTCGGTTTTTAAGTGTTGGATTGTATATCATTTCTTGGATAGTGTGATTTATACATAAGTGGATAGTGTGATTTATACATAAGTGGTCGAATCGAACCATAGTTATATTTAGGGTTAAATGTGCTTTTCACATTACATGTGACTTTTATTACTGGATGTTTAGTTTTGTATACTTTTGGTACCAAACGTTTGAAAAAATGTTACTTTTGTTACTTCCGTTAGTTGGCCATTCGTTTTGGCCGTTAAATGACATGTGCAAGTCACGTGACCGACCATAAACTTTTGCTTTTGTTCAACTTAGTCACTCAAATATATTCTTAACTTTTATTTTGTTTAATTTTGTCCTAAAATCGAACTCAAATATATTCTTAACTTTTTCACATGACTTGCACATGTCATTTAACGAACAAAATAAAAGGCCAACTAACGGATGTGCCAAAACTACATATTTTCAAACGTTTGATACTAAAAGTATACAAAACCAAACATCCAATACTAAAATCCACATTCGGTCAAACATGTGGTCTGGAAAGTATCTCTAACCCTTATATTTATAGTTCGATTCAGCTTTAAGTAGTTTCGGTCTTAAATTGATTTATATCAAGAAAGTTTTATTAATATTGTATCTGATGAGAATGAAACTAGTTGCAATAATTGTATTAGTGTGGGAGCCATATGTGCACATGTGAACAAAGTAAAAGATACCTATACTTATAGGATTTATGTCTCCCTTCATATATATATATAGGCTATCCAAGTAGGGTTAAATAAAACATAAGAGGTATGATTGATTTTTGGACCACCATGAATGAGTTGTTAGTATCATAGGTGCCTGATTTTGGAATTTTGTTTTGTGGATTTTCTCTACTTTGCTTACCCACAATCAATTAAAACAAATGGGCCATCCATCACAATAATTCAACTACTTGGCAGGTAATTAATTAATGGGCCATACTTCGATTCTCAAATTAAGGCCTAAGTATGAGCCCTACTAATTAGCTTCTCTTTCAGTCAAATTAGACCTGTCATTTGTGTCAACTGGAGTCGATGAGGTCAGTTTATTAAACCCAAAAGATAGTTGGGTCAATCGGTAAAACGAGTTGTGTTTATAATGGCACTTTGGGGTCGATTTCACTGTAGACGCAACTTTGCAAGGGCTTTAACCTTAACGGCTAACGTTTCCGGTCTGAAATTGCGGAAGCAGTTGTATATAACAAAAAAAAAATCAGTTTATTAAAAAATATTTATGTCAATATTTTAAGACTTATGAGCTGATTCGATACGATTTATGTAAAGCATATATGTTATAAATACTGCCCATCTAATGAGATACTTTACCGGAAAATAAAAACTACTCAGACAAAGGTCTGGCTTTAAACTGGATATAAGTACCGCCTATCTGATGGGACACTCCGCCAGAAAATAAAAGTTACTCAGATAAGGGTGTGGCCTTCAACTAGGTATGAGCCAGACCAGGTCACCATGAGCTGATTCGATACGATTTGTGTAAAGAAAATATGTTATAAGTACTGTCTATTTAATGAGATAATTCCCCATAATAAAAACTACTCAGACAAAGGTCTGACCTTAGACTGGATATAAGTACTGTCTATTTGATAGGACACTCCGCCATAAAATAAAAGCTACTCAGATAAGGGTGTGGTTTTCGACTGGGTATGAGCCAGACCAGGTCACCAGGAGCTGATTCGATACGATTTATGTAAAAAAAAATATGTTATAAAACTGCCCATCTAATGAGATATATGTGTATTATATAAAATTGTATGTGTAATATAATAAATAGTCAAAATAACAAGGGTTTTAATAAGTGATGATTTCTTTTTGGATTTAGAGTTAAATTTGTGATTTAAATTTGAATAGGGCGAACAAAGAGTTAAAGATTTAGACTTTGTAATAATAGTTTATTTCTTTCGTGGGACGACTTGTCCGCCCCCATTAACACCCCTACCAGGAGCTCTCAATTGCCTTAACCAGGGTTCAAGTCAGACCAGGTCACCAGGAGCTGATTCGATCTGATTTATGTAAAGAAAATATGTTATAAGTACTGCCCATCTAATGAGATACTTCGCCAGAAAATAAAAACTACTCAGGCAAAGGTCTGGCCTTAAACTGGATATGAGTACCATCTATCTATGGGACACTCCACCAGAAAAAAAAAAAGCTACTCATTTAAGGGTGTGGCCTTCGACTGGGTATGAGCAAGACCAGTTCACCGGGAGCTAAGGGTGTCAACGGGTTACGGGTACCAGTCGACCCGTGGGATATGGGATGGTTCGGGTTTGTGGTAGCATGGCCCCACGGATCCGCCTCGCACGTATTATATATATATATATATAAATATGTGTATTATATAAAATTATATGTGTAATATAACAAATAGTCAAAATAACAAAGGTTTTAATAAGTTTAATAATTTGTATTTGGATTTAGAGTTAAATTTCTTATTTAAATTTGGATAGGGCGAACAAAGAGTTTAAGATTTAGACTTTGTAATAATAGTTTATTTCCCTCGTGGGGTGACCTGCCCCTCATTGAAACCCCACCAGAAGCTCTGAATTGCCTTAACCAGGGTTAAAGTCAGACCAAGTCGTTAGGCGAGTGAATTGAACTAGGTTTAATGGGTCAAATTTGGGGGAATTGACACCCTAAACCTAGTTCAATGGGTCAATTCCCTCAAATTTGAACAAAATTAAAAGTTTATGGTGGATCACGTGACTTGCACATGTCGCTTAACGAAAAAAATGGACGGAAGAAAACATTCGGACCAAAACTAGAAAAATCTGCAAACATATGGTATCAAAACTATACAAAAAAACATCATGGACCAAAACTCAAAAGTGGTCAAACATCATGGACCAAAAGACCTGTTAATCCTAGACTTAATGCAAATCACATACCCCACTTTTACTACCTTAACTCATGTCTCACTGTTGTAATGTTAACATGTGTCCTTAAATTTAGTATTTTCCTTTTAAGGTTCACTAATCTCAATAGCTATTTTTTAAAAGAGTTGGGCTGGATAAAGTAAACTTACATCAACAACACCAATTCCACTAACATATATTTTCACATTCCCAGAGCTTTCTTTAAAATAGAGTAAGGATCAACAATGTCAAGATTTACACAACGCAAATATTTACAAGAGATGAGATCATTCACAACTTTTATAGGACAGATGAAGGTATGGTAAGGCTAAGAATATCAATCGCCATCATCATAAGTTTACACACAATGCGTATTTATACCCGAGACGTGACACCCGAAAGAGGTTACTTCGTTCCTTCGCATCAGACGGTCTCTTGCAGGAAGTTGTGATACTCGAGCTGTGTCATCTCTCCTCCAGTTGCCGGGTCAAATTGGCACCGATAAAAGCTGCATCATATGTTTCGGTAATTCGAAATCAACAAACTTGATATATTCAGGATATTAGGGTTAAGAACCTATAAACTGTCTGAAGTTGGCCCTAAGATTTTGGTGTCTGAAGTTTAATATGTTGTCACATGACTTGATAAAAAAATAAATACCAAAATTGCCCCTAGGGTGCCGGCCGGCCGGAGTAGGGTGGTGGCCGGCCGGAGTAGGGTGGTGGCCGGACGGAGTAGGGTGGTGGCCGGAGTAAACATAAAAGTATCAGGGGCAATTTCGACTTTTCACACAATTCTGTTAAATTTGACAGCAAAAATGGACGAAAAATCAAATTTCAACAAAGTTGAAACTTCAGACAGCCAATATCAACAATTTAAACTTCAGACACCAAAATCTCACATAGAGCAAACCTCAGAACCTCAGACAGTTAATAGGTTCTTAACTCGGGATATTATCAGCTCATACAATAACATTACTGTAAAAACTAGACTTACTACTTCATGTCACATATATATGTCATAAATACACAACTTCACTAAAAGATAGACCCACCTAGGACCACTAGGTCTATGACTAGAAAAATGGTGCATTTGGTTTCTCTTGTGTATAATAATGGTGCAATGGTCTTGGCAGTATATGAAAACCATAATGGTGTGTAAACTTATTTGTGCAATGTCTGGCATGGGCATATGGCAACATCATACTAGTCCATAGAGACACAAACAAATGCAAAAGCCATAAGAACATGATGCATATGGAAATAACTGTCCTTACTTACCTTCCATCCATTCCAAGAATGACCACAGTGTTCTTTTGATGCCCAAAGGCGACTATGTATTGAGATCCTTCTGGTAAGTGGTATTTAGCAACTGACCATTCCGAGCTAAAATACTTTGGCAAGACTCCTGCAACAGAGATAAAAAGTTACGGCTTCCTAAGAAAATGAAACCCAGAAAAGGGTTAATAACTAAAAAAATGCTCAATGTTTAACCTATGTTAAAATCAGGTGTCTGAAGTTTGAAATGTTAAAATGGACTGTTCCAAGTTTCATTTTTGTTGAAATTTGATGTCTCTACGCGTCTTTTCATCTCCCTTCAATCATTTTCATTAACGAACTCACCCTCTCATAATCCATCACTCTTTACTTTTTCACAAAATTGTAAAATTTCACCCAAAAATTGAACTTAAAAGAAAAAGGTTTCTATCAGTGGTGTTGAGCGATTTTCCAACGAGAGCGAGATGATTTACTTGCGCGGATGTGGCCAGCTTCTTAGGTGACGGTCCCGGCAAGATGACGAGAAGAGAGTGTGTATGGGAGCTCGAATTTGACAGTCGGTTTCGTCGGAATTGACTTCTCTAAATTACTCACACCGAGACACCACATTTTAACAAAATTGAAACCTTGGACACTACAGATTAACATTTGAAACTTCAGACACCTAATTTTAACATAGGGTAAACCTTGGACAGTTTTAGTTATTAACCCCCCAGAAAACTAACCAGATGAAAAAAGAGAATGATGCTTCTAAGATCAATTTTGGAACAGGGTTATGGTTTGTATCTATGTGTAAGAATTTACCTTTTATGAAAGAAAGTGATGAATTTGAGGGTGCAGCGGAAATAGCATCTGATGAGGTGCGTTGAATCTCATTATTGACTGGAGGTCCTGATCCCGAGTTGGAGTTGACCTTCAGACCGAAGACATGGATAGTCCCCTTGTCACTTGAAACTGCCAGCCATTGTCCAGTAGGTGAGAAGGCAAGACTGTAGATTTCTGCTCTATCTGCACCTCTCCTAACCTGTAATAGAAGGTACATACATTTCAATTGATATAGAACTAACGAATTACAACAAAGAAGAGATTTTTCGATGACACCTCTTAAACAAATGATAAGTTTCTATGTATGTTTGGCCAGTGTAAGCACAAGAATAGACATATTTAGTAAACCATAGTGCATAAGAGAGATTGAGCTACGTGCTCAAAGCTCAATTTTTTTTAAAGAAAAAGATTGAGGATAAATTATGATCAGCATCCCCAAATACTTGCAACTAAGGAGATATCAACAGTAGGTTAGGTTAGAAAGGACATGCCTAGAGTTCTATCACTTGCTTCAGTTTGGTCTTTCTCAGAATATTTAATCTCGAAATTTACTGCAGTAGTTTGCAATGACAAGCATAATCATTTCTTGACAGTCTTTATATTTAGATCGGATTTGCAGTGAGTTCGATTATATCAATCTAATTAAATTAATCACATTTTGCAAATATTTAAGTTGCTGAGAGAGTTAACTCAGCTGACCACTAACCCAGAATCTCTTTATTGACAACAAATATTAAGGTGTCAGATATGGTGACATCCAATAACACAGTTTAATCACGTTCACATGAGAGCAGATGTTCAAAAGGCGACCACCCACATTGGGAAGTTGAAAAGGTGTGCATATATGTGAAAAGGGTTTCACTACCAGTTAGGTTCCAAACCGAAACCGGCAAAAGCATTTAACAGCTTGGGAAGCCCTCCTAATTATATCTCATTTCCCTTTTTTACTTTTCAAATCTGAGAACACTTGTTCTAACAATACAAGATTTCCTTCCTTAACATATATACAACCAAGGGCCAAGGCTGTATTAGTCATTTCTTTTGTATGCCACAAGTGCATAAGCTTGCAAAAGTTTGAAAACCATGCATATCAATTCAAAGCATAAGAGTAAGAATGAGGGTTAGCATGTAAAGAATACATTACAGGATAGAGCTACTGAAAACTAGATGTAACTGAGGAAAAGGACAAATATAGGTGGTGTTTGGTTACAGTAACTTCCTAAACTACAGTATAAAATCCATATTCTGGGCAATAGCGGTCGGCTGGCAAAGTGGCTGCTATTAGTAAAGCCATCCCTATCAAGTAGTCTTGCCAAATAATAAATCTTGAAAAGGCAAACTGCAGATTCAGCATGCCTGTATGTAGTTGGCCACCAAACGAATAACCACTCGCACCATCACGAAAATAGGAGACATGAACGCACTAAAGTATAGACATCTATTACCCTTTTACCCCCAGCAATTTTAATGATCTATTTCTAGTTCTTTTTCTCCAAAGGCCCAAGTCCCTTCCTACAAGCAACCTAGATGACCAATTTACTTCCAATGCTTTTGGAGGGGAATCAATAAATATGTTAACAGCTTAACTGATCTATTTCTAGTTCTTCTTTGTCTCCAAAAGCCCAAGTCCCTTCTTACAAGCAACCTACCACTTTACTTTCAATGCTTTTTTGGAGGAGAATTAACAAATATGTTGACAGCATAACTGATTTTAATCCACTCTTAACTTAAGTTATCTAGCAATAGGACACTGCTACAACAAGAAGTACTGAAACCCATCATCAGAAACTAACGGATCAATCATGAATTAATCTCAATCCCATTACAATTCCACAAAAGATACTTCATTCCTTTAAGCAACGTAATCAGTGAAATTGCTTGAGCTCTAAGAAACCATCAGTTTCAAGATTAATAGATTATCCAAACCACCATACGCAAATAGCAAAGCATACTGCATTTCCAATCGGAAACTGAACAAAACTAGATATATCTAAGTTTAATGATTACCTCTTGTATCAAGGTTCCATCAACTGCATTGAAAATCCGAACCAGAGTTCCCTTCGTGCTAGCTGTTGCCAACAACTTCCCATCTTGTGAAAGTGCAAAGCAAGCAATCCTCGAATCATGCGCCATGATGAACTTGGTTCTCTTTGTAGCGTAATGTTCAACCCTAACTTGACCCTTCTGCAACCCAGGGCAAACCAGCACCAGCGACCCTGCAGTCTGCGACACAACACACAGCCCCTTCGGATTGGCAATCGTCTCGATCTGATGCAGCAGCTTCAGATCAACGAAGTTATAAACAAACACCTTCTGCTCCAAAACAACCACAATCCGATCCCTCCTCAACCGAACCGACCTTACCTCCGACCTAAACGACAGCTCCCCGATGCACCGCGACTGGTGGTCATCCCATATCATAACCTTATTCGGCGAGTACTGAGGATTGGGACCAGCTCCAACAAGCGCCAGGATATTACACCGAAACAACATCTCCACAACGCCGATCCCACCTCCAACAGCATCGTTCCCAAAATCCCTCCGGAATATCTCGCGGAACGGATCGCAGTTATAGATCCGAAACCCCCGGTCGGTCCCGGCTGCAAAGCAGCCGTAGTCCTGATTGAACGAAAGCTGGAGAAGCGCCGGAGGTGGAGCGGCTACCGCGGGGGGAGACGAAGGCGGGAGGTAGATCGGAGCAGGGGAGGGTGTATCGGCATCCGGAGAGTGGGGAGGCATGAGGGAGAGATAGTCTAGGGTTTCGGCGAGGTCCGATTCGTCCGGCTCGGCAGAGAAATTGGAGGGAGGAGAAGAAGGGTTGGGCCAGGGAGGAGAGGGGAAGGCGGAGAGGGCAGCCATTGACGGAGCTGTAAGGTCAATTTCTGGTCATTTCGAAGTTTCCAGCGCAAAGAAAGGAAGGAGCTTTTTTTTTTTTTGGCAGCGAAAAGGAAGGAGCTTTAGCTTGACTTGAGCTTGAAGAAGAAGATAGATCAAATGAGCAGCTGGAATGACGGTATTGTCCTTATCTGGTTTGGACGCATAGGGGTAGTTTGGTCCAATTAAGAGAAACTGGCGGGAGGACTTTCCGTTCTGTTTTTGGGTCGAACCGCAAAGGGAGCCGTCGGTAGTGATAATAATATATATACTTAATAGATTTTAATTTTATTTTTGGTTATTATACTAAAGCTAGTTTTTTTTTTTGGCCAATACTAAAATAATTTTAACTAGAATAATTTTTACTTTTACAAAAAAATTGTTTAAATTATTAAATATTTTTGTAAATTTTGTATTAATAAGAAATTAAAGAATATAATATTTTTTAATATATTTATTCTAAAGAATTATATTCTTGATTTTGCTCATTTAAGTTAAAAAAAATAACATTTGCGATATCAGTGAACTTAAACTTTAAAAAGTAAAAAAAATCATATAATCAACAAGGATGTTACATCATTAAATATTTATAATTTTACTCTTTATAAAAATATATATTTTTTCTTTAATTTACACTGAAATAACCAAAACTTTCTATACGGTGTAATGGCTTATGATCAAACCTTTTCGTATAAAAGTAGATATGAAAAATCTTAAATGACGTATGACCTAAGTATCGCGCAAAGTCTTAGTAAATTAAATATTATATGTCATCAAATTATTATTATTCTTTGCTTACTTAGAGCATCCACAATGGTTTTACATAAATTGTATTTTTTAAAATTGCCACGTAGACATTTATGTACACTTTAAGTAATACGTAAATTTAAGACACACGTAAAAATTATTTTCTCTGCAATCGTATTACTTAAACATATTCCTTAAATATATTTTATTATTAAATTTTCCAACAATCACCAATAAGATATTAACATTAATTATAAAATGAATTAATTTATATTTAAAAATTGGTTACGTAATACATAGTGCATTACTTATATTTAATGAATGTTTTATGTAAAAACATAAATTTACGTGTGAGTCTCATCTTTAAGGAATACTATGTAAAATCACTGCAGAGAGTTTTTTTTGCTTTACTTAAATAAATATGTAGGACCCACGTTTACGTAATGTTTACATAATACCATTGTGGATGCTATTAGGGAGGTAAAAATATGTTCCCGTAGCGTGCTATACAAGGAGGGAATAGATATAGAATACTACGGCTACGGTCTCTCTTTTTTTTTTTTGTGGCCAACGGCTACGGTCTCTCTTGGTAGTGCAGAGTTGCAAAATGGATGGTACGAGGGTTACAACTTACAAGTGTGAGTAAAGTGGGCTGGGCTTTAATTGGAAAGTATGGGCCTCTATAGACAGACAACTTCAAACAAGGCCCAATATCGTAACCCTAATCTCCCTCCCACCTCTATATAAACTGGCATCAACTTCACCTCACATAACAAACTCTTCTTCTACTTCGTCTTTTTTTCTTCCATTTTTTATGATTCAGGGTTTTATGATTCAGGGTTTTATGATTCAGGGTTTAATGATTTAGGGTTTTATGATTTAGGGTTTGGAGTTGGGGGCTGTGATGTTGAAATCTACCTATTTGCTGAAGGGGAAGAAAAACGCTAATTCTTCCTCCAGTGATTAATCAATTCCAATGGATCCTTCTGAGCTCTCAACTCCACTTTTTTTCTATTCAAAATCTCGATCTCGAACTCTTTAATTTCGTCTGTTTTCTAAACCCTAATTTAATTGCGTTGGATTGGATTGGCAGCTATTGAAGTGATGAGTTCTTATTCGGAATAAATACAATGTCGACCTCACAATACCATACTACAATTATCTGATCAATGGCTTGCTTCTTTCATTCCATTCATTCAGTTTTAATTATCAAATTGCTAGTTTAAGTTTTAGCTATTAGATGAATTTCTCTCTAAAGTTTTTTTTAATGAATATTTTGCTAGCTAATATTTTTTTTTCTGAATAATTGCTAGCTTAGTCTCAAACATCACCCATGTGATTACTATCAATTTGTTCAATTGCCCTAACATATGCTAGCAATTGGTTTATTTGCCCAATAAATCATATATAACAATTTGTTGTGTTTTTGTTTATCATGTGTGCCCATTCACACAGGGAATCTAAGCTAGCACTAGCAAATAGTGCTAAAACATGAACTAGCAATTTGATAAATACACTAAACAATATGTGGCACTAACTGAATTTAGTCAATGGCCTAAAAAAACTGATTTTAGTCAGAACAATGTCATGATCCATAGAATTATGCATCACCCACCAAAAAACAAAATACCATAGCATTGAATATACTGAATTAAGTACAAAATAAGGGCATGATCCATATGAGTATGCATACATTGCCACACACACAAAATATTCAAAACCAGCCTTTTATTTTCTCTATTCTTTGATTTCTATTATACCAGTAAGGAAGAGTTTCATCTGTAATAATAGATGCTGTTACCTCAAGTCAATTTGCCTGTAACCTAAGCTGGAACCTGACCTGGAAGTTGTTTGGATTTGGAACACCCTTCATCATCTCCTCTTCAGCTTCTTTAGCCACCTCCATTGCATTTCTGTTTGTTTAAGAAACAAGGCATAGCAAAGCATTGATTGTTATTATTTCTTTGTGCATATGAAAATACAACTTTTAAGTGTTCAAAATCATTTTTTGTTAGCTTTCATGCAAAGATTCATATATATTGCAGCATTTTTATCATCATTTGATTACCGAATTAGCAAATCTGGCTGCATTGAAACTTCAACATCCAGTAGGATCTTCCCTTGCAACAAGTGCTGTGTTATCCGCTCAACTGCCATTTCCTGATGCATACAAAAATACACCATCAGTTTGGTATGTATGTTTTGTCACTAACTGCACATTGGCTAACTGCAAAAAAGCTAATACCTTGGCAAATTTTGCAGAGAGAGACTTCAACACAATATCTTCTATCTCCTTGTGGCTCATTGAGGTTGTAAGGCTTTTGTAGATCGAGTCTTCTTGCTCTTCATCCGTTGAAGAACAAAATTCTGAGATTGAAGGATCTGTACGTGTTGTAAGTAGTCAATGAAATACATTATTAGTACTAAGTGTTAGATAGCAACTCTGTAGCTGAAACTGAGGGTTTGGATAATTTACTAGTTGAACTTATACAAAATTGCAATGCACTAGTTATATTTGATTCAATGTTAGATGGTTTGATACAAGAACTTTCATATTGCTTATTGTCTTGTTTTTATTCTTATGCAAATTGCTAGTTGAGATTCTGAAATTTTTGCAATTTGCTAGCTAAATTTTGATAACAGTGGCAGCATATGCATCTATGTCTCTACTCTTTAACAATAAATTAGACGGAGTTAGCAAATTGCAATTTCAGCTAGCAAATTGGTTAAAGCTTCAAAGTACAGGTAATTAACCCAGTGTTATGTATATGTATATATACCAGTGTAGAAGCTTCAAAGCTCAGTATACCTATGTGTATGAACACCTCAGTCACTTGTTGATGGGACTTGTGGATTTGATGACGAACAGTTTCGCCGAGTCCATGAGCTGCACTTACGCTTAAGAAAGGATTAACCTGCAAAATTGATGTAATGTAACACCAATTATCCAAAAGATTATATTGCACCCAGATTCTTCTACTTTGTTCCATATTCGATAGAGATACAACCTGCATTGCCCTAAGATGCATCTTACCTCAATATGTACATCAAGGTACAGAGAAGAGCCAGCTCTCCTTCCCCTCAAGCGATGGCACCCCTGAATTATTTTATATTTTACAACGATCAAAACAAACATATTCAACATAGAAATAAATTGAACTACAGATTATGCACACTTCAATTTAAATTACACCAGCTCTAAATTTCACTTTTGCAGTGATATAGGTTTGACATAAACATTTGAACAGTTGAGTAGTGAAGAAGTCGGGACAGATGCATCAGTAGTTCATAGGAAGAGAGATCGGAACTTAATTGGCAGGGGAATTTCACAATCTTGCAAGAAAATTGTATCACTAACCTTCACACCTTCCACTTGAAGTATTGTTTCTCTTATTGGTTCCAAATGTTCAGCTGGGATTGCAGCATCCACTAGTTCCATGACACTGGTAGACATTTACAAGGCCATGTAAGCTGTAATGGCTCATGTTTAGCAGTCTATGATTATGAATTAAAACAAGGTAAGCAATATTTGCAACCAAGGAAAAAAGGTTGCTTGAGAATCCAAGTGAACAATTAAAACTACAAATTGCCCCTCAACTTTCCACTCAGGTAAGTTAAATCTCAAGGAATTGCTTTTACAAAGCAAGCAAAGTTATTCTTTCTCAAGTCTGCCAATCAAAGAAAGATCCATACAAACAAAACAGGTGATGGTTACAACCATGGTATTCTTTGGCCAAGTTTTAATATCTGAACTTGGGATACTGAGATTTGAATCATCCGAAAAGTTGGAGCTGCGGATCAAACTAAAAAAAAATCATCCAGGAATTATTCCGTTTGCCTCAAATACCATAATGAGGGAAAAACATAGACACACCGTAACAAAATATAGGAAGTCATCCGTGAAACAATGGCAAATGTATACTTGTATTTGTCTAATTTCTAATTGAATTTTTAAAAAAGTTGCACTATCCATTAATACTTATACAAATACATACATGGCCTGATAAAGGAGTAACTCAGAACGCAAATAGCACATCTCAAGACTGAATGAAGATAAAGAACAAATACCTCTGGTAACCAGTTTGAATACCAACTTTCAAAATCATGCCGGATACTACAAGACCAGCCAGGGGATCAAGAAAATGTACTCCCAAAAGCGAACCTCCTGAGGTGGATCAATTTGTCCAGATCACTTATTGTAAATAAGGAACAATTGAATTGAAAAGGAGTAAGGAAAAGGGGTAAGAGTAACCTGTATCACAGTTCAGACCACTGATATTTTCAAAGAATATATTTACTCTAGGGTTGAAGCAGAAAAGCAATTTCTAGCTGCTAGTTACTGATACATGTCTAAGACTTCAAATCCAAGTAGTTTTTCTTACCAACTCCAATGAGGGCAACAAACGATGAAATAGCATCTGCACGATGATGCCATGCATTTGCCTTCATAAGTGCACTACCTCGCTTTTCACCAGCTCGTTTTGTTATCCAGTAGAGCCTAAAGTGAAAGAAGGTGCCCACTCTGTTAGACTAGTGAACAAGAAATTTGAGCAGAGTTTCAGAATCAATATGGAAAAAGCGTGGAAATAACAGTCGGCACCACAAAATATCCACATTCCTCATCTATGATGATATCATTAAGAAGCCTACTCCTGGTAACAAATCAGTAAAATATGAAAGAGAGACTGATGAAATCACTCCATTATATCCTGCTTGGGACGGTTTATAACTAATATCTTGCCAACAGGAACATAGAGAAACCAAATGAGTATCAATCGCACGATATGAGGCACTGGAAGATTAAAAATATGAAAATCTCTAAGTTAGCACTATATCTGGAATCCATGAGATTTTTTAGCAAGAGTGCAACTTCAACTGGGTTTATCCTCCAGACTTTTCATATCCTCTTAATGTTGAACTAGTAATCCAATCTTAAGATTTTTAGGAACCAGAGTGTAGAATTTAGACATTTTGTTATGGTTTCCATGATATACCATGCAACAAAAACGAGTTTTACTAACTGAGCATGTGATATTTATACCCTTCTTTTGTAGAGATTGATATGATAGTCATGCTCAAGGCAAGAATTGGGTGATCCATGTCAATGCCATGGTGATGACCACCATGACTTTGGCCATGTACGAGTTCATGTGTTAATGACTGATTTACAATCTCAGGTCCTGAAGACAGTACGCCCTGCATACAGAAATTTAAAAGGATAATTAACAAGAAATAATAGATTAGCTAAGGATGATTCTTCAAGGAATTACAAATTCATGTTATTTTACCAGTAAAAGATCCACGGCATGCCATCCAATACCACCAGCTGTAGCTAGAAGCACGCAAGATATCCCAAGTGCTCCTAAAGTCTCAAACTTCCCATGTCCTGCCAATATTATTAGAAAACCTAAAATTATGCTTCCATTTCTGAATTAGAATGATACTTACAAAACAAACTTGCTACCCAACAAACCATCATAAATCATGGGAAAGAGGAAAGGTAAGTTCATAGATAATCGTAGAAAGTTTTTACAGCTTTCATTTTCCACATCAGGTATTAGAGCAAAGAAGCTTGGTAACCTCAAATGTTTTGCCTCAATTAAAGGATTTTTCCTAACTTGTACTATCTTTCAGTCGTTTAAAATGTAAAACACAAAACCCAGACTACATGCCAAAGTCAAAACACTTTTACATGAAGATGAATCAAGCTATAAAATTTTCATGAGTAGGCCTAGATACCTAACCTGCTACCTGACTTCACCAAGAAGACAAACTGCAGAGACTGGTGGGGTTCAACAACAAAAAGCATATAGCAACCACTTTGCTGCGAGTAATACCTCCAATGCCTAATCTCTACCTTAATCTTATGATAGTAGCTTTTCTTTCATATTACTTGGACTAAAAAGTATGCCAAAAATGTTGTAAAGAGCCCGTTCTACTATTTAGCTCATCTACTTGAACCTAGCTAACCTTCCAGAAAAATGAATGCATCTCAAGACAAGGAAAATGTGTAGGAGATAGTGGAGGTGACCATATGGATGATCTTGGTCTTTAGGAACCTTTGCAGCTTTAAACGATAACAACGCGATGCCACTAAGAACCTGCAATTAATGTAGACAGAAGAGTAAGACAAAGTGAGAAAAAGATTTAACCATAGCACGGAGCGTTTCATGGTGAGTTATAGTTTACTGCGGTAGACCAAGATGGAAATCAGCAAACTCATGGTAAGTCCGTAACACTGAATACTTCAGGTCGAGTTGACTCTAGTTTCTCCATCAACTGTAAATCACCTAAATCTCCACAGTTTTCTTTATATTTTCTGTATGCTTTTCATCTAATTCTCAATAGTTTTCACCTACAGAGTGTAGAATTTTAACTGTTCATGCTCAATACACTTACAATTTTCCTTGAGCTCAACAATTAAATATCTACATTAAAAACCACAACCTGATTTCCCAGACGATTTACAGTGCTCGCAAGAGCTGAACTGTATTATGGTTAAAATTTGGCGTAAGGTTTAGCTGTTGCAATCACTTTGAGGATTTCTTTATCACGATGAATTCGAAGAAATCAGATGGGAAATGGAACAAGGAGATAGGGATATCCTTAATTCCACATCTCTAAACTTCATAGATCATAATTGTTCTCCAAAATTACAAGTAACAGAACCTGCTATATTCTTCTACATATCACTGTATCGAATCCATCTTTAAGTAACTTCAACAGATTTTCACGTGATAACTGCAAAAATACATCAACCTAACAACAAAATAGAGGTCAATTATGGAGTTAGAGGTTGAAGATGGTGAAGTACCACGTCAGAAGCGGAATGAGCAGCGTCGGCAACGAGAGCCGTGCTCCCAGATAAAAATCCAGCAACTGCTTTCCCCGCGGTTAGGCAGACATCGGCGGCCAAACCAAGCCGGAAAATGTTCTCCGCCTCTTTACCTCCGGTCAAATGCAGGTCGTGGTGATGGTGATGGTCATCCTGAGAGTGCGAGTGACCCAAATGCCACCGTCTAGGGATCGCGTACTGATTGGGGCAGTGCTGAAGAAGATAGTACGGTTGTCGGAGATGAAGGCTAACATCCAGGGAGGACTTTCCGGCGAGTTGTGAACGGGTTCTGGTGAGGTAGGGTTTGAGATTGTGGAATCTGAACCTCATGGCTAGGTTCTTCTTCCCGCGCTGATCACTGATCAGGTCCAATGTTCTCCAAGCTGCTTCTTCCAAGATTCGATCATGGAAGCTCAAGCCTTATCTATGATATAGTAGGCAAGTATCATACCATTTTTTTTTTAAAATATTATATATAAAATATAGTTATTATTATTACATTTTTAACTATTTTTTTTTGGGCTTTGATAGAAAGTGTGAAACAAAGTGTGAAAAAATCATAGAAAGCTGCCACGTGCCACATGGCAATGCATTGCATGGTTCTCTTTCCAATTTATGTCAAATTGTTAACTGACATGTGGCAGTTGTTAACTTTCTATGATTTTTTCACTCTTTTTTTCACACTTTAAGGAATTACTCTTTTTTTAATTTTAGTATAGTTTAGTCATATCAAGATTTTGTTTTGACCGTTATAAATTCAGTCATTATTTGGATCTATTTAGTTTCTTCTTCTTCCTTTTTTTTCTCTTTTTTTTTTTTTTTTTTTATCTTAGCATTAGTTCAAAAAATAAAAATTAAATATATTTCTTTCATTCAATACAAAATATTACACTGGCCAAAAGAATACAAAATATTACCAATACAAAAATCTGAATCTGTTTAGGCATTTATTTCATTTTTTAAAACAAGAATCACTAAATCATACAATTTGGCTTAATAAACTTACTAAGAGTGGAATTATGGGCTAACAAATAGCTCCAAGCTTAAATGTGATTGTCTAGTTTGAATGACCATGTCAAATTCAGTTGACACTTAGGTCTCAATTAATCGAGTTAGGCTATAAGAGTTCAACCCTAATTAAGTCCATCAAGCTAAGAGTATGATTTAATATTAGATTATTATTTTTTAATCGAGAAATAAACCAAAATAAAAGGTTAAAAATATATGATATTAATTAAATCACACAAAATAACTAATCAAACTTGCTCACACTCTTTATCGAGTTTATATATATATATTAATATATATATATATATATATATATATATATATATATATATATATATATTTTGAATTAATATATATTCAGTTTTCATCGTTTGAATTTCACTTTAAACTTTATTATTCGGACTTAATCAAGCTGAGTTCATTCGAACTTAAAAATTTATACTCGACTCAACTCGTCTTGTTTATACCCCTAAACTTTTCACAATTGGTAAATTAACCTTCATACTTTTTAGATGTCTAATATTCTAAACCTTTATAATAAATAAATTATATAAGTAAGCTAATTGGGCGAAGCCCAGATAGGCCCACTTGGGCCCGATTGAATGTTCTAGCCCAGATAGAGGAAAACCGCCTAACCGATCAAATGGAGGGTTGTGATTAAATACTCTTTGATCGGACGGTCCAGGATAATCAACTCCACCTCTATATAATGGTCTGTTCAATGCATCGTCACTTTCTAACACTTCTCTTCTGCGCCGAAAGCTCCTAGGGTTTTACATCGAACACCAGTGCCCTTCTACTTCTGCAAAAATGGCGAGTTAGCTCTTGTTCCTGATTGATCCACTCCATCGTTTATTTGTTGGCGTTTCGGACCTTAGATTTTTATTTATTGTTTTTTATGTTAAGAGTTTGCGTACTGATGCGTTTCTGTTTGACCATCAGGTTCTCCAGAACGATATCGATTTGCTCAACCCTCCAGCTGAGCTGGAGAAGAGGAAGCACAAGCTCAAGCGTCTTGTGCAGTCGCCAAATTCCTTCTTCATGGTAAATCGTTTATTTTTCTTGAATCACTCAATTCCGCTATATATTGCTCTGTTCTCTATAAATGAATGATATTTTGTGTTGATGGTGGATGTATATCCGTGATAGGATAATAATTGTAATTAGATTTGTAAATCGGACTGAGGAATCGGTTACCAAGTAATGCTAGCCTTGATCGGAAAAAGAAAATTTCTAGTGAAATAGATAGAAGTGGAAAGATGAAGTATCTCATTTGATTGTTTGAATAAATATGGTAATGGGCTGAAGGAAATATAACGGTTCATTCTCCCATAGATTGGATATGACTCGTTTTCTGATTTTATTATATGATTAATGACTGAAATATGTGGTTGAGCAATGCTTTTTAAGATTATATATCAGCAAAACAACTCCTTTTAGTTGTTAAAGCTCTAAAAGATGGAAGGGTGAAAATTTAATGATTAATCTGAAATAACTAGTTGATCAATGCTATTTAGGCTTATATTATGGAAAAAAAAGTATCTCCTTTTAGTTGTTTAAGTTGTATAAGATGGAAGGGTTGAAAATTTATCATCTAAGGACTTCAATTAAGAGTAGTACTATCCCAGGTAAGATCTTGATCATAATTGGAGCTAGGGAAGAAGGTTATCTGCTATTATTAAATCACATTGAGTTATGACTACTTGATCACTTTTGTTTATAATAATAATGTTCCTGATTACATGGAAGGAGTTCAATATCCTCTTATCTTGTTTGATGATTTCCTCACAGGACCTAAGAATTTTTTTTTTCTGTACATGTAATGTATTTCCTTTAAAAATGTTTGGATTCAGCATACCATTTACTTTTTAATAGATCTTGAGTTTTGTTTTTCTTGGTTTATTCCTTTAAATGGAGGATTTTACTTTGGATTGTTCTTGTGTTCTTCTTTTGCTTGCTATATACAGGATGTCAAGTGCCAAGGATGCTTCCAAATGTGAGTATGGTTTATTAGTGTTCTTGTTTATGCAAATATTCATTATTATTCTTCATCTCTAATCCTTCATTTTCGGTGAAATGCAGAACAACCGTGTTTAGCCACTCGCAGACTGTTGTTGTCTGTGCTAACTGCCAGACAGTGCTTTGCCAGCCAACTGGTGGCAAAGCTAGGCTCACAGAGGGTTGCTCTTTCAGGAGAAAGGGTGATTGAAACCAATCGATGCCGGGATCTCTGCTGTGATGAGGAAGAAGATGGTCGAAGTTTTGTGTTGGTATTCGAATATGTTTTGGTTTTGTTGAACAGCTAAAGCTTAGTGTCAAGTGAGACGTTGAATGAACTGTTGTTCTCTAGGTGGTCTGTTTTTCCCCATTTTGATGTGTTTTGGATTTGCGTTTTGGCTTCCAAGGTTATTTATAATATCACTTAGTTTGAATTTGTTATATGCTTCTTCGGTGTAATTCTACCACTAGTTTTAAGTTTAAAAGTTAAGTGAGATATTTCAAAAAAGTACTTAAAAGGCGAAATTTTAAGAAGCATGAATTACATTAAGGTTTAAGAACACAATAGGGGCCTGAATGTTTGTCCATGTTTTCTAAAGGGGTCTGAATTGAAAAAACGTATTATTAAGGGCCTGAATTTTGAGTTTTGTTGATAAGTGAGGTCTTCGTCTTTTCTGTTAAAAGTGACGGAAAGTGGTCACATGCTTGGCATGTGACCGAAAATAATTTGAAAACTCGAAAATGCCCTTTGACTAGAGAGTGTCCTCACATATTTGACTTAAAAAGACGAAAATACCCTTTAAGCCACCACAGCTCCGGCGACCACCACTCGGCTCCGGCGACCACCACCCAGCTCCGGCGACCCTAACCTCCCTCCGGCGGCCCAAAAATGCTCCGAGCTGGGGTGGTGGTCGCCGGAGTGGTGGTCGCCGGAGCCTGGGTGGTGGTCGGTGGCGGTGGTCGTGGTGGCCTTTGGGCATAATTAGTGTGCAGGGGTATTTTAGACAGTTCACATTTCATTAATTAAACTGATAAATTGTATAATCATTGTAAAAGGGTAATTTTGTCATTTTACGTATTTCAGATTGGTTTGGTTGAGCGAAGGTAGAGAATTTCAGATGATCAAAGATGGTGATATGACACAATTTTATGAAAAAAATTTCCATGGATAACTCCTAACAGAATATCTCCACTTGAGGTATTAAACATGAAATTAACTTTGTGTTTGACCATGGAGATTGACAGTCGCTGCATATGAAATTTGCAAAATTCCCTAGCTACTGAAAAGCCATATTGAATTCTCGAGGTAAATATTCAAGACGAATTACAGTAGGCAAGAAGTCCACTTTCTTTGTCTTAGTTTGTTAAAGTGTTTTTCAATAATTAATAAGTTAAACTTATAAATTGGACGTTTAGAACTAAACCTATTGTTTGAGTTTAGTTATTTTAAGGGTCCAATAGGCTGAAAAATGCCGATCATCGTCAGGGTTAGTTTGTATTGGGATAGCCCAATCTGTGAAGGTAATTGGGCTCAGGCCCGTTTTCGTGGATCTTGGCTGTGTGTTGTGTTGGATCGGATAAGTATTACTTGGGCCTAGGCCCGGGTTTTGTTGCTGGTTGGCAGATGAATATTGAAAGTTCCTTTTGTTCTTGAGGGACTATTTTGGAGGTTATACAAAGTTAAGGGGACCCTTGAGTTTTACTCGGGACCCCGCCCATATTTAAGGTGAGGAATAGTGATCCTTGGGTTACTGTTCCGATGAGCCGCAAATATTAGTTCAACTTTTGCTCTGCTAGGGTTAGGTTTTCTCATGGTATCAGAGCTGATCTGAGGCTTCTTGCCTCGGTTTTTCACCGATCTTGACCCTTTTTCCGGTGTCCTCCACCACTATATCCTCCCCAAGCACCATTCCTCACCTTTTGACGATCTTTTTCGTCGTGACGGTTCGTCTACCGGGAGCAATTTACGGCGACTCTCTGTCTTCTTCATCCATCATTCACTTCGGTTCGCTGATTCGCTTCTCCTTGAAGCGTCACCAAGATTGCGTCCCTAAACGTGATCCTTCGTTTTTCTGTACATGCATGTACAGATCTGACCACGCCATTGCCTCAGACGGACATCCACGCCTCTTCCACCTCATTTGCTTGGCGTTTCCCGGTTCGCTTGTGCAGATTTGACTCGATCCTTCTCAGATCTGAAGTCGAGTCTCGTAGGCATCCTTCGTGACGGTTCGGTTTTCGGTACACGTTGCAGACCTTTGATCTCCCCTGGATCTAAAGGTCCTTTCTGATGGCTGATGAACACGAGCAACTTGAAGGAGGCAACAACATTCAAGTCCAGCTGGACAACACTGTGGTTGCAACCGAGATGGCTCCCGTTCTTGACATATCATCTGAGGTTCATTCGTTCCACCCTCTTTATCTGCATGCTAGTGATAATCCTGGTCAAAGCATTGTTTCTTTCAAACTCACTGGCCAAGAGAATTATAGGAAATGGAGTCGTGGTATGCAGATTGTGTTGCTAGGAAAGAATAAAATTGGTTTTATTACTGGTTCTTGCAAACGTGAAAATTTTGAGACCAGATTCCATGACCTTTGGGATAGATGCAATGCTGTTGTCTTTGGTTGGATTATTAACTCTGTTTCTGATGATATTGCGGACGGCATTATGTACTCTGACAACTCTTTTCATGCTTGGAAAGATTTGAGGGAAAGGTTTGACAAGATTAATAGTTCCAGGATTTTCCAACTCCATCGTGAGATTGCTCTTTGTAGACAAGGTCTTGATTGTATTTCTGTTTTCTACACTAAATTGAAAAACCTATGGACCGAATATGACACAGCCTGTGCCTTACCTCATATTGAGGGTGATCTTTTCAAACAACATCTGGTTCATAAGGATAATCAAAGACTCTTTCAGTTCCTCATGGGACTGAGTGAGAATTTTTCAAACATAAGGAGCAATCTCTTATTATGGACCCCCCTTCCCTCACTGAACCAAGCCTACTGTATTCTTGTTCAAGAAGAGAGTCAGAGAGACATAAGTGCAACCCTATCTACTGAAGGAGCTCCCCTTGGGCTCAATGCCTCCTCTTTGGTTTCTGACCCTAAAAATAAGAAACCACCCAATACCTCTAATCTCTTTTGTGATTTTTGCAAGAAGAAAGGTCATTCTATTGACAGATGCTATACAAAGGGGTGTGACTTCTGCAAGAAGAAGGGGCATTGCAAAGATAATTGCTACAAACTCAGAGATTCAGATAAAGGAAAAGGGATCCAGGGCAAGGCCAATACTGCTGTTGGAAAAGGAAGTGATGCCACTGATGCTGCAACTCAGGGAACATCATCAGTTGGGAGTTCACATGGATCTGTCACCCTCAGCAATGAGCAATTTGACAAACTAATTCAGAAACTTGGAGGTGGTGGCCCTGCTGTAGCCACTGCAATCAGTTCTGAAGATAACAACACTGATGTTGCTGGTATGTTCTCCTTGTTTTCTAACTATAAAAGGGAATTGCATTGGATATTGGACACTGGTGCTAGTAACCATATGACTAACAGATTTGATTGGTTACAAAATTACAGAAAGGTTCAAAGCACTAGAGTTCAATTACCAAATGGGAAAACTAGTTATGCTACTGGTGTTGGTGATTTTGTTTTTGAAAATGGGAAACTTCTTAGAAACATATTATATTTACCTGATTTTTGTTTCAACTTAATTTCTGTTTCCCAACTGACCAAGGATCTAAATTGCTCTGTCAAATTTTGTTCTAATGTTGCCTTATTACAGGACCTCTCAAGTGGGAGGGTCCTTGCAAGTGGTGAAGAAGATTCTGGTCTGTATTTCCTTAAACCCAGTAGCAGTAACAATGCAGTTTCTTTGTATAGTTACAATAAGGATAATATCCATTTGTGGCACAAACGTTTTGGTCATGCCTCTGTAAAGACTTTACAATCATTGGAGTGTCTTCAAGATTTGAAAAATAAAGTTTTTAACTCCAATGATTGCTCTATTTGTCCCATGGCTAAACTTGCTCGTGATTCCTTTCCTAAATCTGATAATAGAAAAGATGCCATTTTTGATCTTATTCATGCTGATGTTTGGGGACCTTATCATACTGCAACTCATGTCAATAAAAAATATTTTCTGACTCTTGTAGATGACCATAGCAGAGTCACTTGGGTTTTTTTAATACAATTCAAGCATGATGTTTGCACTGTTTTGAAACAATTTGTGAGCATGGTCCACACTCAGTTTAATAAAATCATCAAGATTTTTCGTACTGATAATGGTGGGGAATTCCTCAATAATGACTTACAAAAGTTTTTCAAAGACAAAGGAATTCTCCACCAAACTAGTTGTTCTTATACCCCTCAGCAAAATGGCAGGGCAGAGAGAAAACACAGACATCTCTTAGAAATTGCAAGGGCTTTAAAATTACAGGCCTCTGTGCCTAATATATATTGGGGTGACTGTGTTTTGACTGCCTGCTATATTATCAATCTTCTGCCTACTCCTGTGTTAAAAGGAAAATCACCTTCTCAGATTATGTTCAATACTGAACCTGATATTTCTCATTTAAGAGTATTTGGATGTTTTTGTATTGCCAAAAATTTGATGGTAGTAGATAAGATGGCTGCCAGAGGGATTCCCTCAGTGTTTATGGGATATTCTAATTCCCAAAAGGGTTACAGACTACTTAACTTGGCCAGCAAGAAATTTTTTGTTAGTAGAGATGTTAAATTTTTTGAGGATAAATTCCCTTTTTCTGGTAGCCACCAAGATCTTCTGCCCTTATTTTGTCAAGATTTCACAACATCCAATACTTATGATCTTTCTGGAAAAACATCTCCTGAGGATGCATTATTTGATCATTATGAAGAAAGTCCACATAACCATGAGGCAAATGATGGATCCTCTTCTGAGGCCTCTGTCCCTACACATGCCCCTGTTGTTGTCCCTAAGATACATGATGAAGAAGATAATTCCTCTGATATCCGACCTTTAAGAAGGTCTACAAGAGAGCACAAACCCCCCATCTGGATGGCTAGTGGAGACTATATCCTTGATTCTTTGACTGCTGTTCACCCTATTCATCATGTTGTTGGTTACTCTAACATTTCACATGAATACAAATGTTATTTGTCCAAGTTTTTCAGGTTGGTTGAACCTGAGTCCTATGAGGATGCTTCCATGGATCCAAATTGGACAGCAGCTATGCAAGAAGAACTTACTGCTTTGGAGACAAATGGAACCTGGGATTTAGTTCCCTTACCCAAAGGTAAAAAAGCAATAGGTTGTAAGTGGGTGTTTAAACTTAAGTACAACTCTGATGGAAGCTTAGAAAGATATAAGGCTCGTTTAGTTGCAAAAGGTTATAAGCAAAAACATGGCATTGACTATTTTGAAACCTTTTCCCCAGTAGTAAAAATGAACACTGTCAGAGTTGTATTATCCCTTGCTGCAATTTACAATTGGCCCCTTTATCAAATGGATGTTTTTAATGCCTTTCTCCAAGGAGACTTGGAGGAAGAAGTTTATATGACTTTACCTCAAGGATTTACTAATCATAGGGGGGATGATCTTGTTTGTCGATTACATAAATCCTTGTATGGGCTTAAGCAGGCATCTAGACAATGGAACAAGAAACTTACTGATTCTCTTATTGCTGCTGGTTACAAACAGTCATTGCATGATTATAGTCTTTTTACTAGACATGTTGGAGACAATTGGGTTTTGTTACTTGTGTATGTTGATGATCTTCTTATCACTGGCAACAGTGCTGTTCTCATTGCTGATTTAAAGTTTACCCTTGAAAGCAATTTTAAAATGAAGGATTTGGGTGAACTACAATATTTTTTGGGAATTGAGGTTGCTAGGTCTGAAAAGGGTATTATGCTTTGTCAAAGAAAGTACTCATTGGAATTGATCTCTGAGGTTGGCTTAGCTGGTGCAAAACCAGCCAAAACCCCTATGGAAATCAAATCCAATTTAACTAGCAGTGTTTTTGACAACTTTGTTGGGATAAATCAAAGTGATAAGTTGATTTCTGATATAACTTCTTTTAGAAGATTGATTGGAAAACTTCTGTATTTAACTTTGACTAGGCCTGACATATCTTTCTCTGTACAGCACCTTAGCCAGTTTTTGAATGCCCCAAAGCAATCTCATTATGATGCTGCTCTAAGAATTGTTAGATATGTGAAAAATGAACCAGGTAAAGGTCTTTTGTTTTCTGCAAAATCTGATCCTGTTCTTTCTGTGTTTTGTGACTCTGATTGGGGTAATTGCGTGGAGACAAGACGGTCTTTAACTGGTTATTGTGTTAAACTTGGTGATTCTTTAGTATCTTGGAAAGTAAAAAAACATGAGACTGTTTCAAAATCCTCTGCTGAAGCTGAGTATAGAAGCATTGGACATGCCATTTCTGAGATTGTATGGATGCGTGGGTTCTTGAAAGAACTTGGTTTTGAACAAAAGATGAGTACTGTTTTGTTTTGTGATAATAAGGCTGCTATTCAAATTTCTGCTAATCCCATTTTTCATGAGAGAACTAAACATATTGAGATAGACTGTCATTTTTCTAGACAATATATCATTAATGGAGATGTGCAGATGGTTCATGTTGAGACTGGAGAACAGGTGGCTGATATCTTTACCAAGGCTCTCCCAACTAAACAGCATGTTTATCTTGTAGGCAAGCTGGGGATGTTCAATATTTTTCCTGGTAACTTGAATAAGTCGGTTGGCTCAAATGGCAATGATGAGTATTTTTCTGAGCCACCTCAAGCAATGTAAAATTGCTTTTGTCGGTTTTTCGATGTTGGCTAAATTTACCTGCAAAGTCAGGGGGAGGTTTGAATCTTTGTCCTTCTCAGATTGAGGGGGAGTATTGGGATAGCCCAATCTGTGAAGGTAATTGGGCTCAGGCCCGTTTTCGTGGATCTTGGCTGTGTGTTGTGTTGGATCGGATAAGTATTACTTGGGCCTAGGCCCGGGTTTTGTTGCTGGTTGGCAGATGAATATTGAAAGTTCCTTTTGTTCTTGAGGGACTATTTTGGAGGTTATACAAAGTTAAGGGGACCCTTGAGTTTTACTCGGGACCCCGCCCATATTTAAGGTGAGGAATAGTGATCCTTGGGTTACTGTTCCGATGAGCCGCAAATATTAGTTCAACTTTTGCTCTGCTAGGGTTAGGTTTTCTCAGTTTGCAGTTTTTAAAGAGGGACCGACCGAATTTGCAAGTTAAAATTCATATTTGTAAGAAAAATTTGTTCTTTTTTTATTGTTTTGTAGCATTCCACTTCGACTAATCAATCGAGCCTTGAATCTCGAGTCTTTCATTCTTAAATCTTGATTGCGAGATTATTACCGTAACCAAAGTTCTTCCATCCCTAAACGATTTAAGATTCATCCACCCATACCTGAAGAGTTCCGTACCGTAGAGGACCCCAGTATAAGCCGACATTGTTGTCATATCACAGTATTCTCTATAATATGTACATTAAATACTGAGTTGAGTTGAGTCAAACTTGTCAGATACTCGGCTCGTTTACAGCCTAATTACGACGCATCAAGAACTCATAATTCAGGATGAAGCTGCATTTCACAGTTTAAACACAAGTTTGATTATTATACAACAAGACTCATCTCAGTCTGCCTAGCTAACTTCACTTCTTTCTCAATAACAAAGATTCGAGCCCAGCCGGGCTCGTAACGGGTGGGCTGCAACTGAAGTTCTGACACACCAGAGCCACCGCACCACTCCCGTCTCGAAAATTACCTCTCGCCATCTGCGCGATCTTGCCGTTCTTCTCTTCCCATATCTTCATCTCCTCTTCATCCGAACCGTCGATATGAACCACCTGCCATCCATAACACTTCACTTAATTCACATTTCCGGGACCGCGATTATCCAAAACCGAACTAAAAAATCGGTTTTTTTCGGTCATAAGCTCGAGACCAATGGTCTTTTGGCTTATCAATCTTTTCGGTCTGTCCTTATTTCGGGTTTAAACCAAACTGGACTATCCGGGGCCAAAATTGCGCACACATAACTAGGGGCGTAAATAAGTCGAGCTACTCATGAGCTATTCAACATCGGTTCAGTCGATAGCTTACCAGATACTCGGCTCGATTACACCCCTACACAAAACCGAATGCACTACTACTAGATCGTATCTATCAATAAGCAATATATACCGTCATGTTTGGATCGAAAGCAGCGTGAGCAGAAGTAACCATGTCATCGAAATCTCGTGAATCCCTTCGACCTACCAACACGACTTGTTTCCGTGAAGGAACCGACAACATATCGGCTGCACAGCACATTAGCGGCACTGCCATTGCCATTTCCCGCAATCTTTTCTCGAACACCGCCTTAAATCACATTAACGGAATAGCAGTCACCATCGAGCTGTCATTCGAGAAGGAAAAACGACAGTGGAAAGAGTACTTACCAAGAGATGATCTGCTTTTGCTCGATATTCGGCAGACTTAGATTCGTTAACAAAGGAAGCCAAACGGACAAGGTTTATGAGAGAGACCGAGTTTCCGGAAGGTTCGGCTCCATCGTGATCTTCCTTCACGCGGAGGAGGACAGACGGGTCTTCACCGGGTGTGTTGTAGTAGCCTCCTCCCTCTTTGTCAAGGAACAGCTCATCCTAGTAACAGATACCCCAACAAAAGATTAATCTTGAATTCTTGATTCAAATTCAAATTGAGATTTGAGTCTAAGCTAAAGAGGCAATTTGAACTATTCTTTTGGATAAATTGCTAAAAGTTGTAATTTGCTAGTTATATCAATTTGTTGTTCAAATTGTAAGAAGACATGTCATCAGAATTCAACTAGGAAACTACAGATTTCCCCAAAGTTCAACTAACAAATGCACAAATTATTGCAAAGTTCACCATAGCAAATTGCTCAAAAATGTTGCTAACAATTGGATCAGATCACCTGCCCTACTTTTCCTATCCCAAATCGTCGTCTCACTGTTGAGATATTGACTCAAATCGTGTCTCACTATTGAGATCTTAACTCGTGTCCTTAAATTAATTATTTTTCTTCTAAGGCTCACCATTCCTGTTAGGTTTTTAGAAAAAATTCTCAAAATTAATTACATCAAGTACACGTGTTAATATCACAACTGTGAGGCACGATCTACGGTGGGTAGAAAGAGTGTGGTAGGTGATCTGGATCCCTAACAATTTGCACAAATAACAAATCAAAACAACATGCTAACAATGTGCACAAATAGAAGAGCAAGACAACAACTAACATGCACATTCACGTAACAATCTAATAGCAAATAAACGGGGCGTATAGCAACTTTGTAATCAATCAACTCGCAATTTGTCCATAGAAAAAATTGAGTTACCAAACACCCAAAGTTCAGCTAGCCTGCTCATTAACCCTTTACATAATGATAATCTGTGTACATTCTAAAAAGACTTTTGAAGTTAACTTGTCTCATGGTTGATATCCTTGTTTTTTAAAGTAGAAATCATGAATTGAAGTAGAAATCATTAATCGTCGTCTCAAATTTACATTTTTGTTGAATTTACGCGTTTTGTAGGTGTCAAAGTTGAGAATAAGTGTACTACCCAGATGGAAACTCTTTATATTAAATAGTACAGCACATACATACAGATGTGCTCGAAACTCATGAATGCTATTTATGAAAACAAAGCGGAATTTACCTGGGTTTCTTGGAGCTGAGTTGCCCAAGTAAGCCAATCGGTCGATCCACCAAACTCGTATAAATCAAGCAACCCATTTATAAGAAACGCGTAATCATCTAAGAATCCAGGAGCTTTAGATGGTCCGTTTCGGAAACTGTGATGAAGTCTCTTCGTTTCTTCATCATACAGATGCCTCCTCAAAAATGAGGCAGCTTTCTCTGCAGCTTCAAGATATTCACTTGGCTGCATTTGCAAATTCAATTTTAAAGTTAAAAACCAACTTATTGTTGAATGAATGTAGGTGTATAAAAATCTCACATTGCAGCCAATATCCGGAAAATTGTGCTTCGTCTCAGCAGGTTCGGCTCTCAGGATTCTAGAAGCTCTAGCGAAAGACGAGATTACAAGACCATTCCACGACACAATTACCTGCAAGCACCAATTAAAAAAAAAAAATTGGCCATAACCAATTTTTTTTAAAAAAAAACAAAAAATATTAGAAAGACAGAACAGAAGAGTAAGATGTTTCTTGGGAGACAAGAAAATACCTTATCATCTAGATGGGGTTTCGGACGCCTCAATCTTACGTTAAAAAGCTTCTGCTTACACTCCCCGATAATTTGAAGATACTTGTCGACAGGCATGCCGTGTTTTGATGCGAGTGCTGAGGTGTCATTCCTCTCGATCAACACGTTTTTGCCCTCGAATTCATTATGTGGATCGCTCCGCTTTGAAAGGTCACAGTTACCAGATTCCTTCATATAATAATGCTCCTTGAAAATACTTGCTTGCTCCCCAAGTATCTCTTCCACCTACCCGAAGTTCATAACCAAAAAAAAAGATTAAGAACCTAATTACGGTGTTGCTTTTAGGTGTTTCAGGTTTAAATTGTTGATATTTGGTGTTCCATTTTCGTTTTCCTTGATTTTTGGTTCTAATAGTTCCATAAATTCAACAGCAGAACATTTAAAGAAGAGAAAAGAACAAAAGGGCACTCATGCTTCCCTATGCAAAAATTAAGGTTCAATACATAAATATACATGAATGGAAGAAAACTCATACCCAAATCTGTCAAATTTAACGGAAAAAACATACGGAAAACCAAAAAGCAACGGAAACGAAACATGGACACGTATTAGCAACGAATTCGAAACATGGTCACCTATTAGCAACGAAAACGAAATTTAGGACACCTATTAGCAACAAAAACGAAACCTAGGACACCTAAAAACAACATAAAGCAACATGATGCAAATATGAGATTGTGATTAGGCTCTTAACCCAAAAAAAAGGAACTTGCCCTGCAAGAAATTTGACTTACCTCTTTGGTGGACCAAACATAAAAAGCTCCTTCCTTTTTTCTGGGAGCACCTTCGAATTCAGCACTATCTGCATCCTCAGCCGAAAATATTTCTCCCTCTGAGCCCGTCATATCTCTTCTCAAGTAATCGAGAATACCACGAGCTGTGCATGCATAGTAGATATCCTTTGTGATGGAAAATGCATCCAGGTAAACATTCGCTAGTTGTCCTTGATCATATAACATCTTCTCAAAATGGGGAACTGCACAGAAATATCACCACTTCAAATGACAATATACCATACCAAAATAAAACAATCCACAGTGTGAAACTCACTGTAAATATGTGATCTTTCCCATTTTAGAAAACTATGGGACTTAGTGTAACCTATCTTTTCTATCTCAAGAAACTATTTCTGATAGTTTCGGTGAAAATAGGTAAAAATGTAATCTTTTGACCTTCAATAAACTGTTTAACTTAGTGTAAAAGTAGAATCTTTTCCACCTCAGGTAACTATGATACATGAAGACAGAATCTTTTCTATTTCAAAAAATTACGCGAAACTTTCAGTAGATGAATTTTTTGCATTTTAGGAAACTATGTGAAACAGTAAAAAAAACAGTTTTTTCCATTTCAAGAAACTATGTGAAACTTACCATGAAAATGAACTCTTTTCTATTTCAGAAAACTGACTATCTAATTTGATCACTTTTTCCTAAACAGACAAAATCTACCTTCAATTTAAGTTTCGTTCTAAGTTGCACACTGTAGGAATTTCCTATACATACCATGCCAGCATTCATCCACGCTATACCGGTGAAACCCGCCTCCAACATGATCGTGGACTCCTCCCCTTGCCATGTACTTCAAGCTATTAAGAACCATCTCCAATATCTCATTTGCCTGGCCTGATTTCGCCGAATCCTCCAACATTTTGTAGTAGTAAAGCATCAGTTGAATCTCAACTGGCCTAGGAAACTTCGGGGCAGCTCCAAATCCACCGTACTTTGGATCATACCTCTCAGACAGCTAAAATCCACAAAGATGAAGCATCTAAATTTGCAGTTCATCTCCAGAACAAGAAATACAGTAGTTCTAAGAATTTAACAAGTGTAAACACCTAATTTTGGACCACGCGCGACTCACGTGACGTGTGGCGCACCTAAATGAGGAAATGTCTAAATTTGGCAAGTCGCGAAGCTTCCAAAAATGCTCAGTGCAAAACTAGGATAGTTTGTATATTTATTGCAGTGTATATTTTCTGAATATTTATATTAAGTATTAGAATATTTAGTATTAATTAGGAGAATAAATCAGTTTATTTACTTCTTTAAGTTAGATTAGAACCCTAGGTATTATTGAACTATATATAGATGGGTTGTGCATCGATGTAAAAGGGGGAGAAAAAAAAAAAAAGAATAAAACCTCGTTCTGGTTTCTTGAAGAAGATGGCATTCTCTGCTTGGATTGATTTGTATTATTATTATTATATTATTATTATTATTACTGTTTTAATTGTTTGTCTCTCGTGAAGGAAAGAGACCTCCATCACCAATACTTGCTCATCCTCTTCATCTCGCCAACTAGAATCCATCCATCCACCTTCATCATCATCATCTCCTTAATTCGTATATGCCATCACCAGCCGAGCTTCATGACGTCTCCCTCCGACGTCGACTTCGCTTCCCTGATCTGGTCACTCCATCCCGTTCACCATCGATCTCGATCTTCAAGTCAGTTCTCATCATTTTGCCTTCCACGAGCTAGCCATGGCAGTTCCGTCTCCCCCGACGTCCGCGACCTGCGCCTCCTCCATCCATTTTCGACCAGAATACAATTCCAACCATCACAGAGCCGCTCGGACCAGCATCGGATTCCACCCAAGTCTGGCCATGTTCTTTCCGTCTCCGCTCTAATCAGTCCGACCGAGCTTTTGCTAGTCACGACACAGCCGAAGCCACCTCAAATCAGCCGGACATCCAACAGCAACCCCACCCTGCGCCGTCGTCGACCAATCGTTAGCACGACACCTTGCTGTCTCATCAATCAGAGCATCCAGCCACCGAATCTCACCAGAATCGACCACTTGTCCGGCGGCCCTCATCACCTTCGTCCGCGTCGAGCCGCTGTTGCCATCGTCGTCACCGTTCGCTCCCCACCAGTTCCATGTCTACCGGCCCTTCCTCCCTCCACCGGTGAATCATTTTCGTTGCTCTGCCATGCAGTTCGCTGGAATTCTCTTAGGGTCGAGATTCGTCGCTGTCTATCATCAGTTCAAGGTGATAACTCCCTTTATATATTATTATTATTATATTATAATTTAGGATAATAATTTTTGCATGTTACTATTATTGTATTATAATAATCTAGGTTGTACATAGATTCTGTGATATATTGCGTTTTAAATTAAGTATGTTGATAACTGTAATTGTTCTTATCTTTTATTTGGTAATTAATATTAGTTTGTTAAAATTTGTTTATAGTTGATGATCATTAGGTAGGAATTTGAACATTTTTTTTTTTAAACTTTTTTTTTTATGCTAGGATTGTGTATAAAGTTGGCAATTAAGTGATTTGAGTACCGAAAGGACGTAATTAAAAACTATATTTTTAATTCGTAATAGAACCCCCGAACTCGAATTTCTGATCGTAGACCGATTTTTATACCTAGTGTTTAATTCATTATTCGCTTAGGTAAATTTAGGATTCTAGTTAGCCTTATAATTAACTAGTGGCGGCTCTTTCAAAATCCACGTTTTTCAAAACGCCAATCGCCTTAGGTCAGATTTTTAGGGTCCGACAATTTGGCGACTCTGCTGGGGAAGTTAGAGGGTTCGGGCTCAGTATGTTCACTTTTTGCCATGTTAGAATTTTGTAATTTTTATTTTTATTTCACAGATCTAACTTGTTTTTTTTTTGTGATTTCAGGTGTGGAGTTAAGTTTTTATTATGACTAACTATTTTTCTTTGTTGTGTATGTATTATTTAAATTTACACACACCCACTTTAGCGTAATCTCCAAAACGCCTAAAACCCAGGGCGACTAGGAACCCCGGAGGTTTAGTACGGTACGACCGGAGCGGCTGGGCCGCCGGTACGGCTCGGAAAAACTCTACTCGCTTGTGAAGGTCTTATGATCCCTATGATGGGGTGAGGAAACCACCTTGTCGGGAACCTGTCAGTGGAACCTACCTTGTAGAGCAAAGCCACACATTTTTTTACCCCCCTAACATGATCTGTTTTTTGTTGTAAATGTTATCATACGACTGTTTGTATAGCTTTTATTTCTCATGCATTCATCTCATTGCATTTAAAAAAAAAAAAAAAACTTTTTCAGCTAAGTAGTTAGTCATTTAGTTGTAGAATTTTTATTTTCAAACATGCATTTTGTATGCATTGTTTTTTTTTTTAAAACCTGTTACCTGAATTTTTTTTTTTTATTTCAAACTTGCGTTTCATACGCATTATTATTTTTTTTCTTAAAAAAAAAAAACTCTTCAGGTAAGTTGTGATTTTGGTTAGTGCGTCGCGCATGTAAAAAAACATTTTTGGAAATTTTAATTCCCCTTTAGCTATTAGAGCTTCTAATTTGGAACATGCATTCCATATGCATTATTTCAAACAAATTTACCTGAATTGTTTTAAATAATGCATCCAGTATGCATTAATTTAAAAAACTTTTTAGATAAATCGTAAACTCTCTTAATCTTAGGGCTCTTTGTTGAAAAAAAACCTTTTACCTGAAATTTTTAACCAAAAAACGTGCATATCATATGCATTATTTTTCGAAAAAACCTTTCAGGTAAATTGTAATTTTTCTTAGTTGTAGAACTTTCATTTTTAAGTTTGCATCTTGTATTTATTTTTGTGCATCTCATATGCATTTAAAAAAAAAAAAAACTTTTCACTTGATTATTTTTTTTTTTAATTTTGAGCAACTAGGATGCATTGATTTTTTTTCCCTCATAAAAAAAAAAACAAAAAAATTCAGGTAACTTGTAAGTTTTCTCAACTGTACAACTTTCACCTCATGTACATCTCATAGGCATTGTTTTAGGAAAAACGATTTTTTTTTTAGATTGTAAATCTTCTCTTAGTTGTTGAGCTTCTAATTCCAAACATGCATTGTATTTGCATTTGTTTTTATAAATTTTTTTTTTCTCATTTTGTACATACATTCCATATGTGTCATTCAGGTAAACCGGTTGTAAGTTGTAAGTTTCTTATCGGTAAAACTTTAACTTTTCGAGCATTCATGAGCATTTAAAAAAATCAAAGTGCCATTCGTTTTTATCCAAGGTATGTTGCACTTTTGCGGTAAAATTGTCATTTCAACATTTGCATGAGCTAGCGTTTTAAGAAAAGAGATTTGATTCTATTGTTTGAGAAAATAGTTTAAATGTGCAGTTGAGTGCGATTATTCGAGTTTAAGCAAAGGACGAGAAAACCTTTTTGAAAAATCTTATTTTGAACATCTGTCCTGCGTTCGAGCCAGATAGTGCACTCAGCAAACTCATTAAACTCCAAGCTAGTGCAAAACACCTTAGATCATAAATTTTGATTCTTTCTGAAATGTAATCAAAATTATGAAATGAATGACATTAGAAGTTTTCCGAAAAATCATGCATGACTCATTTGATTCTTTATACTAACTTTCTTGTCTGGTCTTTTCAGGTACCCTTGGTTAGGTATCCTGCACATACGAGCTGTGTCGGCTAAATGGGGCAACAAAAAGGAACGTGCAGCCATTCAGTTGCACGAAGCACAAATTGCGCATTCGGGATATCCAACACTCTGGTATGATGACTTGTACTTGGTTTTTCCTTGATATTTGAGTGTCCCTACTCTTTTTGCAGATCAGACGACCACTTCGACGAGGTCGCAACCACGTCAAACGTGACTGCCCCAAAGAACTTACATGTCAAAGTTCCACCCACCATATGTGGAATTCATACGCGTCCCGAACCAAGCCGTATATTCGTTTACGGTGAGGTTTAAACCGGTCGGTGGTAACCAAGAGGCATCTCCTATTGAGATCGGTCATGTCCGGGGATGGGAAAATATCAAGAGATCATCAAGAGTCTCGTGAAGACTCAATGTGCTAATCAATGAACATTTTAGATGTCAAGCAAGGAAAACATTATTGTTGGTGCCTTCCATCAGAGGTCCAGGGGCATTTATTTTCCGGCAGGTGTTCATATACAAGTTGTGTTTTCTAGATGGAGCGGGAAAATCATGACATGCAGCAGGTCCAGTCGCCTAGCGAGCACATTTCCCACTAGAAAAATCCAACACCTAGCTCCTGAAGAGCACATCTCGTGCGCGGCCCTTTGCTCGCCGTAAGATGTCAAATTTATCCCAGATACCTCGTGCGATATCTATGCATTTACCATTTGCGGACTACTGTGCCCCAATACGGACTACTCCACGTCATCCTTGTGTGATCCTAAACCAAGTCATACATTTGTCATGCGGCCCGATCAAGTGCTAACCGTGGGGCATCCCCAGACGAGATTGAGCGATAACCGGGGTACTTGAGAAGCCGAGATTAAAAGTCACTGTCTACGTCATCCATTGGTTGTAAGGTCCATCCAGGGCGTCGACACGATCGATATATTTTGACTCAATCAACTGAGTCATTCTCTAGAAGATGTTTTAGGGGCATATACATAATTGTTGTTGATTATTTTCGTTAAAATTTCGTTTTAAAAAAAAAAGAGCAAAAAAAAAAAAAAAAAAAAAAAGCCAAAAAAAAAAAAAAAAAAAAGCAAGCAAAAGGGCAAAAAAATTTTTTTTAGGGTCACAGCCGCCCTTTAATGGGCTACAGAAAAATAAAGAGGGTGCTCATGCAAATTTTTTGAGAGCAGTGAAGAAATAAAAGGGTCACAGTTGTCCCTAAATCAGCTACAAATAAAAAGGGTCTCAGTCGTCCCTAAAACGACCACAAAGAAAGGGCCACAGCCACCCTTCAAATGGCTACAGATAAAGAGCGCTCCTGCAACATCAAAAGCGGGAAGTAGGTGAAAGGACCACAGCCACCCTCCAAACGGCTACGAATAAAAGAGTGACCCCGCGAACCCTGTGAGGGCGGGAGAATAAAAAGGGCCACAGCCACCCTTAAAATGGCTACACAAAAAGAGTGATCTCACGAAACCGGTGAAGGCGGGAAAATAAAATAAAGGGCCACAACCACCCTCCAAATGGCTACAATCAAAAGAGCTCCCGCAACATCGAAGACGGTGAGAAAAGGGTCACAGTCACCCTCCGAATGGCTACAAATACTCCCGCATCGAGGCGGAAAATAAAATACGGGTCACAGCCACCGTTAAATCGGCTACCAAATAAAGAGTGCTTCCGCTAGGTTGAAAACCCGAAAGGGCGGCCTAGGCAAAATCAGGAAATGAGAGGCATGGTTGCAAGTTCAGAAATTGCAATCATGGCAAAATGAGAGAAGATAAAAAAATCGAGGGGCACGGTCGGAAATCTCTCAATCGACCGTGGCAAAAGGAGAGAAAAAAGAGAAATTCTCAATAAAAAAAAAAAAAAGAGAAAAAGAAAAAGAAAAAAGAAAAAAGAAAAGAAAAGAAAAGAAAAAAGAGAAAAAAGATCCCGCTAGGTTGTCGCACAATGCACAATTTAGGCAAAAATTAGGGACAAACATTCATGCGCAACACAGCGCCTTCCAAAGTCAACTTCACGGCAAACGGGACGGTTACAGTCTGCTCTCGCGAGTCACCATTCAAGGACAAGTAGGACTGTTACAGTCTGTTCCTACAAGTCACAACCGATAATCAGAGTCACCCCCGACGAACGAAGCCTTAGTGTTCAGCCTTCGCAAGTCACGCCACTAGAGGCACTTCTCCAACGGACGCCACTAGAGGCTCATCTCCGACACTCGCCACTAGAGGCACTTCTCCAACGGACGCCGCTAGAGGCTCATCTCCGACACTCGCCACTAGAGGCACTTCTCCAACGGACGCCGCTAGAGGCTCATCTCCGACATTCGCCACTAGAGGCACTTCTCCAACGGACGCCACTAGAGGCTCTTCTCCGACATACGCCGCTAGAGGCATCGCCAAAGGGTCTCTGGTACGGTCTGACGTAGAGGTCTTCCGCCACCAGAGATATCACCAGAGGTTTTCCGGTACGGCCTGACGTAGAGGTCTTCCGTTACCACTTGCCACTAGAGGCATCACCAAAGGGTCTCCGGTGCGGTCTGACGTAGAGGTTTTCCGCCACAAGAGATGTCACCGGAGGTTTTCCGGTTCGGTCTGACGTAGAGGTTTTTCCGTTACCACTCGCCACTAGAGGCTCTTCTCCGATACACGCCACTAGAGGCTTTTCCTTATCGCTCGCCACTGGAGGCATCATCGATCAAGATTTTACTTTTCTGCACGCCACTGGAGGCTTTACTTTTTCGCACGCCACTGGAGGCTTTACTTTCTGCAACGCCAACGGAGGCACTGCCAACAGGGGCACCGCCGACCGAGGCTTTACTTTTCCGCACGCCACTGGAGGCTTTAATTTCTGCACCGCTAACGGAGGCACCGCCAACAGGGGCACCGCCGACAGAGGCTCTAATTTTTCGCATCATCTCTAATAAGCCAGGAGCTCCCTTGAAGACTCGAAGACTCAAAAGAAAGACAGACTTCTCATCCAAAATTCGGTGTTTCCTTGTCTTTGGACGAATTCCCTCGAACAAGTTTTACGGAAATCCGCCCAAAGAGGGGCAAACTGTAAACACCTAATTTTGGACCACGCGCAACACGCGTGACATGTGGCGTGCTAAATGAGGAAATGTATAAATATGGCAAGTCGAGGAACTTCCAAGAATGCTTCAGTGCAAAATTAGGATAGTTTATATATTTATTGCAGTGTATATTTTCTGAATATTTGTATTAAGTATTTAGAATATTTAGAGTATATTAGGAGAATAAATCAGTATTATTTACTGCTTAAATTAGACTAGGCCTAGATTGTTATAAATAGCTGGTCATATTACATTGTAACAGGGGGAATAAAACGGAGCAGAATCAATACAATGGACATGGAGTTCTCGTTATCTTGATTTTGAATTATTATTATTATCATTATTATTATTGTTTGTGTTAAATTACTCATTGTCTTCTTCCTTTAACAGTTACAGCACTTCGTCAACATCCAGCACTTGACCCCAAGTCCTAACCTTCCAGCTGACCTCGCTCCTCTAATAACGTCGACTGCTGCACTTCCCGTTTCCTGTGCCTTCGTCGAATCTCCACCGCTCCAAGCCGATCTCGAGCACCAAGACTGTTCCCGCCGGACCCAACTCCAAGCTCCGCCCTAGCCAAACCCGCTTCACCAGCGGTCGGACATCGTTCCCAGTCGCTCATCCACAGCTTGCCTCTACTCACCGGTGACCGACCCAGACGTCATCGCTGTCCGCGCTCCTCCTCATCCTCACCGGAATTTGCAGCTGCTCTAAATTCCGACCTCGACCAAACGACCACTGCTCAGCCACACTCTGGCCGCCCAGCCCGTGCGTCTTCCAGCCGTTTCCGATTGCTTGCCCGGGCTTCACCGGCAACCGACCTCCCTCTGTCCACCACCCAGACTTCACCGTCCAGCCCGAGCCCGCTCTTCCGATTACGACCAAGAATCTCGCCGTCCTTGTATCCACCGCCTGGAGTCCGAGAGACATGGTGAAGAGAAATTAAAGTCCGTACAGGTCGTCTTGTTCCTCCCATCTGAGTTGCTTCATCCTCCGGTCATCACAATCGCTGCGACTCCCCTCTCCTCGCCGGACACCGAAGACCGTCTGTTGTCATCATTCATCTGCTGCCAATGGTCCGTGTTCGTTGCTTGGCAGGTAGCCCGTAGCAGCATCTTTGTTTTCATTCTCTTTCAGTATATATATTTTGTTATTGCTTTGTCCCCATTATTATAATAGGCTGGGTTTAGTTTTTTTTTTTTTTTTTTTTTTTTTTTTTTTTAAATCGGCTGGGTTTAGTTTAGTTTAGGTAAATAGTTGTTATTATATGTGTAATATTGTTTATTTTATTTTTATTATAAGTATGTATTATTATATTAGTCTAACTTAAATAGTTTAAACTTAATTAGTTTAGATTGATTAAACAATAAAAGGTTAATTATATATATTCAACATATTAGGTTGTATTTTGGCATATGTATATCTGATAATTGTTAGTACTCTTAGATATAATTTGTACTTAGAATTGATTTGTGGTTGATATTTGATAAGATTGGCAAATTAAGTGAATTGAGTACCGAAAGGGCGTAGTTAAAATTTATAGTTTTAATTCGTAATAGAACCCCCAAACTCGAATTTCTGACCGTAGACCGATTTATACCTAGACGGTTAATTCGTTATTCGCTTAGGTAATTTAGGATTCTAGTTAGCCTAATAATTAACTAGTGGCGACTCAATTCAAAATCCACGTTTTCAAAACGTAATCGCCGTAGGTCAGATTTTAGGTCCGACAGCATCCTAGTTGCTCAAATTAAAAAAATAATCAAGTGAAAAGTTTTTTTAAATAATGCATATGAGATGCACAAAAAAATAAATACAAGATGCAAACCTAAAAATGAAAGTTCTACAACTAAGAAAAATTACAATTTACCTGAAAGGTTTTTTCAAAAATAATGCATATGAGATGCACATCTTTAAAAAAAATCAGGTAAAAGGTTTTTTTTAAACAAAGGGCCCTGAAACTAAGAGAGCTTACGATTTATCTAAAAAGTTTTTTAAATTAATGCATACTGGATGCATCATTTAAAATAAAACAATTCAGGTAAAAAGTTTTTGAAATGATGCATATGGAATGCACGTTCGAAATTAGAAGCTCTAATAGCTAAAGGGGAATTAAATTTTTCTAAAATGTTTTTTTGCATGCGCGACGCGCTAACCAAAATTACAACTCACCTAAAAAAAATTTAAAAAAACAATGCGTATGAAACTCAGGTTTAAAATAAAAAATTCAGGTATGAGGTTTTTAAAGAAAAACAATGCATGCGAAATGCAAGTTTGAAAAGAAAATGTATACAACTAAATGACTAACAATTAGCTGGAAAAATAGAAAAAGTTTTTTTATTTTTTTTTTGTGTGTGTTTTTTTTTTTAAAAAATGCAATGAAATGAATGCATGAGAATAAAAACTATACAAACAGTCGCATGATAACATTTACAACAAAAAACAGATCATGTTAGGGGGGTAAAAAATGTGTGGCTTTGCTCTACAAGGTAGGTTCCACTGACAGGTTCCCGACAAGGTGGTTTCCTCACCCCATCACAGGGATCATAAGACCTTCACAAGCGAGTAGAGTTTTTCCGAGCCGTACCGGCGGCCCAGCCGCTCCGGTCGTACCGTACTAAACCTCCGAGGTTCCTAGTCGCCCTGGGTTTTAGGCGTTTTGGAGATTACGCTAAAGTGGGTGTGTGCAAATTTAAATAATACATACACAACAAAGAAAAATAGTTAGTCATAATAAAAACTTAAATCCACACCTGAAATTACAAAAAAAAACCAGTTAGATCTGTGAAGTAAAAATAAAAATTACAAAATTCTAACATGGCAAAAAGTGAACATACTGAGCCCGAACCCTCTAAATCGTCCCCAGCAGAGTCGCCAAATTGTCGGACCTAAAATCTGACCTACGGCGATTACGTTTTGAAAACGTGGATTTTGAATTGAGTCGCCACTAGTTAATTATTAGGCTAACTAGAATCCTAAATTACCTAAGCGAATAACGAATTAACCGTCTAGGTATAAATCGGTCTACGGTCAGAAATTCGAGTTTGGGGGTTCTATTACGAATTAAAACTATAAATTTTAACTACGCCCTTTCGGTACTCAATTCACTTAATTTGCCAATCTTATCAAATATCAACCACAAATCAATTCTAAGTACAAATTATATCTAAGAGTACTAACAATTATCAGATATACATATGCCAAAATACAACCTAATATGTTGAATATATATAATTAACCTTTTATTGTTTAATCAATCTAAACTAATTAAGTTTAAACTATTTAAGTTAGACTAATATAATAATACATACTTATAATAAAAATAAAATAAACAATATTACACATATAATAACAACTATTTACCTAAACTAAACTAAACCCAGCCGATTTAAAAAAAAAAAAAAAAAAAAAAAAAAAAAAAACTAAACCCAGCCTATTATAATAATGGGGACAAAGCAATAACAAAATATATATACTGAAAGAGAATGAAAACAAAGATGCTGCTACGGGCTACCTGCCAAGCAACGAACACGGACCATTGGCAGCAGATGAATGATGACAACAGACGGTCTTCGGTGTCCGGCGAGGAGAGGGGAGTCGCAGCGATTGTGATGACCGGAGGATGAAGCAACTCAGATGGGAGGAACAAGACGACCTGTACGGACTTTAATTTCTCTTCACCATGTCTCTCGGACTCCAGGCGGTGGATACAAGGACGGCGAGATTCTTGGTCGTAATCGGAAGAGCGGGCTCGGGCTGGACGGTGAAGTCTGGGTGGTGGACAGAGGGAGGTCGGTTGCCGGTGAAGCCCGGGCAAGCAATCGGAAACGGCTGGAAGACGCACGGGCTGGGCGGCCAGAGTGTGGCTGAGCAGTGGTCGTTTGGTCGAGGTCGGAATTTAGAGCAGCTGCAAATTCCGGTGAGGATGAGGAGGAGCGCGGACAGCGATGACGTCTGGGTCGGTCACCGGTGAGTAGAGGCAAGCTGTGGATGAGCGACTGGGAACGATGTCCGACCGCTGGTGAAGCGGGTTTGGCTAGGGCGGAGCTTGGAGTTGGGTCCGGCGGGAACAGTCTTGGTGCTCGAGATCGGCTTGGAGCGGTGGAGATTCGACGAAGGCACAGGAAACGGGAAGTGCAGCAGTCGACGTTATTAGAGGAGCGAGGTCAGCTGGAAGGTTAGGACTTGGGGTCAAGTGCTGGATGTTGACGAAGTGCTGTAACTGTTAAAGGAAGAAGACAATGAGTAATTTAACACAAACAATAATAATAATGATAATAATAATAATTCAAAATCAAGATAACGAGAACTCCATGTCCATTGTATTGATTCTGCTCCGTTTTATTCCCCCTGTTACAATGTAATATGACCAGCTATTTATAACAATCTAGGCCTAGTCTAATTTAAGCAGTAAATAATACTGATTTATTCTCCTAATATACTCTAAATATTCTAAATACTTAATACAAATATTCAGAAAATATACACTGCAATAAATATATAAACTATCCTAATTTTGCACTGAAGCATTCTTGGAAGTTCCTCGACTTGCCATATTTATACATTTCCTCATTTAGCACGCCACATGTCACGCGTGTTGCGCGTGGTCCAAAATTAGGTGTTTACAACAAGACTTCAAGATTTTGTATGAAAATGATCAGAATTCGTGTCCAATAAGACTCACTTGATCTGCACACTGATGTATCGCACTTTTTGCGAGTCCATCTTCCACTTTGTTTGACTCAGCTGATACAGATAGTGCTTCGGTAAGTTGTTCAATTGCAAATGTACCACTTTTAACAAGCATTTCCCTTTTGTCTTGCCATGCTTCCTTCACCTTCCTATGCATTTTAGGAAAATACAAACATATGATCAAGTGAATCATAGAAAATGAAAATGTGATTGATTAATCAGCACCTAAGTACGGTTTTGAAGCCCGGTCTTCCAAACTTATCATCTGGGGGGAAATAAGTTCCACCCATTAAAGGCTTCAAGTCGGGCGACAAGAAGACGGTCAGTGGCCAACCTCCTCCTCCATATACAGCTTGTACATATGTCATATACACCTGCAATCAAAACCATGAGAGATTCAATCAGTATCTTCTTAAGTACTGCCAAAACAAGTAATCATAGTCTAACCAATACTCTAATGTATTCCTAATTACTGAATCATGCACTTCCTTCTTAACCGAAAAAGGGTTATCTAGGGCAGCCCTAACTGTAACTCTTCTTCCATGGATTTGAATGCAAAAACAAAGCTTCAAAATCGAAAGAGAGCTACATATGGAGCTACATTTTCATGATAATGTCCGATGATTAATTCGGAATAATAAAGTAATAAAAAATGCATACGATCCTTACCTTGTCCACATCCGGTCGTTCCTCACGATCCACCTGTATAGTGTTAAGTGTCAGAACATCACTCTTAACCCAGATAGGAGGCACAATGAGAAGATTTAGTAGTAACTAAGTAATTGCTTTCAGAATCAGTCAAAATGCAGAAATGGATAAAAGCATAATAACCTTGATGCTGACAAATCCTTCACTGAGCAATTTAGCTACTTCTTCATCCTCAAAAGATTCAACCTCCATAACATGACACCTTGAAAAGATGCAACACCAACAATATCACAATCATTTATTACCACACTATGTTGATTTACTTTTCTATGTTTGTAATAATGAATGGAGAATTTTCTCACCAGTGACAAGTGCTGTATCCAACTTCATAATCATAAAGGTCGGATTGAACACATAATCATAAAACTGAGCGTTAGTTCAAATACTGTAGGTATTGCAGGATCAGACAGACAAGAACATCCAAAATCAATAAGGGTATACTTGATAAGAAGATTGGCACATCTCTTTTTCGTGCCTCTGTAAAAGCCTCTTCACCCCATGGATACCAATCCACCTTCAATCACAAGAACAAATAAGGTTAAATATATCTGCACAGGTTCCATAATGATGTGGTTTCAGTTGAAGTCCCATTCTCTCCATCCATCAAACATCTTAAGGGTGATTCGATTCGATTCCATTAACATGTCAAAGTCCTATCTTTTCTTCAAATTTCAGTGTTGAGCGAATTGGAAATGACATAATCGATTGATCATTGACTAACCATGCACAAAATCACTCCGTATATAAGATTAATATCTACTGTAGAATAATTGCCCTAATCTAGATACTCATGAAGCATGGACAGGGATTTCGTAATCTCCTTCCGGTTACCGGATTATGAGCATGCTGAAGAAGATACGGACTGTGCTCAGCAGCGAGACGGTTTGTGTAGTTGCCAGTGTGGGAGGTCGATGCTGGAGTTCTTTCAGCCATGGCCAGAGCTCTGACGGCGTGAATCGGCCGCGAAAAGGGGACGGCGACGGAAGGTGCAAAACGCGCAATTCGAAATGGATTCTTCCTGGGGAGTAATCTCGTGGAGAGAGAAGAAGACAGCAGGAGAAGGCGCGGGAGCATAGAATTGTCGAGAAGAGAAGCTCTCGTCGGAGTTATAAAGGGCAGGCTCAGTGCAGATGAAAACGAGAGTGGTGTGAAAGAGAGTTGGAATGGCAGTGCCATGTGTGAGGGAGAGGTTGAAGATGAGTCATCGTAGGAGTTGCAGGTGGAGACGAACAGGAGTTACTAACTTACTACATTGCCATGTTTAAAAAATTATAAAATAATAAGGGCTAATACATGATACATTTACCAAATTATTATTAAATAGTTTAAATTTGTTTTTTAGTTATTTATTATATTGTATTTAATTGATGGCTAATACATGATTCATTTACCAAATTATTAAATAGTTTAAATTTGTTTTTTAGTCATTTTTTATATTTTACTTAATTTATATAATTTTTTATTGTCATTATTTAATTAATATGATTGTATTGTTATAAAATGATATTTGTATTATTGAAGTTTTTTCCGGGTTAAAAATAACTTTTAACTTTGGAAAAAAACTTTTTTTTTCGTCAAGAAAAAAGGAATGGGCTAGTAGTGGCGACTCTAGGCCCATCCCGCTACGTAATGTTCGAACTCACATGCTCACGATCTGGGTTTTTTCCGACCACTAATACTTGATTAGAAAGTGAGTTAAGCTACTTGTGAGCTACTCGATTAAAACTCGATTTCGACTCGAAATTTTTTAAGTCAAACCAAGCTTGAGTCGAGTTTTTTGCTATGTCTTATTTATGCTTGATAATACTCAACTCGTGGTACTCGCGAGACTAATCATAATTCACCCGAGTTCGAGTCAAGCTAGATTATTATAGTCATAATAGATACTAATTTATTGTGATGTCGAATGAGTTGAGTCGAGTCGACTCGAGTAGTCATAAAAATGCTAACTTAATGCGATTAATAATGAGTTTACAAATCAAGTTGAGTCGAACTTATAGTTTAAGATTTCATAACTTAACTATGTTCATCGACCCAATTTTTTTTCGAAATTATTTAAAAGAAAATTGTATTTTGTTTTGGAGTTTAAACGTTGAGTCTTTTTAAACTTTAGGTAGTTTTATGTTTTTTTCTTTCTAAAATCATATTAAATTGGATGTTTATAATTTGGTGGAGAATTCACTCCCTCTAAAGTTCACATAGTCAAACTGTTCATCCAATTTAGTAGAATTTTAAAAGAAGAAAAAAAACTAAAACTACATATACTCTGAAAATTTTTATTCAAATATCAAACATAAAAACAAAAACTTTAAAAAAAAATTTGGAAAAAACAAATCTGGGCCGGGAATAGCCCAAGTTCCCATTGCCGGCATGTAATTTTATAAAAACTAAATCTAAAGTGGTCTTTTTCTAATTGGTTACTAAAATAGGAGTCACTTATAAAAATATAAGTGCACCAAATATAAAACAAAAATGTATTGGACTTGAAGATTTTTAGGGCCGAAAATGTTGACCATTAAAATGGTAAGATGATTAACTAAGATGCAGAAGCCCATTTAAAACAAATGGGCCTGTATCTATTTTGGGCCTTGTGGCTTCGCAAATTTCAATCCTCTCATTTCCCCTTTAAACCAATATTAGAATAAGAGTTTATAGGTCTTTGGTACCCTATGTTTATCAACTTTTGGTTTTTAGTACCTTATGATTGGTTTCGCCTATTTTTGGTACATTACGTTTGCCAATTTTATAGTTTTGGTCCAACCGTTAGTTAACCATTAGAGTTGCAAGTTACGTGACTATTTAACGGTCAACTAACGGTCGGACCAAAACTATACAATTGACAAACGTATGGTACCAAAAATAGGCAAAACCAAATATGTGGTACCAAAAACCAAAATTGGCCAAACATAGAGTACCAAAAGACCTATAAACCCTTAGAAGAAATAAGACTTATAGATAGTGGTCTTACTTATAGATAGTGGTCGTCTAGCGGTTAAGAATGTTCATTATTATATGGGTTGATTTTATGGTCTCAAGTTCGAATCTCTTAGAAAATAAAGATATACATTGTTATGTAACTTTATTAGTATTATATTAATCTACATAAGAGTATACTATATTTTAATATAATAAGACTTAAACATATATTTATTTTAAAAATAACTAATTTACTTCTTAAATTCTATGTTTTGTGTTAAATGCGTATAATTTATTCATATATTATATGATTCTTACATTATTATTATTATTATTATTATTATTATTATTATTATTATTATTATTATTATTATAGTGTTGCCATAGAGGTTTGCATATTGAAATGAAGGACTTTATTTTAATTTCTTTAAAGAGTTATGTAATTATTAGTAATTTTAGCAATTTATCTTTTGCCCCCTATTGTTCCTACTAAGATATTTATACTCGGCTACTCCACTTGATGCATTAAAAATCTCCATCATCCTTAATTATATTCCTTACCAATCAAAAATAAAATAATAATCTCCACCATCTTTAAAATCATTCAACTTCAACTAAAAAGTCGTTTTCATTCTGAGCCTGAGGTAAGTATTGAGTGGAAAATATCCACTAATATTTTTTTTTTGGCTAACAATCATTAATTAATTAATTAATGAAATTCGTATATAAATTAATCACGGATTTAAGTTTAATAACAAAATTAAAATAAAACAGAAAAACATTTTCTCTTCGTTTCAGGTCAGACGCGTAATCACAGTTTGATGTGATGATCTGATATATAATGACTAACTTTTTATGAAAATTTAATGTTTATACAAAAAGTGAAATAGTAGTAAAATTCGTAAATATATATGTGGATTCAGTTTTGTACTGGATCGGAACCTGTTTGGAACTGATTGTTTTTGTAAAAAAATTAGTGTAAACCTTCCTTAAAAAATTTCAAACCGGTTCCAACATACCAATTCTTTTAGAATAATATACAAGTGCTAAAAAATGGTTCATTCTGAACGAGTCGGTTCAAACCGAACCGGTTCTATGCACAACCCTAGCTAAGAGGGCCTTAAAATTAATGTACTATAGATGGAACCCTAACCACAACTTGCCAAAATTGGACCTTTAATCAGCTTGCAGTATTTCAAACAAATAACAAAACAATAACTCCAATATTTTGGACACATGCATTTGTAGATTAATGGAAACTTCTTCAATCAGCTTCATCTGTGTCTTGTGATCAATATTGTCATATCTCTAAGCTCAGTCAACTCCAATTATTCGTTGACTCGGTATCAACACGTGGCGTACAACTAGTGGTAGAGTCAGTTCAAGAGATTTTAAGGCCTAAAACAATATTTTAATTCAATACTTTTAATGTATATTTTTTTTTTCAAAAATTTAAATTGACCATTTAGTTGCATAAAATCTTCAACCCAAAACAAAAAATGCAAGATGTCACTACCATATATAAATCCTCTTAAAAATTGAGATTTAAAACTCTTACTTTAATGACTTTACTCTTATGCCGGCCCTGACTGGTGGCCATCCATCTATTGAGAAAGTGACGTGTCGCTTTTGAACAAAAGGGAGAGACATACAATGACACGTGTCACTTTCTCAATGGATGGAAAATCACCAGATGTATGTCACATATGTTGGCGATTTTTCTGTTAAGCAACCATTTTTTAAAGTTTATTTTAAAAATAATAATTAAATATCCCTCTATATAAACGGGATTTGCATGGATCTTATCTTTCGTGAATCAAGCTGCCATTATATGAAGGTACGTAGACAACCTCGTCCTGTGTTTTTTTTATTCTTTACAACAATATATGTATACATCAGGGGCGTAGCCACATACAGTTGAAGGGTTGCAACTGCAACCCCTCAACTTTATAGAAATTAGTGTATATATTAGTGCATATGAAAATTTGCAACCCCTCACTATACAAAAAAATAAATGTTGCTCCTCTCATTCAAAAATGAAAGTTAGTAACATTAAATATGCATGTTATGTATACGTATATACTATTTAACTCATTATATTTAATCTATATGTAGTTTGTTTGTACAAGTATATATCTAAGATTATATCTAACTATCTAAGTGACAATATATATTTAATAAATATCTACAGAAGTATTATAAAAAAATATGGAAATGATTGTTTGTCACAGAAATATGTATTTTAATCAGTTCATAATGAGTATGTTAGGTTTCAATTTCAAAGTATGAAAACTCTTAATAGTCATAGTAATTAGTTGTTGTTTTAATTTTAAAATATTAGATTATATTTTACTAGTTTTTCATATGTTTTTTTTTTTCACGTATTTTATTTTTTAATAAGTATTTCTATACAATATTTTTGAATTTTTTTACCCCAATAGCAACCTAAGAAAGTTCTATTATCAAATTGTGCCGAAAATTTAGCAAAATACCAAAATAACCATATTGTTGTTGTCTAAAACAGAGGCTCCACTCAAAAAAAAATTGGCGTCGTTGGCGCCCAACTTCCATTTTTTCTTTTCATTTTGACGTGTATGTAATTTAAATTTTTTAACAGATTTATTTTATTATATGGATTTTTTTTTCCTTCTAATCATGTATTTATTTAATTTTGTTATTTTGTTTTTGACACATTTTGATATTCCGTTTTTATTAGGTTGTTATATGGATAAAAAAAACATAATCAATCTGTCACCCCTGCCTTCGGTTCCTGGCTACGCCACTGGTATACATACATATTCGACCGATGAATGCTTGTGTTATATATGTTCCAATAGTTATGTTAATTATTCCCTTAATTACTTGCTGCAGATAATCGTGATAAAGGTTAACGTTAGCAACGAGAAACAACAGCAACGTATTCTATGTTCTGTTTCTTGTCTCCCGGGTAATTAGGGTTTATATATAATTATTAATTAGGGTTTCATTTCCACCACATTTCGCATTTCGATCCACTTCATCGTATAATTTTCTTCATTTGGGCCGAAGGTGGCGACCATTAAATGTAACTAAGATGCTCAAAGCCCAATTAGAATTAGGGATGTCAAAAAAAAAAAAAATTATTCACTTAAATTAAGTTCAAACTTCAAACACAAATTATACAGTTTATATAGTAAATTTAAATTTAAATCCAATTTGAAATTTATATTCAAATTCTTAATTGCTAAACTCATTATCCTTATTATATAATTTTATATATGTATAAGCTAAACGAGGCTGGTTCGCGAGGTGACGGCCCCAAGTCCGAACATTCTCCAAAAAAATTGGTAAAGTTTAATACCATGTCCATCTCTTACTCTATGGGGTGTGGGTTCATAGAGCTTGTGCCTTGTTGACACCCCTAATTAATTAAAATAAATGGGTCTCATCTTTCTCTAAAAATTAATATTTTCTCAGTAAATCAGGGATTAGTAGTGCAACTTTAATCCTATCCCGCTACATAATATTCGGGATCTCATGTTTATTTGCGAACATATTAAACATTTAAACAATAATTGCATGCACTTACCCTGTCAACGTATCACCATCAACAACCTAGTATTGTAAAGATGTCTGATTTTTTTTTTTTTTTTTGCCTAAAATCTTACTTTCCACAAGGAAATGATTTTAGTCAAGTAAATATAAGGAATTGAAACTCATAAAAAAGTAAGCGCTCTCGACAACTATATCACTAATGCATTTAGTAAATCTTAATTATCCACCCATTTTAAATAATAATGCCTCCAATTATAATCGTAAGAACTTTGTTTAATAGCAATGTTAAAAAAAAAAAAACTCAATCTAATGAAAAAAATAGTGCTAGCTACATAAGAATAATTATGCTTTAGTATATAAAAAGAAAAGATTCCTCATCTTACTATATATATAATAGAGATGAATTGGTCATCGATGGGACCATCATCTTTACTCGATTGCTATCATAGCTTATGATTCATCCTACGTGTTGCACTTAAGTTGCATTATGTCACTTACATAACTTTTTAATATCGACATAAACGAATATTGGAGATGATAAAAAGGTCCAATATGGACGATTGAAACAATCCAACTTAAAAATGATACTAAATTTTCACATTCAAACTCGACTAGACTTAATAATTTGAGTTTAGAATTGAACTCGATCGAATTTAAATTTTCAAACTCGATTTGAATGAGCTTGACTAATTAAGCTCAAATATAATGGAAAGACTTTAAAGAAATGTAAACCAAAAGAATTTTGTGTGGTTATATATTTTGTAGTATGGCCTTTAAAGTCCAATATATATCTATAGAAAAAATGGATAAAATTATCAAGCTAGAGTATATATGAATTCGAGCTCGATTAATCAATAAAAAACTAAAATTTAAATTTTTGTGAACTAAATTTAATTATTGATAGAACCAAAAATTATATGAAAGTCACAAAACGTTACAAAACCTCTTAATGTCATATTTCACGTATATTCTTTTTGCCATATATTTCACGTGTAATTAGTCGTGTTACTTGCATTAGTGTATGTTAAAGTTTTTAAATATGCTTAATTAATCATGAATAGTTTTTAACACAAGATGTGTTTTTCAGAATTTATTACCAAGATTTTAGTGAATTTTTCTATTGTTTTTATTTCATATATATATATCTCAAATAATAATTTTGTAAAAATTATAATATTTTGGTCTCTATATAAAATGTAATAATTTATCATATTTTAGTATTTATTCTATGCTTTAATTGATACAGACGGGTTGATCATTCCATTAATTAATTAACTATTGATCGATCAAATAAATTCATCTGCTTATATCCCATCTGCATTTAATCGATTAATTACAAAGCTAGCGCGGTGGGTATCATCATGGCAGTTAATATCCTTTATTCATTACACTGTTTATTTTAACTCTCTACTTTAAGCTTTACACTGAATTCAGCCTTTTTTTTAAAATAAATAAAAAAATTATCAACTTTTTAATTTTATAGTCATCACCTTTTACACATCATTACTTCTCCTTAAAGCACCACCACAACTCTTCCTCATTCCCGCAACTCTCCATCGTTAGTTTGCTGCATTTTAATTTCTGAGAAATTTTTCGAAATTATTATTATTAATAATTTTTCTGAGAAGAATATATATTATATATATATATAGATACATATATATAGATAATGGGTGTGGCGGTTGCAGCGGCGGATTTGAAGAGGCCGTTCCGGCCGAGCTCTACTGTCAGGAACGCCGCCGCCGTTGAATGGTAAGTTTTCTCTCTCCTTCTCCATCATTCTCTATCTCTCTCTAGAAATAATGCCAACATATGTACGAGGTTGTCTGTTTGATGATCAGAATATATATCTTTGATGAAACAATGGGAGATCCCAATGCTCATGCTCATATCATATGTTGTTGATATCTATTTGTAGTAATAGTATCCTATGGATCTTGAGAGTTGAGACTTAGTATTGTTAATTGTTATATTCAGTGACCGATCTATAAAATTTATAATGAAATTCATTATATATATATAAGAGGTTAAAAGGAGAAATCGAGAATAATTAGTTTCGGGGTTAAATGTGCATATCACAAAAAAGTTTCGGGATTAAAACCATATCGATAAATTTCTTAAATGAAAAAGAAAATTAATGTTGCACCCGATATTTAAATAAGAAAGTTGTGAAATATTAAATATAAACGTTATATATACTATTTAACACATTTTATTTAATATATGTATATGATTTGCATGTATAAATATATATCTAAGATTAGATATAACTATCTAAGTAACAATATACATTTATTTAATAAATATTTATTAAAGTATTACACAAAAAATATGCACATCTTTTTGTCATAACGTAAGTCAATAATGTAAAATTTGAAGAACCATTGTTTAGTGACTTGTATTGAGAAAAAATAATTTGTGTCCATTGATAATTAGTATTTTATAATTTATTTTCAAGGTATGAAAACTCGTAATAGTCATTCGTAATAGTCATTGTAAAGTTGATGATTCACTCTAAAATTATTAGATAATATTTTATTAGTTATTTATAGGAATGGTTTTTTTTTCATTATTTTTGCAAGTGTTCGTTTTTTAATTTCAGATAAGAATGAGTCAATGTACTATATCAAACACTCACAACCCTTTTAAATTTTAATTATATATTGATTAGTGATTACAATTTACAGATACAAACATTAATATGAACAGCTAGCTAGCCTAGAAACATCCACAAGTGACCAATAAACTCAGTGTCTCACTTTGAGTAAGACCATGCATATGCATGCACCAACATTGTACGGATTCTATCAACTTGTGGCTTCACACCTGAGTGACCCCATCTTGTTCCTTAATTGTCACATCTCTTACCTTATAACATCATCCTCTGTTTTCATTGTAAATTGTCGAGAAATTATTAAATACCTCGGAGCCAACGACCGACATCCAGTGATCTGGTGACACTTCAGCCAATCAAAGACATTATAAGATAAATATATTGTTGCGACTTTCAATTAATTTATTGTGACGCTAAATTGTGTCGTTTATGAAGCTTTGTAGCGAAGCAAATCGATATGTCGTTTCTGATCACCGTCGTAATAAACTTTGCGACGCTTTGTAGCAGTGTCGTTAAACTCTTAAAAGACTTGACGTTTTTGGCTTGCGTCGACAGCGCATGCAGGTGGCAACACAATTAAGCGTTGTTACAATACTTTTTTTCTTGAAAATTGTGTTACCTAAATCAAAACTTAACAACACTTTGATAAGCGTCGAAACAATACAAGAAAAAACGACGCTACTACGAAGCGTTGCCAAATTTTAATAATTTTGACTATTGTGAAGATGTTTGCGATGCTTAAGTATGTAAGCGTTGTCGATGAAAGATTTTTTTTTTTGTAATAGTGAGAGTGACATGTAGGGCTGGGCATAAAAACCGGTTCGGGTGAACCGAACCGGAACCAAACCGAAACCGAACCAATACGAACCGGTTCTTACTGAACCGGTTCTTAAATGGTTCGGTTTTGATAATGAATATATGGAGCGGTTTTTGACTGGTTCAAAACAGGTTCCGAACCGGTTTTGAACCGGTTTTTCCGAACCACTTTTGTTACCTAAAGCCTAAATTGTTAGATAGTAATACACTCTTGCAACCTTTTTTTTTTTGTAGAATAAAGGGCTATAAACAAGCCGAGTATCCGGCAAGCTCGACTAGACTCAGTTTACTCGAGCTCGAACTCGACCGAGCCTTAATTTTTCAAGCTCGAGCTCGACTCGGTGCCATACTTGACATGTTCGAGTTCGGCTCGACTCGGCTCGATAAGGTTAAAAAATTCAATTAAATTATAAATGGTGCACCTTAGCTCGAGGTCGAACTCGACTAGGCTCGAGCTCGAACTCTTCCTCGACTCAATATATACATATATAATATTATTACGTAAAGCTCGAAAAACTCAAACTCGAACTCGACTCGAATAGGCAAAAAAAAAAAAACTTGATTAGGCTCGGGAGCCTCTCGAGTCGAGTACAAGTGAACTCGAACTCGACTCGATATCAGAAAAAGATTGACTCGAGTGAGTCGAATTTGAATATTGACCAAGCCGATCTCGAGAAGCTCACGAGTAGCTTGATTTGTTTACACCCATAGGGTAGATCCTTCACTATTTGAGTTTGGTTCATATTGGATATATAAGTGGTCGTAGCAGGTTTATTTTCTTATATATAGTTATTATATATTATGTTAGCCCATATCAGTTCTACAATCAATTGAGTTCAGTTTTGAACTCGAAACTTAACTCATAAATAGTTCTATATTTTAACTGAGATGATAGATTAATATACAAATTTTCAACCAGAGATTTTATGCACTTTTGAAGTTTGAGCTACGCCTCTTGACGTCGCTTAAAGTCTCGATATTTATATTTTAAATATTTGACTTTTTTTTATAATTTTAGATTGTTTCTAATTTAGACTTTGATACTCTCTCCTCTGAAGCGATCAATTGTCTTTATAGTTTGTATTTTGCAAATGTTTGGATTGTTTATGGATTATCAACTTGGGTGTGTATTTTGAATTTTAGTAAAAAAAAATGAAAAAATGGTTCAAAACCGGTTCGAACCGGTTCAGAACCGGTTTTGCTATGGTTCGGTTATAGTACCTAAAATCTGGTTCGGTTCTTACGTGGTACAGAAAACCAACTGAACCTAAAATCTGGTTCCGGTTCGGTTTTGAACCGGTTCGGCCCAGAACCGAACCATGCCCAGCCCTAGTGACATGTGTCACTGTTTTTTTTTTTTTTTGTCTAAAAATTGCTACTTGTCAGTCTTCCATTGGCTGGAGATTCACTAGGAAGCCAGCTATTGACTCAGATTTATCTTATAGTTTGATTCCATTTGAGGTCTTACATATTAGGTCCATTGTCTCATTCATTCAATTATCATATGGTTGAGACAAGACAATCTTATATCTCCGACACTATTTCGGTATCTGTCGATTTATCGAGTTTTCTCGAAAACCCTAATAATTTCGACTGTCAATAAGTAGTTAGATTCCATCATGTACAATGATGCCCTAAAATAAGGTAATTCAAGAACATGACAACAAAAAATTGCTGTTTGGTTCTTCAACATTCGAAAATGTAAGCAATACTCTATTCTGCGCGTTTTTCGACTTCCCCCGATCGATATTGTAACGTGTGTATTCGTTTTTCGTGCAGGCCGATCTCCGATGTGTCGAGCGATCTTACGGTCGAAGTCGGGGCGTCAAACTTCGCTCTCCACAAAGTAGTATCGTAATCTAATCCGTTCATTATTAAAAATATATCTATTCCTAATATTACGAAATGTCTGTCTGGTGCATACTCGTTGTTAAGTACCCTTATTATTATTGCCATGCAGTTTCCGCTTGTTTCGAGAAGCGGGAAAATTCGGAAACTTCTGCTCGAGTTGAAGGACCCGAAGCTCTCTCGAATAAGCCTCCCGGGTGTGCCAGGAGGACCCGAGGCGTTCGAACTAGCGGCCAAGTTCTGTTACGGGATCGGAGTCGAGATCACGACCCACAATGTGGCGATGCTACGGTGTGCGGCTCACTACCTCGAGATGACCGAGAGTTTCTCCGAAAAGAATCTCGAAACCCGTACCGAATCGTACCTCAAAGACACGGTGTTCTCGAGCATTACGACCTCGATCTCGGTTTTGCACAGCTGCGAAACCCTAATGCCCGTGGCCGAGGAAATAAGGCTTGTACCGAGGCTCATCGCCTCGATCGTGAATATTGCGTGTAAAGAGCAGCTCACATCGGGATTATCGAAGCTCGATCAGAAGTACTCGATCCCCGAGCCGGAAACGCCGCCGTCAGACTGGTGGGGGAAGTCCGTGGCGGTTCTCAGCCTCGAGTTCTTCCAACGGGTGTTATCGACGATGAAATCGAAGGGCCTAAAGCAAGACATGATTACCAAAACCCTAATAATCTACACTCAGAACTCGCTTCAAGGAATCCCGGAGAAGAAGCAAAGAGCACTGGTCGAGGCGGTTGCGAGTCTCTTACCGACCCAGTCGAGGAGGAGCCCGGTCCCAATGGGGTTCCTCTCGAGCCTTCTCAAGGCCGCAATCGGGTCGGGATCGGCCACCTCGTGCCGATCGGATTTGGAGAGACGGGTCGGGCTCCAACTTGACCAGGCCATTCTCGAAGACATTCTTATTCCGACATCGAATAGTTGTCAAGGTGGCACAATGTACGACACCGATTCGGTGCTCCGGATATTCTCGATATTCCTGAACCTGGATGACGACTATGATGACGACGCGACTCCTCCGAGAGACGAGAGTGAGATGGTCTACGATTTCGATAGTCCCCGATCGCCTAAGCAGAGCTCGATCCTCAAGGTGTCCAAGTTGTTGGACAGTTATCTTGCCGAAGTGGCACTCGAGCCGAACCTGTCCCCGACCAAGTTCATAGCGCTTGCCGAACTACTCCCGGACCATGCTCGCTTCGTCAGCGACGGGCTCTACCGCGCCGTAGACATTTTCTTGAAGGTGAGATCGGTTTCGATAATACTTAAAACCGTTAATTAACAACTTTTAACCATTACAAGAAAATTGATAATTTATGACGACATTTTTTCAAAGGAATTTTTTTTTCACAAATTATTACAATTTTCAAGGGATTTTTTAAGTTTCGTAGGAAATTTCTTACAATACTCACAATTTTGTAAGAGATTTTCTTTACAAAATTCTAGCCAAGTTTTTTTAAAGAGTTATTCCGTTAGAAATATTTTGAATGTTGTATTTGTAAGAAATTTCTTCACAAATTATAAGAATTTTCAAGAGATTTATTATGTTTTGAATGAAATTCTTTACAAAACCCAAAATTTGGTAAATGATTATCCTCACAAATTTCTAGTCAAACTTTTTTTTAAGAGTCATTCCTTTATAATTTTTTTGAATGTCGATTTGTAAGAAATTTTCAACATTTCCTTCCAAATAAGCTTATATGTCCATACAAATAAATCTCTCACAGACGACTAGATTACGACTAGATTTCTTGTAATGAACTGAACTTTGATATCAAACAGGTTCACCCGAACATCAAAGACGCAGAGCGGTACCGTCTCTGCAAAACCATCGACGCCCATAAACTCTCGCAAGAAGCGTGTAGCCACGCGGCTCAGAACGAGAGGCTACCGGTCCAGATGGCGGTCCAAGTCCTCTACTTCGAGCAGATCCGGCTCCGGAACGCCATGAACGGTTCCGGACCCGGATCGGGTCACAACCAGTTCCTATTCGGGGCGATCAATTCCCAGTTCCCGAACCACCGCTCCGGCAGTGGAGCGGGTAGCGGCGCCATGTCACCGAGAGACAACTACGCGTCGGTTAGGCGCGAGAACCGCGAGTTGAAGCTCGAAGTGGCGAGAATGAGGATGCGGCTCACCGACCTCGAGAAGGACCATGTTTCGATGAAGCAGGAGCTCATTAAACCCAACCAGACCAACAAGTTGTTCAAGTCCTTGACCAAGAAGCTCAGTAGCAAGCTCAACTCGATGTTCCGGTCAAACCCGGTCAAGCCGCTGGTCCCCGGAAAGGCGACGACCGAGGGGCAGTTGTTCCAGAAGAGGAGGCGCCACTCTATGTCGTGATTCGTGTTCTTGGGTTCGTTACTTGTGAATATATATATATATATATACATAGTTGTTTGGTTTGAAACTTTTGAAGTGATTTTCTTGTTTGTATGGTTTGGGATGTTAATTTGAACTTGATTTTGCATTTCATTAAGCTTTCTAACTCAAGAACTTCATTTGAGTTAGGGTAAATAATCAAATTTTTACCTGTAATCTGACCCAATTACAAATCATTATATGAACTTTAACTTCTTTTTTTTTAACTGGCTACCCGAATTTTCAATTTCTGAGCAATTGCTACTTCCATTAAGATTTTCGTCAAATTTAACCGAAAATGAGCATGTTCCAGCCATGCGAAGTCTTTTCATGATTTCAGACATAAATCGAAAGGATTACAGCTAAATACCATCAACTGGACACGCTCAATTGGACATCCGCTTAGTGCCGACGTAATATTTCAATTGAGTGCCAATTAAAGATATTTCGTTACAATCCTTTCAATTTATGTCTGAATTCATTTTAGGTACACATGAAAAGAACTCACATGTCCAAACAGAGGTATCAATTTGCTTAAAAATTGAAAGTTTGGATACCCAATTTTGAAAAATAAAAATTCTTGTACCGATTTATAATTGAGTCAAAGCTCAACAACAAGCTCAACTCAATGTTCCGATCGAACCCGGTCAAGCCGCTGGTCCCGGAAAGCGACTCCTGTGAATATATATATATATATACTGCAGACTTTTGAAGTGATTTTCTCGTTGTATGGTTTGTTGTTTGGGCTGTTAATTTGAACTTGATTTTGCATTTTATTAAGCTTTCTAACTCAAGAACTTCATTTGAATTACCACTGTGAGCAAAATGAGATCACGAAGGCAAATTGGATAGGGTTTAATGCAGGGGTGGATGCAGCACTATATATGGGGACAAACTGTTCCCCTTTATTTTTGTTTTAAGTTTTTTTTTTTTATATATGTTTAATTACATATTAAATACTCCCAATTTGATAAGTAAAATTAAATACTCCCAATTTGATAAGTAAAATTAAATACTCCCAATTATTAGTTTAAGTTTTTTTTTGGTACAATTAACTCGGATTTCGTTTTGTAAGCAGTTTTGCTATTTTATGTTTCACTTTACGTATTTGTTAGCTCCGGTTTCGTTGTACAATTTGGTGGCTATCAAATTGTCTACAAAGCTAGCAAATTATCCACACAAAAAAACATTAGCTAGTAAATGTCTAACAAAAAGTCTAAGCTATCAAATTGTCCAAAAAAGAACTTTATGTAGCAATTTGTCTTAATGTTAAGATATGAGCAAACAATTTGGTAATGAACAATTTTGTATTGTTAAATGGTGTAATGCATTATAATTTAATATATAGTGTGGATTTATAAAATTTCCAATTATTAATTTTTGGACTATAAATTTCTTTACAGTGCAATTTTTTTTTTAAAAAAAAAAACATCCTCATTGTTAAATTAATTCCTGCATCCCACTACTTTAATGCAACGCTATATATATAGGGGTGGCAAACAGGTCGTGTCGTGTCGATTCGTGTCGTGTCACTAGTGACATACGTGTCAACAGATCTCTCGTGTCTAAACAGATCACTTTAAATATGACACAGACAGTTCTCGTGTCACACGGGAATTGGCAGATATCGTGTCACACGGAACACAGACACGAGACACGGAATTATGTTTTTACACCAAAAAATATTACACTTTTTAGCCCAAAAACTTTTACAAATGTTACAAAATCATCATAAATCAAGCACCATCATATTTTGAGAAATAATTGAATCTTCTCATTATACAAATAATAAGTTCATAAAGAAAAATTACTTAAATATAAAAAATCGAACATTACAAACAAAATAAGCCGATATCTAAATTTCAAGTTATCTTGAAGTTAGCACATGAAATCATATTATAAGTTTTTTTTGCCAATAGAAGTTTTTATTATTACAGACAATCATATTATAAGTTTTCTTTAAATAGATTAAGGTACTAAATAGTTGCAATATTTTTAAAATTATTATTGATCATTATATATTTTTTTTGGCAAAATTATTGGGCTTTATATAAATATTAAGTTTCAAATAAGTCGTGTCGATGCGGTCTATCGTGTGGACCTACAGATCAGATCTACACGGACTTGCCTAAAAACGTGTCTAGTCGTGTCACAGATCTATCAGACACGGTCAGATTTTCGTGTAGATCAGGACACGAAAAAAAGCAGGTCCGTGTCAAATCGTGTCGTCGTGTCGTGTCAGCAATTGCCACCCCTATATATATATATATATATATAGGGCCTCTTGTTAATGTTGGGCTTTTTAGGTCACTTTTCATTATTTCATTAAACCCTCTATCTATACACTCCCACGTGGAAAAGCCCAATAAAACTGTCTTGTTTCCGTGTCTAGCTAGAATGGTAAAAGCCTGAAAGGTAATAAAACAAATTATTGTAACAAATTATGAAACACTACGTAAGATTAGTGCCTATTGCAACTCTCCCTTAGGCCTTTCAATGATCCAACCCAAATTGAGCCCGAAATTGATCCAGGCTCGGGTCGGGTTCGGATCCCAACTTTGAGTATCCGGGTCAGTTTTGGGTTGACCCGAATATGACCCGGGAAAAAACCGATTGGGTTCGGTCTTGATTATGGATCCGAACCCGACCCGGTATAATTAAATTATGGATATTAAAATATATAATATTACAATTTTAAAAGAAAAAGTAGTCAAACAAATAATAAAGTAGAAACTCTAGCGTAGGGATGTCAACGGGGCGGGTCGGGGCGGGTATCGCTTGCCCCGTACCCGCCCCGCGGGTCGAGATGGTCGACCCGTACCCGCCCCACACAGTTCGCGGGGCGGGGCGGGTCGACCCGCGGGTCACCTATTAGTGGTATATAATATATTATCAGCAATTTAAACCTTAAATTATATATTTACCATATAGAAATTCAATTTAAAATTTAAATCACAAATAATAAATTTAACTTCAAATCCAAATACAAGTCACAAATCCTAATTATTTTAACTATGTATTATATTACCTATATAGTTTTATATAAATATGTGTAATATATATATAAATTATCCGCATACGGGGCGGGGCGGATCAACGGGGTGGGACGACCCCAAAACCATACCCGCCCCACGGGTCACGGATCGCGGGTCAACGTGTCAAAATCGGGGCGGGGCCCCGCGGGTCACGGATTACCCGTGACCTGTTGCCACCCCTACTCTAGCGTCATTAGTCATTACTTTCGGTCTTCTCTCAACTAGGTTTATTCTCCTCAATTTCAAAGACTCAGTCGGCGTTTAGATATAGTCACAACTCAACTCATCGAATCACAAACCACACACACATGCACGACTTACAGTAAGAGGAGATAGCAATGCAATTATCTCAGCCGTGTTAGACTCTTAGTCACTTAGAAAGAATAATCGATTATGATTTCTGAGTTGCATATTTTAATTCCCGACGCCTAATCGATGACTCAAAATTGAAGATTGGATTCTCCACGGCGGGGATAGAATTATTTACAGAGACATGGAGAATGAGTTCTTTTATGGTGGAACAACAAATAACAAACTAGGAGAAAGAGAAGGGTTTTGCAACGAAGATAGAATGGTAGGAGCAACAAGCAGCGGCCATCGACCAAGAAGAAACATAGAGATATATGAACGGGTTACGGGTTGACCCGGTGATCTGTTATGTCGGGTTCGGGTCTCGAAATTTGACCCGTTATAAAATTCGGGTCGGGTTCGGATTGAATACATATTGACTCGCGGGTCACTGGTTTCGGGTCATGGGTTACGGGTCGACTTGGTTTGACATGCCTACTCTCACAACTCTTTTTACAATTAGATCCCACTGAGTACATTGTAGTTATAAATAAAAAAATAAAAATAAAAAACTCCTGTGTAATTTGTCATTTGAGCTGACGGTTTGGCAGTGGCGGTGTTAGGAATTAATTTATAGTATTCACTATCTCATTAATATATATATAGTGATGAAAGTAAAAGTAAGAAGTATAAAATACAAGTTTAGAAAATATATAATTAATTAAAACTTGACTAATTGAATTAATCCTGTCCAGACCGGTTCTTTGAAAAACAACTTTGGACCGGCTCTAACCGGTTGAAATTGATCTAGTTAGAAGGAAAAATAATTATACAAATTATTTTTAGTTCATGAATCGGTTCGGGTCGAACCAGTTATTTGCTCAATCCTAGCAAAATTAATGTGAAACGTCATACATACGTTCAGTAGAGATTTAAGTGACACGTGGCGATCAATATGCGCTAAATGTACATATATTCCTAACATAGAGAGGTTCGATACCACTTACGCAAGAGAATATATACGATGGACATACATGGTAAATTGTACCAAATCAGAAAGAATGAACAAGTACGGAAAAACATAGTAAACTACTTTATATCACTAATAATAATTTAGATAATAATAACTATATTAGTGTATTGGATTTCTGGTTTTTTTTAGTAATTTAGGTTTTGTGAATAGTCTTGTGGTAAAGTTTTGGACTATTTGAGATGGGATTTAATTTCTTGTTATTATTAGTTTGGTTATTGAGTCTCTACATGTTGAGATTGATGCTTTGACCGCTCAACAATTCATAATGGATAATTTTTCAACCAACTTAAAACTTATGCATGTCGTTTTGGATTGTAGGAATCTCTTACTTTGTTTAAGGAGGTACAAACTTAGACATGCGTATCGGAAAGCAAACTGTCACAGTCGTCATGGCTAGGATTGTGGTTCTACAAGAAACTAATTTTGTCACATATTGTGTCTCCGATGGAAGCTCGGCAAGACGACAATGTACTATGAAAGATATTTGAGGTATCTACGAGCCCCGAATGATTAGAGATCTCGGCTAATTTGTTTTGGACTTAATTAGTTGTACCAATTTGTTTTTTGAATTGGTACAGCATTTGTTAAAGTGTTATCTATCTTTCTACCAAAAATGTTGTTTTTTAAAAAAAAAAATCGGATCTTGAACCGGTAAGGTGGCCGGTCCTGGTCCGAACCGGTTCAATTCGATTCGACTAATTTCAAAAGGAAAAACAGGCAACTACAATCTTCATTTCTAAATCTTCAAGCTCGGCTCAATTTTTATTTTTTTTAACATTTGTACCAACATACCGGCATCGGTTTATCTGATTCAACACAATTCAATCCAATTTTCACTCAATTAACTGCGATCATTGTGTATTCTAATCTTTACTAAAATTGAACTACCAATATAACTGGTCACGGTCCGGTTTTCAAAACATTGATTAGCAATAGTGGTCATTATTATATTATCCAACAAAAGTGGCTTTCTTAGTGTTTAGGGCATCACACACTACAATAAACAACTAAACATCTCCTTTGTACATCCTATAAATAGGCTATCCATGTCAAAACCTTCCCAATACACACAACTACAACACTATTGAGAAGAGAAGTTGATTATGGAGAAGGTGATCAAAGTGGTTTCAGAGAATGGTGTGGTGATATTCAGCAAGAGCTCATGCTACATGTGCTACGCGGTCACGGTTCTGTTCCACGAGCTCGGGGTGGTCCCGATGGTCTACGCAGTTGACCACGACCCTGAGGGACCCGCAATGGAGAGGTCTCTGGCTCGACTCGGTTGCAGCCCTGCCGTACCTGCGGTCTTCGTTGCCGGAGAGATGGTGGGGTCCACCAACGAGGTCATGTCTCGCCACCTCAGCGGAACCCTAGTCCGACTCCTTAGGCCTTTTCAGCGTTATTAATAACATAAATGATACAGATTCCGATCTTGCTGTTCCGTCACATTCTGATACAGAGAATATCAAAATGCCACATAAGTTGGAAAGGTCTACACCACTTGTCATTGTGAGTGGGTCGGAACGCTAGTGTCGGAATGTTTATTATTACTCTATTATATTAAGTTAATTACCTTGTTTAAATTGAAAACCTAGCTATATATATTCTTAGCATATTTATCATTAGTTTGTATCACTAATAAGATGGTTATCTTCAATCCCTCTTGGTAGGTTTATTATTATGACTTATTTTGCCTCTTGTTTTGGAGCTTCGATAGATTTATGTATGTAATGCTTTTGAAAGTTTAAAATGTCATATATTATATATAGTTTATTTTTTAATAATAGTTTGTTCAATATCAGTGCTAAAATGGATGGAGAATGATCACGTAATTTTCAACTAGTACAATACAATATATAATTATGTCACATGTGTATCGTGTGAGCATTTTCCATCCACTTTAACGTCGTCATTAAACGGATAATTATTAATTAATACGCATATCTAATGAGGAAAAAGATCTGTATACTTGAAGTACCAAATATCAACAAACAACAAAACAATTAAAGTACCAAACAACAACATAACTAATATTTGAGGCTCATTTTAAGTTCTTAAATAGGATCAACAATAGTGTTGTGAAAAATCAATAACAATTTTCGCACCATCATGCATTTACCATTATGGCGTGGCCGTACGGTTATGGTGATGAGTTTTGTACTCATAATGGTTATGGTTATGTATTGTGTCATAATTATAACTATAACTATATATATAATACAAAACATAAAAACGTACCTAACCCTAATTCAGTAACATCATAACCGTTTGTTTTATTTTGGTCACCCCATAGTCATTGATTAATGTTACTATGTTACACTTAGGTAAAACTCACTCTCATATCTAATTTATTTTTCTTAATGTTGCCATGTTGGTGTTGTAACATTCTAAGAAACTTGAAGTCTTAGTGTTAGTATTGTATTAATTTAAATTTCTTATAAATTGAATTCAGATTAATACTAGTTGAAATTAGATTATTTTAATAGTATGATTATGGTAATAAAAAATGTACCCATGTGGCGATGGTTATAGTATGTAGGTAAAAATAATAATAATTTGGTTATGGTATTTCTAGTAACCGTACTGATGGTGGATAGAAGCGCAGAAATTCGTTGATTCTATGAATACCGAAAGAAAACGCAGGATTGAGGAAAAAAACCTCGATTTTCTGATTTATCAATAATTATTGATAAATCAGAAAATCGAGGTTTTCAATAATTATTATAACTGAATGTAAAAGTCGGCCAACAATGTCTTAAATAGAAAACCCTAATCTATAAAATAACCGAAAATAACGAACAAGTCCCGAATAAATTGAAGACTATAAAAAAGACCTGAAATAACATAAAAACACAATTTTGACCCCTCAGAAGATGAAATATGGCCAAAAAGCAGCGCAGTTTACGGCGTAGTTTCTGCCTGAAAAACACTATTCACGCGCCAAAATCCGAATGTTCGCCAGAAAAAACACTATTCACGACAAAAAATATTCGAAACTACTCAGTTCCGCCTGCATCACGTACCCTATTTTTAACCCTTATTTTTATATTGTTTATTTATATAATCACTTAATCATTTGATATTTTTAGTCGTGAGCGTTCAATTTTGTCTTATAATAGAACATAGATTTTTAACATACTTGTACAAGTATTATTTTGGCTTAATGTTTTTACTTTAAAAAATGGTAGTTAAAAACAATAATCATTAATATATCTCGCATTATCTTGAAATAACTTTTGTATAAACATAATAAACAAAATGAAGACATCTTATTTTAAAGTTTCTTTAAATCTCAAATTCTTTGAAGACACGACACACGAGAGTATAGTATTAACAAGTAATCTTATCATTGTTATCCCATAGAAAACACTATTTATGTGGTTGCCAACCTAACCATCAAAGCATTCAAATAAGTAATATTTATTGAAACAATGCCTTTATAATTTATATAATATTGCGCTGATCACATTAATAAACTATTTAGAGTCCGCAAACTAGTTTCCAGTTTATTAATAGATGAATTTATAATCGTTACATCAAAAATGAGAAACAATTAATAAATATCAAGAAAGATTAAAAAATAAAAATTGGCCAAAATCAAGAAAGATATTAAAAAAAAAAAAAAAAAAAAAAAACTCAATCATTAAACAATCATAAATCAGTCATTACATAAATATTGATATGTTTGGGAAAATAACATAAATGATCCTCGAACTTTACTCATTTTTCTATTTCTGTCCTTGAACTTTATTTTTTTCTATTGATGTACTTGAACTCGTCAAATTCATTCTCTTTTAGTCCCGTGTTAAAATTTTACTGTTAACTGTGGGTGATTAGATGTTGATTAAGCAAAAAATATTGACATGGACAAGTTGGCGTGTCATAGTTTTGGCCACATCATGTTTAGTGCCATTCATTTTCATGTTTTTTTTTAATTTTCTTTTATTTTTTTTCTTTATTTATTTATTCATTTATTTATTTTTTAGTTACTGATATATATTAAAAAATATGATGTGAACCTAAATATTTCATGTTAGCTTGTCCACATCAATATTTTTTGCTTAATCAGCGTTTAATCACCCACAATTATCAGTAAAATTTAACGACGGGACTATAACAGAATGGATTTGACGAGTTCAAGTACATCAATAGAAAAAAAATAAAGTTCAAGGACAGAAATAGAAAAATGAGTAAAGTTCGAGGACCATTAATATTGTTTTCCGATGTGGTTTAATCTACCTATGGTTACAGTTTACACTTGTTATTAAAGTTTTTTCAACAAAATTTATGATTTTTTTTAATCTCTCCGATTAATTAATCGGATAAAATATAAACCATAGAGATCAAACTCAAAGTAGAACCTAACTTTTACACTTTTGCCATCGAAACAGATTCCAATCACATTGGAAATGGACACATGTCGACTAAGGAACAGCCTCAATATTAAAGTTTTGTTTGTTTGATCGGACAACTGAAAAGTAATTATTATTATTTTATAAACATGGAATATTGTCTGCTGTTAAGCATGGAATCGTGGGTTCATCATCTTAATCGTCTTGCATGCCACCACGTGCATGCAGTTTACACACATATTTTTAAACGTAATAAATATATATATGTTGATTATGTGTGTACGCGTTGTCATCGATTAGAAGATATAAATTGTGGTTAGGATGTCTTCGGTGACAATAAAAGAGTATGATCGATCTGACTCCAATAATAATATTAGAGTAGAGTCGTATTAAAATTTTTTTTAAATTATGTAACGTAAAATTGTATAAAAATTTAGAAAAATTAAAATAAAATGCTTGAGGGACTGGGAGCAAGCAAACAAGATCATTAAAGAGCTCACGGTCCTCGAACATTTTATTTTAAAAAAATAGATATAATTTTTTTAAAGATTATATAATATTATGATATATAATTTAAATTAATTTTTCTAATTAGTATCATCGGAGTCGGATCGATCATGCTCTAGTATCATCATCGAAATCAGCCAGATCATGTGTCAGTGTATCAGCGCACACACGCGTAGCGCGGACATATACCTAGTATAAGTATTAGGGAAATCCACTTAAGTAGGTTCAAAGATGCCGATTTAACTTTATTTACGATTGTGGTCATATTATTGATTTATCATCGGAGTCGGCTTCGTTGTGCCTTTGCAATACACTTGTAACTCAAGACATTACAAACGATAACATCCACACTCATTAATATATATATATATATATATATATATATATATATATATATATATATATATATATATATATATATATATATATATATATATATATATATATATATAGCTAAAATTGTGATGGTTACACAAATATAAGAAAGTTTATACATAAAGTAAAATAATGTAACGGTTACACAATTTTGTTCAATCATTTGGTATTTACCATTGGACGTGGATTTTTGCATGGGTCATTTGATACTTACAAAAACTTCTTATTTAATTAATTTTTTTTCCCAAATGACTTTCACATTTTGTATACTTAATATCATTTGTTGCATATATAAGTTTACTATTTAGCACGTCACCCTGCGCATAGCGCAGTGTCAACACTTAGTTTTTATACACAAAGCCCTAGGTTCGAGTCTCAAATAGATCGAATTGTGAATTTTTTTTTTTAAGATTTCTCTTTAAATATTTTAGAATTGAGAACGATACGACGACATGAACTTAAATTTAACTCTATTTTTATAAGTTAAGCATTGTCTAACCATTTTTATATGATAAGATAATGTATTTGATATGTTAATATCTAATTCGGTTGAAGCAACACGATAAATTAATCATAGAAAAATAATAGCCAAATAATAAAGTTAGAAAGTTTCCCCAAAAAGTACAAATATTTGCTGGTCACACTGTCTTAAGATTCTCACATGATAAGTCTAAACAAAGCATAGTAAATATATATATATTGTATGTATACGGCAGGAGAATTGCCATGTAGAGGCAGTTGACGAATCAATCAATATATATGGAATTGCTTTGTATGCTGAAATTGATAGCACATAGTGAAAAAAAATAATGCCAATGGAATCTTAATTGTTTAATAATCTATCTCTATGTATATGATTGTAATTACCTACCATTTCAGTTGGTAAGTTCAAAATATTTTATCACTTGGAGGATTTTATCAATGTATTTCACATTCTATTATGTTTATCAAAATAATTAGCAATGATGTATTTGAAGGAATCAATTGTGTACATACACATTTAAAAAACAAAAATATATATATATATATACACGTAGAAGTGTTGTTAAGTGTACATACATCGGTTAAATTGAAGAGTTTGAACACTATATAAGTTTTGTGGGCTACTCCTATTATTACATATTGATTTTAATACGGAATCTCAATGAGACTATATAATGGGTAGGGGTGAAACCAAAATGAGGTTGGTCCGAAAAACCGGTGAAAACCGAACCGGTCCGGACCGAAAAAACCGAATCTGAAATATTTGGTTTGGTTTTTGGTCGGATTCTTTTGCTCTAGTTCGGTTTTTGGTCCGGTTCGGATTTTGAATTTTGAGGACCATGGGGACCGAACTGACCGTTATGCTAAGTAAATATATACAATATGTATTATATTAGTTGATATTACTTAATATAATTAACTAATTAGGTTAATATAAATTGTAAAAAAAGGCACTTATGAAAATTATTTTTCTACTTTTATTTTATAGTTTATTTAATTATAATAACGTAGGTTATTTATCATTTCGATTTGATATAGTCCATGAAAATAAGAGTTTATAATGGTAATTGCTAATATTGGATTTTCGGTTTAAACCGAACAGAAAAAACCGTACTACTAATGGATGGTTTATTTTTTTCTCAAACGGTTTTTTGGTCGGATTTTTTTTAAGGAAAAAACCGGACCGAAAATTTAGGTACCCGACTGAAACAAGTTAAAAACCGGTCCGGTTCACCTCTAATAATGGGCATGGGCTCGCTCCCAATTTTAATCAACAATTAATGCATTTTTCAAAATACATATGTTTGTTTGATATGAACTATTTAATTTTGATATTTAAATAAATTAGAACTAATATAGTTAAAATTGGCAAAAATAATAATATATAGTTTCTACTTTATGCAATTATATTTTCTACCACCAAATAAATAAATTTGAATACATTATTGGTGACGGCCGATGGTGAAATTTGAGCATCATGTATTTTTTATACACTGGGCTGGATTGTGGGCCTGAACAGAAAATCAAACCTAAATGGACAAACTTTTAAATAGGCCCATGTAATTGGGCACTTTGTGGTCCATTCACTTTAGGCCCACTTTATTGGTTGACCCAAGAATCACAGAGCATAGTACAGAAAGATGCTTCTATGATGGAAAATCATGTGCATGGTGATTGGTGAGTACATATTATATCATTGACATACACAACTTGCTCATTAAACATAAGAAGCTCATTTCATTGTACTACTCTTGATACCTATATTTAAATAAAATAAAATAAAAAACTTTGTATGAGACTACAGTTTTTGTGAGTGGATAATCAATTATGAAGAGTTTTCTAATTACATTATAAATTATATATTTTTCATTTATATAAATCATTGTAGAATTTTTTATCATAAAAAATAGAATACATAAATTATTTTAATATACTAATTTAAAATAAAATTATGAGCTTAAAAAGCCTAATTTTTTTTTACTCAAATAAATAATGAATAACTATTTTAAAAAATTAAAATGAATAAGTAGTTTGGAATTGGAATTAAATGGAGCTCAACTACTTTGATCTATTCTATCTCCATCATCGGTTCTTGATACGTCACTGTCTTCTCTAAAGTCTTTTTTGCTCTTCTGTCACTCCCCACTCTCTTTACTTCTTTTACAGTACAAAAGACTTAGGGGTCGTTTGGCACACACCTAATGATAAGCGCCTAAAACTAAAAGTTGTGAATGTGATCTTACATTTGGTTATCTTTAGATTATTGGATTTAGGGAACTACTAGTCAACCCCCTTAACATTACTATGGTTACTCTCTTAACATGTATGTACTTTGTTAACTGAACTGGAGGAATCTTATCAATAATGGAGAGCAACTTTATCTTTTTCAATTATTTGAAATGTGAATTTAATTAATCAGTCATGACTTGATTCACATGTAGGGGTTCATCTCCGCTTGAGTTTGCGCCAAATATATTGATGCAGGCGAAACCGAATAGATTTTGAAGATTTTTTGTCGTGAATAGTGTTTTTCGGGTGGACGTTCGGATTTTGGCGCGTGAATAGTGTTTTTCGATCAGAAACGGTGCTCCGGTTCAATTTCACGGCTACGCCGAGAAATATACTGCTTTTTGGCCAAATTCCACCATCTAGGGCTTCAAAATTGCGTTTTAATATTATTTCAGGTCTTTTTTGCAGTTTTTAGTTTATTCGGGACTTGTTCGTTATTTTCGGTTATTTCGCATTTTAGGGTTTTCTATTTAAGACACTGTTGGACGAATTTGCATTCAATTTTTGATAAATCAGAAAATTGAGGTTTTTCCTCAAATCGGCGTCAATTTTCGGGTATTCTCAGAATCAACGAATTTGCGCTTCCTATCACGCTCCATCACATATTCACCTGAGTTAGGCGATAATGCCCAGAATGAGTCTGGTTCAGTACGAGCCTCTAACTCAGTGACCGATTTAGAGTTTTAATCAACTAAGGTGAGACATGGGGTTCGTCATGCATAGGTTTGTCCCATACATAGTCTCATAGATCATATGAACATGTTTGTCATTGCATTGGGGTAAGTTGAGTCATTTAACTGAATGAATCAAGTTATGACTGCCTGACATTAGTCACACTTTCATAACAATTAACCCCGCCACTAATCCATATAAGCATAAAACACACACACATATATATATATTGGTCAATAAAAGGAATTGACTAGTATTGGCGACCCTAGGCTCATCCTGATACGTATTGGCGACCCTAGTCTCGTCAACGTAGCCCCACCAGCAATAGGTGACGCTCCTGAGGGGTCCGAACCTAGAATCTAAAAGTCAAACCACATGAGAGTAAACGTTCTTAACCACTAGACCACCACTGTTGGCGGTATAAATATATAATAATTTATTATATATTAATGAAATAAATTAATATTTCTATCAAATATAACAGCTTTTACATTTTTTTTATCAAAGAAAAATTATTATAAAAATACTAATATTATTTTGTATGTGGTCTTAAATCTCTTGATATGCCATAACTACATTAATTAATTCTTAAATGTGACCCCTCAGTAGGGATAAATACAAAGATCCAAATCTATCAGGCTATGACTGTGCATTAGGTAAAAAGGCATGGCCATCAGGTAGGGAAAGAGGGATGATGAGATATACAGGCATGAGTCATATGAATTGTTGCTCAAAATATTTTTTTTTTTTTTGGTTAAGGAAAAATATTAACTTAATTAACAGTTATGTAGCAGAATTATCAAAATTGCAACTCTTTTAATTTATATATGAATTCAAATTGGATATACGTAAAAAAACTCATACATAACAGAAATATGCTTAAAATATGTTGGTTTGACGGAAATTTAAACAAAAGTAATAATTTGTTAAAAAATTTAAAATTCGAATTTCCAAATTTAAAATTGGGAAAAGTATGTAAAACATATAACATGTTTGAAAAAGATAGTTTTATGGACCAATATGTTTTAAAATGTACAACATGTTTGAAAATGATGGTTTTATGGACCAATATGTATTAAAATGTACAACAAGCTTACAAAAGATGTTACAATGACATAATGTCCACTTGTTATCAATAGTCTCATTAAGTGGACACGTGCGGAACACATTTTTAGATAAAAAATAATAATTAAAACAATAAATTAATTTATACATAGCAATGATTATTAATGGGTAGATGTAGATAATAATAATAATAATTATTATTATTATTTTTAAAAACGTGAGCCGCACGTATCCACTTAATGAGACTAGTGACAACAAGTGGACGATACATCATTTTACCATCTTTTGTAAGTTTGTTGTACATTTTGGTCCATAAAACCATTTTTTTCAAACATATTGCATGTTTTATATAGTTTCTCATTAATTAAGTCTATAAATGATATAATTATTAACTTTAAAAAAATAATAATATTATAATAGTTGTAAGTTTTCATGTTGTTTGATGGTAAGAAAAGTGAGTAAGCAAAGTTGTGGACAGGACAGCATCCAATCCTAGCAAAGAAAGAATCTCTCACATGGCACAACAGTCTAAGAGTCAGAGAAGAGGGACAACTTTACCACCAATAAAGAAGACCACCCCACAAACAAAAGAGAATAAAAAGTTACCATGCCCAATTACATAATTTACATTTACATTTGGTACAAGAAGAAGCTCTTTATCTTCTATATTTTTACCACTTTATTCCTTTCTTTTTCCTTATGGGATATGAATGAATAATGACATCTGAGTTTTCCTATGATTGAACTCAGTTAATTCAGAAATCTGAGAGAAAAATAAAAATAAAAAAGTTATTGTATATTGGGTTAACATGTCTTTTAGTCCATGATATTTGACCACTTTTGAGTTTTGTTCCATAATGTTTTTTTTCCCTAGTTTTGATACCATATGTTTGCAGATTTTCTAGTTTTGTTTTGGTCCGACCATTACATTCCGTCCATTTTTTCCGTTAAGTGACATGTGCAAGTCACGTGATTCACCCTAAACTTTCAATTATATTCAAATTTTGGGGAATTGACCAATTGAACTAGGTTTAGGGTGTCAATTCCCCCAAATTTGACTCATTAAACCTAGTTCAATTCGCCTAAACTGAACTAGGTTTAGAGTGTCAATTCCCCCAAATTTGAACAAAATTGAAAGTTTAGGGTGGATCACTTGACTTGCACATCTCACTTAACAAAAAAAATGGACGGAATGTAATGGTCGGACAAAACTAGAAAAATCTGCAAACTTATGATACCAAAACTAGGAAAAAGAATATCATGGACCAAAACCAAAAAGTGGTCAAACATCATGGACCAAAAGACCTGTTAACCCTTGTATATTTAAACAGATATGTTTGTCAATTTTAGTTTTTAGTTGAAACATGTGATAATTAAATAAATAAATGGAAGTTGATGATGTTATATTTGAAAAATTTATATGACATATCTTCTTCTTGATGTTCTTCATCAATTTATGACAAAAATTAAATATCGTCATTATTATTAAATAAAAATATAATTAAATAGATCAAATTTTTAGATAGGCGATCTGACGGACTATCCAAATAAAAGTAATGTGAAAAGTGAGCATTAATTTTTTAATTAAATTGATGTTTAACTTAGTGCCATGAAAATTTAAATGTACACGCTCTATTATTATGTAAAATTTTGGACTAACTTCTTAAGCAAATTGTTCTAAAATATTAAGGTGATAAATAACCGCCTGATTCATCCTTTATATTTCAAACAAAACCCTAATCATGTCTCTATTTCATTGGAATAAATAAAGGGTATGAGTTTTGGTCCATGACAATAAAAGATCTCATCCAATCATTCACATTAGGTACATATATAAATAGATATATAGATAGATTCATGACATACATATATAAACTGACCAACCGTTGCCACTCTTTATCAGTCATAATAGAGGCACCAAGCAATCATTATATTCAACTTGCCCTCTGCTTTATTCATTATCTTCAAATCTCAAGAACTTCAAATTTTACTCTATCCTTGGATAGATAGTGTTATAGATACCTTGAACACACTTAAAAAATAACTTTAAAATGCAGTCGAATTTATCGTCGTTAAATCGGAAAAAAATACATCAGATTTCAGGAGAGGGAAATCATTAAATTTCAGAAAATAAAGTTTAATAAGATCTTAATTTTTGACTAGATCTTGATGTGCATGATTTAACAACAGCAAATTCGACTGCAATCGAACACTAGCAAAACCCTAGATACCTTAAAGATACGAAAAAAAATTCTTACATTGCAGTTGAATTTGCAGGTGTTAAATTTGAAGATAATATATCAATTTTCAAAAGAGAATACATCAAATTTCAGAAGAAAAAGCTTAATCAGATCTCAGTGATTGCATTTACAATCAAATGTTAAACCCTAAAAAAACCAACATTTTTAAGGAGAATGAAACATGAACATGTCTATTAACCCTAAAAAAACCAACATTTTTAAGGAGAATGAAACATGAACATGTCTATTCTACTTTAAATACTAAGGTTTAAGAATATTTACTTTCCACACCAATCATGAGTGCTTCCTAACAACTTACCTTATAATTGTCCTTTTTTAATGTTAAACTAAAACCTTTTTTAATTTATAAAATTGTAACATGATTGCAAAGACACTCATAGCTTCCAAGACTAGAAGAGTAAAACATAGTTCTACTTTATTTATAAAAAAAAATTGATAAATCATAATTTGATAATTTTATTGAGAGTGAATAGAAAGCAGAAATAACATTAGCAAAAATACTAAATTCCTGCTACATTACATGAAGGTTCTATCCTTAAAAACATTAACACATGGTCTGAAAATAGTGTACAACAAATAGCCTCAGGAACACTAAATTTGACCTTATAAAATACAACAGTAAGGAAAATAGATCATTCCTCATCTTGCCATTACTTGCCCTCATACACCTCTCTGCAAACCAAAAGAACAAAGAATTCACTCAGACATATTGGTATAAAATCAGTAACTAAATAGAAACAAACAAAAATGGTGTGAAATCAGTCACTAAATAGAAACAAACAAAGTTGGTGTTGAAACAGTCACTAAACAGAAGCCACATCAGAGGAACTAGAACTAGACCATTTAGAGCATGTACCTGCTTCTATAGTGAGACAATCTCCAAAACCTTAAAGCAGGACTTCATCATCATTCATAGACCAGATAAACTCGGGTGAATCGAGCCTGGGACCCGCGATGGACCGATAAACATAAAGCTTCTCAACCGGGCAATTCTCCTGTCCCGACACAAGGTGGGCCCCGCTCTCATCGATGACCTCCACATTCAGCCTGGGCATCTTCTGCTGCAGAAGCTTGCACGCCTCGTAACTAACCGAACAAGAAGATATCCAAAGGGATCGCATTGTCTCGAGCTTAGCAGCATTGCCCAAAAGCGCCTTATCCCCAAAGGGACAGTCCCTAATCTCGAGCTTCCTAAGGCTGTCACAACCCGAAAGCACATGGTGCAGCCCTAGGTCACTGTCCCCTGCAAAGGCCACTGAGAGCATTTCAAGCTTCTTCGCGTAATTCCCTATGAATTCAAACACCCGATCGGTTAGTAGCCCTGAGAGAGATAGCCGCCTCAGGTCTTTACAGTGCTCGACAATGGCACCAAACCCTACATCAAGTGGCTGAAGGGTGGAGTAATCTGGGGTTCTTGGTTCGATGATGCAGAGGCGGAACCGGGTCATGTTGGGTCTGTTCCTTGCGATGGTGACTAAGGCATCGTTTGTCATTTGTCTGCAGAAGTATAGAACGGAATGGAGCTTGGGGCAGCCTTCGGAAACTGAGATGAGGCCTTGTTCGGTTAGTGCTACATTCGGTTCCCCAACGAATGGATCGGATGGGAAAACCCTAAGCTCTCTTAAGTCCTTGCAGTTTGCTGCTAGGGTTGCTAAGCCGCTATCCTCGATATAATCGAGTACCTGGAGATAATCCCTTACTCGGGTTAGCAATCAAGCTATACTAGACTTAAAAAGGTAACACCTTTATCAATGGTTAGTCAGCTTTTTATAAAAATCCAATTTTTATTTCGGACATGTCAAGAATAAGACTCACAGTTTACTTGTTTGTAAGTAAAAGTGATTTTTTACATTTTAAATGATTGTCACTAGGGTTAAAACAAGCATGTTATGATATCATATCAAATTTTAAACACTACAATTGACCAGCATTCCTAAAACCTTAAATGATAGATGAAGAAATGAAATGATTTAATCCTTATACTTCAACATCCCATCACATGTGTGGTCTGAAACATTTTAATGACTCATCACAAGAAACTTCTAATTAAAATGGGTTTTTTCAGACGGACCACTTGACCTAACTGTTTCTTGATTCTTGTGAAAAGACCAACCCTTTGCCATTACAGAATCAAGAAAATTGGATTGAATGTGGAGATGAAGAGGTATCTTACCAGAAGTTGCTGCAGATTCGGACACTGGCTAACAAGGCTGGCAAGATCGGGGCTTTGCATTGTGGCATAGCTCAAGTTCAAAGACGTAATGCCCGAGCAGACAGAAAAAAGAGCCGGGAGGTACGTGGGGACCACATCCCAGAACCCGGAAAGACTCTTCAGCTCCTTGCAATCTGAAAAGGCACCTACTAAGCTGGAGAAAGCCTCGGGGCGGAGCTCAGCAGAGTAGGCACCGGTGCCCAACTCAACTAGCTGTGGTGCCCTACGTAGCAAGCCTGCAAGGCGGTCAAGTGGGACAGTGCGGTTCATCCGGAGAGACCTCAGGTTAGGGCAGCGCCCTACAAGGCGTTCCAATGCGGAAAAACTCACCTCAGATGCTAAGCAAGCAATATTGAGGGATACCAATGATGTGTATGTATCTGGGAAATGGCTCAGCCAGTGTCCACTCAAGTCATCTACCTCACTCTCACCCAGATCCAGCTCCCTCAAGTTTCTGCACCAAAAATCGGTCACTTTCAGTTTCAGTAAGCTAACATAAATGAGGGGGAAACTAGAACCTCAATTCGTACAAGAGATGTAGCAATTTGCAGAACTTCCAGCTGAATTTATAAGACAGTGACTCATATATATCACATTTCTGAGACTGAATACTTAAATGAAGTAGTTGTCACAGTCCCCTTCAAGACCCCATGTTTCATTACTAATCTCAGCCAATTATTAATATAGGGGACCAAAGCAATTTCAGCTCAACAAACAGTAATATCACTGCATTTAATCCAGGTTTCCTCGCCAATTATTCAGTTCAGTTCAGCAGTAGAGCACTAAACGTCCACATTGTGTTTTGAGGCATTCAAGCACACACTGGAAACTGGAGAAAACCCTAATGAAAACTCCATCTAAACTCAGTTCACTAATGATAAAACAAGAATGGACTGCCATATCAGTTAGCTTCAACATCTTCATGAACCACAGATCTATGAGGAAGGAAATCAGAAGCTAGTAGATTAAAAAAATGGTTCTGAAAGATGAAAATGACTGATAATTAGGGGGAAATCCACAAAATTGATTTATAATAAGTTTAATTGCACAGATCAGGAGAATAGCAGTACTCGATCTGCAATTGCATTACCACTTATTGCCAGTCTTGTCACAGCATGTGGATATAGTGAGTGAAACTATCAGAAAAAATCTAATGATTTCCATTTTCCACCCCAAATCGAAGAAAGAGAGAGATAGCAACCTGCAATTGGCGGCGATAGAAGCGAGGCCGTCGGTGGAGAAGCCCTCGCAGGAAGACAACACCAGAACCTTGAAATTCTTGAACGACTTTGCAATCAGCTCGAGGCTCGCATCTGTGACCACCATCCTCTTGAGTCGAATCTCTTCGAGGAGAGGACATGCAGTGGCCATGGCGGCGACCCAAGGGAAGACGTAACCGCCCCAGCCCTCAGGGACGAGGTTGAAGTCCGCGAAGTGCGGCTTTCCCTTAATCTTCACAGATCTGACCTCCGGGAACCTCCGGACGACAATACCCGGAGTGACGGCGTAGCAGTTGCCGATGAAGACACGTTTCCGGCACCACCGCTCGATCTCGTACCAGGACTTGCAGACGAGGGAAACGGCGTTGCGGTCCTTGTCGGAGTGGATGAATGAGAATACGTGCTCAAGCACTTCTTCCGGGAAGGAGTAGGCCATTGGAATGAAGAACACTGAAAGGTTGAGACTTTGAGAGAAAGAGGAGATGAAGAAGAAGAATAAGAAGTGGGAGACGAGTGGTGTATGATGTTAGATCTGGATGGGCATGGAGTTGGAGCTTACTCACAGTAGTTTTTTTCAGATGCACTGCAGAAGAAATATGTCTCTATATATATATATATATATATATATACATATATATATTATTTTTAATTCCTTCTAATAATTACTAATTACCAATCATTTATATTGTGAACTTTTTACCTTTAAGAAAATGGATTAAAAAAAATGAATTCAACTTATATCACATCATCACACTATTAAATAAATGTATATTAAATAGATAGAGACGCGTATAATTAATTTGTGATTTTTTTTCTTTCTAAAACATTATTGAGATTTGTAAGCTTTAGAAGCAAAGTATTAAATTTAAGAACACGTGTCAAAATTTTAACAATTAGGCATAATTTGTAACACAAAAAGTGGAACATGAGATCCAAATCTCTATTAATCATTTATATTGTGAACTTTTTACATTAAAGAAAATGGATTAAAACAAATGAATTCACCTTATATCTTATCACACTATTAAATATTGTCTCCAAATAAAATTGCAATGCCACTCCAATCACTAAAATAATAATAAAAAAAATGTCACAAATTCACAATGATGTTTTTCTACAGTTATATGAAATTATTAAAAATGTGATATTATAAATAATGTAATATTAAATTATAATTTAAATTATAATGATAAACAGTGGTTTAGTTGATTTTTGAGACTTTCAAAGAGTCGAATAGGAGATGGCTCAATTTGCCATTAAATTTTTTTAAAAAAAATATGTTAATAAAAAGAGTTTATGGATTTGTTTTAATATTTTATGGAAAAAATAATTTAGATAATAAAAACTATCATAGATAGTTGGTTTATCAAATTCTAAAAAAAAAAAAATCATTCCCAAATAATAAGTAAATGAAAAAAAACAATTAACCATTTCATCTCTTAACTAAATATTTCTTTCACTAAAAAAATAAATAAATGTTTCAAATTTAAATCTTGTTCAAACCTTGAAAAAAAAAATACTCATATTAATTTTAAACCGATTACAAACGAAAATTACTTTTTTTTTTAGTGGGTAGTCCTAAGAGGGACCTTCGTCATAAAAACAACACGTGTGTCATATTTGCTCTATATTTAAATTAGTCACCACTCATAACATATAAGCTCATAAAAGATAAAATGTTGTTCGTAGCGTACTTAATCCAAGCCAAAACGAAAAATTCTTTCACGTTATTCACTTAATACTCCCTTGGAAAATAAATAAATATTATAATAATACTATAATAATTAATAATTTAAAAAGGAGAGGGCCCTTCGCTTTAGATAGTAGTTGTAGTCACACACATCACAGTCATCACTTGTATCGTATTACATCCAAATTCGTTTTCTCGGCTACAATTAATACTCTTTATATATGAAAATAAAAAATAAAAATCGTTCCAAAATAAAAAGGCCTAATTCCCATTTCATCCTCGAAACTATATTAATCAATATTAAAGTCCCTTATTTGAAGTTAGGAAAGTTTTCAGTACTTATTTTTTTCTGCGTGGTGGTCTTAGGTGTGGCCCATCATCAGAAGGGCAGCACATGTAGCTGGTAGGATGCTCGCTCCACGTCTAAATTAATCCCTACTCGCGCCGAGTTACCCGTAAAAGGTAATATGTTGTCATAAAAAATTTTTCATTCCCATGGTCACCGGCGGGATTTGAATCCATAATATCTGGATAAATGATAAAGCGTTGAACCGGTACACCGTATTATATGGTTCCTTATCCTTATTTATAACATAGTCGTACACATTAAGACTAAGAATAGATCTATGGGCTTACAAATTTTACGTTCGTTTCCCGGTTGGACAAATCCTTCCGGCTACTTCATATAGATCTCCTCATCTAACTTGTCATGGAGGAAGGTTGTATTAACATCATTATGATGCAGTTCAAGATCTAAACTGGCGGAGGTTGCAAGTATAACGGGTATCGTGGTATACGATAATGTGGTAAAATTGTAACAAACTACATTCAATTAAACGCTCAATTGGACATCCACACAATTCCATCGATTTCTTTCAACTGAGCGTCCAATTGAAATTATTTTGCTTCCATTCTCTTTTTTTCTTGGCGAATTCATATGAACTTATTAAGTACGTTTCAAAAGACCACATATGTCCTGCACTTACTTCGTTTCTATCCAATTTTATAAAAATTATAACGTATCTATCAATTTGCTCGAAAATTAAAAGTATATATAGTCAACTTTAAAAAATTAAATTTTTAATATCAATTTTTAATTTAGTCAAAATTCATGTAACTCCTAATGAGGGCCCTAACACAACCCCGTGAAAAAAAAAAATTATGATAGAAAAAGGAAAATAAAATGGAAAAGAAATTAGCATCAAACGACAAAAAAAAATGCTGGATGTGGCGTGCAGCAGATGGACCGAAATTTTTTGTCGACAACAGCAGCTAATAATTTTGACCTGAGCAAAATGGTCGTTTTTTCCGGTCTGTCGAGTCAAAAACCTCAGGCTGCGCGGAATTATTTCGTTATTCCTATTAATTTGATTTGATTTTTTTTAGTTGGCAAAAAAAATTTAATTTGATTTTTTACTAATAATATTTTTCTTGGTATACTAATAATAAATCCTTTTTTTATAATAAATAATATAGATAATAAGATTTTTAAGAGACTGTTTGATGATCACAAATTAATTGTATGAATATTTACACATTATTTTTTTTTATCATTAATTTTTTTGGTCGGAAAAAACTTCAGACTCTGAGTAAGAGAGCCGAACATTATTTAGCATGAGAGATTTAAGGTCATCACTACTAGCATATTCTCTTTGTTATCAAATAAAACTTGTGTCATATGGTAAAAAAAAAATCAATTTTAAATCATTCGTATTACTGACTTTTTATGATTTCCTGAAAATACTCTCTTTAAATAAATGTTTAATTCATTTTTAAATATTTTTAATCATGTAATGTGTGGTAGCGGTCAAGCATTTCATTCTTTTACAAGATGTCTCGAGTTCAAATTTCGCACAAGTTCTAAAATATAAAAATATTTATAATCGGCATTTTAATTCTTACAAATTGGCTCGGTGTAAGCATAAACAATTATACTAGGCTCGCACATATGACACCCGTAAAAAAAATCTTCAAATTAAAGTTTATAATCCTTTTAAGCTAATTATTAAGATGGGTTTTAAAATATGCTTATATTTAAAATTAATTTCCAAACTACGTTTTTTTAGAAACGATTCTCATAGTAATTATCTATATTTTTTGCACCCTAAATTATTTAATTTTATAAATGAGCCTGAAATAAAACAAAAATAAATATAAGGAAACCATTTGAAAAATTAAGGAGAAAATGTAATAAATAAAAAATTAAAAAAGAAAAAATGATGAAAATGCACGTGAAAAGTAAAAAATAAACATTTTTATGATTTTATTATTTAAAAAAATACTTGAAATTAAAAGATAAAAATAAAAATAAATAAGGTTTAGATTATAAATAACAAATTACATATCTTTATCATATTATATTTCGCTTTAGATTTATTTGAAACATGATGTAAATATGATGTAAATTTTAAGGTGTAAATTAAAAATAAAATGACTAAAAAAAAATGAAATTGGAAACTAATTTTTAAATAAACATAGTTTGTAAATTAATTTTAAAAGTAAGCTTAGTTTGGGAATTCTCATTTCCAACACGTAATGAAAACCTTAACTTTATTTTTTGCGAACGACGAAAGCAAAGGGAACGCTAACTTCCGTGCTTAACTAAAACATAATATTCTCTATTAAATTTAAAGCAAGTGTCTAATCAATTTTGAAACGTTTTTTTTTTTGGCAATATATATATAATTTTTGCTATAAAAACTGAAAAAATATATATAATTATTTTTGCAATATTTACCATTAGAAAACAATTGACGAATTAGAAAACAAAAAGTCCACAATATTTACAATTTACGGTATTGTGAAAATTTCAAATTTGTATATTATGACTTTTTTATTATGTTTGTTACTCCTGTATTAAGCTTCTATTTGTTATAGATGATTAATAATATTTGTTATTATTGCAAACTAACTCAGTAAAACTTTATGTTCCAACTTAGTAACTCAACTTACAAAATAACCGGGATTTAGTCCGAAAACATGATGCAACAACCAAATATAAGTTATTTAAACAATAGAAAATAAAAATAAATATATATTATGGATATAAATAAATAAGGTTCAGCTAAATTAAAGCCGAGTTTATTTAAAATCAATTTATCACATCGTTAAATTAGATATATTGAAATCTGTTAAAATAATATTTTTTTTTTATGTTTTTTAAAATTTAATTTATTATCTGCTAATTAATTGAGAGTTGGAGTTGAAATTAATTCAAATTTATTTTACTCAAACCAAATAAATATAGAGAAAAAAAAATGGATAATACAACTTTAAATTTTAATTTTTGTGGAGAGGAAAGAAGAGTAAGGGCTCTACTAATTGACCGTGGAATTAAATAGCAGTTTTTCTGATCTTAATCTCTTCCAATTTAAGGATACACACTGTAATCCGATGGTTTCCCACTTAAAAAGAATCTTAATTGTTCTAATTATTATGCGTAATAATATGAATATCATTGATCATTCATTAACCCAAAATTAAGGCTTAGTTATACTGTAATAATTAATAATTATCACCCTAATTACCTCCTAATAGAGTCATCAAGTAACTTTAATCATAATTCGATGTGAATGTCAATCATTTTACAAAATAAAAATAATATAAATGATAAAGGGTTAGTTACCAAGTTGTAACCTCCATTCACATAAATTGCTAGTTAAATAAGAGCATCACAATAGTTCTATGTATGAAATATATATATGAAAAAGTTGCTACAACATTTTATATAGTATTTTTTAAAACTGGGATATATACTTTTTTTCACATAATATTTCTTAAATTTAAGAAATGCACTATGTTGCTATATTTATTAAATATTTAATTTTTTAATATCAAATTAATTCATTATGTAATTAATTAATGCTAATATGTTATTTATGGTTATTGAAAAATTTAATAATATTTGGCCACAAAAAATTAACAATAAAATAAATTTAGGTAAAACAATTGAATCTCAAATATTGTTTATATGTGTCTTAATTTTAGCTATTATCTCAGGATGTACATAAGTGTCATATATGATAACTTTAAAGAATATAATTTATGCATGTAAAGTTATTGTGGATACTCTAATGCGTGTAAGTGATTCATTGTCATTATCGAGTTAAATATATACATATCAGGGCTATGTAAACGATAATCTAAAAAATTATGATTGTGTTTAATTTTGTTCAATTAAGTTAAATAATGATATGTGACGAAATCGATGAATTTAATATTTAAAACGCACCATAATTAATGAAGGTGGCATGTTAGCTTCCACGTTATTAAATAATATTTTATAATTTTAATATTTAAAAATAGTTTTGTTTCCTTTTATTTATTATAATATTATTTAGTATTGAATGTTGTAATCAAAGAGGCGTAACTTTTTCTACGGTACTCTGATTTACGAACGATTTTTTCAAGTGAGAGTATATATGTCTTTGAATAACATATGACATCATATATTTTTAACTTTCGTACACCATAGTGTCGCAAATTAACCAATAATAAGATAAATATTTTTTTGGGAAAAATGAGTATGCTCTTTTAATATCTAAATAGATATAATTTTGCTTGAATATATATTAGAGATAATGAAACGACACGTGTTGAAACCAATGATTTTTATATTTAAAATAATTTCTAAATTCTCTGGCCTCAAATGCGTAGTATTGTGCCAGATGACACAATATGTGATTCTACACTTTAAAACATACCATAAAAATCCTACTATACAAACATAAATTTATTTATTTTATTTAACTTACTATAACAATATTTATTTTGAATATCATAATAAAAAAATATAAGTTTTTCTCTAACGTTATAATTTACGAATAATTTTTTCGTGCAAAGATAGATCTGAATAATTTCTAAAATAATATATGACAGGGGTTGGCTAATTTGTTGTCAAGTTTATTTAAACTTGAATTTATGACCGATTAAACTTATGTACATCTTATTATATTAAGTTATTCAATAACAAAATGTATATGTTTTTTTAATGTATTTTATAATAAATTTTCATAAACAGAATATCGCTCAAAATATGAGTTAATAATTACCAATGATATAAATTATAAATAAAAGATGCAAGAAAAAAAAGGTTGAAAGTTGAAACCCAAAAAAAAAATTGTAAATGGGTCGAAGAAAGGTGCCCAGCTTTACCTAATCCTTCTGACGTCGTTAATGATGGTACACGTGGCATGGTGGGTTTTATTCTTACGTTTAAAGAAAAACCAAAATAACCACCCGACATCGAGCGGGTTGGGAGTGACTGGATCATTCATTTAATAGATTTAAGGGATAAATGTTTCTTATACTTATACAACTTAATAGACCGAAATTCAATTTTGTTATTAATTTATTTTTACACTTTTATATGTTTTGCATTTTGTACACTTTTCGTATCACCGTTAAAATTCTATCTGATTTGGTCGTTAAGTGTCACGTGTCGTGCACGTGAGTAGCCATAAACTTTTGATTTTGTTCAATTTAATATCTTTGATACTTTTCTAACATTTAATTTGTTCAATTTAGTCCTAAAATTTGAAAATCGAACCATTGACCCAAATTGACCTAGCCGGTCAATCCTCTGATTTTCAAATTTTAGGACTAAATTGAACATATTAAAAGTTTGGAAAGCATTAGAGGGACTAAATTGAACAAAATCAAAAGTTTAGGGCTACTCACGTGCACGGCACGTGACACTTAACGGTCAAATCAGACGGAATTTTAACGGTGGTATGAAAAGTGTACAAAATGCAAAAAGTTTGTACCAAAAGTGTAAAAAAAAAAAAAAAATTGGTAACAAAAGTGGATTTCGGTCAAAGAAGTTGTCTGATAGGAACCATTTTCCCTTCATTTAAGTGTATTTTACTATTATATTATAGGGATTATAATCAAATTGGTACATGAGATAACATGTCAATATGAATTGGTATTCAAGACAATTTTGTGACAAATTGGTATCTAAGAAAATCCAGGTGTTGTGCCGTTAGTTTTGGATGGAAAATGTCATAGGCGATGCACAAGACCACTTTTTACGAAAATTTAAAATATATCTCAACTCGAAATGACTAAAATACCCTCTTGATGAATAACAAGAAACACTTCGTTTCCCTCCTTTCTTTCACAGTCTTGTCACATTCCCTCCTAACTAATCTCGTCGGTGAAAACCCTCCCCCTCCCCCCAGAAATCAGACCCTCACTTCATTTCATCTCCCAAAAATTGTTACGGTTTCGTCAATTGTGACTGATTTCAACGAAATTGTGTTTTTTATTTATCGAAATTTAGGATCAAGAAGTGAATTTACTTAGGTATACATAGTTTCAGCTGAAAAATGGTGAAGATCCAAAAATGCTCCAGATGCTTCAACCTGGTACACACAGCTGCAGCTGCCCACATACGATCCATGATAGCCTTGCTTCTCCAACATCTCACCAACATATTAGCATGGATATGTCTAACACAAGCTCGATGTTCAACACCGGGGCATGTCTCTTGAAATGCAACAATAAGTCCCTACAAATACAGATAATCTAGACAGGTACTTAAAAGCAACACCAAGAATAGTTCATGCCAAATCTTGTCGAGCGCCAAACAAATCGACACTCTGAATTCATCTCTCCTATTAATCGGGATCCCAATCCTCGAAGAATCAATTATCACTCCAATACATTGATCCAGACTCCAGTCAAGAGACACAATATAAATACTCCACAAATATCTCCAAACTAACCTTGCATGTTGACATCTTAACAGGGCATGAACCTATCTTCTTCTTCATTGTTGCAAATCGGGCAGATAGGGCTAAAGAGTTGCACTCTTCTATGAATAGCAATCATGGTGGGCAAGCAGCTGCACGCTAAAGTATTGGAGTTTCCACTTATGTGTATTGAGTTCAAATATTTAGTTTTTAGAGTTCATAAATGACTAAAGTATTAATCACAAAACATAAAGTTTAAGAAGTTAATTTCTATCAAAATACATATTCTTTTAATTCTTATCATATCAAAATATAATATACTCTCATATAGATTAATAAAATAACAATAAAGTCACATTATAATGCACATTACAACACATACGAAACACTGTAATCTAACGTTACACTATATTACAGCACAACCAAACACTGCAATCTAATATTACATTACGTAACTCACATTACTTATAATCTCACGTTTCACGTAATTTCACATTACGTCCATCTAAACGCCACCTTAGTCGCTAGCTAGTTCCAACTAAGGTTAAAGGACACGTGTCAAGGAGTTATACCACGCTACTACAAGTGGTGCAACACATACAAGTGAAAGTAGTTGTTCTTAGTGGGATTCTATATATGTCTAGAAACATTGAATATATATGCTTTGGTCTTATTTTTTAGCAACTCTTCCTTGGCTCCGAAGGGCGCTGCTAAAAAATGGTGATAATAATACCATATCATATCATATGGGACCGATGACATATAGATTATAAGGCCCATGTTTGCTCTGTTGCTACATGTGACAAATTGTCCTGTCTTTTACATTGTCTTTATAAGATAAGAAAACGAAAAAGATTGTAGTTCTTATAACTTTTTAAACCAAAACATTTTTTAGAAGAACATTTAACTTACGGGTTTCCCCCTACGAATCTTGGGAATTCATCAAAGGACAACACTTCACTAATACTGAGTCAGTCCACAAGAAGTAATAAGAGATATGGTTTTCGTTTAAAGAATTAAAAAAAAAAAATCATATACATGAATTATCTTTAGGTTAAGAACTTCTAATCTGTCCAAGGTTTATCTAATGTTGAAATTTGGTGTCTGAAGTTTGAAATGTTAAAATGGGCAGTCTCAGTTTACATTTTTGTTGAAATTTGGCGTCTTCGCCCATTTTTTCATCTCCCTTTAATCATTTTCATAAACTCACTCACCTACTCATAATCCATCACTATTTATTTTTCACAAAATCATCAAATTTCTCCCAAAACTTGAACATCCGAAAGAAAAGGTTTCCCGCAGAGTGGTGTGGAGCAATTTCTAGCGACAACGTAGTGGATTTTCTTGCGCGGATGAGGCCTACTTCTTAGGTGACGAACCCTGCCAGGTAACGAGAAGGGAGCTTGTATATGGGAGCTTGAATTTGACTGTCGGTTTCGTCGGGATTGACTTATCTAAAGTAAATACACCGAGATATCAAATTTCAACAAAAATGAAACATGAGACTCTCCATTTTAACATTTCAAACTTTAGACACCATATTTTAACATTGGACAAATATTGGAGTATTTATAGGTTCTTAACCCTATAATAATACCTTTTTTGAAATTTTTTTTAAGAAATAATGAAGTGTTTGTTATTTTGTTAGAATAAAATAAATAATATGAATTAAGTTTCAAGTGAAAATAATTAGAGATTGTGTTATTTAAAAAAAGTAATAGATGTTATTTAAATATAATTTGTCTTATAAATATTTTAAATATACAATATATATATTTGTTCTTGATATATCATACGACATTTTAATCTCTATATATAATTTTCGTTTCACCAATGATAGTTGTGGTCCTTTTAATCTTGGATCTTGTGGCTTGAATTGATTGACTAAGTATAGATTTTATTTATTCGAGCTCCTTTTCTTTTCCTTGGCACACCTCACTTCACTTTATATATAACATGATATATATATATGTGGACCGCTCATTTATGGATTAGTTTGTCTCGACCTTTACTAATTGGGACCATTCCAATAACGTTGATACATCACAATCCAATATTCAAGCTCATTATTATAACTAGATAACATTTCATGCATGCTCGTACATTTTTTAAATAATACTAATACTAATAAGGGTTTAAAATCATTTAAATATCTGAGTAAATATATACTGACAAATTGATATTTGAAAAAAAAAATTGTAACTAATACCTTAAAAGTCTAAATTATTGTAATGTCACATTACCCATCCATTTTAGAGAGAATACGTTTAATAACCTATGAAATGTCTGAAGTTTGACCTATGTTAACCGGGGATGTCTTAAGTTTTAAAAACTAATATGGAAGGTCTAAAGTTTCAACTTTGTTAAAATTTGGTTTTTCGTATATTTTTAGGGTTAAATTTAACATAATAGTCTGAAATGACACTTTTGCCCCTATTAATATTTTATTTTATTTAATATCTTATTTGAGAAAATATTAAATAACAAAATTACCCCTGAAGTCAAATTAAGAATTGAGTCTCTATTTTTTATTTTGTTCAATTTAGTCCTCAAATTTATATTATTAGGTTTAGATAGAAGGACATTTTTGGGATTTAATTTTATTTCCAGTCACATGTCATTGCAGATGACCAACTTCTGTCAGTTTTAATGGAAAAAATTAACGGAGACCTCTTATATCAACAAAGTTGAAACCTTAGACATCTCATATTAACTTTTGAAACTTTAGACATTTCCGGTTAATATGAGTCAAACTTCAAACCTTTCATAGGTTATTAACCCTATATTTATCATTAATGACATTTAAATATTATAATTTTAGAACTTCAGTTGCTTCAAAATTCTAAAGTGCTGAAATTTTCCTTTACTTCAAACTCAAAATGGAGTATTAAAATGAGATTGAGATATCTGAAAATCACTAAACTTGTCACGGATTAGAAGAAAAGACGTGTTATCGATTTAGCTTAGCCTTATGTTATTGGAGAGATAGGTAATTGAATATATATATATATATATGCATTGTTTCCGCGGTGGTCTTATGTGAGGCCCAATAAAAAAGGCAGCAACCGTAGCATAGAGGTGAAATTGGACCGGTCAGACCGGAATTTTGCTTATTTCGGTCAGGTGTTTAAATTTTCGGTCCGGTTTTTTTTCCTTAAAAAAATCCGACCAAAAAACCGTTTGAGGAAAAATAAACCGTCCATTGATAGTACAGTTTTTTCCGTTTTGTTTTAAGTTTAAACCGAAAATCCAATATTAACAATTACCATTTAAAATTCTCGTCATTTTCATGGAAAATATCATATCGAAATGATAAATAATTTCCATTAATATAATTAAATAAATTATAAAATACAAATAGAAAAAAATAATATTCATAAGTGACTATTTTACAATTTATATTAACATTATTAATTAAAATCAACTAATATAATATAAATCGTAATATTTAATTAGCATAACAGTCGGTTCGGTCTCCGCGGTATTCAAATCTCAAAATCCGAACCGGACCGAAGAACCGAATTAGTGTAAAAAAACGACCAAAACCCAAAATGCATATTGCGAATTCGGTTTTTTCGATCGGACCGGTTCGGTTTTACCGGTTTTTCGGACCAACCAGATTTTAGTTTCACCCCTACCATAGCACGTTTACTCCAAACCTAGATTAATTCCTACTCGCACCTAGATCAGCCCGTAAGGGATAAGATATTAGTTATGAATATTTTCTCATTTACATGATTACTAGAAATGATTGAACCATTGAATCATTGAGCTACTAAACAAATGTTTTAAGAACAATTAATGGATGGCAGGGAAGGACACGTGGGATGCAAATTAGAAGTAAAAAGTAGCAAGCTAGTTGATTATTAATTAAGTAAAAAAATAAATAGATTTAATTTAATCTAATTTTCTAAAAATATTAATATATTTGGGTTTGAAAGTGAAACTTGAAAGGGTCAAGAAGTGAACAAAGACATGTACGGATGAGGCCATTTAATATTGTCATTTATCATTTATTATTATTATGGGGAGTGGCGTGATCCGCCACTGTTCATGTGGTTTAGCAGCTGTACTTGTACATGCGCGTACCACTTTGTGTGCATCTCCATTTTCTATTTTATTTTTTATATAAAAACTCATTTTTCAATATATTATAGGTTAACAAGGCATTTCTCCGTGATGTTTGACCACTTTTGAGTTTTGGTCCATGATGATTTTTTGCCTAGGTTTGGTACCATATGTTTGCAGATTTTTCTAGTTTTAGTACCATATGTTTCCATCCACCCTAAACTTTCAATTTTGTTCAAATTTGGAGGAATTGACACCCTAAACATAGTTCAATTTGGCGAATTGAAATAGGTTTAATGGGTCAAATTTGGGGGAATTGACACCCTAAACCTAGTTCAATAGGTCAATTCCCCTAAATTTGAAAAAATTTGAAAGCTTAGGGTGGATCACATAACTTGCACATGTCACTTAACGGAAAAAAATGGACAGAATGTAACGGTCGGACCAAAACTAGAAAAATCTGCAAACATATGGTACCAAAACTAGGCAAAAAAAACCATCATGAACCAAAACCCAAAAGTGGTCAAATATCATGGACTAAAAGACCTGTTAACTTTATATCATAAAATAAAGGTTAAATTCCAAACTATTAATTATACTTTATATAAATATACAATTTGCTAGTCGATAATCTTTTGGTTATTATAAACTGCAAGAGTAACTCTTATTATTGTATATATTAAATATAGAAAAACTGAGCTCCATATCTATCTTCCTTTAATATTTAGTGTACTTTAAAAAAAGGCTAAAAATACACTAAAGTTTTTTATGACAATAAATAAATATAAACCCTTATAATTCAAGCATTTACATTTTTCTTCTTTCAAATTTATTGTTTTAGCAATTTTTTAAGTACTTATATTAAAAATGAAAAATAAATGAGTATAACTTTTGCACAGATGCCAAGTTGTACATCAAAATAGATGTAGCTTACAATTTGGCATTTAACTCTAAAATAACTCGTATGTCATATATATATATTTAGAAAAAAAAACAGTATTTATTAAAAGTTTATTATCTGATTTATGGTGTTAAAATAATAATAATAAATAAACGTTAATTAATGATCATTCTGGCAACTTGTGTTTCATTTTGTTTTATTCTTAGTCGCTCGTAGAATAAACACCACACTTGTTAATTAGCACTGTCAGATTCTCCAGTTGTAATCACTAACACGTGTTTTAGTTCTAAGTGGTCGTATAACTAAATTTAGTTTACTGATAAATAAATATTGCATAGTATAATATTTACATAATTTAATTTAATGATTGTTTTTTTTTTTTTTTAATTTACGGATTGTAAGTTTAATATTTTTATAAATTGATTTAAATATTATTTTTAGAAATAAATGTGATGTTGGTAGAGGGTAATCTACAACTACTGTTTTCCAAGTTTGCTAATATAGTAATTTACTTTATTACTTTTGAATATCTGTTTTAATAAATAATTTTTAGGGGGACTAATTGTTTAATACATATTTAAGGCTTTTTTAATAAATGATATCAATTTATTGTCAAAAAAGTATTTTCAGCAAAAAAAAAAAAAACATAAGCATGAGGTCACAGACTCACAATTATGAAAGGGAAGAACATGAGAGAGAATCACCTAACTTCATAATGAATGGAGCCCAGGCCCATTAAGATCCATCAACATCTCTTCATTTTCTAAACAAATGGGCCCATTAGGGTAATCATGGCTTGGTCCAACTCAATATATAAGGTTGACCCATTTTGAGGTTTCAGTTTGGTGGCTAGTCTTCAGTGAATGGTGGGGCCTACCTCAATTTAGGCAATGGTAACCTAATCCTTGCTATCATGAAATCAATGAAACTAAGGAGTCTAATGTGATATTAAAATAGTGTAATGTTAGATTACATTATTTAATTTTGGTGTAATATGGAGTGTAGTGTTAAATTATAGTATTTGATATGTTTTATAATGTACTGGACTTTATTATATATGATGTATATTATCCATATATAACATATGAGTTTAATATGAGGTTGACAAAGTGATAACATGTATAACAAATTCAATATAATTTGACAAAATCATTCATTTTCTCTTATAAACGATATGTAATTCTCCAATTAAACATATCTAATAGCTTGGATGGTCTACATGCATCATTCCTCCATGGAATCCGCTTTTTTAGAGTTACAACGTGAACCCTAAAGCTATCTCATTGTTCCACAGTGTTAACGAATTGAGTTTCAACTAAAAAGTATCAATAAATATTTTTGAAGTATAAAACCATGTCAACTTTAGTCAAAATACAAAAATAATTTCATCAATATATATATATATATAAACGTATATTTATATTGAATTTTTTTAGAACAAGTAGCAACTTTATGTTTTTTTGTTTAAGGTGAATGAATTATAAAAAACTAAATTTGAAAATGTTAAAAACTAAATATGTATTGGTATTAAAATTCTATTAATTGAAACATTTTATATAATTTTATAAGTTAGGTTTTATTAAAACTGTCACGCGAAATATTTATTGTCCATTATTCTTTATTATAAAGATATGCCATGAGTAGATAAAAGATTAAAATAAAAATACACTAATAATATTGATAATAAACAATACAAGCGGAATAAAGACTAGATAAATTACTTTATCGATTTAATAATAAAATATTAAATATTATGTAATTTTGGCTGTAATTTCATATTACAACCATCTTTTTAATGTACTCTCATATTACAATTGATGGAGTTTGGTCACAGTCTGAGATTAAAATGAAATGCATATTATTTGATTTGCAAAACGATATAACGTGAATGTGATATTACATTATATCACATATTTCATCCATCCAAACACCCCTAAGTAGACAATAAATGATCCATGAAAGAAAATACTACCATTTGGTTGAACTTTTAAATTAAAATTAATTATTTTTATTTAATAAATTGATATATATATATATATATATATATATATATATATATCGTTTTTATATATATATATATATATATATATATATATATATATCGTTTTTGATTAATTTATTACCGAAATGTATAAAAAGCGAGTCTAATAGTCTATACGCTTTTTTATAGCCAATTCATAAGAGTGAATAAACTATACATACCCTCGAAGATTGTCTTCTCATAAACTTGCATTTTGCAGTACTTGTATTTTAACAAACTATTCTTATCCATGTCACATAAATAAACAGTTCATGATTTGTAATACTGTGAAAAAAAAAAAAAAATCTTTTAATTGTAACATTGTAAACCCAAAAGATATTATTGGTGTTTTTCCTTCCGATCCCTCAAGCATTTGAATTTAAATTTGTAAGATTTTTTTAAGTTACGTAATTTAAATAGTTTTTTTTTCTTCTAATAAGGGTCTACTCTTGTATCATCTTCGGAGTTGGTCGATCATACTCTTATGCTATCCTCGGAGTCGACCTGATTATGTCATTTTAACATTCTCATGACGGTACTGCGCGTGAACGTAGCGCGAGCTGATTTCTAGTATATATATATATATTACCATAATTTAATAGAATAAAACTGGGCCAATTTAAGTTCCGGCCCATTCTTGTTGCTCCGGCCCAATAATGCACGGCCTATGCTTGGCCCATAAACTACCCTACAAATTGGAACTCCACCCCGACATGCAAAACCTCAAATCTCAATACATCCAATCGATCAATTTTTTCCCTTTCGAAGCTCTCTCTCTATCTATCAGTGTGTGTTGCGTCAATTCAACGCGATTTAGGGTTTACATAATTCAATTATTATACCCTAAATCAATCAATCAGGCGTTTCCTTCGATCTGCAATTTTAGGGTTTGATTCGAAATAGAGATTATTATTATTATCTGGGTTTTTTTTGTTTTTTTGTTGGTTGCTGATGATGAATAATATGAAGGCATGAGCAACGGCAACGATGATTGCGCTCGATCCCTGCAATTAGCATGGGGTTGTGTTGTCTGTTGCTATGAAGAATGTGCCAATATGCTAATCTGAGGTTCCTCTCTCAAAAGTTTTAATTTTTGCAAAAAATTTGAAACGAGTTTCGAGTCGAGAGCATTAATGTTATAGTATAACTAAAATAATGTCTGAATCTATACGATTTATCAGCTATTAGATCTGGGTATTTCTCTCAAGATTTATGTATGACACACTTACTTTCGTTTTTTTTAATCCAATAACTGAGAAATCGACTAAAGTTCAGTGTTATCTCAAAATGGCGTTTTTAGCGTGATCCGAACTATATAATTTTAACATCTATATATATTTGAGCTAATCGTATTGTTGGTGTGTCAAAGTTAGACCATTTTTACGTCATATTTGAGTTTAGAAATTTTAACCTACGTTAAGGCTTGATAACACAAAATATCGTATCATTGAGTCGTGCCCTAATAAGTTGTTATATAAGGATTAATTACCGAATTGCTAGTTGATCTTTTCATGAATGTTCAATTTGTTAGGCGATACTTTATTTTGTTGCAAATTATTAACTGCATTTTTTTTAATATTGTGAAAAAAAAAGTTAGTTCCATTATTCTTTTCATTAACTTTGGATGTAAAATATTTTAAAAAATTGCTGAAAAACCTTAAAGTTTTACTATAATGAATTAATGCAATATTGTAAAAAAAAACGAATTTTTAAATAATATATATATTAAGTGGCCAAAAAATAACATACTAATAAAAAAATAAAAAAATGTAACCTAAAATTACAAAATAAATATTAAATTTTCTAAAAAAATTCTATAAAATATATAAACTTTTTTTTAAAACTTTTGATAGTATATTTAACTTATATATATTTTGTATAATAGTATATTTTATACTAAAATTTTATTCGAGATTTTCATAGTTTAATATAAATATTAAGGTTATTTTAGAAGCCTAGTATATTGAAGTGTTTTTAGTAATTTTAAAAAGTATATTTCGTCCTTATTTAATAGAAAAATAAACGAAACTAACAAACTGAACGTCAGCAAAGATTTGGCCAATAATTTAATTAAAAAAAATCTAACTAACAAATTACATAATAAAAATCAGTTAGCAATTTAATAACTAACCCATAATCAATTTATTTACATATATTAACGATGATTGACAAGCTAATCCTTGATTATACTACTACTCTTTGACAACGTATGTATGAAAAAAGTACCCAAAAGAAAAAAGTTCTCCATTACCAGTCCGTCCAAGTTTCGATTTGATTGGTAACTGAAATGTTAACTTGAGATTGTAATAGATAAAAACAAAAAATAAAAGTACACTGCTAATTGTAACGTGAGTTATAATGTGAGATTGCGTCGATGTATATATTCTATATATTACGATCTAAATTATATAAGTTACGGCACACATGATATTTGGATCAGGGTGATACCCTGTTATGATATATAAATAGTAAGAGATTTTGTGGGTCAATTATATAGTTAATGAGTAACTAGATACTAATCATGCGCACTATACAAGTAGAAAAACACAAACTTGAAAAATTGAATTCATCGTTAAAAAAAAAAAATTAAAAAGAAAAATCGTTAAAATAAGACTATGAAAATAAAAAATAATTTTCATATATATAATATTGAAAATTTTATTTATTTAACTATTAATCTAAAAAAATGAAATACATATATGTTTTATATTATATTTACGTAGTCGGACTAGTACATATATATATATATATATATATATATATATATATATATTTATATAGGTTTATATATTTTGGTAATTTTATTATTTATAATATATATATATTATATATATATATATATAAGTTTATGTATTGTGATTATGAATATGATATATATTTATATTATATTTATAGTTTGTCGTAGTAAGTTTTCACATGAACAACGAAGAACTCAATTACATATATCAAAGATAGATTAATTAAGTACTTACTAATTCATCGTCGAAATGAACAACCATGAACATGACAATCGAGGGTAGTTTCTTTCCATTTAGTTGTGGATTTAAGATTATCACGTTTTTATATTAACAACGAAGAACTCAATTACATATATCAAAAATAGATTAATTAAGTACCATCAGCTACTATTGTAATATGCTCTAATTGGCCATAGAAACTTCTAGGAAATTTTTACACATCATGTCCACCGTTACAGACACAGTTGCAAACATAAATTTCATTATTGTAGACATTTGCAACAAGTATAATCTGTTTTAACTGCTCATGAAATATCTAATGTAAACTTGCAAACATAATGTCCGATGTTGCAGATACAGTTGAAAACGACACCATCAACTCCTCCATGTCCTACTACGCAATGTGAAGCTATAGCATGTAACCCATTCCCTTATGACCGACAATCAGTGGCGGAGTTAGGAATTAAATAATGAGGGTTCACCAATAATTATAAAAAAAAATTGAAATTTAACAAGTCATACTCTCTATATAATTAAGTAGAGTACGTATTACTATTCCATAAGAAAAACACATTAAAAATATGCATTACAATTGTTTCTACAAGTTTTCATATTTTGAAATCGATCCATAATAGCATTATAATCGACACTTTAAAAATATGCTTGATTTCATAGAAACCGATCGAAAGTGAAATTTTAATAATCATTAATGGGACATACTTAAGAAGATGGAATCAAAATATAACTAAATTTAAATTTATCTACAGTGAATTAACAATAAACTAATGGAAAATAAAGTCCAAACAGTATATAATTAAGAATGTCATGTAACTAATTGATAAATAATTTAACAAACTAATTGAATAAACTAAGAAATATCACCATATTATATATTTTATATGTATCTACTATATTATATTAATTCGGTACCGGAAACCCTTTGGTCGACACGTGGACAGTCCACGCAGTCAATATTTCCTAATTTAATTGAAGCTCTCTAAATTTAGATATATAATATTGATTGAATGTAAATTAAGAATTTTTAAATCTCCTAATTTAAGCTCTACGCAAAATAAAGAAAAAAATTAATTAAAAGTTTCCTTTTAAATTTATTATCTATACAGTTTGGTACCGGAAGACCATAGGCCGCCACGTAAGCAAAATAAATATAGAATAATAAATTATATGTCGCATTATATAAAGCAATTTAATTTATAATAGATAATAAATAAAACAAGGTACGTACATAGTAATATATGTCAGCAATATATATGGAATAACAAAAATATATAATTATAGAGTTGTGAGACTCTCCCAAGGTACGTACATAGTTCCTAATATATATATATATATATATATTATATTATAATAATAATAGCTAGCAAACTTTATTGGGTCGAGTATCAAAGAAATCGAGTTTTTTCCTATATTTGAAAATTAATGCAATATAATGAATATTTTTATGATATATAAAAGTACTATATAAAATATAATAACAATGTTACATCAATTTATATGGATAATTTTAAGTAACGTGATAATTATAAACTAGCAAAGAAAATAATAAAGATATTTGTTAAATATTTATATATTTAGCTTTTTTAAGATAAAAATATGTTATGAATATATATTTGTAAATATATATTAATAAATATATATGATCATAGTGCAATATTATTTAATAATATCTAATACTATGTATTAATAATATATAATAATATAATATAGAAGTAAATATATATCTTATATACATACTTTTAATTAGGAAATAGTACTGCTTAATAATCTATCTATATTGGAAAATATATATATACTGTTTTAGACAATAGCATATATTTTTTTCTTCCAAAAATCGATGTAATATAATAATTATATAAACCTCTACGTGATAGAATATCTCTCCAACACTAACTCTATTTGAGATTCTCAACCGAACTATCGACGTTGTCCGAATCAAGTACAACCCAGCCGCCCCAATTTCCAAGTCTTATTCAACGATCATGTCTAGAACGGCTTCAACACCCCTCCTGTTATTCGTTGATCATCATACTATGCATCGGTGTACCTAAACTGTATCACGCAAGGTTATTCTCCGAGTGCGGGCTCTCACTTTCATGCAACTTCGGTACACTGGCTCACGAAGGTGTTTGACGTCGTTTTAAATTTGATGCACAACTATATTATATACATAAACCAAAAATAACCTAAAACAATGGTAGTTTAAAGAATTTGTTATTAAATTGGATTATGGGTTTAGAATTTTCTGACTATCAAACATTTATTACTAATATTGAGGTGATCTAGCATAGTGTTATATGTGTGTTTATGATTTTTATCTTGGTTTTTATTTTGCAGTTTGATTTTTCTTGTGCGGCTTTTAATAATATAGAAAGGATGTACGCGATCACCTTAAGAAGCCACCACCGTTAGGCCCTGCACACCCTACTTGATCAAATTGCTTCTTTCAAAACAATTTATATTAACATCCGAACATAGATTTACAAGTCTTCTCGCACTTTTAAAAATTATTATTGTTATCGTATTTGATGATGGGTTCCATCTATGTGTAGGAGAATATGGAAAAGATTCGACGAAGTGTCTCGGTAGTATTTTCTTACATTTGATGATGTTCTATGCAGCTAAATCATCTTGGCTTCTTACTGAAAAAGTATTGGGCCATTCCTTACCAAATGGTATCTTATGTTGCAGGTTTTTTCTTTCAGACGGATCAGAAAAATGGATGCGGGAAGTGGCCTGCCTATATGTGTACCTTGCACTTGCAGGTTCTTCCTTATAAAGACTTTGCCATTACTCTTGAAAACTGATTTCCTTTATTAAAACATTACAGGTTCAGGTTCCCAGCCTCAGAGTCCTAGACTATATAGAATGTGAGGTGTGTCAGCATTCCTTCCTTATGAGTGCTAATTAATTTAGTATTCCTATTCTTTTATGGAGTTCTTTTATGTAGCCAGTAGCCACCTCTCTTTTTTGCATCCCCTCGGAATCTTCACCGTCGCATATGTAATAGCGTTTATTGTGAAATTTATGTATTTTTCGTTTTGAAAGAAGCTATATATTGTTAGTGGGGCTCGAGCTTTATTTACAGTGTTTTTCATATGTTTTAACATTTAATGGGACAATCACACTATTTGCACATTGAACAAATCCAGTTAGTGTACCGTATTTGTATAAACCAATTGTTGTGGTCGAACGTATCAGTTGTGGACCGGTTTTATTTGAGTTGAAAAATATTATATAAACTATTAAAAAATTAATAATATTTCGGCGAATTTAAATTCTTTTATATTTAAATTTATGAACTTCACAGTAGAAATAAGTTATTATGAAGAAGGTAATTCTTTTACATGTTTTATTTAGGTAACTACTTTAAAAATAATTTGGTAAAGAATATTTGAGAAATATAATTATAATTTTAACAATTAACAATTGAGGATGAGAGGATACGCATGAGCGACTCCATATAAATGATAAAGACGAATAATACTCATAAAATTAGTGAAGAATATAAAAATTTTATTAAAAAAATGTTGATATGTGAATATTTTAATTCAAAAATTAAAATATATTCAATATTTTAATTATACATATTTTGATATTTTTGTTTGTAAGGTCCGTGCAATTTAAATGTTTTTTTAACTGCACACAATGTAAGGGTTTAAAAAAGTTAAAATATTTTTATTTACTTAGATTTTTTAATGTATAATTTTCATGGAGAGATATTTGATTCTTAATATATTTATTTATGGAGATAATCTATCATAATGAATATTGTAGATATAATAATTTTTTAAACATAATTTACATTCTTTCAATGTGTTACTAAACATTATTAGTTCTATCTTCTTACAAAAACATGTTAACTTTCTAAAATATTTGTTCAAATATAAATTTATTTAAAAATTAGAATTAATCAAATATTTTAATTTTCATTCAGTTAAATAATGTTTTACCCGCGCGGTGCGCGGGGTTAGTATCTAGTATATATATAATAAAATAGCTGCATGAATGAGATAGTCCCTTATTAATATTATCATGGATGGCTCCGCCTCTGCCGGCGATGGACGCAAAGAATGGTGTGAGTTTTGGTAGTCTTAAATGGAGGTCTATGCCATTAGTGAAAGGGTGGAGCTTGTTATCGCTAGAGGTTGGGACCGGGTTATTATTGAATCAGATTCTAAAGAGGCGATTCAAAGTGTGTTAGGAAGAGTACAACGAATGGATTGTCGAATAGAAACCCAATATCTGAAGCCGTTCGACGCGTATTCCTCTAGTTAGCTAGTTGTCGGTCCCTCGAGAAGCAAATAGATGTGCTAATTGAATTTCAATCCAGGCTAGAAATATGTCGTGTATTAGTAAATGAGTTTTATTACCACGCCCTCTCTTTCCCGTTTACTTGCACTTGATAGATCTATGTACTATTGACGTTATGTGTGCTTTTTCTTTTTTTGGAATTATATGCTATTTGGTAAAAAAAAAACAAAAACAAAAAACAAAAACAAACTCCAAGGCAAACTGTTTAAGTATTATTGTAGAATTTAGAAACAATAAAGAGACCACTCCCACATATATGAACAATAGTGGTAGAAATCACACATGGAGTACACACTGAAGTCATCACTAGTGTGTAAGAAATCAGTGTGTAATCTGTAAGAATTTAATTAATTTTTTTTTTTTTTATTGTATCGTTCATAAATCGGTGTGGGGTTTTCTTATCGAATTTGATATATAAATAATCGATCTGTATTCAACATTTATTACATACCAATTCTACCCAAAACGAAGAATGAATTAAGGGAAAAGAACCTATTTACAGTCTGAATTTTACACTATGTGTCAGTTTGGTGTTTGAGGTTTACAAACGGTATCTGAATTTACATATATGTTGCTATTTGGTGTCTCCGTCTATTTTGGCAGTTAATTTGGACGGAATGATGTCACGTGCTGGTCACGTGAGGGCAATAATTTTAAAATACCCAGAATGACCCCAACACGTTCCGACCGATTTCCGACCAATTCTCGGCCGATTAAGGCCAATTACGGCCGATTTAGGGCTAAGCATCTCCGATTCCGGCCTATTGCGGTCAAACCCACCCCGATTCCGGCCGATTACGGCCAACCCACCCCGATTCCGGCCAAACCCACCCCGATTCCGGCCGATTTTGGCTGATTTCCGGCCAATTCCGACCGATTGGAGGTGGGTGTCTGGAGGTGGGTGGCTGGAGGTGGGTGGCCGGAGTCGGGGTGGGTGGCCGGATTGTCAGTTGGTTTTTTTTTAAGGGCAAAATTGTCTTTTCAAGTAAGTCTGTTAAATTTAACACACAAAAAACTAACGGAAAACTAAATAGGCACAAAACTGAAAATTGAAATACCAAATATTAACAGTTTAAAATTGAGACACCAAACTGAACACATGGTGTAAAATCCAGACAATTTGTAGGTTCTATGCACATAAATTAAATATGAGTTGAGTATAAGTTCTTCCGCGTCTCCTCTCTATGCGTTCATTCTTCTAGTTTTTCTAGGATCCTTCCACAAATCCTGTTAAGTGTTTTATATATCCTAATTATCTCAATTAGGCACGTATCACGCCAATCCTAACCCTAACCTAATCCATGCATAGGATGCGCTCCCAATATGGATGGATCTCGAATTTCGACCGTTGGGCCTATAATGATATACAAAGTTGCTATAGTGGACTGACGCGTGACTTGCCCCTTTAGTCACACTTTCCATTCCACATTCTACACATTGATTATTTCTTTCTTTTATATGTTCCCTTCTGATTTTTGTTTTGTTTTTCTCATAATAAAAAAAAAATCTGCTTTATATATATAAAATAATATTTATATTATAACATTTATATAGATCTTAAGAAGTTAAGATGTCTAGAAACGTGTGATGATATATATTATTATTTGTTGTAGCTAGAAAGAAGAGCGGATGATATTATATTTTAGAAAAATAATTGGTGAAACAAGTATATATAAATTGTAAAACATTACAAAACACCATGTATTTCATCTAGTACTATAATATTGAAATAAAAAAACATGGCTGATAACGAAAGTGTCACCTAAGTTTTGATTTAATGATAATTATTATCCTTTAAAAAAAATATTATCTGAATTTTTAATTTTCGAGCAAATTTCTACTATGGTATACTCTATGTCAATTTGGATAAAGAATAAGATGAGACGTCTAGAAACGTGTGATGATATATATTATTATTTGTTGTAGCTAGAAGAGCGGATGCTATTATATTTTAGAAAAATAATTGGTGAAACAAGTATATATAAATTGTAAAACATTACAAAACACCATGTCCGTGTATTTCATCTAGTATAATAATATTGAAATAAAAAATAGGGCTAGTAACGAAAGTGTCACCTAAGTTTTGATTTAATTATAATTATTATCCGATTTTTAATTTTATTTTTTAAAATTGATTATCTGAATTTTTAATTTTCGAGCAAATTTCTATTATATAGTATATTTTATGTATTGGCAAAAAAAAGGGTATATTTTATGTCAATTTGGACAAAGGATAAATTTGTTCTGTTCACGTGAGATCTTTCGATGAGTATTTGAGATGGTTTTGCTAAGAAAGTAAAAATATTGCAGCGAAATACCTCATTAATGAAAATACATCATTTGAACGTACAACTGAAGACAATTCGCTTCCCTCTTTTTTTTTATTGTCTAATTCATCTTAGGTACATATCAAAAGAGCTCATGTAGCCGAAGCATGCTCTTTTTCTGTTCAAGATGACATAAATTTTGACAGATATAATAATTTGCTCGAAATTAAAAGTTCACGAAGCCAATTTCAATATAATAAAAATATTTCAGATAGTGTTTTGTAATTATGTCAATATTCAAGTATGAACTTAGCTTATAATCTAAAAGATAATGAGACACATTTGAGTATATTTTTTTTTTTTATAGAATAGCTTCTATCAACTAATTATAATTTTTATATATAAATTTTCACTTTGTTAGCCATTTAATTATTATATGAATTATGATAATGGTTGGCAAATATAAATTTTTATTCAATCAAATATCTATATATATATTCTTAAAGATGATATCAAATTAAATAAAAAAATTATATATCTAAAGCAAAATATTAACTGTAAACCCTATAAACATAAATTACCCCTGAAATATTACACTCATGAAATATCACCAAAGTTTCATAAATGTCCATCTTTAAAGTGTAGGAAATTAATTTTCTAGCAGCAGATTTAAATTTAATGTTTTTTTTTGCCAATTAAATTTTAATAATTCAGTCTTGGCATTTTCCGATTTCTGGAAAAAAAAAAGGACGGTCCTCCCACGTGGCGTACTGTGATTGGTAGAGGATCTAAAAAAAATACAGATTAAGACAGAAATCTCGTAAAACGATGCAAAATTAAGAACCCACTATATAATACTTCCATGGATATCTCCGATGCAGCACAGACTAAAGAAAGAACAGTGTGGAAGAATAAGACGCTCCTCTCCTCCGCCGCTCTTTGGCGTTTCTCCGCCGCAGTTCTAAGGTAACTTTTCTTCAGCCCAAAAAAAAAAAAACTTCCTTTTTTATGAGATTTGAAACGTAAACCATATTTTGGAAGGTAAATTGGTGGTTTTGACGGTTTTTGAGACCACAGTTTCTGGTCTTTGCTTCATTTATGGCTATAGTATCAAAACTTACCATAATGTTCATACTCCATAGCCATGAATACAGATTGACTCTTTTCTTTAGGGGTTAAATTTGTCAATTCCTCTCAGAAGGTTGCTCTGTTTGTGATTCTTATATAAAGTTTGGTTTTTTAGGGTGATTTTGTATCTGGGTGAGTGTTTTAGAGATCAAAGCTTGGGTTTCTTATATAAAGATTGGTTTCTTAGGGTGTTTTTGTATCTGGGTGAGTGCTTTTGAGATCAAAGCTTGGGTTTCTTACACAAAGATTGGTTTTTTAGGGTGTTTTTGTATCTAGGTGGGTGTTTTTGAGATCAAAGCTTGGGTTTCTTAAATAAAGATTGGGTTTTTAGGGTGTTTTTGTATCTGGGTAGGTGTTTTTGAGATCAAAGTTTGGGTTTTTAATGGTGTTTTGATTTTTTTACTGGTGGAGAGTGGGTAGGTAAGATTAAGAAGGTTAAAACAGAGGAATAATGGTTGGGATGATGAAGAAGTCTTCACAATGGTGGTGGTTTGATAATCAGAAGAAAGGCAACAAGGGTTCTCCATGGCTCAACTCCACTCTCTCAGGTAAAAAAATTAATCAATTTTTTTGTGAAAGTTTAGATTTACTAATTTACTAACTGTAGTCTGTAGGTGGTAGTTAATGTTTGATTTAATCTTTATACATTTAATCTGTAGGTGTAATTTTTGTTAATTAAATTGATGTTTAATTAGCACCATAGAGATTAAAATCTGCACACTTTGATTCAATCTAAAAGTTTAGACTGATCAATTATACTTAACTAATTGTCTTAATAGTTGAATGCATGATTTATTGTTTATATATCAATAATTTTACATCTGGAGTATGTTGCTACCTTGGTTTACGGTGCCTAAAAATTGTTAAATTTGCATTGAAGTGAATCTAAATTAACATATCAATATAAAACAATTGATGATAGAAGTGGTATTGGATATGAATATATGTTGCTTATAATTGATCCAAATGTTCCATCTTAAGGGTTTGTTTTGAATATAATATTGTGATACTTGTTTTGTGTCTACAATAGCTGGATCTTGTCTCTCGACCGTTGGGAAACGCACCTTTTTCCTTATTAACAGTTGAAATTTTGAAATGATTTTTGCACTTTTTGTGGGCATCCAATTTCCACCTTATATATTATATAATACTTTTGTTTGTGGGGACATTAACCTTTTCTTCAAGATATCTGTTGATAACAACAGTAGGTGAATAGTATCCATATAATTCACATATCCAATTGCTAGCTAGCTGAATATTGCACACTTTTGATAATTTCTCAATTGAAGTTTTGTTAAATGTAGAACTTCACTAATTTCGTATAATTTGTTGTTAAATAATAGTGTAGAATTTTCCATGTTGTTTATTCTATTGGTATGTTTCTTGTGCATATCCTCATCCCAACAATTCATTTAAGTATATAAATTGCTAGTTGAACTTCTATAAAGTTACAATACTCTTGTTTTGTCGAATTTATTGTTAAATAGTGACATAAATTTACATTTTTTTTAATCATCTTGCTTTATTATTGTGCAAATTATTAGTTAAACTTTTTTAAACTTTGCAATTTACTAACTCAACTTGGTATAATATGCAATTTGCTAGCTGAATCTAATGACACATGATTTATATATGCATATCACCAATGATGAAGCTATTAAGGCATGAAATGGATAATTACCTCCCCTAAATTTTTGGATATACGCAATTTTAACCTTAAAAATTGTATTTTTTTCTTGATTTGATCTTTTAAAATCTTATATTTATCCTCAGATTTAAAAAATAAATAAAAATTTGCCCATATGTCAATTCTTACCCCTTAATTTCTGCTAATTCCAGAGCTAGACGAAAAGACGGAGGCAATGCTGAACTTGATCGAGCAAGACGCGGACTCCTTCGCGAAGCGCGCAGAGATGTATTACCAGAAGAGGCCGGAGCTCGTGAACATGGTCGGAGATTTTTACCGATCGTACCGCTTACTAGCCGAACGGCACGAACAGCTCAAATCGGAGCCCACAACCCGACTCGTTACTTCTCTCGGGTCACCATTTTCGTGCGAAAAGCTCCGTCCCGAGAAAGCAATGAGTATCGGAGAGAAAAGCTACGACAGTTGCTCCGACATCACTGCGTTTGATCACGATGAGAGCGGTGAGTCGGAGGTTGATGATCCTGAGGAAGAAGAGGTGGTTGCAAGAGTTGAAGAAAAATGTTATGTTGTTGAAGAAAAAGAAGGTATTTTCCAAATTACTCTTCAACTTATGGAAGCAACTATTTTAGACATAAAAAAAACATGTTTTTATTTGAGTTAACAACCAAATCTCTTTTGGCCAAAAAAAACAACCAAATCTCTACATGACGGATTAGGTGGTAGATGTAGCTTTTTGCGTCTTAAACTGAAAGTTGAGGTAGTAAAATTTAAATAATTAAAGTTTAAGTAGTCATTTGTAAAACATTAAAATTCATTGTTAACCTTTTTTATTCTCAAATTAGCCCTTTTAAGTTTTACATTTACCTTTTGTTAATAATAAAACGTGAGCCTTAACTCAACGTTTTGTAAATTCGAACTTATGGCTGAAGGTATTCAGCGCAGTCTTATATTAATACTTCAACATCTTCCTGACCACCTCGACCTTGACCAACTCCGGATTAAAATATAATGGGCTTTACTCATTTTTTAATAGGATTTTAATATTTTTCTTTGAAATGGCGTCACCATAATAGAACATGTGCGCTCTGATACCATCATAAGAATCGTGTGGCTTAACCAACTGTTTCATAAGTCCGAATTTATAGGTGAAACACTCTTATATTAATACTTCAACACCTTTGAGGCCCCTCAAATTTTAATAGCAGCTATTTTAGGCCTAAAAATATTTTTTATTTTCAAACACACCCTTTTGACTCTTACATTTCCCCTTGAAATGCCTAAAAACACATTTCTTACATTTTAATTATAATTATTTGTTTACCCATTTCTAATTCTTACTATCCGAAATAAATTCATAACTCCGTGAATGTAGAGCTGAAGAAGTTGCAGGAAGAGATCGAGAAGCTCAAGTCGGCTCACAAAGAACAACTCCTGCAGAAAGACTTCGAGATTCAACAGATAAAGAAGAAGCTCGAGTCGGCTCACATGGCCGAACTGGAGCAGAAGGATGAAGAGAAGAGGGAGGTAATAAGGCAACTTACTTACGCCATGGGAGTTCTGAAAGAAGATAACTTGACCCTCAAGCAACATCTTTCTCTTACTGATAATGGAGAAAAAGAAACACACAAGAGCAAGAAATTGCAAAAGAAGTCCTTCGAGACCGAGAAGGCGAAAACCGCGCCGAAAGTCGGGTTTTTGAAGAAGTTGTTTAATGGGTCGTTGTTGAACTAGCAGGCAAGTTTGGTGGCTATTTAGAAATATATGTTTTTTGAGGGTTAATTTGACTTATATTAATTAATTAATGTATAGGGTGATGTATTTGTGGGTATATCAGTTACTATATTCTTATATAGCTAGTCAATTCTTTGTAGTCTCCTTGAGATAAGGGTGTTGGTTTGGTTGATGTAAGACTAGCTAAATTGTATTTTGTGTGTTTTTTTAATCAATGATATTATAATTTTTAACTTTACATGTTCAAATTACTGGTACAAATTAGCACATCTCTTTTGCTATAATTTTGTAGTGTAAATTACCTACTTGATGGAAGTTGTATTATGGAGAAATGCATGTGCATATTACCTATTATGATCATTTTTACAACAAATTCCAATTTTTTTTCAAAAATATCAGTATGTATGGTAGAGAAAGATAAGTAATAAAAGATGTCATTTTTTAGAAATGGGCCTTAAAATGGGCCTTCTTTTTATAAATGGGCCTACACAGACGAGCTTCTGCTGAGTTGTGCTGAGGATCTCCTTAGAGCCAGCTGGGCTTGTTGCCCAAGTGGGCTCAGTTCTGGTGGCTGCTAAACCTTTTCCAATAAATTTTTAATGTGGTTAATTGAAATTTTCATGTGAGGTGATGGGCTGGTTGTAAACAAATAATCTTTTAACTCCAATGAATTAATTAGCCTCTAAAAAATAACCATTCTTGACTAATCCAGATCACTTGCCCACTCTTAATGTAATTAATTTTGTAATTTTTTTTATTCTAAAAATCTGTTAGGATTGGTGAATCCTAAAATGAAATATTAAATCTAAGAACACGCGTTAAAATCTTAACCGAAAGACACGATCTGGAATAGGAAAGAGCAGATAATTTGAATCATAATTGACCACCTAAAAATCATTATTCAATTTCGTATTTCATATATTTTCTATTCTTCATTATATATTCTTTATTCCTATTCCATTTAACGAGCATACCATAAATGAGCTCATACTCATCTCGGTATAAAAAAAAAGTAAAAAAAAAAGGTTAACTTCACTTAAAATTTAACAAGTCGGATTCAAATATAGACCGAATCGATTTCGAATAGTATATGAGTAAGATTAAATCAGTTACAACTGTAAATAGTTCAAAATGCTATATCACTCCATAAAGTGGATCAATAATTTCCCATATATAAACAACAAACCACAAACCAACAAAATCCAACCACCACTGTCACGGATCGCACTCTGAATTGTTTTCCCACACCACCCCCACTTTCATGACTTCACTGCTAATCAAATCTGAAGAAAAATTTTACTATGTTCAAACTCCATTTGATCATTTTTAGAAATTCATTTCATAGTTAATATTTTTATATAATTTTCTAAATAATTAAATAAAAAATGTGTTCATACATCAAATAGTAGCTAGGAACTTACCATTATGTCGTGTTTCTACTCTTCTGGTTGATAAGCAAGTATTCAATATTAACTTTCACTTTTCAAGTAAATAAAGTAAATTGTTATGTATGTTTCAATTTTCATTAAATTAGACAGAAAATTAGTATATTTCTGCCACGTATAGTCTTTTCATGTATATCAAAGATTAATTTAAATATAAATTGAAAGTTCGAACAGTGTTTTTCAATTGAGTATCAAATTGAAAATATTTTATTGCGATTCTTTCAATTTATATCCGAATCAATATTGGGTACAAATGAAAAGACCTAACGTGGCTAAAACATGCTCAGTTTCTATCCAATTTGAGAGAAACTGATAAAGATGTAACAATTTGCTCAGAAATTGAAAAAGTTCGGGTAATTTTTTTTTTAATATAAATTAGTATCTGCTCCTAGGTTTTTATTTGATTTTCTGACAAATCTGCGCACTGGTTAAGAAATGTGTTATAAAATATAAATTAATAAAAATAACATTGCACTCATACATCTAGTAAAAAATTCAAAAAAATGAATTATTACATGACAAAACTCAAAAGTAATATATTTTCATGATTTATTGCAGTAATAATCCTCTATCACAACCACAAAAGGTACACCAAATAAATTAAATAAATACACCCAAATGTAAAAATCATACCATAGAGCTAAAAGAAACTAATTAATTAACATGCAGAGATATTCAATTCACAGTAGTGCACCCTGCACTAAAAAGATAACTCCCAAAGAACAGAATAACACCGCCGGAAAGTTCACCGCGCCGGACCCAGATGCCGACTCCGGCAGCACCGCACCCGACGGTTCAATCCCCGACACAGGCCCAGGCGCGCCCATGATGTAGTCCGGGTTCGGTGGGCTCGGGCTGGACGGAATAACGGGGAGCGACGAGTCCGCCGGAGAAGCAGCGCCGCCTTTCGGGGACGGAAGCAGGGGGGTGATGTCCGGCGAGGGCGCCGGCAGAACAGACGGAGAAGCTGAGATAGTCGCCGGAGACGAGACCGGAGCTGATGGGAGGGTGGCTGGTGCGGCGGAGATGGAGGAGATGCGGAGGTGGTGAGAGGAGGCCGCCGGCGACGCCATTAATGAGAGTAATATGAAGGTGGTAGGGATTATTAACAGTGGCGGCGCTGAAACGAAGGAAGCCGCCATTAATGGAAGCTTGATAACTTGGTCTACTGGTTTAGAAGATGGAAATGAATGAATGAGAGAGGAAGTGTGATTGAGGAATTATGATATCTAAATTGAGAAGCTTAGCAAAAAGGTGATACTGTGGATGAACTGGAGTGGGGACTGAATGATAGATGGTGCAGAAAGTAAGAGATAATTGATATTATATTATTATTATATATCATACACCAAGTTTCTATTATTATTATTTTAATTAAAAAACAGGCAAATAAATTACAGGAAACAAAATCGCAAAAATATGAATATAAAGTTGTTGGTGATACTAAAAAAATTGTATTTTTTCTCTAATTTTTCTGTAATTATTGTTGCTAAATTAGCAATTTACAAAAAATGATTTTAGAAAAAATAAATTGATTTTATAAGCATTTGTAATGGTTTTATTACTTTTTTAATATAAGAAAAATTCATTACAAATATTAAAATTTTGAAAATCTATCACTACTGGGTTTGTTAGAGCATCCACAGTGGTATTACGTAAAGATTACGTAAACGTGGGTCCTACATGTTTATTTAAGTAAAACAACAAAAACTATCTACAGTGGTTTTACATAGCATTTCTTAAATATGGGACCCACACGTAAATTTATGTTTTTACATAAAGCATTCCTTAAATTTAAGTAATGCACTATGTATTACGTAACAATTTTATATTATAAATTAATTCATTTTATAATTAATGTTAATATCTTATTGGTGGTTGTTGGAAAATTTAATAATAAAATATATTTAAGGAATATGTTTAAGTAATACGATTGCAGAGAAAATATTTTTTACGTGTGTCTTAAATTTACGCATTACTTAAAGTGTACATAAATGTCTACGTGGCAACTTTAAAGAATACAATTTATGTAAAACCATTGTGGATGCTCTTATGTGTTAAAAATAAGTTTTTGTAAAAAAGCACAATATTTAAAAGATTTTTTAAATATTTTCTTAACAAATAAATATTTCATCAATAATTAAATTTGATATGGAAAATTAGATGTATCCCATGTTTTTTTAAATATAATTATTATTTTGGGATAATTAATTATCATGTGTTATTGGGGTTGTAAAATATTTCATAATTGTTTAATGAATTAGCTAGATGTGTAGAAATCGAAAATAGACAGTGATTCAGATTATAGGATACTGGATCCAACAATATAATATTATAATTATCAATGCATATTTCAGACACAAATTCGTTCCTTGATAATTAAAATAGTATTAATTAATTAATATATTAGAAAGAAAAACCCTAAAAACTAAAGAAGCCTAGATTTTAGTAATTTACAGCTCTGCATGTTACTAAAAGACAAACTATGCTGTTCTGCCCCCACTTTCTTCACATGACAAGGAAGGAGCTGCTGATCATATGTCCAATTTTAACATCTTCCTATACAAATTTCTATGCAACTATTATTCGGGCTTGGATTTGCCAAAGATAAGAAGCCCTTGAAGACAAGCTGGGCTGCTGAGAATTGGAGCTGGGCCGATATTGTTTTGGTTTATTTCTGTTTTTATCTTGTGAGGACCTTCTTTGTTTGGTTTTATTTGTTTGGGTTAAAGTTCCTTCTGTTGTAAAACTTAGGGTTAAACCTAAGACCTTTGGTCTAGGGTTTCCTTTAAATAGTGTTATGTTAGGTGAACAGTGTCCAATTGAAGGAACACACTGTGATGATCCGCAAGTCTTTCTCTCTTTTCTCTCTGTGATATTGCTGATTCTAGGGTTCCAAAACTTCACATGGTATCAGAGCCATTGAGGTCAATCACCTCTTTTCTTCGATCCGTGGCATCTTTTTGCTGCGACTCTCCTCTGTTCACCATCATATTCGATATTCATCTTCGCGACGTTTCATTTTCCTCAGACGTCTTCGACATTCTTGAGCGATCTTGCCTTGATCGATCTGTTATTTTCCAAGATCTCTCCTCCAAATCGTCTCGCCTCGACGATTCAATTACTCACGGCAACTGATCCTCTTCTCTTGCTGCTTCTTGCCTAATGGAGGAGAAACCTAAGGAACTGGAAGGCAATTCCTCTGCAACCGTTCCTGGAAGAAACCTAGATCTCGCCACCGAGATTCACTCATTTCATCCACTCTTCCTCCATGCTTCAGATAATCCAGGTCAGAACATGCTCTCGGTTAAACTTGTTGGAACTAATAACTATAGAAAGTGGAGCCGAGGCATGCAAGTGATTTTGTTAGGCAAGAACAAGCTAGGGTTTATCACTGGTGACTGTAAACGTGATTCTTATGATGAGAAGTTGCACCATCTCTGGGATAGATGCAACGCTGTGGTCTTCGGATGGATTATCAACTCCGTCTCAGACGAGATTGCTGATGGTGTGATGTATTCTGATAGCGCTTACTTAGCTTGGAAAGACCTCAAGGAAAGATTTGATAAAGTCAATGGATCTCGAATCTATCAGCTCCATCGTGAAATTGTCACCGCAAGGCAAGGTCTCGATTCAGTCTCAGTGTTCTTTACCAAATTAAAGAACCTGTGGACTGAATATGATTCAGCCTGCTCTCTTCCCAACATCAATCATCCTGATTTCAAGCAGTACATTGATCACAAAGAAAATCAGCGACCTTTTGAGTTCCTTATGGGCATAAACGATGTTTTCTCCAATGTTCGAAGCAATCTCCTGTTGACCACACCTTTGCCCTCAATCAATCAGGCATATAGTATATTGCTTCAAGAAGAAAGCCAAAAAGATATTTCTGCCATGATATCCTCTGATGGTGTCTCTCTGATAATTGGTCCCTCTGTTACACAAAACGATTCTAAGCCCAGGAGACCCCCCAATCCAAACCTCAATTGTGATTATTGCAAGAAAAAGGGTCATACATTAGAGAGATGCTATTCAAGGGGTTGCGATTATTGTAAGAAGAAAGGGCATTGCAAGGAGAACTGCTTCAAATACAAAGAGATGACCAATGCTAAGGCCACTTTGGCTAAAGCAAACATTACTTCTGGATCAATTAGTGATAAAGATGAAGATCATCCCTCAATTCCCAAGCACAACAGTTCTGGACAGACCATCACCTTGAGTGATGACCAATTTGACAAGCTCCTGAAGAATGCTGGAGGTGGAGGCAACTCTGTTGCCACTGCAATCACAACTTCAGAGGGCAACTTGCCTTCCTCTGGTATGGTTTCTGTCCCCTCCTGTGTTGATAATCTGAGTTGTTGGATCCTTGACACTGGTGCTAGTAACCATATGACTTACAATTTAACCTGGTTGAATAATTTTAGAAAGATCAATGATACCAGAGTTCAATTACCTAATGGTGCTTATTCTGATGTTGCTGGAATAGGGGATTATGAGTTTTCTAACAATAGAATGCTGAGGAACATTTTTTATATCCCAAATTTTAAATTCAATCTTATTTCAGTTTCTCAGCTTACCAGGGATTTGAAATGTTCTGCCAATTTTTCCCTTGATTCTGTTAATATACAGGACCTCTCAAGTGGGAGGGTCTTGGCAAGTGGTAGACAACACTCTGGTTTGTATTTCCTCAATTCCAGCACACATGATGAATCTTTTCAAGCTGCTTTTTCTGGTTTCAATAAAGCTGATGCTACTCTTTGGCACAATAGATTTGGGCATGCTTCTGTAAAGGCATTGCAACATCTGTCTTCCCTTGATTGTTTTAGGAATAAAACCTCTGTACTTGATGATTGTGAAATTTGCCCTCAAGCAAAAATTGCTAGGCTTCCTTTCAATATTTCTGTATCAAAAACAATGGCTATGTTTGACTTAGTCCATAGTGATGTTTGGGGTCCTTATCAAACTGCCACTTATGATAATAAAAGGTACTTCCTCACCCTGGTTGATGATTTTTCAAGGCTCACTTGGGTTTTTTTAATGCAATTCAAGCATAATGTGGCAGATGTTATCAAAAATTTTATAAAAATGGTGGAAACTCAATTCAGCAAAACTATAAAAAAGTTCAGAACTGATAATGGTGGGGAGTTCCTCAGTGAACATCTCAATTCTTATTTTGCTGAAAAGGGTATACTCCATCAAACTACTTGCTCTTACACCCCACAACAGAATGGTAGGGCTGAACGCAAACATAGACACCTTCTCGAAGTTGCTAGGGCTTTGAAATTACAAGGTTTTGTACCAAACAATTTTTGGGGAGATTGCATTCTAACTGCTTGCCATTTGATTAATCACATGCCCACACATGTTCTCAACAATAAATCCCCTTTTGAAGTATTACTTGGAAAACCCCCTGACATTTCTCATCTCAGAACCTTTGGTTGCTTATGTTATGCCAAAATATTGCCAATTACTGACAAACTTGCTGCCAGAGCTGTCCCAACTGTTTTTTTAGGATACTCTGAGCTGCAAAAGGGATACAAACTTTATGACTTCAAAAATAAAAAATTTTTGATTTCCAGAGATGTGAAATTTATAGAACATGTGTTCCCTTTTGCTTCTAGCAAACTGCCAGTAACTCCTTTCTTCTGTGAGGATCACCAATTTTCTGATAGTTCTTTTGAGAACTCTGTCCCTTATATTGATTCTGGTTCTAATCAATCAGCTGTGCATAGTACTGATAACATTGATTCTTTGGATTCTGATGAGGAATTAGATATAGCAGATGATGAGATCCATTCCACTGACATCTCTGATGCTAATGTTGAACCAAGAAGGTCAACTCGTGAGAGGAAACTCCCTGTGCACCTTGAGGATTATATTGTTGGTTCCAGCTCTACCATTTATCCCATGGGCAATTATTTGAGTTATGATTCTGTCTCTTCTTCATACAAATGCTATTTAACCAGTGTTGATAAGCTTACAGAGCCTAGTTCATATGAAGAAGCTGCCTTAGACTCTGGCTGGGTGCAAGCCATGAAAGAAGAAATAGTTGCACTTCAAGACAATGGGACATGGAAATTGGTAGAGTTACCCCCAGGTAAAAAGCCCATCAGCTGTAAGTGGGTTTATCGTTTAAAATACAATGCTGATGGTACTCTTGAGAGATATAAAGCTCGTTTAGTTGCAAAAGGTTTTAAACAAAAATATGGCATTGATTACTTTGAAACTTTTTCTCCTGTTGTTAAGATGAATACTGTGCGTGTTGTTCTTTCTCTTGCTGCTATGAATCAATGGCCTCTTTTCCAAATGGATGTTTATAATGCCTTCCTTCAGGGGGATTTAGATGAAGAAGTTTATATGTCATTACCCCAAGGATTTCATAATCAGGGGGAGCAGTCCTCTAATCTCGTCTGTCGATTATGTAAATCCTTGTATGGTTTAAAACAAGCCTCTAGGCAATGGAATTTAAAATTGACTGATGCTTTACTGGCTGCTGGTTATACACAATCTTTGTATGATTATTCTCTTTTTACCAAAAGTGATGGTGGGAATGTTGTAGTATTGCTGGTATATGTTGATGATTTACTTATTACTGGTAACAGCAATAAGTTGATCACTGAACTGAAATCTGTCCTTCAAAGCAATTTTAAAATGAAAGATTTAGGAGAGTTACAATTTTTTCTTGGAATGGAAATAGCAAGGTCACAAAAAGGATTAGTTTTGTGTCAACGCAAATATGCACTTGATTTAATCACCGAGGCTGGTTTAGCTGGTAGCAAACCAGCAAAAACCCCTATGGAGATTAATTCAAAATTGACCACTAAAGCCTATGATGACTTTGTTATGGAAAATCAAAATGACCCTCTCCTAGATGATGTTACTTCCTTTAGAAGGCTGATAGGAAAACTACTTTATCTCACCATCACCATGCCAGATATTTCTTATGCTGTTCAGCATTTGAGTCAATACTTGAAAAATCCCAAACAGTCACATCTTTCTGCTGCCTTGAGGATTGTTAGATATGTTAAAAGGGAGGTTGGTAAAGGTTTGTTTTTTCCTTCTGATAATGAAAGTGTACTGGTTGGTCATTGTGATTCAGATTGGGCTAATTGCCCTGAGACTAGGCGTTCTTTAACAGGATACTGTGTCAAGCTTGGTGAATCTGTCATTTCATGGAAAGTTAAGAAGCATGATACAGTATCTAAATCATCTGCTGAGGCAGAATATAGGGTCATTGGTCATACTGTAGCTGAAATTGTGTGGTTAAGAGGTTTGCTTACTGAATTGGGTTTTTCACAATGCTCTCCAACTTTGCTTTTTTGTGACAACAAAGCTGCCATACAGATTGTGTCTAATCCCATTTTCCATGAGCGTACGAAGCACATCGAGATAGATTGTCATTTTTCTCGTCAAAAGATGTTGGATGGGACTATTAGGGCAGTTTATATTAGTTCTGGGGAGCAGATTGCTGACTTATTCACCAAGGCATTACCTGCAAAGCAACATGATTATCTAACTGGAAAACTAGGTATGCTGAACATATTTGCAGGTCATCCTTTGCTTGAAGAAAAGGATCTTGAAGGTTGTGGATTTCTGAACTCAGGGGGAGCCTCGAATGGATGAAGATTGCAGTGCCCAGCTTGAGGGGGAGTATTCGGGCTTGGATTTGCCAAAGATAAGAAGCCCTTGAAGACAAGCTGGGCTGCTGAGAATTGGAGCTGGGCCGATATTGTTTTGGTTTATTTCTGTTTTTATCTTGTGAGGACCTTCTTTGTTTGGTTTTATTTGTTTGGGTTAAAGTTCCTTCTGTTGTAAAACTTGGGGTTAAACCTAAGACCTTTGGTCTAGGGTTTCCTTTAAATAGTGTTATGTTAGGTGAACAGTGTCCAATTGAAGGAACACACTGTGATGATCCGCAAGTCTTTCTCTCTTTTCTCTCTGTGATATTGCTGATTCTAGGGTTCCAAAACTTCACAATTATCACTGTGATTAATTAATATTTTTGAATATTTGAAAATCTTATACCGTCAACTAAAGAGTTCACATATTATAGAGTTCACATATTATGTGCACTAATTAATATGTATTTATGGTTGTTACTACTAATTAATTTTTTTAGTGGCATTGAAGAATATGTACAAGTGAATGAAAAAAAGTTATATCAAGCAATGGATTTGCCACATCACTATTATACATCATTTTGATACATCTTTAAACAAAATACGAGCTAGCTCTAAGTTTGATTTTTATAATAACAAATAAAGAATAAATGGAAGTAAAGATGAAGAAGAAAAACATAATGAAAAACGTTATCTTAGCTTTTCATCTGCTGTTTTAATAAAATATCATCAATCAGATGCTCAATTAGACATCCACCAAACTCCAACGGTGCATTTGAATTGAGCGAGCATTGAATGTATTTTGCTGAAATACTTTCAATTTAGGGTTAAAGATACTTTTGGTGCCACATGTTTGACCTGTGTAGATTTTTTGTGCTATATGTTTCATTTTGTAGGCTTTTGGTGCCATATGTTTGAGAGATTGTATGTTTTTTGTATTTCCGTTAGTCAACAGTTAGTTTTACCGTTAAATACTTTTATTTTGTTCAATTTAGTCCTCAAATTTATATTTCTAAAATTTAATATTTACAATTTAGTCTCTATTGTTTGCTCAAGTCACCGTCCAAGGCCGCCGACCACCACCCACCACCTCCAAAGCCGCCGACTGCCACATAACGGGCCGGCCACCACCGCACGGCACCGGCCACCACCGCTTGGGGCCGAAAACCACCCCAATTGGTGGTGGTGGCTGCAGCCCCAATCGGGGCCGGCCACCACCAGTGGTGGTGTCCGGTGCCGTGGGGTGGTGGCCGGCCCGTTTCATGGCGGTCGGCAGCCTTGGAGGTGGTGGGTGGTGGCTGGCGGCCTTGGACGGTGACTTGAGCAAACAATAGGGACTGAATTGTAAATATTAAATTTTAGAAATATAAATTTAAGGACTAAATTGAAAAAATAAAAGTATTTAACGGTCAAACTAACTGTTGACTAACGGAAATACCAAAAACATACAACATCTCAAACATATGACACCAAAAGCCTACAAAATGAAACATATGACACCAAAAACCTGCACATGTGGCACCAAAAACCTGCACATGTCAAACATGTGGCACCAAAAGTATCTTTAACCCTTCAATTTATGTTAAAGTCCACCTTGAATACACATAAAAGATTTTGCGTAGTCACAATATGCTCACTTTCTATCAAATTTTGACGGAAATCGAGATATAGGTAGCAATTTGCTTGAATATTATAAATTCGAATAACCAATTAAATTAATAAAGTTCTAGTAATGATTTATAATTGGGTCAATTTTTTATTTTAACAATTTGATTATATATATATAAAAAACTTTTTCTCTAATAAACTTCATTTGTATATAAATATAGATCAGCTACTGCATTAAAGATGTATCATTGTATACGGTGTCCTCTTCTGAATTCTGATGTATATATATATACATGGACGTCAACACGTTCATGTGAGATAGGCAGGCATATGTATACAAACTGGACAGTTCACGGGCTTTTGGAAGCTTCTTTCCCTATTATTACGTTTGTTCTATGGTACGTCTACGTAAACTATGTAGTGTACTATATTGTCTTTGAAATTTATTCTGATTTGAGGCAAAATATATAATATATATATTATTTAATCAAGTGGATTTTGTGTGTATTTTAAAGTATAAAATTGTCAAATCGGCTGTATCACATGAAATATGATATTAATATTATTTTGCAACATGATTTAACTGTTGATTTTTTTATATTTCAAGTTACAAAAACTCGTTGATTCGGCAGAATATCGAGAGTTCGACTCCCGATTAAGGAAAACTTTTTTTCTTTTATTTATAAATCAACAAATACTGAATGACAACGACGGCTAAATAGAGTTTAAATACTGAAAGTAAAACCTAGAATAAATCTGAAATTAACAAATAGTTCCCATCAAAACTGATAAATTATAAAAACGACCTAAAAATCATAAAACTGCAATTTTGACCCTCTAGATGAAGAAATTTGGTTGGAAAACATTGTACTCAATAGCAAAATCATGGGTATTGCTCAAACCGTCGTTCCCGCATGAAAACTTATATTTGTGCACCAAAATCTGTATAGGAGACTGGGACTAACATATACTCGGGCCAAAATAGGCTTTTAATTAGGTGAATTGGGTGCATGAAATATTGAATAATCACGCTTTATATAATTAAGAAATCGAGAAAAAAAAAGTTGAGGTTCTATAAAACTATATCCGATAATTGAGGTATTAAAAATATAAATTTTCCAGTATTTTTTGCAATGGGCCACTTTTTCGCGGACTAAACTATGGAACGGCCGCTGTTTGATGCGGCGTATTAATAATGTATTTTAATATGAATTTCTGGTTTAATGATTTTCGGCCTGGTCTGGTTCGAGTAATTCCGGTTTAACAGCGTTAGGATGTGCCGTTAAATTTTGTTTGGATGTACCGTGTCCCAACAACATAGTAGTGGCCGCACCTTTCAACCTTCACATAACATCCCGACGTTTTTGTTCGTCTCAAGCTCCATTGATGGCCAGTGAAGGATCATCTTCCCTTCATATTCCAAGTCCGCTCTTACGGTCGGATCTGTATCTAGTGTAGTGCATTTGTGGTATGGTTCTTCTTGTTTAATTGATTGAATCGGTTTCCTTCGTAGTTAGGTTAATCCTGCAGTAGCGATGTGATTAATCAGTCGTTTCTCCATGGGTTTTCTGGATTTATCTCGTTGGTGTCTTTGTATCCCTCGTCATCTGCACTGATGTTACGACTGTATTTAGCTATTGCATCTAACATTTTTTACGAAATTCCTCAACGAGACATTCTTGCAAGAGTCGTTTGCAATAGTGATTAGCACAGTTAAAAATGTGAATATTATTCGCTGGAATATGACTAACCATTTCAAATCAACAGGATCTCCAATTTCAGGAATATGGCTAACCCTTTAAGAGAACAAACATCTTCGAGTACAAGTGAGAAGGTCTGTTTTTTTATAATGTGTAACTGCTCATTTCAGTTTAAATGTAGAAGTAACCGTTGATAGGTTGATGATTTATAATGTTTGTAGACTTGGTATGACGAGTGGTTGAAACAGGAGAACCGGGTCCAGGTATGTTGTAATATTACAGCTAATATTGGCGTGCATAATGTTCATCATGTAACGAGGCTATAAAAAACAATGAATAGGATGTCAAAGGGAAAGTAGCAGTGTTAAGGTATATGGACGCCTGTAGGGGTCCTGAGATTAACAAAGAAGAGCAAATGGTTCTAAATTATGTTTTTGCCCAAGCTCCGAGTGGCGTAAGCGAAGAAGAATATGAAAGGTGAGAATTTTGGGAGTCAAAGTTTCATTCGAAAAGTGAAATTCGTTATTTGAGTAGTTGTTTGTGTTTAACAGAGAGGTGCTCACACAGAACGCGGTGATATCAGTCAGTCGTCGTTTTATGTTGACGCTTCGTCCCGGAGCATGGATCATTGATGATGTAAGTTTCCGTTAGATTGGATTTGTTTGTAGTAGTACACGAAGTGATGATTATGCGTTGGTATGTCTATCTGATTGATGCAGGTAATCAACAGTGTAGCGAATATTGTGAACTGCAAACAAAGATCAGAACATAACTGGCGTATTTGGTGCCTACCCACGTGGTTTCAGGTTTGATTAACTAGTGCATGTCGTTGCAGTAGTGCGTAATGTAACATTAACGGGAGGATCCAATGTTGTTCAATGTTAAATTTACAGCAATTCGCTGCTATGGATGCCGGACGTCAATCTAGGATGACATCACTTAGCCCATCCTGGTTGGGAGTTGGTACTGCGAAATGTGAACGGGTAAGATGATTATATGATTTGGGACATTGTATAGGCTATGTTATAGTTAGAGATGAGGGTGATCATAGTGTTTTCTGGACATATATATATATATCCAGATATACATTCCAATGAATGAAGAATCAACACATTGGTACTTACTGGTGATATTACTAAAAGAGGGAGCTGTTTATTATGTCGATACGCTGCCTGGTAATTCAAGTAAAAGGATTGATGAGTGTGGCCGAGTGGTTAGTAAATGAACTTGTAGCATTGTAAGGTCATTTATGATATACCCTAAGTATTTTATTAGGATTTAACATAGGGAAGGGCAGGTATGTTGGATCCAGGAATACTTTCTGCTGCTTGAGACCAGCATTCCCAATCCAACAACCCGCTATAGGCCGTGTGAATGGGAGATTAAAATTCCTGAGAACGTACCAAATCAAGCATATTTGGGTGATGGGTGAGAAAGTAGTACCGAGCGCTGAAGAATTATTTTTATTGGCCAGTAGTAACGCATAATTAGAAAGATTGAGTCGTGATATTATGAAGATGTGTTAATGCAATTTTATTATTCAGGAGTAACTGTGGCATGTACGTTATGCATTTCATGACCGCCCACGATCAAATTCCAAACATAACACCTCGAACGGTCAGATCGTCCCCTCAATATTGGTAGATTGTGATCTATATTTAAATATCCAAGTTATCCAATTGAATATTGTCTACAGGTTTTAACCCCAAGACATCGGCTGTCGATGATTGCTTCTTTGATACTTGCGAAGAATAACACGATGAGATTTACCGTGGAAGGACGAGCACGTATATACTGTCGTTAGTTGTGGCTGTAAAAACTGTTGGAGTAGTAGGAACTACGAAGGAAATGAGGCAATGTAAGTTGTTTTGCCTTTATTATGATGCAGTGGTGTAGGAGTGTTTTGGCGTCCATCTAATCCATGGGACAGTTAGACTTGAGTTGGCTGCGAACGAAGTGTGGATGAGGAACAAAAAAAACTAAGAAATATGTAATTATCGTTTTGTGCGTGTTTGTATAGTAGACTTATATTTGTGACTGATCCGTGGAATACAGCAGATATTTTAGATCCTATATATGGTAGACGTCGGATTCCGATTAGTTGATAGTTCAGGACATTGGATCCATGTTTTGGATCTGATGTACATAAGAATTCGCGTGCGTTGGTGGTTTAAGTTGTTTTTCGTGTTGAAAGCTAAATGGCCAAGTCTCCGTTGAATTGATAATGCTGTTTTGTTATATAACATGGCTTCATTTAACACAGTTATGTCGTATTAGCTTGCGTTGATTTGGAAAAAAAAAATCAAGCAAACAGAGGATCACCAATTGGTTAAAGTGTAATGCGGTATACACTAACGACACATCGATGCTTTGTGATTGATCTAGTGGACACAACCTTGACTCACTGTCTAAGTGAGCATTCCCCATCAGCAGTGTTCCATTCTCCACCTCAAGTGTCAAGACTATCCTTCTGCATCGTGAAATTGACATTTGCGAGCTTAAACTTTGCATTCTGAATCTTGAATTTGGCATTCTCGAGATCATGCTTTGCACTGTCCATCTTCAATTCCACAACCCCCATCTCCAAGTTTGAACAGTTGCTGGTCAAATACTGGTACATTGATTTGAATTTATCCACTGGTTTGTACTCAATAACCACACATTGGCGGATGTTCCCTGTAAAATTACTTACATCCTTAATCCGGCTCAAGCTGTCGGAATTTACAGCAATTACAAGTAAACTTAATTTGAACCTTAATTGACTGTTTTAATGCCTAATTGAACATAAAAGAAAGAAGAATTCGTTGTGTTAGACCTTAATTATAAGAACCCTTATTCAGGAAATACAAATGAGTCCAGTTCAGAAACCCTAAGGTTTACAGCATGGAACCTTATTTGACATATTGAACCACGATTTTCGCGTATGGGGACTTTAATTGACAGTTTGAATTAAACCCCTAATTCATGTTAACCCGTCTTTCAATTGACAAACCCTATTTAAAACATTGGACTAATAACTGTCTAATTCGACACACCCACACATCAATTGGACGTTGATTTACAATTTTAATAGAACCCCTTATTGAGGTAAACCTTAATTTTAATTGATAGACCGGTATTACAAAATTGGAGTAATTACTATCCAATTCGACACGCCCACACATGAAATAATAAGAAATAGGCAAAATAACCCGGAAATAGGGGCACCCACGGTACATCCCGGAGAAGTCCTTCCACGAATAAGCCTGTTTGATTGTGCAAATCACATCGCTGTTGCATCGGCGAGCTTCGTACGGAGGACCGGTTGAAGACCTAACTTGTTTGCAAGTGCATTGGTCCAGCTAGCTTCGTAAGGGGAGTAGAGCAAAGGATTAGAAGAAGAGAAAGCGCAGAGCACAGTATCTGATAATGGAGGGAAGAACGGTGATTTTCCATGAAGTCCATATAGGTTAAGGGGTAGTTTTGTCCCATTAAAAGTGAATTTCAGGGAGAAAAATTGTAAAACACATTGTAAAAAACGGGACACGCGTATGATATGAGAAGAAAGAGCTAAAGGTTCAGATCCAGGGCCGGCCCAAGAGAATTTGAGGGAGCTAAAGGTTCAGATCCAGGTCCGGCCCAAGAGAATTTGAGGGTTAAAGCCTCATTTGAATTTGGGGCCTTTTAGATGACTTTAATTGTATAAATACACGACGTTGAACACAACAAAAAAAAAGGACTAGTTTCATAAATGAGGCCTCCCAAAACATGAGCCCTAAAACCCTAGGCTTAGTTGCCAACAGTTGGGCCGGACCTGTTCTAATTATCAGAACAGGAGGATAACACAGATTAGTCTTTCCAAACAGAAGTTCAAAAGTATAAACAGAAGTTCAAAAGTATTTAGGCAAGGAAAAAAATAATTACACACAACTTCAAAACTAAACATGCTGTCATTTCTACTTATAACTATGAACAGGTAAGCAGGACCAGTTGAATGTTTTATACAGCCTTTGAACCTCAGCATCGCATCGACAGTCGATGCAAGTTCGATCTTCAAAGAACTCATATTCTTGCGACCAGTTATATACGGCCTTCCAGTGGTTTTTCCTGCATTGTGCTTCAGGTAACGGTGGTGGATCCCTCGATGTTCTCGCAGGCCAGAAACATTTCATATGCTCACTCAAAATTTTCCGACATTCTAGCTCCTTGCCGGCTCTGCAAACCTTTCCGAGGAGGCATGTAGCCTTCTTCCACTAATGGAACATCACCGTCCCAATTAAAGATTTTGATGAATCCTAGAGTGTAAGTAGCGAGGAGACAGTCCGCATCTGAAGCAGCCTTCAACTGTACCAGACCAACTGCACCTCCATCATCTATTGCATAATATCCTCCAACAAAATTGGCTACTCCTGCCCTGTATAGAGCTTCGGGGTTGGAGTTAGCCAGGCATTGCCGGAGAAACGAAGCTTGTTTCCCGGTATTGATATGATAGCTCATCCCCTTGAGTGAAATTCTCCGCCAAATGTAAGGATCGTCTCCTAGTTCGTTGAACCTTTTGCAGCTGATTTAACGGGGAACAATTGTATTTAGTAAAAAGTTATCATTCTAGCAAAGTCGAATCAATGGCTAAACATTTATTATATATAAAGGTTAAATATTATATCGCGCAATCCGTGTAATTATTGGGTACACGAACAGTTTATAAAAGTTAGTCATAAATAAAGTATACCACAACATACTGTTTATGTTATGAACAAGTTATGGTTTATGAGGGGTAAGTACTATATAACATCATAAAATTGTTCCTCAATGTTCATTACCACACAACATACGGAGAAAATCTAAGTTTTCAGTCCTGCAGAATTGCATATTTGTTCCGCAGAACTGCAGTATTTTTGGTTAGTATTAACCGTAAACATAATTTCCATACGTTGAAGCAATTGTGAACCCAAACACATACTTCGCAGTTCAAAAGTTTAATACAAGGGTTTTTGAAGACAAGATATAATACTGTATGGTGGTGAATCTGATTTTCGCAACATATAAACCCTAACTCATTTAAACAACATTGGTTCTAATAGCATTCATTGTTTTTTTTTCAAAATGCAGTCATTCGATTCTATATGTATAACCAAGCAGAAATATGACGAATATATAAAACAAAGATGTGTAACGCTATCATATAGATAACAATATTTATAGCAGATATGTTCGTTTTTTTGTTTTTTCCCAACAAATATATATAATATATGTAAATGTATATATATATATATATCTTTTGGCAGGAAAAAAAAAATTACATATCTGCTATATATATATAGCAGATATTTTAGCTTTTTTGTTTTTCTGGCATAAGATATATATATATATACACAGTCCTATTTGTGTATGTATCACAAATAAAACAAATGTCGATGGAAAATCAGACAAAAAATTAGAGAAAGCAGTGAAATCAGTGAACAGACTCCTAATTCATGTACTGAAGAAAGGTTTAAATTTATATAGGGAATTTCCAGAAACTTACCATAGCTTCAGCTTGATAAATCGTGGGTCGAATACGCTCCGACACAAATCATGATAAACCATAGGGCCTCCGCGGGCAGGTCTAGGATTGTTGTGCATGCAGCCATCTTGGAGAAAGAGGAAGAAATTAGTTACAAAACGTAAGTGGTTCACCATGGTTAGTATAGCAGTAAAGGAAACGTACCTTTGAAAAAAAGGTTGACTGTCTGTTTGAACAAAGTATCTGAGAGAACACCGTCGATAGTGACGATTCAAGCGCAGAAGGAAGTTAGGACGACTTCGGAGGGAAACTGCTTCGGACTTGAGGAAGAAGATAGATGAATTTGGGAAAATAAAGTAAGTTTTGACGACGGTCCATTGTATCAAGGAGAAAATGATTCTCTACAGCCGTGTTTACAGTTGGCAAATATGTGGTGGCTCTTTAGCGAATGGTTTAATAGCATGTTTTATAGCATTTTTACTCTCCGCCACGAGGCACCACACTGTGTCATCTGTTGGTACGGTCCGTTCCATCTAATAACTACTCTGAATCAAGTATATGGCGTAATGTTATGATATATATGTTCAAAATGTTATGGAATAAGTATGAACTAATTTTTTTCATTTGAAGTGCATTATAATAGTATATTACATACAAATTTGTTAAATTATTTAATGTCCACTAAGTTAATATCTAACTGTGGTTTAAGGGATAGGGTATGGTTTAGGGTTTAGAGTAAAGTTGAAGAGTGTTTATTGCATTCAACCATACTTAGTTGTTAAATCACTTGAAATTTTGTAGTTTAATGTTATTATATATATGCTCTAAATGTTATGGAATAAGTATGAACTAATTTTTTCCATTTGAAGTGCATTATAATAGTATATTACATACAAATTTGTTAAATTATTTAATGTCCACTAAGTTAATATCTAACTGTGGTTTAAGGGATAGGGTATGGCTAAGGTTATAGTGTAAAGTTGAAGAGTGTTTATTGCATTCAACCATACTTAGTTGTTAAATCACTTGAAATTTTGTAGTTTAATGTTATTATATATATGCTCTAAATGTTATGGAATAAGTATGAACTAATTTTTTTCATTTGAAGTGCATTATAATAGTATCTTACATACAAATTTGTTAAATAATTTAATGTCCACTAAGTTAATATCTAACTGTGGTTTAAGGGATAGGGTATGGTTTAGGGTTTAGAGTAAAGTTGAAGAGTGTTTATTGCATTCAACCATACTTAGTTGTTAAATCACTTGAAATTTTGTAGTTTAATGTTATTATATATATGCTCTAAATGTTATGGAATAAGTATGAACTAATTTTTTTCATTTGAAGTGCATTATAATAGTATCTTACATACAAATTTGTTAAATAATTTAATGTCCACTAAGTTAATATCTAACTGTGGTTTAAGGGATAGGGTATGGTTAAGGTTTAGTGTAAAGTTGAAGAGTGTTTATTGCATTCAACCATACTTAGTTGTTAAATCACTTGAAATTTTGTAGTTTAATGTTATTATATATATGCTCTAAATGTTATGGAATAAGTATGAACTAATTTTTTTCATTTGAAGTGCATTAAAATAGTATCTTACATACAAATTTGTTAAATAATTTAATGTCCACTAAGTTAATATCTAACTGTGGTTTAAAGGATAGGGTATGGTTAAGGTTTAGTGTAAAGTTGAAGACTGTTTATTGCATTCAACCATACTTAGTTGTTAAATCACTTGAAATTTTGTAGTTTAATGTTATTATATATATGCTCTAAATGTTATGGAATAAGTATGAACTAATTTTTTTTCATTTGAAGTGCATTATAATAGTATCTTACATACAAATTTGTTAAATAATTTAATGTCCACTAAGTTAATATCTAACTGTGGTTTAAGGGATAGGGTATGGTTTAGGGTTTAGAGTAAAGTTGAAGAGTGTTTATTGCATTCAACCATACTTAGTTGTTAAATCACTTGAAATTTTGTAGTTTAATGTTATTATATATATGCTCTAAATGTTATGGAATAAGTATGAACTAATTTTTTCCATTTGAAGTGCATTATAATAGTATATTACATACAAATTTGTTAAATTATTTAATGTCCACTAAGTTAATATCTAACTGTGGTTTAAGGGATAGGGTATGGCTAAGGTTATAGTGTAAAGTTGAAGAGCTAACTTCCCGACAGGGGTCAGTTTTGGCAAAGGTACAACCCCGCATTAAATGCTGCTGCGGCATAAAGCTATGATTGTCCATGTCTTATCAGTCCATATATATGTGAATTAAATTTACTTAATAAGATTACATTCCAACAAAAGGGTAATTCAAATACCTGTTTCGGTTTACCTTTTTTGAGAAAACTGTTTCATAACGAAGATGAAACAATGTTTTATAATGAAGGCGAAACAGTGTTTAATTATGTCACCAGTTATGAAAAGATACATCATTTTGTATTTTTAAATTTGTTAACAGATACTGAATTCTGGTTATTATACAAGTTGCATTTTGGAATTTTGCCAATAAAAGTATAGTATGCACAAAGAAGTTATGTGTCTTCCTCTAAGTGAATTAGTTATTTCAAATAACTCGACAATTATTTATTATATGAAATTCAAATGTCCTACTTAGGTGCCATCTGTTGGGATGGTCCCATTGAAGAAAATGTACGAAAATATTATAGCGCGTAAGTAGGACATGTTCCATTTGTAAAGCCTAATTAATCCCACATTCTATGAAATATATTCGACAAAATACGCTAATTAAACGCGCTATAATATTTGACAAGTAAATTTGGTTCGTAAATTAATTGAATTATCCCACTTGACCTTGTTTGTAATTGAAATTCCCAAATATATATTTTCAAGTAAATATTTAAATTATGATACTGTGAAGAGTTTTAATCCTGGCCAATTTTTCCCAACTTGTAACGTAATTATACCTCCGTTAATGCTTCGTGTATTATAATCGAAAAAAACATCGCGACGTGCGCAGCACGTGACTCTTTTTGTTTGTGTAGAATAAAAAACCAAAACTTCACGATACGATATTACACCATTTTGAACCTCTTCTGTCTCCCTTCTTCCCGCCTACAATCTCGAAGACCATAAAGATGAACGGGAGCCGTCTGATGTCGCACCCACCACATTCCCAAAACACGGGTGATATTCCTCCGACTGAATTACGGAGGTGCTTTTGCGGAGCAGTTTCCACAGTGGTTATGTCATATACGTGGGAGAATTTTACCAGGAGGTTTCATCGGTGCCCTTACTGGAAGGTATTGCTGCTTAGTGTCTAGGGCTTTTACGACTTTCATGGTGAACAAGTCAATTATTTAACGATATTGCTGTACAATATTCAATTAGGGATTTGATTTACTGCTGATTTGGGGTTTCCTGTATTGAAATAATATGGAATTGAATTAGGTTTTAACTTTTGTCAATAAGGGTTAGTATATACCAATTAACTGTTCAAGGATGGTTAATAGAATTTGGCTTTGACTGTACTTGGATTGTATAATGTTTTCTCATTTATAGGTTAGGAATGGTAAACAGTAAGTAAATGTTCAATTAAGGTGAAATACGTTGATTACTGTTTTGTCTGTCTGTATTGTGGGCAATGCATACAGGTTGGTGAAGAGACTGGATGTAACTTTTTTGAGTGGGAAGATCCGTTAATATGTGGTTACGGAAATAGAGCAATACATGTTTTCCAATCACTGCACCAAACATTGGGTACCAGATGTTCAACTCTGGAGATGGAGAATGAGTTGTTTGTGGTTGACATTGCTGAACTGAAGAGTAATAATACATCCCTGGAGATAGCGAATGAGAATTTTGTGTTTGATATTGCTGAATTGAAGGCCGAGATTGCACTGTTGGAGATGGAGCATGAAAAAATGGATCTGGAGAATGCACAATTAAGATTTGGGATCAGGATTTCTACATATATAGCAGGTGTTGTAGGTTTATTTTGTATTTTCAGGAAAATAGTTTAGGGTGCCGTTTTGTATGTGTAGATGACCCAGATATGGTGGATGCATTTTGTTATGTGTAATGAACCCCCTTACAAGCATGATATGCAGTTGTTATTGGTATGTGTACGGAATCCAATTCTTATTGGTTAAAATAGGAATGTTTAGAAACTCAACTATACTGTCACAGGACTGCTTTACACTAAAGCATTCATTTAAATAATAAAATACACTCAAACGTAGTATTATATTCACTTACTGTGAAAATGAATAAGATTATGCTTATTTGATTACAACTGACAAATACAGCATGGCCACCATAGTTTCAACCGTTAATTCGTTATGTTTGTGTCAAGCTGATTCCATAACCTTAAACCGGATGTACAGTGATCAATTATTTCATCGTTGCGTTATTTACTTAGTAGATGTTGACATCCATGATGTATAACTTTAATTTACATTAACTAGACAGGTAATTTGTACCACACACTGCGCAATGCGCGATCAACCGCCTTTTATAATCAATTCATACAGAACCTAACGTATATAAATAGAACAGAGACAAATATTACATGATAATAGACTGGTTGTGGAAAGACGTGGGTTCCTATGTACAGAGCACATTTACTTTAGGATATATAGAGGATGGGATATGCAGAGCCGTAGCCGGGAATGTGAAGCTACCTTTGAACAAACTTTTCTAAAAACGGAGATGGCTTACACACATTTATATTTATTTATTGTAATGTGTATATACCTGTTAGAAGTAATACAGTGTTTCTTTGCTTAAGACTTTTACGTGATGTCAGTATCAATAGGGCATGAGTTCAAGATTTGACAATTGCATATGCTAACATTGTATTTCTTGACATACAAAATGTGGAGCCCACCAAATGTAGGGATTTGTCAATTAGTTGAAACTACAAGTAGTTCCCACAACCATGTATGATTCATTAAACTGTGCAAAACCCTAATAAATTATATCAGCCACGTCAGCTGTGTAACCCTATGTTGAGTTGGATTAAAGCTAATTTCAATCAAACGTACCAATATATGATAACGTTTCTACGATGAAATTAGTTTATAATCAGACTTCGCATTTTATTTTTAGTTGTACGTTATTTGTTCGACAAAACAAACAAATTAAATAAAGTTCATTGGAACAGTACGAACTTAGTGGAAAGTGACAGATTTGTGACAGGACGTGGATATGGATGAAGCTTGTCAAGCACGCGGCCACTAATTTGGCTTTTAAGGGGCAAGACAATGAGTTAAACAAACTAGGGTTAAGTTTGAAGATTTCTTTCGACTGGATATATTACAAAATTGAAGAATATAATTACATATAGTTAATAATTACAGTGGATATACTAGTAACTGCACACTGTTCAGTTACATGATAGTGTATAAAAAAAACCAGTTATTCATAGTTGAACTATTACATCCTGCTATATTTATATAATGGTGAGTAAAAAACAAACATATAATATGTAGTAAAAAAATTAAATTACACAACTATAAAAGAGTGTATGTATGTATATAGGGGTTTTAGGGCTGTCTCTCAATATTGCTATATATAATAGTAAAGAGAAATGATTATTGCTTGTCAGTTGTCAGGGTACATGTTTAATTACATTTTTGTATTTCAATGCAAAACTGTTCATCTTCTTCATTTTACTTGTTCTTCCATAGCCATGTCTCTGCAACTGTTTTCACACAGCATATGGATTGTTTTAATGATTCTCTATAAATCTGTGATGAGCTTCATATTCAACAGCACATAAATTACCAGAATTAACAACTTCAGCGGAAATTTAATTGATAAAAACATTGATTTTCTGATTTATATCATGGACAGCTTAATATATTATATTCAACTGTTGGACCAGACACGGTAGGGGTTAGTGAAAAAATGTAGATGAACACACACACTGAAGTTAATTTAACTACTATTTTTTTCGATATAAAAATGCAAAAAAGAAGGGAGAACCTAAACCCAGAAACCCTATTCCTGACATTACTAGCCAGGTTTCTGGTGAGGAAAAGCTGCCCAGCAGTTATAGTAGCGAAAGCGAATGACTTCAGCGTCACAATAACATCTAAAGCACCACTGGACCGGAAAAAAAATCATAACCTCGTTTATAAGATAAACCACAATTAATTCGTGCTGGTTGCATCGACGTCGAGGGGCCGGCGGGTGTGATGGCCTACCTTGACGGTAACTGGTTAACCTCCTAACAGCATCGATGAAAACAGTCCGGACATTGTTGGCGCGTCTCGTAGCGACCACTAATCCCAGCATGTTGAACGCGTCGTACAGCACATCTTCATCTGTTGGCCAATTGAAGATACGGATCATTGCTACAGCATATTTAGCTACATAATGTCCCCGATATGCTGCTGCCTTCAATTGGGCAAGACCAAGATTTAATTGCCTGGGTAATTGTCTAAAAAAGGTATGCATTCCCAGCCGATACAGGGCATCTGGGTTACGTTTGTCCATGAAGATGTCAACAAAAGGTCCACATAACACCGGCAAAGTGCGGGGTACGATGTCACGTGGTACCAGGGTATGCACCATATCTGTGCTTGAACCTATCCCGTGAAGCCTTCTGCAGCTGGATATTCAAAATCATCTCATGTTAGAAATGTACTTAACACATACTAAAAAAGGACATCTATACAATGAAATTGTTCATTCGTACCATGATCTGAACCTTATGAAGTCCGCGATCGATCCAGACATAACGGCAACCATGATGAGCATAATCATCTCATCAGGAAGTGACATCAACCTAGATGGATTCATGACTAAGGAATTGTTCCTGCAAACCAACAAATTATAAACACAAGATATATAAAAATCCAAATACATTTTTAGAAACATAAGACGATAATCAATGGTTTATATTAACGACCAAAATTTTCGGATGCTTACTAGTGGAACTTTGGCAGACAGTTAGATGTATCCCCAGTTGCAGTGATGAAGATATAGCAGATGGACCCAGATGAAAAAGGTTTTTTGAACACACAGACTAATGAAAACCCAAAAACAGTCTTTTAAATGGTTATCCCTCCGTGTATCGGGAACCGTCATTGATACACCTGTGGGTCCTAATACAGTGCCAAATATCTCCTTGTGATATTGTAAAAGGTGGCATTTCGGATCGTCTAAGCCACCAATTAACGTAGTTTGGCAGCTAATGTACTTCGAGTGTATAGTAACCTACAATCTGGATCCTTCGAATACTTTTTCGAGGTTAGATCCAACCAGCTGAATAAGATCTCATATATCAAAATGAACCGTCAGTTCAAATTGTGATAACCAATGGTTCAGATTTTAGGTTTACTGAAAATTGAATTCCATTAGCCGGACCCATAATTTCCCAACATTAACTCGGATACTAAATGATAATCCGATTTAAGAAATAAGGCTACGTTCAGTCTATAATTATATAGAATATATGGTTCTGTATTAAAAACACTTGTATTGATATCTAATATATGACATATTAATTATAAGTATATTTAGTGCCTTAACATTATATTCGGTAAATCATATGCTATCATGTTGATGTTAAAAATGTTAAGTTTTAGGGTATGGATAAGGTTTACAGGGAATGTTGGATAGGGGTTAGTGGTTTCAAGCAAACACATTTTGTTAATAAAATGTAATTATTTATTTTTTTAAAAATTTAATTATATTTAATATAATAAATAGTAACTTCATTTATTGGTGTTGCATTATAATTAGATTCCTTACATTTAATTAAATATGTAAATATCCAATTTGACTGTAACCATGGTTGTGTGTTAAGTTTTAGGGTATGGATAAGGTTTACAGGGAATGTTGGATAGGGGTTAGTGGTTTCAAGCAAACACATTTTGTTAATAAAATGTAATTATTTATTTTTTTAAAAATTTAATTATATTTAATATAATAAATAGTAACTTCATTTATTGGTGTTGCATTATAATTAGATTCCCTACATTTAATTAAATATGTAAATATCCAATTTGACTGTAACCATGGTTGTGTGTTAAGTTTGGTAATAAAATGTAATTAAATAATTTTTAATACTTAATTTTATTTAATACCTAGCAGTATAATTAGTTAATAAAACATTTCACATATATGTAAACACAAATTTGCTACTGCGTACTGTGAGGGAAACACGAGTGCCCCCAAAGTTGACAACAAATTACGATGCTTGCCATCAAGTGATTGTTGGAACTTAGTCGACCATAAATTCGGAATATCTATATGGCAGGATAGTAAATTCTAGTACTTTGTTGACCTTTTGAATTACGGCCTAATATCGGAATACTTCGGAAATCCAATTCACAAGGTTTATATACCTCATTTCCGCGGGAAAATAACTATCCACGCGGGAATGTGTACACCATGTTGTCCTATATAAAGGGGGTAAATATCGACAACCTCATCAGAGATATATTAAACAAAAAAACAAATATCAAAAACCAGCTATCTTCCGAAATGAGCAAACAAGACAAGCAGCAGAAGAAGGCAGACTCATACGAATGGTTAAACAAGGTGGCGTCTTTTTCCAAAGACGAGAATTCATCCGAAGCTACAAATCAACTTTCAGCGACCCCGTCAAAGGGTTCATCTACCTCCCATATTAGGACAAGTCCGGTGACACCCCAACTGAAGGCAACTCGTCATGCCTTCAGGGATTCTGCCACCAAAAGGCAAATGTTATTCACTACATTATTAAGCAGATCGTTCAAGGATCAGCTCGTTATATTAACAATAGATTATTAACACTGAATTTCCTCTGCTATTTGCCAGATTGTTCAATGAAACTGAATGGTCCCCACTGCCGAAAGAATTGTGGGACGAAGTGTTAGCAAGGGTTGCCGGAACAGACCCTTCGTCAGTCGGTTCATTCGGCTGCTGGTACCCCGCACAGAATCAATCATTATTTAACACTGATTTTGAAAGAAACGCATTCATTATATATATTTATTCAGAGTTCAAGCATGTTAGTGTGGTGCATGTTTTTTTCATTTATGCAGCTCTAGGGGGGCTGCTGTGGTCGCCCGAAGATTATACCCAATGTTGTCTCTGAAACACCTTTTTGTAAGAGTTCCCAACATGCCTCCCAAGTTGCTGGGAAGCATTGAGAAAATGTGGGGGACATTTAACAACCCTGATGCTGGCATCATGATCGGGGTGCACAAAGGACTGTACCAAGGTAATGTCCAAGGAGGTGTTCTGTTGCTGAACAAAGTGTTTGTGATAAATGATGACCCACTCGCCGAGTATACTGCTAACATACTCGCGAGGATGAGTATCTGCACACCTCCACCGTTGATGCATGCGTCTGATGTTTCATTAGAAATAGGATCAGAGCAGGAACGGGTGTTCTTAGAGACCCGAGCAACAGCCATGAAAATGATAACTCTACACGCTTTACTGGAACAAGGTTGGTTGGGAGGCATGGGTTATTGTTCACGTGGCCCAACAGGAGGCCATTGGGATTACTCTATCAGGCATCATCGATACATAACTTGTAGGTCTTGTTTGTACGATTTCGAGATGGATAGGGTATATGTAATGTTTCAGGACATAATTAATCCCTAGTAGTACACGTTTTAGAATCCCCCCTTCAGTGTTCAGTTAGTAAACATGAAGTTATTTTGGATTTCAACTGCATTATGATTGTAGTACATACAAATTACTTAAAATATTAAATGTCCAAACAGTTCAAAACTAACTGCGGTTTACGGTTTATTGTATGGATAAGGTATATTGTATAGTTGACGAGGGTTATTTCGTTCAACTATAACTAGTGGTTAAATCATTTACAATGCAACTGTATGGTTTTATGGGTGTTGCTACAAACTGTGAAATTTTATGTGAAATTTCTATAGAAATTGAAATACGGTCCCACCATCTACCGATGCATTTGTTCATTTACTTTTTCTTTCTTACTTTCTATTGAAATTTCACAAGAAATTTCACATTTTAAAGATTTACTCTAATTTTATTATGTCTGTTCTAATTGTTATGACGTGACCGTGAAGTAATTTTCCAGTTGCTGTGTATCTAATATCTGAAAGCACAAGTTACTTCAATTATTTGATGTCCAATAAGTTAAAATCTGACTATGGTTTAAGGTTTAGGGTATGGTTAGTAGACTTGCAGAGCTAACTTCCCGATAGGGGTCACTTGTATCACAGCTGCAACCCAGCATTAAATGCTACTGCGGGATAAGGATATGATTATTCATGTCTTATCAGGCCTTAAATATATGTCATTCGAAGTCCAATTACAGAAAGTGAAATTCAAAAAATGTTGTATTTCAAATTAATGTTTCGTTTTAATGAATATGAAACAATGTATTATAATGAAGCTGAAAGAAAGTATTATAATGAGAGCAGTCCAAGAATGATACATCAGTTTGTACTATTAATTTGTTAACAGAGACTCACTTGTGGTTATTATAGTAGGTGCACTTAATAATTGACCAATAAAATTATACAATATTCATTCGCAATAAAAATTTTCTTATAATAAACACATTATTTTATCCAAATAAATCGACATAAACTGTAGGGCTTGTGTGTACCATTTCGAGGGACATAACATGTATGTACTTTTTGACGATACTAAATTAATCCCTACTAGCTATTTAAAGATGACCCTTATATAATGAGAAATAAATAAACCCTAATCCCAAACCACTGAACCCAAATGACTAAACCGTATACCGAAAAACTTGCAAATTGACAACACATTAATGAGAGATTGTTGAGATAAGTATCATAGATTCAAGATTAACAGTGGTTTTGTTAGTTCATCGCTGACTGAAATAAGGATCATACAAATTATTAGTTACACCGACTACAGTTAGATGACTGGACTATATTGAACTATACAAGGACTAACTAATAACATCATGTGGATAAAATGTTAGTTACATTTTTAATGAACACCACATCCCACATGGTAGACCTAATACTGTCCACATAATAAAAAAACTATACCGTATCGTTGTCTGAGAACAAAAATCTACCGGATGAAATTAATGCTACATAGCTAAAAGTGAAGGCAAACACATTGGACTGGACAGCCGTTTAACCAAGATTTTTGACATAAACATATGATTAAACTTGCATGCAGCACTCTAGCCGACGTTGTTGCAGCTGGGGAACGGTGATGTAATTGAAAGAGAAATACACTATGACTTTATGAATAATTTTTTGCGGTCCAATCATAACAAAAATTATAGAATTATAATATGGAATTCTATGTTTAACACCTATGGAAATATATGTATTGAATGAACTAATCAAATGTACTATATGAACTATATATACACGACAGTTATATTTATATAATAAAATTTTAATGGTTTTCACATATAAATAAGTATCTAAGGTTCCTTAAATATATACAGTTGTGTATATGAGCGATGACCTTACAAATTAATAAAATACATCAACTATTAAATATATAGGTGACATTTACAGTGATTTTATTAAGTGTAATTGTTTCTTTATGGAATTTGTTTTTCTAAATTTACTTCACACAAAATATTTGTTGATTTTATTATGTGAATGTTTTTGCCAAACTATCATATTATTAGCGGTCTAAAAACATAAAGCACCAACTAGTGAATTCTTTAGTATATAATTAATTCTCCGACCCATATACTGTACAGTGTACTGTTGGGAGTCCATACTGTTGAATATAGGCCAAGGGAAGATTAAACTACTACAAGAAGGGATCAGGCACAGCTAATCTTCATCGTCAATTCCAAGCTTGTAACCTCGAACCCTTCATCTCCTCTCTATCTAGTATCTACCTTCAACTTTTGGGAAAATACCCTTTGATAAATGAGCAGTCTCAACCATGTCAGCCAACGATAAACAACCTGGAAACGGAGACTCTGAAGGTTAGCTCCAAACCCTTGTTTTCATGTACTTGCTTCCACCCTCAAGCATGATTTAACTTGACAATGCTTCAGTACTGCGTGTTCATATAATTTTACCCAACTGACTGTTCATACATGTTGAGGATTTTTGATATTGTTCCTTTTTTGTGTTAAATTTTTTTTTTATAAATAATGATATGTATACGTGGAGTCCCTAGTTAAATGAATCTTATAAAATATTCATTCATACAATTTCATTTTTCGTAGATAAATATAGTAAAAAATAACAGTAGTTCATTTAAGTTTTCTTGTTACATTGGTGAAACTGTTCGCTATTTTTTTGAACTAACTTTGTTTTCGTATGACTGAATTCATAAAATCGTTGACTAACTTTAGATTCTAAAATTCAATTCGACGAAAAATGCAGTATAATTTTGTGCATATTTTAATTTGTTATGGATATATAGCAAAAAAATAAAAAAGATAAAACATGGAAATAATTGTTACGTACTGGAATCGACACCGTGACTACTTCCCGAAAAAACACAATCTTGTTCCACTGACGGACATACAAATGCATCTGGTTATAATTACGACATATTTGTTAAATGTTTATAACGTCCTCAAAGCTAAAACAAGGCCTACAAAATTGTGAGGGCCAAAGCCCAGCCCTTGTTGGCTTGGGCCTTAAGCCGGGCCTCATTTTCTGGATGATAACTTGTATGTTCGATTTATTGCTTTGATTGTGAGTTGGCCCAGACTATGTACCCGATTTTTAAGACGGATTCGTAGACTGAACCTGGCTGAGGTCCTGACACAATTGGTATGACTATAGGTTTGCAGTACGAGAACCCTATACATTTCGACGAGTTCTATGATCCGATTCCCCCAAGCAAAGAAGATGACCCGCCAAAATTCTTCGACTCACTTGATCATGTACTGTCGTGGTACACTGCATACGGTCAGGAATGTGGGTTTAGGGTAAGAAGGCACTATAGTCATAAAGACCCAAATGGAGCAGTAAATCACTGTGTCTTTGCTTGCAACCGGGAGGGGAAACGTAGAGAGGAGTACAAAAATCGACCATACCGCAAGAGACAAGCCACAACAGAAACACGTGTCGGTTGTAGGGCAAGGCTATCATGTAAATTAGTACCAGTAAATATGAAGTGGTGTATCGACGCATTCCACAATGACCACAACCATGAATTACTTCCGAATACGTATAGTCAGTTCATCTCCGGTTTTAACAAACGCGTTCCAGCAGCTGACACTACACTTACGGAGACAATGAAACAGGTAGGAATACCCGCTACCAGAGTCTTCGATTTCCTAGCAGTTAGAGAGGGTGGATACGAGAAGTTGGGGTATAGGAAGCGGGATTTGTACAACTACCTAGATATGATACAGAAGAAACTGACTGGCCAGAATGATGCGGATCGGGCGTTAAGCTATATGTCCGGAAAGGAGGTCAGTGACCCTCAATTCTTCTACGCCATCGACTTGGACGAACAACAGCAGCTATCCAGATTAATTTGGATGGATGGTGGATGTAGGTCTGACTACGCATCTTTCGGCGATGTAGCTCTGATGGATGCAACCTACAAAACAAACATATATGGCCAACCGTTGATTGTAATCGGCGGAGTAAGCAACCACCACAATACGCTCATATTTGCCACCGGTCTTCTGCATGACGAAACAGAAGCCAGTTACGTATGGTTTTTGCAAAAATTTCGGGAAGGTATGGGTAACTCTGCCCCAAAATGCCTGATAACAGACGGCGACACGTCAATGGCGTTGGCAATACAGCAGGTCGTCCCTGAGACGAGACATCGATTGTGTGGATGGCACTTATCTAGGAACGCTGACAGCCATATCAAAATTCCAGGATTCCAAAAGGAGTTCCAACAGTTGGTGTATACCCCTATGACAGAAATGGCTTTCGAAAATGAGTGGCTTCAATTTTTAGCTAAATACGGGATGGATGGAGATGGGGGGTTGGAGGAAGGAGAGGGGGGGTTGGAGGAAGGAGAGGGGGGGGGGGGGTTTGAGAAGGACCCGTTGAAGAAAGCAAAGAGGTGGCTGAGGGCCCAGTACCGTCGTCGCTCGAAATGGGCAGCTACTTTCTTTAGGGGAGTTTTCTGCGGTGAGGCTAGGACGACGCAACGTATAGAAGGTCTCAATGCTAAATTCAAGAACCAGCTAGTCAGGGGGACATCGATGCGCCTGATAGTGTTGCTCAAGTATGCCGACATCCTGTTGCAAAAGTCAAGGCAGACAAACTTTGAAGCCGAGTATACGGCAATATCGACACTAGTGCAGAGTTCTGTAACAGTCCTAAAACAAATTGAGAAGAATGCACGCAAGATTTACACTCCAGCTTCGATGGTCAGGATAGTCAAACTGATCGGAATGGTGGGTGCAACGATAGTCAACGGCCCGGTGAGATCAGAGACAACCACCGTGTATACGGTCAAAGACTACGACAAATTTTTTGTAGGTGAATGGACGGTTCAATATTGTGAAGCCACAACCGAGCTCAATTGTGATTGCCTGTATTTTGAGACTGTCGGCTTGCCTTGTGAACACTCGTTTGCAGTAATGAAATACCAGCATCTGCAGCAAATTCCCGACAATTTGGTGAACAATAGATGGACGATGAGGCCAATCAATAGTCCAAGTATACCAACAGGCATTCCGTCCGAGGCCCCACGCAGCATACACTCTCACTACGCCTCGATTTTATCAGCAGCAGTAGCAGCAGGTGATGATGCCACGTTTAAAAAGGCACTGCATGAATTGAACAATCTAGGCGACCTGCCCCGTCATACACCTCGACAGACTACAACATCGCCAAAGAAGACTGCTGAAAATCCCAGGAATTCAACTAAGAAACGAACTGCCAGGAAGAATAAATGTAGTCGTAAACGACCAGACAATAAGGATACGGGTAAAGAAGATACTGGTCTGCGCTCTAATCATCTACCCAACAGAAATGAAGTTCCCCCTGATGACAACTATGATGATTTACCCACCCAAGAAGAAACTACAACTGATGTACCTAACACCCAAGAAGAAACCACAACTGACATACCACCCAGCCAAGAAGACACAATTACTGATGTGCACAATATTTACGCCAGCCCTTATACTTCTGCCTGGTCGGTGAACAACAATCCAAATTTCTACTACCCATCGTTCAGTTTCCTCCGCTCTTATCGAAATTAACCAACTTGTAATTTCATATACTGCTCAACACACCGTGTGTATCAATCAGATTCCCGTTAACCTTGCAGATTATGTTACCTAAGAAAAACGTGTAAAATAGGTTCTAACACAGACAGCCAAACGAATATGCTGCAGTTTCCTTACAGCATGCGTATTTCTTAGCAAACACATGTTTTATCAGTCAACATGCTGACGGACACAATTGAAATTCATGTTGGACCTGTTATTTTAGGCAGCTGATTTATCATCACAACAAAATAAACCTGTAGGGGAGGAAAAACATTTATTTAATATGCAGTTACCACGGATAGAACCTAGGACGTATCACCCATTAAGTAGCGTGCTACCACTAGGCTGAATTGAAAACTTAATCTGATATCGTATACATTTAATAAATACACAAATAATTGGTTTATAGTTGCTAGGTTGGATTGTCTATAATTTGGACCTTGCCGTCCATTACTCTCCATTCTGCAGAAAACCCTAGAAGACACATCAACGAAACTGCGAAAGACAACAGCTCCATCGGCTTCGTCGCGTCGACTCAACTGTCTTTTGTTGCATCTCTAGGTAATATAATTGTTCTATGTTAGGTTACATTTTCAATATCATCATCTAATTGTCAATCGTCTTTGCACTTCATCGATTTTAGTCTACAATTACTGCAGTTGAATAAATCAAACTGTAATTCATTTCGGAATTCATGTGTTTGTGTTCATTTTTTGTTAAATAGCTGATACTTCTACGATTCGATGTGTTTCAGATATAATAATGGCTGATCACCAAGACTTCGACAGTAACAACTTGTCTTTCTTATTGGTTGTGCTTTTTTTTTTTAAAATTGATATACCTACACTAAACAAGCAGTTTAAAATGGGACTTGCAGATGAGGAGCAGATGTTGGATTATTTCCTGTCTCTAACAAATATTTCATTTCGAGTAACAGTAGATGAGAACACCAAAACAAATTTAGTAAGTGAAATCAACAATTCATCTTTTGATGTCGTCGTACTGGCTCAGTGGATTGGATACTTGTTTTTGGTTTGATGATTCAATTAAATTGTACTTTAACCGAATTATGTAGGCAATCCCAAATGAGTTTATCGAATATGCACATCTGGAAAACCATCAAATGCTCCGTGTTTGCGACAAGTCTCACCTGGTAAAGCCGATGGAGCTTGCTAAACACAATGTCACTAATTGCCAAGCATCGGGTTCAAACCCATGGCGATACAGCATAAGGAATGGGTGGGCAGAATTTTACAGCAGAGCTGGACTAAAGGAGTCAGATGAGCTGACTGTTGCGTTTATGGGTGCAGACTTGGTGTTTGTGGGAGTCTCCCGTTCCTAATAAAATCTACGGCGTTAAATGGCACAACATTGGAGCCCAATGGGCGTGTATTATGACTTTTTTGGGGTTTACAAACTATTAGGGATGTATGTTTCCCAATAAGTACGACTGAATGTTGCAATGGGTGTTCATCAAACTTATTTCCTGGTTTTCTTCTTAATGGGGATATATGTGTCCCCTTCTGTGGATGTTTAAAAAATGATTCATAAAAGGCAATAACGACTATAAAAGAGCCATCGAGGCTTTTGAATCCGGTAGTAATAATTCAGCAGGAGCTCATTATGCTTATACATATCTATTAACAGCATGCGTATTTCTTAGCAAACACATGTTTTATCAGTGAACATGCTGACGGACACAATTGAAATTCATGTTGGACCTGTTTTTTAGGCAGCTGATTTATCATCACAACAAAAAAAACCCGTAGGGGAGGAAAAACATTTATTTAACATGCAGTTACCACGGATAGAACCTAGGACGTATCACCCATTAAGTAGCGTGGTACCACTAGGCTGAATTGAAAACTTAGTCTGATATTGTATACATTTAATAAATACACGAATAATTGGTTAATAGTTGCTAGGTTGGATTGTCTATAATTTGGACCTTCCCGTCCATTACTCTCCATTCTGCAGAAAACCCTAGAAGACCTTCCCGTCGACTCAACTGTCTTTTGTTGCATCTCTAGGTAATATAATTGTTCTATGTTAGGTTACATTTTCAATATCATCATCTAATTGTCAATCGTCTTTGCACTTCATCGATTTTAGTCTACAATTACTGCAGTTGAATAAATCAAACTGTAATTCTTTTCGGAATTCATGTGTTTGTGTTCATTTTTTGTTAAATAGCTGATACTTCTACGATTCGATGTGTTTCAGATATAATAATGGCTGATCTCGGTAAGTTCGACGGTAACAACTTGTCTTTCTTATTGCTTGTGGTTTTTTTTAAAATTGATATGCCTTTACTAAACAAGCAGTTTAAAATGGGACTTGCAGATGAGCTTCAGATGTTGGATTATTTCCTGTCTCGAACTAATATTTCATTTCGAGTAAGAGTAGATGACAGCACGAAAACAAAAGTAGTAAGTGAATTCAACAATTCATCTTTTCCTGTCATGGTACTGGCTCAGTGGATTGGATACTTGTTGTTGGTTTGATGATTCAATTAAATTGTACTTTAACTGAATTATGTAGCCTATCCCCAATGGGTTTATCCAAGCTGCACGTCTGGAAAACCGTCGAACGCTCCTTTTAATTGACCGGTCTGAGCTGGTAACGCCGATGCGGCTTGTTAAACACTATGTCACTAATGGCGAACCATCGGGTCCAAACCCATGGCAATACAGCATAAGGAATGGGTGGGAAGAATTTTACACCAGAGCTGGACTAAAGGAATCAGATGAGCTGACTTTTGTGTTCGCTGGTGAAGAAATGGTGTTTGTGGCAGTGGAACGTTCCTAATAAAATCTACGGCGTTAAATGGCACAACATTGGAGCCCAATGGGCGTGTATTATGACTTTTTTGGGGTTTACAAACTATTAGGGATGTATGTTTCCCAATAAGTACGACTGAATGTTGCAATGGGTGTTCATCAAACTTATTTCCTGGTTTTCTTCTTAATGAGGATATATGGGTCCCCTTGTGTGGATGTTTAAAAAATGATTCATAAAAGGCAATAACAACTATAAAAGAGCCATCGAGGATATTGAATCCAGTAGTAATAATTCAGAAGGAACACATTATGCTTATACATATCTATTAGCTAGAATCTGAATGCAAAGATTGTTAAAATAAAAAACATTCAATATTGCAGAAACCATGAATAAAACCATCAGAAGTTTGCCTTGTCTATTAAACTGCTCAGATCGACCAACTTGACACTCCTTTCCAATAACGCCTGTATGGCTGTCCCATTTCCTGTTCTGAATTATCCCGTATATCCATCCCTTGTTTGTTCCAGAACCGGGTGCACGTTCCCAAACGGATACATCAAAATCACCTATCTCAACGGCTTCTGGTGTCTGGTATTTACCAAGCATTAGAGCTCGATAACACTCCTTGATACACATACCTCGATAAGACTCCTTCAAACAACTACATAAACATGATACAGAAGAAATTGACTGGGCAGAATGATGCGGATCCAGCGTTAAGCTATATGTCCGGAAATGAAGCCTACTACCCACTCTTCAGTTTCCTCCGCTCTTATCGAAATTAACCAACTTGTGATTTCATATATTGCTCAACACACCTGCTGTATCATTAACATTCCCGTTAACCTTGCAGATTATTTTACATAACCAAAACGTGTCCAACCAATTATCTGCTTCGCTGGAATTTTTATAGTCACTCAACCATAAATTGAATGAAACCTAAACTGATTGAAAAATCCTTTTGCACGAAACACAAATGTATGTATCTACACTTTCAAAAACTGTTTCTTGTTAAACAACATTCAATTCATCAGGATTGCATTAAAACAGAATGTAATGTTCGAAAATGAATGGCTATGGATGTATTGAACAGCAAATTAACACAATACAACAGTAATGGATGTTCAATTCATCAGTATCACTATCCACGTATCCATATACAACCAACAACACGTCTCATAATTATCAACAAACAGACAATTGAAGCTTCATACTGCAAGATGAAAACAAGCTTCAGAATGGACTTGTCTGGCCTGTGAAATGGAGCAACCACATTCAAATCCCTCCTTCGAGAAGCGACAGCAGCGCAGCGGAATGATTCAGCAATGGAGGTAGGGAAGGAGGTAAGGGAAGGCGGGTGAAGAAGGATAAGGGGTAGCTCCGTCGAACTAGACTACAGACCCAAAACGTAACGTATAGTAAAGGGCAAGTTCAAACGTCTGTTAAAACTTCACATCCGGTCTGGATAAATCTTCCAACCGTGGTCTAATTCACTTAAGTGATGTGATATGATGTGACAAGAACCACTAAACCGCATTTTTTCTCTTTTAAACGAAATTACAAGTTTGCCATTAAATACAGGCCTCTGATTGGTGGAAATTAGGCCGCATGAAACAGCGGCCGTTCCATAGTTTGGTCCCTTTTTCGCAACTAAATGGTCGAAATTAGGTGAGGCCTAAGAATGCTTGAGGCCCAAATTGAACCACATTGAAAGGACCACCTATAAAGTCATATTAGCTGCGTCCAATATATGTTAGTTAATTTTATGGAAAAAGTACGTAAAACATGCAACATGTTTGAACAAGATGGTTTTATGGACCAGTATGTTTTAAAATGTACAATATTTTTGAAAAAGATGGTTTTATGGACCAATGTGTTTTAAAATGTACAAAAAGCTCACAAAAGATAGTAAAATGACATAGCGTCCACTTGTTAGACATGTGCGGATCACGTTTTAAAAATAAGAATATTAATAATTATTATTATTATTTACATCCACCCATTAATAATTATTGTAATGTATAAATTAATTTCTTTTTTTTAATTATTATTATTATTTTCTAAAAACGTGGCCCTACGTGTCTACTTAACAGGACAATTGATAGCAAGTGAATGAAATGACATTTTACCATATTTTGTAAATATATTTTACTTTTTAAAACATATTGGTCCATAAAGCCATCTTTTTCAAACATGTTATACATTTTAAAACATATTGGTCCATAAAACCATTTTTTTCAAACATGTTGCATGTTTTACATACTTTTTCCTAATTTTATAATAGTTTGGGCCCCCGACAGTTTGTACATGTACTATTTACGCCACCAACTTGTGTCAGCAAGAGAAAACTGGTAACACCACTTACTATTTTTAAAAGCAAATATAGTCCTAAGTCCTAAACAATCATCATATACAGATACAGGGCCGACTCTGTAGAAGGAGGCAAGCTTTACTCATATTTCGTACTAACCGTATTTATAATTGATAACCATAACTGAATTTATAAAAATTATAATAATCTAATTTCAAACGTAAAAGTGGTCAACTAACGGATGCACCAAAAGTTGTATAAATCGCAAACGTATTGCACCAAAAATATAAAAAAAAAAAAAAAAAGATGTTGCACCAAAAGTAAAAAATCGTTAAAACCAAAACAACTATTAACCCTTATAATAATCTAATTTCAAACCCAACAAAGTTAAAAAATAATTTAAACTCACTATATTACAAATTCAAACTAATACAATACTATTGTTTCACACAAAAATCTAATCTAAACATAACTTCGTTGTTTCACGTAATGAAACAGAATATCATCAATCCCCGTCACCGAACAAGGATACCAATCCCCGTCACCGAACAAGGATACCAGAGATTTGAGATTTAGAAAGTGAATAGATGAATAGCAATGAATAAACGGCTTAGATTATGGGGTACTTGTGAGTGGCAACTTGCAAGTTTGTATCTAGGAACAGACAAAAGATAGACAACATAGTCATGCACGAATGTGTCTTGTATACACGGTATTGCTGATGGTTATAACTATGTGTACGAACTCAATACTTTTTTTTTATCTTAAAAATTGTTACGAACTCAATACCATAAACATTATTATATACAACTCATCATCATAAGTGCACCATATCATAATGACTCATTCATTAAGTCTGATCAGAAAATATCAGATCGTAAGCATAAAAATTCGAATATAACGTAGCGAAATGATCCTAGAGTCGTTAATACTAACCAATTATTTTATTGAAAAAAAAACAATTAAAAAAACATATATCCATGATCTATATATATATAAAACAAACCCCATTTCCACCGCTCTTCATCTCGAAACCATGAAACGCAACGTAGAAGAACCAACCGTCATCATAGTCGGCGCCGGCCCTGCCGGCCTCTCCACCGCCGCGTGCCTCAGCCGCCTCTCCATACCACACCTCCTCTTGGAGAGACAACACTGCTCCGCCTCCACCTGGAAGACCCAAACCTACGATCGCCTCCACCTCCACCTGAAGAAGCACCACTGCCAGCTCCCTCACATGGCGTTCCCTCCCCACTACCCCGACTACGTTCCCAAAGACGACTTCATCAACTACCTCGACGCCTACGTGGCACATTTTCAGATCACCCCTTTGTTCCGAAGACTCGTCGAGTCGGCTGCTTTCGATGAAGTCGCCGGAAAATGGGTCGTCGGAGTGAGGAATTTAAGCTCCGGCGAGGTGGAGGAGTATTGTTCGCGGTTCTTGGTGGTGGCGACCGGAGAGGCGTCGGAGCCGTATGTGCCGGAGATCGAGGGGGTGGGTGGTTTTCCGGGGAAGGTTATCCACTCGACTCGGTACCGGTCGGGAAAGGAGTTTGACGGGTCGGATGTTGTGGTGGTCGGGTCGGGGAACTCCGGGATGGAGATCGCGCTCGATTTGGTGAATCATGGAGCTAGGACCTCGATCGTTGTTCGCAGCCCAGTAAATTTCGCTACTACATTGTTATTAATAGAAGAGTTAAAATGTTTTTTAGTGTCATATGTTTGAAAAAAAAGGTGACTTTTGATACCATATTTAAAAAAAAAAAAATTGGTGTCATACATTTGCATTTTGTAGACCTTTCGTGCATCCGTTAATCAACTGTTACGTTTATGTTAAGTGCCCTTCTGCAAGTCACTTAACTTCACCATACATTTCATTTTTATTCAATTTAGTCCTAAATTTATATTCCTAAATTTATTATTATTTGCAATTTAATTCCTAAACAAACCTCATAGGTCAAAATCGATCTAGCTAGGATCCGACCCATGGGTCACACCCTAGCTGGGTCAATTTTGGGTTAGAGTGCGGTTGAGTTTGTTTAAGGAATAAATTGCAAAAATTAAAAGTTATGATATAAATTGAGGGTCTAAACTAAGCAAAAATAAAACTTAGGGGGAATTTACGTACATGACTTGCACACATGTGCACTTAACGGTCAAACTCAATGATTGGCTAACGGATACAATAAAAGTTTACAGAATGCAAACATATTAAAAAAAAAACGACATCAAAAACTAATTTTAGTCCATTATATAGATCACCAAAAAGACTATTTAGTCCTAATTTCTTAGCTGAAATTATTAAATTTTTTCACTCAATTGACTAGTTTCTAAATAAAATACAATATTTCACTTTCATTTCATCAGGTGCATATTTTGTCGAAGAAGATGGTGGAATTATCATTAGTATTGCGCAGATACATACCATTCCACATGATGGATTCCATAATGATTCTGCTAAGCAAAGTGGTTTATGGAGATATTACTAAATATGGCATGGAAAGGCCTAAAGAAGGCCCCTTCTTTCTCTTGGACAAAATTGGTAAATACCCCATTGTTGATGTTGGCACCTTTCAGAAGATCAAATCCGGTCAAATCCAGGTAATAATTAAATAAATAAGATTAATAACCAAATTTAGATAATAATAATAATAATAATGTAAAGAATTATAAAGGATTTGGCAAAAAAAAATGTAAAGGATTATAAAATATAACTTTTCGTTACGACTCAGTGGACCATCAACACGTTGAGTTAGAACTGACTCATTCTCCCGACTCTTGATCTAATAGATAACCAAATATATGGATTGGAGAGGATCGAACTCTCGACATTATAATTGATGAACCATATATAATTAATTTCTGATTTTTTTTTATCGGATGTCATTTTTATCCGTTGACATGGTTTTTTCTAGTACGTTTTGGAGCTCAGAATTACCGGTTTCAACACGTGTCATTTCTTTAACTTAATTGAGCGAGTTTAGTATGAATTAGAATTGTTTAGATTATTATTATCTTAATTTTCTTATTAACCTTGTTTATTTAATTATTACATGGATTTATAGCTGATAATTTCTCATACGACACAATAGCACGATACGAACATGTATAAAAAAAGTCGTAACCATGCACGGACACGACTAACATGATATATTTTTCGTGTCATGATCATTTTTAGGTATTACGACACGCACGATAAAATTGTGCTACTAAGTATAATAACTTTAGCATACTTATTGATGGATATACGTCCAATTATCACACTAACAGACCAACTTCATAACAGAGCACTCGACTACGTGCTAAACGGAGCAAAAATGCGACCGAGTACCCAATGTAAGTTTACTTTTAGAAGCACGCATGCACACACCAAACACGCGCTTGGGCGACACAGTGCAGACCAACTTGGTCCAAATAGTGGCTGAACCGCGCGAGCTCCAATTGCCCGAGTAAGATGTACCAGTGCAACCCACACATTGCATGCATATTTACATGGTGTTCTCACACCCCGCTGGAGCCCTTCCTGGGCGCATATGTCATATTTGTTTCCTTGCACCTCACTTAGCCCTTCACGGAGCGCAGCGTGACAACATGTGCGCCTCAATATCAACATCTCCAAAGAGATCGATATGAGCGCTCACTACAAATGTGTAAACCCCTCTTATCGCCAAAACAAACTCAACATAACTTGTCTACGAACTTTATAGTCACAATCCCATAATAGGATACTCCTATAATGGATTAAGGCTTATCTGGGAGTAAATGGAACAAATCCTTATAAATACACATCTACCACATTTATTGGAGGGCTTATCGCTTTCTAGACTAGAGTTCTTACTTTATCTCTCTACAATAGAAAAGTGACTTGAGCGTCAAAGTGGGTTTACCGGACTACGACATGGTTTACCCCTTCTTGCAGGAGGACAAACAGACGCTTCAAGATGATAAACAAGCGCTTCAAGATGACAATTGGATGCTCCAAAATTACAAATGGGCTCCGCAAGCCAAACATGCGCTACAAAGCGAACAGACATTACGTTACGACACGGAGAGAAGAAAATCAACTAACGAAAATATACTTTGATCTCAACTTTTTCACGTGATTTGCCTATGGTTCTTGATTTTAAATAAGAGATCCAATAGGTGTATAAAAAAGAGCAAATTTAGATTTTTCATACATGTGAAATTATAATATATCTATATATATATATATATAGAAGTAAGAGGAAAGAGAGTAGCTTATCATGAGCGTGTCACCTAAGCAGTAAGGCCTATTCTGAGCGTGCCACCTCAGCATTCTCATAAATGTGGGCTCATGTGGTCTCTTAAGAGTGGACTAAAACTTAAAAGCTAGGTAACTCCTAAATATATATATATATATATATATATATATATATATATATATATATATATATATATATATATATATATATAAAAGTGATGGTCTTCTTAGTAATTTGATTTTCATATTTTTATTTTCAAGCGGGTTGGGCTAAAAAACAATCAACACCATCTAAGTAAAAAGAAAGTGGTGTGGGATTTATATAGCCATTTTTTTGATATAGTTTGAAATTAGTTTAATTTAGACTCTGGAAATTATAGTTTAAAATAATGTGGGTATATTGAACCAATAAAGAGCTAGATCATCGTCGATATATGATCAACAAAGGCATGACGTAAACATTGGTGATTAGTACATGCAAACTATGGAATCTATCAATCCGGGGTCCGATTGTCAATACAACAAATATTGGCTTTTTTTGGGTACATAGAAGCTTATGATCTTGCTTATAAAAGAGTTTGTCCAAGAAGTTCATGATTATTTCATTTGCATCATTTCTCATTGATCTAAGAAGAGCTTAGAGACTTCAAATTTTTTTTCTACACGTGTTAATATTTACGGTTTAACAAGTCGCCCGCATTTTCAATTTTTTTCTACACATGTTAATATTTACAGTTTTAAACAAGTCGCCCGCGCGTACGCGGGATCAGCGCCTAGTAAATACTTAAATCGCGAATATAATTTCATGATTAGTTTTTTTTTTTTATTATCTCAAAACAATTTGTGCTCTTTTTTTATTGTTTCATATTTAAATTAAAATTAAATGAACATGCCTAAAATTTAATTTAATAATATGTGTATAGGTGTTTCCAATAATTAAGAAGATTGAAGGAAATATGGTGCAATTCGAAAACGGCAAATCGCATATGTTCGACGCAATCGTGTTTTGCACCGGCTTCAAGAGGTCAACCCATAAGTGGCTTAAGGTACATACTATTGTTAATATTAATTGAACTTAGAGCATCCACAGTGGTATTACGTAAATATTACGTAAATGTGGGTCTTACATGTTTATTTAAGTAAAAAAGCTCTCTGCAGTGATTTTACATAGCATTCTTTAAAGATGAGACCCACACGTAAAATTATGTTTTTACATAAAACATTCCTTAAATATAAGGAATGCACTATGTATTACGTAACCAATTTTTAATTATAAATAATTCATTTTATAATTAATGCTAATATCTTATTGGGGGTTGTTGGAAAATTTAATAATAAAATATATTTAAAAAATATGTTTAAGTAATACGATTGCAGAGAAAATATTTTTTATGTGTTTCTTAACTTTACGTATTACTTAAAGTGTACATAAATGTCTACGTGACAATTTTAAAAAATACAATTTATATAAAACCATTGTGGATGCTCTTATATCAATTGCATTTTCGCTAATAATTATGTTTGCACGTGTTCTTTTCCTTTTCTTTTCAAATTTACGATATATATTCAAAATATTAATATTTAGATGCATTAACTATGGAAATATGACGAAAAACTAACATGAAATATAGAAAAATGACGTAACACTCACTGTTTGTAAATGGTTTTTTTTTTTTCATCTTTATCAATATTTCTACTATTCTTTATTTATTTTGTTGCGAAAATCGATCCAAACTCAGAACAATCTTTTGGTTTGATTGTTGAAAACTAAAAAACAATTTTTTTTGAAGAATATGTTTTTGATGAATATGAAGATGATGAAAAACACAATATATATTGTTTTTTTTCTTAAATACTTAATTTATTCACACGTAAATATGATTACAAAAAAGGTATATTTTTGTCCACGTATCACTTTTGTTTGCTTGCATGGTCTACCACATTTGTATTTGATTAAATTTGAATGTAAAGTTAACGAAATAATAATTTATTATATCTTGATACGTAAAATAAGATAATCTAATAAAAACTTGTTGACATGAGATAAATATATATAACCAAATATTTTTATATTAACTATTTGATGTTTATATATATTCGAACCTTTATGTTTTGATATATGATCATATGCATAGGGAGCTGATGACCTATTGAATAAAGAAGGGTTATCGAAACAGAGTAACCAAAAGAGCTACAAAGGAAAGAATGGATTGTACTGTGCAGGCTTGGCGAGGAAAGGCTTATTTGGCGCTGCCGCAGATGGGTTAAGCATATCAGAAGACATTAATCTCACATTAATGTTTGGATGAATGTATGTGAGATGTGATATCACCTAACGCCCCACATATATCCACATTTCATTTTCTAATGAACCAAATACTGTAATATGCTTTGTAATGTGAAGTCATTGTAATATGATATTACATCTAAACTCCATTTATTATAATGCGAAATTACATTAAAAATCAGATATAATGTGAGATTATATTAAAGATTATAAAGTGTTCATTATTTTATTATTATTTATTAAATAGATAAAGTAATTTGTAAAATCTTTATTATAGCTTATTCGTATATTATTATTTTATTTTTTTCTATTTAATGAGTATTTTATTCTTACATTATTTTAATAGTAGATATACTTAATGAGTATCTACTTTTATGTGTGCTTGTAATATACACATGTTTGCCATTTAATGAGGTTTATCACTTTATGATGTAGTATATAAGTAGAAAACACACACAATTCTGCCACAATCTTTCTAGAAGTCGCCCAAAATTACGCCACACATGTTCACTAACGGTTGTAATAAGTTCATGTCAACAAAGAAGTTAGTTGAAGGAGACACAATCATATAACATATTTCTCAAGTTCTTCAGTTTCTTTTAGTTGAAATATAAATATGATCTTTTAGGTTAAAATACTTATACGTGTTTTGTCTAAATTTTCTATAATATTAGAGAGCATATGTCTGAATTCACATAATAATGCTTTTTAATATAAACACCTTTCAAAATGTTTCAGTTCACATACTTATACAACTCTTATAATAATTTGGTCATATAATTAGTTTAAACTTAACACTTTATAAATCTTTATACCAATATAAAATGTGAGGGTTGTCCTCACCCCCAATAGGTACCTTTTCAACATTTTTAATTTTATTATTATTATTATTATTATATATATATATAATATTTAGTTCCCATAACTTTATAAAATTGATGATTTAGTCTTTATTTTTTTTGAGACTCATCTATTTATCTTTACTATTACTTAAAAATCATTTCGTTAAATTTTTTTATTTTTATTTTTTAAGTTCGCTTAATTGACATGTCGTTGTAGTTATTATTAAATTCTCAATCCAATAAACTTATCAATTAGGGATGCATATCTCATGCCCCACTCTTCTTGTTCCAGATCGTGTCTCATCGTTAAGATTTTGACATGTGTGTAATTAATTTTGTGGTTTTTTTTCTCTAAAACCCTACTGAGATTTGTGAAACCTAGAAGGAAAATTAAATTTAAGGACACGTGTCAAAATCTAAATGTTGAGGCACAATCTGGGGCATGAAGAGTGGGCAAGAGATCTGAATCCATCAATTAGAGTCATCCTTAACATATGATATGCATTCAATATATGCAAATGTCGGGTGCATGCATTGTTTCATTTACCATATCACAGATTTGGGGATGTTCCGCCCTTTGACATTTTTGTATCGCATAAATCAGTCACTTGCCAACTCATATAACCTATCAAAATATGGATCAACCGTGGTTCCTGAAGTTTGACTAAAATTTTCATTAGTTAAATTGAATTAATTTTTTTTCTAAGTCACTTTACATGTTACATTAATTATCATTAACTTCTTAATGCAATATACCTATAAATTCGAGTAACCCCCAAATTATGATATGTATTCAACTCGTGTACACTTAGAGTACATGTTGAGATTTTTTTGTATATGTGTCAACAAAGGTTCTTGAATTTTGACATTTTACGGATAACATTTTACTCATCGTCCATCATTTAGGGTCTCAAACTATTAATTTAGTTCTTCCACATTTGTCAATTTAATCAAATTGTGTACAGCCTAATTAGTATTTAAATAAATAATTGATGTAAAGTCAAGTATAAACTTTTGATTTTAATGAATTGAATTTTCCGTTGGCGTTAAATCAATTTTTGTTGGTATTATGGTATAAAATTGCATGGAACGTGTATAGTTACGTTTGTATAGGTCAAACTGTTCCACTAATGACTCTAAGTGGTTAAGTACGGGTTTACATTCTTCACTCCTCGTGTTGATGAGTTAGATACAACTTTGTCGTTAATAACCCATGTCATACACGATGTAACTCATTATTAGTTCCAACCGTAAATATATATACATGTAAAGCTAATTTAGTACCGTAATGGAAAACAATAGTTAATTTTGTACATAATTATCATCTTTCTATTTTTTTCGTTGTGAATTACATTGTGTCGTTCTTTTTTTCTCCCGGCCCCTCAAGTTGCCCATGTATTAATTAAATATCATCATATTAGAAAGCTTAAGATAAATTATATATCTTGAAATTTAGACGACCGATACGCGTGCAACGCACGCGTTAATAACTAGTAATAATAAAAAATGGGAGAGAATCTTCCTCCATGGTTATTTAATAAGTCATATTTCAGATAATTAAGATTCTAAATAAAATAAAATAAAAATTGAGATTGCTAAAAATTACACGTTGATAATTGAATCTAGTATTTTTTTTTCCAAACTATTGTGCATTATAATATTATAGGATGGGAAGTTGCTGAGATCATGCACTAATGTCATTGGCAAAACCAGTGTTTTAAAAATCAGAGCGACCTTAAACTAACAAGGTGGTCGGTTTCCGGTTTGACCGATTCGACCCGATTTAAACCATTACAAAACAATACATTGCCTTTTTTTGTTTTATTTTCACCTCAATTTATTAGTATACGTTACAACTTCATCTGGATCTCAAACTGTAAATAAACGGCACATGACGTCCGCTATTACTTAACGAACTTGATCGGGTTTTCCTCAACCCTGCATCAATTCCTCGACATTCTTCTGAATCAACGAGTTCTTGCGCCTCTATCCAACAAATTCTTGGCATTCTCCTAAAATCAACGAGTTTTTGTTACATTTATCCCCATCACGCTGCATCATAAGCTTAAAAATCACACGCTTATAGTTGAAACTTCTAATTTATTTATTTTCTCTAAATTATTGTGCATTATATTTCCAGTTCAACTTGATTTAATTCATTGCGAAACAATAAATTGCCTTTTTCGTTTTATTTTCACCTCAATTTATTAGTATACGTTACAACTTCATCTAAATCTCAAACTGTAAATAAAAACGGCACATGACGTCCGTTATTACTTAACGGACTTGATCAGGTACAGGAAAATCAAGGATCTTAAACGCAGTTAGCCCGCCGTCCACCACCAAGTTATGCCCACTAACATACTTTGCATCATCAGATGCAAGGTAAAGAGCGGCATTCGCCACATCAGTCGGCTCACAATTCGCCCCTTCAAGAACCCCGAGCCCATGCACTATCTCCTCGAGACGCCTTGCCTCTAACCCCTGATAAATAAGACCCAGCTCTTCCATCACAAATTTGGTCGGAATTGCAGTTGGCGATATGCAATTCACTCTAATTCCGTGCCTATATAAATTTTTACCCAAAAATACAATTTGATATAAGATAAACAGAAAATAATTTTTTTTTTAAATAATTCTAAATTAATACGCACGGTGATATTGTACAATTGTGTTTTTTCAAAAAAAAAAAAAAAAAAAACTCGCAACTTGTTTAAAATAAATACTAAACTTATATCGCGATTACCACCAGCTGGGGGTGGGCGCGGGCGGGTTCATAGGTGGGTTTTTTGAAGAATAAATCCCGCCCATAAACTCTCGGGTTTTTCGGGTTCGGGCGGGTTCGGTTTTAAACCAGTTAACACATATATGGAAATGTATATTATAAATAAATAGATATATATAAAAAAATATGAAATTTATGTTCGGTTTTTAAACAATTAATACGTTTATGTTATTTTTTGTTAAGCAAAATGTTCCAATCATTGATTATACTATTGGTCTCCAATGTTATTTTTTTAAAACGTTATTTTTAATTGTAGGCGAGCGGGCTCGGTTTTTTCAGGTTTCCCGAAATGAGCTCGGGTTTTTCGGGGCATGTCGTGATGGTTTTCCTCAAGTTTCGGGTTCCCGGGTTTTAATGCCCACCCCTACCACCAGCAGTAGTAACCTAGTGGTTAAGAGCACTTACTCTCGTATGGTTTGGCTCTGAAGTCTTACATGAGAAACTCAGGAGCGTCACATCGCGGTGATATGATTAAAACATCAGGTCCCGCCTAGTCCACACGCCGCCTCCGACATATGAGGAGGCGAGTAGAACTGGACTTAACGGGCCGACCTCTTGAGTCTAGTGGGGCTGCTAATGGGGCTACGTTAAAGGGTCAGTGCATGTTTTGGTTTTTCATCAAGTCTAGTCGGGAAAAATCACAAACCGTAAGCAAAAGAGCCCGGACGTTAAGGTCGCCACTACTACAACATGTTTGGTCAATATTGCCTTTTTGTATGGTTTTTTTTTTTACACACTTTGGGGCAATACATTTGAGATATTTTTTTTTATATCTGTTAGTTTTTCCGTTAAATTAGTCATGCACAAGTTAATTACATGAACTGCCCTTCAATTTTTATTTTGTTCAGTTAAGTCTCTCTATTATATTTTATCTAATTTAGTCTTAAGCTTTTTTAATCGAACCTTTAACTCAACTGACCTAAGCCCATAGCTAGATCCGACCAGGTATAAATATCATGTATTCAAAATCTATTTAGAAAAAAAAATATATATATTAACCTGCAAAGTTCCGACGAAAGTGACTTCACGATCCCAATAATCGTAGCTTTGGACACAGAATACGTATGCTGAGCCATCCCACCCATCACTCCAGTCACACTAGCAGTGCACAAAATCGAACCCGACATGTTCGGTATCATAACTCTTGCAGCATGTTTCATCCCAGCCATTACACCTCGTGCATTAATTCCCATGACCCGGTCAAAGTCAACAAGGTCAAGGTCAACGATGCTCGGGGGAGTCCGACACGCGACTCCCGCGTTGTTGAACATGATGTCGAGGCGGCCGTGGTTGGAGACGGCGAAATCGACTGCGTCCTTGATGTCGGGTTCTTTCGTGACGTCGCATTGTACGAATGTCGCGTTTGGACCTGAAAAAGTTTAGACTGACCACTTGACTAACTGTTATGAAATCTGATGATAGTTGAATGTACGGTTTAAACTTTGTAGTTTAAGAGGACCTAGTTGTTTGGCGGTTCGGTGGCCGAGTTCGTGGTGGATGTCGGCAATGATGACCTTGGCGCCGTTGGATATGAACTTGGCGGCAGTCGCCTTGCCGATGCCGCTAGCTCCTCCGGTTATTAGGGCAATCTTGCTCTCTAGCTTTCTGTGTTAAATAAAACTATATGTTTCAGGCAGTGCTGGCAACTTTGCATGAAATTCGATAGCATGATATGAACATACGAATAAAAATTATCTTCGTACCATAACACGACATACAAGATAAATTCGTGCTAATAAGTCTAATTTTGGGTTTCTAACAAATATTGTTATTTTGGCAAAAAGAAAAAAAACATTGTTTAATAGCTTTAAAACCCCGACAAGTTGCTTAACTTTTAGATTTTGATAACTATACATTAAAAACTTGTTGAACTTCAATTATAAATTAACTACATCAAGTTTCAATTTTCGAACAAATTTCTACATATGTTACAATTTCCGTCATAATTGGACATAAAATGAATATGTTCCCGCTATATTTTTTTATTTATGTGTACTTAAGATTGATTCTGCAATAAACTGAAAATATTGTAATGAAATACCAATTGAGTGCTCAATTTAATCTCCATATAATTTCAACAGTGTGTTTTAATTGAGCGTCCAATTGAATGTATTTTGCTATGATCTTTTCAGTTTCTTGATGAATCCATCTTGAAAACACATAAAAGGACCTCATACGGCCATACTTGTTTCGTTTTTATCCAATTTGACAAAAAAAGTAGCAATTTCTTCGAAAATTAAAAATTTAAAAGCCAAATTTAAAAAATAAGTGCAACTAGTAATTTATAATTCAGGTAGCATTTTGGGTTATTAACATTTTTAAAAATACAGTAATGTTATTATAATATTAATATCAAAATAAATGTCAATGATGTACACGTCATTATTTAAAAACAAATTCAACATATTATAATTTTATATAAGTTATCTAATAATTCATCAATACAAAAATTCAACTACCAAATTGTAAAGTTTAAGAAATAAATAAAAATAATAGCAAGCTATTAATTTTTATACCTGAAATAATACATATATATTATAATATCTTCTTTTGTTCAAACTTATTACCATTTTTATATATCTGTAACTGTAATAAGAATAATAATAATGGAGTTTTGTTTTGTCACAGTCTGACAACAACATGCCACCGCCCATATTGTCTGGCCGATTGAAATATTGAGCAAAAGAAAAATACATATAGGATCTTCATCTTATCTCTATACTATAATTGTTGAATTCAAGTAGAGAACTAATTACATGGCCAAAAAAAAAAAAAAATTAGAGAACTAATTAACACCACAATAAATATGTAGGTAGATACATATATGTATGTATATATATATATGTATATACCTGGTTGGAGTGTTGGAGGAAAATTCTCTGGTGATTGGATTTGGATAAATGAAACCACATGATCTGGTATTTTTCTTCAAGTGGTTTCTGGAATAATAATGAATTTGTAAAATTAGTTCAATAGCAATAGCTTTAAGAGAGTAGCTAGCTAGATTGAAGAAATTAACATACCTTATTGTTGCAGTTTGGATCTCCAGTAGAGCAGCACCAACTACCCTTCTTCTGCAGGAGCTAAACATTATCTTTTTCTTAGTACTAGAAATAAACTATTATAAGAGAAAGGCGGAGTTAGTTGACTGTATATACACATAGTTCTTTTTATAGGGGTTAGCAAGTTAGGTTTCTAATTTCCATAATGGACAATGAAAAATAATATTATACTACTAAGATATTAATAAAATTAATTAATACAGTGTAGTGATTCAGTACTTCATTTCTTAATCAGAAATCGGAATTAAGTACATTTTATACCACTTTTTTGCACAGAATCCACTTTTGGTACCACTTCTATTTTTTTTTTATATACTTTTGATACCAATTCTTTCAACTTTGTATCATTTTGGTACCACCGTTAACTTTCCGTTCATTATATGTCATATGCCATGCACGTGATTAACCTTAAACTTCTGATTTTGTTCATTTTACTCCATCTTGGGTCGGACCTAGCCCTAGGCTAGGTCCGGCTATGTCAATTTGGGTTAAGAGTTTGATTTTCATATTTTAGGACTAAATTGAACAAATTAAAAGTTATAGATTTATTAGATGGACTAAAATGAACAAAATCAGAAGTTTAGGGCTAATCACGTGCATGGCACATGACAATTTGGACGGAAAGTTAACGGTGGTACCAAAATGATACAATGTTGAAAGAATTGATACTAAAAATATAAATAAAAAAATAGAAGTGGTACCAAATGTGTATTATGTGCAAAAAAGTGGTATGAAAAGGTACTTAATCGCTCAGAAATCATAAGTTTAAATCTCGTTAAATTCCTTGGAATCAGAAAATATTCATATCAACATTTTACTCCTTACAGACTTATTCAATACGAGTAAAAATTAATTTTCGTATGAACAAACATGCTACAAATGTTGTCTTTCTGATGGGCACCTAGGAGCACCCAGAAAAAAAAAACCTATCTTCTAAGTCTAATACCAACAGATTTTGAGGTAACATGTAAAACCTTGTTGGGATTTAAAAAAAAAAAAATCTAAAATGAATGGAATTTTTTTATGCAGTTCTGATTAGGTACTTCAGTATATAATTTAATAATAAAAGAAAAATATACATGTGTATAATGCCAATGAATAAAAATAATACTAGGGAAATAAAATAAAAAACAAAAAAAACCACACAATTTTATATTTGTTTATTTATTTGGTTGTATATTCAGTACTCCGTTACTACACCAAGAACCAAAACCAAAATTTACATGATCCTATACTACTTTTTTTCCGGACTCTAATCTAATATGGGTCTTTATCTAAAATAATTTCGAATATAAATTAAAAATATTATAATAAAATATTTTTAATTAGACATTTGTCCATTTCTATTGGTATATTTCAATTGAGCATTCATTTAAAGGTATTTCACAATATTTTTAATTTACGTTCGAATTCATCTTGGTTATACATGAAAATACCCCATATCGTTAGAAAATGCTCATTTTCTGACAAATTTAACGAAAATTATAACAAATGTGGTAATTTACTTGAAAACTGAAATTTGGATAACCAAGTTTTAAAAATTAAAGTTCGATTAACGATTGATAAGTTCGTCAAAGTCAGGTAGCAATTTGGTTACTACCCCTATTTAGTAGTGGTAAAAAAATATATTTAGTATATATGTATGATAATTATATTAACATTTTAAAACATGTAAGTCGAGATGAATGGGTTGGTTTAAGGCGCCGGATCATTTTGGACATTTTGATTATTCTCCACAAGTACCATACTTGTAATACTAATTTTAGTATTTTTCTATTACTTTAAAGATGAACTATAGATGAAAATTAATATTATTAATATTATGATACAAATACTAAGTGTAAGAATATTGATACTTTTAAAACTTTTTAAAGTTTTTTAAATGTTACAATTAAGTCCACCTTATTAATAAAATTAGCACAAGCATGGTACTTGTGAAGCATGCTAGAAAAACCCGATCATTTTCTAGCTAGTTTGATGAAAATTGTAATGGATATATTAATTTGTTTAAAATTTGAAAGTTTGGGTATCAATTTGTAAGTGTGTTAAAGTTTAGGTAGTATTTTGGTTATTTAGTTTGGCCCAGAAAAATGAATTTAACATTTAAGGCCCAAAATAACAAGCAAGTTGAGATGGCCGAGTTGGTCTAAGGCGCCAGATTAAGGTTCTAGTCCGAAAGGGCGTGGGTTCAAATCCCACTCTCAACATATAATTTTAGTTTTTTTCATTTTATTCTACGAATCCGTGAAATTGAAAAATAAAAAGGGGCATTCCGAGAATCGAACTCGGGACCTCTCGCACCCAAAGCGAGAATCATACCACTAGACCAAATGCCCTTATATAGTTAAATTAGATTCTAAACATTATTTAATCATAGGTTTAAAGCATTAAACATTCATTGGGAAAGTCTCCCGCGCTTGATTTCATTTCATCACGAAAAGGTGGTGCAGAAAGGGTTGCAGCTTTGTGCTTCCACTGTACGCTGACGTTCTATACGAAGCAAAAACTACATCTGCTCCTCGAACTGGTTTACGACTCTCGATTCACTGTTCGGTAACTTCTGGTTTTGCTGATTGATTGATTTCGCTGTTGCCTGTTATTTGCGTTTCTTCTTCTTTGACGGATTTTGGTTTCTCAAGCTTTTGATCGTTGTTTCCGTGTTCTTAGGGTTGATTTTGCTGCAAATGATGATTTTATACATTTTTGTTTACTGTTCGCTGTTAATCGTTGTTCTGCGGTGTGGAATTAGGTTGTGGCACCATGGACGATGATGATACTGAGCTAGTCGGCGATTTTGAATGTGGTTTGGGAGGGAGAGCGGTTTGTGATTTTGAGGATGAAATGGTGCTTGATAGTGAAGACGAGAGGATTGATCAATGTCAGTCCAGGCAAGTGATGCTTGCCGATGGATCTCTCAATGCTAAAGGTGCTGGAGGGCACCGTGATGTGCGGGAACTTGATATTGGAGATTTTGATGCTACTTCTTCATGTAAGTCACAGTAATCCTTGTATTTTAAAATGAAATGCAGATTTATTTCTCAAAGCATCCTTGGTGACAAACTGACAGTGCTTCCTTGCTTAATTTGTTCCTTACAATCTACTCTTATGTTTTCATTTAATTGATTTATAGGTATGGTAACAAATGTTTAGTTTGTTTCTTGAAACCTACTTTAGGCCCACATAAAGCTCTTATGCTTAAAATTCATGGAATGATCTTCTCGAAACCTACTTTAGGCCACTGCACATAAGGCTCTTTTGATATGGATTCATGGAATGATATTCTTCTCAAGCCAGTGCTTATGGTTTTTCAACTCGTTTCTTCTCTCTGATTTTCTTACTTTTCAGTTTGTCTCCTTACATTGCGTGAAACATTGATATCTATCAAACTTCATCTGCTACATTGCTTTTACTATAATATGCAGTCACAGTGTTTACATTGTTGATCATAGAAATTTGGAAGTCAAACTGGTGACTGCTCCAGTGCCACCACAGAACATCTCATCCACCAATTTTATTGAGTGGCATACTATGCAACATTACCACAAGTTATTATTGTCTGTAGTTAGTCTTAACTCTTAACTACATTGAAAAAATATCTGATTATGAGCTCTGTGTTTGCAGGGAAGAGAAATCAGCTGAAGTCATATGCAAAAGAACTTGACCCTTCGGATATAAATTGCACTGAATCTCAGCTTCCCACAGAACCATCCGAAGAAAATGCTCTGAAATTTGTTGAGTCCTTTCTATCTTATAGCGATTTTAGCTTTTCTCCTCAGTGTCCCTCTACAAAGATGACAAGAGAGAGATCTCGTGTGCTCTTACCTTCAAAGGGAATTCAAGATGTTGCCAAGAGGATTAATTTAATCAGATCAACTGAAGATATGGACCCCTTTGAATGGGTTGATACAGGTACGGCTGAAGAAGCAGCAGATGTGCAAGCATCACTTTATTATGGTGACCTTGATAAGAGGGTCTCAAAAGTGAAGTCTGCTGCAATGTGTCCTCAAAGTACTGGAAATGATGCTTTTCCAAATGAATCTGCAGATGATTTAGAGTCTGTTTACCTCAAAAGGCACAGACTTACTTCAGTTCGTTCGAGTTCAGCGCATCTGCAGTATATTTCAAATCAGTCTGGTCAAACCAGCAAAGTAACGGGTGATCTAGTTGAAAATTGTGGTAATGGTTGTTTAGACAGCAATCTGGTTGCAGAAACATCAGAGAAGCAGGTGCAGTATGTCAGTGTTGCAGAAATGGAAGATGATGATATAGGGTTCTGCACTCAGATGGCAGCTGAAGTGATGGAAACGTTGTCACATGCACCTTCTTGTATCATGAATGATTTTCATGAAGTTCAGTGGCATACACCACCTAGATCTCAGGAACTGAATGCCCATGTAGCAGGTTCTGAAAATTTAGCCTCAAAGGAAAATGTCTTTCCTGGTTCAGGGATGAGACAGTTGCCTGCTAAAACATCAGCAACCACCACTTTACCATTCAATGGCTGTAAAAAGCAGAGGCTCAATACGGAGTTGGAGCTGCTGAGCAGAGCACAGAATGCCAATGTATCAACTGACAGGGCATCTAGAAGAAATCTTTCGAGTCCAAGACGTGTTTCAGGCAGAACAGCAGTCAGATATAAGAAGCGAACAGAAGATACGGGACATGTGAAATCAAACCAGATGAAAGAGCTAGATCATCATAAAAGGAAGTGTCCATCATCAAAGCAAGAAGATATGATCAGCTCATCTGCCGTCAGCCATAGGACCAGGCAGTTCAAATCAGGTAACAAACAGAAGGAAAGGGTCAAGAATCCTGAAAACTGTTCAGGAAGAGGGAGAAGCAGTTCTAAGGATTCTAATAACTTGAAAAGATTAAAGAAAGTTCATTCCAGGAATGATTTGCTTGAAGGTGGTAGTGGTACACATGGTTCAGATGAACCAGGTATGGCTAGAACTAGAGGAGTTTATCGGGAACAGCAAACTGAGGTTGGCTTTTCACTCTTATCAAGACTGGACACATGGAATTACCCAAAAAGGAAAAGAACGCAGTGTAACATACAAAGAGGTAGAGATGGTGCTGGCAGCTTGTATGCTGTAACTGTAGCTAACGGAAGAAAAAAGGTAGAGATATCCAACATCAGCCAGTTTGCATGCAGCAGTAATTCTGTGCATCCTTCAGATGGTGTAGCTGAAGGAAACTCTTTGATCCAGGAAAGGTTTCGTTCAGATAGGGAAGAGGATGATCCTCTCATTTATCATTCCAAGGTTAAAAGCTATAAGAAACCAACTCTTAAGCAACCACACAGTGATGATAAGGATGGACATGCTTTTCTTGTGCAAAAATATTCAAAAGATGGGATAGCAGTGGAGAACAAGGTCCTCCTACGCAATTCAGAGGGCGACCCTGCTAATGCTCTCGCCCATAAGAGCACTGCAGGTAATGACTTGACCAGCCAGGATTACCAGAAAGAACCGTGTAAGAAGAGCCTAGCAAAGTCATATATGTCAAAGGAACTGATGAGATTGGGGACTAACGAATCAATGCCAGATTTCACTTGGAAAAATCTGAGAAAGAGAAGATATATGGCACATGTTTGTGTTTTATTAAGCCTTCATTTGGGTGATAATATTGTCAAGAAGCAGAAAGAGGTATTATATTGTCTTCTCTAACTCTTCATAGTTTTAAGTTTGGTTGCATCCTGTGTGTGCACTAATTTCTCTCAATCTTTATCGTGATCAGATCCTTGCAAAGCTACGTATACCTATTGCAACTTCGTCTTCAGATGCCTCCCACTTCATAGCAGATAAGTTTACGCGCACAAGAAACATGCTTGAGTTCATTGCAGAAGGTAAACCAGTAGTCACGCACTTGTGGCTTGAGTGCTGTGGGGAAGTAGGCTCTCTTGTTGATGAGAAGAAGTTTATACTTAGAGATGCCATAAAGGAAAAAGAGTTTGGTTTCAACATGGCCACTTCTTTGGCTCGTGCAGCCAAGCATCCACTTCTAGAGGTAATTTGAAGATCTTTCTTTTCTTCCAAGTAAAATCATTATTATCTTTGTTTTGGTGCAGAATTACAGTTTTTAACTTGATCCATGTAAATTTTGGAACTTTACGTTTATCTGCAGGGTTGGAAAGTTTTCGTTACCCCAAATATCAAACCCGATAAAGAAATGATTACAAGCTTGGTGAAAGCAGTAAGAGGCCAGGTAGTTTTTCTGATTCTTAGCTTAATGCATTATATTATAGTTGCTTATTCTCCTTTTTAGCAAGATATTACAAAACTGTTGATACAGGTGATAAACAGGCGTCAGATTCCTATAACAGAACAAGGACATTTTCCAGAATCAATATTGATTATTTCCTGCATAGAAGATAAAACCGCGTATACCCCTTTTCTGAAGAAAGGTGTGGTGAAATATTATGCACTGCGGTTCATCAGTAATAGTTACATAGGTTTTTCACCGGTTTCAAATAAATGCAGGAGCCAAGATTTACTCTCCAGAGCTGATTTTGAGCGGTATCGTTACCCAGAAGCTTGACTACAAGAGGTAGGGTCTCTTTTATGATCTCGCATTACATACAAGAGTGTCAACACGTGCTATGCGCGTATATTTACGTAATCAAGTTTTTCATAGTATTGAAGTGATCATACATACTGCATTTTACATTTCTTGAAGTTAACTTAGCTGAATGGTTGATATATCTTCTTGTGAATGTAGAGATACTGAGTTCAAGTTTCAAATCCTTCATTTTTTTTCTTGAAATTAAACATTTTGTAGGGGTTAAATTTAAAATAAAAGTAGAGTATTCTACCCCTAGTGCATCTAAGTAGGATACATAGATTTCTATTGAGGGACGAATCCACATACTTAGCTTTCCCAAACCTCTAGCGGCGCATGAGATAAAAAATAGTTACTATGCATAAGAAATCCTAAGATCAAACTCAGTAACAACAATAAGCATATTTTTTTTTCTTGATTTTTCTTATTTTTTGTACATATGAATTGTCATTTTTGAAGAGAAAAATGATAAATGAATATGAGAAACTAAACACAGACTGGAAGATGATGGTATTATTTCTACAACACTAACATCTGGGTTTTGGATCCGCCACTTTTTGTATTTTATCAGTTTGGGATCATGTAGATTCTAACTTTGTTCGTATTTGTTTACTAAATTTACAGGCACGAACTCGTCGGAGCTAATTCAATCGATAATTAACGTGAGAATTAACGCGATTTGCATCATCTGGACTTTGGTTTTGCGTCTCTTTCAAATTTTCATATTCTGTTTGTATATGCTTTGATTTTCTTGTCCATTTTCCTTTTCACAGGGAAGTGCAAAAAGGAGACCAAATCAAAGCTTTGACGACACGGTTTAATTTTGGTAAGATCCGTGTGCCTTTGATTAAATTTGACAAATCAATTAGTTAAGATTGCAGTTTGACATTTCTTATCGTCATTTGGTGACAAATCATCGTCATTTGTATGAATGTAGAAAAAGTATTGACAAAAAAAAGCCGATACTTCGTAGGATGATGGGAGTGGGTTCTGTTCTATTTTATTGACCAGGTAAATATATCCGATAAAATATTAACTATGATTTTTTTTTTTTTTTTTTTTCATTTTTAAGTTTCGAACCTGACACTCTATATATATATATATATCCACCATCACTTTTTTAATACGTTAGTTTTTTGTTCTTCATATTATTATTATTCGAATCTCATCTTTTTCAAAAGAGTGTCTGCTACAACGTATATCTCCACGTTATACACATGTGTTTGGGTGTCTTTCAATGAACTTTGGCAGAAAATTATAAAGGAAAGCTCATTAAACGAAAAAAAAAAAACTTTTATATGTATTTGTGAAAAATAAGAACATGCTTAAGGCTTTCTCTTATAGGTTCGAATTTACGAGGCAGTTAATTAAAATAGTTTATTACATGGATATTTATTTAAAATATTTATTCAAAGTTTAATAAGAGGGGTACTTTGTAATTTGTATCTAAGTTTCTCGTTAATTACACTAGGCGTGATGATATGGGTGAGTAATAATAATAAAATACACATATAACTTTTTAAGTTAAATAGTGGTAAATAGTAAATACTAAATTGGTTACAATCAGTATCACTATCAACTATCAACAGCTATTGTCACAGTTAATTTCCACTGTATTTTTTCGGCCAAAAAAAGTCCTTTATTTTAAATTTTTTTTTGGTTAAATACTATTTTAATTAAAGGGTTAACAGGTCTTTTGGTACATGATGTTTGACAACTTTTGGGTTTTGGTCAATGATGTTTTTTTAACCTAGTTTTGGTACCATATGTTTGCAGATTTTTTTAGTTTTGATCTAACCGTTATATTCCGTCCATTTTTTAACATGTACAAGTCACGTGATCCACTCTAAACTTTAAATTTAGTCCCTCTAATACTTTCTTAACCTTTTTTTTGTTCAATTTAGTCCCGAAGTTTCAAAATTGACCCCAATTGGACAATAGGTCCAATTGAATTTTTGAAACTTCGGGACTAAATTGAACATAAAAAAGGTTAGGAAAGTATTAGAGAGACTAAATTGAACAAAAATGAAAGTTTAGGGTGGATCACGTGACTTATACATGTCAAAAAATGGACGGAATGTAACGGTTAGACCAAAACTATAAAAAATCTGCAAACATATGGTACCAAAACTAGGTTAAAAAAAACATAATTGATCAAAACTCAAAAGTTGTCAAACATCATGGACCAAAAGACCTGTTAACCTTAATTAAATCAGGAAGATATCTTGTTATGTCAAGTCTTCTTTTTCGGTTTTCCTCTATAGTCTAAACATAACACTATAACTTTCTATAAGCTTTGTCGGGTCAACTAGCAAGAGTGTCGCAATCTCCAATTCCAATTAAGTTCGAATTTCATTGTATATTACTTGGAAAGGATTTTAATTTGATTTTTTTAAATCAAATTATATATAAGAATATATTAAATTATAAGAGATGGTTAACACTCGTGTCTGTGTTCTTAACAATATAGTAATGAAATGCATAAGTTTCAATTTTTGCTACGCAGTTTAAAATTGGAACTTAGATCACTTGTCTATTGTGTATCATCGTTAAAATTTTGACACGCGACTTTAAATTTAATATTTTCCTTCTATAGTTCACAAATATAGTAGGGTTTTAGAAAATAAAAAAAATTATAATTAATTACACTCAGATATGTGTCAAGATCTTAACGGTGAGTCTAAATCCGAACATAATGAGTGGGGCAGGAGATCTAAATCCTTAAAAAGATTTTAAAAGGATTGAGATAGCTGGAAAGCAGATGATAATATAATTTTATATGGTATAAATTTAATTTAAGTATATAGTCAAGTAGTATAGTTAAAAACTATAACATGCTTGGATCTTGAGGTACCATTTTTGACTTCCACGTAATCCTCGCAATAGGAAAAGGCGACACTATTCAACGTGCATTTCCAATGGGCCAATGGCTACACATTAATATTATTATTATATTCCATTATATTAAGGATCTTACTAAAGTTTGGGTTATTTATTTATTTTTTATCTGAAGACCAACCCGTGATTATAATAATAAGTAAAAAAATATATATGATTAAGAAGAAGCCATAAATTATTTTAGTAGGACACAAGAATTAGAGTAGGAAATAATAACCTTTTGATGAATAAATATAATACTTTAAAAATTAAATTGATTTTTTTTTAAATGATACTAAAGTAAAAGTATTCGGAAGGTAATTAAACCAAGCTATACAAATATAGTATAACATTTTAATATTTGATTTCTTAATTAGATCTATAGTGTTCAAATCTTATTAGAGTTATGGAATAGAAAAATATACATAATAACGATTACCCCTTACGAAATAATCCGAAACAAACGGTGATTATTTTAGATATGGCGTACGCATGTTACGAGTATTAGTCCTCTTGATAAGATCTTATTAAATCTGTAAAAAAAAATGTAATTGGGTATCGGAATAGAAAATAGAGGATGAGCAATGTATTGCAATTAGTTAACACGTTATTAATAAGGACTAAACCTAAACCCCTTAAATTGGTGAAAGGGAGGGAGACTATAGAGAGGGCTTCATCGATGGCCGGCATTGACACGAAACTATTAATTGTGCAACTTTTGCGCAGTTTCACCTAAAAAAACTAGCATGAAGTGTGATGTCACATGGTAGTAAATCCAGAATGTTTATAATAGGCTCACTTTATATTAGGGATGGACAAAAAAACCTGTCCGGTTGGACCGGCCCGGAACTGGTCCGGACCGGACTGTTTGGAACCGGTCCAGACTTGACCGGTTCCAAACGGACTAGGTTTTGGAAGTGAAAACCGAGCCAATAACCGTTTGTATACTTCTGAAGGAACCGGTTTTAAATTGGACCAGACTGGTTTGGACCGGTTTTTTTTACTCGGACTGGTTTTGGACTTGTTTTTAATTTTTAGTGTAAATCTATAAATAAAAACGGGTCGGACTGGTTCGAAACCGGTGCTGGACCGGACTGGTCTGCTTTTTATAAAACAGTCCAGAACCGGTCCAGAAACGGTCCAGATTTTGTTGGTCAACATCTAATCCGGTCCGAGCCGGACCGGACTGCTTAAACCAGCTCCGGTCCGGGCTAGAACCGGTCCTGGCCGGACCGGTCCAATGCCCATCCCGACTTTATATAATTAAAAAAATGAGAGGATTTAATTTATCTTTTTTAGGAAATATATATATATATATATATATATATATAGATTTTTGGTACTAATATGTTTCAAAACAATGATAATTTTTACTTTATTCAATTATTTATCCAAAATTATCGTTAAATATATTTTAAATGTATAAAATTATATAAATACTTTTTAAAATATGAAAAACTAAATTTTATCAGTTATGCAATCAATATATGTTTTAAATAAATATATTATCCCACCATTACTTTTTGCAACCAGTGTGTTTTATATATACTTATAGCCGCACAATCAACACACCCTACCTCCGTCCAACTATAAATCATTACCAAAACCACCAACCAACCGGCTTCTACAACACACATAATTGTTACATGTATTTATTGCACACACCAAACTTTACTCACTTCTAGAAGTTATACAATATATATGTTTTAAATAAATATATTTCTAAGATTAAAAAAAATGTTTTTTTTTTTTTACATTTAGAATAGTTCCTATTTAAAATATTTTCAACTCAAATCAGGTCACTTTTTATTAATAAAGTGTTAATTATAAATATTTTTCTATTTAGTGAACTCTAACATGGTTTGGAGTTTAGATCCCTTTTGATTAATAGATAAAACGTTGAATCATTAAACCGTTTTAAATCGTTTTAAATGATTTTAATTCTATATATGACATGGCAAAAATATGAAATCAATGAATTTAAAGTTAGAAAAAATAATCAAGTTTGTAAACCATTTTTTTTTAATATCTCGGGCTCGGCACATGACATAACTGGCCACATACTTTAGAGTCAAAGGAGTCATGTAAACCATGAAATAGAACTTGGCCAAAAAAAAAACTTTGAAAATTGAAGGAAAGGAACCTAGTAAATACGTAATAGAATAAATTAGATTTCATATAAACGCAACCTTTTGAAGTCGTCATCATTCATATATATTTTAGAAAGGGACTGAGTCAAGATACTACAAATAAGAATTATGAAAATTTTATTTAATAACTCAACTGATATAATTTAGGGTTAATAACCAAATTGCTACCTAACCTTCCATCCAATTATAAATCAATACCGAACTTTAATTTTTCAAAATTAGCTACCTCAACTTTTAATTTCCGAACAAATTGTTACGTGTGTTAATATTTACTTCAAATTGGATAGAAAATTAGCATATTTAAGCTACGAGGAGTCTTTTAATGTGTACATAAGATTGAATCAAATGGTAAACTGAAATAATTGTAGGAAATACCTACAATTGAATGTTCAATTGACATTTCTCAATTCCAACAGTAACTTTCAATTGTGCGTCGAATTGAAGGTATTTCGCTGCAATATTTTGAATTTCTTAGAGAATCAATCTCAATTATCTATCAAAAGACTCAAGTGGTCAATTTATAATACTCATTTTCCTTCTAATTTGACATTAAATGTAATAGATGTACCAATTTACTCGAAAATTGAAAATTTTTTATTTAAAAAAAAAAATTAAAAATTTCGAATGATTTTTCTACTATGCTTTGGGAGCACCATGCTTTTGGTTTTTTTAATACTATGGTGGACTTAATTGTAACATAAGTAAAATTTTAAAAGTATGAAAAAGTATGAATTTTTTTAATTACACCTAAGATGTGTATCATACTATTAATAATATCAATTTTCCTATGGGGTTCACATTTAGGGCAATAGAAAAATAAAAAAATTAGTGGCAAAAGCATGGTGCTCCAAAAGCACTGTAAAAATGTCCAAATTCGAATAGCAATTTGTAATTGAAGTTTAGCAATTTGATTCTTAACCCTATAATAATTTATGTAAATTTTAGTTTATTCTCACATGTCCCATTTATTATTACTCAATTCAATTTTTAATAATTGGGGCAGGGAGGGAGACCCGATATAATCGGGTCCTTTTCTTCCACCCATACCCATCATCTCATTAATTAATTATACATAAAAATCTTTTTCATCTCATTAATTAATTATACATAAAAATCTTTTTTTTTTTATTACAAAAACCATAAATAGGAATTGGAAACTGCAAATTAAATTTCAAAAAAGGCAGCTAGCTACAAAACCATATATAAAACCAGCCAGCCATTCTGTGTTTACTCCCAAAAATCAAAACCCCATTTTTGAAGATGGAGAAGAACCACAATATCACTGCTTTGCCCCCTTTCTTCCTCGCCGAAGTCACCGGCGACTCCGAGATTGACGGCGGCGACTCCAGCTCGGAGCTCTCTAACCTTAGAGCTTCCATGGAAGAGGACGACGCAGAGTCCTGCTGCTCCGGCAGCTTCGTCACTGAAAATGGCGTTCGTCGCTGTGAAGAAGAAGAAGACAGAGATCAGGTTCGAGTAAAGAGTTGGCTTCATGAACAAGAACAACCAAGATCTTGTGTTTCTGCAGATTCTTCGGCTATGGAGTTCTTGAATGAGATGGAGAAGAGCAAACTCTTTTGGGAGACTTGTTTGGCTTCTTAATTAATTAGCTATAATAAAAAGAATCATTCTTTAATCTCCTTCATATACATATTATATATATATATATGTTTGGCCTTCAATTGTAGATATAAAAAGGTATTCTCTATTGTAACGCCTCAAATCTGAGCGACTGTAACTACTTAAACATAAGCACTGTTTTACTCTTTAATTCTATCCGATGTAGTACATTTGAACGGTATTAATAGTATCACTCGATGATTTTCGACTCGAGAGATGAGTCCATCAATTTCTGATAAGGTTTAGGTTAAGATCATATGAAATATTTTGGTTTTAAGTTGGGTGATTATAATCTTTGGTGTAATATGAAATGTAATATTGTATTATAGTATTGAGTTTGTATATAAGTTTATTAAAAAAATATGTATATAAATTAAGTATAGGGTGAATAATATTCTAATCTAGATTGTTGGAGTTTTTTAGGGTAAAAAAAATGTTTAGCCCGAACCCATCTCGAGTTCATATTAACGTTAACTTTTAATGTCATCCTTATAAAAAGATTTCCAAAGAGAACTTGCTGAGACTCTTAGGCACGATGAAAAATTTTAGGCCGCTAAGTCAAGAACTAAGTGAATTAGGGATGGAGACCAAAACACAATATATTACCAGTTGACTACCATAGTTAAGAGACGGTCTAATGCATTTTGTCCATTAAAGCTAGAGTAGGAAACTTGATTCTGGAGCTGCAAATTGTTCAAAACATTTTCCAAAATCATTTTATTGGCTTGTTCACCTCCAGCAAAGTTTGCTCGGAAAGGAATGTGGAGCCCCGGTCTCAATTAAGGAAGTCCATCACCCCTTTCCAAGCAAATCGGTTGTCTCGGCATGTCACCTTTGATGATGTTAAAATTGTCACTTGGTATCTCAAACCATTTAAAGCACTAGTCCTAATAGGGTTCATCCCCTTTTTTTCTTTTCAAAAATTGTGGCGTTGAACTTGTGGATCACTTTTTTTTTCGCTATCTCTACTATTTTTATCACTTGCACCATCCCTTTGGTTGGAACAAGACTTTATTGTGCCTTATTCCCAAGTGTCAAAACCTTGAGTTGGTCTCACATTTTCGCTCCATTGCCATTTGTAACTCAATTTATAAAATTATTTTAAAAATTTTGGTCAACTGATCTGACCTATGATGAAATAGCTCATTTCCCCCTTCCAAGCTAGTTTCATTACGGGCCAGAGAGAGGAGGCATTGTGGTTATACTTAGGGAAGTTCTTCATTTTGCTTAGAAAAGACAGGTATCCCTTTTGAGTAGGATTTTGAGTAGGATTTTATTAGAAAATCCCTTTCCTTTTTCAAATTCTCAAACCAGATGATCTCGCTGGTTATGAGTTGTATTTCCTCTTCCTCCATTAATATTATTTTCAATAGCGGAAAATTGGAAACGTTTGCTCACTTTAGAGGAATTTGACAAGGGATCCCATTTGTCCTTACATATTTATTTTGTGCATGGAATAACTCGCTTTTCTTATTGATGAATAAGTTAGAGCTAAGTTGACAGGTTGGAGATCTAATCTCCTTTCTATGGTGGATAGGGTTATCCTTATGAAATCTGTGATGTCTGTTATTCCATCCTATTACATACAGTGTATTATACTCCTAAAAGAGTTTGCAAGAATCTAGATAAATTGAATAAGAGCTTTGTTTTGGGAAGTACTGATGATAAGAAAAAGATTCACCTTGTTAATTGGGAGGAGGTTACTAAGTCATTAGCAAATGGTGGGCTAGACCTTAGAACTACAGAAATGAGAAACAAATCCCTTTTAAGAGGCTTAGTGTGGAGATTTAAGACGGTTCAAGTTCATTGGTCTGATCTCTTCAATAGACGTTTTGCTAGGCAATACTCATCCCCAGCTACTCGCACCCTGTGTAACTGGAGGGCTATCTAAGAGGGTTTTGAAACTCTCGGATTGGGTCTTTTTAAGACGGTTGCTAATGGTAAAAATTAGTTTGTGGGATGATACTTGGGTCAAAGACAAACATTTGAGATCGTATGTGCAATGACCTTTCCTTGTGCATGAATATAACTTGAAAGTGATCGATATTTTTCAAAATTGATTATGGATTTTAGACTACCTGTCTATTTGCTTCACTGCTGATATTATTGATTATATTAAAAGTATTCCATAAAATATTCTAACCGACTGCGGGATACATGGATTTGGATACTCTCTCGATCGGAAAATTTCACCACTTCTTCAGCTTATGAGGCCCTCATCGGGTTAGCTTTGGCTTCAATCAACTCCGACTGGGGTTGTATCTGGAAGGTCACTATCATTCTCCGTATTCAATATTTTATTTGGCTTGGCTTTATTGGTCGTCTTGCCACAACTCTCCTTAACCGTAGGGGATGCAACATCAACCCATTGTGCCTTGTGTGTTCTCGTAATCTTAAAAGTATCGACCACATCCTCAAGGGATGTGAACCTCTGAGGCAACTCTGGGCTTCTTTCCCTTTGCCGCTCAAATCTTTAACTACCTTTGGGATGCCCTTAGGTGACTGAAAAAGATAGTTTCGTGCAGGGTGTGGATTGGATAACCTTATTTTGTTATTCCGTTTGGAACCTTTGGAAGAATAGAAATATGTCTTTGTCTTCCAAAAGACCAACTTCAGTAACAACATGTTTAATGTTTCCTTTACCCAAGCAATAAATTTTCAGGAATCTATGATGAATCATGGGTCGTCGATGATCACATCTACCATTCATTTCATGATTGGAAGAAGCTGAATACGGATGGGGCTTCCCTAAACAACTCGGTGAAGGCAGGAGCGGGTAGGGTCATCCGTGACTCTACAAGGAATGGGGTTCAAGAATATTTTTAGGAACTTGGGAGTTGCAGATAGTGTTGTCGTGGAACTTTTGGTATCCGATCTGGGCTCTCTCTTACCCTTAGCTTGGGGATCGAGTCATTGCATGTGGAAACTGATGTTTTGATCACTCAACAACTTATCTCAAATAATTCTTCCTCTAATTTGAAACTTATGCCTATCATTTTGGATTGCAGGAACTTACTAGATCGATTTAGGAGTACAAATTCAGGCACATCTATTCGGAAGCGAATGGGGTTGCGGATGCACTAGCAAGGATAGCGATACACCAACAATCCAGTTTTGTAATACATATCGTTTTTCCAAGCGAAACTCGACACTGTATCCTAAGAAATATTGTGGGAGTCTGTGAACCATGTTTGATTAGGCGTAGTAGTTGATTTATTTAGACTTCGGAACCAATTCATTTTGAATTTTTTTTTTTGGCCAATCAATTCATTTTGAATGGGTTCAATCTTTTGTTTCTTGTATTAATCCTTTTTTTCTACTAAAAAATGTCACAAGCTAATAGAATAATAATAAAGTCTTATACATATATTAACTTTTACGTTTTGATAAATTAGTATTTATAAATTTATTGTGCAATAATTTTCAAATGGAAAATGATTTAAAAAATGAAATTACTTGCAAAAATTTAGGCAGAAAATGTGTTAAAGGTCATGATTTACTTGGTATCTTGAAAATTGTGAAGGAAAAGCAATACTGACCATTGGATTGCATTTTCTGCCTAGATTTCTGCAAGTATTTCGGCTGCTATAGCATTGCCCTTTTTAAATTTTTGTGTAAAGCATCTTATTGTCGTATATTATTACAATTTAGTTAACTCCGCATTTAGGGACATGTCTAGTATAGGACGAGCCCTATTTGTGATGTGCAATTTTTATTATAAAAAGTTATAATTATTGTCAGTTTGACATTTTAAAATCTTAAATTTGCCCTATGCATTTTTTTTAATATTAGTTAGTTGTCTCTAACTCAATTCTTGCCTATGAACAAAATATGACAAGTACCAAACAAACACCCCAAACATAATCATCATTGCTTTGCATTATACCTATAATGGTGCAGAGTATTGCAGATACAACAATAGAAAGCTCAACCCCAAGCTGAACTCCATCAATCTCAATTATACAACACACAGAACTCAAAACTCAATGTTGGTTGGACCAACTGAGCAAACCGAGTTCAAACCGACTATAAACGCTGCCTTACAGAAAGTTTTAGCATTAACACTTCCGGTCAGACAAATATATCGATAAAACAAGGGTTAAGAACCTATGAAAGGTCTGAACTATCACCCATGTTAACGGGAGAGGTCTGAAATTTAAAAAGTTAATAATAGAGGTCTGAAATTTCTGTTTTGTTGATAACAGCGGTCTCCGTTAGTTTTTTCCGTTAAAACTAACGGAAGTTGGTCACATGCTTGGCATGTGACCGGAAATAAAATAAAATTCCAAAAATGCCCTTCTATCAAGTGTGCCCCTCACATGCATGGAGTGAAAAGACCAAAATGCCCATGAAGCCACCACGGTACTCCGGCGACCACCAATCGTACTCCGGCGACCACCACCGTACTCCGGCGACCACCACCGTACTCCGGCGACCACCACCAAGGCTCCGATTGGGCCAACATCGGAGCCACCGGCCTTGATTGGGCTCCGATCGGAGCCACCAGCCCCGATTGAGCTACGATCGGAGCCAAAAAAGCTCCGATTGGACTCCGATCGGAGCCAAAAAAGCTCCGATCGGAGCTCTGTGGCCTCGGCCGGAGCCACAGAGCTCCGACCAGAGCCACATAGCTCCGATCGGAGCTTTTTTGGCCCCGATCGGAGCTTTTTGGCCCCGATCGGAGCTTTTTTGCCGAGGTGGTGGCCGGAGTCGGGTCGCCGGAGTCGGGTCGCCGGAGCCGAGGTGGTGGTCGTCGGAGTCGAGGTGGTGGTCGCCGGAGTCGGGTGGTGGTGGCCGGAGTCAGGTGGCGGTGGCCGGAGTTGGGTGGTTTTAATTTGACTTTAGGGGTAAAATTGACATTTCACATTTCCTTAAATAAGATATTAAATAAAACAAAATATTAAAGGGGCAAAAATGTCATTTCACACATTTCTGTTAAATTTAACCCTAAAAATGGACGGAAAACCTCAAATCAACAAAATTGAAATTTCAGACCTCTGTTATTAACTTTTTAAATTTCAGACCTCTCCCGTTAACATGGGTGATAGTTCAGACCTTTCATAGGTTCTTAACCCATAAAACAACCTAATGTACAACAACCTTGTAAAAACATACAAACTTAGACTTCTTCTGCAACTACAAATGGGGATACAATACAACCTTGGAAGTTAATGTTAGATCGTGCTATCGATGGAGAACCCGAGTTTTCCATCTCCTCGTCATCACCGGCTATTACTACCGACTCCATAGATTGCCTGGAAGAGGAACCATTCTCATCGATCGGGATATCTTCGACTGCATCCAATTGCCTCAAGAAACATTCTTCAATCTCATCCACTACTGGCCCACCTTCTACTTCTTCATCAGATGAGTCGAAATTGGAAATGGATGGTTTGAGTTCGCGTATTGTTTGAGTATCGTAGTCGGTATCGGACATTGTGTGAGATGAGGTGGATGAATATCGACCGCTAGTTGTGGTCTCCTCGTCGCGCTCTTGTAGTGTCTTCCCGATCAATGTCTGGAGAAGGTTCATTACTTGGACCGCATGCATTAGCGCCGTCAATGGATCTGACATCTATAACAAAGAAACACCCAAATTTATTAGTTAATTATGTAAATATGTAAGCATGTGTTAAGCTCTCTTAGGGTTTTGGTACAACATGTTTGACCAAATTAGTTTTGTGCAGCATCTTTTTTGGGTACACTTTTGGTGCAATACGTTTGCAGACTTTTAGTTCATATGTTAGTTGATTGTTAGGTTTAACCGTTAAGCAGCATGTACTTTGCACGTGATTAACCCTCTAATTTTTAATTTAGTCCCATAATTTATATTCCTAATTTACAAATTAGTTTTAAACAATTTCAATCGTACTCTATGTCAAAATTGACCCGGCTATAGTCTGACCCATTGCTGGGCCAAACCCTGGTTAGGGTCCCCAAACCTTGTTTATCCTAACCAGGGTCTGACCTAAACATAGGTCGGACCCTGACTAGGTCAATTGGACTAAACTGAAGAAAAAAAAATGCAAATTAGGACGCTACTTAACGGTCAACTAATGGATGCACCAAAAGTCTACAAATTGCAAACGTAATACACCAAAAGTCTAAATAAAATATGTTGCAATAAAAGCTAATTTTGGTTAAACATGGTGTACCAAAAAGACCATTTAACCCTCCTTATAAATGCATATACCTGAGTCATGTTTGGAGCGAAAACCATGGCAATGTTCCTGGCATTCATCTTGTTAAACTCCTCTTCCTCAACCACATCAGCCATGAGATCAACCGCCCAATTGAGCAACGCAGCCTCAGTCGGCTTCAATTGTTTCACCAGATCGAACGATTCTTCATCGGTATTACATTCAAGAACTTGTTCTGGAGATAGTCCATCAAGAACTCCACATGGAAGCTCTCTAAACCAGGCTTTGATGAGTCCAGCAAGACAATGCACATCGATGTTGTCTGGGATTACGCCCCGATTCAGCTGATCCCTCAGCTGCTCCTCTTGACTGTTCTCTGGGTTTATCCGGAAAATCCCTTCTGCCTGAAACCAAATCGATTAAGTTTCGATTTTTGGATGAATCGGAATGAGATTAATGGATATAATTTGAGTACCTTAAGACCTCCCTGAGAGTAGAGGCGCTCTTGCATCAGTAAGAGGATCGAAGGGACGCTGTTTCCTTTCGAGTCGTATGAGCATTGCATTGATTCAGCCGATACACCGAATACACTAACACTGCAAATAATGAAGCATATAAACATCAATTTTATGGATTTCTTTTGAATTTCTGGATTTGTTCGGCTTAAAAATTGAAGCTTTTTCAGAGAATGTTGATCTTTTGCTTTATGGGAAAGAGTAAAGTGAGAGACTTTCTAGACAATGGACTTCCAACGGATATATTGTTTCGATTTTACACAAAGTAGTAGGTTTCTTGGTGGTAAAGGATACATTTTTCATCATTCTTTTCAATGAAAGAACCTGAAAAAGAAGAAGATGATCTTTAAGGAGCTGAAAAGGCAAAACAACGGTTATAATGAAGCTCAATCTTCAGATTTAACATTCTATCTAGACAATGGACTTCCAACGGATATATCGTTTCGATTTTATAGAAAGTAATAAGATTCTTCATAGTAAAGGTGACATTTTTCACTAATCTTTTCGAAGAAAGAACCCGAAAAGGAAGAAGATGATCTTTAAAGAGCTGAAAAGACAAGGCAACGGCTATAATAGAGCTCAATCTTCAGATTTAACCTTTAGTTATGAAGCCTAAATAGCCTTCATCCAATCCAAGCTCGAAAATGCAACAATTTTTACTTTATATAGTTACATTGCAGCTAAATCTTAAAGCCAGAACCTATAAACCCTAAAAAGTTTGGATCTTTCTCGCGGATGAACAAATTAGGTCAAATTTTTGAACTTCCAATTTCAAATTCAACACCTTAAAACACCAACAAAAGTTCACACGGATATGTTTTTGAGTTTCAAGTAGCTCGGGATTGAACACAAGACAATACCTAGCGCTTGGGGCTTTGCATGGAATCTCCACCTCGAGTTCAACCGGAAGGCCGAGAAATCCATGGAACCGATCGAAGGTGACGTGGGCGATGTGGCGGACGTTGGTCGGCCACCCAATCTCCAAGCGGTGGTGGTGGTGGACAGCGCCGATTCCATCTTCGCCGCCCTGATCGACCCTGCAGGAGGCCATCGACTTGCGGAGAGCGGCCAGAAGGGCCGTCACCGGCGAGAACTGGCTCTGCTCCTCCTCCGCGGTTGGACTGACCGCCGTCCTGGCCTTCTTGGCGCTGCCGCCGCAGCCTCCGCCCTTCGCCACCGCTACGAGACGCGTCATCGTCGTTCGCCGTAGAGGAGGGAGGATGGTTTTGATGAAGAAGAGGTCAGAGAGAAGAAGGGAAGTTGTTGGAGAAGAGAGGGGAGGGAAATGAGGGGTTTTTGAAGTTATTGTAGTTAGGGAGGTTTCAAACGGCCACAAGTTTCAAATTTTGTTACAAGATTCACTTTATCTGTTTGTTTTGAGATTTTACCCCTGGGTTTTGGATTTATTTACGGATCTGCCACTTCACCTTTCATGGGTTTTTGTGTTTTTTTGTTTCTTTTAACCTTTCTGTGTCGGGAGTTGCTTTATTTTCCTAACGTTCGTCTCAGCTAAATTAATCACATTTTATAAGTTTGGCCAAAATAGACTGGAATTTTCAACACTTACATTGATAGAGAAAATTAATTATTAGATTTTAAAAGACATTAACTAGTTAGATCTTAATTATTGCATAAATTTTGATATGTTTTGTTTAATGATTGAAAATTCAAATACAATTTAACTGAATCGTAATTAAAACACTTTATTTTGGATTATATACATTGCTTTTCAAATGTATACTAGGTGTAGTTTAATCATAGCTTATACTAAATCAGTCTGTAATAAATAAAGTTCTGACCATGAATAATTTTCATTTACAGAATTTGGGTTGGATTGAATCTGAACATTTGATTAACACAATTACGACTTGCATTATTTACTAGTTCTACATTATATGTAATTTATCGGGTTTTTTTTTCCAAGATGGAACTGATGGTTTTAGAATCATTGCATTTGTTTAAAAAAGATATTTGATTTTTTTTCTTAATAATTACCATCTTTATGTATTTGTTATTGGACTATTCACTATTGACCAAATTGCTAGTTGACGCTTGCACACTCGATAAATTGTTAATCGGATAATTTACTAGACTAATTTTCTTTTAAGTGCAAATTGCTAGTTTTGACAAATATTTTATCTAATTTGAATCGAAATGGCCGAGTGGTTGAGACGTAATTAAAGAAGCCCGAAAAATAGACATAAAATGACTTAATTACCCTAACAGAAAATGCAATTCTTGAAATGTGTTTTCATGTTAGAATGAAACTTTGTAATTTCTGAATGCTTACAAATGATTTTTTAGATTAGGCCAATTCCGTAAATTTAGGTCTACTTTCCAGGTTTTTTTTTTTTTTTTTTTTTTTATGTTATTTGTGCTTAAAAAAATATATGAAGTTTTTTTTCTAAATAATAATTACTATCTTCTGTATTTATTATTGGGTTAATTATAAAATTGTTAGATGATGTATGGACACTGATAATTCAATTTATCATGTGCAAAGTATAAGAAATATTTAACAAAGTTGGCAATTTAACCAAATGTGAAACTCGATCCGGCACATTCTTAAAAAAGATAAACTTTAGTTTGCAATTTATCCAAATATTCAAATATCAGATAGTAATTTAAAAATTAACTTTAGAAAATGGTCATTAATCATTATATATATTAAGAAATTTATCCGAATATTCACATATTAATTTAGAATATTCACATATTAATTTAGCAATTAACTTTAGAAAATGGTCATTAATCATTATATATATTAAGAAATATATACTTATGTTGATGACTAAACTAGTTAATGCAAGTCAATAAATATATTTGATCTAATTTAGAGAAACATGGGAGGGTGACCGAGAGCTTGCTAGTGGTGATGCCTAGAAAAACAGAGTAGAGTTGTAGAGAACGCGTTGTAGGCAAGATCTGAGGCACGTTTCTTGCTTATTATTGTTATTATTTTCTATTTCAAGTGGCATACTTCGAACAACCACACCACCATAAATGATGATAAAATGTTAGGGTGCACAAAAAAAAAAAAATTGGGTGAAGAACTGAAGAGAAGTTTATTTTTTAATATACAATTACTTTCGCAATTTCGGGTCGGGAACGTTAAAGTTAAAACATGCATAACATGGTAATCTAACATTACAGTGCAATTTATATTTAACATTTCATTAGTGAGCTCGCATTACTTTTAATCTCACATTACATCCATCCAAACTATTTTTCATCCAAAACTATTAGCATTATATTTAATTTTTGCAAACTGTCATGAGAATCTTTTCCCTCCAAACTCTAAATGAAGTGAAAAGGGAACTGTTTCTTAACAGTAGGGTTCAATTCATACACCCTAAACTAAGCAATACATTCATTCCATACACCAACCAAAATTGTATTATCAGATTCTGACAAAGACAAAGTTCCTTCCTTTCTAAACATACCCAGCAGCACATATTGCATACAGAAACCAAAACAACACAGATTACCAATAACTCTAATTAAAAACAGAAAATGCAGTAGATCTTCATCATCCATCAACAAAAACCAAAATCTTATCAAGTTACCTCAAGACAATAACTGCATTTTCCTCTTATCGTCTCCCCGCGATTCTTAGTAAAGGTGAAATTATACCGCGAATCTCTTGCAGACCCTGTTGTATCTTGATTTCCTCATCGACGGTGCTCTTGAGGTTCCTAATATGCGCTTTTAGCTCATCCGAGGCTCTGATGTCCTCAGCTCGCATATCAACAACCTTATTAGCAAACCCCATCAATAGGCTCGAGTATCTTGGCACTGTGGAATGCTTCTGCAAGAACTTCAACAGCAAACCCAGTTCATCAGTGTCCATAATCGACACGCATTTCATCAGTTTCCTTCTAGCCACCAACTCCTCCATCACAGCTACCACGTCTTCCGGGTTATCACCTCCTAAGGCACAAACCAGAGACTCCTTGTGGCGGAACTTCTTTAACAACTTATCGTGTTTAGGCAACTTCACCTTTTTAGACTTTGTTACCAAATGGTCACCTTCAGATGGTTTCTCACTCTGCCCTCTGTGGAAGTACCGATAGAAGGAAGGCTTCAAAACAGGCCTCCGGTTCGGTTCTCCCAAAATAGGGAATTGAACTGAATCACTCTGCAGATTGCTTTTCGACTTCCTCTTTCCAATATACATGATTCCATTCGATGTCCCAATCACACGAACATTACCGTCGGGTGAGAAAGCAACGGACATCAGAGGTGCAGGGTACCTCATCGAATGAGTCACTTTCATGTTTGCATAATCGAAAACCTTCATATAACCATCTAACCCGACGCTCAAAATCCGATCTTGTGAAGCTTCATTACCACTACTGTTCAAAACCCTGCCATTGCAGATCGAAGTGACGGTTTTGTTATGAGTCTCCATTGAATAGACTAACTTCCCACCACTAATCAAATCCCATATCTTAACAGAGTTCCCTCCACAACTGGCAATCAAACCCCCAGATGGCAAAAACACGACATCTTCAACCGGACAGCCATGATTCACCTCCATGACCGAGCTAGAACCACTTCCAACCCTAACATCCCAGAGCTTCACCACATGATCGTAGGATCCAGTAAGGAAGGAATCAGGACTTACAGGGGAGGAATCGCCACACCTCACGTAATCCTTGTGGCCTTTCAAGTCATAGACCACTGTTTCCTCTGCAACGTCCCAGTACTTGACCAATCCGTCGTCACCACCGGACACCAAATGGAGTTTATCAAGAACAGGATACTTGACGAACCGCACTGGACGGCTGTGGGACCTGAGCTTACGCAGAGGATTTCGGGTCTTGACGTTGAAGACTTGTATCAGACCTGACAGATCGGCAGCGGCGATTAGGGATCCGTCAGAGCGGAAAGAGGCGGATGAGACCACGTCCTTGAAGGAAGTGATTTTGGAGGGCTTTTTATCTTCGTCGGGTATTTCCAGGGCTTTGGGAGAGAAGATTGCATCCAGGTTTTTGGGAGAGAAGAGGGCAAGGGTGGTGGAGTAGGCGGCGGCGAATTGGTGAGCGGACGCCGGAGAGAAAGTGATCGAAGGGATTGAGGAGATGAGGTCCGGGATCGGTTCCGTCTTGTATGAGGACCAGTACTTAGACTCTGGTGTCTTCGAGGGGTTCTTGGCGGCGGGTTTGAGCTTCGGCTTCACAGGGAAGGTCTTGGAGACGCGATTTTCCGCCATTGAAACTCTCTTCAAGCTGCTGCTGCTGCTCTCGTTGGGGTTTTAGGGTTTAGGAAATATTAGGCGGAAGGGATTCTCCTTGTATACTTATTGTGGAAATAAATTGTAAACTACCAAAGTATGAGGGTTATTTATGCAATTTAAGAACTTTGTGATTTGGCGGGACATTTTTTTTCCCTCGATTTCCAGAACTCAACTTCACTTCGTCTTCTACAATTAAATTAGGGCAAAACGTTTTACTTCATTTTCCCCAAATCGATCTTCTCTGTTCCACTGATCTTCCTTGCTGATGGAAGCCGCGGAGACTTCAACTCGTCGCTCCGTGAGTTCATCTCTGTTACTGAATTTGCATTTCTTCAGTTTGGGAGTTCGGTGAGTCACAGAGTGTGTTTTTGTTTCTGCAGAGGAGGACTAGGTTTCAGATACCAGCGGCGGAGAAGGCCAGTGACTTTGCTGATGGAAGCCCCGAGCGCGAGAACTATTCCGATGAGCCGCAGGAGGAGTTGCGTCCTCAGTCGAAGAGGAGTAAAACTGCGGAAACATCAGCTCACATAGCAGAGCAAAGCTTAATTGGTGATTCAGCTGAATTCTCTTCTTTCCGTTCTTCAATTTCTGAGGGAAATTGCGATTTGTCTTCTAGATTCGTTCAGATGCTCTCTGAACTATGAGTAGTTGGAACCTGTAGTCAGATTAGCTATTATTTGGTTGAGATTTATCTGAACGCTCTGCTTGACGGGTGCTGGTTTCTTTGAATCGTGTTTATTTTTCAATTTTCTGAGGATTCTTTCTGTTATTGCAGAGGTTATAAAAGGAAATGGCAAGTTTGTACCTCAAGCGGCAAAACTTTGGGTTGAGCGGTATGAAAAGGATCCAAAGCCTGCTATGGTTGAGCTCTTAAGTATGTTATTTGCGGTAAGTAAGTTTTCTCTTTCGGTGCTAAAAAACAATCCTCACCAAGGGTTATTAGCAAATAAAAGAGTGCTTCAATTCACTGTAGGACGGTTTAGTTTCTGATCTGATGTCCATTAAGCATATCTTGCTCTGTCAGTTCTTCTTACTCATGATCTCTGTAAATGTCTAAGCTCTACAGCAAGATTTAAGAACTTCATTTTTATTCTAATACTTTAAACTTGGTATCTTCAGGCTTGTGGAGTAAAATATTACATTAAAGAAGAGTTTCTTGACGAAACTGATGTGGATGAGGTGGTGGTTGCCCTTGTCTCGCTTGCTAAAAGAGTATGTTGATCTGTCTCTCTCTAAATGCATACGTCGCACAGGAAGGCACACTACTTCCACTGATCTAATCTTTTTGAACAATATAATCACTTACTACTGATAATTCAATTGATCTGAATTGTAATTTGTAGGGAGAAGTTGAAGATTATCAAACTTCAAAAAAGAAGGAGATGAGGAACTTCAAAGATAATCTTCTAACATTTTGGGACAACTTGATTGTAGAGTGTCAAAATGGACCCTTGTTTGATAATGTGTTGTTTGACAAGTGTATAGACTATATTATTGCACTCTCATGGTAGGTTCTCAATTCAAGCTGTTACTGAATGATTATAATTTGCAATCTTGCTTTTCTTATCTGAAATTGCTCAATTCCTATTGAATGCAGCACACCTCCAAGAGTTTATCGTCAAGGAGCCTCACTTATGGGCCTCCAGCTTGTAACATCATTTATAACTGTTGCCAAAGCTCTTGGCGCACAGCGAGAAACTACACAGAGGCAACTAAATGCGGAGAAGAAAAAAAGAACTGAAGGACCTCGTGTAGAGTCTCTTGAGAAAAGGTTATCAACAACACATGAAAATATAACAGTGATAGAGGAGATGATGCGCAAAATATTCACTGGGTTGGTTCCTTAGCAAATGAATTATTGTTGAACTAAATTATAGTTTCTGTTTCTTTCTGCTTATTCTAATTCAACTAGTTTACCTTTTGAAGGTTATTTGTGCACCGGTATCGTGACATAGATCCTAATATTAGGATGTCCTGCATAGAGTCACTTGGTGTGTGGATTTTGTCGTACCCATCATTGTTCTTGCAGGATTTATACCTGAAGTATCTTGGCTGGACACTAAATGATAAAGTAAGTGGAACTTCTTGACATTTTCTTAAGTTGATACACTTGCTTGCAAGTTATTTTTGGAGTTTAAGAAACCACCAACAGAATGTAAACTTGGTGATGAGTCTAGAATCAGAATTTGCTCACCGTATACTAGCGCCTCACCTTGTCTGTTCTTTTTCGTGCGAAGCATGCTGGCGTGAGGAAAGCGTCAGTCATTGCATTGCAAAACCTATATGAGGTGGATGATAATGTGCCAACTCTAGGCCTCTTTACTGAAAGGTTTTCAAACCGGATGATTGACCTTGCTGATGACATTGATGTATCTGTTGCTGTGTGTGCGATTGGTCTTGTAAAACGACTGCTCAGGTGACATGTTTACAAGTGTTTACTAGGGCTCTCACTGATGTAGTTTAGCATATTCCATGCTTTCAAATAATGATTTATTGATTTTTTTTTTCTATGGGAAACTCTCTGCAGACATCAGCTCCTACCTGATGATGACTTGGGTCCTTTGTATGATCTTCTTATTGATGATCCAGCAGATGTTAGACATGCTATTGGAGCATTAGTATATGATCATTTGATTGCACAGAAAAATAACTCCAAAGGTGACACTTTTTTAGATTTCAATCATGTTAACCCAAAGTTGATGTGAAATGAAATTAGTTCTGGATTAGTGATGTTTCTATTTTTCAGGCAATGATGGTAGTAGCTCTGAGATACATATTGGTAGAATGTTGCAAATCTTAAGAGAGTTCTCGACTGAACCAATTTTAAGTATGTACGTCATTGATGATGTCTGGGAATACATGAAGGCCATGAAGGTAAAATGCATCCATTTTCTTTAGCGCTAGGTCAAATATAAATTATTTTATTATATATATCCATTGGAATCCTATGCTAGAAAATATAAATAATATTTTGAATTCGACGACAATATTTTACATTACTCAGCAAAACAAAACAAGGGAATATTTCATTTCTTGCATGCTTTGTTATTTACGTTATTGGTGCGTTAAAGCAGTATCTCACTTTTTGTTGTTTAGGACTGGAAATGTATCATCTCGATGCTGGTAGATGGAGATTCGACGGTAGAGCTTACAGATGGAGATGCAACCAACTTAGTAAGGCTTCTTTCTGCATCTGTTAAGAAGGCTGTCGGGGAGCGGATCGTTCCCGCTTCTGACCATCGGAAGCAACATCATACTAAAGCTCAGAAGGTTTGTTTTTTCTGTTCCACTTTCTGCGTGATTACGAATTACTGTATTTTGTCATATGAGATTGTGTTGGATAGCCTCTGCCATCTACTAATACAAAAATGTTCTTAACAAAGCCTCTTCTCTCTGTTACTAGTGACTTTAAGTTTGTCTTTTGACAGGTTGAAATATATGCTTAGTACTCGTCCTTTATTATCCTATACACTTGATTCATATTCTATTACGTTCCAGCTGAAGCTTATTTTGTATCTCTAGGAAATGCTTGAAAATCACAGAAAGGATATAACTATCGCCATGATGAAGAACTACCCACAGCTCTTGCGGAAATTCTTGGCTGATCAGGAAAAGATACCTTCTTTGCTCGAGATAATTGTATACATGAATCTTGAGCTCTATTCATTAAAGAGACAGGAAAAGGTGTGTCTTCAGTCTACTGACTAATCTAATCAGGCTGGCCTTGGTCTACGGTCTAAAATGACTTTTCTGTTTATGATATTTCAGAATTTCAAGGCCACCCTAAAGCTCATGAAGGAGGCGTTCTTCAGACATTCTGAGAAGAATGCCCTAAGATCTTGCATAAAGGCAATTAACTTTTGTGCTCAGGAAAGTCAGGGGGAGCTGCAAGATTTTGCTCGTAACCAGTTGAAGCAACTTGAGGATGAACTTGTTTCAAAAGTAAAATCTGCAATAAAAGAAGTAGAGGTATAAATGCTTCATGGCTTCTCTCTTTATCTATTTTCATGTCTGCTTGTAGACTTAATGATCATGATATCTCTCTTGACAGGATGCCGGTGATGCTTCTTTTGAGGATGACGATGATAAGTATTCTCTTCTTGTGAACTCAAAAAGACTTTATGAGCTTCAGTTATCAAGGCCTGCACAACTTGGAAGCTTGTTTGAGGATTTCAGTAAGATCCTTGAGAGTTCCAAGAACATTGGCGGCGAGGTGCGTTAATTTTCATTGAGTCAGAAACTGTAATTCTGTTGTCTGCACAAGTACTAAAGCCTCAAGTTTGGGGTGTGTATTTTTTTATTAGTAGAAAATTAGAAATAGGTGGAACATGTAGTAGTGGATATGTAAAACGTCGTGAAATCTTTTATATGCAAGAATTTGAACATAGAATAGTATATTTTAATGTCCCCTGAATTTATTTAGTGTTTATCCCCTGAATTTTCTTATGGCCTGTGGTCTTTTATTTTGATTCAATTTTAATCTGTTCCTCAATATCGTCTGGTTTCCATTCAGGTTACAAGCCTTTTGCTTGTCAACATGCATTTGCATGTGTGCTATTCTCTGCACTCGGTTGTCACAAGTGAAACTGTCTCAGCCGAAACTGTCTCTACTCTGTTATCTAGACGCACTGTACTGTTTAAGCATCTCGAATCCTTTCTTGAAGTACCATCTACCAGTGAAGTAGACATACATAGTAATCAATTAGCCTGCAGGGTAAGTTTCACTCTGCTTTTCATAGCACCATTCCATCTACTTAATGTTGGTGCTAAATTTGATATTGCTGTTCGGTTAATGATTAAAAAACTGATAGTCCTATGTAAACCGGTTTTATGCCACAGGTTTCTAACATACTTGCAGAATTGTGGATCTGTTTTAGGAAAGATTCTTTTTCCTCGACAGTTTTGGAGAATTTAGGGTATTCTCCTGATGAATTTACTTGTCAGAAATACTGGAGACTCTGCGAAAAACAGCTTGATATTTCAGGTAAGGATAATGCTTTTGACTTTTGAGCCAACAAAAATTGCCTAAATTGGTATACTCGAATCACTTAGACATGCCATAGGTTGAAATCCTGTTGCTAACAGTCTCTCTCCTCTGTACTTGCTCTTTAACTGTACTAGTTTGAGTCTTTCATGGCCAAGTGCAGTCCCTCTTGACTTGGAATTGCTTAACCTCTCCAAACACTGTTACAGTGAAGTTAATATTGCTTTGGAGAGTACTCTGTTAATCAGGGATAAGAAGAGGGTCTAGGTAGACAATCATTTGCAACAGATTAACAATACCTTAAAATCTCCAAGACTTAAAAATGATTCTAGTTAAAACAACATAATCTTTCTATTTTTCAGGTACTGACTAACCTATGTTTCGAAATTTACAATCGCTGATTCTCTTCTCTCCTGCTCATAGTTTCTGAACTTCTATTTGGTACAGATGAGACAGATGAAGAAGATGGGAACAAAGAATATATTGAGGAGAATAATAGAGATGCTATCATCATTTCTGCTGCAAAATTGGTTGTCAATGACACCATACCAAAGGTAAGCATGTTGAACTATATGGTGCTAACATTTTCATCTAGTGCATCAAAGCGATATGGTAGATTCTAAATGTTGCTTCTTAACTTTCTGCCAATACAGGAGTATCTTGCACCGGATATCATTTCTCATTATACAATGCATGGAGCTAGTGTAGCCGAGATTGTCAAGCATTTTGTAACGGCTTTGAGGAAAAAGGAGGATGATCTATCCAGTATCATACTTGAAGCTCTGAAAAAGGTAAGAGGTTGCAGGTTTCTTAGATTTTTCTGATATTTTCATTGAATAAATAATGTTGTTTTAACTAAAAGCTTTCATTGATTAGGCTCACAACCGGTATGCAGTGGAGGTTGATAAAGATGGTAATCAGTCTACTACTGAGAGGTTATATCAAGATTGCAAGGACCTCGCCAATCGGCTCTCTTCAATGTATGTTGGTACTGCACGGAACAAGCACAGACTAGAGATTCTGCAAATTGTGAAGAACGGAATCAATTATGCATTTATGGATGCTCCAAAGCAGTTGACTTTCCTGGAGTGCAGCATCCTGTATTTTGCATCGAAGCTGCATCCAGCTGATATCCTCGAGATGTAAAGATCCTTTTCTCATCACGCTTTCATTATATCTTGTATATTCTCAAAAATCAAAATAGGGTTTTCTAGAGTTAAGAGGACTTGCTATTTCTGGCAAAGCAGTTTAAAAGATGTCGAGAGAAGAATCGAGAACGTGGACACAGATGAGGATCCTAGTGGTTGGCGCCCTTGTCTTTCTTTTGTCGAGACACTCCAGGAGAAGTGCTCAAAGAATGAACCTGGTACGTGATATATTCCATTATTTTGTTCAAGGGTTAGTTACCAAATTGCATACCTGACTTGGGACAAATTGCAGATAACACACTGAACTACTTTTTAAAACAAACAGCAACCCCTAAACCAAGTTTTGCAAACACCATACTCCGTCAATTTCTCCACCAAATGTGATGCTGATGGGTTTTTGCTCAAAGGAGAGAAATACCCTTAGTCCCTTATTCAAAGATTAAAAAAATTGAGAAAGACTATAAATCATCTTCAATTTGTCCCTTTAATTATTCATTCTTGTGAACCCCTGCTATTTTGCTTATATATTCATGTCATTCATTTTCCTGATTTTAGTTTTGTTAGAATAAGGGCATTTATGTCTCTTCCATTAATAGAATCCATCAAATTTAACAGAAAAAAAGAGGAGTATATGGCACATTTGCTTAAGTTCAGTTATAAAAAAATGAGTTCAGTATGTTTTTTGCAGTTCAAAGTCCTGGTATGCAATGGATTAAACTTCTTATAACTCCATTGACAATGCAACCAGTTTTTTCAACCAATTTTCACCTCATAAACCGATTGGTCTATGTCAATTTTTTAATTGAACACTGCATTTTTTTATTATTATCAACTGTGCAGAAGAAAAGGAAAAGACAGTAAAGCGCAGAGGGCGTCCACGAAAGAAGCACAAGGTAGAAGGAAGGAGACTGTTTGAAGAACACAGTACTAGTGAGGAAGAAGAGGAGGCAATCAGCTCATCCGACCAAGAAAACGATGCAGATAAGCACGATGACCATGAAGAAGATGACATGCCTCTGATTCGTTCCATCAGATCATCCGCCAAATTGAGGTCTATGAAAGTTCCAAGAGATCATAATCAAGCTACAGATGGTGGAGGAAATGGTGAAAAGGCTTCAGAAAACCTGGGCTCTTCGAGAACTTCAGGTATGTAATGAATTTGAAGGAGAAATTGTGTTTTGCCCCTTTTTTATTTTTGTTAAAAACACCCCTGCAAGTTTTTGAAAATTTCCCTTTCACCGTTGAGACATTTTCAATTTTAACCCAAAACTTTTTCTTCAATGTTGATCTGAGAGGGGTGGATTTAATTGATTTGGGGCTTAATCTTAGACCCAAACCCAACCCAAGGACCACCTGGTCCGGTCCTGAACCGGACTAGACTATCCACAGAAATTTTCAGCAACTTGTAGGTGTTTTTAATGAAAAAAAATAATGGTTAAGAACCTAATAACTGTCTCAACTATAAGTTATATTGCTAATCAATGTTCTAACTATCAGACTTGTTCTTTTCACTTTTTCCAATTGCTTTTGGTGTTAAATAAGGTGTTTTAAGCAATAAAAACATGTTATTTTCTACTTTTTTTGAAGTTTCAAATTTTGGCTGGTTTAGGATTATTTATGCTTAAAAAACATGTTTTTATTCTGTCAATTTTAAAAGAAAAAAAAATGCAATTTCAACAATTCTGATCATTGGTACACCAAATATCAATATTTTTAATTTGAGACAGCTGTTAGAAACATGACCCGTTGAGACTATTTTTAGGTTCTTAACCAAAAAAAATAAGTATAAACGGGAGCAATCCCGCATTGGTGAAAACATATGGGGGCGAACGCAAAACACAATTTTTTGAAGACCTATTCTTTCAAAGTATCAAAATTGATTCCTTAATCCTCATCATTTATGCGCAGGGGCTTCTAACTAATAGCACGACTCATACTGTTAGCAACATTACATGATGATGCTAAGATAGCGAATACTTCACATGTCGGGTCATTAATGTGCTATTACGGAGGGGGCATTTAGAGGCTTTTTGCGTAGGTTTGGTGTAAATGAGGAACTTATGGCGCACTATAATTGTAATGTAGAGTAATGTTGATCATTTAATTGAAGCTTACTTTGCGCAAGTTAGACTTACCCGACTTGAGCATAGACGATAAGCTTTATTGCGTTATGTTAGAAAAGCCTATCGGGTAACGTTTATAAAATTGAACATGATTGAAAAAGATTATGTTGTGTTAAGTGTGTTTTTTTGGCCAAATCATTATCACAAGCAGAGCTGCTTCACCGTAAGAGCCGAGATGAATTAAATGGAAATAAAAGTGGAGATGCGGGGGATCGAACCCCGTGCCTCTCGCATGCAAAGCGAGCGCTCTACCATTTGAGCTACATCCCCATTTTGTTATTTCGTAACCTAAAGTATTTTATAATTTATTTTAACGTTTTATGGGCCGAAATGTATAATTTGATTTTTTTAATGGGCTTCGTCACTAGGACCTCAACATTTCATAAAGGCCCAAACACAAAAACAGGTTCTCTAATCTACGCCTAACAATACCAACACTATATAAGACCATATAAAAATTTAGAATTGCAGAAATAATTTTATAAATAAATGCTAACATACTTTTAGAAGATATGTGTTTAGAATATATTAGATATAAAGAATAAGAACTATGTGCATTACGCTGCTATACGATTTAATCGATACATACATATTACATTCTAAGACACTTAATTTTAGTTTTTTTTTTTTATATAATTATAATTAAATATGCACATTTTTTATATAATATTATTCCGTTAATTGCTATCGAAAAATGCAATGAGTTTTTTTAATGATATGTAATATTATGTACTTTTTTGGCATATATATTAAGTTGACTAGAATTATCTTTTTATTAAAATTAATAAAAATAAAATTTCAGAATTATTATTTCTAATAAAATATATAACAATACTTAACAATATATTACTGACTAACAATAGATTAAGGAGAGAATTGTAATTTAAAAAAAAACAATTTAAGCTAAATTTTATATGTGAAAAGAATAATTTGGATTTTGGATGCCTTGACTATGTCTAATTGAAGACGAGTCAAGACACCGGCCATATAATAATAATAATAATTGAATGTGATCAACACATAACAAATATATACATGAAGAAATTTGCGAAAAAAAAATAATAATAATAAATAAATGTATATATACTTGTATACTGCATATTTTATAATAGATAGATCTAACTTGAAAGGAAAAAAGAAAAAAACATAGATGTGTAAACCTAACCTAATGGTTTGATCATGATTATGATTTATAATTATTATTATTTTTGTCATTGCCGGCCTTTTATTTTTTTAAAGACAAATCTTAGAGAATCCCCATAAAATAAAAATCTTAATAAAACAGAAGTTGGTCGGTGTCTTGGTTTTCACAATTCATACAAACATTACACAAAAAGTCGATGAACAAAAAACATAATAATGATAACTAATACTCTAGCTAGGTAGGTAGCTATATTGCTAATTCCTATATTTAATGAATATATCATTGTTATTTCTTTTATTGTTATTAACTTATTATTATTATTAATCTATGTTCAAAATCAAAACATTAACTCTTGCAAGCCGACCCGATGTCATTAAGATTATTTTAATTTTGAAATAAGTATTTGATAAATTCTGGGCTCCTGACACCCACATGAAAATAAAATTACTTTAGGAGGATTTGGATTAAAAAAAAAACCTAAGGTAAATTATCAAATCGTTAGCTCACGTTTGGATACTTAAGCAAAATTATTAATTGGACTTTATTTTTGTGAATTGATAGTTTACGTTTGGGTACTTGGTCAGATTAGTGGCTGAAGTTTTCTTTTTCCACAAGTTAAGATAGTAAATTATCCACAAAGCGAAATATAAATAAAAAAATTATCTAAAATTAAATTATTTAAACTTTAGCTAGCAATTTTCGAGTATATATGAGCTAGCAATTTGAAAATGAATACAAAAACTTATAGAAATCAAAATCAATACTATCAATTTTTTAAACAACAAAAAAAATACTAACAATTTATAGAGAAATGATACATACATACACTAAACAAATACGAAAGCTTGCTTATTGTATGTAAATATTACAACAAAAAAAAATAAACATAAACATTTCAGTCTCTTATCCTTGAGGCAAAACAAAAATATCTATTATTTGATTTTTATTTTCCCTTTCTATTCCGAAATTATTGATCATTTCTCCATTTTTTTTTTTGTACAAATACTTAATTCACAAATTTAAATAATAAAAAAAACTCTCATTTAAGTGACATCTGTTGCGTATAGTAATAACGTTTTCTTCGTTTCCCTAAACAAACACACAATGTGGAAGCTAGAAATTGGTCGACAGGCATCAGTTCGTCAATTGTCACTTCCATCTTATTATATATATATATATATATACATACATAAATATATATAAATATAGTTTATTTTCTTCCCTAATAATCAATGAAAATGAAAGGAGACTTATTTAATTGGCTCCACCTCCACTTTAAAAAAGACAAGCAACCCTAATAAGGACAAAACGACACGATGAGCACGCCACGACAAACCCTATAAAATACCATCCCCATGATAATAAGATATCCAAATGGAAAGCAACATTATTCTATATATATAATATATATAGTAATATATGTATATATTACTCTATATTTAGTATATAGTATATCAGGGCTCATAATTTTCAACACGCGACTGAAAGAGTAAATTTGTTTCATATTGGTGTTTAAGTATTACAATATGAGAAAATTATTAGTTGGGTTGGTAAATGGTAAATCAAATTCTTATTTATTTTCTAATAAGTTTTGTTTAATAATTTTAAAACTATCCATAGTTGTTTAATTTTGAGATTTTAATATATGCTATAAGTACTTATGGTTATATTTTCATCATGTGTTTATTTGTTTAAATATCTCACATAAGCATATAGTCGATTAATTTAACACAAAATATTAATTTAACGCAAAATGATTTTTTTTATGCATGTTCATATAACACCATAAAATTTTAAGAATAACAATAATATAGCATGCATTCACAATTACTAGCACTACTTTTTTGGTGAAAATATTATTATTATTATTATTATTATTATTATTATTATTATTATAAAGAATACCACCAAATCCAAAAAAAATCCCATTAAAATTCACAAAATAAATATAAATAATATTTTTTTTTCCCTACAATGTGTGCTTGGCTCTTAATTACTAGGAGAGCATCGCTCATAATATGTTTGCTCCACATTTAGAATAATCCTCACCGAGGACAGTCTACAAGGGATTCAGATCACTTGCCCCGCTCTTTCTATCCAGATCGTATCTCACCTTTAAGATCTTAACACGTGTACTTAGATTTAATATTTTTCTTTTAGAGTTCACAAATTCTAATAGATTTTAGAAGAAAAGAACTACAAAAACTAATTACACCAAGTATACGTATCAAAATCGCAGCGGCAATGCACAATTTGAAAACAGAAGAATAAGGAGGTGATTACTGTTTATGAATATTTTTACATTTTCAAAATTTAGATGAATTTTAAAACCAAAATATTTAATTATGACTAAAAATTGAAGTGTTTGAAAATGGCTACACGTATCATGTAGAGTATATTGCCACACACCAGACACAACCATAGTTATTGACGACGGAACAGCACAACGAGCCAAAGCTGTTTCTACTGTTGACCTAACGCAGAAGAAGCCAATAAAAAAGTTTATATATATATATATATTTATTTATTTATTAAAAAAAGTGAAAGTGTGAAACCCTAATTAGGTTTACATCGTGGTCGTCTGATCTTCCGGATATAATAATAATAATAATAATAATAATAATAATAATAATAATAATAATAATAATAATAATAATAATAATAATAATAATAATAATAATAATAATAATAATAATAATAATAATAATAATAATAATACGTGCTACTTTCAATTCATTAGATGGGTTCGTCATCATATGGTTTTTATCTTATGATTTGTAATATTTATTTCAAGATACATATTATAGGTTAGCTCGATTATAATAATCACAAATTTATCTCGATCTAATTAATTTCATTGTAGTATGGATTAATGAATTGTTATAAAGTTATATATATATATATAATAGAATATACATAGTGTGCATGTGATCTGTAAATGAAATGAAAAGATGGACATGAGTATTTATTAATCAGTAAGACAGTTATTAATTAAATTAATAAATAAAGGGTTAAAAATCAAAGTAAAATATATGATTGGTTACTTGGTATGCTCATTTCTTGTGTGAGGCACATGCTTTCCCACCTTCAAATAGGACAAGGGATGCAACCATCCAAATATATAAAAGCAACCAACAACATTTGTCGTGTCGAGTATATATGTATTGATGATGATTACACAATTTATATATATTTCAATCCAACATTATCTTGTTTTATTGATGAATTAGTTATGAATATAGAATATTGAAAATAAATGGGATATTTACCATTAAAAAAAAAATCTAAAGAAATATAACTATGTTGGATGATTAATATGTGGTGGAATCGGTAAATTTCGTATCATTGTATAGCTTTTAAAAGAAGAAAAATCATAATATCTCTCCACGTGACAGATAAACTAGTAACTCTGGAGTTTAAAATATAATAAAAATTAATTTTATTAATAATATTGTAGGCATTAAAATCTTACAATATTATTAATAAAAATATACATATAAATTAATTTTGATATGAGTCGCATATATAATTTCGACACTATTCTGATTTACGAAAGACAGATTTTCACGGATTCGGATATCCTACCTCGCCATTCGTGCTCCAGATCGTGCATCACCGTTAAGATTTTGACACATTTCCTTATATTTAATATTTTTCTTATAGTGTTTGCCAATCCCAATAGAGTTTTAGAAAAAAAAAAAAACCACAAAATTAATTACACTCAAGATATGTATCAAAATTTTAACGGTGAAACACGATTTGAAACAGAAAAAGTGGGGCGGGAAATCTGTATCCGACTTTTACTACACATGAATAAGGGTAAAAAGGAAAATATTTGTTTGTTTATTTATTACTATATTAGTGGTTGTTGCCTATCCCATCAGAAAACTTATTTTTTTCAAAGAAACACTTCATTATTTGGTAAAGTCTAATGTTTGCAACTTCTTCATCAAATCAAACCCTAAAAGAAGAACTTCTTCACCAGTTGCTTGAAGTACAAGTTATTGCTTTCTTCTCTATGGCATGAAAGACCCGGCAACTTCATGTTTCTTTTGCCGAACCTCTTTTGTTCTTTTCCTCAGCCGACAGATTTGATATATTAAGATCAGTTGTGGTTAATATATATATATATATATATAGACTTATATCAGTTGACTGAGTCTTTAAAAAAAGAATGAGATTATTAGGTTTAAAATAAATTTAGAATTTTAATGAAAAATTCAAAAATGAATGGCGAAAATTCATCTTTTATTGCCACTATATATAAGTGGGTCATTAATATCTAAATATGATCTATCACACAAACAAAACTAGGGATGGGCAAAAAACCGGTCCGGCCGGACCGGCCCAGAACTGGACCGGACCGTTTGGAACCGGTCCAGACTGGACCGGTTCCAAATAGACCAGGTTTTGCAAGTGGAAACCGAGCCAATAACCGTTTGTATACTTCTGATGGAACCGGTTTTAAACTGGACCGGACTAGTTTGGACCGGTTTTTTTTTTTGCCCGGACTGGTTTTTTATTTTTATTTTTTATTTTTAGTGTAAATCTATAAATAAAAACGGGTCGAACCGGTTCTGGACCGGACTGGTCTGCTTTTTATAAAACAGTCCGGAACCGGTCCAGATTTTATTGGTCAACTCTTGGTCAACATCTAATTCGGTCCGGACCGGACTGGACTACTTAAACCAGTTCCGATCCAGAACCGGTTCAGGCCGGACCGGTTCAATGCCCATCCCTAAACAAAACCTTATCCTCATAAACCGCTATTTTTTATACTCCATGGAAAAAAAAAAACTTTAGCATATATATACTAAGAAATTCTTTCCTGAATTAGATCCAATATCTGGCTCCCGTTAAATTTCATATTGGGCCGAGTCAAATCCAACGGGCCAATATAGAGCAATCATTTCCACATGTGGGGTTCCATCCTAAAATCAATTGGTGATAAAATGAGATAGCCAACTTGCTTATATGTTGCTCAAATAGTAACACACCACCGGCGTGGGACTCGCGGTGGAGATATCTCAACACACACCCCGCACCGTGAGACTCTTTAACTAAGGCACCGGCTTTTCCGAATCCGGGCGGGTTGGGACTTAATTTCAACAAACCCCACTCTCACGTCTAGGCTCGACCCGGTAACCTTGTACGTGGAGCCAACAAAGGGGACACAAACCCAACACCGCCATCCGGAACCGGGCTCTGATACCATGTTAAATTTCACATTTGGCTGAGTCAAACCCAACGGGAACGAGCCAATATAGAGCAACCATTTCCACAAATGGGGTTTCATCATAAAACCAACATGCGATAAGAAGAGGTAGTCCACTTGCTTATATATGATGCTCAAATAACAACACACTACCGGTGTGGGACTCACGGTGTATCTCAACAGCTCCGATCTGTTGCCCCTGCAACCAATAACATCTTGACACGTGGAAAGATGTCAGTAGAACCAAGCCACGTGTCTCATTTTTTATTGGATGAAGGGCCACCAGCACCGATTCACATGTTGGCTCGATACCACTACCAAGGAATAATTTCTCACATATAGTAGACATAAATAGCAGCAGTGTATATAATTTAATTAAAATTTTAAGAGACATAAATAGCAGCAGTGTATATAATTTAATTAAAATTTTAAGATATTTTTGAAGTATTTTATAATTCGATACTTTTTTATTAGTAAAATTCATTTGCTTTTTACACAAATATGGGACTCTCATGCCCATTACCCAACGGATCAAAGCTTCTGGCCTTTATTTGAAAGTGGGTACTGCACATGACAGACGTGAGTAATTTAACTCTTTGGTTGCATGCATGAAGACTTTACAGTCAATATAATTTATTTTTGGTGAAGATAGTCAATATAATTTACTAGCTATTCAATAATTTTTAAATGTATTTCCATAATATAACAATTTAGCCGGTAATTAAACATGGTAATAATAACTAGACAAAATTATAAGTTAAGTAGTTATATTCGTAAACTATTAATTGATTTCTGTAGATCATTTTCGCTAAATGTATCATTTATACATTTATTATTTCTATTAAAATATAAAAATTACTGAAATATGTCCAATTAATTCAGTGAACATTGTAAATAACCAGTAATAAAGAATACTGAACATGTTAAGATTTATCATATAAGTTCGTGGATCGAATTCGAGCGAGATCACTAAAATTAAACAAAGCATAACAAAAAAAAAAATACGATTCTAATTTTGAAACAAACTCAACGCATTATTTAATAAAATATTTAAACCAAATATGTACCAATTACCTTCATTTTTTTTTTACAAAGAAGTATGCAATAATAATTTTAATAGAAGCCATTTTAACGCAAAAATAGCATAATAATTTCAGTAACTAGTGTTGTCAACGGGGCGGGTCGGGGCGGGTATCGCTTGCCCGTACCCGCCCCGCGGGTCGAGATGGTCGACCCGTACCCGCCCCACACAGTTCGCGGGCGGGGCGGATCGATCCCGCGGGTCACCTATTAGTGGTACATAATATATTATTAGCAATTTAGACCTTAAATTCATATTTACTATATACAAATTCAATTTAAAATTTAAATTACAAATAATAAATTTAACTACAAATCCAAATACAAGTCACAAATCGTAATTATTTTAACTACGTATTATATTATCTATATAGTTTTATATAAATACGTGTAATATGTATATAAATTATCCAAATACAAGGCGGGGCGGGTCAACGGGTCGGGGCGACCCCAAAATCGTACCCGCCTCACGGGTCACGGATCGCGGGCCAACGGGTTAAAACAAGGGCGGGGCCCGCAGGTCACGGATTACCCGTGACCCGTTGCCACCCCTATCAGTAACTGTAATCATCGTTTTTTTCCCCAAATTGTAATTATCGTTAGGAATTAAAATGAAGTATATACGAATTTAATTTAAGTTGGATATATACTGATATTATTTGTTTCCTTTATAATAATAAAATACACGTGAAAAAATTTTAGGCCGCATTTTCAGACGGGTCCGTTAGCGTGGGCCCATGATGTGTGTTATTGAGTATAGGTGGAATCAAACCCGTTTAAGAATATTAAGGACTTTTTAGAAGAGACGTCTCATCAAGTGGGGCCCACTCTTAAATAATGCAGCTAATACCCTCTTTACACGTCTCCACCTCCCCGACCGTTCGATTAATAAATAATACGACAAAAACCAGAGCCTCCCATTTTCATATGAAAAAAAGAAATCCAAAAAGTAAAAAGAAAAATAATTAATTATTATTATTATTTGGGTTAATAAGTGTTTTGGTCCATTATGTTTGACGATTTTTGGGTTTTAATCCATGATATTTATTTTTGCCTAGTTTTGGTCTTATATGTTTGCATATTTTTTCTACTTTTAGTCTTTCCGTTAATATTTTCCGTTAAGTGACATGTGTAACTCACGTGATCCACCCTAAACTTTTGATTTTGTTTAATTTAGTCAATCCAATACTTTCCTACCTTTTTTTGTTCAATTTAGTCATAAAGTCTCAAAATAGACTTCTCCAATTTGGGTCAATTTTGAGACTTTAAGACTAGATTGAACAAAAAAAATTAGGAAAGTATTAGAGGGACTAAATTGAACAAAATAAAAAATTTAGGGAGGATCACGTGACTTGCACGTGTTACTTAACGGAAAATATTAACGGAATGCAACGGAAAGACCAAAACTAGAAAAAATATGCAAACATGTGAGACCAAACTAGGAAAAAGTAAACATTATAAACAAAAACTCAAAATTCGTCGAACATCATAGATCAAAACATTTATTAACCCTTATTAATTTAAAAGAAAAGAAAAGAGATGTCACTAGAAAACAAGAGACATGCCGTCACGCGCTCTAGCTAGAAGACAAAACTAACGTCGCACTCCGACAGGGGTAGTTCCGTAGTTTATGATGTTTTATAGGGGTAGTTATGGAATTTGAGTAGGTGGATTTGGCAGAAGAAAGTCGAGACGCAACCATTTGTCGCCGCGTGCTTTGGCGTAGGCCGCACGCAGCAAAGTTTTGTTCCCCTTCGGCCTTCCTTCAGTTATTTTATTATTATTATTATTATTTTTATTATTATTATTTACAACTTTAAACGTTTTTGCCAAAAAGAATCAAAATAAAAACTACTCATTTGTTGTGAAATATACAAATAAAATGAACGAAATTTAAAAAAAATATATATATATATATATATGAATAAATGATCGTGTCTATTTTAAATTTGTTTTTTCTATTTTAATAAGATAATAAAATATGGGCTAACAATTATAATTCATCAATCGGATCCAAACTATAAGTTTAGGTTATCATGATTTTTTTTTCGTATGAGGATGACAAAATTTATTGCATACTTTCTCAACGTCTAGCATAATCACCATTCACATCAAATCATTCTGTAACGATAAAGCAACGGACATGAATACTTTTTCACTTCAATTTAGTAGAATTTGAGTTCAAAAATTTTAATTAATTAATAAATTAAACGTTGAACTTGGCAAAAAAAAAAAAAAAAATTAAACGTTGAAGGACTAAATCATATTGTTCTATAGAATGAGGTTTTTTTAGAAGGTAAAGGAAGATGAAAAAGGTTCATTTGTCCAATAGAAAAAAGGGGAAATCTAAGGTAAAGCAAATATAAAAAGGAAAAAATATATCTGAACATAGTATATGTAGAACACATTAAAATACAATAAAAAAAATTAAAGTGCATATAATATCATTATCTTTTATATATATATATATATGATGATGATGTTCTATATTATTTTTATTACTCAAAATAAAAAACATTCTACTATAACTTTGATGTAAAAGTTACTTAAATGAAAAATTATATGTTGGATTAGGTTTATAATTATGATTATTAGTTATTTATAAAAACAACCGTCGGGACAGTCTTGCTAAGCATTCTTAGAAAGTTCTTATGAAATTACGAATATTACTATATTTAGTGGAAAAGAAAAGTCAAGTCAAAGTGGAGGAAATGTCTAAGCAACTAATTAAAATTGCAAACATCATGTTATGTATTTATTTTTTCGGCCACTAAAATGAAGGAACGATTTGATCCTTATTCTATTACAATATTCGGACTTTCTTATTTACAATTTGAGATTTCTCCAATTGCTAATGCTTATGATACGTTTTTTTTGTTAATTAAATCATTTTTTGTTTCATATATCTTATTATTTAACTTCTACAATATCTAATAAAAAAAAACTTTTACAATATCTTAACTAGTTAATCTTTAATAATACTTATATTAGAGAATAAGTCTTACCAAAAGATATATTAGATAGTAATAAGGTAGTCAATATTAAACATATTAAATCAGGTGATAATAAATAATATTAACACTCTGATACCATATAGAAATGAATGAAAAATCTTCATTGATTGTATTCATTGATTGAATATACAAGCAAGATCCGCGCAATTAGTTTATCTATCTGTATATATTCCTAAGAATTTGTTGAGATAAATAAAGTAAGATCAAAGAAATTTCAAAAATAAATACGTTCTAGGCCAATTCAAAATAAAATAATTTTTCATTCTTACCAAAAATTGAATTAAGTTTTCGTTACTACAACATTGTATTGATTATTATAATTAAATTATAATCGTAAAATTAACTAAATTACATAAAACCTCTTAAAAACTAAATTGATTATATACTTTATAAATTGTATTATTGGGCCATGAATAGTCTGAGTGTAGCATGATAATAATTCAAATGATTGTGGCACATAAAAAATGTGCGATTTACACTACATTCTATATTACTACGCATATCAAATGTAATCATTTAGAGATGTTGTATATATTATACCCCACACATATATATATAAATTAAATTAAATTAAATTAAAAACCCCAAATTCGAAATTCAATATTGTCTTACATTTTAACGTAATAAACACCTCTAATAATATTAATAGAAATTATTAAAAACATCTAACTTAAAAATTATTTTCGTAATTTCCGATATTGGGCAATGATATTAAAATCATTCTTAAAAAATGTTTTCAGCAAAATTCAAACATGATCCACTTCATAAAAACGGACAATTCATTTACCAATTAGTCCTTATCAATTTGGTCTGACTCGAAGCTTACTCAGTACTCAATGAGAGGGTCAGACTAGGCTAGCTATGCTACTGCTCAACCACGTATAAGATTAGATATTTTCAACTTTCTAATTTTTTGTTTTTAGGAGTGTATGACGCACCACAATCTAAAATTATTTGAAATGTCAGAAAATATTGTAATCCAATCATAAAAAAAGCTTTATTAAATTGTAAGGTTTAGTGGTAAAAAAAAAAAACATTTTATCCAATCATAAAAAACTTTTTTAAAATTAATTATAATAGCTAATAATATTGAATATTTGATTTACAAATTTTATTAATATATAAAAATATAACATGTTCGTAATTTCATATTACAACTGTTTTTAACATTATCTCATATTATAATAAAAAAATTATTTAATCTTTTTTTTATATTCTAATTTCACATTACATCGGGCGCGTTACTAGATATACTTATATTATATCGGTCTGATTTGACAATATTAATAAGATGTGACGTTATAAATGATTACGATCCATATTACGAGATGTCAAACAACCTTTTAGCTTTATTATTAAAACTAAAAAAACGAGTTGCTTTTCTAAAACAAAGAGAGACATCATCATTTTTAATATGAGAAATGATTTACGTTCTGATGTAGGAGTTCTGAAAGTGTCCGGCTGTGAGGGCTTTATTTTATGGAATTTTCCACCTAAATACGCAGGTTATAGAACTCAAATATAAATAGATTAGATGGTGAGTTCAGTTCACCAATATACACAAGCTCGCAACTCCCTGTCGCGTGCTATCAGCCTTTTTTTTAGAGTTTAGGGATTAACAGACAAATAATTAGGGATTAGACATTTAACCGAGTGAGAGACTTCAAGTCGCGCGCTAATGTTACTTATAACTGTATAATCTCTAGCAGTTTCTAGCTGCGTTGTCAAGCACGAAGTTAACAAGGCGCGACTCTGAGTCGCGTGCTGGTTTCTGTATAAACGGAACTACCAATTTCTTGGTTTTCTTCGATACAATCTCGAAACTGTATAAAACCAGCGCCCGACTGAGAGTCGTGCGATGTGTTAACTCCGTTTCTGACAACACGATTTTCAGAACGGCTAGAAATTTGTCCATTAATCCCTAAACCCTAAAATGCGACTAATAGCGCGCGATTTTGAGTCGCGCACTTGGGTATATTGGTGAACTGAACCCACCATCCGCTGTATCTATATTTGGGTTTCATAACCTGGTCATTTGGGTGAAAACCCAAAAGTTGATCAAACTTACATTATTTGACACCGTGAGAGTTTCAGACTCTCTCTAAATGTCTGTATTGGAATGGTTATCATAGATCTTTTACGGGGTGTTTGGATGGATGTAATATGTGGGATGATCCCACATTACGCTGTTTGACAAACCAAATGATGTTATGTGAGCTCTATAACATAAAATGCATTGTAATATGAGATTATGACGGGTTGGTCAAAACCCGTAAAAATCTGCTGACTTACATTCTCAAACGTAATGTGTGATTATTACATAAAAACATATGCAATATCATATGTTTGGGCATTAGACGTAAGTCGTCTTTCTTTTCTCTGAGTCTTTTCTTCTCTTCGTACTTCGTAGTATAATAGAATGTAAATTCAATCGAGCCGGTTCAACAAGAGCTGCGGGCCGAGGACCGAACAAGCTACCATGTTCGGCTAAGAACCCAACAAGCTTTTGGTATTCACCCCCACCATTGGTATAGAGTGCACGAATCGGTGACTTAAAAAACTTTTCGACAACCGCCTTAAATTGCATAAAAATAGTCGAAACATCCGATTTCCGAACGATAGGATACAACCATATGTAACGAGTAAAGTGGTCCACAAATATGACATAAAAACGAAAACCATCAATTGACAAAATAGAAGAAGGACCCCAAACATCTGAAAACACATATTCAAGAGGCTTTGAACTACGAATACTCGAATCTGAAAACGGAAGTTTAAGACTTTTGGAAACGCAACAAGACTCACATAAGTTGAAAAGATTGCCCTTATTAGACAAAGAAAATTTATTCATAAGGAATTGAACAATACGAGGTGACGGATGCCCAAGTCGCTTGTGCCAATCACCGGTTGAACTCGGTTGAGTAGTCATCGGCATGGGATGGGAAGAAGTGACCGTCGGCATCGAGTATATCCCTCCATTACTTTCCCCGCGCATGAGTGACGCCCCCGTGCTCAAATCCTTCACCAAAAAATGACAAGGAAAAAATTCAACAGAGACCGAGTTAGTTTTGCAAAAGGCACTTACCGAAATCAGATTTTTGCTCATCGATGGTACACATAGCACATTGGATAATCGAAATTGCTTTATTCCAGATGAAATTAGAGCAGAACCAGTATGAGTGACCGGGAGTTGAGTACCATCGCCTACAGCAATTGTATCATGACCGACATAGGGAGATGATAACGATAAGTTTTCGAGCTCATTCGTCACATGATGACTCGCGCCTGAGTCGAGAAGCCAGTCTGGTTCAGGTTGTTTGCTTGATGACGCCATGTTTGCAGTCATATCAGACGGGGGAAATATTTGGTAGCATGTCTTCGCCGAGTGGCCGGGTTTTTCACAAAACTGGCATACAATTCGTGGACCGAAGCGACGAGGGCTTGCAGCTGCTCTTGGTTCGCCCATATAACTGTTGTTTGGACGCCTATTCTGTTGGTGTCCCCGTTGTTGCTGCGCCGCCTGCCATTGCTGAGAACGAAAGGTCTGCGACTGCCCTCGGTTATTGTTGTTGTTGTTGTTCCAACGATTGCCATGTTGCGGTCCTCTCTTCACGAAGTGGGCTGTCGGTGCAATTTCTTCAACAAGATGCTGCCGCTTTAGGTAAGTTTCATAATCGACCAACTTATCATGAAGTTCTTCGAAACTAGTTGGGTTATCCCTTGCTCGAATGGCCGCCCCGATCTCCCTAAATTCAGCTCCTAAGCCTTGCAATGTATAGATAACAAGATCATCATCATCCAGTGGAGAGCCAATAATAGCCAGATCCTACTATGTTTGGGCATTAGAGTCTGGATTCGTTTGATGTTTTTTTTTTTTTTTTGCAATTTCACAGTATGATGTTCTTTTACTAATTTTTTTGGTATCTTTGGTAGCAATCTATTTGGCTGGTGCATATGATATGTATGTAAAATGTCGGAATTTAGCTACTTTTGTAAAGAAGATATGCACAAGTGATGCACTGTGTAGATGTATTTTACTTAACGATGTTTGAATGGTGTTTGTGTCTAATGCATTTGGTAATGTAATAATTTTAATCTTAATTTACAACTTTAGTTTTCTTATACTTTATCATTCAATTATGTCATGTTACATTTATATTTAGTTCATTTTATCACTCATTTATTATAAAAAGTAATGAATAAAATATGTGTACAATTAAAATGAGTAAATTTTATCGCTTAATTTTTTTTTATGAAACTTATTATCTCATAAAACTGTGCAAGATGTTTTAAATTTAGAATTAAAATTGCAGCAATTATAATTCTAAATTTAAAACATCTTGTAAGAATGAAAATTTAGTTCTAATATTTAAATAATTCATAAATCGATTATAATATTAAATCTAAAACATAAAATTTAGGAACCAATATTTTCAATACAAATTAATGTTTAAATTTGTTACATTAAGATTAATATTTTTTTTTTCAAATAGATTAATATTATAATAATAAGTAAATCACATTACAACGTACGTTACAAACCATACGAAACACTGTAATAAGAATTACACTCGCACTACAGCGAAAGCGAACACTGCAATCGAACAATATATTGTATATTACATCGCCTAGTTGTGAATCAACCCGTTGGGTCAGAACATTATAAGCAATCTTACATTTTAAGTAATCTCACATTAAATACGTTAAACACACCTTTAATTAATACCATGTAATATGTAAACTCACATTAAATACTTTTTTTTAAAGTTTATTACTATATATATTAATTAATATTATTTGTAAAGAAAATGAAAATAGAAATTAGGAAGAGAGGAGTGGGTCCTCGTGACACAGTCTAGTTCGGCCGCCCCCGTTTGTCGTCTCTCTCGTCTCCGTCTTCTTCTTCTTCTTCTTCCTCCCTTCGCCATTTTGACTCTCTCTCTCTCTCTCATTCTCACTTCTCCTTATCTCTGTACTTGCTCTGTTCTTTAATTTCTCCTCTCCTCTTACATAATATCTTCACAGTATCTTTGATCCATCCATCTCATCTTCCTCTGAAACCTCCATCTCTCTTCTACATCACCTCCAGCCCCTCTAACGAATCTCGCCGTACCAACAAGAACCCTAAACCCCATCTCCGATGCCGCTTTAGCTTTCTGGGCTTAAATCCATGGCGGGGAGCAACGAAGTCAACGTCAACGAATCCAAGGTAAATTATTCAACTAATTCGTCTCCATTTCGCTCGATGAATCGCCGCCGGTATTAGATTTCTCCGATGAATTGATGCAGTGCGCCGGGATTACCTAGTATGATTGCTTCTTTTAGGCTCAAACACCCACCCATTCCTAGATTTCTGGTTCGAGCAATGATTTGGTTACGCGGCTGATATGCCATTTTTGGTCCCTTTTGTCGTCTTTTCTCAATGAAGCTTTGAACCCTTTGTTGTCTGAGGTATCTTTTTGTTGACCTCACTGCACTTTTTACCCCCAATTGAGACAACCCAATGCCCTAATTTTCGTATTCAACCTCAAATCTATCAACTTTATCCTTAGTTTCTACTTCGTAGTGTTGATTATCATGATGGGTTTGCTTCGATTTCAGTTTTTTGCAGTAAACATGTGTTTTTTATAACTGGGTTGCAATTTTTAAGAGTAAATAGTTGATATTGCATTAATTGTCCTTAATTTCTACTTCTTCATGTTGATTATCATGATGGGTTTGCTTCAATTTGGGTATTTTGCAGTAAAAATGTGTTTTTTATAAGTGGGTTGCAATCTTTAAGAGTAAATAGTTGATATTGCATTAATTGTCCTTAATTTCTACATCTTCATGTTGATTATCATGATGGGTTTGCTTCAATTTGACTTTTTTTGAAGTAAAAATGTGTTTTTTATAAGCAAGTTACGATTTCAGAAGCGAATATTTGCATTAATAACTGTTTGTGACAGAATTGCTATGATGTTTTTGACATGTTGATTTGATATTTATATTATCTACTAATAAGGTCTTTGTGTTTCCCCCATTTGTCCTAATTATAGAGGGTAGTGCCCCTAAATACTTGGGTCCTCATCTCCAATTTCAAGCTAGCATACAACCTTCTCCGGCGACCCGACGGGACCTTCAACCGCGAATTAGCCGAGTTCTTGGAGCGAAAAGTCCCAGCAAACACCATCCCTGTTGGTGGTGTCCTATCGTTCGACCACGTTGACCGGTCAACGGGCTTATTGAACCGGGTCTTTCTACCGGCTCCCGACTCCGAATCCCCGTGGGGTTTCGAAGCGCTCGAGAAGCCGCTAAGCACCGACACGATTATCCCGGTCGTAATCTTCTTCCATGGAGGGAGTTTCACTCATTCTTCAGCGAACAGCGCGATATACGACACTTTCTGCCGACGGCTAGTGTCGGTTTGTGGGGCTGTCGTGGTTTCGGTGAACTACCGGCGCTCCCCTGAGCACAGGTACCGTTAAATTCCGCGTATGTGCAATATGTTTTTGAAAAACTTTTGTTGCTCCATCGTGTTTTTTTAATTTACAAAATTAATCGATTGTTTTTCAATATGTCACAATTAAGCTTAATACTAATGTGAAAATTGAGTCCCGGCATTGATGGCACGATCTGAGGTAAGAAGAGTGGGGCAGGTGGTCTGAATCCGACTATTAGAACCATCGATCGGGGCTCAATTCTAGGGCTATACACCCAGACCACTCGTAAGCGAGCTGATCTGAGTGGTGACCTTAGTAGTAATGTTTAGAAAAGTATTTGGTTAATTTTGTTAGTTTGAAAGATTTTTAATATCAACTTTGAACAGATGATTGACAGAACTATCAATTACTATCGTTTCTTAGGTACCCTTGTGCCTACGACGACGGTTGGGCCGCCCTAAAGTGGGTCAAATCAAGAACGTGGTTACAGAGCGGTAAGGACTCGAAGGTCCACGTGTACTTAGCCGGGGACAGCTCGGGGGGCAACATTGCCCACCACGTAGCCGTTACGGCGGCCGAATCCGACATTGAAGTCCTAGGCAATATTCTCCTACACCCAATGTTTGGGGGCCAAGAAAGGACCGAATCGGAGCAAAAACTCGACGGAAAATACTTCGTGACGACTCAAGATCGGGATTGGTATTGGAGGGCTTATCTCCCCGAAGGGGAAGACCGTGACCACCCGGCTTGCAACCCGTTTGGCCACCGAGGAAAGTCCCTAAAGGGTTTAGGGTTTCCAAAGAGCCTCGTGGTTGTAGCCGGGTTAGACCTTATGCAAGACTGGCAACTGGCGTACGTCGAAGGGCTAAGAAACTCCGACCAAGACGTGAAATTGCTGTTTTTGAAGGAAGCGACGATCGGGTTTTACTTCTTGCCGAATAATGAACACTTCTATAACTTGATGGAGGAGATGAAGAGCTTCATCCATTCCTGACTAGCCAGCCATTGGTGATGACAATACAAGGTTTGACAGTAGGGTTTAATTAAGGTGGTTAATTAGTGATTAGTTAACATAATAATAATCTAGTAAGTAAGTAATTAGGTGTCTATGTTTAGCAAATATGTGTTATAGTTATATAGTTAGTAAGAAAGAACTAATTTCAGCAAGTGGATATGGGGATTTACTGCTGCTGCTCTCCTGTTATCTCAATAGGGGGCTTGTGTGTAATTGATAACTTTTGTACTGAACTTCAGTAATTATATTATAGTTAATAATATATAATAATATATTTATATATGATATGAAAGAATCTTGTTTGTGGTTGGTTGGTTTTATTCTTAGATGTTCCTCGTATTTCTCGAAAACGCCTGTGAGCTTTGTTTTGATAAACTAGCAACTGTCTTCTTTATTGTACTTTTTTACTTAGTAAAAAAAAGCAACAAATTACTAATGACTCAGATAGGAGTATTTAATACTGTCTGAACTTCGACTGTTTGAATATAAGTTAGTAAGTTATTTGATTATTCAACAATTTAGCACAATTTTATTTGTCACTACGACTGTTTGAATATATTAGTTAGTAAGTTATTTGATTCTTCAAATATTAGTTAGCAATTTAGCGCAATTTTATTTATCATGTGTTAAAAACGTGACTCATTATATGTATGATATTCAAATTTTCAAACATTAGCTAGAAATTTAACTCATTTTTATGAAATCTTAACAGAGCTACCAATTTCTATAAATGTGAAAGTTGAGTTGGCAAAAAATTTGGTTACTATTTTGTTCAACTGCCCACTAACTTAAACATTAGAAAGCGATTTAATTAACCCTAAATACTAAACGTCCAACACGTTTAATAAATAACATAAGTCATGAAAAATGTCTTAAATGTTTATGTTTATTTTTATCCGTCCATTTTCATCTTCATGTTCGGCTGGGGTTACTCATATCAAGTTCAGTCAAAATAAGTGGTGTAAGAATTAAATTTCCAAAACAAATAAATAGAAGTCTAAAATCAAGAAGCAAACAAACTCAAAACAAACAGCCGAAAATACAAAATAAATACTAAAGCCAATCTTCTTTTTTAGTAGTGTTCCAATAGCCTAAAACCAAACCCCATCCACCAAAAAGCACACCACTTACTTTCCTCGAAGAAGGCAAAAAAAACAAGAACAATACAAGGGGTGGAGACGGACACGTCTTGTCTAACTTCTAAGTTGTCTCTACTTGTATGAAAAAGGATGCACTACTTATTTGGTCATCAACTCTTTATAAGAATGTAATTTGTTCCCCAACTTTTCTATATTTTCTTTTTTAATTTTACACTAAATATCTTAAATATATTTTATATATTGTGCGGCTCCCCCTTAACCGGAAGTCTACCCACATCGTAACTGCCCCTTAATCGAAATTCCAGCACCAAACCGTGGAATTTTCAAACCAGCCCCTCGAATGACCACGTCATGCATCGAGTCAAAGGCATAAACTCGAACCAACATGTATCATGTATTGCCGCCCTTACCGGGATTCACCACTTTGTGCCATTCCACACTTCCCTGACCAAGCAACCAGCTCTGATACCCATTGTTGGGAAATTAAAACTGGGGAACGAACTCAGACCCACTACATAAGTCAACTAATGTTCCTTACTAAAAACCAATGTGGGAGTTTCGTGACTTAACTGGCTATGTCAGAACTCAAATTTGTGAGTGAATGAGTTTGACACGTTTTTATTCGCAATTTAACATCCTACAATAAACTTTTATTTATGAACAACAATTTATCAATGAAGTCACTATGAGTCTAACATATGCACTTTGATATGACCAATTATAGTAGGGAGATGATTGCCCAATAGGGATGGTTTGGAATTTGTAGTTTGGGAAAATGGCAACAAAGGCTACATTTGGATTTCTCTGTTTATAGGAGAAGGAAAGGTACCTATAGACTAGTGGTTGCAAGTTTTGGATCTTTCCTTTATTTTGTGTCTATTTGGTCTTGGTCATGCAACTCAAACATCATTACTACTAGGACCACTCATTACAATTTACAAATATATATAGTATTTGAAACATTTTTCAAAAAACTGAAATTCTAACAAAATTGGTTTTGTCCAAATAAAAAAATAAAAATTTGGTTCGGTAGAAATATTTAAAATTGCAACGAAAATATCATATGAAATTTTAGATACCTTTTTAATTTTTTGTCATTTACCTGAAAATTTCATTGAGTTAGTAAAATTATTATGATTATAAAATCCAAGAAACTGTTTTTCAATGGACAATGTCCTTCATACATGGATGTTTTTCTCATAATTACACATCTCAAGTAAAATTTTGATTATTACATACTATAGTTATTGTTAAGTGTACATGTGAGTCAAGTGTACCACATCAGTTAGATTTGAAGAGTTGGAACACTATATAAGCTTGGTGGGTTACTCCTACTATTACCAATTGGTTTAGTATGGAACCTCACTGGGCTTATGTAGTGGGCATGGGCTCGCTCCCCAGTTTTATCTCCTAACAAATGGTATCAGAGCCGGTGGCTCGGTCCAGGAAGTCGGGGAAGGCCCAAAGTGGTGAGTCCCGGTGTAGGGCGGCGACACGTGGTACATGCTGTTTCGAGTGTGCTCTGGCTCGTTGCATGGCGTGGTCGTTCGAGGGGCTGGTTTGAAAAATTCCACAGTTTGGTGCCGTGGACTTCCAGTTAAGGGGGAGTTACGATGTGGGTAGACTCCCGGTTAAGGGGGAGCTACTGTGGACTCACATGTAAGGGGGAGATTGTTAAGTGTACATGTTGGTTTTAGTATGGAACCTCACTTGGCTTATGTAGTGGGCCTGGGCTCGCTCTCCAGTTTTATCTCCTAACAGTTATGGCAAAAAAAATTTCCGGTAATGCTATTTATATTTAATTTCCGACCATTTTGTAGAGTTAAAACTTAAAAGTTCACTTCTTTAATTATTTATATCACGTTTTCTTTCCAAGTTTTTTTTTACAAGATTGCAATTCAATTTCCTTTATAAATAGATGCTTTTCTCATAATTATACATCTCTAGTAAAATTTTGATTCGTACATACTATAGTTGTGACAATATTTTTATAGCGCTAAAACTATACTTTTTTTTAAAACTATACTATAGTTAATTTATTGTTTCTTTTCATATTATATTCTTTAGTGTACATCAAAATTTCAAACCGTGAGCATTAAAGTTAAAAACTCAACTTAAGATGATATCTCCCGCGTAATTCAAACTTAGTCATAGGAATACAGATCTCCTGTATTGCTTTTACTGTCTTAGATTGCGTCTTACCGTTAAGATTATGACACGTGTTCTGGGTATAATTAATTTTGTGATTTTTTTTTAAAAATTATATTGAGATTGGTAAACTTTAAAAAAAATAAATAATTTAAAAACACCTATCAAGATTTTAACAATAAAACACGATGAGATTCAGTTACTCTTTCTTCTTTTGATTTGTAAGTTGATACCCTCACGTCTCTCTATTATGGTAGCTAAATTTTCTTACTCTACCCACAAAAATTCAATCTTTAATTAATGACAAAAACCGGACCAATAAATAATGACTTCCTATCTCTTATGTTTGTCGTATACAGTCAGAAGTCCTAGTTACGTATTTAACATATCTACAAGATAAAATAAATTGTAATGTTCCGCGAAACAATAATATAAAAGATAAAATTGTAATGATTTTCCATGTCGGGTAATCTTCACCTAACAATCAGATCATGTATGGTGTATCATAATCAGTTCTTTAAGAAGACGATATATGATTTTCCTTGCAAAGTTCTTTTTGGTTATTATTGTTGAAAGATATACTAGGGTTACCGTAACCTAGAGACATCTAAATTCGGGAGTACTTTGTGTGTATTGTGTACAAATTTGAACCAATTGCCAAGCATAAGCCATGTAATTAGCACGTCACGTCTTAATTAAGAGATTAGAGATTTAAGTACTGTTAAGACTCTACTAATGAAAAAATATTCGTTGATATAATCAACAGAATTCAGTGCAAGTGATGATTAGTTTAAGTGTGAAGTAAACATGCATATGCGTTGCCTTTCTGATGGACTACATGACCACTCCGACTGACCATGTGCTAGTGGAGATATTTAGTATTGGGAAAAGCAAATATGCTATGGATCCAGGCTTCCTAGGACCGCTCGTAGCGGTTCAAGTTTTCATCCATTAATCAGATGTTTAAGGTCCAAACCCATACGGAGCCCTGATAGTGAAAAATATTCACGGTAACATTTTACCCTTACGAGCTGATCCGGTGATGTGACATCCAAAAACATTAAAAAAAAAAAAAATCCAAGCACAGAAAAATAAAATAAATAAAGATGCCACCCAAGCGACCCATAATTTTGTCTTGTCAAGACATTGTATTGACGGTGAGAGATAGACTGAAGATTCTTTCTATGAGTTGGTGCGTCTAAGTGCTGATTGCGTAACTATTGACTCGAATAAACTTGCACATTATCTCTCCGCCAAAACAATTGTTGACAAAAATTCAATTTCCACCTAAGATACGAATTTTTGACTCAAATATCCAGTTTTGGTAACTCAAATACACATATATCAGATAAACTCAGATATATGTGTATTTGAGTTACCAAAACTGGGTACTTGAGTAAAAAATTCCTTAAGACACAATGCGCAAAAAAACAGAGAAAAAAAAAAAAAGAAACAGAAAAGAGAGAAGCAGTTTGAAACTTTGGGCCAAACCAGATATAGATCGACCTAGTCTAATTGGGCCCGAATCATTTGGCCCAAATAATTCGGCCCAACTTTAATGAGGAACAAAATCTAAAATGGGCGTCAATATAGTTATTTGAGTCCAGGCCCATGTCTATCCAGATAATCTCGTAATATCCTAAACCCATAAGTCGCAGCGTCGTGGCAGCAGCCATTGCCGCCGGTTTGAAGCTCTGTCTCCTCCGTCTCCACGTCTATCTCTCTCTCTGCAATGCCTCTATATTCTGCGGCTGTTGCGTAAAACCCTGAACATGCTTTCTCTTCTGATCCTCCCATAGAATGAAGCGTGCATGGAGAATCTCAGAGTCAGCTCGGCCGCGCCTCCATAGATCCAATGCAAGATCCTCAATCCAGGGACCCCGTTCATACACCTCGACCAGTCCTGGAAATGACTGCCTTACCTCTTCCAGTGCTTCCACTTCTGAATCTACATCTTCTTCTATTGTTCCTCCCACCCCCAGAACACTGCAAGGCCTCGTCAAACTATTCATCAAGAAGTTCGCTGACACTGAGAATGACCATTGGGAAATGAATGATAAAGTTTCAGCTATTAGGATGGATTTGTTGAGGATTGGTAACGACCCGGATGAAATTGGCAGAGTTTTGGACGAAGCTGATCACAGTTGGTTTAGGAGTTATCCTAAAGGATCGGTTTTTATCGAGCTATTGCAGCAGTTGTCTTCTTCACCAAATGTAGCTTTAGAGGTATGAATTTGTACTAGATCCGTTCGGTTTTTCTCAAACAGCTTGGAGAATGCTTGCTCAAAGCGGATTTTCTCACCCAGAGCATTTATCTGGCACACCAAGTGTTCGACTTAATGCTTGTTCACTTATTGGTAGACCACTGGCAGCTAATGTGTGCGGTCTAGGATAGGATCTTTTTTCCCTTACAATGCTTATGTTGGGATTTTGTGATCCGGTAGTGTTTCTAGTGTCTTGTCTATGTTGCAAGTGAGTGGTGAGGTATCAAGTTAGTTTTAGAAGGATAAGATGGTTAGCGTGTATAAAGGCTCGCTTTAGTGTTCGTTGATAATCAGGGTGGCTCTGAAAAAATTATATTCCCTTCATTTTTAGTTGACATAAAAATATTTTGTTAATAATCATTCTAATGAATGTTCGATTGTTGTAATGCCATTTTCGATTATTGGGTGCCATCTTTCATATCAATTGTCATTTAACATGTGAAATGGAATGTATGGATTAACATTCCATTTTACGCCTCAGGTTCTTAATTGGAGAAGGAAACAGGCAGGTGAAGGTTTTCCTTTGACATCAGAGGAGTATACTAAGGGTATTGCAATTGCTGGAAGCACTAAGAATGTCAATCTAGCTGTTGAACTGTTTTACGAGGCTTCTAGTTATCGAATAAAGACCATCTCAATATATAATGCCCTACTGAGCGCTTTTATGAAAAGCGGACAGGTTGAGAGATGCCAGGAATTATTTGGAGATTTAAAAAGAGATGGTCTTTGCAGCCCATCTATCGTGACTTATAACATTCTTATATCGGTTTTCGGTCGCTCGATGTTAGTAGACCACATGGAAATGGCATTTGAGGAGATTGAAGCCTTGAATCTGTCCCCAGATGTGGTAACCTACAATAACCTAATTGATGGATATGTCATTTCATTTATGTGGGAAAGTATGGAACGAGTTTTTCAGATATTGATGTCTGGTCCGGTTAAGCCTAATGTAAGGACATACTCACTATTGACTAGAGGCTATGCACATTGGGGTAAGTTGGAAAAAATGGAAGAAATGTACGAATTTGTTAAGTATCATGAGAGTAAGGAGCTAGTTCTCTTGATCAGACACATGATTATTGCTTATTGTAAGAGCTCTGTTGATAATAAATTCAGTAAGATCCAGGCATTAATGCAACGGCTTGAAGTAGATGAGTATAGGCGTTGGTTAAATGTGTGGTTGATCCGTGTATGTGCTGAGGAAGATTTGTTTGAGGAGATGGAGAAATATATAGAGGAAGCATTTGAACACAAGACTTCTGTAAATACTCTAAAGGTAATGAAGTTAATTAGTGGCATGTATTACAGATGGAATGCGGTTGATAAGTTCGTAAGTTTTGTTAAACGTGCTGAAACTGCTGGGTGGAGGATCTGCAGGACAGTTTACCACAGTAAGATGATTATGTATTCGTCAGAGAACCGTTTGAAGGAAATGGAAGGGGTTCTTGGTGAGATGGAAGATTTCAATTTGGATCGAACAAAAAAGACATTCATTATATTGTATAATGCCTACTCAAGTCGTGGGAAAACGGATAAACTTAAGCAAGTGATGGGATTGATGTGCATGCTTGGTTATAGAATCCCGTTGAAAAAAGATCCATCTTGATGTGAACCACTATTTGTATTCTCAAGTCCAGAATTTGAAGCCTTTGTTGGAAGATTGGTGGAACCAGTTCATCGGGTTTGGGACATTGACTATAATTTCCATGATGATTGAAGGTACATGGATCTAACCTGGTTCTGTTCATCTCCTCTCTTCCTTTGAGTTCAAGTAATTATTGACTGTTTGACAGTAGAATTCCACTTAAATCTGTCTGTCATGGTTGTGGAATAGAGTTGATATGTAAAAACATCTTAATTTTTTTCATCTAGCATCATATTAGAGCAATATAAACTTAGAGCGAAATTTAGTGAAAAATGAAATCTTTTCCATATAGGGAAACTGTCAACTACCTAGCTCAATCACATTTTCCTGAATATAAGTAACCTTTTGTCTTTCAGTTTAAGTTACACAGTTTGCAGAATTTTTCATATTGTTATTATAAGAGAACCACCTTTGTGCTGCTTCTGAAACCATGCCGCGTCAAACTAGGCATTTCTTTGAACTTCTCAAGATTTAGGAAGAACAACCTTTTGGCCACTATATAGAAGATCAGCATCGGATAAATATTATTTCATTATGCAAGTCTTGTAGGAACTACTCACTTGGATGATGACGGAAAAAAGAGATCATCTTGATACACCGTTGACATTTATGAAAACAGATTTGTTTAACCAGTTATGATGGATCACACTTAATCCAACATATTTATTCTTGGCTTGCTAAAGTGTTGTCTAAAGAGCTTCCAGTTTGGTTGAGGAGAAGCTGTGTTCACCCAAATATTGTGACCCCTTTCCCTGGAGCAGGAAACCACCTGGCAAATATTATGCTTTCATGAATTCTGGATCTTAATGGCCTTATTTAACATCATATGGATATCATCATGTCTCTATCTAATTGCTTAGTGCCATTCTATTGTCAATATCCCCCTTTTGAACATCGTTGACATTTCAGTTTTACAAATCTACCATTTGTCTTGAGACTTGAGACTCTGGTTTGTTGTGCTTTTCAGGTCAAGAGCTCTTCATAATGCGATTATCCGTGGCAGAAGAGTTCAAAAAACATTGTGTCTGAAAGGACACACTCTTGAGGCAGATAGTCGGTCCACTTGATATTGCGATGAAATTTCAAGCTAACCTTACACAGATGGGAGAGCATTGTTTGCTCACATGAAACCCGTAAAGGACTCGTGTTTCTCTTCATTAACCCGCCTCGAGCGTCCAAAGAGTGGAAATTGGTTCATGCTGTATAAGTACAGACTACGAGTGCACATCCAAGTCCCTAATGGTATTTGTGATGTTTTTGTTTCTCAATTGGTGTAAAGTTACGGATGATAGATAACTTAGAAATTGATTCTAGATGATTCGTGAGGGTACTATGACACCAAGCTCGGGTTCGATTATGCTCAAGGGCCAAGCAGAGCTTTTGTGTAATTTCTTACTGATTTTGTACATTGTCTTCTTTAAATCTTTCAGTGAGAAAGAATAAGATTGTCTTTGCAGAACTTTCTGTGGTTCTGTTTTTCCTCAAATTTCTATGTAGTGGGTATTGTCTCTCCATGTTTGATGCAGGAAATGTCTTGTAAATGACTATGCATTTGGAGCAAACATTCTTAATATTATATACATATTTGCTCTTTTTAGTAGAAGAGAAATAGACCCCAAACAAGAAAAATCTCTTCTTTCTTGAAAATTTCTGTTTTTTAAACAAATAAAAAAAATTAATACAGTCTCTCTCTCTCTCTCTCTCCCCCCCAAAAAAAAAAAAACCAATTTTTCATTTGAAAAGCAAAACTAAAATATGTTTTTTTTTTTTTCAGAATATAAATATACAACTTTTAATTAATTTATCAGTTTTGGCAAAAAAAAAATCCCAATTTTCTAGAAAATAATTGCTCACTGTTCTTTCTAGAAAGAGGTTTGATTAAAATTGCTCACTCACTCCATATAGTCCTATCCATTATTGGAATACACGTGGCTATTGTGTACAATTATTATACTGCAGAGAGATGGCGGTTGCCATATTTTATCCATCCATTCATTACCTTAAATAAAGGAAGGAGAAGACTATTTCCACCATTCTTGAACGAACAAGGTATGTAAGTTCCAACTAGTTATGAGTTGATTGTATCCGACTGTTTTTTTCTTTTGTTATGATTTTATTCTGCTGTTCACTGTTAGTTGTTAATAATAGGGTTGCCATGATTTTTGGCGGCAAATTCTTGCTTTTCACTGTAATCAGTTCGTCCGCTGCAACTAGAAGTTCCCCAGATGCCAAAAAAATGTTCTTTTTGATAAAAATTGAAATATATCAGACCTGATTGTATATTTTGATGAGTAGATAGTCAGTTAGATCTTCAAACTGTATTTTGCTATTTTTTTTCCCTTTGCCATGATTTTTTTTATATGCTGCTGACAGTTGAATTCCATGTTCATTATTTGGCGGCAATCTCTTTGCTTTCACTGTAATCAGATTGTCTGCTGCAATAGAAGCTACCCAAACACCAAAAAATGTTTCCTTTTTTTAGTATCATGTCTGATGTTTGGTTTAAGATGCTGCTCTCATAAGATCAATTGGGGTTAGTTTCATGATATTGTTGAGATAGGATTAATGGTTAATTAGAAACTTGCTGACTGAACTTTGGTGGTTTGAACAATTTGCTAGCTAAAATTTATTTTTTTGGAAAATAACCTATTTAGTGTTTCAAACTACCCCATTCCATTTGTCAGTTTGGTGTCTCATATTAAATTGTTATTTTAATATTTGGTGTTCCATGTTTCAATTTTGTTGCGATTTGTTTTACTGTCCATATTTGGGATGGGTAAACTTTGACAGATTGAGATGAAAATACAATTTTGCCCCTTATACTTTTTTTTTTCAAAGCCACCTGTTGATTCCGGCCATCCACCTCCGATTTCGAGTTGACCTGATTACGTAAATTCCGAGCATTTTGTTGTTAAGTGTTGTTGGAAACTTGCATGTTGTTTATTGTCTTCCTCTGCTTTTCATGCAAATTGTTTGCTGAATATTTTAGAAATTTACAATTTGGTAGCTGAACTTTGGAAAAAATTACAATTTTCTAGTTGAATGATGACACTTGATTTGCACATTCATGTTCACCGTTTTACATCAAGTTAGATGGAGCTAGCAAATTGAAACTTTACGTAAGTTCAACTTGCAGTTTGTCTAAAACATACCCCCAAAGTTCAGCTAACAAGTACGTAATTTACCCTAAAATTAAACGATACATAATTCAGTGAGAAGATTGTTGATCAACTGGCTCGTCTCATTTCTCAGGGTATCAGAGCGCGCAGGAATGGTGCAATTGGACATTTACTGGATCGGATTTCACTGTACAGCTGATAAATACTTCAAGGCATTTCTGCTCTCCTCGATGATATGGGGTATGCAATGAGCAGATTAGAGATGGATACCGAAGAATGCGATAATACCTCAATATCCGAAAAACTATCAAAATGCATATTAGACCATGAAATCACCTACCTTACAAATCTTAAATCGAGACCCGATGAAAATTTAATTAGACGCCTCCCGGGCAGGAGGCATGTGATGCCTATTTCGCCAGTGAAGATGCTGGAGGGTCGAGAAGGTAATTACTCAGGAAAGGGGAGATTCTCTTCTGCAGATTGTTGTCATGTTTTGAGCAGGTATTTGCCTGTTAATGGCCCGTACCTCGTGGATCAGATGAGTTCCAGAGCCTATGTTTCTCAGTTTTCTGCAGATGGCTCTCTTTTTGTTGCTGGGTTTCAGGTATCATTGTTATACTGGCATGATATATTTACATTCAGCAATTTTATTTTATTTAAAAAAATATTTTTCTTGCTTTCCCTGGTTATTTTGTAGGATAGAATTACCGAATCGCATACTGAACTTTGGAAGAATTGCAAAAAAAACATTTATTTACTGATCTTTCTAACAAATAGCAAACTGAATGCAAGCCAAGCCAACTTTGCAAATACCGGGAATACCGTTGTTAAGAAATTTAAGATGAATCTAAAAAATGAAAGAAAAATAAGAAATCAACTTCAACAGTTCATTCTTGAAACTATATTTTTTTTAGTATTTTTACTTTTTTAGTTTTTAAGATGAGGGTATTTCTGCCTTCTTGACAGAATCCGACGTGAAAAGTGAAGGATTATGGTGTTTGCAAATTTGTTAAGTTCAGTTTACAAATATTACTGATAAGTCATTAACCCTTTATAGTTAAGATACCTACTTGATGTGGTTATTTTGTATTGGCTGGAGAAATTGAGGTCAATTATTGCTGAATTTCTTTAAAGTTACAAATTTTAAAACAACATATAACTGACTGCAGGGAAGCAATATTCGAGTATACGATGTAGAAAAAGGATGGAAGGTTCATAAAAACATCATTGCTAAGAGTCTGCGATGGACAATAACAGATGCTGCCCTTTCTCCCGATCAACGCCATCTTGTATATCTTGGTTAATTCGTGGATTTAATTTAACTTTTTTTTTTAAATAGCTTCTGTTTTTATAAGACTAGTAGTCTTATTGTTAATGTGTATCTCTATCATTACAGGTTTATTCCAGTATTACACCAATAGTCCACATTGTTAATATTCGATCTGCTACAACAGAGTCATCTGCAAATATCACGGTAAAAAATCGATAGTATGTGTTGAAGTTAGTTTATGTCAGACATATTGCATAATGAATTGTGTTTTTTTTCTTCCGGTAAATCAATAATTTTTGTTTTATATATGTGGTTAATGAATGTTATGCAGGAGATTCATGAGGGTTTGGATTTCTCTATGCATGGGAATCCAAGATACGTTGGAATATTCTCGGTTAAATTCTCAACAGACGGGCGGGAACTTGTTGCTGGAAGCAACGATGATTCGATATATGTTTATGATCTCGAAGCCAATAAGCTATCTCTCCGAATTTCAGCACACACAGTATGCATTTTATAAACTCCCATTGATGAACTTCTCAATTTAGTTTTTTTTTTGGTTAATTAATTGATATTTTGTTTTGTATTGGTGCAGTCTGATGTGAATACTGTATGCTATGCTGATGAAACTGGTCATCTCCTTTTCTCTGGTAGTGATGATACCTATTGCAAGGTACCTTTACCCATTATGTTGCATTTGATTAAGAAAAGGAAAAATGGCACATTGGCCCCTAATGTTTCACCGAATGTGCCGATACCTCCTTAAATGTTTTACTTTGAGCTATATTGTCCTGGTATGTTTTTGGCAGAATGTTGTTGCTACCTTAAACCCATTTTCCCATAAAATTGGATGGAAAGTTAAACATATGACTTTCTCACATGATTGTCCATGTTATATTTGCAATTGGCCCTCAAACTTTTTTCTTTACTCTAATTAAACCATTTTTCTTAGGGATAAAAGTCTTTCAGGTACCTTAATTTTCATGTTTTTTTTTACAAATTGGTTCCTTTAGTTTATTTTACTTTTGTGTAACTGACATTTGCTTATTGTTGCACCATCTTTTAAATATGCGTCTCATTTTTGTTTATTTTTATAATTTAGTAACTTATTTATTTTTTTAATTGTTGCACTTTTTACCCTTAGTAACAAAACCGAGTTACTAGATTGCAACAATAAACAAAACAAAGATGCTTAATACAAACATCTAAAAGATGTTGCAACATCAAGCAAATATTCATCAATACCTAAAGATCACAATTTCTCAAAATGTGAAAAAACTCAGGTATCCGAAAGACTTTTACCTCACTTTCTTAAGATGCACGGCACCTGAGGTCCAATATTGAGTGAAAAATTAAGGAGGGGAGTTCCATTTCTCCCTTACAAAATAAAATCATGTTCTAAAGATTTTGTGCTTCATGAATTGAACTATGTATTTGTTTTAGGTTTGGGACAGACGGTGCATAAATACTAGAGAAAGCCCAGCAGGAGTCCTAACAGGACACACTGAAGGTATCACTTTCATAGACAGCCGTGGCGATGGACGTCATTTCATATCGAATGGAAAAGATCAGGCCCTCAAACTTTGGGATATCCGAACAATGTCATCGAGTATTAATTGGTAATTAGTAATTACTTCTCTCCAAACCTCAAGTTAACTATACCCGAAAGGCCAAAACTGTATTTTTCTTACAATGTGAGGTGGGTTAACTATTATTTTGACAATTGGGGTATTATAGTGTATACTATTGGCAGCAATTAACTTTTCTGGGTAATGAAATTTACCGACTGTGTGAATGTGATAGTTATTTATTGGTAAGATCAGAAAGTTACGATTTTTCTGTTTTGAAAGTTTTGGATTTTTTTTTTTGGGGGTGGTTAGTTCTTGATTTGTTCATTGATCTTGACAATTTTTGGATTTGCTTCATATGCTAACCCGAAAGGCCAAAACTGTATTTTTCGTACAATCTGAGGTGGGTTAGCTCTTATTTTGACAATTGGGGTATTATTATTGTATACTATTGGCAGCAGTTAACTCCTCTGGGTAATGAAATTTACCGACTTTATAATGCGAATGTGATTGTTATTTCTTGGTAGATCAGAAAGTTACATTTTTTTTTTTTTTTTTGCTTTTAAGTGTTGGCTTTTTTTGAGTGGTGAGTTCTTGATGATTGTTCATTGGACTTGAATATTTTTTGGATTTGATGCATTTGCAGTAGTAGACGAGCACGGAATCAGGCATGGGATTATAGATGGGTGGAGTATCCAACAGAAGCAAGACATATGAAGCACCCGAATGATATGTCGGTTACAACATATCGAGGTCACTCTGTCTTAAGAACACTTATCCGTTGCTACTTCTCCCCCACACACAGGTAAGAAAGTTTACAAAGTGTGAAATTTAGCACGAAAGTAAAAAAAAAAAGTATTTTCAAGGAAAAAAAATGATTGATTATGATAGTTAACAGTTTGAATGTTTGATGAAGCAGAAAATGTTCTATTTTTACTGAAAAGTTTCACACTTTGTAGCATTGCGCATTTTTGAAGACTTTTGTTGGCTTGTTATTCTCTTTATGTTACAGTTTTGATACCGAACTCTACATTTTGCAGCACCGGGCAAAAAGTACATATACACCGGATCAAATTATTCTCGCCTTTATTATATATTGCTACAAATTGTGAAACTTAAAAGTGAAATTTAGGGAGAAAGTGTAAAAAGTAGTAACCTTTTCAAGAAAAAATAGCACAAAATGCTTCATTTTCATTGAAAAGTTTCGCTTTGTAGCATTATTAAATACGTATATTGACGGTTTTGATGCCGAACTCTACATTTTGCAGCACGGGGCAAAAGTACATATACACCGGATCAAATGATTCTCGGGTTTATATCTACAATGTGGTAAATTTCTTTCTATTCAAGTCAAGATGATTTTTTTTTACAGTATATGCATTTAGTAATTGATATATATACTGAATTAAAGGTGAGTGGTGATGAAGTAGCTGTTTTGAAGCACCATAGACTCCCTGTTAGAGACTGCAGTTGGCATCCTGACTATCCAATGCTCATCAGCTCTTCTTGGGATGGCAAAATCGTAAAATGGGAATTCGACGGCAATGAACAAACTTAGATGTGTTGTTGTTGTCAAGAAACTACATAGATGTACATAGATGATGTCTTGTTTTGTATATACTGGGATAATTCAGCATCATGTTTCTGTCAAATCTCTTAGCACAAGCAAATACGAGTGGATGAATGAATGAGAGGAAATAAAAGATTTTGGACTGTTGTTTCACATGTATAAAGTTGAAGGACTTTGGGAGCAATGCACTATTGACTTCCAATTTGGAGCAATTTGTAGGTCTGACCTTCCGAGTAGAGTTATTCGTTTGAAATAAAGAGTTTACATTATGTAATCTTATGTGAGATTATATTTATTTATTTTCTAAAGAAAACTAATCAATTTGAGCATAATTGAATGCTATTTATACTACCATTTACAAAATAAAATATTTAATATTATCACTTATATTATGATTATTAGTTATTGTTTTATAACATATATATATTGAAATTATTTGGAATTTTCTATTAGTATATATTATATTTTGATATATATAGGGCGAAGTTTTGTCCCACGATAAATTGATTCCATTAAAATATCATTAAATGAGACTATAATATGTTAATATACAAAATATATTCATTTTTACATTATTGAATATATCAAACATTATAATTTTACTAGTTAGAATAACTTTAAATTGTAAATTCATTTTTAAATTAATATATTCATCTAATTGTTGATTAATTTGTTACAGTAGTGTATATAGTAAATAAAGTCATACGTCATTTAAAATGTCTCTATTTTCATGCAAAAAAATATATTCTAAAATTGTAAATTTTTATTATGATAATTAAGAATAAATAATATTATAGTAAACTAAATGAAACAAATATAATTTATATAGAGATTAAAATTATAAAATAGTATTTAATAATTTAGAAGCTGACATGACACCTTCATTAATCTTGGTGTATCTTAAACGTAAAATCACTACTGTCGTTACATGACATTTTAAATTTATGAGTTAATACATTATTTGGTTACTTATGTTTCCCTAATGAGATCGAATACTTTTATTTTTTGACGTGATTGTTTGGTTATATACGTTCTGAAATGTGATTAAATGGTTCAAACTTACTTTATTTAGTCACTTATGTTTAATTTAATGTGACTAAATAATTCTAGAAAGACATTTTTACCCTTAATTCTGAAGGATTGCTACGATGCAATCTTGCTTGAATCATAACGATGCAATCTTTCAAATTCAAACAATTTCAGTTCTACATAAGCAATATTTCTAGTTCTAAAGAACATGTTTGTGGAAAAGATTCATTCAGTTTCTAATAATTAAAGGTTGTACGTTGTGATTTTACCTATATCATCAGAGTTTGGAGATTAGCAGAAAACAGCAGAAATCAACGATTTAACATGCAAAAGTAGCTGAATTTGATCTTTGCATAAATTAAATTTGGTTAACAGGTCTTTTGGTCCATAATGTTTGACAACTTTTGGGTTTTGATCAATGATGTTTTTTTTACCTAGTTTTGGTACCATATGTTTGCAGATTTTTTCTAGTTTTGGTCTAACCGTTACATTCCGTCCATTTTTTGACATGTACAAGTCACGTGATCCACCCTAAACTTTCAATTTTTTTCAATTTAGTCCCTCTAATACTTTCCTAACCTTTTTATTGTTCAATTTAGTCCCGAAGTTTCAAAAATTCAGTTGGACCTATTGTCCAATTGGGGTCAATTTTGAAACTTCGAGACTAAATTGAAAAAAAAAAGGTTAAGAAAGTATTAGAGGGACTAAATTTAAAGTTTAGAGTGGATTACGTGACTTGAACATGTCAAAAAGTGGACGGAATGTAACATTTAGACCAAAACTAGAAAAAATCTGCAAACATATGGTACCAAAACTAGGTAAAAAAAAAACATCATTGACTTAAACCCAAAAGTTGTCAAACATCATGAACCAAAAGACCTGTTAACCCTAAATTAAATTAAAAAAAAAATCAGAATGAGGTGGAGAAGTAAGAATTTTTTTTTTTTTTTTTAAACATGATTTAATGAACAACGCCATGGAGTATATGAAGAAGAAATAATATATATAAATGGTATTTATCTTAGTGTAAACAAATTATTACATTTGTAAACATATGTAACTAAAATGCGCGTGTTTGGTCCAAACAATCACACTAACCAACATTGTTAACATAATATGTATTAATCCTAAATTTAATCCAGCAGAATTTTAATTCCTTAAATCACAGAAAAGGCATCATAATTTAATACAAATAATAATACATTACTATAAAATAGTTTCCTTATTTGGGACAATAATTAAGGTACAAGTGAGGGCCCCTACATTCTCTGGGCCATATTCTTGACCGTTTGCTAAAAACTACAATATTATAATATGAATTAATAAATACGTCTAGTCCAGCCAGCAATCATCATCCATAATCTTCCCGTTGGGTCATAAATAAAATACAAATAATAATATATATTATATAAAATCCATATCAAGATCAGAATGCTACATTTAATCATTTTTTATGAACAAGTGTCAACTTCGTGCTTATTTTATTAATTAAAAAATTAATTCTTATTAATTAATTATATACAAACAATAACTACAAAAAGACGTGTGTGTTTGGAACTCAAACCAAGAAATGACCCCGACATTTTGGGTCCCATTTGATTTGATGTGGCCACTTCGTGACACTCTTAACTAAGATCATGTCAACTCCACTAAACACCTGCATATCTATCTATCTATATTATTAATTAATTAATATTGCATGCATGACCTTATAATAAACATATCCTAGAAAAAATAAAATAAAAATAAAATTCAAGTTTAGATTCACACCTTATTATCAAAATAAAATAATTGATAGTGCATTAATTAAGCAACATCTAATATATTTTATAGGAAATTTATTTATTTGTATTAAATTTCACTCTTTATATATTTATATATACCATACTAAAAGAAAATCTTCAATATATCATATCATATAATAGCTGTTACATGAAATTTTAACAGTTCTAACAATAACTGTATGAACTCAAATACATGACTGTTTGTTAAGGCAATGCAACACTTGCAAAACGCAAACTTCTTGATTATGCCCAAATTGCCCTTATTCTCTATTTACCCGCTAATTTTTTTTCTTTTAAAAAAGAACGGATTAAATATATCGGCCATAATTAACATTTTTCATTCATTAAATCTGAAAACAAAGTTCATTAAATAAAACGCCACCTTAATTTCAGAACCAACGATTGAAAATGCACAACTTTAATTATGGGTTTCACTTCATTTTAACCGAAAAAACAATTAATGAATGATGAAACTCAAGCAACTATTAATATTTTCTATGAATAAATAAATATATGTTTAAACTCTCTAATTAATGAATGAATAACGTATCTTGTTATACCCATTTTGACCTCAAAATATGCATTGAGTTCCGATTTTACCCTCTCCATTCGATGCACTGCGAAGTAGGCCTCATCTTCTGCTGCCCAGCCTTCAATGGACACGGCGTCTGCAATGGAGGCACCATGCAGTTGTACTGAAGGCACAGCGAGCTGCTCACCGGAATATCCGCCGCCGGATTGATCTGGATCCCCGTCAGGAAATTGTGCTGCAAGTATAGAATCTGTATATTCGCCGCCAGCAGTCGGTCCACGAAGCTGCCGGGGACTTCGCCCATGAACCGGTTATTGTTCAGGTAGAGGTTCTGAACCGTCGAGAACATCGGGGAAATCGATCCGGAGAGGCGATTGTAGCTCAGATCGATGGATGGGATCGTGACCTCCGCCGCCGGTTGGACTGCGCCGGAGAACCAGTTCCGCTGCAGCTGGAGGCTGGTGATCGGGAAGCTGAAGAGGCAGGCCGGGATCGGACCGGAGAACTGGTTCATGCTCAGGTCGAGGTAGTTCAACTGGCCGAGCGTGGAGAGAAGCTGATCCACCGGTCCGGTGAGCTGATTCGATGCGATCGAGAGATACTGGAGAGAAGGAGGGAAGGCGGTAATCCCGAGGGAGCCGGAGAGATAGTTGTGCTGCAGGTCAAGTCTGGTCAGAGTTGAGGACACGAACGGAGGAATCGAACCAAACAGCTTGTTGTGGGAGAGGATTACGTTGCTGAGCTCCGGCAGGGTTCCGATCGACCGAGGGATCGGACCGGTGAGCTGATTGTAGCTGAGATCGAGCGTCCGCAGTCCTCGGAGGAGCCCGAGGTTCGCCGGAATAGCGCCGGAGATGAAATTACGGCTCACGGCGAGAAACCTCAGGCTCTTCAACTGGTACATCGTATCCGGCAGTGGACCATAAATCCGGCCGGGAACGACGGTGAGCTCCGCCAGCGACGATAGCTTCCCAATCGCCGCGTCGATCCGTCCTGTTAGCCCCGGGGAGCCTGCTCTCGGATCGCCGAGGTTAAGCGAGACGACCTTCTCTCCTTCGCAGAAAACTCCGGCGAAATTGCAGGGATCAGAGGTGAAGTCCCAGGATGCGAAGAAGTTCGATCCAGGCAAGTCCTCCAGAGACTTCCTAACCGTTTGTAGCGCCAAAAAGTCGACAGGATCGAGAATCGCCATAGCGTACTGGAAGCAGCACATTGCGATGAAACAGGACGAAATAAACCTCCGATTGATGATCCGTTTCGCCATTGAAAAAGGTCGAAAAGGTGGCCAGAAAGAGAATCAGCAGGGACGGCCTCTTATAGGATTGGAAGCAGCAGAATGTCCGTGAGTCGCAGGTGTTGAACAGCTAGCTTGTTGACGGAGATCGATGCGTGAAAGCTTTAATGGCGGATTTGAGAGTCGGCGAGGTTTTTACAGAGAGAAAGTGGTGGCTTGGAGAAGAAGCGTATTTGGCTTCACAGAGAAGATGCAATGACTACACCAAACTCACAGAGGAGGTAATGATTTTTTTCCTCTTTTCTTTTTTCCTTTTTTTATTTTATTATAATAATAATATTTATTATTTTATTAGAGTTTCAGATTTTGTTAAAAAGAAAAAACTATTGTTTTTTGTTTCTTTATGGGGAACAGAGCTAGGGGACCAAACGGTTGTACGATCCTACGTGGCGGTCGTAAAGTAGGTTCGGGTACAGAGATATTGGTCCGGGGGCGGAGGCGGAGGCTCGGACGAGGATCTCGTGATTATATTGCATCGAATATTGGTCCGTTCCTCCGCGCCGGAGCAAATTTTAGTCGGAGAAAGAAAACCGTAGAGAGAGATTATTATTATTATTTTTTCTTTTTGCTTACCGAAAAGAAGAAATTGGTATTATTTTATTTTACAGTTATTTTTCCCAATACACTACTATTCTACTAATATCAGTATATCACTAGAGATTAGTGTCATGTTTTAAATATGATTTCTTTTTGTCTTTTTGCATGCGAGTTAGTACTTAGTACTGAAGATTTTTTTGGGTAATCTTAAATAATTTGAGTAATGCTGGAATAAATTAGAATAGTAAAATGTCAAAAATAATTCTATCTTCTTAATTTAGTATATTTTTTAAAAAATACAAATACATTTATGATAACCAAAGCTTTAATATCAATTATATGCATGCATATGAGCGTAAATGATTAAAAAAAATGATATTGCATATATTGGCATACTAATATATATATATATATAAGACACATATTTTTGTAATCAATTACTTAATCAAGACAACAACAGTTTTGTGCAAATTAACAAAAAAAAAAAAATTGGACATCTACGGGTTAACAATTAACCTCATAATTAGTAAATGAAAATCTTACATTTCCTAGAAACAATGTGTATTGCTTTTTTATTAAAAAAAAATGTGTATTGCTTTTTAGTTTTTATTGACAAAAAAGAAACACTTCTTCCGCATTACCTATTAAAATATAAATACTATTAACTGTGATGGTTGTAAAGAAAATAAATGGAGATTGGTTTTTGGTGTGACATTATGGCCATAATTATCTTAATTCATTGTCCTAAATCCCTAATACCAACCTCAATTAATTTTATTTTATGTTTGTCATATCTTACTCAATTAATTCATTAATACATTCAATAGGCAACTAACTAATTTATATATTTTGAAAATAACAAACTAATTAATGTATTTTGGTAATAAAAATACAAAATGAGTAGATGTCTTGAAAGTGCAATAATGCAAAGATCTGGGTATTTTTGCACTTCAAGGAATGTGTTACTATATAAACTCATATTGCCATGTAATGTTCAAGCTTTTATGTAATGATTTTTTTTTTATTACAAAATTTAGTGAACAATCAAGGCATGCACTGCGTTGATGGATTACGTTATTCGCGATCCTCATATCGTGCACTTCTTCTAGTACTCCTTCCCTTGATGACTTGCAAGAGGGGTGAGTTGGGAGTGTTCCCGGCGAACCTCTCTGATACTTCAGTAAGTCTGAAGTTGTAGTAAGAGAAAGTAGTAATGTTGTAGTGAGAGAAATGAATTGAGTATTTATAGAGTCTCAAGGGCAAAAATACGAGTAAGGATTGTACTAATCCGGAATAGTGTTTATTTACGTATAAGACATATTTATGTCATATTTGACATCGAAGGGGGACCACAGTGTTTAATGGGGTTCACGTATCTTTTGTGTGGGTATTGACGTTTCGAAATGGCCTATAAGGGTGTAGCCCGGATGGGGGTCACCCGGGGTTCAGGGTCCGAGTGGATTGCTTGGACCCGTTATGGTCCGAGTACCCGTCCGAGCTAGTTCAGATGGGGGTCACCCACCCGGGCTAATCCAGATGGGCAATGTCCCATCTGGACCAGTGGAGTCCATCGGATGGAATCCACTGGTCCGGATGGACACTGTTCCATCCGGTCCGGACAGATTTTATCCATCTGGACCGTATTTTGATTCGGTGTGTGCTTTTTGGATCACTTGTGGGTCTCGAGTTGCCCGATGTTAATGTTTCGGTTTACAACCGTGCATAAGGTTGACGTGGCGACTAAGTCGAGCCTAAATGAGTTCGAATTAAGTGTATATCCATCATGCTCCGTCAACATAGTTCCACCAAAAGCCTAATATAATTAAAAATCCTTAAACCAATTCTACTCGTGTTGTTTTTATACTTAACGCGATATGTATGCCTGATTTTTGAACCACCATAAACGCTAGAGCTGAGCATGGGACAGGGCGGGCTTTTTCTAAAAAATGGCCCAAGCCCTAAAACTAGGGCCACTTAATGGCTGTCCCGAGCCCTAGCTAGTAGGAAAAGGCCCACCCGTCACGGGCCTACAGGGACTAGCGACAAATGGGACAAACCCAAATTCCCATCCAAGTTCAAAAAAAAAAAATCATACTCAATTTAACTAAACCATAACCAAACATAGAACAACAACAAAGTTCAGCACATACCACAAAGTTCACCATAAAACACCAAAATCACTCAGAACACCAAGTTCAACACATAACTTGGTTCTCCAAAATAGTTCACCAATGACTCCAAAACTAAGTTTTATCAAGACTCTAACACAAAGTCACCAACAATTCTGACATAACAAGTTATAAATACAAATCCCAGATCAAATGGAACTTCAACCCGAGCCATCACTAAAGTAACTTAACTAACTATAGTTTATAGCTGATTAGTTAGCAAAAAGGGACGAGTCTTTTGGGACTTCGTAAAAAATCCCTAGCCCTAGCCCTATCCCTATCCCTAGTTGAGAAGAAAAGTCCCGCCCATTAGGGCTTGGGTACATTTTTGGGACGGGCTTTTTGGGACGGGCTAGGGCGGAACGGGCGGGATTTTGAGCCTCTCGGGATATTTGCTCACCCCTAATAAACGCAATATAAATTTGATCATTCGGTATTTTAATTTTTTTTGCCATTAAAAATATTAAAAAATAAAGTAGTTGAATCAAATTAAATATTTATTAACCACCGTTAAATAAAACAGATGTACCAACCAACCGCCCTGTCTAAATGCTGCTTGTCCGTGGTACCGGTAGTGGATTCTCGTTATCCCTTCCTATTCTAATTTCTATGTTCTTGTTTGGTTTCTTTCTGTTGTCTTTATTTTTCTGTTATCGTTATATTAGTTTTTTTTTTTTTTTCCCGAGTATATATATATATATATATATACTTTTAGAACGGGAAATAAAATTAGCTATAAAAAGTCGCTACTACTAGCTCATTTCTTTTATATATTTTTTTCGAGTTTTTATTTTTAAAGACGGTGCAATATGAGGTCAATCATTATAATACTACTATAGCTTAAACGCAATTAGTTTCAAAGATTTAATGAAATTCAGTGCATTAATTAGTACTTATGAAATTAATGGCACCCGAATATATAGTTATATTTATATAGTGTAATTTGCTAATTGTTGTTTTGTTTGCCTCATTCATTTACATAAAAGTGATTGATTCGCACGTTAAATATGTAAATTGGTCGTTATACACGTATAAATGATTAATTTATATATAAAACTCGGTTATATCCGCTACTGGTTGTATATATATATCGAGAACTTGGTTATATCCGCTTATACTGGTTCAAACCTTAGGTACTCATGTTGGATCTAGATCACCTGCTTCGTACTCCAAATCATGCACTGTCGTTGTGATTTTGACACGTGTACTTGGTGTAATTAATTTTGTGATTTTTTTTTAAAAAAACTTATTGAGATTGGTGAATCTTAGAATAAAATAATCAATTTAAAGACACGTGTAAAGATCTTAACGGTGAGACACGATCTAGGGTACGAAGAGTAGGGCTGGTAATCTGAATCCACTCATGTTTCAGTATATAGTAGTAGTGTTTGATTTTAATAGAAATGACTAGTTTTTTTAGATTTTTTAAATGCCAAACCCATTCCAATTGAGATTGGTGAATCTTAGAATGGAAATATTCAATTTAAAGACACGTGTTAAGATCTTAACGGTGAGACACGATCTAGGATACGAAGAGTGGAGCAGGTGATCTGAATCCACTCATGTTCAGTATATACTAGTGTTTGATTTTAATAGAAATTACTAGTTTTTTTATAATTTTTAAATGCCAAACCCATTCCTAATGTGAAAGTCATGAATTTCTTGGACACGAAGGAATATAAATTCATAGTGCTAGACGTACGACATCATGCATGCATGCTTGCATGCATTATAGCTAAATTAAAGTAAAGTATATATAATTACTTTGCCCAAACAACTACATGACAAAACTTCAAACCCTAGCTACCGCTTTCCGTAGTCTCCAAGTCAACAAGGGTATATTCATGATCGAGACTTTATATATATATTATATATTATTATTATTATAATTATATAATTAACGAAAGCAGCAGAAAATGATGTCCTTTTGATTTAACAACGTATCAAAGAAGCTTAATTGACTTTTCACTTTCCTTTTTTGTAGTTACTCTTCCTTTACAAGATTCGTGATAGCCATTTTCAAATTCGCGAGTTATTCTAAATAAATGTCTAATACTCGACTAGTCAAATCCAAAAAAAAAATAATAATAATAAAAAAGGGTAACAGTAACCTTTTTTGTTCATGACGTTTGACTACTTTTGGGTTTTTGTCCATGATGTTTTTTTTACCTAGTTTGATACCATATGTTTGCAGATTTGTCTAGTTTGGTCTAACCGTTACATTCCGTCCATTTTTTCCGTTAAGTGACAAATGCAAGTCACGTGATCCACCCTAAACTTTCATTTTTGTTCAAATTTGAGGGAATTGACCCATAGAACTAGGTTTAAGGTGTCAATTCCCCCAAATTTGACCCATTAAACCTAGTTCAATTCGCCCAAATTGAACTAGGTTTAGAGTGTCAATTCCCCCAAATTTGAACAAAATTGAAAGTTTAGGGTGGATCACGTGACTTGCACATGTCACGTAACGGAAAAAATAAACGGAATGTAACGGTCGGACCATAACTAAAAAAATCTACAAACATATGTACCAAAACTAGGCAAAAAGAAACATCATGGACTAAAACTCAAAAGTGGTCAAATATCATGGACCAAAGACATATTAACCCTAATAAAAAAAACCCGTGTACCAATATAGCTGATATCAACCGTGACCCGACTATCGACTCGCAAAACAATGCTAGTAATTGTTTAAGAATATATTCTAATTACCATACAAAATTTAGTCTATTCGGATCATAACTTTCGATATGTAACACGATCTGTTCTGGTCTAGATTAGAACCAGATTCACAGAAGTATACTAACGGTTCTTATTACTGCTTCACTCCTTATAGATAAGTTCGATTTAAAACCGGTCTGGACTGAATCGGCTACAAACGGTCATGTCCGGCCAGACCGGTGTTTTTGTCCAATTATCATTAACCTACACATATCAAACGGTAGGTTGTAGTGCTCCATTTTGGGGAAATGGGGGCATATAGCTTAACTTTGAAAGCTAACTTGTAAAGTAAGGATTAGTCAAACCATCATTTAGGCTTTAAACTTTATTAATCAAAAGTATAACACCCAAGTACAATATATACCCATATTAGTACCCTTTATTCTTTTTGTAATCATATTTAACTATCTCAATGACTTGATATAATTATTTTTTTGGCTAAGAAAATGTTGAAGTATAAAACAGTACGTTAGCGCGCAAAAGTTCGGACTTATGAGACACTTGGTTAAGGCGCACGTTTTATTTTCTACATGGTATCAGAGCTCACGGAATCGATTCCTGGTGATGCCACTTTAAACGAAAAATTGTTACCTCTTTTAAATGTGGTTGAAGTGCATTGTGTTTTACCCTGAGTTGGTCAAGGCATGTGGCCGGGCTGATACACGTAGTGCCGAGGATGCCCAGAAGGATGTTGAAGTATAAGAGTGTGTTGAATGCCTTCATCCACACAAGTTCGAACTTAAGAGACAGTTGGTTAAGACGCACGTCTTATTTTCTACCGAAAAGAACAGAAAAAAAAAAAAAATCATAGTGCCAAACATCATCAACATATGGATAATTATATAACTTAGCTTAAAATTCACATATAAAATAACATCACTATAGTAGACTTAATTATGGTACACAAAAGAGGTAGAGGTATCATTGTGGGGGGGCTGATATAGTAGTTAGTTGCTTTTGCCAAATTAGTGAAAGTAGCCATTAAAAGCATGAAGTTATATATCCTATATACCTAAGAAGAATAGAAGCACAAGCAACATGACATGGAGTTGCTGGCCATGTCTGCCCAAGAAGTTGAAACAAAACAAGCTACTTTTCCTTGGTGTTTGTTTGGTCCCCCACCATGTACAACTTTGAACCTGCTCCACAATAGGAACCTACTTAATTTTTACTAAAAAAATAAAATAGGAAGCTACTACAAGAATTATTCAATACCCACTTATATATCTAACTATTCATTCATGATGTTACAAAAATTTTACAAGCAAACTTTATGGGAAATTAATACACTAAAAGAATGAATATATATGTCTTATTTTTATTTTATTAACTTATTATAATATACATAAATTAAAATATATATTGTATCATGTCTCATTAAAGAGTTTATCACTTCTACTTCACGTTGAAAAAAAAAATGTTTGTACATTAATGTACCATAGAAATTTTTAACACTAAAAGAAATTATTAGATTAACATTAACTTTTTTTTAGAATTATTGATTGTGTTATGTGATAAAACAGTATAAATCTGTATCCAAAAACTCTAAAATTTAATTGTAAGTATTAAAATTTTCAATTTTACCGCATTTCTTTATTTATCCAGCCTAATCTAGCCGAATTTTTTTTTTTTATAGATTATTAAAATTAAATAACCCTATCCCTACATACTTATTTATTATTTAACAGGTTGTAGTTAAGTATGAGAGCTTCCATTTTCCCTTTCCCGTCATTTAGTAGGCTAGCCCAACACACTGTACCTAACCTAATATGGGATTGGGCCTTGGCCCAAATTTTCCCTTTCCAAGTAATTTTCAGCTTTTGGCCCCAAAAAAAAAAAATAATTTCAGCACAATTATAATTGCTTAATTTTTTAGGGTTTTTTTTATCTTAATTTTTTAGGGTTCATTTTAATTGGTGCCGGTGGTGAGTTATATTCTAACATAAACTTGTCAATTTTGAATGGTGGTTAGTGTTAATACATGTTCAATTATGATTGATGTTTAGTGCTGAAGTGGCAGCTGAGAGAGCACCCCTATTCTATATATATATATATATATATATATATATTGTGCAATTTATTTTGATTTTTTTTTTTATATTTTCACCACTAAATACTAATATTAAAAATCTAAGGTATCATCTCATATATAAGGTCCACAAACATCTAAAGAAGTTTTTCCACTTGTCCAAAACCGCAACAGAAGAAGAAACAGAAACACAGTAAAAGGTTTCTCCCCCAAAGTCCTAATAACTGTAATAACTGAAAACAGACATTCTTCACCAATAATAAATATGCCTTCAGTTCACATCAAACTGCACTTCTAATCTCTAATCAATCGACGGGATCGATCCACCAGCTCCCACTATCTGCTGCTGCAGCTACAAAAACATAACACATTTCAGTAAACAATACATGAATTTCAAATGAAACTTAAAATGGTTAATTTCGCAGGTTTGGACAATTTGATATCTCAAGTTTTTTACAAACTAGATCTATATAAAGTTGCAAGGGTCAATAACCTGGGAGAGGTCTGAAGTTTGGCCCTTGTGAATTTGAGAGGTCTGAAGTTTGAAATGGTGATAACAAAGGTCTGAAGTTTCGACTTGTAGATAATAGAGGTCTCCGTTAAAACTGACGGAAGTTGGTCATGTGACCAGAAATAAAAAAAATTCCAAAAATACCCTTCTTACATCTCACATGATTCAATGAAAAGACGAAAATGCCCTTAAGGCCACCACCCAACTCCAGCCACCACCACGGCTCCGGCCGGCCACTACCCAACTCCGGCGACCACCACTCTCTCCGGCGACCACCACCCTCTCCGGCGACCACCACCCTCTCCGGCCGGCCACCACCCTCTCCGACGACCGCCTCCACGGCCCCAATTGGGCCCAAATCGGAGCCACCGGCCCCGATTGGGCCCAAATCGGAGCCACAAGGCTCCGATCGGAGCTCGGTGGCTCCGATCGGAGCTATGTGGCTCCGATTTGGAGCTCTGTGGCCCCAGATCGGGGCCACAGAGCTCCGATTTGGAGCTCTGTGGCCCCAAATCGGAGCCACAGAGCTCCGATTTGGAGCTCTGTGGCCCCAAATCGGAGCCACAGAGCTCCGATTGGAGCCACCGAGCTCCGATCGGAGCTTTGTGGCTCCGATTTGGGCCCAATCGGGGCCGGTAGCTCCGATTTGGGCCCAATTGAGGCCGTGGTGGCGGTCGTCGGAGAGGGTGGTGGCCGGCCGGAGAGGGTGGTGGTCGCCGGAGAGAGTGGTGGTCGCCGGAGAGGGTGGTGGCCGGCCAGAGCCGTGGTGGTGGTCGGAGCTGGGTTAGGTTTAAATTATGGACAGGGGTATTTTTGTCATTTCATCTTTATATTAATTAAACTTTTTATTAATTCAAATATTACAAAAGGGTATTTTTGACATTTCACACGGTTCTGTTAAATTTGACAGAAAATTTGGACGGAAAACCTAAAAATCACAAAGTCCAAACTTCAGACCTCAGTTATCACCATTTCAATCTTCAGACCTCTCAAATTAACAAGGGCCAAACTTCAGACCTCTCCCAGGTTATTGACCCAAGTTGCAATTTGCTTACTTTGACAGATTTTGAATTAAATGGTATTGGTGATAGGCACACATCATGTGTCATTAGAATTCAGTTAGCAAATTGCAAACTTCTTCAAATTTCAGTTACCAAATTGCACACTTTCTCAACATTACAAATTAAAAAAAAAAAAAAAATCAGCTATCAATTTGCTAAAAAAAAGGGAGGTAAGCCAATAAATAACTGCAAATTTTGTTAGCATTTAACAGTAAATTAGACAAAGCTATCATATTGCAACATTGAATAAATTCAACCAGGAATTTGTTTAAAAAAAAGAGTTCAGCTATTAAATTGTCCAGATCCCTAAAGTTGAGGTAGCAAGTTGCTCATTAACCCAAATTTTTTAAGTTGTCAAAAAGATGAAATTTCTAATCTTTTGTGAAATAATATGAACCAAACCAAATCATACAAATGAAAAAGAAGAATCTTTGTTACGGAAATTTGTGAGTAGTGAGTACCATGAGTAAAGCATTGAGGCTGTTCTTCAGCACAGAACACTCTTGTTTCACTTGATGCAAACACCTCCAACATCTGCATTACGATTTCCGATTAAGAGAGTTGAAGGGTTTGTTAAGAAGATGAAGAAAATACAAATTTCGGGTCGGATCCAACTTACGAATCGAAATCTTGGTTCTCACAGAAGCTCCTAAATGCAACACATAGATTCTTGACCCGCCCCGCACCAAGGCTGCATTTTTGTGAAAATGGAGATTTCGAGTTTCTTGTCATGTTTAGCTTAAGATAAGGCAAATTCACCATCAAGAATCAAGATAGTGTGTTCATAACAATACCTGGCACTACTACCCTTTAGCTGATGAACATTATCATCAACCTTCTTGTAGTCAACATTCCCATTTCCTCTGCACATGCAAATGATAGCAAAATGACCTCTTATTACTTCAATCTTAAGTGCAGCATTTGTACTATTCAAAATTGTGATGAAAATCCAGAACAAAATTCTAAAACTTTACAAAATTGTGATTTTTGCAAGATTTTCAATAAAACCGTGCAAATCCTTATAAAATCTAAATGACTGAGCTAGCAAGTTCTAAATTTGTATTTCAAATAATAATCTCAGATAACAACTGTTAATAACTTGCAAGTTTCAGCTAGCAATGTGCTATTATAGGGCTAAGAAAATACTAACAGAGTAGCAGACATATCGTTGAGAAGTCTATCCGAATCTTGAAAGAATAGAGTCGCCACTTCAACCACGAAATCGGGATTGCTCTCATCTTGCAGCTTCAGTATCTGTACGAACTGATCGTCCAGTATCCCCTAATCCAATAATAAAGTGAACAAATTAATACTATAAGCAGGAAACCAGTACAAACCACCAAACACGCCCTAAGAGTTCTTCATCTAGAAATGGAATGGTATCCTAATTTGTGATTAACAGAAAAAACTAGGCAAGTTATAATGAACTTATGATTATATGTGCAACTGAAAACGTACTAACTGAATTTGATAGCTATGTACCAATACCCATAACTATGCACATTAATGATGTTTCTTGAATTAATACTAATAATTGACATACAAAAACTGTCCCTTTTTCTTTCCCCATTTTGTAACAAAGAATTTATCCACATTTTGAGAGAAAAAAACTGCATTTTTCTGATAATAATCACATAACAATTCAGTTCCATTTTACAAATCAAAAAAAGGAAATTTGAACAAGAATTACCACCAGCAAGCAAATTTATTATTAGTTTTTTAGCTCTCGAACCATCAAGAAGAGGGTTTTCCCTAAAAATCAGTTCTTTACGTCAAAATCAGACCGATTTCTGCCCAGAATTCAAAAGGGTTTATACAAAGTTTGCAACTTTCTACATAATCGCATCCAAAAATCCAAACTTGGGAAACAGAAAGAAGCAAATCTACAGAAATATGCAAACTTTGTTGAAAAGATTGCATCTTTATATAGAATCAAGACTAACCTGACGACGCAGCTCTCTGACGTAATCAACGAACTGCTCCTGCAGCTGACTCACGTTGCCCATGGCCAGTTTCCTTTCCTCTGTCAGTTCAGAAGCTCAATCTGAGGAAATGGGTAGCAATTTTCAAAGGAAGAGAGGTTTTGTTTGGTTTTGGGTAGTAAGCAAATGGAGAGTTGATTATTATATATATTACCAGGGTGCCACAGTGGGGTCTCACCAATTATTACATTACCATAACTCAGCAGATGTATAATTACAAACACATAAATTCATCACCATAAATAAAAACAGACAAATTCATTACCATAATAAACAAAAACAGACAAGAAATTCTGGAAACGGCTGCTTTCAGTGGTCAAATCTCAAATATTATATATTTGTTACATCTTTATCACAATTTGGGGAGGAAAAAGTACTTTCCCCCTTGTATACTTTTCAAAAATAAGATAATTGCGATTCTCCTCTTAGGCTCTTACTAAATAGTTTTTTTTTTAATAGTGAATATATTAGAAAGAGTAGGAAGTGCAATATAATCAATCATAGATAATGTAATTAAACAATAAAAATATATTATCGAAGATGGTAGATCTTCCTCCGAGGTAGACGAGGTAAAAACGAAACTATTGGTACATTGAAAGTGAAATTAGGTCCTTCAAGTTGACTGGCGGATCACGGGTCCCATTTGAAGGGCATCATAACACTGATAGCAAGTAGGATTTTTCTACCATGCTCCAAGATCACCATGATTTTGGTTTTTTTATTACTAAAATGGACTTAATTGTAACATATGTAAAACTTTAAAAGTATGAAAAAATATGAATTTTTTTAACCACACCTTATATTTGCATCATACTATTAATAATATCAATTTCATTCTAGGGTTCAAATTTAGGGCAATAGAAAAATACAAGGGTTAAATGTACTTTTCATACCACATGTTTGACCGAATGTGGCTTTTAGTACTGGATGTTTAGTTTTGTATACTTTTGGTACCAAACGTTTGAAAAAAAGTGGCTTTTGGTACATCCGTTAGTTGGTCGTTAGTTTTGGCCGTTAAATGACATGTGCAAGTCACGTTATCGACTCTTAACTTTTAATTTTGTTCAGTTTAGTCCCTCAAATATATTCCTAACTTTTATTTTGTTTAACTTAGTCATAACACTTCGAAATCGGACCCAATTAAACCAATCGAATTCAATTGACATAGCCCCATTTGGGTCAAATTTACCCAATTGGAGATAAGTCCTATTTGGGTTCGATTTTGAAGCTTTAGGACTAAACTAAACAAAATAAAAGTTATGAATATATTTGAGGGACTAAATTGAACAAAATTAAAAGTTTAAAGTCGATCACGTGACTTGCACATGTCATTTAACGGCTAAAACTAACGGCCAACCAACGGATGTACCAAAATCCACATTTTTTCAAACGTCTGGTACCAAAAGTATACAAAACTAAACATCCAGTACTAAAAGCCACATTCGGTCAAACATGTGGTATGAAAAGTACATTTAACCCAAAATACAATTTTCTTTTACTAAAAGCATGGTGCTCTTGGAGCATGATAGAAAGGTCCAGTTTTACTAACACCTAAAATAATTAATACTCACACTGATATTAAAGTGTTACAAATAGAATTTACATTAACATGTTTTTTGGTTCATTATGTTTGATTACTTTTGAATTTTGATCCATGATAAAGGTACTTTTCATACCACATGTTTGACCGAATGTGGCTTTTAGTACTGGATGTTTAGTTTTGTATACTTTTGGTACCAAACGTTTGAAAAAATGTGGTTTTTGGTACATCCGTTACTTGGCCGTTAGTTTTGGCCGTTAAATGACATGTGCAAGTCACGTGATCGACTCTAAACTTTTAATTTTGTTCAATTTAGTCCCTCAAATATATTTCTAACTTTTATTTTGTATAACTTAGTCATAACACTTCAAATCAGACCCAATTAAACCAATCGAATTCAATTGACATAGTCCCATTTGGGTCAAATTTACCCAATTGGAGATAGGTCCCAATTGGGTTCGATTTTGAAGCTTTAGGACTAAATTAAACAAAATAAAAGTTATGAATATATTTGAGGGACTAAATTGAACAAAATTAAAAGTTTAAAGTCAATCACTTGACTTGCACATGTTATTTAACGGCCAACTAAAGGATGTACCAAAAGCCACATTTTTTTCAAACGTTTGGTACCAAAAGTATACAAAACTAAACATTCAGTACTAAAAGCCACATTTGGTCAAACATGTGGTATGAAAAGTACCTATAACCCTATTTTTTTGGTCTAGTTTTGGTACCATATGTTTGCAATTTTTTCTACTTTTGGTCCGACCGTTACATTCCGTCCATTTTTTCCGTTGAGTGACATTTACAAGTCACGTGATCCACTCTAAACTTTCAATTTTGTTCAAATTTGAGGGAATTGACTCATTGAACTAGGTTAGGGTGTCAATTCCCCCAAATTTGACCCATTAAATCTAGTTCAATTCGCCCAAATTGAACTAGGTTTATGGTGTCAATTTCCCCAAAATTGAACAAAATTGAAAGTTTAGAGTGGATTACGTGACTTGCACATGTCACTTAACGGAAAAAATGGATAGAATGTAACGGTCGGACCAAAACTAAAAAAATCTGTAAACATATGGTACCAAAACTAGGCAAAAAAAATATTATAGACCAAAACAAAAAAGGATCAAACATCATGAACAAAAAGGCATGTTAATCCTAAAATTTATTCATGTTTTCTGAATACCACCAATACTATGGACATCTTCTCTCTGACAGGTTGACAAAGTTTGAATAGCCAGCCAATATGTACTTCCAAGTTCCAGCATTATCATGATCTTTATTAACATGTGCTTCAAATCACATCATATCTGCCCATGATATGCTAATCTAGCTAATACATTGAACTTAGAAGTATTCACATCACCTGAAAAACTCCTTCAATTAAATAAGAGTAATACTTCTCAAAGTCCAATACGAAACCAAAATAAGAACAACTATATTTACAGTCGACTGCATTTTTTACCATTTTCGTACGGTATTAACGACTATTGTCCATGAGTCAGACAGTAACAGCGACAAGAGCTGCGTTTTCCAACAGATCCGCAACAACCTGGTTCCTGATTATCTTAGGATGTTTATACTGACCAGAAGCTGCACCAGTTTCTGTCACAAAATCAAACACCTTACCAAAGCTACCAGGCCCTACAATAACCACCATTAATCCCCCAAGCTCACCTTTATCCCTCTGCACCTTATAAATCCCTCCCAAGCAATCCTCAAGCAACCTACCAAACTTTCCAACACTTCCCACCTCACAACAACAACCACCATCCTTAACCTCCACAAAAACCTTCAACCGGCTCGGCTCTGACTTGGAGTCCAAGAAACACCCGTACTCCGTAACCTCTGTCTCCACAACACTCTCCAACAGTGTCCGAAGACTTTCCATCGATGAAATGAGGTCTCTCTCGGTTAAAACCTCGTTTGGAGATTTCGGAGCTCTCATTAGAAACTCGAGTTCGGGTGATGAGTTGCGAAACCCCACAACTTTTACTATGTCCCCAAGTCGGTACCTGTAAAAACCCCGGTAAGTTGTCACGATTACCTCGTATGTTTTCCCGATTTCAACACCAGAGACATCAACTGTTTCTTGTTCTTGTTCTTGATCTTGTTCTTGTTGTTGGTGGTGGTGATGGTAGGGGAGGAACTCGAAGTAGGCTCCTGTTGGAAGTAGGAAATACCGAGTGTTTTCCGGGGGCTTTTCGATATCCAAATTAATCGCTACGCAGCATTCCGATGCGAAATAATCGCCACCCAATAAAGGGACCGAACCTGCATAATGTTTCAGTTTAGGATAATAAGGCGTCATGCTTCCCGTCGTTACGCATTTCACAAACCTAAGGTTCGGCCAAAGCTTGATCAGTATTCCTTCCCACGATTTCTCTCCACAAAAGTTCCGGATTCGAGTCGATATGCTCGGTTGGGGCCCACCGAGAGAATCAAGAACAGAATCCCTCATTGGAGGTTCTGCAACATGATCAACAGACAGAGTCCCATGTTCAATGTCTGAACAGAGTTGCTCCCATTTTTCTTCTAGAAGGGTGAATGCTTGGATCAATGCAACTGCATATGGGGCACGGATACTATGAACGGAATCGAAGTGCCTAAGTCCACAGAGCAGGTGGCAGTACATTTGGGAATGGACATTTGATCCGAGGATTACTTCTCTCGGGCTGACAGACATTGAAAGAAATGCAGATGTACCCTGTAAAGGAAAACAAATATTGAAGAGTAATGTTCGGAATGGAATCAAGTTTAATCAAGCAGTACCGATTTGTTGTTGTGGATTGGGAATGCAGAGGCTGCCATAGCCTTTAACCCTCCCTTGGTGGTTGTGACATTACCGGAATATATAAACCACAACGTTTTTTCGGTTGAGGATCTTGGAGGAAACAATCTGAACATTAAAACTGAAATTTTTAAGTTCATTCAATGTTATAAGCAGATGGATCACCAATGTTATAAGATATTCAGCTAGCTAAACTAACACAACAGTGCATTTTGCTAGCTTTGTACATTATTCAGTTAAGTCCTGCACAGAAAATCCATGATTTGTTGTTCAAACATTTTTCGTACAAAGTTAACCGAAAAAATGGATGGACATAGCAAAAGCTGCACTTCACTGTTACTCTATTAGTTCAGCTAGTGAAAAGTTGTAATAAAAGAGTTTTAGGGTTTAATCAGCCACAATTTCAGCTAGCAATTTAGTATTTTACTCTAAAATCATCAAGGAGCTTGAACATCTTAAGATTTTAGGAAAACTGCAAGATCTCAATTTGAAATCTGGAACAAACAATATCATAGATGAAAGGATTGATTACATTCATCTTACAGCTTAAGGTTTTGAAAATGGAATTTACCTTCGGAGAACTGCACCACTGCCTTGGTGAGCTATGAAGGAGGCGGCTCGAGACAGTGCCGAATCAAAGTAAGGTATCAATTTCGGTTTCATAGAGCTTGTTCCTGAGCTGCCAAAGGTAAAAACCTATTTCAGTTCAACAATGAATTAAACATTTCAAGATACATAAACAGGAGATTAGATTCATAATTTCGAAATCACGAAGCTAGGAAAAGTTCCGAAACGAACTGCTGCCTGTACCTGTAGAAGAAGCAGACGAGAGGATCAACGGAGAGGAGAGGATCATCGCCGCCGCGATCCGCTCCATCGGCCATCTGATTGATGCAATCGACGTAATCTTCGTAGCTAGAGAGAGGCACAGATCGGCGGTAAGTGGCGGCGTCGACGGGAGCATGGTGGGCGCCGAGGTACGGCTGGAGATACCGGACGCCGCTGTTGCGGTGCAGAATCGAATGCAAAGTGTCGAGTTGGTGGCGAGCGGTGGATTTCGTGGAGTCGTCGAGGTTCCGAAGGAGAGTCTCGTCGTTCATCGTGTTGGTACGGTGCCGGAAAATCGGGGAACTGTCTGCTCTATTTTCCAGTGAGCCAATTCGGTCTGCGTCGAGGGAGTCGGAGAGTGGAAAGGAGGATTTGACTTTTGACCATGTTTAGTTCATGCTTAGACTACGTTGACTTTTGACATTTTTACGGTTAATATTAGGGATAATAAAAATAAATAAATCTATTTTGTTATAATCCTTATCCAACGTGCACCGCTTCGTGCAAATTGTGGCCTTTACAATTTTTTGTAGCAGATTCCAGAACCCTTATTACTCGACATGGCTCACGATTCGCTTGCTTCCGCTGGCTTAATCTCGATCAATACAGCCGCTCAATTACCGTTGAAGCTCCAATTGGTTGATCAACTCGGGTGCATCTCACCATGTTACTTCCGACATCCAGAACCTGCCTTCTTATTCGAACTATGAGCGACCTGATGATCTTATGGTCGGTAATGGTGCGAGTCTTCCCGTTACTCATAATAGCCGAACTTCAATCTCAACTCCTTCTAGATCTTTTTTATTATCGAAGGTGTTATGTGTGCCGACTATCAAGCGGAATCTTATATCGGCTTCGCAATTTTGCAAAACTAACGATGCATCGATTGCATTTTTTCCGACTTAATTTGTGGTGAAGGATCTTCGTACGGAGGCGTCTCTATTTCAAGGGACAAATAAGGATGGTGTTTATGAGCTCAATTCCCTGACTTCTTCTCCGATCGCTATGATGACGACTTCACCCAAGACAAGCAATTGGCATCACCGTCTAGGCATCCGGCATCCAAACCCTAGATTTTCTATTTCGTTATTATATTACAGCAACAAATAAACAGAATAATGGGTCTTGTAATGCTTATTCTTGCAATAAAAGCCATCGGCTTCCGTTTTTTACATCGTCACTCAGTGATCGGCCACTTGAAATTATTTATTTCGATGTTTTGGGTCCTATGCACTCCATTGATGGCTTTCGATACTACGTTATTTTTGTGGATCACTTTACTAAGTATGTATGGCTTTATCCACTAAAACTTAAGTCGGGCGTTGCGACGATCTTTCCTCAATTTACTAGGGTGGTCGAGCGGTATTTCAATCAACGCATCAAGTGTCTTTATTTGGATGGAGGAGGGGAATTTATGGCTTTAAAATCGTTTCTCGGGACGCGTGGAATATCTCATCTACTTACACCTCCCCACACGCCACAACACAACGGTGTTGCCGAAAGTCGACATCGGCACATTGTCGAGACCGGTCTCACGCTACTTCATCACGCCAATGCGCCTTTATCTTTATGGTCCCATGCTTTTCAAACCGCGGTCTATCTCATTAATCGGCTCCCAACTCCAATCTTGAAGAACAACTCCCCATACACACGACTCTTCAATGAAGTTCCGAACTATCACAAGCTTCGTGTGTTTGGATGCCTTTATTATCCGTGGTTGAAGCCGTATAATAATCACAGGACCGATAAAGGTGTCGGCCATGCATATTTATTGGTTACTCTCTTCAATAAAGTGCCTATCAATATCTTGACATAGCTACAAATAAGATTTTTATCTCACGACATGTTGTATTCTTCTAAGATGAGTTTTCGTTTACTACAAAATTACCAAGTCCGCCGGTGCAATCGATAATTCAGTTGTGGGACCCATCAATTGATCACCCAATTATATCTATTCCACCGCAGATGATGCCAAGCACTGAGCAGCTGACTCCCACTCATTCCTTGGTCGTTGCGGAACCTATGCAACAACATATTGCTTCGCTGCCACTTGCCAGCATGTCCTATGCAGACCACTCATGCCACTAAGCACCCGCTTCCCAATCCTATTGAGCCAACATGCGAGCGGCTATGGTCAACGAGTTTAATGCTCTACTAAATAACGGTATATGAGATCTTGTTCCGAAAAAGTCCAATATGAATATTGTTGGAAATAAATAACGATTGAACGCTACAACGCTCGTTTGGTTGCCAAAGGTTTTTATCAACGTCCCGAACTCGACTACAAAGAAACGTTTAGTCCGGTTGTTAAACCTATAGCGGTACGCCTTGTTCTTGCCCTTGCTGCATATTTTAGATGGTCACTTCGTCAACCTGATGTCAATAATGCGTTCCTTCAAGGGTCTCTTGATGAAGAAGTTTTCATGGCTCAACCCGTTGGCTTTGTCGACAAAGACGCTCCATGGCAGTTTGTTGTCTTCGCAAGGCTATATATGGGCATTTTTCTTGCACAATATATAAGGTTGATATTTTATGTAGTAGTTATTTTGAAATTATATATTAATTTGTATGACGTAGTAATATTGTTTTCCTTTATATACATATGCATTATTATGGAGGTAATATAGAAATAATTTCAAGGCATATATACCTAAATTAGGAAAAGATTAACAAAATTCAAATGACATTAACCATTTCTACACCAGACTAGGAAAAATATTCAAAATACCGCGTGATATATATAATTATAAATTTATAGAATAGGCTCATGCGAAAATTATTGACAAAAAATACCCCTTTTTGAAAAATGATGATCTGGCTGAATGGATTATTACGATATTAAATAAATTACCTTTTGAATTTCAAATCTAATAAATCTCAGTTTGAAATTTATTAATTTACTCACAAATGGTATATCTAGAATTGCAAATAATGATACAATTTGACTTAACAGGAGCCAAGTCTAAAATTATGTAGAAACACAACTCGAATGTGTCAACAATTCTTTATTAGTAATGGTTGCTGGGAGCCTATATGTTGTTTCAACACATCATCATATATGTTATTAACACACATCATTCTAGATATTGGTCGATCATAAACTTACACACCGATTTCATTTTACTGAACGATTTACACACATAAAATTTTAATACAGATTACCGGCCCATGGTTTTAATACGGACAAATTATGTTAGAATTTAGTATGTAAACCCGATTATATACCGATTTCGGTCATAAATTTGTATGTAAACCCGAATACATACTGATTTCGGCCAGAAATTGGTATGTAAACCCAATTACATACCGATTTGGGTAGTATGTAACAACCTTTTTTTGTTGTAGTGTTATTCGAGTTTTACATGATATTATATATATATACGTCCGAACCAAAATTATATTCGAGTCAAATTCAAGTTAAGGTCAATCAATTTTTTTAACTGAACAATGTTAAATTTGGTGAGCAACCCAAACCGAGTTCACACTCATCGAGTATAACACCGAATTAAATGCGAGCTTGAAAATATAAACTCGCTCCGAGTAAAATGAGTCTAAGTCGACCTTTTTATACTCAGACTCGACTTGATTACATCTATTGGATAGCTGCATGGAATGAGTTGAATATATATCTTCTTCTCTAGCTTTAGCTCCGACAAACATTCCCATCCTCCAAATCCGACCAGATCCCCTCTCTCTTATTTTACCTCTCAAACTGTCGTTCTCTCTCTAGAGCCAGCCTAACAATGGCTGCTATTCTCCTTTCCCATTTTCCCTAACAAAAAAAACCCAAAAAAAAGGGACAGGATGGCCTCCCGGAGTTTCTCCCGCCGGCGGCCCCACCTCCTCCTCGGCCTCCTGACTTCCCTTCTCCTCCTCCACTGCCGCCCCTCCGCCGCCGCCGCCGCCGCCATCCACCACACCCTCATCCGCAAACCCTCCACCCGCCCTACCCTCCCCACCTTCCGTGAAGCCCCGGCCTTCCGCAACGGCCAAGGCTGCGGCGCACGTGACACTTCCACCATGCACGTGTCCATGACGCTAGATGCAAACTACCTCCGAGGCACCGTAGCCGCTGTTCTGTCCATTCTGCAGCACTCCACGTGTCCAGAGAACTTCGAGTTCCATTTTCTCTACGCGAGGTTCGAGCCGGAGGTGTTTGCTGGGATAAACTCGACTTTTCCGTACCTTAATTTCAAGGTTTATCGGTTCGAGTCGGGTCGGGTGAGGGGGAAGATTTCGAAGTCGATTCGGCAGGCGTTGGACCAGCCGTTGAACTACGCGAGGATATACCTCGCCGATATGCTCCCGGCTCATGTGAGCCGGGTTATTTATCTCGATTCAGACCTCGTCGTGGTGGATGATATCGCGGAGCTTTGGAATGTTGACTTGGAGGACAAGGTATCTAATTTTTACTTTTTATTATGTAAATCCAGCATTATAAGGGTAAGAAGTTGCGTGTTATTTGGGTTAACAGGTCTTTTGGTTCATGATGTTTGACCATTTTTGGGTTTTAGTCCATGATGTTTTTTTTTTTTTTTTTTTTTCTAGTTTTGGTACCATATGTTTGCAGATTTTTTATAGTTTTGGTCCAACCGTTACATTTCGTCTATTTTTTGACATGTACAAGTCACGTGATTCACCATAAACTTTTAATTTTGTTCAATTTAGTCCCTCTAATACTTTCCTAACCTTTTTTTTTGTTCAATTTAGTCCCGAAGTTTCAAAAATTCAATTGGACCTACTGTCCAATTGGGGTCAATTTTGAAACTTCGGGACTAAATTTAACAAAAAAAAGGTTAAGAAAGTATTAGAGGGACTAAATTTAAAATTTAGAGTGGATCACGCGACTTGAACATGTCAAAAAATGGACGGAATGTAACGGTTAGACCAAAACTAGAAAAATCTGCAAACATATGGTACCAAAACTAGGTAAAAAAAACATCATTGACCTAAACCCAAAAGTTGTCAAACATCATGTACCAAAAGACCTGTTAACCCTTAAAAAAACTTCAAATTTTGCCTAATTTTCTTTTCACAATTTTGCGTTTTTTTTTATGGAAAATATTCATATACTTTTGTTCGTGTTTACTTTTAGGAGACTGCAATAACAAATTAGTTGTATTTGTTTTGGATAGAATGTAGCAAATGAGTTAGGTTTGCTTACTTTTTAAAATTTTGAAAATATATAAACGAAGGTTCTTTAAACCATAGAGGGCAAAGAAGCATATTACCCATAATAATAATTAAAAAAAAAAGTTAATTAAGAAAATGCAAAGTGAAGTTTGCTTAAATGTGGAAATTGCTAGGTTTGGACTTTTAGATTGGTGCATTTATTCCTTATGATGGTTACTTGAAATACATAAAAGGTAAATTTTGTCCATAATACATCATATGACCGACACGTGTAAAATCATGTCCAATAATTAACGTCAGAGTGGATGAAGCTATCGAGCTATTTGCATGCAAGTCTAGCTAATATTTGTTAGAAATTAAAGTGAAGTTAGTAATTTGCACATTGAATCAAACTTCAGTTAGTATTTTCCTAGTTAACCCTTAAAAATTTGATCAACTAATAATTCTTTTACAACAATACATTAAACCTTTCATAATAATTACGTGTCAATCCTACATTAAATAGTTGGTCATCAACGATACTTATGTTATAAATAGGTACTGGCAGCGCCGGAATATTGTCACGCAAACTTCACAAAGTACTTCACGGACATCTTCTGGTCAGACCCGACCCTAGCCAAGACGTTCGATGGTCGGAACCCGTGCTACTTCAACACGGGTGTAATGGTGGTAGATGTCGATAAATGGAGAAACGGAGGGTACACCCAGAAAGTCGAGGAGTGGATGGCGGTGCAAAAACAGAGGAGAATTTACCGATTAGGTATTAGAGAATAAATATAATAAGGAAAAACATAATCTGATAATATATTGAAAATATATCTATTCCTAATATAACTTTATCAGAATATAATAAAATATATTTTTTCTAATATTTTGTTCTCTAATATTAGGGTCATTGCCCCCGTTCTTGCTTGTGCTAGCCGGGAACATAAAGGCGGTCGATCACAGGTGGAACCAACATGGGCTCGGTGGTGATAACATCGAAGGGAAATGTAGGTCCCTTCACCCTGGCCCCATTAGCCTCCTCCATTGGAGCGGCAAGGGCAAGCCCTGGCTCAGGCTCGACTCGCGGAAGCCGTGTATTGTTGATCATTTGTGGGCCCCATACGATTTGTACTGTCCGGCGACACATACATTCGATGAGTGATTGTGAGGGGGGGGGGGGGGAGGTTCCTTGTGACACAAGAAATGAAGATATATGGAAATTGAAAATGGAGAAAAGAAGTGTTGTTTGGATTGGGGAACAAGATTCCCAAGTGTTGGAAAAAGGAAAGAAAATAGATAACTTTTTTGTGCCATGAAACATGTTAGAAACGCTTGGGCTCTTTGGAAACACAAATTGAGGCTTGTTGATTATATTTAGAGGACTGTAAATTACATGATTAAAACACATTCAATGTACTCTATATCTTTGTATACCATCTTACGTGTGTTACAAGTTTCATTAATTAGCTTAGCTTAGGATTACAATGTTATTAGTTTTTCTTCATCACTCACTAAATAGAAATGGAAAAGTATGTAAACATACAGCATGTTTGAAAAATATGGTTTTTCGTACCACAATATATTAAAATGAACAACATATTCAAAACTATGGTAATTTGTGCTTCCTTTAATCACTCGTCCAAATTGTATTTAAATACGTTTTAAATTTAAAAAATTAAGTGAATAATGTTCTAAATATCAAAATTAAAACCTAATAACTTATACAAATGTTATAGTAGTGTCCAAAGTACTTTAATTCGATTGTGACGAAATTGATTCCTAACCGGCTAGAGTTAGATTAACTCAATTGTAACATCTGTATAAGTCATCAGAGCTTAGTTTTTATACTTTAACATGTAATCAGTTAATTTTGTGCAATTGAAATGCATTTAATTATAATGACAATTTTAGATGGACGATTGAAAAAAGTACAAATTACCATAATTATGAAACATACTATACATTTTAAAACGTGTTAGTCCTAAAAACTATTTTTTTTTTTTTCAAACATGTTGTCTGTTTTACATACTTTTCAAAAATAAAAATGATCAATTCTATCTCAATTGATTGTATTAATAATTAATAAATAGTTTATTTTTTTTTTTAATATCAGATGTATACAACAACATTTTTGACATCAAGTTGATGGCAAGCTCAGTAAAAAAAAAAGAACTACAATAATGAAAACACATGTAAAAAGAGGTTAATTAATTATATAGCAAACACCGAACCCGACCCGACTCCAGATATCGAGTTTTGTTAGTCCGAACCGTCGAAAAAGAGCGTCTACCTTCCTTTGAGGGCGCGTGGAGGTAGTCGCCTCACCGGCTTTCTTACCCTCCAAGGCAAGAAAACTCCGGTACCTTCACATGGTAACTTGTTGTCCAAGCTACTCATATTCATTGGACACTGCAGAGGTGCCAACATCATCACTGGTGTTTGGAGGAGTCCCATGTTGACCACATATGGGTTAGACATGTTTGGTTGGATATGATGCGTGTTACTCAAGAAATGAGGTCCCATCTGTGCATGGTTCTTGAAAAACGGTTCGTGGGTTCGGACCCGGAAGAATGTGATGGTTACCCGCTTGGTGGGAGACGAACACATTGCGTGTCTTGCGATATCGGAACTGTTTCCTCTTTTTACTATCAAAGATCTGCAATGTTTAAGTGTAGAAGTGAGTGAATAGTACAACATCAGTTAGTTTGAAGAGTTGGAATACTATATAAGTTTAAATGTTAAAGAGTATTTTAGTGTCATATGTTTTTTTGTAGGCTTTTGGTGCCGTATGTCTGCATTTTGTAGACTTTTGGTGCATCCGATAGTCAACTGTCAAGTTTGAGCGTTAAATACTTTTATTTTGTACAATTTAGTCCAATTTATACACATAACTTTTGAGTTGTAATTTATTCCCTAAAAAAACCCAGTTGGACCCTAGGGTCTAATAGGATCAATTGGACTCTAGGGTTCGGCGACCCTAACCGTGATCCGATCTAGCCATGTTGCACCATGACTAGGTCAATTAGACTTTAGGATCCAGTTGAGTTTTTTAGGGATTAAATTGCAAAAATAAAAAGGTAGGTGTATAAATTGGAGGACTTTTAACAAAATAAAAATATTTAACGGTCAAACTTGACAGTTGACTAACGGATGCAGCAAAAGTCTACAAAATGCAAACATATGGTACCAAAAGTCTAAAAATAAGACATGTCATGAAAAACCAACATTAGTCAAATATATGACACCAAAAGATTCTTTAACCATAAGTTTAATGGGCTATTCCTACTATCAGCAATTGATTTTATTATAGAATCTCATAGAACTTATATAATGGGCCTAAACTCGCTCCATGATTTTATCTCCCAATATGCGAAAATATAGAAGAAACTTGGAACACAAGGTACTTGGAGTGGCATTAATGGAGGTTGTGTATGTATGTACTTACCCTTGTTTTAGGTTAAGGGTGAGTGGTGCTTTGTAGTTTCCTTCGGTATCACTTGCTAGAAAGCGGCCGAAGGCCATTGTGGAGTCGGTGAGGGAAAGAACCGACACGGGTTGATCCAAGTGCGGGGGTTTCAGAAACGGCATTGAAAAGTCTCCCTGTGTTCATAAGAAGCATTTGAGATTTTGAGATGATCTTCCAATACATTTTTCAAAAATATCACAAGTTCTTGTTCAAACATGTAATTATTTATAATAACCAAATTACTACCTGAACTTTGATCAATTTACGAATCGCGACATGAATTTTAATTTATTTATTTAAAAAAAAATGGATACCTAACTTTCAATTTCTGAGCAAATTGCTACACCTGTTTCAATTCTCGTCAAATTGGATGGAAAATAAGCATGTTTTTGCTACGTGGGAATTTTCATATGTACCTATGATAGATTTAAATATAAATTGCAAGTATTCAACGAAATACCTTTAATTGGATGCTCAATTAGGCTTCCGTCCAACTCGAATAGTGCCTTTCAATTGACATCCAATTGAATGTATTTGCTTACAATACTTTCAATTTATATTTAAATCCATCTTGGGTAAACATGAAAAGACCCACGTGGCGGAAAAATACTTATTTTCTGTCAAATTTGACAAAAATTGTAATAGATGTAGAAATTTGCTCAGAAACTGAAAATTTGGATATCTAATTTTAAAAATATTTAAATTCATATAGCTATTTATAAATTAGTCAAAGTTCAGTAGCAATTTCGCTATTAACCCTATTTCTAAATGTGATATGTTAGTTATATTGACTACATAAGTTGACGGAAAAGTGATGTGAAAATGATATAAGTAACGAAGAAACAGATATCGCATTTACCTCATCGAAGAAATTAATAATGCAGCTGTTAGGCTTCTTGTGGGAGGGAATTAGTTGCCATTGCACAAAGTGGTCTATAACGTCTTGGAGAATCGATGGAATCGGCTCGATCTTACCTATTACATATACAAAACAATGAATCACATCAACGTTTTAGTGACGTTTTACTACACAATAGTGATTCTTGGGACGCAAGAAAACAAAATGTCTGCCTGCAGTTTATTAGGGAATAAATATTATGAAAATATATTTATTCTTAATATAACTTAATCAATATATAATAAAAAAATTAATATATTTATTCTCTAATACAGTTGAGACTTACTTAATGTATTGTTGTCGCCTTGCATGATCTGTTCAAAAATAGGGAGTCCAAACTGAATCAACTCTCTCTTACTCCCTTTGGTTTGCTCGTTGAATAATATAAACGAATCTCCTGCGTAGTTAATCATCTTCGTCGATCAAATCATTATTACCGTAAATAATAATTAATCACATTACGTAATGAACATGAAAATACCTGAAAGTTGGCCCTTTCGGGCAGAGAGGTGAAGGTCGTTCACAAAGTTAGATAGCTTGCACATCTCCGAATCAATAAACACATCTTCGTATAACTTCAACCCTTTTACGACATTCACCTGTCAATATATAATCAAAGTGACGTTCCAATTAAATATGATCTAACCGAAAAATAACGAACGTAATTGTTTTATCAGTTCATGGAGAATAGAGAATTACCATTCGTCTTTTCACCAATTCCTTAGCCTTGAAGCATTTGGTTAACTTGATCAGCGAAGCGCGTTCGTCACAATTGACGTGATTCGAGCAAATTTGATCGTTTTCTTCTGAAATCGGATGCAAATCTTGAGAACCTGAGCATCAGAAAATAATGAGTTCAGTTAAATGATCCTCCTTTACGTGGTAATTAGGGAACAATTGCAATTTAAGTTTTTGTAACGACCAAATATTTTCTTTCGTCGGTAAATATTAATGATCTTTACTGACGGAATTGCATTTTCTGTTATTAAATGTTATTTTTAACTAATAATGATACCGTTATATTTATTATACGACCAAATTGTTTATTGTTACACTGCTGGCCGAAGCCCATTTGTCGTCACGTTATCTATTATTAATTTATTATTGGATGTTTCCACCAACTACAAATAATGTGTTATTTGTTTATTTATTTTGTGTTGAAACTTTCAGGTATGGAAACGCAATAAATAGGACAACAATAGATGCATGATTTTTGTGTAATTATATAGTCTTTTTTGGCAAGTTATATATATTTATTTATAGTCTAGCTGAGACAAAATAATACATTCCCTTTTTTGAATTTTTAATTTTTAATTTAAATAATCACTTTAAAAATATATATATAAAAACAAAATGTTAGTAAAATGTTAATTTTACCCTAATAACACACTATTATTATCGACATCCATGTAGGGCGGTACCGTTGTTGTGATCAGTAACGCAGTCCAACGTTATATTTTTTTCACTTTTTAGTTTATTTTACTTAAGTATTTAAAATTTGTATAATTTATGATTTTTTTTAAATCCAATTAAGTCTTATGAACGGATTAAATAGTATAATCATCTAGAGTTAATATGATCAAATCGTTCATCTAATAAATTCTGAATTTAGAATTTTACCCTAAATTCTATAACTACTATTATAGACCTTAAATTTTGAAATCTTTTGGTGAATGGTTTTGACTAATATACTATTTATGCACTTGCTGAATGATATTCTCTTACCTGAATCGGTGATGTCACTCTCCGGCGACTCCTCCTCCGCGTCTTCATCAATCTCCTCGCTCTTCGCCTGATTTCCTCCGCTAGTTTCCGTCGATTTCAATTCCTCAGCCGATTTCAATTCCTCAACCGATTTCAATTCCTCTTTGAACTTCATCTGATCCGTACCGTCACAACTCTTCTTCGCGGCGACTCTCTTCAGTTCCGTCGTCACCTCAGAAATCGAGTGGAACTTCTGCATTTGCAGCACCGGGATCCAATTCATCCTCCGGCGGTGCATCGCCGTGAAGACTGGCCCGTACTCCGGCGGCTCTGCTCCGATCTCCACCAGGTGGCCGCACAGGGCGTCGATGATGGAATTCGCTGCTGCAAACTCGCCGCGGAACCAGGTAATGATCGCGTCCTTGGCGAAGGCGTCGTTGACCATCGCCGGTGGCTGTGGCTGCAATTGCATCGACATTGCCGCCGCTGGCAATATGGCCGGTGCGTTTTGTGGAGGTGATAAAGGACTTGCCGCCGCCATTATGTCAGGAGATTTTGATGGTTGCGCAAAATATCCGTGAACTTTTCGGCGATTTTCCTTTTCTACGTGAGAGAGAGAGAGAGTATTGGTATCTGGATTTACAGTAAGCAGCCATGGCCATTTATATATTGCCGGTGGCGTCGTCAGAGCAGTGGAACCAACCAGCGGGATGATGTGGAAGTGTGGCGGCTTTGTAAATTAAAAAAGACGTGGCTATACGGCGGAGTTCGTAATAAAATTAATATTAATATTAATATTATTAAAATTATTATTAGAATTTAGAAGCCAGAAGGTATGAAAATGGAATAAGACGCTATTAAGAATATCGTTTAATTTAACCATTTTTCTATTAACCAAAAATCTAGAATTTAAATTTTAAGAATGAGTAAATATTTATAATCAGTATTTTGTTATTTACAACTTTATTGCGTGTAAATGAATATGTAAGTGTAAATGTCAATAAAATTGACATTGTGATGACTTCACTAAAATACCTTGTAAAAAAGTTATTGTGATTTTTTTGAAAAGAGTCTTAAATATATGGAAAATGATAGAGATTCTAATAAAAACATCTAACAAGTTCAAAATTATTTTATAATTTTGCTACTTTAGAGGTAAATTTGTTATAAAAACGGTTCAAAACATCTCAAATGTTCTGATCAGAATCTAGATCATTTCCCTAAATATATATATAAACAGCTAAAGGTATACATTTGATCTACCGATTGAGCGGAATTTAATTAATTAAACATCTATCTTGTAATAATTATTAACTTCCGTTTGTATGAAAATTTTATTTTTAAGTAATACTGTAATAATTATTTTTGTAAAAATTAATTTGTCATAATATACTAATATATATATATATATATATATATATTTTTTTTTTTAGTTTTACATAAAATCTCAGAGGATGTTTTAAAGGGTCCTTCTTTGAGAAGATGACTTGGAAGTTTAATACTTTAAATAAAATAAAAAAATTGATACAAAGAAAGTTAGATTGTTGTGTTTATTAATTAATTATTAAAATCTAAAAATGGAAAGTTGACATTTTCTTATTATAAATATTATTATTAGTATATATGACGCGTCTGGCATTACTTAAATTAGGCAAATAAATGGCAAGGCATGCTCGAACAGATTCTATTAGGCTGTCTTAATTCTTCTCATCAACTTCTCTAGCTAATTTAAATAATCGAGATATCTTTATTTATCTACATTTTAAGGGGGTTTGGGGCCGACATAATGAGATATTACCTGGAATTACAAATAAGAGTTAATTATTAAATTACTAGTACATTTTTGGATAAAGAACAAGCTCACTTTTTTTTTTCCCGGAAAAATAGCTAATTTAAGTTTTCTTACATAAACAAATAACTAAATCCGTTCACTTTTTCGTTATTTTTTTTAAAAATTGGCACGTATTTAACGTGTGTGTGATTACATAATAGCAGTCACTTTTCCAGCATGATTGACACGTATTAATCCACTTAATCCACTGTTGAATATGGTCACTTAATTTTGAATGTGGGTACTTGATTGTATGTAATACGGGTACTTGATTTTGAGTCAAATATGCGACTCCATAAATTATATGTTTTTAGTTTAGATTTTGATTGGGAAATAAAAAAAATGTGAACTAGCATTCAATCTCCAAAAATAATATAAAACTGAACTGAGGTAACTATTTATTCATTTAGCTAGTGAAACATGAACTAACTATTTCTCTTGAAAGAAACGTGAGCTAGCAATTTGTTCGCGGACCGAAACATAAGCTAGCAGTTTGATGATTAACTCTACAAATAATATAAGTTAATTAATATAATGTTAGAATGCAATGTCTGGTTGTCTTATAATATGCAGTAAAATGTTATATTACATTATTTGATATGTTTTGTATTGTGCATTGTAATGTGACTTTATTATTATTATTATATTAATCTATATGAGAGTATACTATATTTTTATATGGGATCAAAGTGACGTGGTCCTGAACTTCGGGGAATGGATTTCAGGATATCGCCTTGAACTTAATTCCTTTGAATACTAAGTTTCCTTCAATGGTTTTTTGTGGGGCGAGTACCTAAAAAGGGGTTGGGGATGTCCCCTGATTCCACTTCGAAGCTTAAGTCAGTAATGGATTTGAGAGTAATAAATGTAAAGTATATTGAGAGAGCTTAGATAAATGAATAGAGAGAGTCCCTATTTATAGGGATAAGTTACCGACTTATATTGGCGGCTACCCTCCTTAGAGGGTTTCTCTCCAAAGTCGGTCAAGCAGGTGACAAGCAGGTTGCCACTTCATCTTTACTTAGCCGGGAAGGCTTCCTTTTGGCGGCGCAAGCAAGTCGCCACCTGTCCTTTACTTCAAAGGGAGGTTTCCTCTTGAAGACGGTTGAAGTAGGTCGCCACCTGTGTTTTCCTTCAGATGAAGGTCTCCTCTGGGGGGAGGTCGAAGCAGGTCGCCACCTTTCCTTTACTTTAGAGGGAGGTTTCCTCTTGAAGACGGTTTGAAGTAGGTTGCCACCTGTGTTTTCCTTCAGATGAAGGTTTTCTCATTTTGGCAGCGGAAGCAGGTCGCCACCTGTACCTTTCCTTTGGAGGAAGGGTTTCGACAGGAGTTCCCGTGGTCGACTTCAATTAACATCATTTGCCAGATGCTCAAGTAGTTCAATTATCTTTAGTCGATCAGTCGTACTTTAGAAGTCGACTTCTTCAAATGTCGTTGTCGACTTTTTACCCTTATCTTGTTAAGACGAGTAAGAGAGGTCGACGACTCTTCTTTGCCTTTCAATCGTATTCGAATTTACGCTTGTAGCATCGGGTTTGATCATAACCCAACAACACCCTTAAAGAGTTTATAATTTAGGACTTCAGAACTAAACTAAATGAGAATAAGGGCTCTTAACTATATAAGTGTAGGTTATGATAACAAGTTCCAATAAGAAAATAATTAAACACACAAGAGTATAAACCGTAAATATTTCGTTTAAGTAATTTTTATGTTCTCTCGTCCAATTTGTCTCTTCTAATATAGAGGTATAGGTTAACTCATGAAGATCCAACATGAATTCATGACTAATCTCTATGTAAAGATGCAATGTATGCTAATTGTTAATTTATTTTGTCTACAAGTTTTTTCATTTATTAAAGATTCATATAAGTAATTAATTTTTTTATGCACAAACTATATTATACTAATTGTTATCACATATTTAAAATTTTGGAATCTCTTCTAACAATAATAACTATATAAAATGCCTAGTTATAGAGACAATTAATAAGAAGCCAGATGTATAGAGGTGGAGTCGTGATTCTTTTGACTCTGGGGACTTTTTTTTTTTTTTTTTGGGTACAATACTTATTCATTCAATAACACAACTTTTGATCTTCTCGAAAGATCATTCATTTACCTTATTTACAAACAAAGTTATAAAATATACACCAACATTTATTTATAATAAAAAAAATAAAAAAAATTTAGCACATGCGTTTCAAAAATATTGTTACTAACTAATTTTTTCTGACGGAAAATTAATTTGGCCGATAGAAAGTTATGTTCTCTTTATCATTTTGTTTTAACTTTTTAAAAAAATATATGATTTTGAGTGACACAGAATGGAATAATTATAGATCTCATCACCAGATTAATGTAGCAAAAAGATGGATTGATTTTTGTTCATTTATTAATATTATCATGTTAAGTAATTGATAATTGTTATAATAATTTGCACCTTATTTTATTATATCGTGCCAAATTAACGTGCCATAATTAGGTGACTAATAATTAAATATGAGATCTGACAATTGTATTTGATTCATTGGCCTCTACAGATATACGGCTTGATTAATATTAATTAGAGAGTGGCCTGCCTCACTATTAATATAATATTTAATAATTAATAATTAATGAAGAGAGGCCAATGTCCTCTCAAGCATTTCAAAAGCTTAAGTCAACTCAGAAGAGGGGAAAATAGATAGTTTGTAATAATTAGATCATCAATCAACTATAAAACTGAATTCAAAATATATATATAAAACTGAAGATCCTGATTCTGTTATATTATAATAAGAGAAGCACGCATAAGAGAACACACCTGAAGTCACTTTTTATGTTTAATAATAATTTAATGACACAAATGGGGCTTTTGGTTTAACGTAATGTGAGATTACTTAAAACGTGAGATTACAAGTAATGTGAGATTACTTGTAATGTTGGATTACAATATTTGGTTGTGATGTAATGTGGACTGTAATGTTAGATTACAGTGTTTAGTACGTGTTGTAATGTGCATTGTAATGTGACTTTATTATTATTATATTAATTTGTATGAGAGTACGTTATATCTTAATATGATAAGATTTAAACGAACATATATTTTGACAACAACTATCTTCTTAAGGATTATGTGTGTGGTTAATACTATAGTCATTTATGAAAGGTAAAGACTAAATATTTAAAATACGCACAACTACTAAATATCTATTAATTAAAATATTTTTATAATAAAAAACAACGAAAAAAAACTTACTCAATTTATATAAACATCAAGTGCATTATTATTTATTATAATAATGAATTATAAAGTATCTAAAAAATAAAAAGCTAATAATAGTAAAAATATTATTATCATAATAAATACAAAATAATTTATCAATCTAGTAAATAATAATAAATAATAACACTCCGTAATGCTGGACATAATCTCACATTACATCCGTTTTTGGATGTAATATCACGTTACATTGATTGGAGTTTGGACGTAATCTGAGATTATAATGGATATTACATTACAATGCACATTACGTCGTTTGGCAAACCAAACAACGTAATATTGATGTAATGTGGGATGTAACGTGAGATTACATCCCACGTTACATCTATCCAAACACCCAAAACTGATTTCTGCAATTTCGGTCAAAATCTTCTTATAGTCGCATCTTTATCCGGATTTGAATTCGGTCAGTGAAGGATTAATTAGATGGTATCATACTTTTCCTTGAGGCTAACACTGATGTGTATCGTCTTGAGTATGGATAAGGACAACTTATCCACTTTTACAAACACTCCAAATATGTGGGTTAACCCTATATTATATATCTTTAGCTTTAGAGCATTCACAATGGTTTTATATAAATTGTATTCTAAGCTGACACGTAATAAAGATGACACGTAGACATTTAAGTACACTTTAAATAATATGTAAAGTTAAGATACACGTAAACAATATTTTCTCTACAGTCGTATTACTTAAATATATTTTATTATTAAATTTTCCAACAACCACCAATAAAATATTAGTATTAGTTACAAAATGAATTAATTTATAATTAAATATTAGTTACGGAATCCATTGCGCATTTCTTAAATTTAAAGAATATGTTATGTAAAAATAGGTGGGTTCCACTTTTAAAAAATGCTATATAAAACCATTGTAGCACGTTTTTATACATGTAAAAAAATATGTACAACACATGTTTAAGGAATACCATCGTGATGGTCTAATGTATAATTAAATCAACGGTGGTGGTAGGTCGACAGCGGGATTATACTTTTCTTTTGTACAGCGGGGATTATATGCTCTGAATATTGATTACATGCATGTATCTCTTGTTAATTTTTATTGTTTTTATTTTGGCATATACCCTGTCTTGTTAATTAATTAATATACGCAGGAAGATTCCATTCTGTCTAAGATATAATCTTAGAAATGAAATTTTCATCTAAATATTGAAGAACTTTTTTTTAAAATCAAAATAATTAAGTACGCGACACTCATTTATATATTAGGCTGTAGGCAGAATTAATTCCGCAAATTCGAAAATTTGGCGATTTCTAGTCCCAGACTTTTAGTCCCAGACTTTTAGCTGTCGGATTTTGGCGCGTGTTTAAATCCTATTAATTAAAAGTTTCATATGTTGAGTCTTCAGAATATTTCAGCTCACGCGTGATAGAGAATGTTTAAGTATAAACCCTAATGGCGTGTTTGTTTGCCGGTATTGCGATATCCTAATACCGGTATTAGCTAATACCCAATTATAAGAGGAATTTGGTATTAGATTATACCAACTAAAAGTGATGTACTAATTAATACCAAACTAAACTACTTATTTACCCATAACCTTATTTAATATACAACTACCCCAACTTCGGCTCATAACATCGGCCACCGGCGACCCCCGGCCGGACCCCGGCGACCCCCGGTCGGACTCCAGTGACCTCCGGTCACCCCCGGCCGGCCTTCAGTTATAATTATAATTAAAAAATGAATATATCTATTTAGGAGTATTTAGGTTCTTTAAGTCATTGTATTAGGCTATCCTAATACAAAGTTCATTCAAACATTGTATTAGGATATCCTAATACATGACCGAATCAAACATTGTATTAACTAAGCATGTATTAGTTAAGCATGTATTAGCTAATATCGGTATTAGGATATCGCAATATCGGCAAACAAACTTGCCCTAAATCATGCATTCACCTATCACTTTAAGATTTTAAAACAGTTGGTTAAATGTTCAGCCTAAATTTTCTCATATATATATTTTAAATGTAACTATTCTTTATTTAGCTTTTTAAAATCTTACAATTATCATGTCTAATTTTTTTTATATCAATTCTTACGTCTAAAGAAGAATTCTGGCTCAATTCCTCAAAAGAATATTGATTATTATATGCAGTCGTTGAACACTTCATTATTTAATTTAAGATTAAGTAATATATATATATATATATATATTCGTGAAATATTTGTAAAACACCTCGTATAAAGGCCTCACTTAACGATGTAGCAATAGAAGAGTATATGGGCTGAGTTGAGGGGTAAGTATTTTAATAGTAGAAGAATAATTGGGCTAGCCATAGACCGTTCTACGTTTTTATTAAATACTGTTACCATTACTAAAAATTAAATAAATTACCACAAAATCAATCAATCTCAAAATTCAGCTACCGATTTTTTTATTTTTATTTTATATATATATAATGATTATAATTTTGTTGGATTTTGCTTGATTAAACTAAAAACGAAAAGCAGCAGTATTGGCGAATTTAAAATGCAATAGAATTACCTAAATGTAATTTTATTTATTAAGTCTTTAGAAGCAGATTATCCTGTAAATTACATTTCAAAGAAAAACAATATCTTATATTTTTATTTAGGAGTAGAAGAGGATATGCATATTTTTCTTGTTTTTTCATTTTTAAAAAAATGTGACAAAAAAAAAAAAAAAACCGAGCGAAAACAAACTTGTCACTTCAACTTCTACCAATTGATAAAGTGATTGAAACATTATAACATAAAGTGATTGAAACATTCCATGGTATAGTGATTTAGCACTTCATCTTTAACCATATGTCTCGAGTTTAAAACTCATCAAGAGTCTGAAAATAGAAAAATATTCATGGTCAGGGCTTACCTGGTTCGAGCAACATTCTAGGCGTGAAGAAAACATATACCATGAATGTTACCGTCACATAGCGAAAAACCCTAACCCTAACCGTGAGAAACCCTAACCCTAACCGCCGCGGGCTTCTCTTCTGGTGGCGTCATGCAGCAACTCAATGTCTACTCCGTCTGGAGGTAATTGTACGTACCTGACCACCGAGCCTCGGATGAAGCAGTTCCTCACCGAAAGCTACATAAAACCAACCACTTGCATTAATCCGACATTCTAATGGTCTGAAATTTCAGTTTCGGAAATAATTCACACAACAATGACAGGAAAGTAAGCTCAATTGAATTGCTTAACTATGCATTTGAAAGCAGTTTTAATTTATGACTCCATTATGCAGGAAAGTGTAAAACCAAGAGGCAGGGCAAAATCTTTTCTTTTTCAAGAGACCTCATGATGATAAATGAAGTTCTACAATTGGAACTAAACACAACCGATATGAAGACAGGATGATAAGCTCTAATTTGGTAACTTCGCCCTAGGGCAAAATGCACAAGAAAATCGAACCTTCATACTCGGTTCACTCGGCAGCAGGGGATGATAATAGAAAATAACTCTAGTCAAATGAAATAGAAAATCCAGAGGTTAATCATGTTTATATCATGCTTTCCTTTCTCAAAGAGATATAAGCCGTGGCTATTTTGATCAAGGTTTGAGCAAATGAAGATCTTTACCTGATTAACTTAACATATTGACTACATACATAGGGAATTTGACCTACATGACCTAAAATACGGCCTAGATAATACACTTTACTTCTTGTTTGAGTATGTAATAAACCATTGAAAGTTCCAGCCAAGTATTTATTCATAGCAAAACCCCTTGATTCCACAAAGCAGCAAACAATAATATACGCACATCGCATTATTGCAAGATTATAATCGGTAGTAAAACAATACAACACAGAGGAGGAAGAAGAATCAGAAGTTAGAACTTGGAAAAACTATACATCTTAATTCATAGCACTTGATACTACAGTCCAGACAGATACCCGAGTTTACATAGGTAAGATACACTGATACAGTAAAATGTTATCAACAGAACCTGGAGATTCTCAGTGTGTATGTAAAATCTGATTTTTTAAGATTTTTCAGCCTATCTCAATTTCGGATTTCCAGTGACTTACTTTTTTAGATTTTTCGCTTAATTTCCAACCATAAAAATACAGATAGCTCTCATTTCTTCTCAAAAGACTTCACCAGAGTATCAACATACCAACACAGTAGATAGCTCAGAATCATTGACAAACGGAATTAAGCCTCGGAACCCTAACTAGTTAAGACAATAGCAACCGAAATCCTAATAAAGGTGCACAGACGAGATAGGGGAAATTGATTACCATATGAGGATACTTGTCCTGATCAACAACCCTAGTATTCTCGAGCTTGATGTTGAGGTACTGATCGACCGAGTGAAGAGTGCCTCGTATCGCAAGATCGTTCTTCAACTCAACCGTCACTTCCCTTCCCACCAAATCCTTAAAGTACGAAAAGAACAACTGCAGAAACGGAACGCGAAAATTGAATGAACCACTAAATTAGGGCAAAATCGAACAGGAGCCTGAGAGAAGCAATCATAAACACCATGAATACACGAAGAGAACGAATCGATGGAGAGATTTACTTACCATTTTGATTTGGCTGCTGAAGAAGATCAAAGCGTCGATGAAGAACTGGGGGGTCGGTGTTCGAGTGTTGCTTGCTTGTGTTCTTCTAAGTTCTGATTTTCTCTTTTCCACGGCGAGGGAAAGAGATTATGATGGCAGAATACACCCCAATCTTTAGGGTAGTAAACACAATAGACCCTTATCTTTTTAGAATTGTTTAAGTGCATGTTTCATTCATGTGTCCGCCGCCCAAAAAATTTAAATTATGAAATATGTACAATTAGACCATGGCGAATCAAAATCAAAATAATTACGTAAAATTTAAATCAATATCATACCACAATAATCCAGGGCACGTTTGATTGCCGGTATTGCGATATCCTAATACCGGTATTAGCTAATACATGCTTAGCTAATACAATGTTTGATTGAGTCATGTATTAGGATATCCTAATACAATGTTTGAATGAACTTTGTACTAGGATATCCTAATACAATGACTAAAAGACCTAAATACCCTTACTTGCATTTTCAATGAAGATATATTTTACATATGATTAATTTAACAAAGATAAAATTTAACAAAAAAAAAAGTAACTTCAATTATTTAAAATAATATTTTTCATAAAAAAAATCAAATTTATGTATAAATAGTAAAAACTATTTTTGTTAATGTATAAATATAAAGAAAATAGTACAAAACAATTGAAAAAAGTGATTAGCCCGGCCCGTTCTAGCCGGGCCTAGCCCGAACTAACCAAAGCAACATAAAGCAACCCGACCCGAACAGCCCGAATTGCTCAGCTCGGCCCGAACCGCACAGCCCGACCCGAACCACCCAGCCCAGCCCGAATCACCCAGCCCGGCCCGAACTGACCAGCCCAGCCCGAATCACCCAGCTCGGCCCGAACTGACAAGTCCAACTCGAACCACCCAACCCGGCCCGAACCGCTCAGCCCGACCCGAACAGCTCAGCCCGACCCGAACAGCCCGAACCGCTCAGCCCGACCCGAACAGCCTGAATTGCCCAGCCCGACCCGAACATGACTCGGCCCGACCAGTGTCCGAAGTTTCGATGTAAACGGGGTCCGGCCCGAAGCTACGATGTAAACAGTGAGAGTTTGTCATATATTACAAGGGTAAATTGGTAATTCGGAGATTGGTATTAGCTAATGCTTTACTTTTAGATGGTATTAATTAATACCAAATTCCTTCTATAATTGAGTATTAGCTAATACCAATACCAAGTTGACACAAACACGGTATTAGCTAATACCGGTATTAGGATATCGCAATACCGGCAATCAAACGTGCCCTTAATACACTAAATTAAATGAATGACACAAATCTTTAAAATGAAATTACGTGATTTAAAACTTAATTAAGTTAATATAAAAGCAACCACCGACATTGGTAGTGGTTTAGTGGTTAAAAATGTTTATTATTATTATATGGATTAGTTCTGAAGTTCCAGGTCGAAACACATCAGAAATTCATCTTGTGATGATCTAATTAAAATATTATGTCCCGCTCAGCGATCATAGGCATAAGAGAAGATGACTAAAACTGGACTTAACGGACCGACCTCTTAATTATACTAGGCTATTAGTGGAGTTACGTTAACCGAACGAGTGCATGTGCTACGAGCAAGAAAACCCGCAAGCCATGACCCAAAATGTTTGAATATTACATAGTGAGATAGGGTAGGGTGTAGAGTATCTAGCAGCTCAAAATCGAATAGAATATGATTTTGGCTCGAATTCGAACTTGAATTGAATGAAATATATATACACATAATATTATGTAAAACTCGAACAATACTCGAGTAGCATTTTGAAAAGAAAAAAAACTCAATTAGACTCATGAGTTTTCGAATCGATTATAAATGAACTAGTACTCGATTCGGTACCATAAAACATTTGACTCGACTCAAAATTAGCTATTCAGATTTGAATATTTACCAAGTCGATCTCAAATATCTTACGAGTGACTTGACTCGCTTACAACCCTAGTTTATAGTCACCAGTACTAGCTCATTCTTAATCCATGCAAAAAAAAAGTTAATATAAGAGAAATAAGGGAGAACTCCTCAAACATAAGGATTGTACATAGTTTAATACACAGTTCATGAATAGAGAACAATTGCTTTTGCCCATGGTGCAAAGAGAAGGCAGCAATTCGATTCATAAACACTAGAATCAACATCAATTTGATACGATATACACAATCCCGAATAATGAACTTACAAAATGTAGTTGAATAGAATGCACCATTCACTTATTTTTTACCAGTGTCAAAGAAAGAACCACACAATTTCTCACCTTGCTTCCATCAATATAAGTAAGAATCCTACATACCTCTTGCTTCTATATGAAGAATGAAGAAGATGAACATCTCATCAGCTCAATACCTTCGAAACTACCCCGGCACCAACTGTCCTACCTCCCTCTCGCAAAGCAAATCTCTGACCTGCAACATCCACAATTTAGGTTAAAAAAATAGTTAATTTTTAGGGTTAATAACCAAATTGCTACCCGAACTTTGATCAATTTATAAATTTACAAATCGATACTTGAACTTTAAAATTTTAAAATTGGCTACCCAAACTTTTAATTTCAGAGCGAATTGTTACCTCTGTTACGATTCCCGTCAAATTGGACAAAAATGAGCATGTTTCCGTAGGGTCTTTTCATGTGTAGCCAAGATAGATTCAAACATATATTAAAGTATTGCAATGAAATACCTTCAATTAAATGCTTAACTTAAAGACAATATTCAAATTAAGCGAAGGTCCAACTGAGCATCCAATTGGAGGTCTTTTGCTATAATACTTTCAATTTATGTTTGAATCCATCTTGGATACAAATAAAAAGAACCAATGTAGCAAAAACATGCTCATTTTCTGTCCAATTTGACGAGAATTAAAACAAAAGTAGTAATCTGCTCAAAAATTGAAAGTTCAGGTAGTCAAAGTTCAAGTAGCGATTTGTAAATTGGTCAAAATATGGATAGCAATTTGGTTATTAACCCTAATTTTTATTAGAAATTAAGGCAAGAGGGTTGTGAGAAAGTAGAGACCTGGTTCGAGTGGGACGGGTTGGATCAATTCAAAGACAGCAGTGACATTGTCACCAGGCATGACCATCTTGACATCCTCAGGCAGTTCAACCTTGCCTGTGATATCTGCTGTTCTCATGTAGAACTGAGGCCTGTAGTTTGAGAAGAATGCTGTGTGCCTTCCACCTTCATCCTTGGTCAGCACGTATATTTCTGCCTCGAATCTCTTGGATGTTTTCACAGTCCCAGGCTTTGCAATTACCTACACAAGAACAAAAAAAAAATTCAAAAGCTAGTAAATCTATACTACTATCTCTATCTATACCATTTATTAAGCATGAGGTGGCCTTAGTGTGTCCAATTAAAATCCACAAAAAGCTTCCAATGGTAAAATGTCATTTACATCTATCTCCACAAATTTCTTTTAGAAAGTAAAAACTCTATTTCTCTTCTCATTTTGGTCATCTTCTTTATACAAAGTTATTGCTTAATCCATCATTTCATTACAATATTATCTATGCACACATAACGACTTCATAGTGTGGGTTATTTTTTAGTGCTGAATAAGGTACGAGGTAGATTTTTTCACTTTCTACTATCAAGTGTGAATCACAAGGAGGAATAGCTACCAATAGAGTGGTTTTAATTTAATTACCTGTCCTCGCTGGATATCGTCACGTTTCAAACCACGTAGAAGAAGACCCACATTGTCACCAGCCTATATATCCAGTTGAAGCCATTTTCAATATTTGGCTAAATGAGTATCACTTTGAACAGTGAATTTTATGTAATTTACCTGCCCATGGTCTAGTATCTTCTTAAACATCTCCACGCCAGTAACCACAGTTTTATGCGGAGCACCCTAAGAAAACAATGACACGTATAAGCCATGGAAAAATGTCTCAACCACTTGATACTACAAAGGGCACGGCTAAATAACGTCAACCTCAGTTGAAGTTGAATTTTCAATCATTCGAATTGACAGTGGAACCAATTATGAATGAATATAATAATAATAATAATAATAATAGTAAATACTGACCGAATGCAAGCCCAGAATTTCAACTTCTTCACCAACTTTAATCATTCCTTGTTCGATACGACCAGTGGCAACAGTTCCACGTCCCTAGGTCATAAGAGGAAGATCAATTACGACTTAGGAAAAAAGACTCACCATGATAAACAGGATATCAACTAGTTTGGACATCCTTGTGGTAAGAATCAATTCCGGAATTTATTTATTTTTATTTTCCTTAAAAAAAGGACAAGAAAATTGATTTATATATTATTTTACCTGAATTGAGAAAACATCTTCTACAGGCATTAGGAAGGATTTGTCCAGTTGACGGACTGGATCAGGGATGTATTCGTCGACGGCATCCATTAATTTCAAGATAGCCTTTTTGCCGATCTCCTCATTAGTCCCTTGCAATGCCGATAGAGCAGAGCCTCGAATGATAGGAATTTCATCCCCAGGAAACTTGTAGAAGCTAAGAAGCTCTGTCACAGATCACGATTTCATGTATAGTTATTCAGCAGATGTTAAAAAAAATAAGTAAGAGCAGATGAGCAATGTAAAATTTAAAATACCACACCTCTAAGTTCCATTTCTACAAGTTCTAGCAACTCTGGATCATCAACAGCATCCACCTTGTTTAAGAAACAGACAAGCGATGGCACACCAACCTGCATATATTCTAAAATGAGATTACTTATTCATGACCGAAACTGTCCAAGATAAAACAATTTCTTCAAGGAGAAAGACACAAAGACTAGAAACCTTATTGTGCAAGATAGATATGAAATTCATGGATTAGTGAGGATAGAAAGCTCCTCTATATTTATGGAAGAGAAAATAAGAAGCCAGACCTGGCGTGCCAATAGAATATGCTCCTTAGTCTGTGGCATCGGCCCATCTGGTGCAGAAACAACCAGAATACCACCATCCATTTGGGCAGCTCCTGTAATCATGTTCTGTACAAGTACCACAAATTCTGTATTAGTTGATGGAAAGTATAAACGAAATGACAAGAAATGGGAACCCCCATAAGAACACAAAAAAGGACATATATGCTTCTTACTCCCAGTAAGAAACAAATGAATGTCCCAATTTATGGCAGTAAAATACACTAGCATGAAATCTCTTCAACGATGTTCACTTGCATTACCCAGAACAAAAAAAAGATTTCCAGGAAAATAATCAAGACTTACAGCAGGAAAAGGACTTGAGCTATAAATAATTCTGCTTTTCATGTACCTGAATTCCTCCATAAATATGACCATATATATGAAAAAGGTCTAACAAAGATGGAGGCTAAAACCTTTTCTAAGTTAGACTACAAATGAAATCAGTTTTCTGGAATCCATATTGGGATCTAATTTGTAGATCATGCTTGAGGGTCGGCAGATGCACACTATAATTAATCAGGTCAATAGAAAATACAAATACTTACTTTGACATAATCTGCGTGTCCTGGACAGTCTACATGTGCATAGTGTCGCTTAGCTGTCTCATACTCAACGTGTGCCTGGACAATATGAATATAGTCAAATAAAATGAACATTAATATCAATCATATAATGAAACGCTACAGTTGTAGAGGAGATACACACCGTTGCAATAGTAATCCCTCTCTTTTTCTCTTCTGGGGCTTTGTCAATTTCATCAAATGCAACGGCTTTTGCCTTTCCTTCTTCTGAAAGCACCTATTCATAGAATATAAATCATTTAATCATTAGATCATAACTCATATCTCCAACTAACACAGAAATCCCCATAGACTATGAAAGATCTTGGCGATAAAATGTCTCCGAACGAATCCTAGCAAAGGTTTGACAGATTGTACCCTTGTAATTGCAGCTGTTAGTGTAGTTTTCCCATGATCAACGTGTCCTATGGTTCCCACATTTACGTGAGGTTTGCTGAAAAGGAAAGAAATCCGCAGTGCAAACATTAAGATCTTGATAAGTTGCTAAATTTCAAATTCAGATAAATTAAAATAAATGCTATAGACAACTAGCTGAGTGCAACTGACTCTCAAATAACATTGTCCCTCCGTAGCTAGCTTGGTTATTGGAAAACAGGAAAAAGACACAGGTGGATACTCAAATAGATATAAGCACTGCTTATTAAGGAGGAAAACGGAAAACAACAAGCATAAATAAATAGAAACCAGAAACCAATGAAACTTTCTGCTACTTCATATTTTCAGAACAGACACATCACTGATGGAAAACGTAAACTCTATTCAACGAACACTTCCAAAATTGCTATTTTCATAGTTCATGGTCTATACCTAGTTCGAGTTGTGGGACCAAAACATACAACATATAACAGTTAACTTCATCTGACAATCTTCACTTTCATGTAGTCTTCAGCTGTTGACTTGATTTCGATAAATGAAGACTTCACAAACTAAAAAAGTAAACTATATATGTTCATATTCGGCCAGGCCTAGCACCAATCGAAAACAAGGAAAAAATGGATCTAGGAAGAAGAATTTGCTCGCCTCTAATGTTACACCTTACCCTGAAAACGCAGAAAATAATATTTACTACCTAAATAACCATTATGAATCCCTTTAAACCTGAGCAGAATATATTTCCTTGCGGCATCCAATACTCCAAACGTCGAGATAAACTGATCATTTCTACTTGAAAACCACAGAAAATGCTAGAAATGCACAGCGAGATCCTCAAATAAAAAGCAATACGGTCCTAGTAATCAGAAACGACAGCCTGAAGAACTCACGTTCGAGTGAAAGTGGCCATGGATCTCCACCACGGAGCGGACGCGCCGAGGCTACCGTCATTTGGGGAAATGGATTCAGTGAGTGAAGGCTGAGCGGAAATGGCAACTCGACAGCAGGAGTGGATATGAGAGGAAAATGGGAGGATGCGCTTGGAGTTAGGGTTTCTCAGAACAACGGACGCCATTTTTAGTGGACAGAGTGGATGGCTCTGACCTGGAAATGGATGACACGAGACGGAGGAGGGAGGTTTTAGGAGGTTTTTCTGCTCTGCGGCTGATTCCGACGGCGAGGGTTTAGCAGAGAGACGAAGCCTGGCCAGTAGAGTTTGGGCCTTTGGGTTTGGACTTTGGGATTTGAGATTTCACTCTTTGCCCAGTCCATAAGTTCAAGACCCACATTCTCTTGGACTTTTTTTCTTATATTTAATTTAATATAAAATGATGATATTTCTTTTGGATAAATAAAGAAAATGAATTTTATAAATCACTTACCTTTTATCGTATACTTACATAACATTGTATTTATAATTTGTATGTCATGATTAATCGGTGAAATGTCACATCACATACAAGATAAAGATCATATCTTGTTGCAAATTTCCGCGCTAGAAATAAGTTAGCGCCTTAAAAAAAAAAAGTAGATCTTATACTAATTTATTTATTTTCTATTAACAGTCTCAAATTATTAAAATTCTATAGACTATATTATAATCAATATAATGATATTCGTTGTTATCTGTCATCAATAAATCGGATTTGCACAACTCAATTCTAAGTTACTTAGAAATCATCCTGCACATGCAGCAGCCAGCAGGTGCCTATCGACTATCGTAATAATAAAAAACGTACACCGCCGCAATAGACAAATCTATTGCTAGAGTAATTTTCAAAACATTTGTGAAAATTGTTCTAATAATAACCATAAGAAATATCTTACCAATTAGACTTCATAAATTTTTTTACCAAGAATATATTGTTTCTTTTATATTTGCACTAAAAAATGTCGAAATTTTACGCATAACCTCATCTGGTACACACTGCACAACGAACACAAAAAAAAAAAAAAACGATGAAAGTAGAAGCTATATACAACTAAACCAAACCTTAACCATTTTTTTTTTCTTTATATTATGTACACCTAGCAATGCCTATAAAATCTTTCAATTAACACCGAGTTCGGAACTTCTTCCGGACCCAAATTTACTACCGGGTTTGGAAGTCCTCTTAGTCGGGACAAGTAGGTTGCTCTCCTCATCATCATCCATCGCGGACATATCAAACTCACCGCTCTTGAAAACCGGGTGCACGTAAGCCTCTTCGAGATAAGCCCTCAAGTTTAGACTCGGCTCGGTTGCCTTCTCCAGTGTATCCTTCACTACAGCATCCTGTCACAAGCATTTCAAATTAGAGTAGCGGGAAATGCAGCAGCCAATGGGGCACTGCCACTTGTCTTTTTTCTGAGTTTCAAGATGTGTCTAACTTAGTGTACAAGAAACATTAAGCTAGCTTGACATATAAGATGTGTTGAAGTGAAGCACATCTCAACTGCAAAACCATAATTTTGCAGTTGCTATACAACATTGAAGTTAATCACTTTCAAATAAGGGTTAATCACCAATTTTTTTGTTGTCTATTTTATAAGGGTTTAAGGGTTTTTTTTGGTGCCGTATATTTAACCAAAGTTGGCTTTTGTTGTCACAGATTTTTTTTGTAACTTTTGATGTCACAAGTTTGCATTTGGTAGACTTTTGGTGCATCTATTAGTCAACAACAAGTCAAGTTTGACCGTTCAATAGTTCTATTTTGTTCAATTTAGTATATCTAAAAAACTAAATTAAACCCTAGGGTCAAATTGACCTAGCCATGGTGCGACTCCAGCCGTTGTCCGACTCAGCTTAGGGTCGCACTATGGCTAGGACAATTAGACCTTAGGAATTGGGTTTTTTAGGAACTAAATTCCAAAAATCAAAAGTCAGATATATAAATTGGATGACTAAATATAACAAAATATAACTATGTAACGGTTAAACGTAACCGTTGACTAACAGATACACCCAAAGTCTACAAAATGCAAACATATGACCCCAAAATTCTACAAAAAAAAAAAAAAAAAACATTTAGGACAAAAATCAACTTTGATCAAACATATGACACTAAAAATCCTCTAACCCACCATTTTAAAAAGGGTAAAAGAAACTTACCATCAAATTTTGCTAGCAGTACTTTTCAGAGGAGGGGTAGAAAGCTATGTAGATCCATCAGAACGTTTAAAATGGACGGAAAAAGACATGTGCTTATCACACGATTCGCTTTTCGAGTGAAAAAATTCAAAAGTTATGCGTGTTGAAATGAATATTAAATCACGCATTCACATTGTATCGGAGCGCAACGTCTTGAAATAATATTAAATCACGTCTTCAACTATCACCTTAAAATTTTAAAACAGTTTGCGCTCCTCTAAAAGTAGATGTAGGAAAAATTGAAAAAAAAAAGTTAGTAGTTTTTTGTAACGTGGGCAAATTTCAACTTTCAAGTAACATTTTGATTATTAACCGTTCAAATAAGGTCATTTAGATATCGAGATTGGTGAATGGAAACTGAAAAGATACAGTCAGTACCTGTAAAGGGAACTTCTTAAAGGCGGACTCGAAGCGTCCCTTGCAGAATCTATGGAACCAAATGGTAATTATGGGTAACACAATGAGCACCGGTGTGGATTTATCAGCTCCTGTGGTGCTCAGTAATCCCATTAGAGTAAGCTGTGATATTATCAACCCAATTATTAGCCTCCTATGCACATCTGGCCAGAAAGCAGCTGCACTCTCGTATTTCTGGTCATATACGTTGATTACCTACATCCACAAAAACACTGTGATAAGATTTCCGATACTTTGAAAATTCTTAGCTATGAATAGTTAGGGGGTTTATGTGATCAATTGGGTAGTTGTTGGACTATGTTATAACCGATGAAAAAGATCAGATCGTAAATGTAGAGATAGAGAGAGCAAAGCTCCATCAACATTCATTCATTCATAGTTTCCATACTACTTCTGTTGTTCTTCACGTAATACATATATTCTGTTGTTCTTCACGTAATACATATAAGCCTAATAACCTCTAATTATAACATAGACCCACAATTACCCAATTGATCACATAAACCCCTAACTATTAGACTTACTCAAAATAGCCCTCGTATATTTATAATATAACATATAGCTACGTTAGGCCTAAAAGATACCGAATGCATAGACATTGAACTTAATGAATACGTACCTGGTTGCGGAAAACCATATAGGCAAAAGCGAAGAAGATGAGGATGAAAGGAAGAAGAATCGGTGTAATAACGCTGTACACAAAGCCCAGTAGATAGTAGAGTTGAATCCGAGGTTCGGATATTGCATAAGCGAGGCAACCCGGATCCATTGCTTGCTCTCTGTCTTTCTCCGTCTTAACCAAGAAAGCATTCTTCAAGTGGAACATAACTAGTGGCACCAGCCGAATGATCTCTGCAGCAATCCCAGCCCAACCATCAACCATTATGTATGTGATGAAGAATGTGGCTTTCATTGGTAAAGACACCCCAACAAGTTTCGGAATCCTGGAAAGAGATATTGAGATTGGGTTCTAAATGTTAATTTCATCTAAAAGTGTAAATATTTACTATAAGTGAAGAACATACTCAGATGGGGGCTCGTGGAGAAACTTATGGAGCTGTTGAAAGGCCATTCCGGAAACAACACTTCCCAGAAAGACGTTAATGAGTATGAACATATGATACTTTCCTGCTGATCTCTTCTCCAAAGATGATAGAGATGTATAACCCTCTATCTTCGACATGAACATCAGAATCATTGGAAGTATAAGGAGGAAGATCTTTAATGCTAGTCCTGGTAAGAATCCTTGAACAAAGGATTTGACACTGGGCCTGAAAAATATAGTTTCCCATGGTAAGAACTTTAGCAAATATTTCAATAACATCCACACAATGCTACTTTGTACCGTTGCTGAGAATCGGCCTTTAGCAATTTACTTTTACCCAGATAAGTTTTTTTTTTTTTTTTTTTTTTGCCGAATACGCAGATAAGTTGAAAAGACCGAAAGGGCAACAAAGTACACCAACAATCTTGATAGTTTTACTTTAGTTCTTGTGTCATGGTAAAACAGGAGCCAATGCAAACGTTCTTGATTCATATGAACAGAAGAAGAGTAATGCTACAAAGTGTGAGACTACAGTGACAACAGATTCTTTTCCATTTTAGAAAACTTTTGACTATCTCACTCAATCACACTTTTCCAAAAATACAACTCTTTTTCAATTTTCTCTAAATTCCACTCGAAGTTTAATACTTTACAGATTTTCTTTTTCTATTATGGTGAATGAATGATATCAGTGGCACTTACTTTTCTATTATTGTCTTCAGGAAAGGTAGAACCTTTTCAATACTGTCGAGGTTGGCTAGGGACTGAACAAATGCGATCGGTATCATGAAGAAAAATGTGAGGGCAAACAACGCAGCAGCCATGAGCAGTCTTCGAACAGTGAGCTCAACAAATGGTATTGCAAGATTAGACCAATAAACATCACGAGGTTCAGGAGCCCATTCTGTCAACCAAATTGTTGGGTTCCTTACTTGCTGTGTCTGAGCACAGACAGCTGCCCCCCATCGGCTCTTAAATGAAACAAATGCTGCAGGAACTACAGCTTTAGGGTCACTTATAACCCTTTGTCTTTCAGCTTCTTCCTGCATAAGCAAGTGTGTCCAATATGATTAATGTGTTCATAAAAAAAACCACTGATATTCTAATGCAAAAGGTAAAATCACAAGTTGTTATAAATATACATTTCATTTAATATGAAAGGGATTACGAGGAAAAAACTTTGTTCGAAAGAAGAGACTTACTTCTTCAACCAGCCTTGCAATTTCAGCTTTATAATAGTCTATGGCATCAACACGAGCTCCCCAAAGACCCATAAATCCAGTCTGTGGATATAAATGCATGACTAACATCAATAGGGAGGTCTTAAACGAAAAGAATGCTCTTCTGTCTACTCTATACTGAAGATATGTACCTCCAGTCAAGAAATGTAGGAGGAAAAAAAAGGTTCATAACTAGTAGAGATGCAGTACCTTGGTTGTTGGCTTTACTTTAGGATCTCTTTCATATTTATTCTCGTAATAGGTCAGCCGATTATGTAGGTTCTTCTTCTCTTCCACCAACTTCGCTAGATGGTTAGCATTGTATACGACCTAACATGAAGAGGATGGAAGTTATCAATTTCTTAGAGTTCTAACCAAAGCACTTGAAACATAATTAATGTAAGGTTGAATTTTATCTAGCCATCAGGAAGCATGCATGGCTCAATCTTCTTCCTTTTCTATTCTATTCTTATAAAAATTACATTTCCAGTAGATACTTTTCGGGATAGCAATCGGAAATCTGCAACCTTAGAGTAAGTACCTGATGAGTAAGATAGGTGTCAGGATGGTTCACACAGAAGAAGTGCTCCACATGCTCATTGATTGATTCATCGGGGTCTGGAGGAACATTTCTAACCAGAACCTGCAGAAACAGTTTAAGCCGTTAAGAGATGATAAATGATATGCATATCTCTGTTACCAAATTCTTTTAATTCTTGTGTCATCTGACCTTGGGCAATTTCACTTCACAACTTTGCAAAATAGTTCTTTAGAAGTGCGAATAACTTTGTGAAATCAAGTACAATTTCATAACCCAAGTTCCATCCTTAACTGCAAACACCATTTTGCATTAAAATAAGAGTTTCCTATTACGTTATGGCAATCCTTTCATATTTCATCAACTGAGAACCACCCATGCCGATTTTCAACTTAAGTTCTAGATGAACTAAAACAGTCGATTAAAAAATCATGTTACTAAAGAAAGGATCAATTCACAAATACATTTAAATCATACTATTCGTGGAAACATAAATTTAGACTTACAGTAAACTGATCAGCACGACGCTCCTCAGATGCTAAAAACTGTAGCCTCATATCTGTTACAATCTTATATTCTCTATGTAGCACGTAGAATGTCCAAAGCGTTATGACGTATGACATCCCAATATGGGCCCAAAATCTGAAAGAAAAAAATCGAAGTGCAAAATGAAGTGACATTTCGCGAAATTTCATGGATTACTGTATAGAAAAATCAATTCAACTACATCTATCATGATGCTATAAAAACTAGGCTTTATAGTATAATATCAATGGACTTCATGCGAAGAAACTTCCTTGCAGGCACTTTTTCTTGTTTCATTGACATAAAGCAAAAATCAGAAAACCACAATATAAAGGAGCCTTTCTTTACCTTTGCGATCCAGATGGAACATTTGATATGGATAGCTTGTCAATATCATTAAAGGTGACATTCTTCATTGTATGTAAAGCATCACCAGTATAATTAACCGGCACCAAAACCGCAAAAGCAAGAAAAGCGACAGGCACAAACAATTTCAGCCTGAAAAAATTAAGATCACTTTTAGTTAAAACTGTAAAATTCCATTTCAGATAAACTGTAGCAAGTAATGGTGACTGAAGCTCACCCAAGAAGGTATATTCGGATGAATACAGCAGAATCAAGTCCTGCATGATCAATTAGCTCAGGTTCTGGCATCTTCAGAGCTGCAGGCATCCAATTCAGAAACCTTATATATGTTCTAAAGTCCAAGTTGACAAAATTCCTCACAAATCCTCCAGATCGTGTTGGACTGGCCCTTATCCCCTTGAGGTACCATTTAGGAAAGTAAACCCTATCGTTTATGGGCTGCAGCCGCAATATTGCAAATACCACAAGAAATGCAACTGCAGATATAGTGTTGATAGCTGCTGAGACACCTATATCATGGAGGTTTGCCATCCTATTATTCAAAAATTGTAAACCGGACACCTGCAATTATATACAAGATAAGATCAATATCTCATAGAATTGCATTATGATCACATTCACTGCTGCTGAGCTTAATCCTTCGATTGAATTGATGTAACCAGCTGGAAACTTGGAACAGAACGAGAAGATGAATAGAAAAATCGAAGACGGATAAAATAGAGCAAAAATGACGCATCGGGGATGGATTCTCTGTCTGGCTGGCGAGAAAACTGAGGAACACAGAACAGAAATGGAAACTATGAAAATGCCAAGTTACAGCAACCGGATGACGACTTGTTGTTTACATTTCATCGACAGCTAAACGAGCAACAATGTGAATAGCATCGGCGCCGTACCTGGAGACTCTCTGTATCAGTGACGGCGTTCGTTGAGTTGCAGAGAGGCCGGAGAAGCGATTCGTGCCTTAGCTCCGAGAAATAAGGTGTAGCGTGAAGTTAATCCGAGTGGCTTGCATGCGGCGTCGGAGATTATTCTTTAGCCAGGCCGGCGGCGAAGGAAGCGGAGGTGGTGGACTGGTGGTAGTGGCGGTGGCACGCTGTGCTGTCTCGACTTGAGTTTATTTATATACAACGTTCTCTTCGAAGTGAAGCATTTTTCTCTCTGTAGTCTCTGTGGCGTGTACATTAAATGACTAAACTACCCCTCTATTCACATTTTTGTTTTAATTTTCCAATCGTATCGTATAGATAATTATTTATACATATAAAATTAATAATATATATTATATAATATATAATATAAAGCTAAAGAAATATAATAATACTAGATTAAATTAGATAATTACAAAACCAATAATTTTAAGATTTAAATTAATTTTAGAATTTCTTCTTCTAAATTCATATTATTGTATTACTTGGCACAATAATCAAAACTTTAACTTTAAACATTAATGATTATTAAATAATTTTATTTTCTATAAAAAAAATTATTTATTATAATATTATTTATTGTTGACTATCGTAATAAAAAAGAGTAACTCTATAATAATTTGATTTACGAACAATTTTTTTTCGTATAAAAATAAAAATGTATTAAATGATATTCAAATAATTTTAACATGCATATATTATTAAAACAAATTAATCAATAATAAAATGTAAATATTATTTAATATAATATGTGAATAAATATTATAACATTAATTTTTATCGGAAAATTTTTGAATTAATAATAATCATACAAATAAATAAAAATAAAATAAATATGGTATATGGACCGCAATGAATGCTACGTTATGGAATATCAAATAGTTCGTGGGCAAGTTAATGAGTTGTCCATGAGTAGTATTATCAAGAAGTCGGCAAGCTTTACAACAAAAAAACAAGTTGGCAAGCTGTTTATTACAGTTACGTTTTGTAGTCAACCGTTATATGCAAATCTACAATAGATTCTATATACATGGTACATTGCATTAAATTCCCACTATAAATGATTACAATTATCTAGATAAATATAATTCTAATTAATTAAATTAGATTATCCACAGTCCACACACGTGAAATTAACAATTATATCATTTTTTTTGTTTCAACTGCGAATTATTTTATCGTATGACATAAACGGTAACTTTTAACAAAATATTATTTTATTACTATAATATTAGTAAGTTACTAATAATTACATACTTTTTTTTATCTTAATAACATAATTTATGAATACTAAACATTTTGAATTATTTTATCATCTCATTTAATATATTTTTTATTAAACTTTTTGGAGTATTAACAGTCGTTGATATTGTTACATATCATTGTAGATATTGAGCTGTTGATGATGAGATCTATGTGCCATAATCATTTATTAGATTATTATATTGGATGATATATGATGGATACTATTTCTATGTATATCTTGATACGTACAAGAAGTTTGACCACAATAACCATCAAAGTGCATTCTTTTATAGTTATAATAATAATAAATAAATCAGTTACACAATCATCCCATAATTTTATTTTCTTTTTGGCTATAGCAATAAGTTTTTTATTGTGAAAAAATGTTACATAAAACGCCTATATTTATTTTTTTTTCAAAATTAATAGACATTCCACCGCTCGTATTGCGTAACGTGTCATTGTATATTTCGGAATGGATAGGAACATGGTATTAATATCATTCTTTTTAACAAGATGCGTATGGTATTTCAGTATTTAGTTTTTTTCACTCGTTTTTTTAAAGCGAGTGAAATTTAAAATATTTGTTGAAAAAAATAAATAAATGCTAGAGCGACCGTGAGTCATTTAGTGAATTTTTTCGGCCGTTTTAGCATTTTTAATTTTATTTTCTACAAATATTTTAAATTTTATAAAATTATACTACATAATTCAAAGATATTTTCATAAACATCTTTTCTTTTATATTCCTCGGAGTCAGATTGACGTTGACCTTGTATCGTCCTTGGACGGTATAATATTTGGTTTATATCGTTGTCAAAACTATAATACGCGTACGCTTAGCGTGGGCCGGTGTCTTGTATAATTTTAAAAAATCACCCATCTATCTTTATATTTTTGGTTATTCACTAATTTATTAGGATGACTACCTTTTGATTTTCCAAAGTTTACATGCATTCCATATATATGGACACCTACTACATTGACCACTTTGAAGAGAAATGGAAACACCTTAGCAATATTACTTTTTAGTATGTCAAATATCAGTCATTAATTTTTTTAGTATCTTAATTTATTCATTTTTTTTTAATTTTACGTCTTTCAAAAATTATAAGCGTGATTATTCAATAAAGCATGACTTGATTAATGAGTTAAGAAGCTCGCATTAGCTTGTACACGCAAGATATGATCACCCAGTATGGGAGAGACCATGTGTAGCATGAGCTCGGGTTAAGCGAGCCCTCTAACTTAGCCAATTGAACTAGAGTTTTGATCAGTAAAAGTAAGTTCGGGTCAATACGAGGCTCCTAATTAACTAAATAAATCGAGTTATGCGTCATTAAATAATCACATTTCTTATAGTTAAAACACCTAAAAAAAATTAGTATGCTAATAATTTAATAACCAATAATTGAGATACTAAAAAGTAATTTTTATGATATTCTAGCCACTTTCTTTTAAATAACATTTTGCCTTTTCTCATTAAGATATACATAGTGGACAGATACGTGTTTATTAATTTCCCATCTGTAGACTGAAGTCAACTCTAGGTAGTCAACTTCAAGGAAATTGTGCATGCATTTATTTTTAGTTGATACAATATGAGGGCAGTTTATATATAAACCACCAATACTTAAGAAGGAAGAAATTGATTATTATTTATTTATTAAGCTTTCTTTACCGACCTCCATCCACCAATGTCACTTTATGCAGCCTGCTTTATCATCAATTGGACCATTATTTTTCATTGGAAAAATTGCAAAATGATCTCTAATCGTTTTTTCTTTTAAACTCTAAAGTTTTTTATATATTAATCATTAGTTCATAGGAATTTGTTTTTAAATCAATATGCAAATTAAATAAAATCAATCATTTGCAACTTTACATAAATAAAGCTAGCAATTTGGAAAATAAAATAAAATAAACAGATGGCAAATTGTCCATCCTCTTCAAGCTTAGGTAGCAAGTATGAAGTATGTAAATTGTAATTAATCATATATATATATGGTTTTTTTTTGGTCTTATATATATATATGGTTAATAATCAAATATTTACCTGAATTTTGACATGATTATAGATTGTTAATTGATTTTTTTTTAATCAACTATATGGACTTCTTATTTTCGAGCAATTTGCTACTCATTTATATTTTCTATTAAATTGGACAGAGAAAGTGTTGGCCACATAAGGTATTTTGATGTGTACCCAAAAATGATTTTGTCAAGAAATTAAAAAGACTACAATAAAATAGTTTCAATTAGACACTCAACTGAAATATGTCTTTAAAATTGGGTGGACGTCAAATTAAGTGTCCAATTGAAAGTATTTTTCTGCAATACTTTCAATTATTTGATAATTCATGTAAGATACACATCAAAAGATGCAACATGGTCTGAACAAACTCGTTCTAAGTCTAATTTGATAGAAATTGTAACAGCTGTAACAGTTTGCTCGAGAATTTGAAGTTCAGTTAGTCAATTTATTGAAATTAGACTTGATTATTATCAACAACTCAATATCTAAAATTAAATTGAAGTTCAGCTAGCGATTTGGTTATTAATCATATATCATATATATGTATAAAATAAAAGTTAAATTGTTGAATACTTTAGGGTGGAGGGAAATTGATAATTTCCATTTTTAAATTATAATATATATATTAATAATTTTTTTTAAAAAATATAGTGGACTTCTCTAATGCTTTTATAGATATCGATCTATGCTATATGTGTGCATTGTTGTTGTGAAAAAATGTTACAAGAATATAGCCAGACTGATTCCGAGAATGATAAAATAACATAATCAACATGACTCCTAGGATGATACAATAATAGCCCATGATGAAAAAACTAAAATTAAATTATGTAATATATCGTTATTAAATAAACAAAATCAACTTTAAAAGTAAAATGCTAAAGTGACCGAAAGCTTTTATCGAATGTTTTCTCGATTGCTCTAGCATTTTAATTTGAATGTTGTTTTTGTTTAGTTGATGACAATATCTTACATAATTTAATTTTAATTTTTTCATCATGGATTATTCTTGTATCATCCTACGATTCAAGTCGATTATGCTATTTTATCATTCTCGGTGTCCGTCGTCCGATTCAAGTCGATTATGCTATTTTATCATTCTCGGTGTCCGTCGTCCGATTATATCCTTGTAACATTCTCACAATAACAAATGCGTGCGCAAGCAAGCAGGTATCTAGTTAGTATATATTGGCAAAAATAAAATTATATATGGCACATCATTTTACTTCATAGAATAATAGGTAGATACTATTTCAATTATCAAGCATCCACTTTCTTATTAATTGTGCTTTTTACCCTTTCCAAACATACTAATTCCTAAAACTAGATATCAAGAATCAAATTACTACTACCCAAATATGCAGAATCTAATCACAACAATTTCTGCTAGATTTTACCATTAAACCGAACTTTACGATCGTCGATAAATACATCTCATATCTTGAAATACTTATACCCGTCTGCAGGATCCGTCATCCCTTCTTCCCAATCACCGAGCCGACGCCCACCAAACACAATCTGTTGTATTCCTAAGTATCTGATATCAAATCAAATTTAGAAGGAAAAAAAATCAAATTTAGAAGAGTTTACCAAAAAGAAATCAAATTTAGAAGTCAAATAGTGAAGAAGCAACTGAATTCTGCACAATGCAAGGCCATACTATACAGAAAGGCTTACTCTGAGCTTAATACTGTCAGGCAGTTTAACAAAACATCGATCCCTAAGTAATCCGAAGTGCCCAGGTCTACCCTGTTAAATAGAACGATCGATATTGATTACAGTTAAACATAAACAATATATTAAGGGATTGAGATTAGATGGAAGGGGAAAAAAAGTTTTTTTTTTTATTTATTTATTTATTACCAGAAACGTCCCCAATTATCCTGAAACTCAACATCACCAATATCATGAAATGAAGATGGCATCGGGTTCATGGCTTTCTCAGAATCGTAGAGTGGATCATAGTCTGACATGGTTGGCAGCTGCAATAAGTAAACTTTCAGTTGCAGTAGGCAACTTTGGAGAAAAAAAGGGTTCATTACGTACTAGCTAGCTGAACTTTTTGGAAGTATGGACAATTTGATAGCTGAATTATTTTATGGAAGAAATGGCTAGTTGAACTTATATAAAGTTGCAATTTGCTAGCTCCGTCTAATTTACTATTAAATGATGACAAGGACATGCGTGTGTCCATCACCTCTCATCAGAATTGAGCTAGTAAGTTTCAAGTTTCTCCAAAGTTAGCAAATTGCAAATTTCCACACAGAGCTAGCAAATCACAGATTTCTTAGAAGTTCAGTTAACAATTTGTACAAAAAACTGTGCAAGACAACAAACAACATGCAAGTTTCTATATTCATTTAACAACAAATTAGACGAAGCTAGCATATTGCACTTTTTATAAGTTCAGCTAACAACTTATTTAGAAAAAAAGAAGCTAGCATTAAAGTTGAGCTAGCAATTTGCTAATTAAATTAAGCCATGGTAGAAATCTTGTTACTTACAACTTGTTACAAGAATAAGCATTATATTGCAGTGTTTGCACCATCTTACGGCCCTTGAAAATGGAGTTGGAAAAAATATATAGTTCAAGTTCCTAACCTGTAAGTTAGAGGAATTATATGCACCTAGCCGGCCCATAACATACCACGACTGAATAACCTGCACAGGTAGCAAGCCGTACAGTATCACAATGTAAAAGAGCAAGATGCAGCTTCAACACAGTAGAATGTATAAGAGTTCAGTAAATACAGAAAGAAGCACTGATGGTGAACTTACACTTCCTATGAGATCAACTTCTCGATCAGATGGTGAGCCATATAGTTCGAACCATATAAATGAATCAGTGGGATTGAAGCTGCAAATTCCGAATATATATGTCAGTATTCATACATACGATGGTAATATTCACATATGACGTCAGAATTCAAAAACTGAAGAACTGAGCTTCAACAAATAAACAGAAAAGACTTATGAGATGAAAAGTTATTCCATCTATGCCCTAACTTATAATAGTGATAGGAAAAGGCAGATTGCAAATGGTGTGCATCAAAGAATGTAGAAAGGAGAAAGAAAGATGGAAAGTACTCTCTGAAGCTAACTTTGAAGGCGAGAACAGAGCCAGTCTCGGATTTCTTGATATCCCGACCCTTCTTCCTAACTCTCTCTTCAACCTGAAAAGTTTACAGTAAATTAGATATTCACTGGGTCAAGTCAGAATTGATAAACTGCTAGCTACTTCAGGTTAATTTTAATACATGAAGATAGAAGCCCTTAGTGGCACTCAACAATCAACATTTGCAACAAACTACCACATTCAAGCTTTCTTCTCAAGAATACAAGAATCATAACTAGTGCCTAATCATTTGTTCAAGAGAACCCTATAAAAAAATCGGCAATTAACTTCAATCATACAACGAATATAAATAATCTATAGCTCCGAAAAAAGAGGTGGATTGGAAATGTTAGATACCCTCTTCCTCATAAGCTCAGGGTCGCCAATGCTATCACCAAGAACAGCTCGTAGTTCAGAATCATCCTTGCAGGCATCTTCTAGTACTCTGGGAATCAACATCAATTGAGTTAAAAATCGAATAATAACGAAAAAAAGGCAAGAATTCAGAATTCAGAACAACTTCTCTCACGCAAACATTTGAGTATTCGTTCGGATATAAAATCAAACAGTTGGTGGGCATAAAAAGACTTACTTGGCCCAGGAAGGGTAGTTATGGAGGCGATCGTACTCGCGCTTCCGCTTCTCTTCGCGAACTTTAAGCAACCTTCGTCCTCTTGCAGTTGTCCCTGACGCTTTGGTCTTCACATCTTCGTTTTCACCACCGCCGCCATTAGAGCACGAAACTCTCCACCCAGTTGGGCAATTTCGATTTGGTACTTGAATTGCGTCACGAATCTTCAGGAGGTGATTACATGAGGTGTTTCCACCCCAGGAAGCAGCATACATGAGCTTAGTTTTACGTCTTTCGGAGGTTCTGTTCACTACTTGGAGCTGAATTCTCAGTCATTCATCATCTAGATACAGTAGCAGTAGCAGCTCGACTGCTGCTGTTAACTGTCATTTTTTGAGTTTCTACGAGAATCAATGAGAAATTATCATTATCTATCGTATTTAATTAGAAAAAAAACATTTATTCATATTTATTAAGTAGGGTTTGCAAAAAAAACACTGGAGCAAATTTTACCAGTCGGGATAATTTGTTAATTTAAATTGTTATTTTACTGGTTTGCTAACATAAGTTTTACTAGTCCAACAACAACAATGTGCTAGTTAAGATTCCTTTATTCTTTTGAGTCCCATACATTCGAGACGGTAAAATTTGGACTCGCAAACTGGAAGAAAAAAAAAAAGGCTAATGGATTAGTAATTAACCGTTGCTTAGAGCAACAAGATAGTTTTATATAATTTGAATTTTTTAAAATTAATATATAAAACATTATGTACACTTTAAATAATACTTAAAACTAAGATATATATAATAATATTTGTTTTTCAATAGTTTTACTTAATTATATTCTTTAAAAGTATTTTGTTATTAAACTTTCTAACAACTAACAATAAACTATTAGAATTAATTATAAAATGAATTAATTTGATATTAAAAATTGGTTATGTAATGATGTGACAAAATAGTGCATTTTTTTTTAAATGAAAAGACTTATAATAAAATAAACTATTAACATTTGTCTATCTTCTGTTTGTCCAAAAACATTAAACATAATTAAATGTGTTAAAGTAGGTGCAATATCTTCTAAGAGAAGGGAATGATTTTTCATCTTTACCACCTCCTTGGCAAGATAATCTGCAACCTTATTTATCTCTCGGTAGATATGTCTGATTGTAAATCGCTTGAAAGACAGAAAAAGATCCCTGCCATCAAACAATAAAAGGCATTTAATTCCTATCTTCATGAGTAACATCTACAATTAATTTACCACTTTCCTTGCATATGATTTAACATAAGTGACTCAATGTTCATATCTTTAGCAAGCATTAAACCATCTCTTATAGTCCAGATTTCGACCACAATACTATTCGAGAAACCCCAGTCCTTTTTGGAATCCTCTAATCCATTCTCCAAACTCATTTCTTAACACACATCCACATCTTGTAAGTACAGGATTCCCAGTTGAAGAACCACCGGAGTTCAATTTAGCCCAACCATGTGGCAAGGAGACCATCCCACTCGAATGGTAGTTTTTTTGAGTAACTATCTGCATACTCTGGACATTTCTCCAGCTTGCCCAATTACAAGACCTGCTAAAGATGGAGAAAGACATTTGTAATTGAATATAATAGCATTTTCGTTCTTCCATACCTCCTTAAATTTAAGAAATATGTTATGTAAAAATAAATGAATCACACTTTTAAAAAATATTACGTAAAATCATTGTAGCACGTTTTTATGTACTTTACATAAAAATATTTAAACACATTTAAGTAATACTATTTAATACCATTGTGGATGCTCTTAGTACAAAGTTAGTACAAAGATAGATTAGTATTTCAACATGTTCATATCGAATCATGTTATACAACGTAGCGCTTCATCCTTAAGCATCGGTCTCATTTTCAAATTGAGATTATTCTAATCTCTAAATAGAGGTCTCAAATTCAAATGTAAATTATTCAAGGTGTGGAATAACATATTACAGTGATTGCTCTCTAATGCGCCTAAAACTGCTCACAAATGAATTTCACAGTTTCACCATTTTGTGGTTATAAATTGTCAATATGAACCAACAATATATAGACATTTGGGCATGTAAGAAGAAGAACCCACTGTAACATGATAGATAAATATGAAGTTTGAACATTTACTAACTCCATGTCCCAAACTAAACTATACAAAAAGCACCCCAATCTCAAATTCTCAAGCAGTCAAACCAAACTCAAAATATTACATTTATCCCCAGTATTGCAATTTATTTATACACATTGCCAGTTAGAGAGATTCAATCTTCCATATCATCATCACCACAGAGTTCCCACCCTTCATCTTCGACGGTCCTTTTCGGAGATGAATTCACAGACGGTGAAGGACTCGTCTTCTCTGGAGTCTTTGCAATGAACAGTCCTCGTTCTGAACGATAGCTTTCCATGGACGAGCTCGAGGATGCTAAGATGCAAGTTGTTTGAGAAGAGGAGATGGATTTACTGAGGGAGATGCCAGAATCGAACTTCTCCTTTAGAAGCTTCACGTCTTGGCATATCACCGCTATTTCCCCTCTGTAAAATTTTGTAATGGAAGGGTTATGCATTTGTTGATAAGGAATTGAATCATGGCAGTGAAATGGATCAAGTCCAAATGAAAATGCTAGATTTGTCTGAAATTATTGCAAGTAGTTAACTCCACATAGCATATCATTAATGGAATGAGCAAGTTGTGATTACTAAAACTAATGCTAAAATTATATGAAATTATTGTAAGTAGTTAACTCTACATAGCATATCATTAATGGAATGAGCAAGTTGTGATTGATAAAACTACATGTGCATGTATACTTTGTATTACAGATGTTGGTATATACCAATTAAAAAAAACCAATCTGTAGATAGCTCGGTAACAAAGAGCAATCTAAACACTAACATAAGGTCTAAACAGAATACTAAAAGAAATACTTACAGTCTCAGGTTTGTACCATGTTGCTTTTAGGTATCTCTGGTTTAAATTGTTGCTAATAATTTCATTACTAATAGATGTCCCATGTTTCATTTTCATTTTGATTTTCCGTCCGTTTTTTCTATTAAATTCGACAGATTTGGGTATGAATTTTCTTCAATTCATGTATATTTATGCCATTATGTTAAACCGAAACTCAATTTTGCAAAAAAAAATTTAATTTCACTGTATGTACACACTAATTAACATAAGTTAAAGGGAAGTAGAAGTGTCATTTTGTTCTTTCGACTTTTTTAAATGCTCTTGCAGTTGAATTTTATGGAGCAATTGGACCAAAATCCGTCAAATTTAGCAAAAATACAGACGAAAAACTAAAAACCAACGAAAACGAAATTAGAACACCTATTAGCAACAATTTAAACTTGGGTCACCTAAAAGCAACATGCAACATGGTGCAAACATGCGACTGTGATTTAGGTTCTTAACCCTAAATTATAATAAACTGGGCCATGCCATATTTGGTGTTTGACATCAAAGAATCTGGAAGAATAATAAATTAAAAAAAAAAATCGACTTTATGAGTAATTAGAATGAAAATACTTACTGCAATGTATCAACTATGTGGCCACGATCCATGAGAAATTCGCGCAGCTGAAGGAAAATAAATAGCACGATATCATCAACAACAGAAACTTTCTTTGACTTTTTAAATGAACATCAATGGTAATTTGAAAGTGAGAGGTTTCAACCTTGTTGTTCTCCTGTGCCTCTTCTTGCAACCTTTTTGATTCTTGAACCACCTTTTCCATTAGGGCTTCCTGTTCCATTAAAGCACGACGAGCAAATCGTTCCTTTGCATGCTTCTCATGTTCAGAATCTTGCCTGAGCTTCATTGCTGCAGCAAGTCGAGTTTCAAGACCAGCACGCATCTGAAAAAGTATGAAAGAAAAACAAACATTAAAGAAAAGAAATAAATACTAAAGTAAGAAGTTGAACACAGATTGGCAAGAACCTCGTCAAGAATTGTAAGAGACAAATCCCTTTCATCAGACAAGCAGAGCAATCGTGATTGCAGTTCTCTTACTTCAGTCGCCAGAATCGCCCTCTCACCATACACTTCACCTGCATGCTGTGAATTAACAACATAGGGGTAGAGTAAACCATGTTGTTTTATTTTAGATTATTATTGTCATTATAAAAAAAACATCCACTGAGAACAACACACAACCATGTCATTTGCTTCCTTTGCACGTGCTAATGTCTGATGCAACTCTTCAACTTTTGAGTAGATATCCAAGCCTGCTAAAGCAGCTTCCTCTTTGGCTTTTTCAGCGGCTATCTCCTGTGCTTCAACTTCTTTCATTTTGTCCATAACAGATTCCAAAGCTGAAAAAAGGGCCGTCTGCAAATTTGCTTATTGATTAGACATCCACCAAAAAGCTGGCATTTTTATAGGAAGGTCACCATGTTGGTGTAGAAAATAAATCGAACATTACCTTGTTATTTTTAGCATCATCAATAATCTGCTCAAGAAGGTGAACCTCACCAATCTGGGCAGATCTGGTGAGATTTGTATCTGTAGCACCTTCATTCTCAGGGCTCGTGATATAATGTGCCACATCTATGTTATCATCATGATAGTATGTTCTGCCTTTGTGGGATGGAGCTTCTTGCTGAGTATTTTCAGCGATAGGAGTACCACGAATAGCTTGCGCTTCAACCCAGTTTTGATTAGCCTGTTCATAAAGAGTCTCCCAAGATGGAGCAATAGGAGTACCACTAATAAAAGCAAGAGCTTCTTCAACCAATTTTTTATTAGCCTCTGTGTGAAGAGTCTCCCGAGATGGAGCCTCCTGCTGAGTATTTTCAGCTATAGGAGTTCCAGAAAAAGCAAAATCTTCAACCAATTTTTTCTTAGCCTCTTTATAAAGTATCTTCATAGGATCATCTTGGACTGATGGAGGCGTTTGGTAGTCTAAGTTCACTATCTCAGGAGAAGTGTCAGATTTCTGCTGAAGGTCATTTTCAGATATGAGAATGTGATGATCATAAGCCAGGGATGCATTATTTATGATGGTTGATCCACTCTCATCATAATCTTGTTCATTGAGATCAATTAAATGCCTCTCAGTGTCGTCGTCTCCAGTCTTTCCAGTAAACCCCAGCAAAATCAGTTCTTCACAATCAGCATTATTGTCATTTACTTCGTCAAACACAGCACCATCTAAAGGTACTGAAGTCATTGGTTGATCCTCAGAAGTTCGTTCCAAATGGACAACTGTTTCTTCAGCTCTTAGTGCAAATGGATCTCCAAAAGTTGAAGTATCACGAATAGCATCATTTTCATCCCAGAATGCCCCCATATCAAGAGCAACTGGAGAAGCAGAAATATTGGAACTGCCAACATGACCAATCGTACCATTATTGTAAGGAAGTGCAGAGCTGGATCCATCATGTCTCCCTTGCATTCTCTCGCCAGCACGGTGGCGCCTCAATGACAAGCTTTCCTCTTGGTGAGCTACAAAGGAGAACCGAATATAAGCAAAAATAAATAAAAAATGGAAATATGAAGCTTAAGGCAATCTGTTGAGAATAATATGCGGCCACATAATAGTGGGCTAGTACCTTCATCATCTGAGTAACTTATTAAACCTGTGCTTTCACCAGGTAATGTTGTACTTTCCATCATAGAAGGAAGAATTTCAGAAAGAATTACTTCTACCGCAGCATCTGCATCCTTTCTATGCTCATATGCCACAGCCTTCAGTAGACGAGGGTCAATCTAAGCAGAAGGAACATAGCAATGAGAATGAGAACCCAATAGTCAATAAATAACTTAGCTCTAGCATGTTCATGCTTATGTTGAGTTCCGGCCTAGTTATATGATAATAGATTGATAAAATCTGAAGTTTGAAATAATTAGAGAACTAATAGGTGTTGATAGTCCGAATTTAAATAACAATCTGTCTCTTCTTAGCTCTAATTTGCTTATAATACAATGTTGGTACCATAGTCTTTTCCCCTGAAGATTCTGAAGCATGAAAGAAACAAATAAGATATGATTGCACTGATAAAATCTAGATACAAGACAGTTGTGATATAACTCATTCGAATACAACGAACATGAAATTTTCAGTACTCGCCCTGCTCAACCAAATATAATATTTCATAATTATACTATGAGAAACCAGTCGATGTGGATCAGCTATTCTTCATGCTTTTCCACAGAAAAGAACGATTAGTCCCTTGATATTATGATCTGAATGGTTCGACATAACTTACGTAACATAAGTAGAAATAAGGAAACCTTAAAATATTAAGAAATTTACCATCCACCAGATAAAGAACGGGAGAAGAATATACCTGAGGGAACAATTCCTCCAAGCACCGGAAAACAGTAGAGAATTCCGTTGCCATACTCTACAAATCTCCAAAAGATAGAAATCAAACAAATGTTGAGCGAAACAGCAAACAATTCTATCTCTAGACGAAGATAACAAACTGATTTAGGAACTTCACAAGACAACCACAAATAGAAACATCTTAGGGACAATAGCTATCATAAAGGCAGCAACGATCCATATATCCAGACGATCATAGTAAAATAACATAAGAGCAGCAGAACCTTCTGCTTTACTAGCAGAAATGGCGATCGCAGTTCAATCGAAATTTGAGAATATTCTGAGGCCATAGAAGCTATCAGCTACGATCAATTACAATATGGATATCGGAATCGAAGCATCGTAACCTTAGCTTTCTCTTCAGTCGGTAGAGGAGGACACAGAGGCGGAGCTCGACCAGGTCAGAGACAGGCAGAGCAGAGGAAGGAGATGAATCGACGATCAAATAGTGAGCATCGGCTAATGCATTATCTATAAAAACAATAAATAAAAAATTGATTTACATTTTCAAAGAACTATTTATATTTATTTATTATTTATTGATTACTACTTCTTAGTCAAAGTAAACAACGGTGGAGTCCAACCTTTACACCATACTGAGTTTGACCCCTAAACTTTCTTCGAAATGGCTAAGTGCACCCTACTTAATTTTTCTATTAGTATCGGTTTACAGAGATTTACTACCATGCTTGTGTTTTTTTACTTCTAGGGTGGGACTTAATTGTAATATATGTAAAATTTTAAAAGTATGAATTTTTTTAACTACGCTTAATATTTGTATCATACTATTAATAATATCAATTTCCTGTAGGGCTCGACTTTAGAACAATAGAAAAGTATAAAAAAAACTATCAAAGTATGGTGCATTTGTGGAGCATAGTAGAAAGACCCCGGTTTTACACGAGATTTTCTATAATGCTTCAGTAGCACCATGTTTATACTCTTTTACTATGACGATGAACTTTTTTTATATCAAAGTATTATGATGAACTTATAAGTAATATAGCTAAAATTTTAAAAGTATGTTTTTTTTAACTACACTTGGATTTACATCTAATATTTGTATCATACTATTAATAATATCAATTTCCTGTAAGGTTTACCTTTAGGACAATAGAAATATATATATATATATATATATATAAAAAGCTACGACAAGAATGGTGCACTTGTGGAGCATAGTAGAAAGACTCCGGTTTTACACGAGATTTTCTGTAATGCTTTAGTAGCACTATATTTTTACTCTTTTTACTATTATGATGAAGTTTTTTTTATTGAAGTATTATGATGAACTTAATTGTAATATAGCTAAAATTTTAAAAGTATGATATTTTTTTTAAACTACACTTGGATTTACATCATATTATTAGTGATGTTAATTTTTCTATGGAATTCACTTCATAATAATAGAAAAATAAAAAAAATAAAAATAAAAATTGTGTATGTATTAGAAGGCAATTCGCAACCTCGGGGTGCATGTAGCATTATCATTATTATGGTATATAAGATGTCTTTCCCCGTAAGTACACGTGGGAAAATTATAAGAAACCTACCTTGCTAAGGAAACCAAATGGTTGACCTAAGAATAACCCAATATTTTTTTTAACCCTTATAAATCTTTACTTGAGCATTGGCCATAGCCATACGCAAACGCGGGTATTTTACTTATGTTTCTACAATACTTCAAAAGCATAGTACTTTTGATTTTTTTATTTATTAATATAGTTGACTTAATTATAACATAAACTTATAACACTATGATTGTTACTATATCTCTATAGATAAATGATTTTTCTACCATACAAGAGCACCATGCTTTTGGTTTTTTTATTACTACGACGGACTTAATTGTAACATATGTAAAACTTTAAAAGTATGAAAAAATATGAAATTTTTTAACCACACCTTATATTTGCATTATAATATTAATAATATCAATTTCCATTTAGGGGTCACCTTTAGGGCAATAGAAAAATACAATTTTTTTAACCAAAAGCATGGTGCTCTTGGAGCATGATAGAAATGTCAATAGATAAAGAGTATTTGCGTGGAGGAAACATCATGTTTAGAGATTTTTTATGGACCAAAATAACTAGTTCTTTCTATCATTTTTCATAAGCATCATGTTTTTGGTACTATTTTTTATATTTCTCTATTGCCCTAAAGGAGAACCTAGAAGAAAAATGATATTATTAATAGTATGATGCAAATATTAGACATAGTTAAAAAAATTCATACATTTTTATACTTTTAAAATTCTATATATGTTACAATTAAGTCCACCCTAATAATAAAAAAAAAGCAAAAATATGGTGTTTCAAGAGTATTGTAGAAAAATCCAAAATAACTTTAGTATCGCCTATTAAATAATCTTTTTAGTTTCTTAATTATCGGTTATTACTTTTTAGTATCTTAGTTTTATTTTATTTTTACGTTTAGGTGTCTCGATTATGCAAAATATAATTATTCATTTACTCATATCCTGATTCACCTGGTTAAAGAGCTCGATCCATACTTATGTTGGATCTAGTCACCTGGTTTAAGTGACCATATTTAACACGAGTTCGGACTAGGTTGAATTCTCATCATTATCATTGTTTCAAATATCTACTTGCAACATTAATATATACAATGAGTTAACATTGCTCGATGTGAACTTTATAGTACCATAGACCAAAACGATCAACAATTTTTCTGATGCTGAAATTAATGTGAAATTATTTAGCTTTATTTAAGTGGCAAATGAAAAAAAAAAACATGTCCATTTGCATGACCCACCTATAAACATCTCGTGCCGAATGAAGAAGAAAAACGAACAACTAATCCTTTGCACTAATTTGGCGGTGTAAAAAACTAATATCGCTTAATTAATTAGTCACATCCCGATATTGTGTAAAAAACTAATAATATCGCCTAATTAGTCACATCCCGCTTTAACTAACTTACTCAATTTTGAGAACTTTAACACTCTTATATGCAATTTCACTATTTCTTTTATAGTTTGTGGCTCTACTCTAAAAAATTTGTTAAAAAATTACTATCCAAAATAGAAAAAAGAATCTCATACAAAGATAATGAGGCTATAATTTGAAATTTCTACGGCTAATTTATGAACTGGTTGGCCACACTATTTGTAATTTACTCATTTGTGAGCTACTACACATAGAAAGAGAATGAGTAGTCATATATATAAAGCAAAGTAAAATGAGCCTTTCCATAAGTTAACCTACATTTTCTCCGGCTAACCTCTCATAAGCATGGGCATAGCCCTAGTGCTAGGGTTTACAATATGCGTCGTAACGACACTGACGTCAGCTCAGTTCGACTCCATCTCGCCTCGCCCACTCTGTGTCTCCCAGTTCGCGCTAGCGAACTATGCCTGTAAAAACCTACCGTACTACCCGGTCATGTTCCCTCCTCCGAGCCCACGGGTCCCACCGGCTCCACCCGTCATCAAGCCGCCTCCAGCCCCAGAGGACCCAGAGAGGCACAGACGGCACAGACACGGGCACAGGCACAGAGGGTCGCCTCCGATGCCTGAGTCATCACCAGACCAAGACCACCACCACCACCACCACCATCGCCGCCGCCGCCGCCACCACCACCATCACCGCCGCCGCCACCACCACCACCACCGGAGTACTCCGGTGGAAGACAATTGTTGCCGGTGGTTGCAGGAGGTAGACACGGAGTGTGTTTGTGAGATTATGGTCCACATGCCGTCTTTCATGTCGAAGCCGGCACATGAGTTCACCGTGGTCGTGCCAGAGGTGTGCACGGTTAGGTTCGCGTGTCCGGGGCGGCTAAGGATATAGTGAGTAAGCTAGCTAGGTCTATATAGATCAGTGTTTAGTGTAGAAAGTGGGTTAAGTTATTGTGTCTCTATGCATTTGTTAGGTTATGACACTAGCTAGTATCATGAGGATATATACATTTTGTGATGAAATAATGGTCATTATATTGATGTAGGTTTATTGTTGTTCTTTACTAGATGACCATATTGTTGTTGTATGCATAATCATAATATGCTATGATTTTTTTTGAACGGGCATAATATGTGATATGACAACTGACATGATGAATACCGGGACATGGGAAAAGTTAAAAACATGTTATATTTTAGGGTTAAAAACCGAACCGCTATATGAAATTTAAATTCGTTACTCAAACTCAAGTTTTTTATAATTAAAACGGACTACCTATATTTCTAATTTATGAGTAAATTATTACATCTATTACATATTCGACCATACGATGTCTAGTTGTCTACTGATAAGTATTCAAGATGAATTCGCTAATTAAAATTGAAAAGATTGCAAAAAAATATCTCAAACAGATGAATGCATTTCAAAATGATCATTTAATTTAATATTTAATTCATTTTAGATACACATTAAAAACTTTACATTGTCGAAAAAATTAATTTACAAGTTTTATTTGTAAATAACAAATTGCTTTTACAAACCATAATTTATAATTATTTTCATTTGACCTTAAGTTATTATATTTTATTTATCCTGTTTTTTATTTTAAATCATATATATTTATTAAATAGTCATAAAAAGAAGTATTTAAAAAACACAGAGCATCACTATCGCTGCTGCTGAAAGTCTCTAACTTGATTGTTTTCATCTTACACATCAACAACGAAATACAGGGGAAAAATTATAAACATCTCAAACAAAATCAATGAACAAAAATTTGCACGAACAATAGTACAAAACAAACATGTAAAAAAAATCAAAGAATGTTAGAGATGTTTCTGTTTGTGTCCAAATTTTAGATGGGCTATAATTTCGGGACCTAATTAACCGGCCACACTCTTTGTAGTTTTTGCAATTTCCGGTTAAACGGCATGGACCCTAACTATTTATACAAGTAGAATGTAACATAGAGAGCATTGGTTATATAAGATCAAAACCATTTCTTTCCCAAACATGGGGATACCCAAATTGCTAGGGTTCCTTACTCTGGTGTGCATGCTATCGGTACTGCTCTCCGGTCAGACTAACGCTCAGTTCGAGAATTTTCCAGTGCGTCCACTTTGTGCATCACAGTTCGTCCTCGCGAACCGCGCGTGTAAGAATCTTCCTTATTACACTCAGGTCACTCCCCAGAGTCCTCCGACCCGACCAGACGAACCGCCTTACGTGGAGCCTCCCCCAGAGGATGCCCCGCCTGCCCCTGAGGACCCAGAGGGCCACAGGCATAGGCGAAGACACAGACACAGACATAGACGGTCGCCCCCACCAGAGCATCACCACCGTCGTCGTCGCCACCACAGACCCGAGCATGAGCCAACTCGAGCTGAGGCGGATTGCTGTCGCTGGCTACAACAGGTGGATGCTGAGTGTGTATGTGATGTTCTCGTTCGCATGCCGACCTTCATGTCGAAACCTCTGCATGAGTATATTGTGACTGTGCCTGATGTGTGTCAAGTTGTGTTCCCATGCGCGAGCCGTATAAGGATTAGATAATTGTCAAAATAATTATTTATCCACCACAAACAACTTATTAGTATTAATATTAATAATAATTATATAAAAAAACATTTTATGTTTTATTATTATATATATACGGACCGAGAAAGGGTTGAAAGATGACAATATATAAGTTGAGGAGATGTTGGCTTTGTGATAATTGGTCCAATATTTCGTATCTATACTTGTAAGTTGTAATCACTATCAGATGGAATGATAATCAACTATAATATTATACCCATTCTTTATTCTTGTGAGCCCCCGAATCATCAATCTAGAAGTTAGGGGTGAGAAGTTATGTATGGGAATACTCCCGCTTGAATGTCACAAACACAGTGATGTCTAAGAAAAAGGTGGGACTATATATAGACACCAGACAGTCAGTCCATGGAGTGTGCATTTGAGAGGTTATCTGATTGCGGTCTATGCTTTTGCAGTTAAATCGCCTTGTAACAAAAAAGTGGGTTGATGGTTGGGACGATCCTCGTCTGATGACCCTAGTGTTAGAATAATATTAATAATAAATTTGTTTCTAGATGTTTAATGTAGACAAGTCTATAAAGTAGTTAGTTGATAAATGTTAGTAATAATAAGTTAGTTGGGTAGGTGTCATACTGTCATTAAGATTAAGTAGTTAGGAGTGTCATTAAATGAAGTATGTAGAAGTCTCCCTTGTACCCTATAAATAGATGTTGAGAATGAATGAAAATCAACAAGTTGAGTAGACAAACAACAAGTCTCTCATATCTTCTCCACCTCTTCCACTATCACAAACACATATTCATACACCAACAAGTGGTATCGGAGCAAGGTCCAAAGATCGCGATGACAACGACAAGCATGCAAGTGCCGAGATTGACGAAGGATAACTATGATAGGTGGTGTATCCAAATGAAGGCCCTATTGGGATCGCTTGACGTGTGGGAGCTCATGGAGACCGAGTTCGAGGAGCCCGAAGTGACGACGGAGATGACAAAAGAAGAGAAGGAAGAATTGAAGGAGCAACGGAAGAAGGAGAAGAAGACCTTGTTCACAATATATCAAGGTCTTGATGAAGCCACGTTCGAATTAGTTGCTCCGGCCAAATACATCACATGAAGCTTGGGGCATACTTCAAAAAGCGTTCGGCGGTGTCGAAAAGGTAAAGAAAATTCGCCTACAAGCTCTTCGTGCTCAATTTGAATCCATCCATCAAGAAAGCTCAGAATCTATCTCCGACTACTTCACGCGGGTCATTTCAATCGCGCATCAAATGCGAAGAAACAGAGAAAATTTAGAAGATGTTCGTGTCATAGAGAAGATATTGAGATCCCTCGATCCCAAGTTCGACCTTGTGGCCGTGACAATTGAAGAATCCAAGGACCTAGAAGAAATGTCCGTCGAGCAACTAATGGGTTCTCTACAAGCCCATGAACGACTGTCGAAGAGAGGAGAATGTAAATCCTTGGAGCATGCTTTACAAGCAAAGATGACGTTGAAGAATCAAGGTTCACGCAGCGGCTTTCAAAGATTCACACCACGAGGAAGAGGTGGTACAATAACAACCACCAACGAAGCCGACGATGATGAAGAGTCGATCCAAGAAAGAGATCGAGGAAAATGTCGCGGTCGTGGTCGCGGACGAGTTCAATGTGGATGGAGAAATAATAAATCAGGAGTTCAATGTTATGTGTGCAAAAAATATGGCCACTATGCAGCAGAATGTTGGTATAACACTGACTTTGAGGAAGAAAATGCAAACTTCGCGGAGAAGATTGAAGATGACGGAGTTCTATTGATGGCATACAATCAAGTGGAGGAGACGAAGTCCAACACATGGTTCGTCGACACGGGAGCTTCCAACCATTTGTGCGGAAGAAATGAGTTTTTTGCGGAGCTCGATGAAGGACACGGTGAGCACATTACTTTTGGCAATCTTTCTTGACACCAAATTAAAGGGAAATGTAAAGTTATCTTTGAACTAAAAAATGGACGACAATTGTGCATCTCCAATGTCTATTTTGTTCCCGACATGAAGAACAATATTTTAAGTGTCAGACAATTGCTCGAGAAGGGATACGACGTCAATAACAACAATGTTATCACGAATGTTGCCATGGCGAAGAATCAAATGTTCCTGTTGGAGTTAAGGATCAATGAGAAGAATTGCTTGAAGGCGACAACCATAGACAACTCAGCTCTTTGGCATCTCCGGTATGGTCATCTAAATTTCAAGGCGCTGGAATTGATGGAGAAGAAAAATATGGTGCGAGGTTTTCCCAAGATCAATCATCCCAACGACGTGTGCGAAACATGTGTCATCGGGAAGCAACAAAGAAGTCCGTTCAAGAAGTATCCTTTGAAGAGAGCAATAGGCCGTCTTGACTTGGTCCACTCGGATGTATGCGGGCTAATCACTCCCATCTCGATTGGTGGAAACATGTACTTCTTGACATTTACTGATGATTATAGTGGCAAAACTTGGACTTATATGATGAAGCAGAAGAGCGAAGTCCTGACGAAGTTCAAGGAGTTCAAAAACATGGTGGAGAAGCAAAGCAGACGTCATTTGAAGTGCTTTCGAACCGATCGAGGAGGCGAGTATACATCGCGGGAGTTTGACATGTTTTGCAAAGAGAACGGGATCGTGCATCAGCTAACCATGCCGCAAACCCCACAACAAAACGGTGTCTCCGAGAGAAATAACAGGACCATCTTGAATTTGGTTCGATGCATGCTCAAGGAGAGAAATGCCCCAAAAGAATTTTGGGGAGACGGTGTTGCTACTGCAGTGTATTTGCTCAACAGGTTTCCGACCAAGCGGATTGGAGACATGACACCAGAGGAAGCATGGAGCAAGAAGAAGCCGTGCATTGATCATCTTCGAGTCTTCGGGTGCGTGGCATATGCAAAATTGCAAGGAAGCCAAAAGGGCTTCATGCTCGGATATGACGACTAGGCCTGTCAACGGGTCACAACCCGTGACCCGTGACCCGCGGGTCACAAACGACCCGGCCCGTGATTGACCCGGGGTTATCACGGGTCAGTTTGACCAAACCCGTACCCGGGCACCCGGGTTGACCCGTGACCCGGATCAACCTTACACTTTTGCACACGGCAGCAGTGCAGTGCAGCACAGCAGCAGCACTCCAAATTCCAAGCAAGTGCATCCAGTTCAAGATTCAAATTCCAAGCAAAGACTCAGTTCAGAGTGCATCCAAACTTCATATAAGTTATTACCATTATTATATTATATCATATACTTAGTCTTAGTTATTTAGGACCACAAAGCCGTATATACAAATTATATTATGGTATATGTAACTTGACCTCCAATACCATATTTGATGGATCTGTACTTATTCAGATGCTTTAATTTTGATGATCATTGTTTAACTTATCATTATGACATTATTTGGCACAAAAAAAAGACTTGATTACATTATTTTAACGGGTCACGGGCCGGGTACGGGTTCTAACTACAAACCCGTACCCGGCCCGCTCTCAACGGGTCATTTACGGGTCAACCCGTAAATGACTCGTTAGCATGACTAGATATACCCGGACCCGACCCGTGGACGGGTCATTTGCAGGTCACGGGTAAAATTGACAGGCCTAATGACGACAATACAAGCGGCTACAAGTTATACAATCCCGTCACAAAGAGGGTTGTGATCTCAAGAGATGTCGAGTTCAACGAAGAACAAGCATGGAGCTGGAAGTAGAAGAGCCGCAAAGAAAAAAGCTCGACGAGTTGAGATTCAAGAACAAGTATCACCCCCACGCGTTGCTACTCATCAAGAAGAAGACGACTTGAGTGAATCACCGGTGTTGAGGACAAGGCAGATCCGAGACGTATACAATTCTGCGCAAGTCGTTGATGTGAATGATGGTGAAGAATTGTATGGTAATCTATGTCTATCTGCAGGATGTGAAGTCAAAGAAACAATGTGGAGAAAGAAAAAGGCGACGACGCATGGAAAATTCAAGAATCGTAGAGAGCGAAGACACGGATGGAGTACGGATTGTCGACAAAGACATTCAGGAAAAGCCACCAAGAATACTCGAGTGGTTATGACAAAGATAAGCACAAGACCAGACATGCTACAAGGAGAAGTTATGAACATCGTGCATACGACAACAGAAGAAACAAGTTTAAGGGGGGATGTTAGAAATAATAATAATAATAAACTTGTTTCTAGATGTTTAATGTAGACAAGTCTAGAAAGTCTAAGTTAGTTGATAAGTGTGTTAGTAATAATAAGTTAGTTGGGTATGTGTCATTAAGATTAAGTAGCTGAGAGTGTCATTAAATGAAGTATGTAGAAGTCTCCCTTGTACCCTATAAATAGATGTTGAGAATGAATGGAAATAAACAAGTTGAGTAGACAAACAACAAGTCTCTCATATCTTCTCCACCTCTCCCACTATCACAAACACATATTCAACGCCAACACCTAGCTGGTTTACGGCGTAGAGGCGTGACCTCAACTGCAATTAATGCTTTTGTTCGTGGAATAGGAATCACTAGAAGGTTGGTTAGCTTTGAACTAACTTTGAGTTGCTACAGTGCTTGTTTATCATACTACAGGTTAGTTCAACTTCTTCTATCCTTTTATTTATCGATGCAGTGATAGTAGCACAATACGGTTGGATCGCTTTGAATATCACATACGAGAAGAGCTGAACAAGACAGCGCCTCGCACAATGGTTGTGCTGCATCCACTGAAGGTTTGGATGTTGTTGTGTTTCTAATTTGGATTGTTGTTATTCCTTATGATTTTATCTGACTGTCCTTTTGTGGCCTTAAAGGTTGTTATTACCAATTTTGAGGCTGGTTCAGTAGTGGATCTTGAGGCCAGGAGATGGTCTGACGCTCATACTGATGATTCTTCATCTGTGTATAAGGTAAACCTAAATCTGATTTACATGTCTCTCTACGTAGCCTTGTATAATTCTCTGAATAAATCATCTTTGAATTGGTTAGGACATTGTTCTTGAAAATTTAAACTAGATAGAATTGTAGGATCATATTTGCAGTTGCATGACAATCTAAAGGATAAGCTTGTGGTATCGACATTAATGAGATCATATATATGAACTTGTATATATTTTGCTTTGTCCCGGTAGTAGATTCTAATGATTTTATCATTGTGGTTTTGAAGATCCCTTTTTCAAAGACGGTATACATTGAACGATCGGATTTCCGGTTGAAAGATTCAAAAGATTATTACGGTCTTGCGCCTGGTAAATCTGTCCTATTGAGGTACTCTACTCAACTACTGCTTTCTCTCCATTGCTTGGTTAGGGGGTTGCTTTTTTTTTTATTATTTGATGTTGTTATTACAGATATGCATTCCCAATAAAGTGCACAGAAGTCATTCTAGCTGATGATGACACTGAGACTGTTGTTGAGATTCGAGCAGAGTATGATCCCTCAAAGACCATAAAACCAAAGGTTTGTCATTTCTGCAACATTTATAAATGACAATGCCAAATTTTAATCATAATAATGAGGGATTGTTTTGATAGGGGGTTCTGTTGAGTGAGCAAGTTGGGCTTCCTTGGTCGTTGGGCTGGGTTTTGGACTAGTTTGATTGTTTTGTTTGTTTTAGGGCCGGTTGACCTTAAATGTAATTGTTGTCATTGTTTGAGGACCTCTTTGTAAGACAATAATTGTGTGGGGTAGAACCTTGATACGCTAAGGGTTCCCCTTAGTGATATTAGGGTGATGGGTGACCAGATGTAGGAATTCGCCCACGTGATCCCGCAATTGCTTTCCTTTCTCTCTGAAATGTTTCATCTTCTTCGACTTTGCTTCACCAGTTTCTAGGGTTAGGATTTCCACATTCTAGATGGTATCAGAGCGTGAGAGGAACTTGATCTCTCTCAAATCTCGATCCTGATTACGCATCTCGCTTCCGCAACGAATAATCCCTTTGATTGATCACTCTGATCAAACAACCCGACGTTTCGCATCACTCGATCGTCCTTTCCGAGAAGACTCCGTCCATCACCATGAGCAACGAGAGTGATTCGATGTTGGTGCCCAACCCCGGCGATGGTGGAAAGAAACTTATCGGCGCCAATGATTATCCAGAGGTGCACCCCCATCACCCGTTGTATCTTCACGCTTCGGATCACTCTGGTATGGCTATGGTATCTGTTAAACTCTCTAGCATTGACGATTATCAGATGTGGAGCCGCGCTATGTTCATTTCGTTACACGGAAAGAACAAATTAGGATTCGTTAATGGGACATGCTCTAAAGATAAATTTGATCATTCTCTGCACGAACTTTGGGATCGATGTGATTCTGTTGTGTTTGGCTGGATATTGAATTCTATTTCTCGAGATCTTGCAAATAGTATCATGTATGCATCTTCTGCTTGTCACGCCTGGAATGACCTCAAAGAAAATTTTGACAAAAAAAGTGGATCTCGCACTTATCAGTTACATAGAGATATCGTAATGACTAGGCAAGGTCTTGATAGCATTTCCACCTTCTTTACAAAGTTGAAATTCCTATGGGCTGAGTTTGATTCTGCTTGCAACTTACCTTTCATTGAGGGGGACTTGTTCAAGAAACATCTCCAACACAAAGATAATCTCCGCCTATTTCAGTTCCTAATGGGGCTGAATGACACCTTTTCTGCTATCAGAAGTCAACTCTTATTATGCACCCCTCTTCCCACTGTTAACCATGCATACAATCTACTGATGCAAGAAGAAAACCATAGAGTGGTAACTTCCGATGCTAACTCGAATGGAACTCCTTGAATGTCAGTTTTGGTCTGGGGAATGATAAGCCCAAGAAGAACCCTAACCTGAATCCAAACTTTGAATGTTCCTTTTGCCACAAAAAGGGGCATTCTGTGGAACGATGCTACGCCAAAGGGTGTGATTATTGCAAGAGAAAGGGCCACTCCATTGATAACTGTTTCAAGTATAGGGACTCTGGAAAAGGAAAGGTGGCCAACAATATCTCCAGTGCTACCACCATTATCAGTGGCAGCATGGATGATGCCAATTCATCAACTGGTGGTATTCCTCCTCTGACCAGTGCTCGAGAATCTACTATATCCTTTACTCCACAGCAATTTGAGCAATTGGTTCAGAATCTGGGAAAGAATGCCCCATCTTCCATTGCCACCAACACCCTGAACAAGAGCTGAACAAGACGGCGCCTCGCGCAATGGTTGTGCTGCATCCACTGAAGGTTTGGATGTTGTTTTGTTTCTAATTTGGATTGTTGTTATTCCTTATGATTTTATCTGACTGTCCTTTTGTGGCCTTAAAGGTTGTTATTACCAATTTTGAGGCTGGTTCAGTAGTGGATCTTGAGGCCAGGAGATGGCCTGACGCTCATACTGATGATTCTTCATCTGTGTATAAGGTAAACCTAAATCTGATTTACATGTCTCTCTATGTAGCCTTGTATAATTCTCTGAGTAAATCATCTTTGAATTGGTTAGAAAGTTGTGCTTGAAATTTAAACTAGATAGAATTGTAGGATCATATTTGTAGTTGCATGACAATCTAAAGTATAAGCTTTTGGTATCGACATTAATGAGATCATATATATGAACTTGTATATATTTTGCTTTGTCCTGGTAGTAGTTTCTAATGATTTTATCATTGTGGTTTTGAAGATCCCTTTTTCAAAGACGGTATACATTGAACGATCGGATTTCCGGTTGAAAGATTCAAAAGATTATTACGGTCTTGCGCCTGGTAAATCTGTCCTATTGAGGTACTCTACTCAACTACTGCTTTCTCTCCATTGCTTGGTTAGGGGGTTGCTTTTGTTTTGATTTGATGTTGTTATTACAGATATGCATTCCCAATAAAGTGCACAGAAGTCATTCTAGCTGATGATGACACTGAGACTGTTGTTGAGATTCGAGCAGAGTATGATCCCTCAAAGACCACAAAACTAAAGGTTTGTCATTTCTGCAACATTTATAAATGACAATGTTAAATTTTAATCATAATAATGAGGGATTGTTTTGATAGGGGGTTCTGCACTGGGTTTCTGAGCCTTCTCCGGGAGTTAACCCGGTTGAAGTGGAAGTGAGATTGTTTGACAAGCTGTTTTCTTCAGAGGTACATGATTATGCTGTTATGGGCACACATAGGATAGGAGATTTTGTTTAACTTTCCGCTTATCGTTTTATTCAATAACTTGTCCCTTAAATAGGACTAGACCAGTACAATATAAGAAAATAAGATATTCTAACTGATATATCTAAACCTTATCACTAGGAATTTGATTATGGTAAGATCTTATCATGTTAAGATCTTATTATGTCTTAATAAAGTATTTGATTAGCATGCATGTAGTTACGAAGTCCTACACGTAGGAATTAATTTGGCCAAAAAGAAAAGAGGAGCCAATTACGCGCTAACTTCACCAACCGCTAATTACAATGAATAAGGAAAACAAAAACAAGCCAAAGTAACGGTCAATACGCGTTAGCTACACCAACCCACTTAAACAAAGACTTGCCTAAAAAAACCCCAAAGTATATTTATGTATAAATTAATTAATGGACTTTTTTTTTTTCCTTCCAAAATTAATCAACTATTTCAAACCTTTGAAGCTTCCTCGTTTTTTCTGTATTTTATTTTGGTAGAAATTATTTTTAAATTAATATATTAAAAAACGTATGTATCACAGTACACTATGTATTTCCCATATAACAATTCAACTCCAAATCTAAATTACCAAACTCATTAAAACCCTTTCTATTTTAATAATTTTGTTATATTACCCATATAATTTTATATATATAATAAACGTGTAGGGCGAGTATTGATAGACCCGGACCCGTCCCATAACCCACGAGTCGCGGGTCGGTGGGGCAAAATTGGGGCGGGCTCTGCGGGTGGGTACCCATAACTTGTTTACACACTCCTAATATTCATCTATATTATTATTTAATTTGTTACAATGATGTTTTTAAATTAGAATTGGTTAGATTAAATATTTTTTTTGGTGCCTGCACATGCAAGTTCTTAAACTGTTAGGTTGGTTATTTTTATTCAACAAATTGTTAATTGATTATTCTTCCCCAATAAAAGCCGTGAGTGAAGACTTTGATATATATGATCCATTTGGAAGTTTACCATCCGTTCACCGTATATGGAAGCTCGAATTTGAGAGTTGGTTTGGTCGGAATCGACTTCTCTAAAGTAATTACACCAAGACACCAAATTTTAACAAAATTAAAAGGGTTAACAAGTCTTTTGGTCTATGATGTTTGACCATTTTTGAGTTATGGTCCATGATGTTTTTTTTTCCTAGTTTTGGTCCGACCGTTACATTCCGTCCATTTTTTGACATGTACAAGTCACGTGATCCACCTTAAACTTTCAATTTTGTTCAATTTAGTCCCTCTAATACTTTCCTAACCTTTTTTTTTTGTTCAATTTAGTTCCGAAGTTTCAAAATTTCAATTGGACCTATTGTCCAATTGGGGTCAATTTTGAAACTTCGGGACTAAATTGAACAAAAAAAAGGTTAAGAAAGTATTAGAGGGACTAAATTTAAAGTTTAGAGTGGATAACGTGACTTGAACATGTCAAAAAATGGACGGAATGCAACGGTTAGACCAAAACTAGAAAAAATCTGCAAACATATGGTACCAAAACTAGGTAAAAAAAAAACATCATGGACCAAAACCCAAAAATTGTCAATTGAACACTACAGTTTAACATTTGAAACTTCAGACATCTAATTTAACATAAATAAAACTTAGACATTTTTTTAGTTATTAACATTTTTTTTTTTTAATTCAACAAACTGTTAGTTGATTTTTCTTCCCCAATTAAAGCTGTGAGTGAAGACTTTTGATACATATATATGATCCATTTAGGAGTTTACCCATCCTTTCACCATATATACTCTGAAAAACTCTTGTCTGTATTTCTTGATCTGCTGCTTCAACCTAGCTAGCTGCCATGGCTGCTTCTTCACGTTCAAACACAGCTTACGTGGATAACTATGATGTTTTTATCAACTTTCGAGGATCAGATACTCGCAAAGGTTTCGTCAAATCACTTCATAAGGGTCTGGTAGCACAACGGATGCGTGTTTTTCTGGACGATGAAGAACTCAACTACGGGAAGCGACTCGATGAGGAGCTTCCACAAGCAATCAACAATTCCAAAATCTACATCACTGTCATTTCCAAGACTTATGCTTCCAGCAAATGGTGTCTTCGAGAACTTGCAGAGATCGTCAGAAACAAGCAGCAATTTAAGGAAGAAAAGGAAATCCTGCCTGTGTTCTACAAAATCACAGTTGAAGATGTGAAGCTAAAGACGAATCTATTCAACAACCAGCTCAACAGTCTAAAGGAAAAGGTGGGAGCTGAAACTGTTGATAAGTGGGCTGTGGATCTCAAGGGCATTGCTGATCTCAAGGCATGGCCAGTGCCAATTCATGGCGGCCCCAAGCAGTAAGTTACTAATCACACAATTATTCTAATTTCTATATACGAATTTTATTTAACATATTAAAATCATAAAACAGAATAATAGCATTAGCAATAATAATAAATTATATATATGTATTGAAATAAAATAGATTAGTTTAGCTTTCACCTAAAAACTAATAATAAACCGGTTTTCTTAATTTAAATTCACCAAATCTGTTTTGGCTAAAAATATAATTGGATTTGTTGTAAAAACAGTACATATATTTTCATAGTGCTAATAAAGAAATTTATAAATATGTATTAATTACTTTGTTATTTTTTTTCTATATCCTCTTTATTCTAATTATACACTGCACCATTTGGCAATGATAATGTTGAAATAGACATATACCGTGAGTCTGAAATACCACACCGGTTGATATATGTATAATCGAGTAATATATAAGCAAGTGGGTCACCTTCTCTTATCACCAATTGGTTTTAGTATGGATCCCCACTTGCATATATGATTGCTCTCTACTGGCCCGTTGGGCTTGGCTCAACCCAATGTGTTATCTAACATGGTATCAGAGTCTAGGTTGGGCCTGGGCCTGAGAGATGGTCCAGGGGTATTTGTGGAACATGGCTCTGATTCCATCTCTGCCTAATCGCTCCGCCGTCGGCCACCTGTTCACTCCGAGATCCCGGTGCCAGCCGAGCGCCTGCTCTGTCTGCCCAAGCTCTCTGACGACGGGTCCTGTTGCTGCTCTCCACCGCCGACTAGGCTTCCGTGTTGCTCCGACCGGCCTCCCTTGCTGCTCCGCCGTCAATGATCCTGGACACATGGTCTGAATTTCGGAAGCCCTAGTGTACGCTGCTCAGTTTTGTTCACCTGGCCTCCCGTTTGATTTATTTTGCTAGTTCCGGTCCGATTAAAAAAAAATCGGTCCGGTCTGATCGTTGGTCTGGTCTGATTCCTGGACTGGTTTTAACTCTTGGTCCGGTTCTAATTACTGGTCCGATTCTGATTGCTATTGCTGGTCCGTTTCTTTGACAGGTGGTCCGTTTCTAATCTGTTTCTAGCAGGTGTTCCGTTTTTGATCCGTTTCAAAGTTGCTGTTATTTGTTCTTTTATGGAGAACCCAGTATTGGCGGCCAAATCTAACATGGTATCAGAGCCTGGGTTGGGCCTGGGCTTGAGAGATGGTTTGTCTGAAATCAGAGAGTCCTCACGGTGAATGAGAATGTTGAAATAGACATACACCGTGAGTCTGGAGTACCACACCGGTTGGTATATGTATAATCGAGTAAAATATAAGCAAGTGGACCACCTCCTCCTATCACCAATTGGTTTTAGGATGGAACCCCACATGCATATATGATTGCTCTCTGCTAGCCCGTTGGGCTTGACTCGGCCGAATGTAGAATCTAACAGATAATATAGTATATGCGTCGCATAAAGTCTTTTCATGCGCCAAAAATGAGATTCCGTTAGTTTTAACCAGAAATTCTAACGGTGCAACACCCAGGTTAACTCGGGTACCAATTTGTCACAAAATTTAGTGGATGTACCAATTCGTTTTGGGCTGTTAACCCAGGTACCAATTTGATTTAAATTGATGCAAAAGTGACGGTAAAAGTCTTAATGAAGGGATGCCGAATTTTGTCGTTAAATTGTCAAGCGGGCTTCCATTATTATGAGAGTGAAACAGAAGCCACTGCTAAAATATCTAATTGGAATGGAGGATCCAATTGAAGACGGAATGCAATTACTGAATATAAAAAACCCTAGTTTGCATATCATAGGATACTTGGAATGGGAGGAAGTGGAAAAACAACTTTGCATATCTGGTCTCGTAGTTGAAAGATACATCAAGCAGTCAATCATGCTTCTGAAGTGTTCTTTATTCACCTTATGCGATCCATCTCAATGCAGAGCTTTTCTTTTTGATTCACTGGAGTGTTTGCTTGTTTACATTTCTCCATTCGAAACTTCTTGAGAATTTCTTGAGCATACTTCTTATGTATTATGAATATCTCCTCCTTCCCTTGATGAACTTCCATTCTAAGAAAAAATGACATGAGTCCAAGATCTGTCATCTCAAATGTTCTTATCATCTCCATTTTGAATTTTTCAATCAGCTCTGCATCACTCCCGGTTACTAGTAAATCATCCACATAGAGAGATACAATAATGATATTACCTTCCTTGTGTTTAATGTACAAAGTTTCTTCTGAGGAGCTCCTTTCGAAACCAAGGTCCAACAGATGGTTGTCTATCTTCTCATACCATGCTCTTGGTGCTTGTTTAAGCCCTTAGAGAGCATTCTTCAACAGATAGACTTTACTTTCTACTACCTGAAACCCAAATGGATGCTCCACAAAGATTTGCTCTTTTAGAACTCCATTGAGGAATGCATCTTGACATCGAGCTGGAATATTTTCCAGCCCTTTTTCACCGAAATGGCAAGTAATAACCTTATAATATCCAGTCTAGCAACTGGAGCAAAAGTATCTGAATAGTCTACCCAAAAAACTTGAGCATAGCCTTGGACAAATATCATTGCCTTTAGTTTTTTTATGGATGAATCAACATTCAGTTTTGTACTGAATACCAATTTGACACCAATAATCTTCCCGTCAACAGGTCTATCCACTAGTTCCCATGTGTTGTTCTTGTAAATCATTGTCATTTTCTCCTCCATGGCTGTTTTCCATTCAGCTGACTTAAGAGCTTCTTCTGGTCCAGCTGGCTCACAAATAGCTACATTGCACCTTTGATAGACCTCTGACAGCAGCCCTTATTGGTGGGTCATATTTAGCTTCTTTTAGCCAAAGTTCATTGAAGGGGAAGTCTGGTTCCACACTTGGTAAAGTCTTCTTCGAGTTCTTCCAGTCCTATTCATCTTGTTCACTGAAATGAACATCTCTGGTGATATTGGGCTTTTGAGTTTGAGGATGGAAAAATATGTAGGCTTTTGATTCAGTACTATAGTCTACAAAGATTCATGGGACAGCCCTCTTGTCAAGTTTGTCTCTTTTTGCTTTTGGAACATGCACAAAACACAGACACCCAAACACCTTTAAGAAACTTAGAGAAGGTTTATAGTCATACCAAGCTTCAAAAGAAGTTGATCAACTCCTTTTGAAGCTTCAAGAACTCATGAGTTATTGACAGCTTTTGTGGGAAGTCGATTTTGCAAAAACACTCTGTAGTGTTGGCTGCCTCTGCCCAATAGGACTGTGGAATTTTGTTGTTGTCATGAATCATGCTCCTAACAATCTTCAAAATTGATCTATTCCTTCTCTCACTTACTCCATTTTGTTGTGGAGTATATGAAGTAGTGAGTTGCCTTTGGACACCCTTTTCAGCACAAAATGCCATGAACTCATCAGAGTTGTATTCAGTTCCATTGGCTGTCCTTAGAACTTGAATCTTGTTGCTACTTTGGTTTTCAACCATCCCTTCGAACTTTTTGAACAGTTAAAAAACGTCTGATTTGACCTTTAGAAAGTGAATCTAGCACATTCAAGTATAGTCATCAATAAAGGTAACAAAGTAGACACTACCTTGTAATAATAATGGTGTATTTTGAGGTCTAGCCAAGTCAGAGTAAATAATTTGCAAGTTTGATGTGTCCCTTCGAGCTTCCTTAGGAAATTTATTTCTTGTGAGTTTGCCAAACTGACATGCTACATAGTTAGAAACTCCTCCTTTAAGGATAGGAACACCCTTTGGTTGAGTGTTTAAGGCCATCATTCTCTGTGTGCTGCAGTGCCTCAATCTTTTGTGCCAGGTTTCTTCATTAGACGAATTTGCATCATATGCAGTGTACTCCTCCTGAGTAGGGTCGGAGAAGAAGGTTTTCTCTTCTCATCTGGACCTTAAGTACCTCCATTCTCTTTGCATGATGAAGAAAACAGTGTTCATTCTTGAATATCACAGAGATGCCTTTTCAACAAGTTGCCCCACACTCGAGAGGTTTGACTTAAGTCAGGCACATAAAGAACATCAGAGAAAGTTTTTGTACTAGACCTTGAAGTGATAGAAACTGTCCCTTTGGATTTTTCCACAAGACTTCTCCCATCTCCAATTCGAACTTTGACTTCTTCACAAGGTCTGAGTTCTTTAAAGAGGGTCCTGTAGTCATGTCTTAAATTACACATTGGGCCGAGTCAAACCCAACGGGCCAATATCGAGCAACCATTCCACAAGCGGGGTTCCATCCTAAAACCAATTGGTAATAGGAGGAGGTATAGCCCATATCTAATTAAAAACCATAGGTGTGGTATTAATCTTGCTCACGGTGACTCTCAACACTCCCCCGTACCGTGATGACTCTTTAACTAAGGCACCGACTTTCAAATCCGAACGGGTTGGGACTAAATTTTTTAAAGAACCCCACTCATACGCCCAAGCCCAATCTAGATACAAATATGGTACGTGGAGTCAACAAAGGGGACACAAACCCAACACCGCTAATAATCGGAATCGGGTTTTGGCTCTAATATCATTTTAAATTCCACATTGTGCCGAGTCAAACCCAACGGGCCAATATCGAGCAACCATTTCCACAAGCAGGTTCTATTCTAAAACCAATTGGTAATAAGAGGAGGTAGCCACTTGGTTATATAGTTGCTCATATCTAATTAAACTAGCGGTGTGGTATTAATCTTGCTCACGGTGACTCTCAATATGGTTTGAACAACCACTATCAATCAGCCAGGCTTCTGATTCTTCACACGTAGTAAAGCATTAAGGGACGAAAATTGGATGTTCATCCTCCTCCTCCTCAATTTGAGCAACTGCACCTTCCTTTTGAGACTTGCAGATTATTGACTCATGCCCCAATTGATTGCATTTGGAGCATTTAACATCGGGTCTCTTCCAACATTCGAAGGGAGTCTGCCCTTTTTTTTGCCTTTTTTTGAGCATTATCATTGCTTGAACCCTTCCATGGCAGAATAAGAGCATTATCCTTCATCCATTGTTTAGGTAGAGAATAGTTTGGAGATTTCACAAGTGAGGGGCTTTCTTGCGGAAAGGTTTCACAGGTTCCTTAAGAAAAATGGGCTCTGACACCAGATGAAGAGTTTTAGTTCTTAAACTCTGCGTGATTACTTTCAAGTTGTATAAGAGGATTGTTGTAATACTTGTATATTTATTCAATCACAGATTACAACTTTTTATAGCTAAAGAAAAGAGGCTAATTACTTAACATCATTTTAGCAACAAAAAGGAAAACAACTAACACATGCTCCTATTTCTTAGCTAGAACTATCATAAAACAAATATGAAACTTAACAAACAAGATTCTCTCGGATAGGGTAAGACTTGACCAACAACCAACAAATTACTGTCATTAATGACGATCACAATCGTCAGATGACAATATATAACGATGTGCACATTTTAAATAACGTCTTTAGGAGCTGAACCCGCACCCTGTGATATCATCTAAAAAAATAAGACATGTGTCGTAATCAACTACTGTCTCATAAAATCAAATTATAAGTGAATGACTTCTACATACTCTTATAATAATTTAACTAACTAAAGTTTGGATGTGTATGTGAAATTTTAGATGGACTACTTGACCAACTCTGTCTTGAAACCTAAATATAATAACATCATATAACATAATTGATGCAAAAGTGACAGTTAAAGAGTCTTAATGTAGGGATGTCGAATTTTGTCATCAAATCGTCAAGCGAGTTTCGATTATTATGAGAGTGAAACACAAGCCACTACCAAAATATCTAATTGGAATGGAGGATCCAGTTGAAGAAGTGATGCAATTACTGAATATAAAAAACTCTAGTTTGCATGCTATAGGGATACTTGGAATGGGAGGAAGTGGAAAAACAACTTTGGCAAAGACTGTTTACAATAAGATAAGTGATACATTTGATTGTTGTTGCTTCCTGCATGATGTTCGAGAATCACTCGATAGAAATAAAGGTACTAGAGGTTGTTTAGAGCTGCAGAAAAAGATACTAAAGGAAGTATCTTATGGAGAAGACCGCGACGAAATAACAGACGTTAATGAAGCAATAAGAAGAATTCAACTTAAACTTAAAAGGAAAAAGGTGCTTATGGTGCTTGATGATGTAAGTGAGTCAGAGCAGGTTGTGAGATTAATAGGTGATAATTACACTATGTTTGGCAAAACGAGTAGGATAATTATCACGACCAGGAATGGCCTAGTTCTGCGAAGTATAGAATTCGAAAAATTCACAAAGATTTATGAGATGAAAGAAATGAAGAAAAAACATGCACTTGAACTATTTAATTTGCATGCCTTCGGTGAAACGATACAACCGGAAGGGTATTCTTCGCTTTCGAATGAAGTTGTCAGTCTGACCGGAAGACTTCCTTTGTCACTTGAGATTATTGGGTCACAGTTTTATGTAAGGGGTAGGGGGCTGTGGAAACAGTTAGTTGAAAAGTTGAAGAAAATCCCTAACGAGAAAGTTCAGGAGAGGTTGAAGATAAGCTATGAAGATTTAAACAAACAGACGAAGGAAATATTTCTCGATATTGCTTGTTTCTTTGTTGACAAGAGAAGATCAGACGAGGTTTCTCTATGGGAGGCAAGTGGTTTTTTCCCCAAGTTGGCGATTGACGAACTGATTTCCATGTGCTTAGTAAAAATAGACGAAAATGAAATATATAGAATGCATGACCACATCAAAGATCTTGGAAGAGGCATTGTTCAACAAGAGGATCCCGAGGATATGGAACAACGCAGCAGAATATGGAACAAGCAGGATTCTACAGACATACTAACGTCTAGTATAAAAAAGGTACACCAAAATTGAAATTGATGTATTTATTTAAGGGTTTATAGGTCTTTTGATACCCTATGTTTGTCCACTTTTGGCTTTTGGTACTACATGTTTGGTTTTGCCTATTTTTGGTACCATACGTTTGCCAATTGTATACTTTTGGTCCGACCGTTAGTTGACCGTTAAATAGTCACGTGACTTGCACATGCCTAGCCCCAAATTTTGATTTCGTTCAGCTTAGTCCTCAAATTTTTTGTCCTAACTTTTTATTTTTGTAATTTGGCCCTTAAACATTTTCAATCGCACCCTAGGACTAAATTGACCTAGCCATGGTCTAACACATGCCTAGATCGGACCATGGCTAGGGTCACCGGACCCGGGTGACCCTAACCATGGTCCGACCTAGTCATGGGTCGGACCATGGCTATGTCAATTTAACATTAGGGTTCAATTGGGTCAATTGAACCCAATTGCTAAATTGACCTAGCCATGGTCCGACCCATGACTAGGTCGGACCATGGTTAGGTTGCCCGGGTCCGGCGACCCTAGCCATGGGTCGGACCATGGTTAGGTCAATTTAGTCCTAGGGTGCGGTTGAAAATGTTTAAGGGCTAAATTGCAATAATAAAAAGTTAGGACAAAAAATTTGAGGACTAAATTAAACAAAATCAAAATTTGGGACTAGACATGTGCAAGTCAACGGTCAACTCTAACGGTCAACTAACGGTCGGACAAAAAATATACAATTGGCAAACGTATGGTACCAAAAATAGGCAAAACCAAACATGTAGTACCAAAAGCCAAAAGTGGGTAAACATAAGGTACCGACCTATAAACCCTTTATTTAATTAAGGAGTGCATTAGTTGCCAATATTGTTGACTTTTAATAATCTTTCACCAATAATTCTTTAACAGGAAAATAACAAAATCAAAGGAATTCTCCTCGAGCGTACTCATGTGGATGAAGATATGTTGACATTGAGAGGAGAAAATTTTGTCAATCTTAACTGTCTAAGATTTCTTCATTTTGAGGGGTCTATATTCGCAAAACCAGTCGATGTGCAAATTGAGGGGTCATTTGAGCACGTTTTACCAAATTTAAGGTGGCTTTATTTGCCATACATGAAGATGAAGCGATTCAACGCGACCAAGTTAAGTTTGAAGAAATTAATCGTTCTTAATCTCTCATATTCAAACATCACTGAAACTTGGGCCGGGTGGAAAGAATTCAAGGTATGTTGTGGCTTATATATATACATTGTTGCTTTCATTCTTATATATAGCTATTTATGTTTGGCAATTAATTCGGGATTTCTACTATGCTCTACAAGTATTATACTTGTACTTTTTACACTATGAAAATTTAATTATAGCATATTTAAAAGTTTAAAAGTGTGATTTTTTTTTTTTAAAAAAAAAATATAGCTCAAATTTGCATCACATTATTACTTATAACAATTTCCCTTTATAGTTCACTTTTAGGACAATAGAAAAATGTAAAAAAAAAAAAGTACCACAAACATGATGCTTGTGGAACATGATAGAAAAACCCCAATAAAATGCACAACCGGCAAAGTGCATGCATACTGTGTGATAATAAAAGAGACGCAATTCTATAATTGAGTCCCCAATTCGATCATTTTTTTCTTTAAATATATATAAATAGGACTAAATTGAATTCAATTGAACACTTTATGGCTGAATTCAAATGTTTATTAAGTTAGGAACGAAGAAAACTTAAATTAGACGTCTAGTTTTGTTTTGTTTTTTTAAAAAAATTATAAATTATTTATAATTCTTTTTTAGAATTTATAAGATTTTTTTTCCCATAATTTTACAATTTTAAAATGGACAGTGTTTGGTTTGATTGATTAACCACAGGAACATAATCTTTGTTTTGCAGGACTTACCTAGTCTTGAAGTTCTTGATCTTAGTCATTGTCTGGGCTTGAAAAAGACACCTAAACTCTCCCACTGCACGTCTCTGAAGAAACTGATACTTTTCTTTTGTAGAAATTTAAAAGTAATTGATGGCTCAATTAGAAACCTATCAAAACTCCGGCACTTGGATTTATCCAGTTGTAAGAAGATAAAGAACCTTACAGATTCAATAAGAGAACTAGTGGAGCTTGAGGTTTTGAACGTATCTTACTGCAAGAGGTTAGAGAGCCTCCCTGACTCGGTCGGAGAGATGGTCCTCCAACTCACAGAATTAGATGTATCCGGTTCTGCATTGAAGAAGCTACCTGGGTTTATATCGAAGCAGAAAAAGCTTGAAGTGCTATGTGCTGATATGATAGAAATGCAAGGGGTTGTTCCAACAGAGATTGAAGAGCTGACTTGTTTAAGAAAGATCAGCCTCGATGGGTCAAGTATTTGTGAACTGCCATCTCTTGTTAAACTCAATCGTCTTGAGACGTTAAGTTTGTGGGGTTGCGACAACCTCCAAAAACTTCCCGAACCACTTCCTACAAGTTTGGTCCAACTACGCGTCTCATCTAAATCCTTGCAGAGTATTCCAGACTATTCATATTTGATTAATCTAACCCAGTTGAGTTTACACCTAGATGTTCGGTGGGTTGACATAGCTGAACGAATAAGCGAACTACAAGAGTTGAATGTAAACTGGATATGGAGATTGTCTAAATTGAAGATTATACACTTAAGCTTGTCCAATTTTACAACAACCATTGAAATCGAAGAATCCCCCTCCGTTAGCCAGTCGCGGAAGATTGAGGAGCTCAGTTTACGTTGTTCAGTCTTGGGAACATGTGCCATACCCAGCTTCCTATCTGCACTTACAAGACTAGAGATATCACTGTATAGGGGAACAACGTCATTATCTCTACCAAGATTGAGACATTTGACGCATTTCATCGTATCATTCAGTTGTGACCTTGCACAGATTGTTGGTCTTGGAGAATTAGAATCCCTGATATCTTTGGAAATCGCAGGTTGCATTTCCTTAGAAAGATTAGATGACATCCCAAAGCTGAAACAACTTCTGACTCTAAATATTAGAAACTGTAGAAAGCTGAGAGTTATTTCTGTTGTACCATGTCCGCAATCCTTGAATGAACTAGTGATAGATGGATGTGGTTCGTTGGAAAGTTTAGTTGGTTCATCGGATTCAGAAAGCTCACTCGATGATCTACATCAAGTTGAGCACTTGAAGATTGTCGATTGCCCACTACTGGAATATAAATTGCCTGATGAACTGGAGCTGCTCAAGGGCAGGTTCATCGAGGAAGAGGAGGAGATATAAGAAGGCACCGATCTCAGCCAACTGCATGGTAATTTGGGAAAGCTACTTCAGGAGTGGATAATGTCCCTCTGGAATGCCCGGAGAGCCCATATCATCGAGTTGGTGATGATGATTGATTGAAGATGAAGCTTCAAAGTTCAAACGCTAGTACGATTAAGACCCCAGCACAGCTTGATGCAACATTTTCATTTTTCTCAAATAATGGTTCAGAGGACTTCAAATTCGATGAACTTGAAGCAGCCCACAGCATTGTGGATTTACTACAAGGTTGGCTTTGAACGATGAGTAGCTACATTGCTTGTTTATCATATAGGTTGTTTTAACCTCTTCTATCCTTTTATTGATACAGTGATAGTAGCACAATACGGTTTGATCGCCTTGAATATCACATACTAGAAGAGCTGAACAAGACAATGCCTCACATAATGGTTGTGCTAGCTGCATTCATTCAAGGTTTGGATGTTGTTTGCTTCGATTTTTGTTTGGTTTTATATATCTGAGAATCTTTTTGTATCCTTAATTAATTAAAGGGTTGCTATTACCAATTCTGAGGCTGCAGGTTCAGTAGTGGATCTTGAGGCCAGGAGATGGCATGGCGCTCATACTGATGATTCTTCATCTGTGGATAAGGTAAAACCCTGACTTACATGTCTCTAAAGGAAGTTGTGCTTGAAAATTTAAACTAGATAGAATTGTAGGATCATATTTGCAGTTGCATGACAATCTAAAGTATAAGCTTTTGGTATCGACATTAATGAGAATCATATATATGAACTTGTATATATTTTGCTTTGTCCTGGTAGTAGTTTCTAATGATTTTACCAATGTGGTTTTGAAGATCCCTTTTTCAAAGACGGTATACATTGAACGATCGGATTTCCGGTTGAAAAATTCAAAAGATTATTACGGTCTTGCGCCTGGTAAATCTGTACTATTGAGGTGCTCTACTCAACTACTGCTTTCTCTCCATTGCTTGGTTAGGGGGTTGCTTTTGTTTTGATTTGATGTTGTTATTACAGATATGCATTCCCAATAAAGTGCACAGAAGTCATTCTAGCTGATGATGACACCACTGTTGTTGAGATTCGAGCAGAGTATGATCCCTCAAAGACCACAAAACCAAAGGTTTGTCATTTCTGCAACATTTATAAATGACAATGTCAAATTTTTATCATAATAACGAGGGATTGTTTTGATAGGGGGTTCTGCACTGGGTTTCTGAGCCTTCTCCGGGAGTTAACTTGGTTGAGTTATATTTCAAAATATTGCTGTTTACACATGTATCCACCAACAACTTGTATATATATATATAAAATAAAAAGTCTTGGTACCTCCTATTGTAAGGCTGTAACATGCAAGTTGTTGAATTGGTTCTTCCTTCCCCAGTTAAGACTTTTGATGTGCAAGTTGTTGAATTGGTTCTTCCTTTCCCTAGTTAAGACTTTTGATGTTTATGTACGATTCATTGTACTCCATTTGAGTATTACCCTTTGGATCAACATACTCTGAAAACTCTTCTCTCTCTGTCTCGTCCATATAAATCTGAGACTCGTTCCCTCGGCTGAGGGGTAGGGGATGGAGAAGAGGCATCAACATCTATAGTCGCCCCATCAGCAGGTCGCTTCCCTTTGTCAGCTAAGGAAGGCGCCTCTTCGACTACTATCTCTTTTTCACGAGACAGGGTCGGCAAACGAACACCCGAGGGAGAGTCTCTCATAGCCTTCTTCTTCTTGACAGCCGAGGGCCCGACCTCAGAGTCAGGTTTCCGTACCTTAGACTTTGATTGGCTCGAGCTCTTGCTCACAGGAACGACGCGCTCGTTGACCAATGGTGAGTGCTCTGGTAACATAAATAAAACAACATGAGAATGGTTACAAGTATATCATAAAAGAAAAAAAAAGAAGAGAAAGAAGAACATACTGGAAGCCTCTGCAACCTTCCCCGAATTAGAAGATTTCTTGGGAGAAGAACTGGAGGGTCCCTTCCTCTTGCTCAAATCAATGGGCTCCGCCTGCACATTATAGGTTTTTCCGTGAAACCAACCTACAAAGAAAAAACAAAAGATGAATGAAAGTAAGAAGATTAAGTGACATACCATACCCTTGGAGGGAGGGGTCAAGCGAATCCCCGCCTCATACAAATCCAGCTCAGTCACCACAGACACAGGACAATAAGACTTGCCCTGATGACTCTGATAAATAACCTTCATGGTCTCTATGTCTGAGGAAGACAACTCCCCAAAGGAGGGCCAACCATCAGACCGATTCTCGTGAAGAACCGACCAAGTCACATATCGATCGATGATAAAGAAATAATACTTAGACCAGTGACTCGACGAATTATCAAGGGGAGCCACGAAGCGGAGGTCGCTGTTCCACACAACCTCGCATAACCCCAAATCCTCAAATCGGGAAAACACTTGTGCAATTTAATTATAGTCCACATCACAAACATTAGTTCAAATGCACTCTTCATCGATTCTAGTCTCTTTACCTTCCCTAATTTCCTTCTCTTCCTCTCCCCAGCCGTTCCTCCTCTCCCTGTAAAGTAACAAAGTGCCGATTGCACTTGCCCAAGACCGTAATACACCGACTATTGAAGAACTAGTAATATAAATCTACTAACTCTAAATATGCTTGGTACGTAGGAGGACTTATACAAAACTCACGTTTACTAATGTTGGTGGTTAGCTACAAAAAGCACAAGTCTTACCCTCCTATATATAGGTGTTTTCCACCGACATATGTAACATAATTCTAGACATGGAAATCTCCAGAAGACTAACCTTACTACACTACTCTAGACTCTTCTACCCTTATCTACTCTATTTCCTAGAATCTTCTATGATGATTACTAAAAATTACTTTACTACTTTAACACTCCCCCTTAAAGTAATTTTTAGTAACTTTCCCCGATCGCATTAGCTTGCCTCTTCGAGAATCTTCGGGACATATCCTCAATATCTTTATTGCTCCAGACTCCTACCGCGTCGAACGTCCCACATAGCCCATTCTTTCGAAAGTGTTTTGTCCTTGTGTTAAACATCGAAATATTCAGATGTTCATATATTTTATTCCTTGAAATATTCTTTCTTCTTACGTTATTACCTCCATCTTTAACAGACCATGAATTCCTTCTTTCATCAAGCATGTGTGGTATTGAAGCTTTTCCACTAGCTTCCCTTGAGACCTTGCGGTTTCTTATTTGATCGGAGCCCAAATTATTAACAAGTGATGAAATACCTTGTCGACGTTCATTTCCTAGTGTCGGTGACATCGCTTTAACTCCCTTATTCATATCCAAGTCCGACTCTTCTTTATCTTCATCTCTAGACAACGACCGTTTCTTAACTTCCGGACTTGCAAGGAAGCAAGAATAAGCGCATATGCGATTTTTATCATGATCGAGATCTGGCTTAATAATCGATCTTCCAGATCCTTCTTCACCACTTGTGTATCATCGGTTCCTCCATGGAAATCTCCGCGACGATTCGAACTCCCCCTTTTTCAATGAACTTTCTTTGAAGAAGTTTCCTGACTTGAAGCCGGTATCACGAACATGTCGTCTACTCGCTCACCGATGTAAACTACGTCTGCCTTGATCATCTCAACGTTCCTAAGAAACTTCACATCATTCGGACCAAATAAAACGTACATACCTGAATCAACTGCATTCACCACTGAAGGAGATTTCTCTTCATCCCTGGAACATGATAAACATTATTGAGCTTGATCGATGTTCCGTCGCCACTGTTGATCACAACAGTGCCTTCCGTCTCAACATGGTGAATGGTATCATCCGCTGTGAGTATAACCTCTTCTCCTCCATGAGCATGAAAAGTGGAGAACTGATCTTCGTCTCCAGTGAGATGATGACCGCAACCGGAATCTACAATCCACTCATTTTTCGAGTCTCGAGCTACAAATGCACACGTGGGAGTGGTCTTAGCTAGAAAACATTGGCCCACTCTTCATCTTCAGTTGAGGTCTTATACTCCACCATGTTACTCTTCTTCAGTTTGGTCCGACAATTTCTTTTCAGATGTCCAGGCTTCCCACACCGATAACACTTAAAATATTTTCTGCGAGACGACTCTGCATTCCCACCAACCTTTTTCCTGGCGTCATTCTCCTTCATCTGAGCCACGAGCGCGCACTGATCTTCCTCCAGCTTTACCCCGACCATTTACTTAGCCAACGACTCTTGTGAAGCTAGAAGGTTCTCAAACTCCTCCAAGGATGGTTGTTGGACCCACCCTTGAATCGACGTAACAAACGGAGTATACTCGGGACGTAATCCTCGAATAACACATCGTTTTATCCGCGCCTCCGAAATTGGCTCCTCCGGGTTGAGTATATTAATTTCCGAACACAATTCTTCACCTTTAGAAAGAATTGTGAAATTGACGACTCACCATGTTTCGCATTCGCCAGATCCGTCTCCAACATCTGTAACCGCGCCTCGTTCTTCTTGTTGTATAGCTGGTCTAGCGTCTTCCAGATCGAACTGGCAGAGGTGCATCGTGAGATATTCTCAAACACCGCTGACGATATCGATCTCTTCAAGGCAAACTCCGCCTTGGCATTCCTCCGCTTCCAGCGCTTGAGCTCTTCACCGTTTCTGGTGGTCTCCTCCGGGGCGGTTGTATCATTGCCTCCAACGACATCCCACAAGTCTTCGCTCACGAGATATGACTCCATGCAGGACTTCCAAATCCGGTAATTGGACGAGTTAAGCAGCTCCATTCCTTGTCCAATCACGCGACCGACAACATCCATATTTAGAGTATCCAAGTTCTTCAATCCCGATATTGACTCGTACCGCGATATTACGAGAGTGGCTCTGATACCATGTAAAGTAACAAAGTGCCGATTGCACTTGCCCAAGACCGTAATACACCGACTATTGAAGAACTAGTAATATAAATCTACTAACTCTAAATATGCTTGGTACGTAGGAGGACTTATACAAAACTCACGTTTACTAATGTTGGTGGTTAGCTACAAAAAGCACAAGTCTTACACTCCTATATATAGGTGTTGTCCACCGACATATGTAACATAATTCTACACATGGAAATCTACAGAAGACTAACCTTACTACACTACTCTAGACTCTTCTACCCTTATTTACTCTATTTCCTAGAATCTTCTATGATGATTACTAAAAATTACTTTACTACTTTAACACTCCCCTCCCCTAACTTCCCAGCCGTTCATCTCTCTCGTTCCTTCTCTTCCATTAACATGTGGTATCAGAGCCTGAGTTCTAGATCATACGTTTGTGTCATGATTGTTTAAATGTTGGATTTGTGGTTCTCGTTCTGTCTTCGTGATTGCTTAATTACAAATCATCATCTCGGTAATTTTATTGGCAGTCATTCGCGTGTTTTAATATAACTGCTGCTTGGAGTCGGTTCCATTGAAACTGTCGGTGAAAGGATTCATATTTTCCGCTCGGTGCGATTTCCATTAACTTTGTAATGTTCTCACTAAGTAATCCGGGTTTTATGTGGAAATTGGTTTGTGGCCTTCATCTCATCATATATTGATCTGTTCATAAATAATGCATCCATGTTCTTCGGTGGTCGATTGGTGGAATTTGAGAATCTTGGTGGCTTCGTAATTGGTAATCGATGGTATTGTAAAGCTTGAGGGGTTTCTTAATCAATTTATTGAAGCGAAAAAGATAGCCGTTCCGATTTCCGTAATCCGAGATGTCCCGACTGTTTGGTAACATGAAAAAGCCTTCAAAGTTTGCTTTAATTACAGTGATGCCGCTGTGAGACAAAAATAGGATTCCGACATTCCGATTTCGGAATGTGTATCAACGCTCTTATTGATGAATGAAATGTGAAAATGAGCACGGCGAAATATGGCGGAGCACGGCGGAGATTCGCCGGAAAAACGGAGAGACGCAGTAAGTATCACAGAGAGAAAAGAGAGAGTATTTCGGGGATCACACGAGTCTGTTTATTAATTTTCTCATCACCCCAAATATATAATAAACCATAGCAAACTAATGCAAGATTGCACCGCAATCTTTTAAATGTGCACAAGTTTGATCCTGAAACAACACACAAAGTAACAGATTGATACAACGACCAACCATGGGCCAAAGCGTGCCAAAGCCCAATAATACAAAGTCCAGAATAGCTTGAATCAACTTCTGGGCTGGACTAATCAGCACAACAGTGGGCCAAACAAATGACGGGCTTCATGGGCTTCAACACTCCCCCTCAATCTGAACTTTGTGCAAAAATATCTACCAAGTTGAGTTTCACGAGCAAACGCCGATGTTGAGCCTTAGAAAGTGCCTTGGTAAACAAATCTGCAGGTTGATTTGAAGTATTCAAATGCCTCAATTGAAGAAAACCTGCAAAAACCTGATCACGTACAAAATGACAGTCAACTTCCACATGTTTGGTACGTTCATGAAAAACGGGATTGTTACCTATCTGAATTGCCGCTTTATTATCACAGTACAAAGTAATTGGTTTTAAAAATGCAAATCCTAACTCTGAAATAATCCCATTCAGCCAAATTAATTCAGAAACTGTTTCTCGCATACTACGATATTTAGCTTCCGCAGAGGAACAAGACACTGTGGGCTGTTTCTTAACCTTCCAAGATACTAAGGAATCTCCAAGGAAAACACAATATCCTGTAACAGATCTTCTAGACTCAACACAACGAGCATAATCTGAGTCACAAAAACCCGTTACAGTATTTTGTTTATTTGAAGACAAAAGAATACCCAAACCAGGTTGTTGTTTCAAATACCTCAATATTCTTAAAACTGCATCATAATGGGATTTTTTAGGATTCTGCATATACTGACTTAAGTACTGAACATAATAGGCAATATCAGGACGAGTAATTCCCAAATACAAGAGCTTACCAATCAGCCGTCTATAAGTAGTTGGATCAGAAATTTTTTCATCATTTTTATTCAAATCAAGGGCTTCATCGTATCCAACAGATGTAAATTTTGCATTTTGCTCCATAGGAGTACTACAAGGTTTACATCCTAACAAACCAACTTCAGAAAGCATTTCAAGAACATATTTTCGTTGACAGAGCACAAGGCCTTTATCAGACCTTGCCACTTCAATGCCAAGAAAATATTTTAAAGTTCCTAAATCCTTCATCTTAAAACTGGTTTGTAAAACCCTTTTTAAATCAGAAATCAAAGCGTCACTATTCCCAGTAATAAGTAAATCATCCACATAAACCAGGAGAATAACAATTTGATCACCTTTTCTTTTTATAAAAAGAGAATAATCAAGATGACTTTGAGTATACCCACTACCAAGCAGAGCTTCAGTAAGTTTGATGTTCCACTGTCTTGAAGCCTGTTTCAATCCATAGAGGGATTTGTGTAATCTGCACACAAGATTAGATTTAACAGTATACAACTCCCCCTGATTACCAAATCCAGGAGGTAGGTCCATATAAACTTCTTCAAATAAATCACCTTGCAAAAAAGCATTATAAACGTCCATTTGATATAAAGGCCAAGCATTCATGGAAGCAAGAGATAAATAACCCTAACTGTTACAATTTTGGCAACAGGGGAAAAGGTTTCAGCATAATCAATTCCTTCATTTTGTTTAAAACCTTTTGCAACAAGACGTGCTTTATAACGCTCAAGAGTGCCATCAGAATTGTATTTAACACGAAAAACCCAACGACATCCTATAGAAGTTCTACCTTGAGGCAAATGAACTAATGACCAGGTTTTATTGTCTTCCAATAAGCAGAAATTTCTTCTTTCATAGCCTTAACCCAATTAATGTTTTTACAAGAATCAGAAAAAGAATTGGGTTCAGGTATTTTATCAATTATGCTAAGAAAAGACTTGTGGTCATTAGAAATATTATCACAACTCAAGTGAACAGAAATAGGATATTTGGTTGAACAAGTCATAGACATGTCATAATCCCGAGACCAAACAGGGGGTCTGGTTTGTCTAACAGGTCTAGAGGTAGATTCAATATCAACAGGAACAATATTATCCAAATCAGTTGCATTCTCAGACAAACCATTATTATCATCATTACCTTCAGATATATCCTCAGGATTACCTTGATGAATATTAGGATCAGCAACTGAATTAGGAGTAATCTGCGTATCAAATGCATTATCAATTGAATCACCTGAAGAAGGAATAGGCGAAACATTAGGCACAAAAGAAGGAGGAACATCAGAACCAACTTTGAAAGGAAAGAAGGATTCCAAAAACTTAACATCTCTTGAAACAAGGAAAGTCCTGGTAGATAAATTGAACAACCTATACCCCTTTTGAACAACAGAGTATCCCATCATAACACAAGCAACTGATCTAGGGGCAAATTTATCACTTAATGGTAAAACTTTAGCATAGCAAAGGCAACCGAATACACGTAAATGATCAATAGAGGGAACTTTATTATAGAGCTTCTCATAAGGTGAAAGTCCTTTTAAAATTTCAGTAGGCATCAAGTTAATCAAATAACAAGCTGTAAGGATACACTCACCCCAAAATCTGTCAGGAGTATGACTTTGCAATTTAAGAGCTCTAGCAACCTCTAATAAATGACGGTGTTTTCGTTCAACAACTCCATTTTGTTGTGGAGTGTAAGCACAGGAAGTCTCATGAATAATCACTACAAGAAATTTGGTCTATAGCTACGATTGTTATTGCGTCGACATTGTGTCCTCGCTATAAATCGTGTATATTGCGACGACTTACACTTTCGTCGCATACTCTGTATAAATAACGAGAATATCATCGCTATATTGAATTGCGACGAAGAATCATCGCAATTAAAAAAAGTGTTGCGGCAACGATAAATCTTTTACGAGGACCGTATTGTCGCAACATAATTGGTTTATTGCGATGATTCGTAATATCCAATTGCGACGAATGCTTCTCGCAATAGAAATTTCCCGCCAAAATTTTGGCGTCAAAAAATTCGGAAAACCGATTGCGACGAAGCGTAATTTTTTACGATAACAGCATATCATCGCAATAGAATGAGTTTATTGCTAGGATGTGGAATATCCAATTGCGTCAACGGGTTCTCGCAATAACAATTTCCTACAAATTATTTGGTGCTAATTAATTATATGAAAAAAATTGCGACGATGTTAAATATATAGCTATGATCATATTTCGTCGCAATAAAAAGTACTTATTGCGATGATATGTAATATCCAACTGCGACGAATGCATCTCGCAATACGAATTTCCCACCAAAATTTTGAAGCAAAATTTTTCCGGGAAACCAATTGCGACGACACATATATATTGCAATGACCTCATATCATCGCAATAAAATGAGTTTATTTCTATGATTTTGAATATCCAATTGCGATGACAAGTTATCCCAGTAACAATTTTTTCACACAAAAAATTGGCGCTACTTATCTATAGGAACAATTGTGACGACATTAAATCTATAATAATGCGACGAAATTGAAAGTTTAATACCTTAATTCTTAAACTCTAAACCCTTAATCCATTAACTTTAAATTTTAATCTAAACCTTAGAATATTAATACGTTAAAATCTTACACTCTAAACTACAAAACCTTAAATGTTAAACTCAAAAACTTAATACTCAGAACATTAATACTTAATTTAAATTCTATAACTTAAAACTTTATTCTCTAACCCTTAAAACTTTATTCTCTATAAACTTAAATTCTAAACCTTAATACCATAAACCTTAAAACCTATATACCATAAGCCTTATACTCTAAATCATGAAATCATAAATGTTAAGCTCAAAATCTTAATAATCAAAACCTTAAATTCTAAACCTTAAAATCTAAATATCTAAACATTAATACTCTAAACCTTAAACTTTAGACATATACTCTATACCTTAAGATCTAAATATTAAACTATTAAAACCTAGAACTTGAAACCTTAAACCTTAAATGTATTTACTTGTAAAATATATTGTGAATATTTTCGAGCATTTATGATAGTTTTTATGAATACTTTTAATAAATTTTGGAATATTAGGCACTTATTATTAAAATAAATCATTAATATTTTTAAATTATATTTATTTGAAAAATTATGCAAAAAAATTGGAAAAACTCTCAAGTATTTTTTTAAAAAATATATTAATATATTATTTTATATATTGATAATTTTTTAAGAAATTTTTATTTTTCCTATTTTTAAATATTTAAACATTTTTTAATTCATTTGTAGAATTTAAATTATTTTACAATGTAATTTACTATTTTTTTAAGTTATTATATTTTTTTTAAATATATAGTTATTTTTCTGAGTTTATATATATTTTTTTTTAAATTATACATATTTTTATATGACCACTTTATTATATATAATTCTATAATAAGATGTCTTAATTCAATTTTTTACTGATTTGCACTATCTAACAAAATTTGAAACATATGTCATTATTTAATATATAATTAAGCTGTATTATATATTTTTTTACTTAAATTAAATAAATTTTATGTAATTGAAAAAATTTAAAATGTATATATAAATTGGAAATTAAAGTATATTACTATAAATATACTTGAAAAAAATTAAAATGTATATATAAATAAATTTTATGAAATCATTGAATAATTTATAAAATTACTATATTAAATGCTTTAATTTTATCATATTGGTATATACCTTGTGTTGCAATATATTTAATTATTAAAATATTCAAAAAATGTAATTTAATACTTTATACTTTGCCCCTAAATTTAATCTTCGCCATTTAATACTTTCTATTTAGTATAATCAATTTTGTTTTATCTATCCTTAAAACTTGAAGAATACGACACGATACATCATTGCTGAATTTTTTTAGTCGGCAAGAACTATTACTGATCCATTATTTTAATTTTTAATTACATTTTTTCCGTGGCAATAATTAAAAAAAAAATTCCACAAATATCGTTGCCCATGAAATATTTTCTTTCTTGAAAAAACCATTGTTGACTACATATTTTGGTTGGTGTCAACACCTAATTTTTATCGCGCGCAACACTCTCATAGCACACTCAAGAAGTGATATGCGGCGCACTAAAGATGAAACGTCTAAACATGACAAGTCGTGAAGTTTCCAAACAAGCTCATACATGTATTTAGATGATGATATATATGTATTAAGATAATATATATATATATATATATATATATATATAATACTTCACAATATATATAATGAATATTAGAAACATTATAATAAATTTTTAGAATATTTACTATTAATTGTTAGAATAAATTTACCGTATTAATTTCCTAGTTAGACTAAATCATAGGAATTATAAATAGCAAGTAATATTTTTTTTTGGTAAGAAATAACTAGTGAGTTATTAATAAATTCTGGCAAAAAACAAATAAAGTTATTAATAAACAATTTTGTTTCTTCTCCAATCTCCATATTGTTAAGCAAGCACTATTGTTTGCAGTTGCCTGGTTCCTCCGACGACCGTCCCGTTACCACCATCCACGATCAACAACCTTTTCCGGTCGACTCTGCAATCGTTCCGGATTCGCGCCAGTCTTCAGCTTCCAGTCGTCCTACACTCCTCACGACTAACCACTGCAGATCCGCCCGTAGCAGCCACTCAGACCGGAATTGCCATCGCTTAATCCACCTGAACTGACAGTCAGGGGCGCTGCTCACTGGCGACCGACCTAGTCACCACTCACCACCATTGAAGGCGACCTCCTCTGCGCTGCCCTGCCGCACAAACTTCCCGACCCCCAGAATCGTCAATTTGCTGAGAAACATTTATCCTCCAGTATAAAAGATTCAATCCAAAAATCAGGAGTAAGTGTAACACATGGGGTAAAGTCTCCTTAATATGTATGTATATAATGTACATGTATATATTCTATAGTTACTGATATGTCCCATTTTTTATTACGAAAGGATGATATTATGCTAGATTAAATTAATCACATGCTTGCTATGTTTTTTTTTAAGAATGTTTACTGCCATAGTTATATTTGTAACAATATTGATATCAATTCGGCTAACTTTTATTAGTTTGTTTTATGTTGATTTATTTATTTTCTTGTAATATAGGTGGTTTGATAATTAAGATGACTTAATTTTAATTTTGGGTGAATTGGCTTACACATATATAGCTGTTAATATGACATTGCTCAATGTATTGATTAGGTGGGGGAAGCATAGCAGGCCATCCCCCCCCCCTTTTTTTTGGCCAAAATAAGTTGCCCTTTCCGATATAGTGTTTGGGTCTGTGGTCATTTTTATTTCTCAGTTATATGTGTAAGGCAATTGTGATTATGCTATTCAATGCATGTCGATTTATGATTTAGTATTTGATTGATCATTTGATTATATTTAATTGCATATTTATTTTATATGAAATTAGTCATTTTAATCAAGAAATTATCTTTACATTTATTTTAAATTATATGTAATAAATAAATTAATACTTTTATTGCGATGAAAATGTTGTTGTAATAGTTTCAACAATACAAAAATTACGAAACTACATTGCGATGACATATCGTGGCAACATATTTCTAACTTTATATGTTGCGGTGTAAAAATTTATCACCCCAATAAAACTGTCACTCGACACAACAAGGTGAATACAAAATAAGTAAAATACTTTATTGCGATATTTTATAATTTTATCGTCATAAATGAATGAAAAGATCCACGCAATAGATAATATTTGTAAGATGTGTCGTCGCAATAAAGTTATTAAATAATGACAATAACAGATCACTTGCAACAATAATCTCAAATTTGTTGTCGCATTAGAATTACTAAATCCTCACAATAAGTACTTGCTGCAATAATAACTTTAAGTGTATCGTGGCAATAACGCTATCAAATCCTCGTAATAGGGATACAAATTGCGATAGTAACTTTAAATTTCTCGTCACAACAGAATTAATGAATCCTCACAATATATGTATCTATTGCGACAATAATTTTAAAATTTTCATTGCAATACAGTTATCAAATCCTCGCAATAGATATATCAGTTGCGACAACTAATCTCGTAGTTGTGTTGATAATCGTCCTCGTAATAGAGTACACTCTATTGCGATGACAATATTTTTTGTCGTAATAGGGACCTATTGCTAGGGGTCTATAGTGACGAAGCTATTGCGATGATTTATCGTCGCAACATACATATAGCGATGATTTTTGGGGTTATTGCGATAATTTTGTCGTCGCAATAAACCTTAATTCTTGTAGTGAATACCCATGTTTAAAAAGAATATGGAACAATATTCATTGATAAATTCACCGCCATTATCAGATCGAACACGTTTAATCCGTTTGGAAAACTGAGTTTCCACCATTGAGTAAAAATGTTTTAAAATAACAATGACATCAGACTTTAAAGTCAGCAAATAAACCCAGGTAACTCTAGTGAAGTCATCCACAATAGTAATAAAATACTTTTTATTATCATGAGTGGCCTTGTGATATGGTCCCCAAACATCAACATGAATGAGGTCAAAAGGACCAGTAGTAACAGAACTACTATTGGGAAAAGGTAACCTAGCTTGTTTTGCCATAGGACACACAGTACATTCAGAAAGACCTTTATTTTGTAAACCAAAAGAACTAAGGAATTGAAACTTGTTTAGGATATGAAAAGGAACATGGCCTAATCTTTGATGCCACAGAATGGTTTGAGGATTAAAAGCAACAGACTGAAATGCTACAGGGGCTGGATAATGTGATTTGAGAAAATAGAGCCCTGCAGCTTCATGTCCATTCCCCAACACCATTCCATTGCAGCGATCCTGCAACATAACTGAATTAGTATGGAAAGTAACTGAACAAGACAAATCCTTAGTCAACTTAGAAATAGAGATCAAATTGTACTTAAAGTCAGGCAAAAACAAGACATCAGTTAAAACATTATTCTTGTCAATGCTAATATTACCAATGCCAGCAACTGCAGATTTGAAACCATTTGGCAACTGAACATTAGAACTTAAAGGTCTAAAATTATGCATCCAATTTGACCTAAAACTCATATGATGTGTAGCACCTGTATCAAGGATCCAATCAGTAGAGTAATTAGGCACTAAAGTGGCAGGTATACCTGATGCAGAGGATGCAGCATTCACCCGAGGTTCAGCCTCAGACGCATTGTGCTGAGATCGCACGACACTACGAGCTAAATGCTCGAGTTGTTCAGTTGTAATCATCATAGGCTGGTTTTTTGGAAGGTCAAGAGGGGTGGAAATGGAACCGCCAACCTCAGAACCTGAAATATCAGAGTGACCATCAATGACTGCATTAGCTTGAGGAGTTCTGATCTGATTAGGACGGAGTTTCCATCCTGGAGGGTAACCATTCTTCTTAAAACAGTGGTCAGAATCATGCCCCTTAGCTTTACAGTAATCGCAAACCAGATTCAAATTCCTCTTCTGTCCCCTTGATTTGTTTGAAGAGTTGGTGGACAGAGAGGGAAGTTTTCCATCAGCAAAATTAGCAACATAATTAGAGGAGAGGCTACGTTGATTTTCTTCTTGGATCAAAACAGAATATGCCTGGGAAACAGAAGGAAGGGCCTCTCTCATGACCAAATTGGTTTTGACATTGGAGTAGGAATCATTGAGGCCATTCAAAAATTGGAAAAGCTTCAGATTGTTTGCATGCGAAATATGCTTTTGAAATTCGGGACAACCACAGTTGGGCAAATTACAGATAGCATCAAACTCTTCCCACATGGTTCTTAGCCTGGCAAAGTAAGTGGATATGGAATCCACACCTTGTTGAGCTAAACAAATGTCCCTGTGAAGTTGAAAAATTCTAGAACCATTGACTTTGTGAAGCCTTTCTTTTAAATCGTTCCAAACAGAGAAGGCACTCTCAGTGTAAATATTCCCAGACATAAGCTCACGAGAGACAGAATTCATAATCCAAGCTAAAACCAAAGCATTGCATCGATCCCATAGAGGATGAAGACTAGGTTCAAAATTCTCCTTCTTATAGGCACCAGTCACAAATCCAAGTTTATTTTTCGAAATCAAACAGATCCTCATAGCTTTGCTCCAAAATCCGTAGTCCTCAGAACATGTGAGTTTTTCAGTGACCAAAGATAAACCAGCAGAGTCAGAAGGATGAAGGTAAAGAGGGTGATTGTGATCAATTTTTGGCATCGCTTCGACAACCACATCAGTTGGAGCATCGCCTGAGTTGAGGCCAGAATTCTCTCCAAGATTCTTTTCCGATTCATCCGCCATTCAGCGAGAAAATAAGCAGATCAAAGAACATCTACAAGAATCGGAGGTAAAGAATGACTTTAGAGAGAAGGAAGTCTCAAATAGAAATCACAATCACAAATATGTTTTTTCAGCTGAGTAAAAAAAACATCACAGGACTACAGTGCAGAAATAAGATGATAGACGGAGCAAAATCAGATTCATAAAAGAAATTGTGCAATACAAGTTTTCGTCACGGATCTACTGAGCAATAATAAAAAATTGCGAGATCTCCAAGTTTTAGAACACAATCATCACATGCAAGAAGATTTTACTTGCAAAAAGATTCACACAGCAAAGAACAAATGTAGATCTAAACTCTGTTGCAGCCAAAAGTTGAGGAATGACCATCTATCGTCACAGATCTACAACGATACTTAAAAATCGCGAGATCTACGAACATATAAAGATAATCATCACATGCAAAGAAGATTTGCTTCAGGAGAAATACAGAATGAAAGATTTCCGAAAGGTCAAGTGTAGATCTGTACTTATTTAAGCAGATAAATCAAATATTGATCACTTTTATCATAGATCTACAGCGATAACCATGAAATCGCGAGATCTATAAGCCAGTGAGAATGAACATCACATGCAAAAAGGATTTATCAAAAAAATTGCAGAGAAAGAAGATTCCGAAGAAATCAAGTGTAGATCTGTACTTATTCCAGCAAGAAACTCAGGAAGAAGAAAGTTCGTGAGTCAAAAAAACAGAAGCGATGAAGGTTATCGTCACGGATCTTCAGCAACAAATCAAACGTTGCGAGATCTACAAACGTACAAACACAAACATCGTTCGTTGAAACCAAAGAAGGGAGATGAGAAAAGATTTTACCACAGATGAAGTAAGGTAACAGAATCGTCGAAGTGGTATGAGCTTCGAGGCTCTGATACCATGTGAAAATGAGCACGGCGAAATATGGCGGAGCACGGCGGAGATTCGCCGGAAAAACGGAGAGACGCAGCAAGTATCACAGAGAGAAAAGAGAGAGTATTTCGGGGATCACACGAGTCTGTTTATTAATTTTCTCATCACCCCAAATATATAATAAACCCTAGCAAACTAATGCAAGATTGCACCGCAATCTTTTAAATGTGCACAAGTTTGATCCTGAAACAACACACAAAGTAACAGATTGATACAACGACCAACCATGGGCCAAAGCGTGCCAAAGCCCAATAATACAAAGTCCAGAATAGCTTGAATCAACTTCTGGGCTGGACTAATCAGCACAACAGTGGGCCAAACAAATGACGGGCTTCATGGGCTTCAACAAGAAAAAGATACTTAAGGAAGTTTCTTATTCCGGAGACGATGAAATAAGAGATGTTGATGAAGCAATAAGAAGAATTCAACTTACACTTCAAGGGAAAAAGGCGTTAATGGTCTTTGATGATGTAAGTAAGTCGAAACAGATTGTGAGCTTAATAGGCAATAATGACAACATTAAAATGTTCAAGGGAGGAAGCCGGATAATCATCACAACCAGGGATGATCGAGTTCTGAAAAACATAGAATTCGCAGAATTCATAAAGATTCATGAGATGAAAGCAATGGAGAATAAACATGCACTTGAACTTTTTAGCTGGCATGCCTTTGGCGAAGAGACACCGCCAAAGGACTCCTTTGTGCTTTCGTGTGATGTTGTCACTTTGACCGGAAGGCTTCCCTTGTCTCTCGAGATTGTCGGGTCACTTTTTTACGTTGGGGGCAAGAAGAACTGGAAAAAAATAGTTGAAAAGTTAAAGAAAATGCCTAATGAGGAAGTTCAGGAGAGGTTGAAGATAAGCTATGAAGATTTGGATGAACAAACGAGGGAGATATTTCTTGATATTGCATGTTTCTTTGTTGACAAGGCAAGATCACACGAGTTTCATATGTGGGACGCATGTGATTTTTTTCCGGAGTTGGCGATTGAAGAACTGATTTCCATGTGCTTAATTAAAATAGAAGACTATGGCATATATGGGACCATATATAAGATGCATGACTCCATTAAAGATCTTGGAAGAGAGATTGTTCGGAAAGAGGGACCCAAGGACATGGAACAACGCACCAGAATCTGGAACAAAATGGACGCTGTAGATATACTAACTGCAACCAAGAAAAAGGTACACTATGTTAAATATAGGTACAACTAGGGCTGAAAGTAAAATCTGGTAAGACTGAAAAACCGCAAAAAACCGATCCGGACCGGTCCGAAAAAACCGAACCGTATATAGACCGTTTGGTGTGTGGTCGGATTTTTTAGGTAATATTCGGTTTTTCGGTTCGGTTCGGTCCTCGTATTTAAAAAACCGTGGAGACCGAACTAGACCGAAGTTATATCAAATTATAATATAATATGATATATATTATATATTATTAAGATAACTTAAAGTTTTTTCTTAAGAAAATCAAATATTTTTCTTTAATATTATTATTATTATTATTATTATTATTACTTTCATCTTTATTAGTGGTAATAAAATTATCTTCTCCATTCCTCTATATTTTTACGTTTGAATTCACGGTAGTTTCAAATTTCTCTTATTATTAATTTTGGAACTTTGAGTATATTCTATAAGTACGAGTTGTATGAAATTTTATTTAGTATTCAACATAATTTGATTAATGGGTAATTTAATGTGATCTACTAGTAAAAATTGGAGATATTTTAAATATTCATTATTATGTTCGGATTTTCGGTTTAAACCGAACCGAAAAAACCGTACTAAATATGGACGGTTTATTTTTTTCCATACGGATTTTTGGTCGAATTTTTTTATTGAAAAAATCCGGTCCGAATAAATCGGACCCCGACCGAAATAACTAAAAAACCGGTCCGACCGAACCGGTTTCACCCCTAGGTACAACCATATCTAGCTATTGTACTCGTTATATATTCATATAATATTCATTCATAGAATATACTGAATTTTACCAACATGATCACACTAAAACTGGATTTTTCGATCAATATATATGTCAAGTGATTCTTTCGATTGAGGAGCGTATATTGTTGATTCTTACTAATCTTTTGTCAATTCTTTAACAGAAAAATAACAAAATTGAGGGAGTTCTCCTAGAGTATAATCCAGAAGATGATGAGATATTGACTTTGAGAGGAGAAAACTGTGTCAATCTTAACATGCTTAGATTTCTTCATTTTGAGGGGTCAATCTTAAGCATTGTTTACCAAAGTTAAGGTTCCTTTCTTTGGAAGGTATGAAGATGAATCTGTTCAATGCGACGGACTTCAATTTGAAGAAACTAATCGTTCTTAATTTCTCCCATTCGGACATCACCGAAAGCTGGCCCGCGTGGAACAACGAGTTCAAGGTATGTTGTGACTATTCTTCATTATTGTTTTCATCATAGAGCTATTTTTCACATTTTCAAGAGCAAAACTCTATCATATGATTCTCTTGTGCATTTTAAGCTCTGAATTCGATATTATGCTACACGGTGAAATATTATAGAGTCAGAAAAGTGATACATAAGATGATATTTATAGAAAAATGGTTCACATTTTTCATTTTTTTCTTTTTAAGTGTTTTTGGATTGTCAAACAATGCTATGGATGATGAATGAATAATAATTTGTAAGATGATATTTTTTATTTATTTAGATTGGTAGTGGTGAGCAATATATATATATATATATATATATATATATATATATATATATATATATATATATATATGGATAGTGTTTGGTGTGATTGATTAACAACAGAAATGTATTATTTGTTTGACAGGACCTACCTAATCTGGAAGTTCTTAATCTAAGTTATTGTCATGGCTTGAAAAAGACACACGATCTCTCCTACTACACATCTTTGAAGACACTATCCTTTCGGTATTGTAGCGAACTAGAAGAAATTGATAGCTCAATTACAAGCCTACCAAATCTTCAACACTTGGATTTTGCCTATTGTAGTGAGTTAAAAAGGCTGCCAGATTCAATAGGAGAACTGGTTGAACTTGAGGTTTTGTTGTTGGTTCGTTGCATTGGTCTGGTTAGTCTTCCCAACTCACTTACAAGCCTACCCAAACTTGGTATTTCAAACGTATCCGACTCGATTGAAGAGATGATCCAACTTAGAGAACTAAATATATCTGGTTCAGCATTGAAGAAGCTACCTCGGTTTTTATCCAAGCAGAAAAGGCTTGAAGTGCTACTTGCAGATTGGATACAAATACAAGAGGTTCCAATAGAGATTGAAGAATTGCATTGTTTAAGAGAGATCAGCTTTAGTTTGTCGAGTATTTGTGGATTGCCATCTCTTGTTAAACTTTCTCGTTGTTAGATTCCACATTGGGCCGAGCCAAGCCCAACGGGCCAGCATAGAGCAGTCATATAGGCAAGTGGGTTTCCATCCTAAAACCAATTGGTGATAGGAGGAGGTGGCCCACTTGCTTATATACTACTCTAATATACAAATTCCATCCGGTGTCACTACTAGAATACAGGGTCAATAGGCACGAGGCAGATCGTTTCAAACTCATGTATAATCGTGTTTGCAATGGGTTAGACACGGGGTCACCTCGTTATTAGTAATCGAGTGTGTGATTATTTTTGACACGAGGAGGTCGTTTCTAATACTGTTCATCGTGTATAACTCGTTGCTAATACGTTTTGGGAGACCTCGTGCCTAATTCAAGCCAAACTTGTGTAATGGTTGTACACGCCTGTACACGCCTACTTCACACGGGTCTATATGATTCAAGTGCTCACTTATAGAATCAGACTGCTAATTCTATAAAGAGCATTGTAGAAACGAAACATTTACCACAATTATAACTTAATAGAGTCAATGTTTACAATTCTGTATATATTTTGTTGAATCATATTGGGTGATTACGTTATTCACTTTTATAGTTAGATATGTAAAGTAATTCGATTCTAAAGCATTTTTCAGAATCAAATATTTTCTTACATTAAATACACTTATAAGGTCAAGTATTTTGAATTATAAAACATTCATTTATTATTAAAATAACAAATGACAATTCTATTATCTTGTTTAAACAAACAACATTATCGATTCGGAAACTGATTTTTTATTGTTAATAATACATATCAAACTAACACATATCAATCCAACAATACTACAAACTACACATTGTCATAATCACTGCAACTATTTCAAACTAACCATTACAACAACATAATGTACTAATTACTACTGCCCACATAAGCCGACCCCGCCATCTTCTTCACTCATTATCTTTAGAGATGCAACCGAAAATGATTTATACCTAAACTCGAGCTGCAAAAAATTAAAAAGCTAACTAAATATACAGTTAACTTAAATATAGTAACATCAGATTAAGGTATTAGGCTATTGGCAAACAAACTGATAATCAAAGAGTTCATGGAGAATTAGCAGCAAATGTCATACACATCCGCTCTCACAAAAGCTACCCTAACATATATGTAATTAACTTCAAAGGGTTAAAAATCGCATACCTCAACTCTTCATTTCTTCTTGGCTGTAAGCTTTGTGATCTTGGCTTCATATGAGTCCTTCTCAACGCTCTTAATAACACCAACAACAACAGTCTGCTTCATATCCCTCAACCATGGGCTTTGTCGGAATCATCTTCACCTCCCAGCATCCCCATTCTTAGAGAACTTTAGCTCCCTCTCAATCTCCTTTCTTGACTGTCTGTAAATCTTTGTCAATATCTCACCAAAATTCACAGCAAAGGAAGACATTAAATAGTAAAGCCGTCACATTTGTCCAAGGATGGCAATAAAGGCTAAGTTGATCAACAACGGAAAAAGGAAATACATAAAAGTGACTGAAAGCATGTACATATATATTTACCCGGCAACCCAAGTGATGAGAAAACCAAGAGAGCTGCGCCATGGCTGGACTTTGTGCGGAAGTTTGTAATGATTTAAGGGATCTCTGCAACTCCCCAGCACACCAAACTAAGGATACCGAATCCAAACATAAAATCATCCTTGATGTTGCACATGCAGTCCTTGAAATACTTCTCCACCCACCGTACACATTGTTTCCTCTCTTTTACACAGTAGTGTGCACTCATTACAGAAGATGAAGAATAAGACATCTCTCTCAAGTGTCTCGGTAGAAAGCTGAAACAACGTTACTGTTAAATTGAATCTGAAAGCAAAACATTACCAAAGATGTACTTTGGGGTGCGATTGAGATGATTACAAGACAGAATTAGCTAAAATCAAGAGAGAGAAAAAAAAGGAGCAATATGCATGACTATATTAAGATGAATAAATCCTATAGATGTTCAATCAGTTTGCATGATTATACTAAGATGAATAGATCCTACATGATTATATTTAATCAGTTTGCAGAAAATTTATATACCACTAACCTTGATAATTGATAATTTTAAGTCAATTTTGACTTGCCAGACCCAAAAGGTATGCACTCGTGACAATGTACATTTCAGTTACTCTATAGAAGGGTTGTCTTTGGCTGTGTTAACAACATAAATTTGTCTCTCCGCATGAATTCTCACCTACCCGTAAAGATCAATTTAATATAGAGATCAATCCACATAGACCTTTCTCAATCAACTAAACATAGAAACTAAAAAAATTTATCATTAGACATTGTTCCTCGTAAACTAACCATTGTTTATACTCGAAAATCAATTCCTAAAAATGTCAAAATGATATAAAGACATTTGTTATCAGAGATCAATTCAAAAGACCAAATCCTCGATTTGTTACCCTAGTATGGATTCTATGTGTTCCCATCAACCTTAAAGGTTCTTAATTCGTCTACAACGGAACTGGTACATTGGACCCATGCCTCTTGTAATCGATTTGACACCGAGGCAGCCATGATTGCAGATGGGAGGCTGAATAGCTTAGGGATGACACGATTCACAATTGAGCTCCTACAGAAACAGAAACGGTGAGGGAAAGCTGATATATGGTTAGAATATTAAGATTCATTCAATATTTTTACAAGTCCGTTAGTTAATGACATTCATATTTGGTTTCCAATAATAAGACCCTCAATCAAGAAAAATAGCAAGCACAATCATGACAAAATACAACAGTTGAATAACAGTAGTTACCAAGGGAACCACCAAAAGCAATTCCAACCATACCACCTCCAACGATGGCTACATCTTGGTCAGGTGGAGTTGCCTCCTTTTTGATCCCACACTCCTAAAGTTGCAAGGCAATGACACAAAGTGTGATTAAAGCAACATGAGTAGAGAGTGAAAATGTACAGCAGGTTAATATAGTTCTTTTGTAAAACAGGAATGAAAAACTGCTCTTCACATTAACTGCAATACAATGCATAGCTTTCCACTTCAGATTCAGCAGTAATGAGCAAAATATAGATAGAACAGGGAGAATGAGCTGATTTCATACTCGATGTACTCTTGCTCAAGAAAAACTTCACAGAATCACACAATTTAAGGAAAAAATTGACATCAATAGCTAACGATAATCAGATCTCACATCATGTAGCTAGATTCATAACACTATCATCGTCAAAATCATCTTCACAAAATAGAAAAAAAAAATTAACAGAGCCAAGATCTCAGATCTCTGCTTAAAGAAGCTCAATCTACATGGAAGCGACATACTTATTCAAGAATTCATCGACGAAGACAGCTGAGATGTCGAGAAGGGGTTGAAGCGTGTCGCCGCTGGGTCGTGGTTCGTCGAAGCTTGAGGCGCGGTTCGTCGAAGCTGGAGGTGTGGTTCGTCGAAGGGAGGCGGAGGAATGACGGACAGGACACTACAAGATTCGCTCTGGAGCGCGCACGCGAGAAGATTCGAGAAGATGAACCGCCGATTTGTCAATTTTTTTCTTAGGGTTAGGACTTAGGAGAAGAGAATGCCGTGAATTGTATTGTGAGAGGGGGGAGTTCTCTGAAAGCGTTACAAGGGTTGAGTGGATAAGGATTTAGGGTATTTTCTTTTTTATTTTAAAAGATAATTCATTAGTTTATTTAACTGGATTTAAGTTAAATGGCTAGGATTATTACAACTTAATTACCAACTCATGTGAATTAAAATAAGCATTGCATGTATTTAACATATAAATTAATTATTAAAAATTAATTGCAATATTAACTCATTGTCAAGTTACTCATCCAATGATTAGATATCTATATTTCTTATATTAATATTTATCTTAATTCTTAATTATACACTAATAATAATGGTCACCGCAGTTACAAACACATCACACATAGATCACCAATAAACTTATAACACATAAAAAAATTAATTACACAAGTAATAAAATCACAAATATAGGTTCTTAATTACAAAAGGAATATGACTTAATTAAATTAAAATATTATTAAAAGATAAAATCATTCACTATGACTGTTTATATGTTCTTAACCATATGACTTAAATGATATCCACAATTTAACTTTATAAGATTTTTATTACATTATATATATATATACTATTGTCAATTTTATAACTTTTAATTTAAGTCAAATACAATATGGCTTGCCAAGTGCACTCATGGTGCATCCATCCCGGAATCGCTTCAAATTTTCCAAGCCGAAAGTCGAAAAATTAAAACATTCCTAAAAACTAACAAAACAATTATATATTAACCTAGTTCACTAATATTCATTAATGAAATAAACCTTAATTAACTAACACCTAATTCAATATATCTTAATTCACTATTATACATTCATTCAATACTATGTTTCGGTTTCGGCAAATTCACTACCTATATAGCTTGCCTAGTGCACTCCCGGTGCATCCATCTCGGAATCACTTCAAATTGTGTAAGGAAGTTATAATAGGTACCGAGAGCATCTCCACCAAGTTTCACTTATTGAGATTTGATATTTTTCTAAATTTTCCGAGCCGAAACCTGAAAAATTAAAACATTTGTAAAAAATCACCAAAACATAACATATTAACCTAATTCACTAATATTCATTAATGAAATAAAATATAATTCACTAATTAATTATTGATAGTGCAACATTAAGTCCTTATTGCAACATTAATTGTAACATTACCTTATTGTGTTTTTATAATGTGTTAATAAATCATCGCATTATAATAATAATAATAATAATAATCAAACAAGGTCTCACAAAGTTAAATAATATAAAAATAATGCTAAACTATGGGGATGATGTTGAAAATAATCAAAGTTAATTTCGTTTTCAAATGTAGAGTGCACACATGAAATTAATACACTAAACCAATTATGTGAAATGCAGCAATAGTACAGAGTTTAGGGTAAATAATAATAAGTAAAATAAGAAATTAATCGGTCTTCTCTCTCATCAACATCAATGGCGGAGGTCCGTGCAGACGGGCTGGGGCAGTAACAATTACTAACAATTAAGTAATTATACCTTAAATCATTACCACATACTTTAAATTATTAGTATATACCTTAATTGACATATTAAAGTATTTCACTAGTTAATACCATAATTTACTAACACTTAAGTCATTATACTTTAAATCAATATTAGTGTATACCTTAATTCATTACTATATACCTTTAATCACATATTAATCTAATTCACTACTATATACCTTAAAGTACTTAGTAGTTAGTCATTATACTTTAAATCATTAATGTATGCCTTAAAGTAGTTATACATACCTAAAATCACATATTAATCTAATTCACTACTACAATACCTTAAATTACTTAGGAGTTAAGTCATTATACCTTAAATCATTAATGTATGCCTTAATGTAGTCATATACACCTTAAATCACATATTCAACTAATTCACTACTACATACCTTAAATTACTTAGTAGTTAAGTCATTCTACTTTAAATCATTAGTGTATGCCTTAAATTAAAGTAGTCCTATATACCTTAAAACACATATTACCTTAAATCACTACTACATACCTTAAATTACTTAGTAGTTAAGTCAATCTACCTTAAATCATTAATATATTGAACTATATAGTGAGGTAATTTTGGCTGAAAACAGATACAAGACATATGAGACAACAATTTCAGATTATATATTAAGGTGCAATGTTTTACTTAGAATTTCAAGAGAACAACAAATGACCAATCAAAACACTTGTAGATTGCAAATTTACCCTTTCAAATGCTGCTCTTGCAGTAGGGCTTCAAGTTGATGATTTGCTAAAATGCCAGGAGATCCAAGTGATGGAATTTTCTCCTTTCAAGCACGCGCCGATAAGGCCGGCCAGAGACACCACCGTGAGGAAGACACCGAGAGCGATGACGGGAGATGAGTGCGACGTGGAGAGGAGTTCTTCTTTTGTTGGCTGCGCAAGAATGAAGAGAATAAGTTGCTAGGGTTTTTATAGTTGTTGAGAGATAATCTACTAGATGGACGGCTGAGATTCAAGTTCTTTTTTTTTACTACTTTTGAAAAAAAAACTTATAGGTTATGAGGGTTTATTAAGTAACTTGTTTATATTATCTTTTAAAAAAAATTATTAAGTAACTTGTTTTTAACCATGTTTTTATCTAATGTGTCATATTTATCATCTCAAATAATATTCTATCAAATAAAAATCTCTTATTACTTTTTAAAATATTTAATAATATATACTGGTTTTTTTAATTTTCGTGCATAATAAAGTATTAAGAGTATATTGATTTATGGTTTAGGGTATATTAGTTTATGATATAGGGTATCGTGATTTAGGGTATTGTGATTTAGAGTATAGAGTATTGATTTATTGTTTAGGGTATAGTGGTTTGTGATTTAGAGTATAGTGGTTTAGGGAATTGGGTTATGATTTAAGGTATAGTAGTTTATGGTTTATGTTATAGTGATTTTGGGTTTGGTGATTTAGGGTATGGTGGTTTAGGATGCTTATTTATGGTTTAGGGTATAGTGGTTTGTGATATATGGTATATTTATTTAGGGTATGGTGATTTAGAGTATAGTAGTTTAGGGTATAGTACTTTAGGGGCATATTAGTTTATGGTTTGAATAAGGGTTAAGAACCTATGAAAGGTCTGAACTATCACCCATGTTAACGAGAGAGGTCTGAAATTTAAAAAGTTAATAACAGAGGTCTGAAATTTCAATTTTGTTAATTTGAGGTTTTCCGTCCATTTTTAGGGTTAAATTTAACAGAATTGTGTGAAATGACATTTTTGCCCCTTTAATATTTTGTTTTATTTAATATCTTATTTAAGGAAATGTGAAATGACAATTTTTACCCTAAAGTCAAATTAATAACCGTGGTGGATTCAACGGCATTTTGGTCTTTTCACTCCAAGCATGTGAGGGGCACACTTGATAGAAGGGCATTTTTGGAAATTTATTTTATTTCCGGTCACATGCCAAGCATGTGACCAACTTCCGTTAGTTTTAACGGAAAAAACTAACGGAGACCGTTGTTATCAACAAATTGAAATTTCAGACCTCCGTTATTAACTTTTTAAATTTCAGACCTCTCCCGTTAACATGGGTGATAGTTCAGACCTTTCATAGGTTCTTAACCCTTTGAATAATTTAGAGTAAAATGATTAAGTATAAGGAGAAATTAACATCATATTGTTACCATTTTCTAAAATTAATGTGGGTAATCTAAATGTGTGTTTTTAACGTAATTTTGTAAATATAGATATTTTAGGATCAAGTGGTTTATAGGGTTTATGGTATAATGATTTAGGGTATGGTGATTTATAGTATATATGTTTAGGGGTATTGGTTTATGATTTAAAGTATATTAGTTTATGATTTAGGATTTTGGCAAAGATAATTCACTATTTAAATCATTCTACCTTAATCATTAGTGTATGCCTTAAAGTAGTCATATATACCTTAAATCACATTTTAATCTAATTCACTACTACATACATTAAATTACTTAAGAGTTAAGTCATTATACCTTAAATCATTAATGTATGCCTTAATGTAGTACATATCTTAATTCACATATTCAACTAATTCACTACTACGTACCTTAAATTACTTAGTAGTTAAGTCATTCTACCTTAAATCATTAGTGTATGCTTTAAAGTAGTCATATATACCTTAAATCACTACTGCATACCTTAAATTACTTAGTAGTTAACTCATTCTACCTTAAATCATTAGTGTATGCCTTAAAGTAGTCATATATACCTTAAATCACTACTACATACCTTAAAATTACTTAGTAGTTAAGTCATTCTACCTTAAATCATTAGTGTATGCTTTAAAGTAGTCATATATACCTTAAATCACATATTCATCTAATTCACCACTACATACCTTAAATTACTTAGTAGTTAAGTCATTCTAACTTAAATCATTAGTGTATGCCTTAAGTAGTCATATATACCTTAAATCACATTTAAAATTAAGTTGGAAAATACTAATTAGATTATAGTGATTTAGGGTATAGTGGTTTAGAGTATTGATTTATAGTTTAGGGTATAGTGGTTTGTGATTTATGGTTTATGGTTTATTGATTTACAGTATGATGATTTAGGGTATAGTGGTATATAGTTTATGGTAAATATTTTCGTATTTAAAACATTTGTACTACTTTTTATTTTTTTCTATATATTTTAATAGTGCTTTATGGTTTAAGGTATAATGATTTAGGAATAATTATTTATATTAAAAGTACATCATTAATAAATATTTTAACCAAATTAAATTAGGCTTATTCATTAATTGTATATATTAGATAAGTTGTCACCCAATTTATAGCAAAAAAAACCACTTAGCCTAGTGGCAATGTGTGGAATCTGAATTAAGAATTGCAGAAATTGGGTTCGAAACTTTCAATGGCAAAGTTTTAATTTCATAAAACTACATATATTTGGGTCGTCTCTAATTCGATTTAAGGGGCGTTTCAAATACTGTTCATAGACAAATTTGGCACGAGGAATGCCGTCTCAACTGACGTGTCAAACAAGAGGTCGTGCCAAATCCGTCTATGATGACGTGTCAATTTGACACGGGGAAACACCCCGTGTCAAAGTTCGTTTTATTTGACTATGTTTTCTTGTAGTGTGTGGTATTCCTGACTCACGGTGGAGTGTCTATTTCAACATTCCCCCTCACCGTGAGGACTCTCTGATTTCAAACAGACCATCTCCTAGGCCCAGGCCCGTCACCGTGACGAAACGCTTACTCTGTGAACTAGGTATTCATCATGACGGTCTAATGAGACTACATTGTGATAATGAATCCGCCATGCATATTGCCAAGAACCAAGTCTTCCATGAGAGGACCAAGCACATTGAGGTGGATTGTCATTTTGTTCGAGACCTTGTCGTGGGAACATTCTCTAGCCCTCCATACATTCAACTCATTCCCATTCGAACAGATTTTCAGCTTGCAGACATTCTAACTAAGCCTCTCCGCAAAGCTTCAATTAATGATCTATGTGACAAGTTGGGCATGCTAGATATATACGCTCCAACTTGAGGAGGAGTGTTAAATATAGAATCTTGTATATTCTGTATAATTGTTATTTTCCATTCCTAGTTGCTTTCCTAGTTTAGCTATTTACCAAGTTTAGCTTGATTTTATCATTATATATTGTAAGCTTTGATTAGTGAATGAATATACGGAATTTACGAATCTTTTCACTCGTCTTGAGAAACTAAGTTTGATGGGTTGTGATCACATTAAACAACTTCCTGCAGAACTTCCAACAAGTTTGGTGGAACTATATGTCTCATCTAACTTGTTGCAAAGAATTCTAGAATATTCATATTTGAGTAATTTAACCGACCTGAGATTAGACATATGTGAGCCTCCAGGAGTTGAGTTGTTTGATGAAAATGGGGTACTCATTGGGTATGCTGTCAAAGAAGATACGAGGGAACTACGAGAGTTGAATGTAAACTGGATATGGAGATTGTCTGAATTGAAGAAGCTACAATTAAACATGCCAAAGACATATCCAACCAGCATTCAAATCGAAGAATCCTCCTCCGTTAGCCTCTTCTCGCAGCTTGAGGAGCTCACTTTAGGTTGTTTAGTGTTGGGAACATGTGTCATACCCAGTTTCCTAAGTACATTGGATATACAAGTTTTTAGGGGAACAACGTCATTATCTCTACCAAGATTGAATCGTTTGACGCATTTCATCTTGTCATACAGTGACGACCTTGTACAGATACTTGGTCTTGGAGAATTAGAATCCCTGGTAACTTTGGAAATCATGAGATGCAATTCCTTGGAAAGATTAGATGACATCTCAAAGTTGAGAAAACTTGTGACTCTAGACATTTGTTATTGCAAAAAGTTGAGAGTCATTTCTGTTGTACCATGTCAACCATCCTTGAAGAAAGTAGAGATAACTGGCTGTGAGTCATTGGAAAGTTTAGTTGGTCACTCTGATTTGGAAAGCTGTCTCTATGATCTAAATCAAGTTGAGGGCTTGAACATTTTCGAATGCCCACTACTTGAGATGAAACTGGAGTCAGAGTTGGAGTCGAAACATAAAGGTACATATTCCATTAAGTTTTAATAATATAAGAATTCCCTGTCCTATTCTTGTTATTATTATTATTATTATTAACTGTATTATAAAATCATTCAATAAATTTGTCAAAGATATGGATCAATCGAGTTGGTGATGATGACTGATTATTGAAGACTAGTTATTTCTGCATGTGCTTTCATGTTTCTAAGATTGTTATTTATATAAGTTGTTAATGTATAAATATGATAATTATATTGAATATAAAGGTTAATAACTAATAAACTGTCTGAGGTTTGACCGTTTTGAAATTTGGTGTCTGAATTTTAAAGTGTTAAAAATGGTCTATCTGAGGTATGGACTTTGTTAAAATTTGGTTTTCCGTCCAAAAATGCTTTTAATTTTGACAGAATGTTGCGAAAATTCATAATTGCTCTTTCTACCAAATATAGGTGACGAAATTACCCCCAGATTCAAAACAACCACCACCCAACTCCGACCGGCCACCACTCAACTCCGGCGGACACCACCCAATTCCGGCCCGCCACCACTCAACTCCTGCCGGCCACCATTCTACTCCCGCCGGCCACCGCCCATAAACCCTATAGTTGTTTATTTAGTTAGGAGGGGTAATTTCGTCAATTTGCTAGGAAATGAAAGGTCGAATTTTTTTTATGGAGGGGCGTTTTTGGAATATTCATTTTATCGAGCTCACATGACGGTCACATGATACACATATGTTCGACTTAACCCAAAAATAGAAGGAGGCACCAAATTTCAACAAACACCAAACATGGGTCAGTCACTTTCAACGACGGCAACCAGAGTTCAACATGGGTCAAATCTCAGACAGTTTATTAGTTATTAACCCTAAATATAATACGTTTATTTCTTTATAGCCTATGTAGTTAAAAACTCGTTTCTAGGTCGTAAAAACGCACGTTTTTACGTTTTTACCTTAAAAAACGAGTTAAAACGTAACAAAATCGTTGTCAGAGTAGAAACGGGTAGAAACGCGTGTAGAGTCGTAAAAACGTATAGAAACGGGTAGAAACGTAAGTTTCTACCGTTTCTAGAATTTTTACCATAATTTGCTAAAACAATTCCAAATCTAATAAATTATGCAAAACCCAAAAAACTTATCAACCAAACACAAGAAATTTTTGTCATGGATAGTTATTTATGTGACAAATCAATTTTTTTTACTCAAAATTTAATCATATGACATTCAAGTTCAACCTTCATTGATCATTTAATTATAATACTCAAAAGTCTTAAACTTCATTGACATCCCTTTCTATTTTATGTTTCTCAAATCCTAAAATCATAAATTCTAAATTCACTTTACCCGTATTTTTCATGCTAATCTACAAAAATTGATCACCGTGACGACTATGGGTCCATGTTTTTTTTATTAAAATTATTTTTTCAACTGTTAATGAGTATATTTACTATTTTTGTAGTACTTCTGCATAATTACATATATAAATTTCATTTCTAATATTATTTTAGAAAATATGTAGAAACTACGTTTCTACGTTCCGTTTTTACGACCCGACTTTACCTACCCATTTCCGTCTCTACGTAGAAACTCGTTTTTGACTGCATAGTTTATAGCAACATGTGTAGAATTTGGTGATCATTATGGGGAAAAATTGAGTTTTTTGCATGATTGTCCTTTAATAGTTGGGACATCAAATGTAATGGAACATGAAACGGGCAACTTTGTAGAGTGTGTTGTTCAAATTATGAACCATATACATAAAAATAAATGTGTGACCCTAAATACGTTGAATCGTTGATCACATATCATATATTAAATAAGAGTTGAGATAACAAAAAATTTATGGATTTCTTCGGCTTATTGGTGTTTATAATAGTGCCAATTTGGTTCTATATTCTAAGTACCTACCTTTTTCTTTATAGATTGTGTCGCTTTGGTAAGATTTCGGTCAAATCCGGTTTTATATTAATTTAAACAGGCCAAAATAGTCTGGTTTAAACTTTAGAAGGTTTTGATATTAAAAAAAAAAAAACTTTAGAAGGTACGTGACTTTTTTGGAAGGTATACATGGAAACTTTTGGAAAGTAGGTGGCTTTTGGGGGTGAGGACCCAACACAAATTATATATTGGTATATAGATAGATGAAGCTTCAAATTCAAAAGCACTAAGTTGGGATTGATTAGCCGAGATTTGTTATTTTTTGTCCTGGTAAATCTGTCCTATTGAGGTACTTTACTGCTTTGTCTCCATTGCTTGGTTTGAGAGGTTGCTTCTGTTTTGATTTGATGTTGTTGTTATTACAGATATGCATTTTGCTCAGAAGTCATTCTAGCTGTTGATGACATTGAGACTATTGTTGAGATTCGAGCGGAGTATGATCCCTCAAAGACGACTAAACCAAAGGTTTGTCATTTTTGCAACATTTATAAATGTCACATTTTAATCATCGTCCATGAATAAATTTATTAATGAGTGGCTCGAGGACATGAACCCACAATCAAATACAATGATATGTAGTGCGTATGCTAAGCATATTATCGTATCGAGAAGCAACAGTTTAGAAGACATTTCATTTGAAAGGCTGGGTATATATTTTCCTATTCTCTATACTGACTACTACGTTCAGATTGACACACCAATTACTTGAGACTTGTTTTCAACTAACTGTATTTCTGTCTCTTTTTTAAAAATGAAATATTTTGGATCTTGAGGGAATAATTGTTGAAGTTAATTTGTCTTCTGAATCCCTTACTCACTCACAATTTTCTCACTCAATTGGGTTTCGAACAGAATTTGGCAAACACTCGAACAAAACTAAAACGAAGATAACTTGCAGCAGAAGTAGTATTAATGAACAAAGAAATGTGTTGCCTGATTAATAAGAAAATGAGGTCCTTTGGTTCGAATAAAAAACAACTAACTTAATGAAATCCTAATTTCATCTTCAAGCTTCATGAAGTCCAAAATCCAAAGTCCAAGACCAGGAGTCTACAGTTAATGAACTTGTGTTCAACCGGACAGTTACGTACGCTACAACAACCAAGAAGATAGATTCTTTCTTGACATTTATTTAAAGAATGGTGAGTAGTAGTATTAGTGAACGTGCCTAGCCTATGGTTTTATAATTTTTGTGCGGTAAAATGGTTTTTCATAGTTGATTTTGAATGAGACTGATTGATAGAAGATGAAGTCTTCTTTTACCAAAGAATTCAATTTTTGTGTACCTTTTGTTTGTACATTGATGAATGAATGAACTATGTCAGGACTAGCTATACTTCAAACTAGAAGTATGTTTGATCTATTCTTAAATATGACACAGAGAGAGGGTGTTCACTCTCATTTCAGCGAAATCCTAAATAATGATATAATCATCAATCCTGCTATGCCAACTTTTTGTAGCCTACTTTAACTGTCATACCCCAAAGTCCGAGCGACCACTTAGTCCAAGTGAGGACAACTGTTAGACTTGAGTAGTACTCCTCTGGCTTATTAAGGCTTCATATTTCTTATTTCTAACCGATGTGGTACACAAATATGGAGTATTACATTAACCCATAGTAATCCTTGTACAACTTGGAGAGTGTCTTCTTGGCACTTGACGAACTATCATTCAGACTGCTCGATATATACTCACCCAAGAAGATATCCAGTTAAAAAGGCTATATTGACACCGATTTGGAAAATTTTCCAGTCTTTTTTGAGCAATAAGGGTAATGAGAGTTATGATGAACATTTGTGCAAAAATTTCAAAGTAATCAACTCCAGATTCTTGAGAGTTCAGTCTCCCTTTTTGCTTTAGAATTGAACAATCTATATTGACCTTTCATCTTGTATATCCACTTAATACTAATAACCTTATAATTAGGTCGATCAAGATATTGTTACATGTCATTTTTATTGATTATTATGTGCATCTACTCCACAACAAAATTCTACTTATCTTACCTTGAAACTTTCGCATAGCTTTCTAAGGAGTCTGAATCCACAAAATATTGCAACTCTCCATGAGAACTATCATATGTACAAGTCAACATATTTATATTACCTATAGATATATATAGATATATCAACCACAGTTTTATATATTATCCCACATGATATATCTCTGTATATTATATGTACGTATTTATTAATCATAATTTCAAAACTTTGGGTGTGTGTATTATCTAACGAGGTTAGGTATCTATATTTTGGTTCAATTCTTGTTTTGATGCATACATAACAATTGACGCAGAAGTGATGATGAAAATATTCATGTACGGATGCAAAACTCTTCGTGAAATTGTCAACGAGCTTTATTATTCTGAGAGTATGTTGTGATTACTACTATACATTATTTCTTTCAATATATATACATTAAATAGTCATGTAATGGCGAATGAATAAATATCGAATGCAAAACCAGCAAATGTTGAAGTGCATACTCAACTTTAGCAAGTTAACCAGTAACAATAAGTTAAGTATTATACGTAAGTAAATTTTCTAACAATAAATCAAAACAGTTTTCGCAGAGTGCGAATGAGTCTATAGTATTATACATTTCTAAATTACGCATGCAAATAGATAAATGTGATATTTGTTTGACAGATATATGAATTTCTGGTAAAGCCAGCAGAGATATAGAAAAACAATTATGGATTAATGTGGTCTTTGTTTGACAGGACCTACCTAGTCTGGAAATTCTTGATCTTGGTCATTGTCGTGGCTTGGAATCGACACCATATCTCTCCTTCTGCGTGTCTTTGAAGACACTATTACTTCACTGCAGTGGCGGATGCAGGAATTTGACATTGGGGGACATTTTTTTTTTAAGAAACAAAATTGACTAATTTTTTTTCAAACAAAAAAGTAATGATCAAATTTTTTTTTTATAAAGTCATATTATATATAAAATTGCAATAGATTACACAGTTTGAGAATAAAAAGAAATTTAATTACTTAATTACTATCTTACATTTGAACACTATAACAAATTGCTACCTAAAATTATTGTTTGAAAAATTTATAAATTAGTTTCACTTCGTTGACAATTTGTTAGTCGACGTTATTTTTAGCATTAAGCTAGCAAATTTTTCACAAACTGAAACTTAATCTAGTAATTTGTCCAAAAAAATATTCAACTATCTAATTGTATAAAGCGGAATTTGAGCTACCATTTGTACCAAAAAAAACTCCAATTAGTGATTTATCTAACTGTTTATATATGAACTAACTATTTATAAAATCACTTTGGTAATTAAGTTTTTTTCATGATCTACATATAAAATTGGAAATTATTTTACTATTTTGCATGATTATTTTACTATTATATTATATATATATTACTCCTAATAAAGAAACTGCTATATGCCGAAATTACACAATTACACTCAATATATTAAATAACATTAAATCAACAAAGATTAATTTTGCATGATTTATTACTCCCTCTTCTTTCACTAGCAGTTATATATATATAACAAAAAAAAAGGGGACATTTAGTTTCCCTTTTTCTATGCTGCGTCCGCCACTGAGTTCACTGTTGTGGATATTTAGATGAAATTGATGGCTCAATAGCTACAAGCCTACCAAAGCTCCGTTACTTGAATTTATCCAATTGTATCACGCTACAAAAGCTGCCAGATTCAATAGGAGAACTCGTGGAACTTGAGGTTTTGTTGTTGGGTAATTGCTTCAGTCTGGTTAGTCTTCCAAACTCAGTTACAAGCCTACCCAAACTTCATACTTTGAATCTATCCTACTGTAACAGCTTAGAGAGCCTCCCAGACTCGGTTGAAAAATGATCCAACTCACAGAATTATATATAACCGGTTTAGTATTTGAGAATATTCCTCAGTTTATATCCAAGCTAAAAAAGCTTGAAGTGCCATGTGCTGATATGATAGATATGCAAGGTGTTCCAACAGAGACTGAAGAATTAAATTGTACATGGAAACAACGACATCTCTACAAATATTGATTTTGTTTAACGCATTTCATCTTGTCACACAGTGGTGATTTTACACGGATTCTTAGTCTTGGAGAATTAGAATCCCTGATATCTTTACAAATCGTAAAATGCAAAAAGTTGAGTGTTATTTATGTTGTATCATGTGTGCTATCCTTGAAGGAACTGGCGATAAGTGACAATGTGAGTCGTTGGAAAGTTTAGTTGTTTGTTCTGAAGAGTTAGAAAGCCCGTCGATGATCTACATCTAGTTGATCACTTGAAGATTGTCAATTGACCACTATGGGAAAATAATCTGCATGTTGAATTGGAGAAGATCAAGGGAATGTTCTTGAAGGAGAGAAATTTGTGACTCTGATCAGTTCTACAGGATTGTGTGATTGAGATCACTGGAGGTCGATCCACACATTATTTGTGCTATGCAGTTTGCGTCCTTTTGTTTCGAGAATTCTTCTTTTGGTCCTTGTTTTAGTTGTTAGTTAGTTGCAACTAACTTACCTGTATGAACTGATCTTGTCTTGGCTAAGATGAATAGAACTCTCCAAATGAGTCCTCCTATACAAATAGAGAAAACCAACAATTCTCTAACAAGATCATCTTTCGATTTTACAATAGCACATTTAAGAGTATGAAAATGGAAGAAATCGCCTTGCACGATAATTTTATTTAGCATTCTTTTTGAGGAATATCGAAATAGTTATTCCTTGTAATGGTGGAATATTTTTTTTAAATTCAAATCTTATTTTCAAATAAACATTTTCTTCATAACTCTTAATGCTTATTTCTCATGTATTATTGCACTGAAACAATATGCCTTAAATAAATCATATCCATGAATTGATTAGGAAGTTGTACTTGAAAATCTAAAGGATAAACGGGAATCATATGAAGTTTCAAATATATGGGAAGAATATAATTTGCTGCTTTTCCCTGTAGTTTCAAATGAATATACAATTTTGGTTTTTGAAGATCCATTTTTCAAAACGATCCAATTGCCGTAAGTATGATAGATGAACGAAAAATCCGAAGGTTTGTAATGTTTACAACATACATTGTTTTATTTTTGCCCTATATTGCAAGCATATATTAGGCTGTAGCTAGTGCTAATATATTCCCATTAAAGTCCTTTGTTGGATACTGGAGTCTGGTGAGAAATTTCGTTTGACCACCCGCGCCTGATACCTGCACAAACGAGCCGGTGTTTTTCCCGACGACACCTTTCCGAAGTTTAAGTTAGAAACTGACAGACAGAAATACAGAACTTAACAAACCAATTGTCTAATGAGAGATTATGAAGATGAGCGTTTTTACAGACTTCTGGATTAATAGCTTTGAACCGGGCCTTTTTTTTTTTTTTTTCAAACTGACCCATCAAGGGTCGTTGAACCAGTGAGTTTACCCGTGGTTAAGATTAATCTCACCTAGGTGTTATGTGTATATGTGAGTGAGGTTTACCACCTCGATCGGTTAGATTGAAAAATTGGAACACTATATAAACTTGGTGGGCTACTCCTACTATTACCAGTTGGTTTTAGTAAGAAACCTCAGTGGACTTATGTAGAGGGTCTGGGCTTGCTTCCCAGTTTTAATCTCCTAACAGCTGGTATCAGACTTGGTGGCTCAGTCTGGGAAGTCTGGGAGGGACAAAGTGGTGAGTCGGCGGCGACACGTGATACATGCTGTTTCGAGTTTGTGCGCTGCCTCGGTGCATGACGTGGCCGTTCGGGGGCTGGTTTGAAAATTCCATAGCTTAGTGTTGTAGACTTTTGGTTAAGGGGGAGCCGATGTGGGTAGACTTTCGATTGAGGGGAGCTACGGTGCACTGACATGTAAGGGAGAGATTATTATGTATACATGTGATTGAGTTGTACCACATCGGTTAGATTGAAGAGTTGGAACACTATATAAGCTTAGTAGGCTACTCCCACTATTACTAATTAGTTTTAGTAAGGAATATCGGTGGGCTCGCTCCCCAGTTGTAATACCCTAACACTAGTTAGTTTATATGACTAACCGTGATTATTAGGTCATGAGAGGGGTGGTCATGGCGACCTCATTGCTTAGAGGATCAATTGTGATGTTGAGTGTTGTCCCTATTCAAGTCCTTAATATTGATCGGGATTGTAATTGGCGATGACGATGACGATTGGCCCTGAGCTAAGTTCACTACAAGAAAATGTTAGATTACACACAAGAATTTTACAGTTTCATTCTGATTCAACACCAAATATCTATTCCTCTATATATATATATATATATATATATATATAAAAGGAAAAGTGCCTTTCAGGTGGTTCCAACCTTCAAATTTACTCCAAAAGACACATTCTTTCACCGAATAGTCACATTCTTTCACTCCAAAAGACAGTTATACATTCTAAAGGTACCAATCTAGATCTATATCAGCAATTTCTTTAATGCGCGCGGTTGAGATTCAAACGCTAGGTGCATACAAACAATAGGCTCTTCTTCTTCCTCACATCGGCTCTTCCTCTTCTTCCCAGCGATTACCGTTACTTCTGATCGAGGCGTTAGCATTACTACTTATAATCTACTTCTCTCTATTATGTAGACAATTCAGATTGAAGACAACCTTCTTCTTTTACAAAGCAATGGAAGACGATTCAGATTCGGTTTTCGGCCGATCTTCACTATTGGCCGGTTACCTGTCAGTTTGGCGGGAAGACGACATTCCAACCCTTACCCACCTGAAAACCTCTGTTCATACAATGACGTTCATTAAATTGCTGCTACTGCCAGAACCACAACCACTTCTTCCTGTGAGTGGATGCCGCTCAAATGGTATCCAACTACAACACCCATTCATATTTCTTAATTTTCACTTTGGTTATTATATTATTAGAGTTGAATACATGTCAGGTTCACAGAAGAAAGTAAAATACTGTTATAGTTTGTTTTGTTTCATACTGAGTTGCTCATTCAAGCGCAATTTAGTCGGGCATTCGTAGTTTTGACTTCGGGTTTGAGCAATAGCATCTTCTATGATGTCTTATATATATATATATGTGTTGATTAAATAACTTGGATGTTGGAATCGTGTTTATATGTAGATGGCTCTTGTCCCAACAATGCTACAACTTTCTCACCGACTCCTTGGATAACTAAGAGGGTGGTTGACCTTTTTAATCTTATTATGATGGCTTTTTAAGGGTTCAGGTTTGCTCCTACGGTCCTACCGCATTAAGGCATCTGCTTTCAATTCAAAACTTGGGAAGCAAAGTAAGGTTGTTGGTCTATTAGTTCTTACTTGTGGTAATGGTTGCTCGGTTATCTCCGGATTCAATTGACATCTTTGGCAGAAGAAATGCAATTCGTAAGGGCGTGGAGAATGTTGAGAAAGAACTTACAAATTCAGAAAAATGACGGTGCTACTGCTATATAAATTGGCTTCCAGAAGGTTAAACCACATTTTCTGAACTTGTTTAGTTGGAATCACTTTATTGATTGATCATCATCATCATAAAATTAAATATGAAACTCTCTTTTTTGTTGTTTTTTTCTTGCAGATTCTGAAAGGTTCTCTTAATACTGTTGAAGCTAAATTTAGATCGCTCATATCATTATACACTGAAGTGGTAACTCCTGGCTCATCGGTTCCAGCATTTGCTATCTCTTACTGTTCATACACCTGAATGGAGGGGGCAGCAAACAATTTTAGAGCGACTAGGCTCTGCCCTCTTCTCACGGATAAAGAGAAAAGAAGTAGGAACAAAAAATGGCAAAGTCTTGGATAAACTCTCCAACATCTTCAAGGCACATAATGTTGATGTAGTGAACAAGAGGGCTTATTGGATAATAAAGTGGTAGTCTCCACGGCCTTTACATTTATATGGACAATAGCAGCAGAGCCACCATCATAATTTGTTTACATATGGTGTGCCCTTAATATGTATAACCATCGGTGCAAAGTGCGGTATTAAGAGACTTGACTAGATGCATTAAGTTGCCGAAAACTGTTCATACTCATCCATACCATCTATAAGAACATGCATGGATAAATATTCGTCCAATGTTTATAATCATTCAATCTTAATTACTTGTGCTTTTATTATTATTATTATTATTATTATTGTTCGAAGTCTAAAATAGCATTCATCGCTCATATTAGATTTTAACTTAATTAACACTTGTATATTTGAATTTGCTATACACGTGCGTTGCACGTGTGTATTCTCTAGTATAATGAAAATGTATTTATTTGGTTAAACACTGCAATGGAAAAAATCTATGTGTAATATATGTGCATATTTTTATATTTCACCCCGATAACACACTGATTGGGTTTGTGTGTAATCAGAGTGGAAAGTTTTGAATATAACCAATGTGTAAACCGACTATAAAATGAAATAATACATTTCTTGTGGAATAATACTAGCTAGAAAAATGACACATGTTAACATCTTTTATATTGTTGTTAACATAATATAAAATTATTTAGGGAAGTGTCACTTATTACAAGTAAAATTGAATTGGATTTTAAGATATAGTATTTGCGTTTATTAGTATATAATAAGTATTTTTAAATCTATTGGTATGTTTGGATGGATGTAAATGTAAGATGTAACTCCATATATAAACACATGGCCTTATGTTATTGCTGTCATCCATAACTGAATACGTGAGTACAGAATACATAAGTTCATTCATATATGTATATTTGACTATATAAGTTCATCTATGTCCACACATGTGCCACAAAGTGCTATGTTTTCTTCATCACTGAAAGTGCCGCTGGTAATAAATATTACGGTGCCGTTAGATGAAAAAAATAATTGTGGCACCAGACTTAATGTCACTGTAGTCATTTTATGAGAAAAAAATTACCGACATTTTTTATAAGATTCCGCTAGTTATTGTCGTATTCAACAATTTTCTTATACTATAGAGGAGAAGTGGTGCCCCTTTGTACTAATGAATGGGGCGGTAGGTTGCTTTTAACTTAAGTGCGTTGGTCGTTTCCTCGACTTAGTTTTTTTTAGGGGTTGTTCTTTGGTGATAAAAATATTTCAAGGAGGTAACGTAATGAAGCATAATTTTTTAATTGATGTTCTTCCCCAATTAATTACTTAAGCCGTCATCAAGCATAATTATATTTCCATAGATTAGATTTAGATATGTGTATCTTAAATCAACTTGTTTAAATAAAAACAAATCATGTTACATGTACGTAATTTGTTGCGGTCAATCTTTATATATAATTCCATCTATCACTATTTTTTTCATTAACAAACAAAAGTCTTGGTAGTACCTGCAGGCTGCAACGTGCAATTATTATTTAAATTTGTTAGTTGATTATTGCTTCCCTAAATTGCTTTTGTAGTTTCGGAACATGAGTGTTAAAAGATATTTTTTTTTTTCTCCAAGATGGTGTCTCCATTGGAATTCTAATTTGATTTGTCACTAGAAAGTCACTTTACAAGTTGGTCCAATTAACATTAGGGCTTTGATTGATCAGTAAATAAGCACGTTTGAAGCTGTCCCGCACAATGTGGTTCAATGACTAATAAATTATATAATGTGATTTTTTCCTATTAATATTGAAAATATATAATATAATTAAGTATAAAAATCCTAATGATGTAAGCAATTTGATGCGGTCAATTTATATTGTATACCCCAACTGATAACTAGTTGCTTTTGTTTTTCATTTGAAACATGCAATTTTGACGTTTAAAATCTAAATAATTATAATTCAACTTGTTAATATATTCGCCATATATTAAGTTAAATAATGAAGACCATCGCCTGTGGTGGAATTGTGTCGTTAAAAGCTCATTCTCCCATATGGTTTGGCTCCAATGTCCTATGTTCGAAACCTCTTATGTCGTCATCTCACAGTGACCTGATTAAAATATTATCTTTTACTTGGTCCACATACTGCGTCACGCATACTGACTAGGATATATATTATATATATAATATAAAGGGTTAATAGGTCTTTTGATACCACATATTTTGATAAATTTTGGCTTTTGGTCCAATATGTTTTTTTTGCGCCTATTTTTGGTATCATACGTTTGACAAATTTTGGTACATATATACGTTAGTTGACCGTCAGTTTGACCGTTAAATAGTCACGTGACTTGCACATGTCTAGCCCCAAATTTTTACTTTGTTCAGATTAGTCCTCAAATTTTTGTCCTATCTAAGTCGGGCCATGGTTACAGTCGCCCAGGTCTGGCGACCTTAGCCATCACGAAAAATAAAAAGTCTTGGTACCTCCTGTAACCCTCTAAAAAATAAAAAAAAAGTCTTGGTACCTCCTGTAAGGCTGTAACGTGCAAGTTGTTTGAATTGTTCTTCCTTGCCTAGCTAGTTAAGACTTTTGAAGTTTATATATGAATATATGATCCATTGTATTCCATTTGAGCATTACTCTTTGGATCACCATACTCTGAAAAACTCCTCTTTGTCTCGATGGGAGCTTCAGTTTCACGACTTCCTCAAGAAGGCCCGAGAGCATCGTCTTTACAGTCCGTAGCTTGTGATGTGGACAACTATGATGTGTTCATCAACTTTCGAGGAGCAGACACTCGCCATGGTTTCGTCAGTAGACTCTACGACGATCTTGTAGCAGAAGGGATGCGTGTTTTTCTAGACGATAAAGAACTCAATTACGGGAGGGAACTCGATGAGGAGCTTCCACAAGCAATCAACAATTCCAAAATCTACATCACTGTCATTTCTGAGACTTATGCTTCCAGCAAATGGTGTCTTCGGGAACTTACTGAGATTGTCAGAAACAAGCAAGAATTTAAGGAGAAAAAGGAGATTCTGCCTGTCTTCTACAAAATCAGGACTGATGATGTGAAGCTTAAGACGAATTTGTTCAACAATCAACTCAATAGTCTCAAGGAAAAGGTGAGAGCTGAAACTGTCGAAGAGTGGGCCGTGGCTCTCAAGGGCATTACTAATCTCAAGGCATGGAAAGTGCCCAATGAAGGCGGCTACAGCGAGTAAGTAAATTTTTACACCATAACTTTTAGTTAAAAAATTCACTTTTATGCATCATGAGTGTTAGCCAGACTTTGTTCTGTCATGAACTCGTGCGAGATATGATTTCCCAGACATTGCCATCACGTCTGACATGCTACAAGAAAACTACCTTCTCAAGATAGTAGAAATGATTTTCCGCAACGCAAAAATGCATCGTTTTGATACTAGCGACGCTTTTACCTGACGCAAATATGTATGTCGTGTTTATCACCGTAGCGAAAAAAACTGCGACGTTTGCAGTAAATGTCGCAAAACTCTTAAACCACGCGACACTATTACTTGCGTCGCCAGTACATGCAAGTGGCAACGCAATTAAGTGTCAATATAATAAGTCTTTTTTTTTGTAAAGTGTGTTAGCTAAATCAAAACTTAACAACGCTTTGAAAATGTCGAAATAATACAATAAGAAACGACATTATTACGAAGCGTCGCCAAATTTGAATAAATTTGATTATTGTGAAAAAAGTTTGCGACGCTTAGCAAGTGTCGGCAATGAAAAGTCATCTAAAGTTATTTTTTTAAGTGGCACAAGCTCGAGTGAAGGAGAGCTCCTTTGACCTAACTCGGGTCGAGTTTCAGCTCGGCCGACCTCAATTTGGTCTAAACATAATGGGCTTCAAACTCTATTTAATAGGAGGTAACATTATTTTCATTTAAAACGACGTCAACATGAATCCAACCCTTGCGCTCTAATATCATGTTAATAATAAGACGTGCTCCTTAACATTAGTTGGATCATATTAATGCTTGATTCATGCATTTTGTGAGCCTTGCGATCAGGTTTTTTAGAAGATACATGTTATATCTCACTACATGAAACAAGGTTTTGGCAACACTTAAATATGCTTTAGGCAACGCTTTTTGCGTCGCCTAAAGTTTGGTGACGCAAGCTGCAACGCAAATAAAAGCGTTGTGATTGGGGGGAGTCGCCTAAAACTTAGCGATGTTTAGCCTTAAGCGCCGCCTTAGAAAAAGTAAATGCGACGTTTTTTTAACAATGTCTTTTTCCAGGGTTTAGATAACGACACAAAGCGTTGTTTAACTTTAAGTATAGGCAACACATTTTGTGTTGCCTATACCTTAAGTATAGACAACGTTTTAGGCGTTGCTTATACTTGAAGTATAGCCAACGCAAAAAGTGTTGCTTATACTTTAAGTAGAGACAACGCTTTCTGCGTTGCCTATTCTTTAAGTATAGACAACGCAGAAAGCGTTGCCTAACCTGATATTGCAAAATCATCATAGTAGCATCGCCTAGTAAATTATTAATTGGATATATTTATCCAAATATAATATACCAATTGTACTCAAATTCATTGAATCCAAAGCAATAGACTTAGTCATCATAAACAAAGTAATAGATAGTTTTTTTACATAAATATAATAGGAGTTCACAACTAAATAGTCATATAAACATAATATGAGTTTCTTAAGAAGGTTGGCTCAATCTAAACCCCTTAAGAATAGCGAACATCTCCGTCTGTGCATCCGCTCGAACACGCTCTAGTACTACAATAAAATTCCTGTTATTTAGATAATGATAGTACCAGCAAGAAAGCATCTCGAGTATTAGTTATGCTATGCTTTAATAAAGTATATATGTATGCATTATACTGTTTTAATTTATCAGGTTAACTTGGAAACCAATAAGGACTTGATTAACTTCAGAAGCCTGGTCTGATATAACGTTTTTTAAGAGTTTGAAAGTGCAGTTTGAAAGTGCAGTTTGAAAAGAAAAGCCACAAACTGATATGCTGATATGAAGTTCTAGGTTAATATCTAATTCCTAGATGAGATGAGGGATACCTAGAAGAGCGTAATCCTAGATGATATGTTGTTGTAGCTGCTACACATGCAGTCCCAAAGCCCTTGCAGTCCCAATGTAATAGTTTCTTTAGGAATTCAAACAAATTAAATTCACCAAGCCAATTTAGGGTTTAATCAACAGTTTATTCTCTAATTTACACTTGAAATTGGTGATCTAAAGAAGGATCAACTTCACATCGCTAAATCGAAACTAAATTGAGAAATAGATGAAGAAACCAGAGCTCGCCGAAGCCCGGAGTCGCAGTGAAGGTGAATCGGAGTCGCAGCTTAGCAAATCGAACTCGCAGCTCTTCAAGCCCGCCACAGAGTCTCGAATCGGAGTCGCGGCTCAGCAGTCGTCATTCTTCAGAGTCGTAGCGGTGAAGGAGCAGTAAATTTCCCCGGAGTCACGAGTGGCTGCAGTGAAGATCGTGAGTCAGTAGAAGCAGTGAAGATCGCGAGTCGAAGCATTCCAGTTTTTAGTTTATCCAAGATTTGAATAAATAAAATTTTATTTTTAATTAATTAAGTGTTGCTTAAACCTGAACATTAGGCAACTCTTAATAAATTTGTTGCCCAAACCGAACTTTAAACATAAACGCTAAGAGAAACTGTTGTTTAATATTCATCTTAAACCAACGTTTTACAAGACGTTGTTTAAACCTAACCATTATACAACGCACTATTAAAACATATCGCCTAAACCCTAAAATTTAAACAACGTTAAAAGCAAGCGTCACTTAATATATATGTTAAGCCGACGTTTGATAAAGCGTTGTTTAAACCTAATAATTAAGCAACATACTAGTGAAAACAGTTTCCTAAACCAAATTTTAAACAACATTAAAAGAAAACATTGATTTAATTTTTATGTTAAGCCGGCGCTTCCCTAAACGTTACCTAACTCTGGGCGCAAAAAAAGTTTGTGACGCTTTTAAAAGCGTCGCAACTTTCGGGTCGCTTAAAACCACTTTTCTTGTAGTGTAGATGGTATCCAAAAATAGAAAAGTCATCTAATAGTTGAAAAGCTCAACGATGTACCACTCAACCAACAGTCCTTAAAATTTAAGATGATACGTGAACGTTTGGTTCATTCGTTTTATTTCAACAAAATATAACAATTGATGTCAAAGTAACGATAAAAATCTTGACGTAAGGATTGTAAACAAAATTGGATCTTCTACTTGTTCTTCAAACTTGTACTACAGATCAAGTGTGTCGATTTCGAAATTGAGGATAGGATGAAAGGAAGTTATGCAGCTCAATAATTCATTCATTCAACTCAAACACAAAACAAAAAACAATACAACTGATACGATAATAAACTGAAAGTAACTTCTCCAATTAACTGCTCTTAAAACTGCTCCACTAACCTGAGATTTAGCTTGACTATTTCAAATCTGAACTGCTAACACAACTGTCTTTTAACCATAATTAAGATTACATAACTTGACTCACCTAAACGCTGTTACTTGTTGCACAAGTAAACTCGACTGAACTTCCTTCTTCTCCAAGAACTTCTGCTACTACTGCTACATAACTTGTTCTTCAATTCAGCTGCATTTCTCTGAGTTTGATCTTCAACTTCTTTACAGGGATGGAGAATTTTGTCGTCAAATAGTCAAGCGAGCTTCAATTATTCTAAGGGTGAAACACAAGCCACTACCGAAAGATCTAATTGGAATGCATGATCCAGTTAAAGAAATGATGCAACTGTTGGATATCGCAAATTCCAGTCTGCAAGTTATAGGAATACATGGAATGGGAGGAAGTGGAAAAACAACTTTGGCAAAGGTTGTTTACAATAAGCTCTGCGATAACAAATTTGATTGTTGTTGCTTCATGCCTGATGTTCGAGAGTCACTGGATAAGGATAAAGGAAATACAGGTTACATAGAGCTGCAGAAAAAGCTACTGAAGGAAATATCCTACCGCGGAGACGTTGATAAAATAAGAGATATTGATGAAGGAGTAAGAAGAATTCAACTTACACTTGAAGGGAAAAAGGTTCTCATGGTGTTTGATGATGCAAGTAAGCCAGATCAGATTGTGAGCTTAATAGGTGATAATTACTCTATGTTTGGTAGAGGAAGTCGGATAATTATCACGACTAGGGACGATCGAGTCCTGCGGCATAGAGGATTAGCTAAAATCACAAAGATTCATAAGATGAAAGCAATGGAGAATAAGCATGCACTTGAACTCTTTAGTTGGCATGCCTTTGGCGAACCGACACCGCCGAAGGGGTACTCTTCACTTTCGAATGATGCTGTCAATTTGACTGGAAGGCTTCCTTTGTCTCTCGAGATTACCGGGTCACTGTTTTCCGTAGGTGGGAGGAAGAATTGGAAACAAACAGTTGAAAAGTTAAAGAAGATGCCTAACGAGGATGTTCAGGAGAGGTTGAAGATAAGCTATGAAGATTTGAATGAACACACAAAGGAGATATTTCTAGATATTGCATGTTTCTTTGTTGACAAGGGAAGATCACACGAGGTTGCTATGTGGGACGCGTGTGGTTTTTTTTATGAGTTGGCAATTGATGAATTAATTTCAATGTGCTTGGTTAAAATAGACGACGATGGCAGATATAGGATGCATGATCACATTAAAGATCTTGGAAGAGAGATTGTTCGGTTAGAGGGACCCAAAGACATGGAACAACGCAGCAGAATTTGGAAAAAACAGGACGCTATAGATATACTAACCGCAGGCACAAAAAAGGTATATTTGAATCGATAAATTAGATTTCAACTTGTGTGCTTCAATAAGGGGATTCAAATCACCTGCGCCACTCTTCATGCCCCAGATTATGCCTCACCGTTAAGATACGTGTCCTTAGATTTAATTTTCTTTCTGGAGTTCACCAATCCCAATAGGGAAAATAATTACACTCAAAACACGTGTCAACATCTTAATGACGAGACACGATCTGTGATACGAAGAGTTGGACAGGTGATCTGGATCCACAATAAGGAGCAAATTAGACGCCAAAATCTTAGTGTTTAATTAATACTCTTTCATCAAACTTTTTTTTTTGCAGGAAAATAACAAAATCGAGGGAATTCTCCTTGAGGGTCTTAAAAGCGATGAAATGTTAACATTGAAAGGAGAAAATTGTGTCAATCTTAACAGGCTAAGATTCCTTCATTTGGAGGGGTCACAAAATTTGTTCGGAAAACCTCTCGTGCAAGTGGATGGGTCATTTGAGCATGTTTTACAAAATTTAATATGGCTTTCTTTGCAACACATGAAGATAAAGCGACTCAGCGTGAACAACTTTTTATCTTTTTTTGGGCTAGTCAATGCGACTACCTTCAATTTGAAGAAACTAGTCGTTCTTAATTTCTCACATTCAGACGTAACCGAAAGCTGGGCAGCGTGGTGGAAAGAATTCAAGGTATATTGCAACCAATATAACATTGTTATGGCTTTCATTATTATTCTTATTATATAAGTTATTTCTGGAAATAAATTGGCCATTGAAATATCCAGGTGCAATATATAAAACCAGCTAAGTGTACAGTGGTTACTCAATCTTGGACAAGTAGCATCCTCAAATTATAATAATGATTCACAATAATAATTCAGTTGAACAAAATTTTATTCAAATAAAAGTGTATTTTATAGTAAATTATTAACTTGAATTTTCACACAAACTTTAGTTAAATTAATATACTGAAATAAACATACGTGTTTTATTCTGGATCAATATCTTATAGTAATGTATATAAATTTAGGGTTAAACACTAGAAGCAGCCTCATTCATGTTGCGTTTCACAACCTCACATATATTTTTTTTGTTGTTGTTGATATTTGGTACCGCCATTACCCTAAATGTTGGTTATAAATGTCATGACTCATATTCAACTAATTAAGGGGTTTGCCTTGACCCGAGCATGCGTCAGCCTGGTCACCTGGTCTAAGAGGACATGTCAAACTCGAGTTTGGGCTAGAACGAACCTCCTGCCTCGGCCAATTGAGTCAATTGGCTGAACTCTTACCCAGGCTAGCTCGTGCTTTTCATGGTCTACCAGACTATATCCGACAAGGCTGGCACTTACTCATGCCAAGTTGAGCATCATAACTTTGTGAATCTAGTCATGGACTAGTCATAACCAACACTTCAGATAGGTATGGTAGTCATAATCAATGATTTGTGCACCTAATGTACCAAATATCAATAAAAAATAAGTGAAGCTGTGAAACGCAGCTTGGCGTATAATTAATGCTGGTTTTAGGTATTTAAACCTAAAATCTATGATACCAAAAAATCTATGTACAACTATTTCCACATATAAAAACGGTTCAGAACTCAGAGTGATGTAGAAAAAGTTGTAATGCGTTGATTATATATGATATTTGAAATTAGATAATAGAACAACTCAACTTAATGAAATAAAACGGTTAGGGCTAATTACTAAATTGTTAGCTGAAGTTTGAGCACTATGAAAAATTCATAGTTGAATTTAAAACAAATTTTTTGGACAAAGCATATGTAGATATACAATTATAATGAGCAATATATGAATATTGTTTATTTATGATTAATTAACCGTGTAGGAACGTATTTTTTGTTTTACAGGACCTACCTAGTCTGGAAGTTCTTAATCTTAGTTATTGTCCTGACTTGACAAAGACACCAGATCTCTCCCACTGCACGTCTTTGAAGACACTCCTTCTTTCCGAGTGTAGAAGTTTAGAAGAAATTGACTGTTCAATTAGAAGCTCACCAAAGCTCCAGCACTTGGATTTATCCAATTGTAGGAAACTAAAAAAGCTCCCAGACGCAATAGGAGAACTATTGGAACTTGAGGTTTTGTTGTTGCGTAGTTGCGATAATATGGTCAGTGTTCCAAACTCACTTACAAGCCTACCCAAACTTGGTATTTTAAACGTATCCGACTGTAACAACTTAGAGAGCCTCCCAGATTCGATTGGAGAGATGGTCCAACTCACAGAATTAAATGTATCTCGTTCAGCATTGAAGAAGCTACCTGAGTTTATATCCAAGCAGAAAAATCTTGAATTGCTACGAGCTGATTTGAGAGATATGCAAGGGAAGGTTCCAACAGAAATTGAGGAATTGACTTGTTTAAGAGAGATCAGCTTCAATGATTCACGTATTTGTCGATTGCCGTCTCTTGTTAAACTCTCCCGTCTTGAGACATTAAGTTTGAGGCGTTGCTATGACTTGGAACAGCTTCCAGAACTTCCTACAAGTTTGGTCCAACTACATGTCTCATCTACCTCCTTGCAAAGGATTCCAGACTATTCATATTTGGTTAATTTAACTGCCCTGGAAATAGACCTTACGGCATTTTGGCTAGTCCCTCGGTCGTCTTTCATAGTCAACCAGATGACGGTACTACAAGATTTGAATGTAAACTGGATATGGAGATTGTCTAAATTGAAGAAGCTAGGGTTAACCATGTTGCCTTCTTTTACAACCACCATTCCACCTGAAGAATCCCTCCATTCGCAGCTCGAGCATCTCACATTACGTTGTTCAGTCTTGGGAACATGTGTCATACCGAGCTTCCTATCTGCACTAAGAATACTGGATATAACACTGTATGGGGGAACAACGTCATTATCTATACCAAGATTCAATCGTTTGACGTATTTCTGCTTGTCAAATAGTGATGACCTTGCACAGATTGTTGGTCTTGGAGAATTAGAATCCCTGACATCTTTGAAAATCACGAGTTGCAATTCTTTGGAAAAATTAGATGACATCTCAAAGCTAAGACAACTTCTAAATCTACATATTAGTTACTGCAAAAACCTGAGAGTCATTTCTGTTGTACCGTGTATGCGATCCTTGAAGGAACTAGAGGTATTTGGATGTGAGGCATTGGAAAGTTTAGTTGGTCCCTCTGATTTAGAAAGCCAAAAAAATTGTTGTCTGGACGATCCACAACGAATTGAGTACTGGAAAATTGTACATTGCCCACTATTGGAAAATAACATGCCTGATGAAATGAAGAGGAACATGAGAAGGTACATAGGAGGAGGAGCAAGAGGAGGAGCCAGATTCGGAGATGGAGCTGGAGATACAAACTAAAGGAGGTGGATGAGGAGGAAGATGAAGATTCAAGTTCGATCAAAAGCACACACTCAAGATTGATGATTAGCTGATATTCGTTCTGCAGGTATTGAAGTTTTTTGTTGGTTTGCGAAGCTTATATACTGGCGGGTTCGATTCATTGAACTCAGTGTTGCTGAAACATCTCTGGTGTTGTTTTGTTTAACTCACTCTATACAAGTAATTATTTGTGATGTACAGCTTGTGTCCTTTTGATTTTGACATTTGATCTTTTGGTTCTTGTTTTAGTTGTTAGCTGCAATGCAACTAGCTTGTCTTTATTAACTCTTTTCTTGGTAAGTATATTACTAATTATTAATGTGATGTCCTCGCGCACTGCGTGAGGGACAATTTTCCCTATGTCTAATGTAGCAAACAGTGGTCGATATTTTCTTTACAGATATGAGATGAATCCATCATTAATTAACCAGGTCCAATTCATATCAGCAGAAGCTGCATTAATAGAGTTCATGAATGGAACCACCACTGTCAAAAAATATGCAGCAAAATTCTTATGAATATCCTCTACCTTCCATTCATATGCCAAGAATCACTACTATATTGTTCCTGTGATGCCTGTTAACCCTTATTTCTTAACAGGCATCACAGGAAATCATAAGGGTTAACACTGTGATGCCTGTTAACCCTTACTATATAAGTAAATTATGTTAAATTCCTCAATGAGCCAAGCGAAACCCAACAGGTCAAGAGAGAGCAACCATTAACATAATTAGGGGTTTCATTCTAAAACCAATGGGTAATAAAAGGAAGTAGCCAAGTTGTTTATATAGTTGCTTACTCTATTATTACTATAGGTGTGATACAACAACACACCAACTCACCACACTCACAGTTCAACAAAAAAAAAAATCACCACACTCACGGTGACTCTTCAACACACTCCTCGTATCGTGGGCTCTTTTAACTAAGGTGCCGACTTTTAAATCTGAATGGATTGAGACTAATTTTAACAAACCTCAATCTACATCCATGCCTAATCCAGACACAAATATAATATGTGGCATCAACAAAGAGAACACAAACCCAACACCGCTAATAATCGAAACCAGACTCTAGCTATGATACTTTGTTAACGTTTCCCATATAGAATCTATAAAATTATAATATATTTTTTATTATATTATTATTAATAAATATGTTGACTATAATTATTTTTTATTATATTTCATCAGAATTTATAATATACTAGGTGCATTTCCCGCACATCGCGCGGGTGGACTTACCAAATATGTATAATTAACAAACTAATATTGATGAAATTTATACTGATTATTTATAATATTTTTTTTTGCCAAAATTATTTGTAATATGTTGAAACACTATTTTAAATAAAATATCAGTCTAAAATTTAAAAAAGTAAACGAAAGACTTAAAATTTTGAACCGTAATATACCATTGTGCAAATTCACAAATAAATTTTAGATGCCCGTACCGCATGCTACCTTTGTGTTAGCATTTGGGGTTATGGGCCACCGTAATTGGTAGCCCATTAAATATAGGCCATTAACCTAAATAATTAGGTATGGGTCACATTAGGGTATTTAGGCTAGGCCTAAATCTCATGTGATATGGGAGGCCCAAAATTAGGCCTCCCTCCTAGTAAAGTCGGCGCGGAACTAGTGTTAAGAAGGTGAGATTATTTCCCACCTCCACTCTTATAAATAGGGACCTAAGATGGTGTTTTCTGCTACTAATCAATCTCTCCCAAGTTGTGAGATTTAGAGAAAACCCTGTTAGAATACGGGGAGTATTCACTTCGGATACTAAATCATGGTACATGCTAGCAATCGAAATTACACAGCGGAAGATTCACACATACCTCAGACGTAGTCCGTAGTCCGAAGATTCTGCTGAGGGAGTTCACGGCTCTCCGGTCGGCACCCGTTGAGGTTCTTGTGAAGGAAGCCCTACGTGGTATATTCTCCACAGCAAAGCCTCTGATTGATTCTTGGCAGGGACGGATCTCCGGAGTGTTTGCTCGAAAGAAAATTGGCACACCCTTGGTTGTGATGAGTGTGGAAGCTGAATATGGTGTTATGGGGAGGAGGGCTTTCTCTCAAAAACACTCTAAGGAGGGATTATCAATTAGTTTTAATAAAACCCCTAACACCCTCTTTATATAGGAGGAGTAAAGTGGACAAAAGTCAACTTTATCCCCCCCCCCACCCCACATAAATTCGGCCGGCCACTATGCATAGGGAGGCCCAATTTCGGGCCTCTCATGTCAATTGAGATTTGGGTCTAGCCCAATTACCCTAATGTGACATTTACCTAATTATCTTAGGTAACTAATACATATTAATGAGCTTCCTATTACGGCGCCCAACACCATATGCTAACAACTCTCACTCGCCAGAATGAGAGGGTGCCTGTTAATGTATTGTTGTCCAAATCAGCATCAACACTTCACTCCTTCGATCTCGCCCTTGCTTCCGAATAGTTCATACGAGGTTTGCCGTGGGACCGGCGAACACGACGGGCATCGTGTTACTCATCTGTTAGGAGTATTGTAGCGCCCGCGGAACGTTGATTCCCTTTCTTCAATCAACCTGTTTTAAATCATCACAGTGTCACGTTGTATCCTAGGTCAACTGATAATTTTCCTTTTGCCTAGTTTCCACATAGAAACTCTTCTCCAATGCATCCGTACAAGTATTCACAACCTTCAATTAATATCCGGTTGGTGGCCACCTAGTGAATACAAGAGTCGGTGAATTACTAGTGAACTTGACCATCCCCATCGCTCATATCCTTAGTCAAAACTCACCGGTTTCCAAATACGTGGTCACTACACCTTTTTGTTCACCACTACGCTCGTACCCCGGGAAGCGAACATTGAGCCTGACCTTAGATATGAGTTCTGAGTCCATGAGGATACTTCGGGCGCCTCTTCATAACGCTCCTAGGATCAATCACATGCTCAAGGTGAAGAAGTTTGCGCCCGTTTGAATCGCGAGGATTCTATCTAGCACAACCGAGCTGTGACCCCGTGGTCGAACGTGGCACGCGTAGTATGAAGCACGCGTCGATAGCATACTTGAACTTTTACGTTGAAAGGAATAGGAAATGTCAATCATGCTATCGCAGATTCTCATCTGGCCTAGAATGTGGTTAGTGACGAACAGAGTTCATCATGGCGATGTGCAATACGAAGATCACGTCGAGTTACTTCGAAACTAGATAATCGTTTTGCGTAACCAGATTTCTATCCCTGGTTCTTAGCCAGTCTTGCTTAGTGGAGGCCTCCCTCCACCGCAAGACGACCGTACCTGTGTGACGAGGTAAGGCCCACATTCGATATAGTTTGGCAGAGGATTGCGTCCTTTTATGACTTAGTTTATAGACCGTCAATCTGATGTACTCAAACATTATGATTCGATTGATCATAAACTCGATTGCAATTCTCTCATTTATTAAAAAAATATAGTTTTTAATTATCAAAATGTTATCACAGATACGCGCCACTTTTAAACCCTACGCAATCCAAGCAGTTTTACGTTCTTTTCGAATGTCTCCCTGCGTAGTGGTTTAGTTAATGGGTCCGCAACCATGTTATCAGTGGACAAGTATTCAAAAGTGGTAGTATTGTCTTCTACCATAGATTCCGCATAAAAATATTTCACATCAATGTGTTTAGTCCTACTATGGTACTTCAGATTCTTAACTGCCGCAATATCTGCCTGACTGTCAGAGTACACCACGACGGGTTTGCTCTCGTCTTTGACATCAAGCAGTGCAGTAAGAAGCCTTTTCAGCCAGACCGCTTCTTGTGCATTCTTAGAGAGAGCTACGAATTCTGATTCCATTGTAGACAGTGCAACGCAGGTTTGCTTCTTGCTCGTCCATGAAATGGCGGCATTAGCAAGGAGAAATACTCCTCATGTGGTGGACTTACGATCATCCGGATTGCCACCATGGTCAGCGTCACTGTAACCAGTCAATTCTAACTTCTTGCCCTCATAGCACAGAGAGTAGTTGGCAGTACCTTTCAGATAATGAATAATTCGTTTTACAGCCTTTAAATGTTGATAGCCAGGATCTGATTGGAATCGTGCTACTAGACCCACGACGTAACAGATGTCTGGACGGGTGCATTGCATGGCGTACATGAGACTTTCGACCATGCTCAAATACTCTGCACCCTTCATCTGTTCACGCTCTGCCAGGTTCTTCAGGCCGTCACGTTTTGACAACGCGCACCCAAATACTACCGGCGTATCCACGAGTTTGGCATCTTGTAATCTGAACCTTTTCAACAATTTGTTGATATAAGCTTCTTGAGACATAAACAATTTCCGGGTAGCGCGATCTCTAGCAATTTTAATGCCTAAGATGTATGTGGCCTCTCCCATGTCTTTAATCTCAAATACAGATGCCAACCAGGACTTTGACTTGTTCATGAAACTCACATCGTTTGCGGCAATGAGTATGTCGTCCACGTATAAGGTTAAGATGACATACTTAGACCCGGATGTCTTATAATACACGCACGGATCCTCGTGAAGATTCACGTATCAGTTTCCTACGATTTCCTCGTGGAATCTGCGGTACCATTGTCGAGACGATTGTTTAAGAATTTACGTTCGTTACCAGGAGTAATGAAACCCTCCGGTTGCTCCATATATATCTCTTCCTCCAGGTTTTCGTGAAGGAACGCGGTCTTAACATCCATTTGGTGCAGCTCGAGATCGAGACTTGCGACCGGGACCAAAAATGGCCCTAACTGTGGTTTTACGCACAGTCAGGGAGTATGTATTGTCAAAGTCCACTCCGTGGATTCGGGTTTATCCTTTCGCAACAAATCGGCTTTTGAACCGTCCGACCTTTCCATCAGTGATGAGTCTCATTTCAGGACCCATCTTATCCTTATGATCCTGTGGTTAGCAGGTAAATCAACAAAGACTATAATAGCTTTTCATTTAGGCGATCTTTCTCATTCTATTGTTTTCCTCCATTTATCCACTTGAGGTCCTTTCAATGCTTGTTGAACCGTTTCCGGTTCGTCAACAGATGTTAGAGTGAGGTTTTCACCCTAACCGATGGGATATTTCTTTATGGAAAAGTTCGATGCCTTTGACCGTGTCCAAGCTCGTTAATCTCGTCTTGAGTCTGAACGATACTCCCACTCGAAATAATGCTTCTTATCGGAGCATCACTCCCACTGGGAACAAGAGCAGTGCTTGAACCTTGACCTACAACCTTCCTTGGACGACCTTTCGGTCTCAGGATTCTACCTCCGAGATTAATTCATTGATCACTAGGATATGAAACTGAGGTGATCGATCCACTCCTACTTGGAACAATGGGTAGTAGCGGTGGTTGTGGTATTATTGGATTTTCATCCAGCGGTTCAGCATCTTGATTATCAGGTTCAACTTGATTCGTCCAAATGGCAACAGTGATTTACTTGTGGTAGAAGGTTTATTCCCCCACTGGATTTATTATGACAATGTTTCCATTATCATTTACCATGTCATTCACTTGAGTTGCCGGTTCAAATCTCTCCCACTCGAATTAAGTGGGACCTGACCATCAGAGTCATCTTGCTCCAGTTCGATCAAGACATCATCTGTTTAAAACTTAACCAAGCATTGAAAATCGTCTTCGATTCACGTAACGTCTCATGTTCGACCACGGTACCATTTTCGAAAGCTATTAACATGTATTTTCTAAGAGTAGTTACCGTACTCTTGGTCCAAATACGCATTTAATGCACAAATTAATGTCGCATGATGATATAATTTAACTCATTATCATTCTTTAGCTTCTATGGCGGCGTGTTTTACCGATTTCATTGGAACAAAGTTCTTACATAAATGTGAGTCATCTATTCTTCATCCCATAGGGAACGTAATAATAGATCGACTCTAACAATATATTTACGAACTGTGCTTCTTGAAGTGTGTCCTTTGACATGAATGCCTAGCCAGACTTATCGTTTAAGGCGTATGGAAGGAAAATCGTTTTACCGACTTGATCATTCTTCGTTTGCAAACTTATTCCAGAAATTCTATCCCATCTCTGAACTGAACATTAAGGCAATATTTCTGTTACAACTTTACTAGGTCATAGTAGCTTTTCAAGCATACCTATAACCGATGCAAATGTTATCAATAAGTTGTCCCCGAAGGGACGCAAATGAAAATTCAGCATTCAATCATTGAAACACTTCATTATTAAATTCGTACTTTGAAACGATGCGTTCCGTCTTTCGAGGTACACGCGCCTTAGGCGCTATTTACAAAGGTTTAACCCATAGTCAAATCATTTTGTTTCCGAACTTTATTCAGTTTAATCCAATCGGTTTCGCACATGTTCATCATTACGAATTATCTCATTTAATGGAGTACTAACATTGAAAGCTTTATATAGGTAATATAATTAATTATTTAGGAGAAGAAATTAGGTAACAAAGACCAGATGAAGATGGTTCACGTTTTTTTTTGTTTGTTTTTTTTGTTTTGGTCAAAGGTTCACGTTTTTTTTGTTTATTGTGATAATAAGATATGCTTCCCCTCCTATAAATTTCCCAGCTTTCTTCCTCGATCGTTCACATATACAGTCCCACCATCAATAAATCAATCGCTGAAGATGATGACAATGAAGAAATTTGACCACCGTAACGTAGTGGTGGTTATGGCGGTGCTGCTCCTCCTAACATGGCCATCACCCGCGGCAGAAGCAGCACATTGCTCCCCAGAAAAGCTAAAGTCTTGCTTACCATCTGTGGTGGGTAATAAGCCACCGACAAAAGAGTGTTGCAAAAACTTAAAGAAGCAGGAACATTGCCTATGCCACTACGTCAAAGATCCCCGTTTCAGTAAGTACTGGAAAAGTCCGAGGGCTCCCATCGTATGCTCTACTTGTGGCGTCGACTTCCCTAAATGTTAGTTAGAATAAATGAATATATCTTCTAAAATTAATGTTGATTGAGCTGCTGTGAATGATAGCGATTTGTAAAACGACTAGCGTTCATGTAACGGGTTGTTAAGATTTAATCAATTGTGATGGAAGTAATATTCAAATAAGCACTATATAACGTTTTGCATCAAGGTTTGATAGATAATGCGACAAATGTAACGTTTAAATTTAAAATTGGACAATGAAGTGTTGGAAAAATTTGTTATTTGATGGATATACACCCGACTGGACCTCATTAAGGCTTGATATGGTCACGTCACCGTCACCAGTTGGTCCGGCGTCCCGAGGCCAACACAAACTCAGGACCCCGGGTGAATGACATCTGGATCTCCGTCTATTTACCAAACTGCCATTTTCACACGGGGTCCACCCGTACATTTCTCAAACTCTATAAATAGGAGGAGACATTCTCCATTAAAACGACTTGAAATCTCGGGAGCTCTGCCTTCTCTCTACTTTATCTCTCTAGAATCCGGCTCTGACTTAAGCATCGGAGATGGTTCATCAGAGACACCCCTCTCTGGTGCAATCCTTCTTGCAGGTGACCGGGAGGCTTGGAAGAAGACCGATGGAAACATCAAGACCACAAGTAACACGAAGAAAACGAGGAACACGACTCGACGCGAGGCCGCCTAGTCCGGGACCCCTACGAGCTTGTTCGATCATTAGCGCCGTTTGCGTGATTCAAACAAAAAGTCGAAGAAAAGCCTGGCGATTACAAGAAGCATAACTAACAGTGGACACTCGATGGGTCACGATCCTCCTCCGGAGAATTCAAGACCACCTTTAAACATGAACACTCATATCCCGAAAAGGACACCACCAAGGGAGGAACCATTGGTCCCCATTCAAAATGAAGTGCCACACGGCACCTCACGAAGTACCCCGGTACCTGTTGCTCCTTCAGCATCATCTAACTAATTTATTATAAAATCACTCCAGTAACTTCGTAGAAGATATGGATCGAGCTGGTGATTATTATTAGTTAGGTTAACATATTTAGTATAGGCTTACAACATCAGGCTTTCTTTGTGCCAAAATAGCAGACTTTTTGTTGGTGTATGAATGTGTGTGAGAGATATGGAGATGGAATGAGAGACTTGTTGTTTGTCTACTTAATTTGATGATTTCTCCTTCATTTGATTTCCTTCATTTGATTACATATATATAGTACATATGGAAGACCCTAAATGCTTTGCATCTCTAAATACACGAATCTAGTTTCTATCAAATGCATGTAACTCTAAACACATGAACTCACTAATGCATTGAACCTAAACACGTATACTTTTCCAACATCTTTAGCATCATATTTCTAAAAATTATGTAGTTGATCAATTGTAATCTGTACTGTTTGATCATTGTTCCAAGCATACACTGATCTTGAAAATTTAATTTGTTTGTGAAATAATTGGTAAATTATGTATATTTCTCTGAATAATATTACATGAATATATAGCGATACAATTAGCTAAATTAAGAATAAGCTAAACTAGGAAAACAATAATTATAGAATATTTAACATAATTACAGAATATATTTAACACTCTTACTCAAGTTGGAGCGTATATGTCGAACATGCCCAACTTGTCACATATATAATGAATTGAAGCTTAGCGGAGAGGCTTGGTTAGAATGTCTGCAAGCTGGTGATCTGTCATAACGTGAATGAGTTGGATACTCGGGGGACAAGTGTATATTCCCATGACAAGGTCTCGAATCAGGTGACAATCTACCTCAATGTGCTTGGTCCTCTCGTGGAAGACTTGATTCTTAGCAATATGCATGGCAGATTTGTTGTCACAGTGTAGCCTCATCAGATCATTATGGAAAATACCCAACTCGCTGATTAAACGCTTCGTCCAGACTAGTTCGCAAGCTGTGATTGCCATTGCACGGTACTCTGATTCTGCACTGGATCGAGATACAACTGTTTGTTTCTTACTCTTCCATGATATAAGGTTACCACCGAAAAAGACACAATATCCAGTAGTTGACCGTCGACTAGTAGGACAATCCGCCCAATCAGCATCAGTGAATGCTGCGATCCTATTATGCCCCTGGTCAGAATATACGAGTCCTTTCCCTGGAGATCCCTTAAGATATCTAAGAATCCGAAGAGCTGCATCCCCGTGTTTTGTATGCGGGGCTGACATGAATTGGCTCACTACACTTATTGGAAAAGAAATGTCTGGTCGAGTAACTGTCAGATAATTTAGCTTCCCGACCAATCTTCGGTATTTTTCAGGATCATGTAGGGGTTCTCCATCTTCAGGCATGAGCTTGGTCTCAGGAATCATTGGTGAATCAACAGGTTTGCATCCAAGAAGCCTGCACTCGGAAAACATATCAAGAACATATTTTCTTTGGCAAATAAGTATCTTTCCAGAAGATCGGGATACTTCAATGCCAAGAAAATACTTGAGTTTACTAAGGTCCGTGATTTGAAATTGCTGACTCAAAAACTCCTTCAATGCCGAGATCCCCTTCACATCATCACCGATGATAATCATGTCATCAACATACGCAACTAGGATGGTTGTCTTCCCTTTTAGGTGTCTATAATATACAGAATGGTCATTAGCACTCCTGGTCATGCCAAACTGAATAAGTGCTTGAGAGAAACGCCCGAACCAAGCTCTAGGGGATTGCTTCAAACCATAGAGAGATTTCCGCAAACGACAGACTTTGGAAGACTCCTCCTGAACAACGAACCCAGGTGGCTGAGTCATGTAAACCTCCTCCTCAAGAATGCCATTGAGAAATGCATTCTTGAAATCCAATTGGTGCAGTGGCCAGTGACGGATGACAGCTAGAGAAAGACAGATCTGGACAGATGCCATTTTAGCAACAGGAGAAAACGTCTCATCATAATCAATGCCATATTCCTGAGAGTATCCCTTTGCAACCAAGCGAGCTTTGAGACATTGCAGCGACCCATCAGGATGTACCTTGATCGTAAAGACCCATTTACAACCAACTGCCTTTTTGCCAGGAGGAAGAGGACAAAGATTCCAAGTCTAATTGTTCCAGAGAGCTGACAATTCCTCCTGCATAGCACTAAACCACCCTGGATTGGACAGGGCTTCTGTCACATTCCTAGGAACAGAGTAACTGTCAGGACCGGTTTTAAAGGCACGATGTTCTGTAGATAGAGCTGCATAGGAATAGAAGCTATCTAAGGGATATTTGGTACTGGCGCAGTGACGGGAGCCTTTTCGAAGGGCAATGGGAAGGTCAATATCAGAAGTAGAGTCAGGTCTGGGAGTTGGTATGGGATCAACTGGTTGTATAGGAGATGGTGGAGATTCAGGTAGGGGTTCAATGATTGGAACAGGTGCTGCACGAGTCTCATGATCCTGCATAGTCTGAATAGAGCTAGTATTAACAGGAAGCGTCTTATCTCTTCGAGTATATACATGAGTAATAGGAGGCTTAGGAGGTGCATTATCAGTCTTGAGTGAAGCAGAACGAACGTGGACTTCAGGATATGTCAGAACAGTCATGATCGATGGAGAATTACTAGACAAAGTAGGTTCATATTTAAGGAAAAACGGTACAGATTCCATAAAAACAACATCAGATGAGACAAAGTATCTCTTAAGAGTGGGGCTATAACAACGATAACCTTTATGAGTTCCAGAATAGCCAATAAAAACACAACGAATAGACTTTGGATCTAGTTTTGTACGGCCTTATCGATTGTTGTACACATAAAAAGTGCAACCAAAGATCTTCGGTGAAACCAGAAACAAAGGTGCAGACGAAAATAAGATATTATAAGGTATTGCACCATCAAGAACAGAGGAAGGCATACGGTTTATTAGATAACATGCGGTTAGAACTGCATCAGCCCAGAAACGATGAGGAACATGACCATGTATCATCATAGTGCGAGCCACCTCAAGTATGTGTCTGTTCTTTCGTTCAGCCACTTCATTTTGTTGAGGTGTGTATGCACATGATGATTCATGGATGATGCCATTATCACTCATATATTGCCAAATTCATTTGTAAAATATTCTTTTGCATTGTCACTACGAAGGGTTTTAACGGTAGTGCCAAACTGATTTTTCACGAAAGAACAAAACATCAAAAAATTTGCAAACACTTCGTGCCTAGATTTGATAACAAACATCCAAGTTGCACGAGAGAAATCATCAACAAATGTGACGAAATATCGAAAATCTGAAATAGATGTAATTGGGCATGGACCCCATACACCTGAATGTACTAAATCAAAGATACCAGCAGATCGACGAATGACCCTAGGTGGATGGGAAGCATGGACACGCTATCCCTGAATACATGACTCACAAACTAATTCAGAGATATAATGGAATTCATGACGGAGTGTTTTTAGAACCTGTAGAGATGGATGCCCCAATTGATAATGAACCTCCTTAGCACTACTAGTGCTCCTGTACGCAACTCGTTGAGGTGAACTTTCCAGGTAATACAGACCGTTGTGCTTATATGCAGTACCAATCAACTTGTTAGTCCCCAATTACTGAAAAATGCATTTAGTTGGAGTGAAGGTAAATGAGCAATATAATTGTTCCATTAGTTTGCTCACAGATAAAAGATTTTCAGGAAAAGATGGAACATATAAGACAAATGATAAAGGCATATATGGTGAAATATGGGCGGATCCTGTTCCTTCTATATGGCAGGTAGTGCCATTAGCTATTTGAACAGGTAGTTGTGAGGTAGGTTTAAGTCCTGACAGTAAACCTTTGTTACCAGTCATGTGATAAGTAGCACCTGAGTAAACAATCCATGATGATTTAGATGCTAATAAACAGTTGGAAGTCATACTTGAGGGGCCAATTATAGCCATTGGAGTTTGCACTTGAGGTGTCATGTTGACACGAGAGAAGCCCAACTGTGCAAGTTGCTGAACAATCGTACCAATTTCATCTACATTAGTGTGGTTGCTGACAGGTTGGTTGACAATCGGTTGACTTGTGCTCTTACCCATGTAAGATTTGGCCACCAATACTGGGTTCTCTATAACAGAACAAACAACAGCAACTTTGAAACGGATCAGAAACAAATCAGAAACGGAACAAAAACCAGAAACGGATCAGAAACGGAAGAGCAACTAGAAACCGATCAGAAACGGAACAGCAACGGACATCATCCAGAAACGGAACAGAAATGAAACAGCAGCCAGAAACAGATTAGAAACGGAACTAAGTCAAAGATCAGACCAGCAAGCAAACCGGTCCAGCAATATAAACCAGACCGGAACCAGCACAACAACCAGACCGGAACCTGATTAAAATGCAGCAGCGCGGCCGAGACCTAGTTCGTGAAATCCCAACTGATTATGGCGATGTTAACACAACATCGACGGCGGAGCAGCTCGGGAGTCCGGTTGGCGGCGAGCAACACATAAGGCTAGTTGGTGGCAGAGCGGAATATTTCAATTGCGGGAGCGGAAAGGAGCAGCAAGACAAACCTTGAGCGGAGGTGGTGCAGAAACAGACCGGCGGCTGCCGGCGACGACGTGGTCGGAGAGTGGAGGCGACAACAGAACTGGCAGACAGACTTGAGTAGGAGCAGTTTGACAAATCGGTACCAGGCGAACAGACTTGAGCAGGAGCACACTCGGTGAAGCAGACAGCCTAGACCAGGACGGCTTGCAGGAATTGTAGAGGGACGTCTCGCCGGAGTTTCAGGACGGTTTGCCGGAGTTGTGAAGGCAGTGGTCGAGCTCACCAAAATGTAACCATACTTGGTGGAATAGGGGCTCTGATACCATGAAATAATTGGTAAATTCTGTATATTTCTCTGAATAATATTACATGAATATATAGCGATACAATTAGCTAAATTAAGAATAAGCTAAACTAGGAAAACAATAATTATAGAATATTTAACATAATTACAGAATATATTTAACAATTTGGTATGCATGCAACAACAAGACTACTTTGGATACTTTTATCTATCAAAGAAACTCGAGCTACAAGCTGCCAATTGATGAAAGTTGTTCTTCCATTTTAATTGGATTTTCTTTTGAACACACCCACACAGTTTATAACATCGATCAACGGTCCTATGTAAGGTTTTGTGTTATATTGAATTTATGATCTTTTGTTCCCTACGTTGATTAGGTTATGTTTATTGTTTTAGTACAATTGGTGGGGGGCAGCGGCGGTGGGAAGGCTCGCGAAGTTTGTAATTTCAATTAAACTGTAATTTTAAAATTGTTTTTTTTATTTTTTATTTTTATTTTTCAATTTCAGAAAAATTGGAATAGTTAATCCTATGTTAGGATTAGGATTATGTATTCCTTCAAAATTAGGAATTGAGAATATCTATTCCACACAATTAAATAACCAAACACCATATAGGAATAGTTAATACTAATCTTACATTCTTTTTATTAATTATTTTTTAGGAAGACACCCATATAAAAAAAGGATAAGTCCAGGCTGGTTTTAGCATGGATAGATTGTATTTTTTTTTTAAAGATATTAATAATTTAGTAAATTATGTGGAAAAATAACATATTTAAAAAAAAAATGTATTATCTGTTATATATTCATAATAAAAAATACACAATTTTGTAGAGACACGGTGTTTGGTGGTAATAACATTTAAAGTGATGTAATAATTGCAGGAAAGTTTTGATTAAACACAATGGTCTGAGAGTTGAAAGCTTTATATTGGTAATATAATTAATTATTTAGGAGAAGAAGGTAACAAAGACCAGATGAAGATGGTTCACGTTTTTTGTTAGTTTTGTTTGTTTTAGTCAAAGGTTCACGTTTTTTTTTATTGTGATAAGATATGGTTCACGTTTTGGATCCCCTTCTTCATGGGCTTCCCCTCCTATAAATTTCCCAGCTTTCTTCCTCATCCAAGTATACATTTTTTTTTTGATAATCACATATACATTCCCACCATCAATAAATCAATCGCTGAAGATGATGACAATGAAGAAATTTGACCACCGTAACGTAGTGGTGGTTGTGGCGGTGCTGCTCCTCCTAACATGGCCATCACCCGGTGTAGAAGCAGCACATTGCTCCCCAGAAAAGCTAAAGTCTTGCTTACCATCTGTGGTGGGTGATAAGCCACCGACAAAAGAGTGTTGCAAAAACTTAAAGAAGCAGGAACATTGCCTATGCCACTACGTCAAAGATCCCCGTTTCAGCAAGTACTGGAAAAGTCCGAGGGCTCCCATCGTATGCTCTACTTGTGGCGTCGATTTCCCTAAATGTTAGAATAAATGTATATATCTTCTAAATTAAAACGTTGATTGAGCTGCTGTGAATGATAGCGATTTGTAAAACGACTAGCGTTGATGTAACGGTTTGTTAAGGTTTAATCAATTCTGATGGAAGTAATATTCAAATAAGAGCTATATAACGTTTTACTTCAAGGTTTGATAGATAGTGCGACAAATGTAACAGTTTAGTACAACCGACAAGCAATTGTTGGCATTACCATTTGTCTGATCGGGTGAATGAGAAATTGTTGTTCTTAGTACAACCGACAAACAATTTACTCCGCAGATCCATCCCGCATTTCCACAAGTGGGTTCCATTTTAAAACCAATTGGTAATAGGAGTAGGTAGTCCACTTGCTTATATAGTTGCTCTAATTAATCTTTTCTATTGGTGTGGGATAGAATACACACCATATCCCACTATACTCACGGTGATACTCTTAACAGGCTAGTCCCTCGGTCGTCTTTCTTAGTTATCCAGATGACGGTACTACAAGATTTGAATGTAAACTGGATATGGAGATTGTCTAAATTGAAGAAGCTAGGTTTAACCATGTTGCCTTCTTTTACAACCACCATTCCACCTGAAGAATCCTTCAATTCGCAGCTTGAGCATATCACTTTAAGTTTTTCAGTCTTGGGAACATGTGTCATACCGAGCTTTCTATCTGCACTAAGAATACTGGATATAACACTGTATGGGGGAACAACGTCATTATCTCTACCAAGATTCAATTGTTTGACGTATTTTTGCTTGTCAAATAGTGATGACCTGTTGTGTTTTCAAACAAAATTGTTGTGTTTGCAAGTGAACCACAATTGTGTTAACACATGAAACTACTATGCTTGCAAGTGAAGGAAAGCACAACAACGCAGCAAGAATTGCAGAGCAATGTGAAGAAGATAAATTTACTAGGGAACAAGATAATTCATTGATCTGAAACAATAACATTTACATAGCAAAAAACTGAAACATTGTAATACCCCATAAGTTTGTACCACATCGGTTAGAATAAAAAGATTTGAAGCCTTAATAAGCAAGAGTTGTACTACTCAAGTCCAACAGGAATTCCTCCTTTTCTAGGCCCAAGTGAGGACAACGGGCTTAGTTAGGCTGGGTTGGGCTTAGTGGGGACAGTCGCTCGGGCTTAGGGGCGTGACAGAATGGTATCAGAGCCGAGCCGGGAGCGTGATCGGGCTCGCGGACCAAGGGCTATTGACCCTCGGAGTTCCGGTCACCTACCGGGGGCAAACGATTCTGGTATGGGCCGCGACGAGGACGTCGCGACCATTAAGGGGTAGATTGTAATACCCCATAAGTTTGTACCACATCGGTTAGAATAAGAAGATTTGAAGCCTTAATATATCTGACCCTGAAGTGTTTAGTTCTTCTATGAAAGACTGGTTTAAGTGAGATAGAGATACCTGCTTCATTGTCCACATAGATTACAGAACCTTCTTCTTGTTCTTCGTGGAGATCCTGCAACAACTTCCTTAGCCATATAGCTTGCTTGGCTGCCTCAGATGCTGCGATGAACTCAGCTTCAGCAGTTGAGAGAGCCACCACTTCCTGCTTCCTTGAGCACCAAGAGAAGCATCCAAACCCAAACGTGAAGCAATATCCAGAGGTACTTCTTGCATCTTCTTCACTTCCAGCCCAGTCACTGTCTGAGAAGCCAATTAATTTGAAATTCCTGCAACTCTTGAATTTAACTCCTAAATCCTAAGTTCCTTTTAGATATCTTATGACTCTTTTTGCAGCTGTCATGTGAATCTCACTTGGCATATTTAGAAACCTGGAAAGCACACTCAATGCAAAGAGAATGTCAGGTCTTGTTGCGGTGAGATACATCAAGCAGCCAATTAGCTTCCTGTAACTCTTTTCATCAGCAGCAGCAGCTCCATCATTCTTTTGGAGCTTGGACTTCAGAGCCATAGGAGTCTTAACTTCTTTGCAGTCCTCTGTTTTGAATATTTTCAGAATTTCTCCGAGATACTTCTTCTGACATATGAAGATTTCCTTCTCGGCTTGCTTGACTTCAATGCCTAGAAAGTAAGCCATTTCTCCGAGATCAGACATCTCAAAGACTTCCACCATCTTCCTTTTGAACTCATTGATTTGAGTGACATTGATCCCTGTTACAAGATCATCTACATACAGAGATAAAATCACTATATCAGCACCACTCTTCAAAATGTAAAGTGTTGACTCACTTGGGCTCTTCTCGAACCCTAAACCCAGCAAGTGATCATCTATCTTGCTATACCATGCCCTTGGGGCCTACTTGAGGCCATAAAGAGATTTCTTAAGCCTCAACACTTTCTCCTCCTGACCTGCAATGACAAATCCTTCAGGTTGCTCAACAAAGATCTCCTCCTCCAACTCTCCATTTAGGAAGGCTGATTTCACATCAAGTTGAGCAATTCTCCAGCCTTTTTGAGCAACAATTGACAGCAGCATTCTAATAGTATCAAGTCTAGCTACAGGTGCAAAGGTTTCAGAAAAATCAACTCCCCATACCTGAGCATAGCCCTTCACGACAAGTTTGGCCTTGTATTTGTTTATGGAGCCATATGGGTTTAGTTTTGTTCTAAAAATCCATTTGACCCCAATCACTTTCCTCCCTCTTGGTCTTTCTACAAGCTCCCAGGTGTTGTTCTTTTCTATCATTGCATACTCCTCCTCCATTGCAGCTTGCCACTCTTTGCTTAAGCAAACATCTTCATATCCAGCTGGTTCCAGAACTGCTAGATTGCAGCTTTGGTAAATGTCAGCAAGTGACCTAGTTCCTCTGACTGAGTTCTCATCAACTAACTCATCATCATCAAGTGTGACTTGCTGCTCTGCTTGAGGTTCTCTTGACTAATCTCACTTCTCTTTTTCAAGAAAGTGCACATCTCTGTTGACTGAGATTTTGCCTTTCTTTGGATGATAGATCCTATATGCTTTGGATACTGAACTGTACCCAATGAATATGCCTTCAACAGCTCTCCTATCCAGCTTATCAATGGTAACCATTGGTACATTTGAATAGCAAACACAACCAAATACTTTTAAATTCTGAAGTTTGGTTTAGTTACATACCATGCTTCATGTGGAGTCTTCTTCTCCAAAGCTCTTGTTGGCAGCTTGTCCTCAGCCCAAAAACTCTTTGGTAGCCCTTTCTCATGCATTAGACATCTCACCATGTCCATTACAATCCTATTTTTTCTTTCACTAACCCCATTTTGTTGAGGAGAGGAAGGAACTGTCAGGTGATGCTCAATCCCTGCATCTTTGCAAAAGTCTTCAAATCTATCTGAGGTATACTCACTCCCATTATCTGATCTGATGACTTGTATCTTGCAGCTGCTCTGGTTCTCAATCCAAGCTTAGCAACTTCTGACTTGAACTTCATAAAATAGATCCAGCACATTCGAGTGTAATCATCTATAAATAGGATGAAATACCTGCTCCCATTCAATGAAGGAGTAGCTTGAGGTCCACACACATCAGTATGGATGAGCTGAAGTTTTGAAGTTGCTCTCCATTTTGAATTCTCGAAAGGAAGCTTGCTTGTCTTGCCAGTTAAGCAAGCTCTGTAACTTGACAGCTCCTCCTCCATTTCAGGTAAACCTGAAGCCATTCCTTCTTTCCTAAGCTTCAGCACTGCATTGTGATGAAAGTGACCAAGCCTCTTGTGCCATAGTGCTCCATTCATCACCTAGCTTGGGCAAGATTTGATGCTGGTCTCAGTAGGGTTCAACGAGAAACTCTTTCCCTTTATTTTGATTGTAAAGAGTTATCTATTATGAGGGTCTATAATCAGGCATTGGTTATCCTCAAACCTGAGTTTAAACCCTTTTTCAAGTAATTGACCCACACTCAACAAATTTTGATCAATATCAGGTACATACAATACTTCTTCAATCAGTTTAGTTCCTGAGCTGCACTCTATAGCCACAGTTCTCTTCAACTGATATGAACTGACCATTTCCAATTTTAACTTTGGAAGTACTGACCGGTTTAGCTGCTTATAAAGGCCTGTGTTGCTAGTCATATGACTAGTACAACCACTATCAATCAGCCACCCATCACAGGAAGCCTTGGCTATGAAGCAAGAAGCCACAAAGAGTTGGTCTTCTTCTTCATGAACTGCTACTTGACCCTCCTTCTTTGTTTGACTATTCTTCTCAGGACATATCATCTCAATGTGCCCCATCTTTTGACACCTCCTACACTTGATGTCAGGTTTCTTCCAGCATCTGTAGTGAGGATGATTATCCTTACCAAAGTGTTTACATGGAGTTCTTCCTTTGGACTCTTTTACCGAGCTAGATCCTGCTTCTCCCCCATTCTTCCTTGATGACCACTTCTTTTCTTTTTCTTTTGGCCTGACATGAAGTTTGGCCTTCAAAGCTCCTTCAATGACCCCTTCCTCACGCATAAGTCCCATTTTCTCTTGTGCTTGAAGAGCACTAAGTAATTCTGCCAATTTGATAACTTACAGATCCTTAGTGTTCTCAAGAAAAGCAATTGTAGCCTCAAATCTTTCTGGTAGTGTCACCAAGATCTTCTCCACGATTCTACTGTCTTTCAACTCTTTACCAAGAATTCGAACCAGGATAGCTATGTTGAGTAGACGATCTGAATACTGCTGGATTGTCTCAGACTCCTTCATTTGCTCTCTTTCAAACTCTCTAATTAAATTTAGAGATTTCATACCACGAATCTTGTCATCTCCTCTGTATTCATCCTTTACGAAGTCCCGGATTTATTTTGCAGAAGTCAAGGACATGATTCGATTGAATATTGCAGGAGTCACTGCAGAGAAAAACATGATTTGGCTCTTGCTTTCCTCGCCTTCTTTTCCCTATGAACCTTAATCTATGCAAGAGTTGGGTTGTTTGGTAGGCTGGAATCTCGTAATCCTCCTCTACTGCCTCCCATAAATCTGCACCTTCCATGAATGCTTCCATCTTGATCGACCAAGCTTGATAGTTTGATCCATCAAACTTTGGTGGAGCGTTTGCGGAAAAAGCATCCTCCATTGATTAGGTTTTGGTTGATGATTTCGAAATTGACAATCACTCACCCTCACAAGTCCCTCAAGATAAGATGCTCTGATACCACTGTTGTGTTTTCAAACAAAATTGTTGTGTTTGCAAGTGAACCACAATTGTGTTAACACATGAAATTACTATGCTTGCAAGTGAAGGAAAACACAACAACGCAGCAAGAATTGCAGAGCAATGTGAAGAAGATAAAATTACTAGGGAACAAGATAATTCATTGATATGAAACAATAATGTTTACATAGCAAAAAATTGAAACAGAAAGCTACGAAATAGCTAAGCACGACTACATTATCCCAACTAACTGATCTGCACTATCTTCGTCCCTAAGAAATAGGTGACTTAACTAAAATAAGAAAAACATGACAAAATAGAAATTGAATTAACTAACTTAATCGCTGAATCTGAATTAACTTCAACATGGTCTTGCACAAATTGTTGGTCTTGGAGAATTAGCATCCTGACATCTTTGAAAATCACGAGTTGCAATTCTTTGGAAAGATTAGATATTATCTCAAAGCTGAGACAACTTCTAAATCTACATATTAGTTACTGCAAAAACCTGAGAGTCATTTCTGTTGTACCGTGTCTGCGATCCTTGAAGGAACTAGAGGCATTTGGTTGTGAGGCGTTGGAAACTTTAGTTGGTCCCTCTAATTAAGAAATCCAAAAATATTGTTGTCTGGACGATCCACAACAAATTGAGTACTGGAAAATTGTCCATTGCCCACTATTGGAAAATAAATTGCCTGATGAAATGAAGGGGACCATGAGAAGGTACGTAGGAGGAGGAGCTATATTCAGAGATGGAGCCGGAGATACAAACTAAAGGAGGTGAATGAGGAGGCTAACAAGCTGATAAGGAGGAAGATGAAGATTCAAGTTCGATCAAAAGCACTCACTCAAGATTGATGATTAGCTGAAATTCGTTCTACACAATGCATGGTGTCACAATGGCTAAATTAAGGCTTATTTTTCGTCTAAGTATAGCACTTGCTGGCGTGATTGCACTCCCAACCACCAGCCAAAACTCCAACTCCAACGCAGCCAAGAAGATCACGAACAAGCCAAAACGCAGCAAGGGAAAGAAACGCACCAAGGATCTCGAACACAAGTCCACACACGCAGCCAAAGGTCTCCAAAACAAGGTAAACAACGAAACCAATCAATCAAGATAATGGAACACTTGCCTTTATTACTCAACAAAGGCTACACGCCTGAATTACACCCACATAATTTAGACGCTCACAATTACTAATCAGTTTTGCCACAGTTGGGTGTGCAAAATCTGACATAACATTCACATACATATCACTCACATTTTTGGCACTCTCAAACGCACCAAAACACAAGGGAGAGCAGCTCCTTTTATAGCCTAAGGGCTGCCACAAATCCCTCCTAGATATAGATATATATCTAAACCCAAATCCTATCAAGTAAATATATATATTATACCAACACCTATATATATCTATTCCCACATAAATAAATATATATTTAGCTTAGGATATATATTTATAGCATATATATATCCTTAGCATACAATAAAACCAAATATATATATATATATCTTTATACCAATATAAAATGTGAGAGTTGTCATCACCCCCAAAAGGTACCTCTTGAACATTTTATTTTTATTTTTATTTTATTTTATTATATATGTATATATATATATATATATATTATATTTAGTTTCCATATTTTTTATTTTATTATATATATATGTTATATTTAGTTCCCCTATTTTGAGACCCATCTATTTATCTTTACTATTACTAAAAAAAACCATTTAGTTACATTTCGTTATTATTAGTTTTTTAGGTCGCTTAATTGGTAGGTCGCCGTAGTTATTATTAATTTCTCCATCAAATATACTTAACAATTAGAGTGAACATGCATTCAATAGGTGCAAATGTAAGGTAGATGCATTTATTTTTCCATTCACTATATCACCGATTTGGGGATGTTCTACTTGTTGACATTTTTGTATCAAATAAATTAGTCACTTGCTAACTCATATAACATATCAAATATGGATCAAACGTGGTTCTTGAAGTTTGATTTTACATATAACATGTTACTCAATTTTTAATACTTAATGACTCGAACTATCAATTTAGTTCTTGCGTTTGTAAATTCAATCATATTTGGTATCTCCTAATTGATAGTTGAATAAATATTTAAGTTGAATTCAAGTATAAACTTTAGACATTAGTGTTTTAAAAAAATTGATGATTTAGTCCCTAGAATATTTGAGTATTACTAAAAATTTCATTAGATAATTTGCATTAACTTTTTTGTTAAGGTTGCTTAACTGACATGTTACATTAATTATCATTAACTTATTAATACAGTATACCTATAAATTTGAGCCACCCATAAAGTATGATATGTACTCAACTCATGCAAACTTCGAGTACATGTTGAGATTTTTTTGTATCACATATATCAGCCACTTGTCAAATCATATCAAATGTCAAAATATGGGTCAACCACGGTTCTTGAATTTGGATCTTTTACAGATAATTGAAATTTCCTTTAGCGTCCCGTTGGCCAATTTTTTTTTTTTCCTTTAGCGTTAAATCAATTTTTGTTGGTATTATGATATAAAATTGCATGAAAAATGTATAGTTACATTTGTATAGGTCAAACTGCTCCACCGATGACTCTAAGTGGCTAATTACGGGCTTACATTCTTCACACCTCAAGTTGATAAATTAGATACAACTTTGTCGTTAATAACTCACGTCATGCTAATCCAACTCATTATTACTTCTAATAGTAAATTAGTATCGTAATTTAAAACAATAGTTAATTTTTTGACTTAATTATCATTTTCTATTTTTCCTGTTTTGAATTACTTTGTGTCGTTCTTTTCGATCACATATTCATTTCTCGCAACCCCTAAACTTGGCCATGTATTAACTACATATTAAAATATTAGAAAACTGAAGATAAATTATGTATTTTGAAATTTAGACGATTGATACGCGTGCAACGCACGCGTTAATAACTAGTATATATATATATATATATATATATATATATCACAAGATATACCTCCTGGAGATATATATTCAGCATCAGACTTGATCTGCATATCTAGGGCTATATTGGGCGGATTTGATCTTGCTTAGGGCCTAAGACTTCGGATTAGGGCGGATTCCCTCCAATTGGACATCAAAGAACACATACCCTTAGTCACTAGGCTCTTCTTTTACCTTGGGGCAGCCATCAAGAACGTTTCTTGCACTCCAAGATTCCTTCTTGATCACTAAAACACGAACACCATACTCTTGGGCCAGCTCTCTATTCATCCGTCACTCGACTATACACACTAGACAAGTTATGAATGCACTTACCGAGGCACTTGCTGTGTACTTACCGTGATGCTTTACCAAGAATTTGTTTGAGTACGGACTAAGGCATTTCTCACACACTTCCTTCACATCCTTGGGACATCCTTCCTTGCAACACAACACCCATTCATCATCTTCACCCATAAGCCAACATCAATCCTTCACGAAATCTGCCAAAACACGTCGCACACTGTTATGATTCATCATTTTTGCCCTCCAAACGCTTGTTGGGCTTGGAAAGCACGTCTATCATAGCCAAATTTGTGCTTCCAAACATGTCACACTTTTAGGGGTGTGACAAACCTCCCCCACCACTCCAAGTCGACGCCCTCGTCGACACGGATTCACGGCACTCTTCAACCCGGGGCCCATACTCCCTTCGAAATCGCACCATCTCATCTGCACCATCAGTCCTCATGTGAGCCTCGCAACGGTCTTCATGAAAACTTGATGAAGATGCCATTCCCAAGCACTTAACTTGGTGGAACGCTTCAACTCCTCCGCGAGCTGAATGCTTCTTTGGCGCAGGCAAGTACGCCTTTCCCTCGGAATCTACACGCATCTTTTCTCTTTTCCGCAATGGTCGAAGTCGTCCCGCAGCTCCGCGCCATGTTCTTTTGCCTTCTTGGCCCTTGCCTACACATCTGGACTTTGTCTCGTCCGAGACCACGCTCTCCGCGTCGGCTGCAACCTTGACAATCACTCGACTTGTCAGGACGGTCTTCTCATCACTCGATGGCAACTCACTACTTATTTCCGAGTCGCGCACTTTAGGCATAAGTGCCCTCGACTCCCATCCAATCATTCTACCTTCAACAAGCTAGTTTTCCGACACACCGTTCCACCAATGTGCCCCGTGAATCTGACTTCATGACTGTCTGATTCGCACGACTCCGTGCAAGACCGCTTTTTCCACGCTTGCTAAATTACTCCGCTGCGCCTTGACTTACTCAATGCACTCGCATCCGTCTTGGCCTTCATCGCAACTTTATTCCCACTGTGCCTCTACCTTCTTAGTTTCCCACGCTCGTCCGGTTTCAGTTGAATTAGATTACAGACGCTTTCTTCACTTTTCAGCTCATGCGCTAGCTGCATAGCTGAGACACACTCAATCGGGACTTCTCAAATGCCTGGCACAAAACAGGGTTCTTTCGGGTAGTTGATTATGATACCACAAATATAAGGCATTGCCATCACGTTGTTGCTTGTAAGGAAGCTGTTCCCAAGGATGAAGTCGAAATCATCCATTGACACCATCAGGAACTCGATCGGGCCACTCCAGTTTCCAATCTTCGCTTGGATACGCACCATGCCCTTCGCCGCAATGCTTTCCGAGTTCACCGCTTTGACACGCCCTGAGTACTTAGTGACCTTGAATCCTAGATTCGCGCACGCTTTATCCGAACATAGAGAATGTGTCGATCCAGTATCCATCATCATCATCGCATCCTTTCCGTCTAGACAAGCTATAACATGGACTAACAAAGAAGTTCTATTTACCTTGCTCGTCACCGTCTCTTCCTCTTCATCCGACGCATCATTGGTCTTCCTTATAGCGCTCAAATTTTCTTTACCCGTTCGAGGACAGTCACGACCTTTTTGGGTGAAATTTGGCGATTTTATGAAAAAGTAAAGAGTGATGGATTATGAGTGAGTGAGTGGTTTGATGAAAATGATTAATATGAGAGGAAAAAACGCGCGTAGACACCAAATTTCAACAAAAATAAAACATGAGATAGTCCATTTTAACATTTCAAACTTCAGACACCGAACTTTCTCATAGAGCAAAATTCAAATAGTTTGTAGGTTTTTGCACTGTTCATGGTGGTGAGTCAGAAGCTTTAATTTCATTGAATTCTCTATAATTTATAGAACTATGGTTTCAATAATGATTTTTGCCTTCAGCTAGCAACCACAGATTGATAGATAACTGTGAAATGAATGGTGTAGTGACTCAATTTGCTTGTTTGATAAATAGAGAGAGTGTAGGAGAATTTGCTGATTCTGAACAAAGCATACCAAGGGTGGCATTTATATTCAGCTCGATTGAATTATTCCTACTACTTGAGCACATAAAACACAACTTCAGTGAATGATTCGTATGAACTTTTGGAGGAGACTTATATGCTAAAGTGGTACACTTGAGTAGGTCATAATTCAAATCCAAATATATAATTACACAACAACAACAAAAATTGCATCTATCGCAATCTTATGTGTGTAAGTACTATTAAGCGTGTTACTTAATAGGGTTAAGAACCTATAAACTATCTGAAGTTTGCCCATGTGAAATTTTGGTGTGTTGATATGAAATGTCTGAAGTTTCACTTATGTTGAAATTCGATGTCTCCGTCCAAATTTACAGTAGACCTTGGTCATGTGCTTGTCACATGTCACGATAAAAGAAAATAATTTTCAAAATTGCCCCGGTGGCCGATCGCCGGAGTTGTGGTGGTGGTGGCTGAGTTTTGGTGGTGGTCGCTAACCGGAGTTGGGTGGTGGCCAGCTGGAGTAGGTGGCTGGCTGGAGTAAACATATATAATAGTATAAGGAGCGCTTTTGACATTTCACATCATTCTGTCTGAAGTTTGCCCATGTTAATTTTTAGTGCCTGAAGTTTAAAAGTTGATATGGAATGTCTGAAATAAAATTGACACCAAAATCTCACCAAAATAATAACTAAATATTTGGTTCAATTCTTTTTGTTCCAACCCACTTATATTGAGGGAATAATACGAATAACCAAAATTATAACGAATGATATCATTGAAATTACAATTAACAATATACTTTATATTAAAATTTTGAAAAAAAAAAAATCTAATTATGTATTGTACCACTCAATTTTTTTTCAATAGCTTATATATAATAATTTATTAAATAATTTTTTTTAAAGTGGGCTGCTACGTGTTCAAAGCACTAGTGCTTCTAAAAAGAGAAGCCCATACAACTTAGATTCGGCCCAGTTAAACCCAATCAGTCCATTTAACTGAGCATGCTCGCTCGGGTAAATAGTTTTTTTTTTTAATTAGATAGATGATTTATTTATGTTAGTAATATAATATCTTTCCATATAAAGCAAAAAAACCGTATTAACTAATTACTAAAACCTAATGTTTTATTACGTAGACTAAGGAAAGATGACAACTACAATAAATATATTGTACACTAATTAATTAACGTAGACATTTACGAAATTGTGAAGTGTATATATTATGCATTATACACTTACTGTGAATCGTATATATTTATATATATGGAGGAAATAATATACAGTATCTATAATTATGCATGGTGAATATACGGATGAATGTGAGATTTTTGCATATAAATATGGATGCAGTTTATTAATTTGCCATCCACGCATAGTATTCTCTGCATCTAAAGTAAAAAAAAGTGAGTGATTGTTGTGTAGCGTGAAATTAATTAATAATGGGGAAAACAACGTATCATAATTTTATGAATGTCCAGAATGATCCAACAAGGGAAGTTCATATCCGAGATGTGGTCGAAAGGCGAGATACAAGGAATGTGGTTAGAGTTGTTAATCTTGGTGAAGGAACACTTCAATATACAATGAATGATGGTACTGTTTTTAATGTTCTTGAATCTTCTCTCGTTCAACAAGGTGGTGGAAGCAGCAGCAGCAGAAGGTAGAAGAAAATTAATATAATTACTATCTATAATATAATCATCATAAATAAAGATGTAATAAAACCACATTAATTACTTGTGGATTTCGTTCTTATTTATATATATATATGAGTTTGGAATAAAATTTATTTTATTATAATTATTATCAGAGATGATATGATTGTCTGTGTTTTTTTATATAATGGTGTTAGAATTACTTACAATAATATATATAGTGTTAAGTAGGTGAATTATAAACGTATAACATAAGTTAACTTAGAAATGTATATGAGTTTAGTGTTAATTAAAATGTGTTTCAATAGAATTAAGGGATGTACTATGAATCTTAATTGTGGTTATCGAATTTAGGGATTGTACATAACATTAACTATGATTAATATTGGTTATGTCAGCATAGCAAACTAGTTGTCAACACAAAGCTAACTGTCTATATCTATAGTTATTCTCTACAATATTGATGGGACCAACTGGTAAAGCGAGTTGTATTCCCCGTGGGCGACCCGAGGTCGAAACCCGCCGGAGACGCCACCTTAGGGAGGACTTTAACCTTAACACTCCCGGTCCGAACTTGCGAAAGCAATGTAAATATATTAAAAAAAAAAATATTGATTATTTACTTTCACACTTAATGAGGTTCAATTAAATTATCGGAGCTACCAAACCCTTCATTGATGAAACAAGTTCCATTAATTTCTCGTATGGAAATTTATCCAATTTAGAGTTTATTAATTCAAACCAAGAATCACCCAAATAAATCTAGATCATCAAATCACACTCTTCATCTTAATATTTTGTGTGTATGCTGTGTGCATTCCGTATTATATATCTATTCAAACGTCAAAGCTATCTAATAATATCGTAGAATAATATTCTACGATATTATTAGATAGCTTTGACGTTTGAATAGTGTGTTTTACATGGTGAGTTTTTGTTTATGTACCAGGGGCAAAATAGTCATTACAATGTTAGTATTAGCTAATGCTTTATATTTAGCTGGTATTTAGCTGGGTTATTTGTTGCAGCACGCGCTTAAGTATATACATAGTACGAGAACAATTACACATATAGTACAAAATTATGAAATATGAGTTGGAAGAGTGAGATTAAAATTGAAAAATTATGGCATTGTAAAGAAGTTAAATGGATAGCAAATAAAGATTTAACCAGTGAGAATACTCTTATTAGCTCAGAGTTATGGGGTCAATTTATGAACTTGACGTAATTTTGTTAGGAGAAGTTTAACAATGCAACTCAACTTCAATGTGTAGTAAGTGATGAGACTGCTCTCAGCTCTTTCCATTATTGCAGCTACTGAAAAAGTTACAGCAAAAGAATCAGTTGAACTAAAAACATTCTCTAATAATTTCTCTATTTGAAATCTGTCAATATTTTGCACATTCATGAATAGATCAACTTGTAGTTCGAAAAATCCTAGCATGGTGTTCTCTTCTTGTGAGATATGCAATACAATATATAGAATTATTTCAGGTTGTATTTAAAATTTGAGTACCTTTTTACCATCATCTTAATTCGGCTTACTTCAATTCGGCTTTGGAGCGAAACAGGGTAGACCGATCGGAACTGGCGGACGAAGTAGTATGATGTAACCAGCGGTCTAGGAGGTTAAAACTTAACCTCCAAGTAACCACCTATCGGGTCGGCCGAAACTTGTGTTAGGTCAAAATTTAACGGAGCTTAATCCTATAGTTAATGAGCAAGCCTAATATGACCTCTAACCCTAATTAACTCGGCACACATACCTCTTAATTGGGCTTAGTTGCTCTAAATAACTTACACCTCAATTTAGTTGGTTAATTGGCTACAATGAAGGGTGGTCCAAATGTCCCAATTGCCAACAACTCCTACTCGACCGAATAGGAGGGCACCTATTTGCTTTTAGAGTTAAGAACCTATAAACTGTCTGAGGTTTGGCCATCTAAGATTTTGGTGTCTGAAGTTTAAATTTTTTATATTGACTATCTGAAGTTTCAACTTTGTTGAAGTTTGCTTTTTTGTCCATTTTTGCTGTCAAATTTGACAAAATGGTGTGAAAGTCAAAATTGCCCTTGATACTATTATGTTTACTCTGGTCGGCCACCACCAACTCTGGCCGGCCACTACCTTACTCCGGCCACTGTTTCGACCAAGTTAACGCGGGTGGTCCGCTGAGTAACTTGTCGATGTCTTTGGGTTGGGTGCGAGCCGAGTCCGTCTCCTAAGGTCGTGCACGGGCCTTCAGCTTCGTCTTCAGGATAGCGGTAAGTCCTTTGGGCTCTCTTACGGGCCGTCCGTTTGCACCTGCGAAAGGAGCACTACCAAGCAATCCCCGTGGAGGGGGGGGGGGGTGCTTGGTGCGCTCGCTCCGACGGTCAACATTAGACAGTTTCTAGAGAGAGAGAGTTTAGAGAGAGGTCAGAGCTTTTCCAATTCTCCCCCAAAGTGACTTAATAATGACTTGAAAATGTTTACCCCCAAGGTGGCTATTTATAGGCAACCTTGGACCGTAAACCGGTTTTGACCCGGTTCGATGTGGAAATGTGAACCAGGATGCAGGGGAGAGCTTACCCGGAATTTTCCGGGTAAGCCCCCCGGGGATGCCGGGCAAGTTCGAAACTTGCCCGGTTTCCCCCGGTTAGCTCGAAATCGGGTTTCGTAAAGGGTCTCACGCGTGTATGAGGTCCGAATAATTAAAACCGAGCCCGAATCATGCGCATATCCATCACTTGCCCCCGAGTTAAATAATGGCTTGACCTTTGTTTAACTCTATTCTAAGATAGGGTATACGCGTGATTCGGGTCGTCTGCTCACCTTGAGTTTTGACCTACCAAGGATGGACACGCGCGGCTCAAACGAGCTCCTTGCCTTAGTTTTTTGAGAGGGTAATGCTTGATAGCTGCGCAAAGGGTTAGTAGCACAACGGACTACGAATAATATGATAAATGTGATTTTGGAAGAAGTAAGGTGTGAGCGCACATGAAATCTTTCGGGTTTGTAAGATGATCAAATAAATATGGAACGTTCATGCCACGACTAATTGCATCAAAATGATAATAAATCATGAAAGTATTGATAAAACGTTTTTCATGCAATATGATGGTTTTCGGGAGCCCGTCGTCCGAGACGGCCGTCGTGACGGCGAGACGACGGTTTTAGTAAAGGAAATACCGCCGGGTTTGGAAAATCACATGTGATGGACTTGATATGAAAAATCATGGATGTAAATCATGGATGTGTGCAATGCATGACGATGACGTGTGTATGACGTATGTGTAAAGGATGCATAGTCATGTATTAAAAGACTTAGAAAAAATAGAGACAGGTAAATGATTACCCACACACTTATGAGGGAGCGTGTATCACGGACGCAAGGGTCCTAAGATTGCGAGGCGTGATGCATCCGCCGCGTCGTTGACGAACGGGGTATGTTCGCAACGTATATGCCGAGAGACGAGGCCCTTGTTGATATAGTATTGCCCCCGGAGTAGAGGTGCTTGTAGTGACGTGATAGCGCTAGCCTAATGACTCGTCACCATGGTTGTCGTTATTTGATCTTTGTCGACTGCCGTTGATTGCCGTCATAGGAAAATACTTAGAAAGTATTTCTTGATGGTTGACACTTTGTCATATGTCGACTGCTGCCATAGTGGAATACTTAGAAAACATCCTTTGATAGTCGACACCTCGTCATAAGTCGACTGCTGACATGGTGGAACACTTAGAAATATTCATTGATAGTCGACACCTCGTCATAAGTCGACTGCTGACATGGTGGAACACTTAGAAATATTCATTGATAGTCGACACCTCGTCATATGTCGACTGCTGACATGGTGGAACACTTAGAAAACATCCTTTGACAGTCGACACCTCGTTATATGTTGACTGCTGACATGGTGGAACACTTAGAAAATGTTCCTTGATTGGCTCTTTCTTTCATGACCATACTACCATCCATATGCGTGCTAGCTGAGTATGCGTGCGCTTGTATGTGCGCGCTTGTATGTGTGCGCTTGTATGTGCGCGCTTGTTCCAACACTTAGAATTTTTTCCTTGTCTGTTGCCATGCATGTTGTCACTATAGGCTTGATGACGAGGTAGAGTAGGTGTCGTCATAGTGGTTGATATGTACAGGGGGTTGCCCCCCCCCCCCCCCCCCCCCCCCCGTGGGGTATTCACTATGTGATAAGTAGAGACTAACGAGTCTCGTAGATATGTAGCTGTCTCCCATGTTGATGGTTACTGGGATCTTCCGAAGTAGGGTGTGTTCCATGACTGCTACTTGGTTTTTCCAAAGTTGGGTGCATTTCACGACTGCTACTTGGTTGTTCCAAAGTTGGGTGCATTCCACGACTGCTACTTGGTTGTTCCTAAGTTGGGTGCATTTAGCGACAGCTACTTGATGTTTCCGAGGTAGGGAGAAGGCCAGAGGTCGGCGAGGCGACGTGTCCTTCCATGGCGTCGGTCAAAGGTCGGCGAGGCGACTGCCTATCCATGTTGTTGCCGCTACCTGGCGTTTTCAAGGTAGAGTGCATTCTGCGACCGCTACTTGGCTTTCCCCAAGGTAGAGTGTGTCTAGCGACCGCTACTTGGTTTTCCCCAAGGTAGAGTGTTTCTAGCGACCGCTACTTTATTTTCCCCAAGGTAGAGTGTGTCTAGCGACCGCTACTTCGAGATGCGTGGACATGATAGCCACTTAGTGTATCTGTTAGGCTCTTCGTATGTGAGGTGGTAGATCTCACACTGCCATGTCGACGTGTACGCACGTGCGATGCTGTGCGCGCAGTGCTGCACCTAGTGTCCGCTGCTACTATACTTAGTTTCTGAGCGAGAGGTGTTACTCCTCCTCTTAGAGCGTCGATGCACGCGCGTTTGGTAGGAGGTGTACGCGCTTGGCGTGACTCTCCGGAATCTTGTAAAGTGGTGATCTTAGAATAACAGTGGTACGCCATGACTTGTCGTTGTGTTCCCCGGAAATGGCGCCAAGTGTACAGGGCGGAGTCGCAGGCGGATTTCCTCAGACTGTTCCCGGCCTCGGCGACACTCCTCCAGTTGGCCCGGGTATGGGGCTTGTGCCTTTAAAGGTTTCGTTGAGATTTTTCCCCATGTTAACATGCTAATGGTCTTTTTGCGGTTGTCTTTGCAGGCTTGGTACTCCCGACGGCGGGGGGAGTTGCACCTGTCCGAGAGAATGATGCTGACGTCCGTTCCCCGAGCGATCCTAAGAGGTCGACGTTTGCTGGCATGCCTCTTGCTCCTTCCTGTGACAAAGGGAAGGGGCCAATGTATGCGGATTCGACCATGCCTGCCCCCCGGTCGGGGAGCGGTCGTTCAGCGGAGGTGCCTTCCTTGGCAGGTGACTGTGGTTGACTTCTTGTTGTATTGGTATATTTTGCCTTCTCCTAATGTGTTTGCTTTTGATGTGTAGTTGTTCCTACTCCTCCAGCTCTTCGCAAGTCTGATCTGATGTGTCGGCTTGATCGGGATGTGTCCGGGGACGAGTGGACTCCCTATTCTCAGTCTGCTATTTGCTTTCCCAAGGATGTTCCTTTGAGCACACCTGCTGTTGGTGTGCGTGTGGTTCAGCGGTCTGTTCCACCGGCTGACCGCAAGAAGTGCCCCCGCGACCCTGAGTCTGCTTTGAAGTGTGTTGAGGAGTCGCTCGCGCGCTTTGCTCCTGTATGTTGTTTTCTTTTTACATTGGATCTATCATGTTTGTCTGGCTTCTTTGTGTGCGATGTGCTTGTGTTGTTGTTGCAGGTGAATGCTGTGATGACCAACCTTTCATCCTTTGTTGTTGAGCTTGTTGAGAAGACGAGGGGTCTGCAGGGTCGTCATGAGCACTTGTCTCAGGATGTCGCTGTGTTGAGGGAGAAGGCGCGCGCACATTCAGATGCTTCTTCCAAGGCTTCCGCTGATCTTAAGGGAAGTCAGGATTGTGCGTCTCAGCTGGAGGCGGAGCTGTTTGCCTTACCGCGCCAGGAGAAGGTCGACGAGGAGGCACATGCTGTGGCGCTGAAGGAGACTAAGGAGTCTCATGTTGCCCTGGGTGATCAGCTTGGGATGATTGAGTTTCCTACTACGGCTGACTACTCCCAACTTTTCGAGAAGGCACGTGATGATCGTATGGAGTCTTTCTCTGTGGATTACTTCAGAAGGATATACTATCTTGCCCCCGATTTTCCTTTCCACAGTACTGGGCCATATACTGGCTATGCCCTCGGGGCTATTGCGGGGATCCTAGCGGGCGATGTGGGCGGAGCGAGCGGTTTGACGGGACAGGTGTCCGTCCCTGCTGGTGACGATCGCCGTGTTGTTTTCAGCAGCCCTGTGCATGATGTTTTTATGGCTGACGCGTTTGGCTCTGGTGCTCCTGACGTTGGGTCAGGTTGATCTTTCTTTGTTTTATATGACTCTCTTGTGTATATATGGTTGCTCCCCTTGCATGGGTGAGATTATGGCGGGGTGTGTCCCGGGCTTGACTTTTTATGCTGGCTGGATGCCTTTACTCTTCAGATCTGCCATATTATATATATATATGCCTGACATGAGATGTTAGAAAGATATAATACTTAGTATTATTTTGCATCTTCCTTTATTGCTGTCTCAATAACTTGTTCTCTTTTTGGAAGAGTGTTGCTCTATTGACTGGTCGATTTCCTTAATCCGATGGTTTTCCTTAGGAAATTGTATCTCTGTTGGTGGCGGGGTGTGGATGAGTTGGTATTACCGTCACCTGTGGCTTTGGAAGGAGGATGATCCTTGTTGAACTGCTTGTCTTCCTTTACAAGGATGTGAACGGACTAGTATGTTCACATACTTGATGTTGCGGCGAAGTGTGGATAGATTAGTACGTCCGACCCTTGCATTTGTTTGCGAGGGAGGATTCCTAATGATCCGCTTGTCCCCCGACTTTTTGCAAGGATGTGAATAGATTAGTACGTTCACATCCTTGTATTGCGGCGAAGTGTGGATAGATTAGTACGTCCGACACTTGCATTTGTTTGCGAGGGAGGATTCCCAATGATCCGCTTGTCCCCCGACTTTTTGCAAGGATGTGAATAGATTAGTACGTTCACATCCTTGTATTGCGGCGAACGTCCTTTGCTTTGGTTTGTAGTGATGAGCCTTGTATGGTTTGGCTTGTTGTCACTGTTGTTGTTTTGATGCCTTGGTTGTAAGCTTAGGCGTTGTATCGCGGGTTAATAGTGTGCCTACAAGAGACATTAATTTTGCTAGACATAACTTCATTTGATACGCAAGTATGGAGTTACACATCTCCTTCTTTTGAAGTAATGAATACTAAAGAGCTTGATACGACAGCTTTTAGTTTTATGGTTTCCTTTCTTGTTTATGCATGGAACTTCTTCAAGTGTCCCCCACTGAAAGTGTTAGGCAATTCGTTCCCGTCAACATCTTGGATGCGGTATGCATTAATGTATGGAACCGCTACTATCTTGTAGGGGCCTTCCCACTTGGGGGACATCTTGTTGATTTGGTCCAAGTGTGAGAATTCGTTTCTTCTCCAGACCATTTCTCCCACGTGGAATTGTCGCGCCTTGACCTTTCTGTTGTAGTATCTGGATGTGGCTAGGCGCATCTTTGCTTGAACTTGTTCTGATTTCCATCTTTGTTCGTCTGTTAACTGAAGGTCGAGGCGTCTTTCTTCCTCATTGGTTTGGGGGTCAAAATGCGTCGTTCTGTATGAAGAGACGGCGATTTCGACAGGTGCCACTGCCTCGGTTCCATAGACTAGGCTGAAGGGTGTTTCACCTGTTGATTCTTTGGGTGTTGTGCGCACAGCCCATAAAACACTGCTTAGCTGGTCCACCCAACCTCCTTTCAGAGCATGGACTCTCTTTTTTAGTCCATCCAGGACTATCTTGTTTGCTGACTCGACCTGGCCGTTTGTCTGTGTGTGGTGCACTGATGCAAAACGGTGGTCTATCTTGAGACGTTCGCAGAAATTTTGCATATTTCCACTTCTGAATTGGGCACCATTGTCGCTAATGAGTATCTTCGGGACACCATAGCGAGCCACTATGTAGTTTCGGATGAAGTCCATGATTTGTGTGTCTGTGATGCGCGCTAGTGGCTTAGCCTCAATCCACTTTGAGAAGTAGTCGATTGCGACGACTATGAATTTTGCTTGGCCCTTTGATTTTGGGAGTGGACCTATCAAGTCAATGCCCCATTGTGCGAATGGCCATGCGCTTGCAATTGGACTTAATTCTGCTGCTGGAGCTGTGATGTTCCTTGAATATAGCTGGCATGCTTCGCATTCTGCCACCATGTTCGTTGCTTGAGCTCTCATTGTTGGCCAATAGTAGCCCAAGTTCAAGGCTTTGCGGATCAACGCGCAAGCTCCTTCGTGAGAGGCAGCCATTCCTCCATGGAGTTCTTCTAGTATCGTTGTTCCTTCTGTGCTTGTGATACACTTTAGGTAGGGTGTAGAATAACCCTTTCTGTAGAGCTGTCCCTCGATCAAGGCGTAGTTTACGGCTACCCTTTCGATCTTGTTCGCTTGAGTCTTGTCTCGTGGTAGGATCCCTCCTGCGAGGTATGCTTGGATTGGTGTCTTCCAGGTTTCCTCTTCGTCAATGGCCATTACTTCGAATTGGTCTATGACGGATATTATCCTGTTTTCCACGAAGTGTGTCTCTTTGCCTTGTTCATTGTTTTGGGCATACTTGCTTAGAGCATCGGCCTCCTGGTTTTCTTCTCGTGGGACGGAAGTTATGTCGAAAGTTTTGAAACTTTCTACCAACTCCTTTGCTTGTGTTAAGTATCTCTGCATGTTTTCGGACTTTGCAGTGTACTCTCCTTTGACCTGGTTGACGACCAGTTGTGAATCACACTTTACTCGTAAGTGTTCCACTCCAACTCCTTTGGCTATCCTGAGGCCTGTTATGAGAGCCTCATATTCTGCCTCATTGTTCGTCGCTCTGAATGTTAAGTTCAAAGCGTACTTTAAGGGGTCTGAGCCGTCGGGTGGGATTAGTAGTAATCCTGCCCCCGCGCCTCCGGCGTTGGATGATCCGTCCGTGTACACTTCCCAAACTTCTGCGGGTGGGACATTTGTTTGGACTTCATCTTGTGGTTCGGGCTCGATTCCTGTGAACTCTGCTATGAAGTCTGCCAAGGCCTGCCCTTTGATGGCTGTCCGTGGAGCGAAATGAATGCGGAATTCACTTAACTCTACAGACCACTTCGTCAATCTCCCTGACATGTTTGGTTTTTCAAGGATGTGCTTCAAAGGCTGGTCTGTGAGGACCGTTATTTCATGCGCGTGGAAGTAAGGCCTTAGCTTGCGTGCGGCTATCACAAGCGCGTACAAGTGCTTTTCAATTGGTACGTAATTGACTTCATACTTGGCCAGTGTTTTGCTCACGTAATAGACCGGGAGTTGCGCTCCTCCTTTTTCCTTTATTAGCACAGAGCTAACTGCCGTGTTACTAGTTGATATGTAGAGAAAAAGAGGCTCCCCTTGAAGTGGCTTTGCTAGTCTTGGGAGCGTCTTCAAGTGTTGTTTGAGTTGTTAGAATGCTTCTTCACAGGCATTTTTCCATTCAAACTTCTTGTTTGCGCGTAATACTTCGAAGAAAGGGAGGGCTCTGTCTCCGATTTTGGCCAGGAATCTGTTCAGGGCTGCGAGGCGCCCGTTGAGTTGTTGTACTTCTTTGTGCTTTGTTGGAGAGGCCATTTCTTCAATTGCCTTTACTTTCTCAGGGTTTGCTTCAATGCCCCTTTCGCTCACCATAAATCCAAGTATTTTGCCTGACCGTACCCCGAAAGCGCATTTTGCGGGGTTTAGTCTTATTTGGTACTTTCGCATTCTCTCGAAGATTATGCGTAGGTCCTCTGCGTGGTTCTTTCTTTTCTTGTATTTTACGACCATATCATCCACGTACGCCTCCATTTTGTTGCCAATCAGATCTCCGAAAATGAGATTGACCATCCTTTGGTAGGTTGCCCCCGCATTGATTAACCCGAAAGGCATAACTTTGTAGTTATAAATCTCGCTGTCAGCGTAGAATGCCGTATGTGGGGCGTCCTGCCAAAACATTGGGATTTGGTTGTATCCTGTGTATGCATCCATAACTGTCATCAGTTCATGGCCCGCAGTTGCATCTACCAATTGATCAATTCGTGGGAGCGGATATGAATCTTTTGGGCATGCGTTGTTGAGGTCTCTGTAGTCGATGCACATTCTTGACTTGCCATTTGGTTTAGGAACAACTACAGGGTTGGCTACCCAAGTTTGATATTTGGATTCTTCAATGAAACCTGCATCAAGTAGTCTGCTAACTTCCTCGCGAATGGCCAACTTCTTGTCTCCTCCTATCGACCTTAGTTTTTGTTTCACTACTCGAGCATCTTTGTTGATGTTGAGTTTATGGCAAATGACATCCGGGCTTATTCCTGGCATGTCCTTTGGGGACCATGCGAATAGGTCTTTGTATTCTGTTAGGAGCGCTGTGATTTCAATCACTTCGTCTTCTGATAATGATGCTCCTACACGCACCATTCTTTCTGGCTCATCGATTTTGAATTCACGGAGTTCGTCCATCGCTGTAGGCCTCCCGTAGTCATCTCTTGGGTCTTCGTCGATGGTGGGTATTACTGGCATGTTTCCCCATTGATTTTGTTGTAGCGCGACATTGTGGCATTCTCTTGCTACTTGTTGGTTTCCTCTAACTTCTCCCACACCTGCAATGGTTGGGAACTTGATCTTCAGGTGGGCCGTTGAAGGCACCATTCTCCATTCGTTCATGGTCGCGTATCCGAGAATGCCATTGTAGGCGTTTAGCTTTTCGACTACTATGAATAGTACATCGATACTCAGACGTCTTTCTCCTTCGCCCAAAGTTACCGGAAGGGTAATGGTGCCCAGCGGGTAGCTAGCATCTCCCATGAATCCCACTAGAGGTGAGTTCATTGTTTGTATGGCCTTCTTTCTTCCGAGTGCTAAGACAATGCCTTTTGTTAGCAGGTTTGGGGCGGAGCCTCCGTCTACCAGAATTCGCTTCACTTCCATGTCATCAATAGTCATTTGAATGACTAAGGCGTCGTTGTGGGGGAACGTTATGTGTTCTCTGTCTTTGGCTGAGAAGCCAATGACGTCCTCCATGATTGTGTCTTCCCCGTCTGGCTCCTGTGTTTTTCCGCTCTTTCCGGCGGCGTATCTCTCCCTCGCGTAAGAGGTTTCGCCCCCTGCACTGAAGCCTCCGTGTATGGTGTATGTGTTTTCCATCTTGCTCGTTCGTTTGAGTAACGCAGGCTTTCTGTTCGAAGCCCGCAGACGGCGCCAAGTGTTTCGACCAAGTTAACGCGGGTGGTCCGCTGAGTAACTTGTCGATGTCTTTGGGTTGGGTGCGAGCCGAGTCCGTCTCCTAAGGTCGTGCACGGGCCTTCAGCTTCGTCTTCAGGATAGCGGTAAGTCCTTTGGGCTCTCTTACGGGCCGTCCGTCTGCACCTGCGAAAGGAGCACTACCAAGCAATCCCCGTGGAGAGGGGGGGGGGTGCTTGGTGCGCTCGCTCCGACGGTCAACATTAGACAGTTTCTAGAGAGAGAGAGTTTAGAGAGAGGTCAGAGCTTTTCCAATTCTCCCCCAAAGTGACTTAATAATGACTTGAAAATGTTTACCCCCAAGGTGGCTATTTATAGGCAACCTTGGACCGTAAACCGGTTTTGACCCGGTTCGATGTGGAAATGTGAACCGGGATGCAGGGGAGAGCTTTGGGAAAAGGACTCTGACGCGCGTCTCAGGCGGCTGTCACGAGCGGGACGCGCGCGCCTTTGAAACATAGGTCTCGGACACATAGGAGTTAGTTAAAAATCGAGTCTCCTATACGTTCGGGACGAAATGGGGGGTGTACGCGACACCCCCCGGGTGTTGAGCTTACCCGGAAATTCCGAGTAAGCTAAGCTTACCCAGAATTTCCGGGTAAGCTAAGCTTACCCGGAAATTCCGGGTAAGCTTAGCTCACCCGGAATTTTCCGGGTAAGCCCCCCGGGGATGCCGGGCAAGTTCGAAACTTGCCCGGTTTCCCCCGGTTAGCTCGAAATCGGGTTTCGTAAAGGGTCTCACGCGTGTATGAGGTCCGAATAATTAAAACCGAGCCCGAATCATGCGCATATCCATCAGCCACCACCCTTCTCCGGCCGGCCACCACCCTACTCCGGCCGCCACCACCTTAACTTCGGCCACCACCTAAACTTCGGCAACCACCTTCTTACTGCGGCCGACTACCACCAACTCCGGTCGGATACCACCCTACTCCGGCCGGACACCACCCTACTCCGGCCGACCACTACCAACTCTGACCGAACACCACCCTACTCCGGTCGGCCACCACCTTAATCCGGCCAGCCACCACCCATCTAGGGGCACATTAGGATTTTTTTTATCGGGTCATGTGACAAGCACATGACCAACTTCTGTCAATTTAAACAGCAAATTTGGACGGAGACAACAAATTTCAACAAAGTTCAAACTTCAGACAATCAATATCAACAATTTAAACTTCAGACATCAAAACACTAAGAGGCAGTTTAGATTAATAATGAATAGTCATTAAATCATGACATTCTAATATTATCCAATAATTCTAAATATACGCTTAAACGGGTCATTGCAATCCATCGACTGTACATGTTTCAATAATTTCATATTCAAAATCCCTCAAAACTCAGATTTCTGATTTCAGATTCAACTACTCCCTCAAAACTTAATTTTCTGAAGACGTTGATTCATAATTTCCTAAAATGAAAAATGTGAACCTTTTAAAGAATTCGAAGAAAAATTTGATAAAAAGTTGAATTTGATTAAACCTCAAGAACACAATGAAAATATTTAAATTGATTAAATGTAAGGGTAAAGTTGACATTATAAGTTGCTAATATAAGTTGCTAAACAAAACAAGTTTGACTAATTCAGTCACGTTTTAATACGTATATAAACATTTAATCACGTCAAAAAGAAAAAGTACTCATTAGATCACATTTTGCAATGTAAAATTAATTTTAAGTTTAGAATTGTTAAACAAGAACATTTTTTGAGACTGTCGAAAGTAATCTCAACCCAAATGTGGAAAGTAACCTCAGCCCAAATGGAGAGAAGAAATTGCCCCACATGATATTTTCGACAATCATGCACAAAAGAGGTTCATATTAAATCATCGTCAAGTACAATAATAATATCATTTTGTGCATTCAATTAAAAGATTAGAATATTACTCTAATAAACTGCAGTCAGATTGTCACTACACAGTAAACTACTAATGAATGAGTATCCTGAAGACAGGTAAAACTTAAGGGACCCATATTGCAAGTTGAAGTAACTTATTTACAACTACCATAACTAATACAACAGAAATAAAATTTGCAGATCTGCAAATTTCAGTCATCTTCAACTAGAATCTAAAATCATCTGACGAATACGGTAAAATGTTCATAGTCATTAAGCAGTGAACTTATTAGTAACATACATTACAGCTTTTCAGGAATTCGAATTTGTGTTACCAAATCCCTTCCTTGGACATCCTAAGGAAATGAGACAGCGTAATGTTTGGGATCTCTGCAGATGCGGATTTTTTCCATGTGATCCTTGTGATCTTCATGGAGTCGCCTTCCTTCGGCTCAGTGCTTGAGGCCAGATTATAGAACTGCAAGTGAATATATCTTATAAAAATGAAATTTTACAGAATGGGAAATGTACATCTACAGTGGAAGTGAAAATAAATGAGGGAGTGAATCAGTTAACAGATTCATCAAACAGAAAAGATTTCATTTTAACTTAAGTTTCACATTTTCTTGCACTACCCTTGAAACAAGGGATTATGGAAAATGAATAAGTAGTTCAGGTAGCTAGCAAACACCAGTAAATTCTTCAGAATGTGAAATTTATGAATGTGAGAATTTTTTCAGAAAGGAAGTGGCTGAGTCTAATAGATAACAGTTTCATGAAGCGGTAAAGATTTCATTTTTACTGTATATATTTAACATTGTATGGCACTACCCTTAGAAATAATCAATTGTGGAGAAGGAATTGATAAACCTAGCGAACACTGGAAAAGAATGTGAAATTTATAGTAAAAGTAAAAAAAAATGTTATTTTTTCCCAAAAAAAATTATTAATGGAACAGTATATAGCTTCATGAAATGGAAAAGATTTAATTTTTTATTGTAAGAGCATCCACAATGGTATTACGTAAAGATTACGTAAACGTGGGCCCTACATGTTTATTTAAGTAAAGCAACAAAAACTATCTACAGTGGTTTTACATAGCATTCCTTAAAAATGGGACCCACACGTAAATTTATATTTTTACATAAAGCATTCCTTAAATTTAAGTAATGCACTATGTATTACGTAACCAATTTTTTATTATAAATTAATTCATTTTATAATTAATGCTAATATATTATTGGTGGTTGTTGGAAAATCTAATAATAAAATATATTTAAGGAATATGTTTAAGTAATACGATTGCAGAGAAAATATCTTTTACGTGTGTCTTAAATTTACGTATTACTTAAAGTGTACATTAATGTCTACGTGACAACTTTAAAGAATACAATTTATGTAAAACCATTGTGGATGCTCTAAGTTTCACATTTTATAGCAATGCGTTTAAAATAATTGGTTATGGGAAATGAACAAGTAGTTTGAGTTCATCAGATTGCATACCTCACAAACACCATGGAGCAGAAGTCTGTGAAAAGGATCTTGAACTTTAAATTGGAGAAATTCTTCTTCACCTCCACCTTCCGTTATGAAAGCCCGAATACACACCTAGAGAGGCATCTTCATTATAAACAGGTGGAAATTGTGTTTTTCTGTAATTTTAGTGCTATATTTCCATAAAATAAAAAAAAAGAGGCCAAGTAAACTTTTTTAATCTAATAATTGGGGGAAAAAATGCAATATCCTTAAAATGGTTGAAACTATACCTCATAGCGTTCAAGGAGCTCTGAAAGGAAGCTCCGTCGAAGAGCCTCTCTAGTACGACAGTCCACTCTCCGCCACGCATTCAGCACAGCCATCTTTTCGGCATCTACGTTACCTTTCCTTCTCCTAGGAGAGCTTTTTAGGGCATCGATGATATTAGCCTAATAAAAGACAGTGTAACTTAGTATCATCTGAATAGTGGAATTATATAACAAGAGATACAAATGGAAGAAATTAATTGCTAACTTATTACCTCTTTGTCCATGTCTATAGTCCTAAACTTGTCCCACTCTTGCACATTAGTCATAGAAAATGCAGATGGTGGTACATCGTCACCTGAAAAGAGACCAAAAGATGAAACAAAATGAAACCCTGTTTAATAAATCAACACTCATACATGAAAAGTTCAATGTCTTGGGGTGCCAATAATAGAATTTATTTTATTCCCGCGCGTTAGCTAAGTTCAACCAAGTATAAAGATCTTAATCAGGGCCAAAAAGGAAACAGCATAGAACATAAAAGTACTTCAATAGTTTTTTTTTTTAATAACTGAAAGTCTGAAACCAACATCAAGGTGCCTAATGGTATCGTTTAAACAGAGCATTAAGCATTTTTCAACCAAACACTAAAGAAGTATGCTTCTAAAATTACCCCAAGGTGGTGGGGCAAACAATCCCCTGACTTCCTCTGCATTTAACCGAGGCACAAGTTCCATCAACAGTCGGTCATTTATCCATCTCCGGGACCTCCTGTTGCTAACCTACGATTAACATAAGGTAAATACGTTAACTGCGTGTTTGGTAAATGGAATGGAATAGGGAATGAGAAATGGAATAGAATAGGGAATAATGAATAAGGAATGGAGTAGCCATTCTTGGTGGAGGGTCAAGAATGGTTATTCATTGAAATGTGGAATTGGAATTTATATTCCAAAACTTATTTGCAACCAAACAACTTCACGTTAGCCAATAAATACAATCTATAGAAGGCAGAAACGCATAGTAGAACTAAGATAAACTGCAAGTAACAGTACATAGATCGTCACTATACTTGAGATATTCACAATCTTTGCATCTTATTTTGAACAAAAATTGTTGTTAATAAGATTCAAACTTCTCCAATTATTTTAGAAGGCTAGCCCACACATACATACAAGCTCCAATCTTCTCCAATTAAGCTTCAACATGTACAGCATCTTGCAATTGGGTAGCTTTTCCATATTGAGTACTTGGTATTTATAAAGGTTATAATTTTATTTCCTTGATGATAAAACAACTCATCAGGCACTATAATTATTCGAGGATGCAAACAAAATACACAAAGTTAAATCCAGCTTAGAGATTACCGGTCCAGTCAAGCTCTCGAGAAGGTCGATTTTCTTTTCAATTGAAAGTCCTCTTGACTTAGCATTCTCCCCTGATTCATGAATCATTTGAAACACAAAATACAATAAAAAACTCTACATGGCAGATTTGAATCGAAAGTTCCAAAATTTTGACATCAATCAATTGGGAAACTTAATCTGCTGAGCTGAGAAACCTCAAATAACCAAACCAGTATTGACTTAGATCTAAGACAGTCCGAATCAAGACGAAATCTGAGAGAGAGAGACTGACCTGATCGAGAGTCGAAAGGGGATTGCAAAAGGAGGCCATCTTGCACCTGCAAAACATCAGGAGTAGCCATGGTGAAAACTTCTTCCGGGTCGAAATTCTGAAAGTGCCGACAAAGATACGAGGAATTGGTCGTGAAATAGAATTCCTTGGTCTTCTTCTTCTTCTTCTTCTTTGGTTCTTCCTGGTTGCCGGCGGTCGACGAGGTTGTGGAATTCGAGGTAATCACCGCGCGGATTAGGGATTATGGATGGAGCAGCTTCGGTGGTAGAGAAACGGTTGAATATTCAAGAACGAAGCTCCAGATAGTGTTTTTTTGTGAACCCGCGTAATGCTTGGAGTTTTTTAGCGATATAAGCCTTCATGTACAACCAAATACAAATATAGACTGCATGAAAAAATAATTACAAATCTAAGGCAAACCGAGATTTCACATCTCGGTTTGGATTTTTTTCATCCAAACCGAAATGTGAAATCTCGGTTTTGATTTTTTTTTTTTTTTTTAGGGTTTAGGGTTTTTTAGTGCCCTAAACCCTAAAAAAAAAAAATCCAAACCGAGATTTCACATCTCGGTTTGGATGAAAAAATCCAAACCGAGATGTGAAATCTCGGTTTGCCTTAGATTTGTAATTTTTTTTTCATACAGTCTATATTTGTATTTGGTTGTCCATGAAGGTTTATATCGGTCAAAAACTCTAATGCTTGGGCCTACAACAGGCGGTAACTGTTCCATTAATCATTTTTTTGTGGAAAAAATAACATTTTTTTACTTTTACTATAAATTTCACATTCTATAGAATTTTCCAGTGTGGGTATGCAACCTGATAAACCCAAGCTACTTATTCCTTCTCCACAATGGGTTATTTTTAAGGGTAGTGCCATAAAATGTTAAATATACAGTAAAAATGAAATATTTTCCGCTTGATGAAACTGTTATCTATTATACTCAGCCACTGCTTTTCTATAAAGAAATCCCACATTCATAAATTTCACATTCTGAAGAATATACCGGTGTTTGCTAGCTGCCTGAACTACTTATTCATTTTCCATAATCCCTTGTTTCATGGATAGTGCTAAAAATGTGAAACTTAAGTTAAAATGAATTCTTTCCTGATTGATGAAGCTGTAAACTGATTCACTCCCTCATTTATTTTCTTGAGAAAAAAAAAACACACTTTTTTCACTTCCACTGTAGATGTACATTTCCCATTCTGTAAATTTTCATTTTTATAAGATTTCTTCACTTGTGCAGTTCTATAATCTGGCCTCAGTCACCGAGCAGAAGGAAGGCGACTCCATGAAGATTACAAGGGTCACTTGAAACAAATCCGCATCTGCAGAGATCCCGAACATTACTCTGTCTCATTTCCTTAGGATGGCCAAGGAAGGGATTTGGTAACACAAATTCGAATTCCTGAAAAGCTTTAATGTATGTACAATACCAATAAGTTCATTGTTAATTGATGATGATGAACATTGTAAAATCCCGACTAGGGGTTTTATCGCGTTGGTCAGATGATTTTAGATTCTAGTAGAAGATGACTGAAATTTGCAGATCTGCAAATTTTGTTTCTGTTGTATTATGTATGGTAGATGTAAATAACTTACTTCAACTTGCAATTTGGGTGCCTTATGTCACCTGTTTTCATCGTACTCTGTCATTCACAGTTTACTTTGGAATGACATTTTTTTTAAATTGTTAATCACACCGATTTTATTGAAACGAGAACAATGCTGTATTTTGGTGGAGGAATCTCACATTTTTTCATATTTTAAGCGCGCTGCTCTGAAATATACTTGAATATACTTCATTTTTTTTTTTTGCTCGAACTGAATATACTTCACTTTACCAAGAGAAAAGTTCATACAGATGAGTTAGTTGCAACTAACTTCAAATAACAAACAACTAAAACAAGGACCAAAATAACAAATCCCAAAACAAAAGAACGCAAACGTACAACACAAGTAATTACTTATACAGAGTTAGTTAAACAAACAAAACAACACTGATTTCAATATTTTGAAGCTCAGCAAACAAACCAAAAAACCTGCAATATCCAATCCTGAATCATGCTATAGATCTTGAAGCTTCATCATCTTCAATCATCATCATCATCATCATCAGCGCCTTCTCCTCTTCTGCTCCTCTAAGAACTTACCCTTGAGCAGCACGTTCTCCACAAAAACACCACGCAATTTATTTTCCAGTAGTGGGCAATGGTAGATGTACAAGTTCTCAACTCGATGTAGATCATCAGCACAACCATTTGATTCTTCAGAGGAGCCAACTAAACTTTCCAACGACTCGCATTTAACTATCACTACTTCCTTCAAACACGGTGCAACTGAAATGACTCTAAGCTTTTCGCAGTAACGGATCTCTAGAGTTTGAAGTTGTCTCAGCTTTGAGATGCCATCTAACCTCTCTAAGGAATCGCAACTCGTGACGTTCAAAGATACCAGGGATTCTAATTCTCCAAGACCAACAATCTGTGTTAGGTCATCACCGTATGCCAAGGTGAAATGCGTCAAACGATTCAATCTTGGTAGAGATAATGACACAGTTCCCTTATACAGTTTTAACTCCAGTTTTCTTAGTGCATATAGGAAGCTAGGAATGACACATGTTCCCAAGACTGAACAATGTAAAGTGAGGTCTTCAAGGCGGCTTACGGAAGAGGATTCTTCGCTTTGAATGGTGGTTGTATAAGAAGGCAACATGATTAACCTTAGCTTCTTCAATTTAGACAATCTCCATATCCAGTTTACATTCAACTCTTGTCGTTCATCACTTTCCCATTCACCTAGTTGTAATTCCAGGTCGGTTAGATGAATCAAATATGAATATTCTGGAATACTCTGTAAGGATTTAGACGAGACACGCAGTTGGATCAAACTTGTAGGAAGTGGTTCAGGAAGTTGTTGGAGATTCTCGCAACCCCACAAACTCAATGTCTCAAGAAGAGTGAGTTTAACAAGAGATGGCAATCCATAAATATCTGCGAAATCGAATTTGACCACTCTTAAACAATTCAATTCTTCAATCTCTATTGGAACCCCTTCCATTCCCATCGAATTAGCATGTAACACTTCGAGCTTTTTCTGCTTGGATATAAACTCAGGTAGCTTCTTCTTCTTCAATTTTGGTAAATAGGACAAATCTACTTCTATGAGTTGAACCATTTGCGAAGTCGAGTCTGGGAAGCTCTCTAAGCTCTTACATGATGATACATCCAAATTACGAAGTTTGGGTAGTCTTGTAAGTGAATTTGGAAGACTAACTAAACTATAGCAATGACATAGCAACAAAACCTCAAGCTCCACCAGTTCTCCAATTGAATCTGGCAGATTTTTTAACTTCTCACACCAGGATAAATCCAAGTGCCTGAGTTTTCTTAGTCTTGTTACTGAGTTTGATAGACTAACCAGACCCTCACAATGACACAGCAACAAAACCTCAAGTTGCACCAGTTCTCCTATTGAATCTGGCAGCTGTTTTAACTCCCTGCTACAATAGGTTAGATGCAAGCGTTGGAGCTTTCGTAGGCTTGTAATGGACCGATCAATTTCTTGTAACTTGCTACAATAGGAAAGTAACAGTTCCTTCAACGACGTGCATTGGGAGAGATCGGGTGTCTTTTTCAACTCATGACATTCACTTAGATTAAGAACTTCCAGACTAGGTAGATCCTGTCAAACAAAGATTACGTTCGTGCGGTTAATCAATCAACCACACCAAACACTTTCCATTTTTTCATGTATTTTGAAAATACATGATATCAAATGAAAAAATTATGTTTTTTTTTTTTGCCAAAATGAAAATTTTATGTTAAATATTATTGATTGGTGCTTTGCTTTATGCAAAGTTTATTTGTTTTCTTTAATAATGAAAGCATTAATATACAGTAGACACAACATACCTTGAATTGTTTCCATCCAACCCATCTTTCGGTGATGTCCGACTCTGAGAAATTAAGAACGACTAGTTTCTTCAAAGTGAAGTTAGTCGCTTTGAATCGCATCATCTTCATGCATTGCAGAGAAAGCCATCTTAAATTTGGTAAAACATGCTCAAATGATCCCTCCACATGCACCTCGACTGAAGGTCGTCTGTAAGGGCTTCCTGAGGTATTAGGGAATAAAATATATTATAAATATTTTTTTATGGACTTATGATTAAAGTATATTAGTAATAGATATATTTTTAATATATTATTAGATTATATTTTACTTATTATATTGTTATAGTTTTAGTTTAGTACCTATCTAAATACATGTACCAAACTTTAAATAAGATAGTATACATTTTCATTCTTATACCTGGTACTTTTGACCACCCCAAATGAAGGAATCTTAGCTTGTCAAGATTGACACAGTTTTCTCCTTTCAATGTCAATATCTTATCATTATCTCTGCGATCCTCAAGGAGAAGTCCCTCGATTTTGTTATTTTCCTGATTAAAAAAGTGATGAAAGAGTATTAAAAATCAACACATAAGTTGTCCTGTATCGAAAGAACCACTTGACAACTATTGATTTGGTGTACCTTTTTCCTACTTGCAGTTAGTATGTTTATAGCGTCCTGTCTCTTCCAGATTCTGCTGTGTTGCTCTGCGTCTTTGGGCCCTTGTTGCCGAACAATCTCTCTTCCAAGATCTTTAATGTGATCATGCATCATGTATTTGCCATTGTCGTCCATTTTAACCAAGCACATGGAAATCAGTTCTTCAACCGCCAACTCTGGGAAAAAATCACATGCATCCCACATATAAAACTCGTGTGATCTTTCCTTATCAACAAAGAGACATGCAATATCAAGAAATATCTCCCTCGTCCCTTCCTCCAAATCTTCATAGCTTATCTTCAACCTTTCATAAACATCCTCATTAGGCATTTTCCTTAACTTTTCGACTGTATGTTTCCAGTTCTTCCGCCCCCTTACGAAAAAAAGAGACCCAGTAACCTCGAGAGACAAAGGAAGCCTTCCGGTCAGGCTAACAGCATCGTTCGAAACCAAAGAGTACCCATCTGGCGGTGCTGGTTCGCCAAATGCGTGCCAACTAAAAAGTTCAAGTGCATGCTCATTCCGCATTGCTTTCATCTTATAAATCTTTGTGAATTCTCCGAGTTCTCTACTTCGCAAAATTCGGTCGTCCCTGGTTGTGATAATTATCCGACTCTCTTTGCCAAAAATAGAGTAGTTTTGACCTATTAAGCTTACAACCTGATCCGACTTACTTACATCATCAAAGATCATTAGCACTTTTTTCCCTTGAAGAGTAAGTTGGATTCTTCTTATTCCATCATCAGCGTCTCTTATTCCATCAACATCTCCTCGGTAAGAAACTTCTTTTAGTAGTTTTTTCTGTAGCTCTAAACAAGCTTTACTTCCTTGATCTTTATCCAGTGACTCTCGAACATCAGGCAAGAAACAACAACAATCAAATATAGTATCACATAGGCTATTGTAAATAGCTTTTGCCAGAGTTGTTTTCCCACTCCCTCCCATTCCATGTATCCCTATAACTTGCAAACCATGATTTTTGACATCCAACAGTTGCACCACTTCTTCAACTGGATCCTCCATTCCAATTAGTTCTTTCGGTAGTGGTTTGTGTTTCACTCTCAGAATAATTGAAGTTCGCTTGACAATTTCACGACAACATTCTACATCCCTACATCAAGATTATTATCATCACTTATGCATCAATAATTGATATGTATGCATCAAAACTAGAACTGAAAAAACATATAGATGTATAATACAAAGGAGCATATTTCATATTTCTTCACCAAGGCCCTTTCCCAATGCGAAAATTCAAAATTATAAGATCGACGATACTTGAAATATTTGATGATTTTTTTAAGACTGATGAGAGTAAAAATATTCACCAACACCTTACAATGCAATCGTCGAAGTAAAAATATGAAGTAATAATTGTAGGAGATAGAGTTTTGGGAACTTCTATATCTACTTTTAAGTTTTAAGTTGTAGCTTCCATTCATCATTATGATGAAAAATATGGAGCTCATCCTTATATAATTGCAAGTATGACTTTACTGTATGAAACACAGTTTTACATATATCTTTGGGTAATCTTTTGGTACAACATTATTTTTTTTAGACTTTTGGTGCAATAAGGTTTCCTTTTTTTGTAAACTTTTGGTGCATCCGTTAGTAGTTTGTTAGTTGACTCTTAGTTATGACCGTTAAGTAGCATGTGTCTTGCACGTACTTGCCCTTAAATTTTATATTTTCATTTTATTCAGTTTAGTCCCCCAATTTATATTTCTGACTTCTTTTTTTTACAAATTAGTCCATAAACAACTAAATGGTCAAAACTAACACTCATATAACGGATGAATCAAAAGTCTATAAAATTCAAACGTATTGCACTAATAATCTTTAAAAAACATGTTGCACCAAAAGCCAATATCTGTTAAATATGTTGTAACAAAAGACTCTTTAACTCTATATTTTTAGTGTTCTTCTTGATCTTCTATATATTTTTCTTTAATGTTGTGGTGTTTTAGTTCGCATTTGTTATTTGTAAAACTATTGATTGCGTTTGTGTTAATCTGCGTTGATTAATGATGTGTAATCACGTAAACTGTAACATCACCCAATTTCTTAATGGCTAAAAAGTGCGTCAATTGAAGCAGAATGACTAAGTTCATTGAAAATAAATTAAAAGGGCCTATTTAGCTAAAATGAGAAGTGATAAATTAAATGATTCCCTTAACCAACTTCGATGGTCAATTTGATTGTTGATTGAGAGTAGAAAAAGAAGGCATGACTCTTCCATTTTCGGTCAAGAAGTGAACCAAGACAAAAGATGTAACCAAGTTCTTGCACCTAATGAAAAGGGCTAACAAGGAAGGCAGTGGGTATTGATTTCATTCCTTGTTAGTGTCCCCATTTGGCCAAAATTGTAGAAAAAAAAGAAGAAGGAGAACAATGGAGACAAATGAAATCTAAATGGATGAAGACAAAACAAGGTGACGTATCTTGTCCTAGACAATAGGTTTAAGGTGCATCATCTTCGATAATCAAGGTAAGAATCGAAGTCTTGAAGTCTTGTCCTACAAAATGCTAGACTAAGAAAAGTACATGGAATGATTTTAATGAGTATATATTTAGGATATTCAGAAGATTACAAGGATCACAGTATTTTACGAGATTGAAATTGGACGATTGACTAAAAGGGTGTTGTGATTTGTTGATGTTGTCAGATTGTTGAGCTGCAATGTTTAAGGAATCGAACAACCTTTATTTAGTCATATTATGCTTAAAAAAGTTATGATGAGTTAAATTACGGTGTATAAGGTTTCCATAGACACCAAGATTGCATAATTTGGACTTGTAGAGATGAAGTTATGATCATGTGAAGTTGGACATTCAAATTTGTTTGGTCATTCCGGACAGTGCTGTTTGATGAAAAAATCGACATAGTTTCAGTTTGTTTTTGGAAAAAAATAATTACTCAGACTTCAAGGAAATTGGATAAGCTTTCCGTGGACATACAGATCGCTTAGAGTTGACTTATATTGAGGAAGTTATGGTCTTTTAAAGTTGATATATCAATCTGAAATTCTGCAGTTAACAGACACGAGTACAGCTGCTTATTGAGGCTCATTCGGATGATCCCGACGTCGGATTAATGCACCGTTTGCACCATTCGGACCGTAACTGAATAAGGTATGTTCGTTAAATTATTTGAAATTTTTAAGAGTGCCTAGCTTGGTCAAATATTTGAAGATCTAAGATTGATTCAGATGTTTATGTCGGTTGAGAATGGTTTTTTTTATTATGATGCATAGTTGAGTGTGCGGTCACGACTGAGATAGATTCGCATCAAGGGTTACATTAATATATGTTGTTCAATATTATAGGAATTTCGAATGGTTCGATCTACGTTATGGTTACGAGTTGGGGGCCTAGTGCGGACTAGTAGTATTTTGGATTTGAGATAAGTGATCCGACCCTTAATTCTACTTTTATAAACGCTCACGAAATATTTTGTGGAAATAAAGTTTCACGCTTTTAAAAGAGAATCAAGCATTGAAAATCTGCATTAGATTATGATTTTATATGAAAGTGTTTCGAAGCTTAATAGTTTGACGAAATGCGTTTTATTTGAAGATGATTAATGATATTGTTTATGTGATTATGTTATTAAATGTGATTTGATAATAAAACGTCTCATGTAAATGGATTGTTATATATGTATATATATGTGTGATTTGGATGTGGATTTGGATTTGTTTCAATGAGACGTTTTATAAAGGCGTGTTGGTTTGGTTCAACGTCAACTACGCAAGACATCGATACGGTAAATGATCCTATTTTAGAATGATATGTCGGCCCGATCCAGCGGGAGATCTGGTGATTCCTCAACCAGCGGGAGAATACTGAGAGTTTGTTAGGTAAAAGAGGCGTAGCGCGTGAGTCATCCCAGTGTTAAAGAAAATAATTTCGAAAGTGTTTTAAGGATGTTTTTGATACGATTTGTTATCTGTTTAAATTAACCATTTAGATGCGATTATGAAATCATTTTCAAAGTTAAGTTTTAATCAACATAATTATGAAACGATGCATCAAAGGTTTGTTTGATTAGTTATCGATCATAAATATATTTTAAATGATAATTGATCCGGTAGGGTTAAGGTTATGATTACTAACTAGGTTGTTCCCGCAATATAACCCCTAACTCAATCAACAGTTTCAGGATAGATTATATTGTTTGTGGATCTTTAGAAGAAAGAAGGAACAAGATGGTCGAGATATATTAGAGTGCGCAGCGGAAGCTTCAGTTGAAAGAAAGGTGTTTATATTTGCTACTCGCACTTCTTTGAGCGTGTGAATATTGGTATCAGAGTTCATGACATGAGAAATTTGGGCTTTAACGTTTAATCCGATATTAGTTAAATAGTGGTTATCACCCCTAACTTCTAGGATAGATTTTGGGGTGTGACATAAACCGGAAGGGTTCTTTAGGAGGAGAAAAACAAAGTCATCATTTTTAATATATAACTAGAGATGAAGCTATTAAGGAATGACGGTGACAATTTCCCATCAACTTGTTGAAGTATAAAGATTAAACTACGTCTTTATCTATCATCTTAAGGGTTAATTAAAGTTTTAAGACAGTTTATTAAGTGGCTAATACATGGTATCAGAGTGCGGAGGTTTGAATATCCGAAGCGCCGAATTTAAACCTCTATAATTAAAGCTTCACGAATCTCCGTAGCGTTGAATTTGGAATATTGAAGTATAATTGTATAAATACAACAACACCTATCACCTTAAGGTTTTAAGTAAAGTGTTTAGTCTTGACTTTCACACAACTTTTGTTAATGTGTAATTTTTCTTTAAAAGTAAGGTCATTTAACGTCTTACATTCCCCTAAAATTATGTTACATTGATTGTTTGCTCATAGACCACCCGAACAAAAATCATAATTTCATCCCTGCATTTAACTACTAGCATACATATATGAGATTTAAATCAAATTGGTACCTGGGTTAACAGTCCAAAATAAATTGGTGCCTCCACTAAATTTTGTTGCTTTTTAGTACCCAAGTTATCATGGGTGTTTTAGAACTTCTGATTAAAATTAATGAGATCTCATTTTTGGCGTATGAAAAGACCAAAATACCCTTATTGCAGAATAGTTACATAATAGCAACTCAAAACTTTGGAACCCAATATCTCACTCATTTCTTCATCTTTTTGGACGAATTTTTTTTGAAACTGCATAACTTTTCGAGATATATGCAACTCAAATAGCTGTAAAGTGATTTTCCCAGTTTTTAGTTTAAATAAACATCTTTTTTCATGTTAATTCATTCTTTTAAACTCCACCGCATTCTAACACTTATCACCCTTGATCACTCACTTTTTTACTAATGGGATTCTAATACTATAATAAAAATGTTGCTATTGGATTCCAACACTTCTGTTTAAGAACCAAATTGATGTTATACCTTTCATCCAAAAGAAAACAAAAAATGAAAGTCTGTCGAATTAATTCTTTTGCAATCTATAACTTACTAGAATTTTTTTTATGTGTCCAACAAACTATACTGGTGTGTCTCTAAATAAATAAACGTCACTGCAAGAGAACATATGGATCTTAAATATGTTCAACTGGTTGTCTCTATCAGTGACATTTATTGATTTAGAGACACTCCATATGTAAGATCAACCAGTTGAATATATCTAAGATCCATATGGTTCTCTTGCAGTGACATTTATTGATTTAGACACACTCCATATGTAAGATCAACCAGTTGAACATATCTAAGATCCATATGTTCTCTTGCAGTGACATTTATTGATTTAGAGACACTCCAGTATAGTTTATTGTAGACATCAAGAAAAATTCCAGTAAGTTATAGATTGCATAATAATTAATTCGACAGACTTTCGTTTTTTGTTTTCTTTTGGATGAAATGTATAATATCAATTTGGTTCTTAAACAGAAGTGTTGGAATCCAAGAGCAACTGTTTGATTGTAGTATTGGAATCCATTTAGTAAAAAAGTGGGTGATCAAGGGTGATAAGTGTTAGAATGCGGTTGAGTTTGATACAAAAAAGAATGAATTAACATGGAAAACAATGTTTATTGAAAGAAAAAACTGGGCAAATCACTTTACGGCTATTTGGGTTGCATAGATCTTGAAAAGTTATGCGGTTCAAAAAAAAAAATCGTCCAAAAAGATGAAGAAATGGTGAGATATTGGGTTTCAAAATTTTGAGTTGCTATTATGTAGTTATTCTGTAAAAAGGGTATTTTGGTCTTTTCATGCGCCAAAAATGGGATTCTGTTAGTTTTAACTAGAAATTCTAACGGTGCAACACCTAGAATAACTCGGGTACCAAAAAGCAACAAAATTTAATATATATACCAATTCGTTTTGGGCTGTTAACCTGGTACCAATTTGGTTTAAATCCCTATATATAATATACTAAAGTGAGGATAATAATGAGCTAAATTTTGAGATCAGCAATGTAATGAGATAATAATAAGGATTTACTTACTCCTTATAGCCACCATCAATAGGCACTTTCCATGCCTTGAGATCAGCAATTCCCTTGAGAGTCACTCCCCACTTTTCAACAGTTTCAACACTCACATTTTTGCTGATGAGATTGTTGAGCTGATCCTTGAATAAATTTGTCTTGAGCTTCACATCATCAGTCCTGATTTTGTAGAAGACAGGCAGGATCTCCTTCTTCTTATCCTTAAATTCCTGCTTGTTTCTCACAATCTCGACAAGTTCCCGAAGACACCATTTGCTGGAAGCATAGGTCTGTGAAATGACAGTGATGTAGATTTTGGAGTTGTTGATTGCTTCTGGAAGCTCCTCATCGAGTCGCTTCCCGTAATTGAGTTCTTCGTCATCCAGAAAAACGCGAATCCCTTCTGCTACAAGTTCATCGTAAAGGATTTTCACGAAACAGTGGCGGGTATCTGCGCCTCGAAAATTGATGAACACATCATAGTTATCTACGTCTGAACGTGAAGCCATGACTCCTAGCTAGCTTAGCTTGCTTGCGGTTCAAGTTTTGAAGCAGCTGAAGAAATAGAGAGACTATATAGTGGATGAGAAGAGTTTCAGAGACTGGTGAATGTGTAGCTCCCAAATGGAAACGAATGGATCATAAATAAATATCTAAAGGCTTAACTGGGGAAGTAATCAACCAACAATCTAAAAACTTAATTGCACGTTGCAGGTACTACCAAGACTTTTTGTTGTTAATAAAAAAAAGTAGTGATTGGTTAGATTGTCCGCATCAAATTGCACAATTTGTTTTCATTTAAGCAACTTGATTTATGATTCATATTTAAATATAATCTATAGATATAATTATGTTTAAAGAAATTAGATAGTGATATGTGACGATAACCAGTAATACTAAACATTAAAATGAATTTTAGAATTTCTTATCTCAAATACATATTATTGTGTCACGTAATATAAGATGCAATGTTAAGCAAACGCAAAAAAAAAAAAAAAAAAAAAAAAACTACATCATTATATAATTATTAATATAGAAAGTGGTTTAGGGCCCACCAATGACCAATACATTTGTTCCATTACATTCTCTTTCATACTTTCTCTTAAAATTTCACTGGAAATTTCACAGTTAGAAAATTTACTCATATTTATAACTATACTCATTGACTTTGTTTTACTATATAATAATTATATCTTATCATTATGTAACTAAGGCTTGACGGCTTCAAACGCGCTTATATAAACTAGAGAATCAATCAACTAACAACTTAAAAATTTAATTACAGTTATAGTATACCAAGACTTTTTGGTTAATGAAAAAAACAGTGATTGGTTAGAGGTTTATAGAATATGCTTAATAAAAAAAATAGTGATTGACTGCATCAAATTACATAATTATGCTTAATGACTTAGGACGAGATCAGTAATTCTAAAATATACAATCAATTTCTCCTATCACAAATGCTTATTACTGTGTTGAGTGACACAAAATGCAATTTTGAACTTAAAAAACACAATACAGAAAACTAGTTTCTCGTAAACTGGAAATGATTTTTCAAAATGCAAAAAAGTGCATCATGAAACTTACGACGCTTTTATTGACGCGAATAAATATGTAATTTCTGATCACCGTCGTGAAAAACATTAGAACACTTATAAGTGTGGCAAAACTTCTGATTGATCGATAGTTTTTTTTTTTAATTTAATAAAATGGCATATTATATCCTACACTACACCAAGTTTGTTAACAACCAAACAAACTACATCATATTAATACCAATTCTTGATTCAAAATTCTTATTTTTTCCGTATCCCCAATTCAATTTTGTCCAAACTAGCACCGAACCGCCAGCCTGCATTATTACAAAAAAAAAATAGTAAACCAATTAAAAGTAAACAAACACACCACCACTTATATTTCATTCACCGATGTACAAAGTAACTACACAAAAATTGAATTCGACTGCAAAATAGGGCATCATCTTGAAAATCAACTATCAAACCATTTTTACCCAAAAAAAAACTATCAAACCATTGGCTACTCACCATCCTTAAAGTAAAATGTCAACAAAGAGTAACCGTCCACATTCGTAAAGATATATAAGTTCGTTGCAACAGTACTAACAACTAAAACAAGGCCAACAGAACAAATCACAAAACATGCAAACTGTGTACAACAGAATAATTACGTATACAGAGTGAAAAGACACCGTAGAGGTTTCACCAACACCGAGTTCAATGGATCGAGAGCGTCAGTAAATCACATACTCTTGGATAATTCCTTTTTAGTCGTCTGTCTGATCTGCACCTGTAAATCAATCCAGATGACATAATGTGTTACATTCTTGAATGAACGTCAACAAAAAAATCATTTAGATAGATAAAAAATACGTACGTAGAGTAGAACATAATAGCTTTTATTTTAACTTACTATTATGTATGACTGCGATTAGTATGCTGATTCACCATATGAAACCTCCTACCTTCTACTCCCACTCCCAATCCCCGCTTCGCCTTCATACCTGAACCTGCTAGATATCTTCTCCAGTAATTCCTCAGGTAATTTATTTTCCAATAGTGGGCAACCGACGATGTTCAAGCGCTCAATTAGCTGTAGATCGTCGAGACAGCTTTCTGCATCAGAGGGATCAACTAAACTTTCCAACGACTCACATTTAATTATCTCTAGTTTCTTCAAGGATCGTAGACACGGTCCAACAGAAATGACTCTCAGCTTTTTGCATTGATAAATCTCTAGAGTCAGAAGTTGTCTCAACTTTGAGATGTCATCTAATCTTTCTAAGGAGTTGCATTTTGTGATTTCCAAAGATACCAGGGATTCTAATTCTGTAAGACCATGAATCTGTGTAAGGTCAACGCTCTTGGACAAGATGAAACGCGTCAAACGATTCAATCTTGGTAGAGATAATGACGTTGTTCCCCTATACAGTGATACCTCTAGTCTTGTTAGTGCAGATAGGAAGCTGGGTATGATACATGTTCCGGATGTCACTGAATAACGTAAAGTGAGCTGCTCAAGCTGCAAGGAGGAGGATTGTTCGGTTTGAATGGTGGTTGTAAAAGCTGTTGACATGCTTAACCATAGATTCTTCAATTTAGACAATCTCCATATCCAATTTACATTCAGCTCTTTTATTTCCCTCATCTCTTCTGTAACAACTGAAACAGGTTCCGGTTCTTCCCATTCACCTAGGTGAAATTCCAGGTCGGTTAAATTAATCAAATATGAATAGTCTGGAATACTTTGCAAGGAGGTAGATGAGACTTGTAGCTCCACCAAACTTGTAGGAAGTTGTGCAGGAAGTTGTTGGAGGTGGCTGCAACCCCGCAAACTTAATATCTCAAGACGAGAGAGTTTAACAAGAGATGGCAATCCACAAATACTCGAGAAATCGAAGCTGATCTCTCTTAAACAAGTCAATTCTCCAATCTCTGTTGGAAACACCCCTTGCAGCATGTTAGAGGAATAAGCATGTAGCACTTCAAGCTTTTTCTGCTTGGATATAAACATGGGTAGCTTCTTCAGTTCTACTAACCCGGATATGTTTACATATGTGAGTTGTTGGTCGACCATGTCTCCAACCGATTCTGGGAGGCTCTCTAACCTGTTAGACCAGGCTAAATCCAAGTGTCGAAGCTTCGGTAGGCTAGTAAGTGAGTTTGGAAGGCTAACTAGAGAACTGCAACCAACCAACAACAAAACCTCAAGTTTGACCAGTTCTCCTATTGAATATGGCAGGATTTTTAACACTTCACAGTAGGATAAATCCAAGTGCCGGAGCTTTCGTAGGATTCTAATTGACCCATCAATTTCTTCTAAATATCTACAATTAGAAAGTAACAGTGTCTTCAAAGACGTGCAGCTGGAGAGATCGGGTGTTTTTTTCAAGGCATCGCAAAAACTAAGATCAAGAGCTTTCAGAAGAGGTAGATCCTGTAAAACATAGAAGGGGTTATTCAATCAGACCAAAAAGTATCTATATTACTCATAATTGTAGATCTACACAATTTTTATCCAAAACATTAAATGAAAATGATCTCATTGGTGACTCAATTATAGGGTTGTATCTTTTTTATTATTCATCATTTATTTTGTTGTTTTAGTAAAATTTCGTACTATGTGCTGCAGATATGAATCACTTGCATCTTTGCTGGTTGTGCATTTGATATTTCATTGGCCAAATTAATTGGCAAAAGATAGCTATATAATGAAAGCAATAATGTGAAGCAGACACAACATACCTTGAATATGGCCCAGCTTTCGGTTACGTTCGAACGTGACAGATTAAGAACAACTAGTTTCTTCAAATTGAAGTTGGTCGCCTGGAGTGACCAAAAAAAGAAAAAGTTGGTCGCGTATAATGGCTTCATCTTCATGCATGGCAAAGCTAGCCATCTTAAATTTGGCAAGACATGCTCAAACGATCCCTCCAATTGCACAGAAGGTTCTGCGACCAGTGAATTTGACCCATCCAAATGAAGGAATCTTAGCATGTCAAGATTGACACAATTTTCTTCTCTCAATGTCAATATTTCATGGTAATTAAGACCATCGAGGAGAATTCCCTCAATTTTGTTTTTTCCTGATAAATAATAAAATTTATAGAGTATTAAAAACCAATACAATATCTTGGCTTCTGATCTGCTGCTTAGTTAAAAGAACAACATGCAATTTTGGTGTACCTTTTTTTGTTCCTGCAGTTAGTATATCCATAGCGTCCTGTTTGTTCCAAATTCTACTGCGTTGTTCCTTGTCTTTCGGCCCCTCTTTTCGAACAATCTCTCTTCCAAGATCCTTAATATGGTCATGCATCCGATACTGGTCATCGTCGTCTATTTTAATCAAGCACATGGAAATAAGTTCCTCAATCGCTAACTCCGAAAAAAGACCACATGCGTCCCACATATAAAACTCGTGCGATCTTTTCTTGTCAACAAAGAAACATGCAATATCAAGAAATATCTCCTTCGTCCCTTCCTCCAAATCATCATAGCTTATCTTCAACCTCTTCTGAACATCGTCATTAGGCGTGTTCTTTAACTTTTTGACAATTTGTTTCCACTTCGTCCTCCCCCCTAAGAAAAAAAGTGACCCAGTAATCTTGACAGATAAAGGAAGCCCTTCAGTGAGACTTACAGCTTCATCAGAAAGCAACGAGTACCCCACTGGCGGTGTCGGTTCGCCAAAGGCATGCCAACTAAAAAGTTCAAGTGTATGCTCATTATTCATTGCTTTCATGTCATGCATCTTTGTGAATTTTGCGAATTGTCTACTTCGTACTACTCGGTCATCCCTGGTCGTGATAAAAATCCGGCTCCCTCTACCAAACAGAGTGTAGTTGTCACCTATTAATCTCACAATCTGATCCTCCTTACTTACATCATCAAAGACTAGCAGCACCTATTAATAAGGAAACATGATCTATAATATATGTAAAACATATTTATTCCTAATATAACTTTATCAGAATATAATGAAATATGTCTATTGAAAGCACCTTTTTCCCTTCAAGCGTAAGTTGAATTTTTCTTATTCCATCCTCAACGTCTCTTATGCCATCAACGTCTCCGCGGTAAGAGACTTCTTTCAATAGTTTTTTCTGCATATCTAAACAAGCTCTACTTCCTTCATTTTTATCCAGTGACTCCCGAACATCAGGCATGAAGCAACAACAATCAAATTTATCATCACAGAGCTTATTGTAAACAACCTTGGCCAATGTTGTTTTTCCAATACCACCCATTCCATGTATCCCTATAATCTGCAAACTAGGATTTCCGATATCCGACAGTTTCATCACTTCTTGAACTGGATCCTCCATTCCAATTAGATCTTTGGGGAGTGGCTTGTGTTTCACCCTTAGAATAACTGAAGTCCGCTTGACGATTTGACGGCAAAATTCTGCATCCCTATTTTTTATTGTCACATATTGTTATTTTTGGGTTTATTAACTAAATATAACATGTGTTTCTATAGACAAAGGTTCACCAACAGCTTTAGACATGTGCTAGCTAATACGATATGATTCGACATTAATGTTAAGGAATACAACTATTTCTTTATATGCTAGTTTGTAGTTTCCATGAAACTCTTACCTTAGTGAGACAATAACTATATATATCTGGTGAAACTTAGTGGGTGTCTGCCCCTCGAAAGTTGATGAACACACATCATAGTTATTCATATAAGCTACGTCTCAACGTAAAGCCATGGCATCTAGCTAGGTTGACTGAAGCAGATTAAGAAATTAATAGAGAAAATAGTTTCAGAGTATATATAACTCCCAAATGGAATAGAATGGGTCATTATAATATATATATATCAAAAGGCTCTTAACTGGGGAAGCAATCAGCTTACAATTTAAATACTTTTTTGCACATTACAGGCACTACCAAGACTTTTATTTTAATATTATTTCTATTTCTCTGCATTCATTGTAGGTACACATAAAAAGATCTCACGTGTCTGGAACATGCAAATTTCCTATCCAATCACTAATCTACCGAAATTGAAATAGATGTAGCAATTTGCTCAGAAATTGAAAATCAATGTAGTAATTTATAATTGAATCAAAGTTTAGGTAGGTAATTTAGTTAGTAATCCAATTATAGATTTAACTGTACTTACTCCTTGTAGCCGCCATGAATTGGCACTGACCATCCTCTGACCTCAGGAATGCCCTTGAGAGCCTCCACCCATTCTTCAACAGTTTCAGCTCTCACCTTTTCCTTGAGACTGTTGAGCTGATCGTTGAATAAATTCGTCTTGAGCTTCACATCATCAGGAGTGATCTTGTAGAACACAGGCAACATCTCCTTCTTACCCTTAAATTCTTTCACGTTTCTAACGATTTCGGCAAGTTCCCGAAGACACCATTTGCTGGAAGCATACGTCTCAGAAATGACAGTGATGTAGATTTTGGAGTTGTTGATTGCCTGTGGAAGCTCCTCATCGAGTCGCTTACCGTAATTGAGTTCTTCATTGTCAAGAAAAACGCGGATCCCTTCTGCTACAAGATCATCGTAAAGGATTTTCACGAAACCTTGACGAGTATCTGCTCCTCGAAAGTTGATGAACACTTCATAGTTATCCACACAAGCCATGTCAGATTACGTTGAAGTAGTAGAAGGGATTTATGTGTGGATTTGTCGATCGATAGAATAGAGAGAAGAGATTTTCAGAGTCTCCCAAATGGAATAGTAGTATAGAATGGATCATAAATATCATTTTTTGGGCTAAAATAAATAGACTAAGACTTTTCTTCGGTGCATTGACCAAGACCTTCTTTATATTATACTCAAATAGAATATATTGCAATAACTAATAAATCCCGTGATTTGAAAAATAATTGTTGACACGCATTACACGATTTATTGAACTAGGTGCATTATCCCGCGCATCGCGCCAGATGACTTACCAAATATATATAATTAATAAACTATTATTCGATAAAAATTTTACTGACTATTTGTAATATGTTGAAACACTATTTTTAAATAAATAGTAAAATTTGAAAAAGAAAACGAAAGACTGAAAATTTTGAACCAGAAAATACCAGTGCGCAAATTCACAAATAAATTTTAGATGCCCGTACCGAATGCTACCTTTGGTCGTCGGATCCGTGTCAAGCGTCTGTTCTTCAACATATATGGTTTCGATGACCAGCGGCGATATCTTGACGGAGATAGAGATGGCTCTGTCACTGAGACTGCCAGCCGCCCTTACCGCCTGGTATCTTCGTTCGCCGGCTCCGCGTCAAACGTCTGTTAAAAATCAGCGAAATTTTAATTTCGATTAATTACATACATTGAATCTTGAACGGTCCGAAATTTTAATTGCAATTAATTGCATACATTGAATCTTGAACGATTCGAAATCAGGAAAACTTTAATTGCAATTTCTTGAACGGTCAGAAATTTTAATTGTGATTAATTGCAACTTAAACGGTTTCGAAATGTTCACCCGCGGGTACTAAAAATTCCGGGACACGTGCGTGCGCGCCCCAGACTTACACCGCGTTCGGATTGTCCCGTTATTCCGGACCTCCCGGGATCCTCGCGATACTTCGGGATGGTCCTGATTCCTCCTATTATTGACATGTGAACCCCTACGCAAACAACACACGTGCAGACCCTCCCGATGTCATCTTTACTCCCGTCTACGCTCGGTTCATACTTTGCAGTGAACCGACGTCGTACCGTTCAAAACCCGGTTTGATTCCAAGGTTTCCTATAAATAGGGGCCTTGATCATTCATTTCAAGGCTAATTCGGAAGTTGACAGCGGAAGCTCTGCCCTCTCTCTTACTTTCTCTCTCTAATTGTCCTGACTTGAGCTTCGGAGAGGGTTCATCGCACTCCACCCCCCTTGCGTGGTGTGCAATACTGCCCCTCTTGCAGGAATACGGAGACGCACGAGTTCGGCACGTGCAAGGACCCGAAGTAGGAGCGACTCGAGGCATTCTTCCGTCGTCACTACCATGATCCGACTCCCCATTTCGGAAAGCATCCAACATTTTGACGCCGTCCGCGAAATTCTGAACAAACAAATACTCGCTTACCAGCAAGAGCAGAATGGCAAACGCATACGTCATACACGGTGGTTTCAGAGCCGGAGGCGAAACATCATATGCAAGGGAAGCGTATGCATCCCAAATGATACAACAGAGTTTCTTTTCCCTTTGGTCATCTCTTATTGTTATTTCAAATCCCTTAGTCCAAAGTCCAACAACACTAATTTTCTCCAGTTTCAAAAGTTAAAGATAAACTCATTTGCTTCAACTGAATGCATCAGAGAAAGAGGATGTTCTGTTCAGACTTCAGACTCACATTCATCAGTACACACAAAAACGTTAGCCATTTCGCTTATTGTGCCCAAACAAAAGGTGAGAATCCGACTAAACTAACAAAACCAAACTGAAGGCAAAGCAGATAGACAGAACAACATGGAAAGAGTGCACACACAATAAGATGCTCAAACAATATTCGTATCCACTCAAGGAAAGCTTAGCTAATGATAAATACCGTTTTGACGAAGCTCGATAAAAGCAGGAAATGAAATAAAAACTCGCCAAACTTGTCTCCCTGTTCGTTTCGATATAATAGTAATAATAATTAGATAGAATGGTATGGATGGAGAATTCCTCACTTGGCCATCATGACTTTGACAAACTCCTCATAGTTGATCTGGCCATCCCCGTCCACATCAGCCTCTCGGATCATCTCATCAACTTCCTCATCGGTGAGCTTCTCCCCGAGGTTTGTCATCACGTGACGGAGCTCAGCAGCTGAGATGAACCCGTTCTGGTCCTTGTCAAACACCCTGAATGCTTCCTTGAGCTAGCTTAGCATGGTAAAGATACACTTTCAAGTTCAGCGAGTTCTTACTATAGGTCTCAAAAGGGAACACAGGGTCACGAAGAAAGGCCAGTTCATCCTCAAGGATAGGCCGCAACTCGACCTCCGTGTCCGACTCGGGATCAGATGTCTCAGGGACATAGTTCGGACTTAGATCAGGATGCGAAAACCGCCTTCCCATAAAAAAAAAGTCCTTATGCGGGAAGCGGACTATGGAGGCATTAGAGGCAAGGTTAGTACGGGAAGCCTTAAGAGAAGAAGGCTTACTCATTTTTAAGAAGAAACAGAATGACTCTCCTTAGCCCGTCAAAAGACTCGAAAGCACACCTGTGGCAAAGAGGAATGAAAAAAACATTGGTCCGTCAGGGGAAAAAAAAACATCGTTCCGTCAGGAAAAAACATCGGTCCATCAGGAAAAAACATCGGTCTGACGACACCCATGTAAATCCATCAAGACCAACCTACCCAAGTGTACGTCCCAAAGTGCACAAAGATCAAATGTTTACTACGGGGGCAAAAGACACGTGTATGGACGATACTACTTGTCAAAGGGAGGGACTATGGTGGATAAAACATGGAAAACATCCTAGAAGGGAGGACAAACGAAATCATCTTAACATTGCCTAAGGTAATGGAATGAAGGAAGGAATCAAATATCCTACATGAGAGCATATATCATCTTTACAAGCATGAGGTGACCTAGGCATGGTACTAAGGCATCCAAACAACAAACACCTACCAAGTCCCTAAGGGGGGCAACATTTACATCAAATATTTACCTCAAAGATGCTCCAAACCCAATAATGGAGACAATCTTCCACTTCCAATCAACAATACACAATGAAGCAACTCAACTATCTATGACAAGGCATTTGGTTTTCATAGTGATCAATGGCGAATACACAAGAGAGGAGGGGCTAGAAAATCGAACCTTTGAAGAAATGGAACCGAACCGGTCAAAAAACCGGTCCGGAATGAACCAGTCGCCGGAGGACGCCGCCACGCCGGAGGGGGGGGGGGGGGGAGCTCCCGTCACCTCCGTGCCCAGCCTCACCGGGGCCGATCTTGGCCCAGCGACGCTCCAGACGCCCTCCGGTTCGACGCCGCCTTCAAGCCGGCCCCCCACCGCCGGTCGATCCAAGCCGAACCCCCCAAACCAAATCAAGCCTAGGAGAGCTCCATGTGAAATGTGGTGACTTGATTTGGTTGATTGGGTGGAAAAATTGAACAAAGAAGAGGCGAAGAAAACCTAGATTGAAGAAGGGGGGAGATGCTCTAGAAAGGGAGGAGGAGAGGAAATCCTCTAGAAAAAGATGAAGGATGAGAAAATAATGAAGTGAAGTCCAAAGATATGCTTTATAAAGTATATGGTATGGATTTTCTCTCCAAAAGCTCCATAAAAGGAGACACAAACAAAAGGACACAGTCCAAAGGATAAGTAAAACGAGACCAAGGCTCGTAATTCTTACCCTCACAGGATTTTATGACATAACATGAACTTGCTTAAATCTAACAAAAGCATTTTTTCGTATATATATCAAGATTCTCTAAAAAAAGGGGGACATAGAAATCAAAATACGTCTCGAGTACTCGACAAAGGTCGGGATCGTCAAAAGGCCTTCCTAGAAAGAAGGGGGTTGAAAAGCACGACGCGTCTCGAGAACTCAACAGAGGTCGAGATCGTCACAAAGGTACGCCTCTCTTCCCGCTTGGGTGATATTCCGCAAAAAGTAGAGTCAAGAAAAGGTTAAACCACTCCTTGACTCGGGGGAAAGTGTTGGATATACGCCCAAGCTATCACCAATTGGACCCGATAAATGGGTCATAATCGATTATAATTCGAAAATTAGAACACGAACACCCGAGGCCCATCGCGTAGGCCCGGAGAACACCCCGAGTGGCGAAATCCACTCGGGAAGACCCCGAGTGGAAAGCCCACCCGGGGGAACCCAAGCAAGGGACCCTTGCCTCCGGCTACCCGAGCAAGGGACCCTTGCCTCGGGTTACCCGAGCAAGGGACCTGAGCAAGACACCCCTTGCTCGGGTTACCCGAGCAAGGTCTTGGGGGTACCCCTCGGGTACCCCCATCCGTCCGGACGAGTCTCCCTCGTCCGGACCCCCACCCCGGACGATATTTCGCCCGGGGCGTACCCTTAGAGGCCACACACTTACACTTGATCATGATAAACTCATCTACGGTCGAACCGGGGTCAAATGCACCTTATTTACGGTCAATGCCAACTCATATTACGAAACTGCCACAACCAGACCAGAGAACCACTGGAACCGAGGCGGTATGATAGAAACTCTATAAATAGAGAGCTCATCCCATCATTTGAAGGTAATCACTCTCTCTCTAAGCTCACCCTCTCTGTAGAAGCTCTCACTGACTTAAGCTTCGGAGTGGCTTACCAGGACCCCCTCCCCCCGGTGCCCTTTTGCAGGTAAGCGAGGAAAGGAGAAGGAAATACGGGAAGAAGAAGCCCACCGAAGAGAAGATCGGGAAGAAGAGGCCCATCAAAGAGAAGATCGAGAAGGAGAAGTCCAGAGAGAAGACTCGTGTGCAAACAATCTTGGTGTGATAATTTTAAAAAAGTCACTCCCGACAAAACCAACTGTCAAATTCGAGAATTACCTGTTACATTTACATTACATATACTTGTTCCGAATTGAATTATTATATTAATCATGTTAGGTGACACCGCTGTAAAGAGTTGACTACACTACTGTCATGTTGTGCTCTTTGAATTAGCCCGTCTTAATTAATTAATTAATCAAGTGGAGAACTGATTATTATTAGATCCAATCAGCTACATGTCGACACTTTTCATTCATTCTACAATATCAACAGCTCTCTAATCTAGCAATTCATTCATTTCTCTTGGTCAATTATAATATCCTCTAGTTCTCCCTTTCTAACAACACCAATATATATACAGAGAGAGATAGCAGCTAGCTAGCTAGCAAATCATCAAAAGCTAGATATGTCGTCGTCGTCGTCGGTGGAAGATTTTTCTCGTCCATGTTTGGAGCTCCGACAAGAACAGATAACACAGTCATTTCCATGTACTATTACTACAAACGAAGAGGATGAAGTAGTCTACCACGTGTTGGATCACGGGCGAAGCTCCGTTACGTCCTTGACGGAAAGCTTGGACTCCTGGGCTCCGCGTAATCCTGCAAAAGGGGATGACCTGGGTGGTGACCCAGAATCCCTCTCCGATGATTAAATGAGTATAGTGATCAATGGGTGATAAGCACAAGAGTATAAGTTCGTCTTAGATGATGGTTTTCTGAGGTAACTTCCTCCTTTATATAGGAGGGGAAGTTACTCAGTTACCTGTTACTGCGCCTGGCAGTTTTGCCCATGATTCCGTGTATCTCGCCACGATTCCACATATCTCGGCTGGGATTCCATATATCTCGCCCCACGCTCCGCGTATCTTACCCGTACCTCCGCGTATCTCGGGCACGCCCTGCTTATCTCGGGGGAGATTATCTATATCTTAACCGTCTTCCCACTACTCTCATCTAGTAGGCGGGTTTCTCGGTCTTATCCTCTGATCACAAGTCTCGACTCCTGTCGGGGACTCCAGAGTTGTCTCATTCTAGATCACCACCCAGGACCTTCAGTCTCTACGGGACAGGTCCAGCCTCTGCGGGGCTTTATTATCGGGGCCTTTACTAAGGCATATCGGGGCCTACTCAGAGGCTTCTTGCCGGGAGCATTCAGCTCATTCATCGGGACCGCCGAAGTCGAGACCCTTCGTGCTGGGCCTCTGGGCCTTCCAGGCTTTTCACGAGGCCCACTGGACCTACTCGCCGTCCATTGGCTGTTAACGGGGCTAACGATTACATCGGAACCCATCATTTGCCCCCAAGACATGGGGGACTTTTAGTTCGTCATGTCTTCCAGTTCAGATCTCTTGACCTCTCTTGTCGAAGGTTCTCGCTTTCATGCCTTCCGATATCACCGTCGGAGGCCTTTGTCTTCGCACCTCCCGATACTACCGTCGGGGATTTTCACATTCACTTTCCTCCCGATACTGCCGTCGGAGACTTTTGTTTTCATACCTCCCGATACCGTCGTCAGAGGCTTTTGTCTTCATACCTCCCGACACCGCCGTCGGAGACTTTTGTCTTCATACCTCCCGATACCGCCGTCGGAGGCTTTTACCTTGGGTACAATTCTTGAATATGACTCTCCCAATTCTTCGGTCCATCACTTAAGATGACTTCATACACCCTTCCGATGCTTCACAATGACTTACCACTTAAGGTTTCTCATCCAAAATCGGGGCTTCACCACTTAAGGCTTCTCGTCCAGAATCGGGACTTCACCACTTAAGGCTTCTCGTCCATAATCGGGACTTCACCACTTAAGGCTTCTCGTCCATAATCGGGACTTCACCACTTAAGGCTTCTCGTCCAAAATCGAAACTTCACCACTTAAGGCTTCTCGTCCAAAATCGGGACTTCACCACTTAAGGCTTCTCGTCCAAAATCGGGACTTCACCACTTAAGGCTTCTCGTCCATAATCGGGACTTCACCACTTAAGGCTTCTCGTCCCTGCCTTTCAAGGCCATTTTCATACCCTTTAGGGCTTTCATTGCGTCTCTACTGGACGGCTTTCATTGCGTCTCTACTGGACGGCTTTCATTGCGTCTCTACTGGACGGCTTAATCGTACCCGTTAAGGCTTTTTGTCGCATCATATAGACGACTTACACGGACCTGTTAAGGCTTTTTCATACCCGTTAAGGCTTTTGGCCGCATCATATAGACGACTTACGCGGACCCATCAGAGTCTTTTCATACCCGTTAAGGCTTTTGGCCGCATCATATAGACGACTTACGCGGACCCATCAGGGTCTTTTCATACCTAGGCTTTTGGTTGCATCATATAGACGACTTACGTGTACCCCGTAGGGCTTTTGTCCGTACCCGTTAAGGCTTTTGGCCGCGTCATATAGACGACTTACGCATCCCCTGCGGGGCTTTCATCGTACCTCGGAAGGCTTTTGTCGCGTCACTCAGGACGTCTTACTCGGATTGATAGATAACTTGCGCCATTCGCGGCGACTTAATATCAAACATGATACTTCTTCAAGTGTTCGCCACTGAAGGAATGCTTCAACGTCTTGCCTTCGAGATCCTCTAACTTGTATGCATTGGGCGCTGGCATCCCCACGATCTTGTAGGGTCCTTCCCATTTTGGTGACAGCTTGTTGATCTGGTCTTGATGAACAAACTCATTCCTCCGCCAGACAAGTTCTCCTACGAAGAATTGTCGGGACCTGACACGCCGATTGTAGTATCGGGCTGTTGCCAAACGCATTCGGGCCTGGACTTCATCAGCCTTCCACCTCTTTTCCTCGAGTAGGTCTAAGTCCAGACGTCTCATTTCCTCGTTTGTCAGAGGCTCGTAATATTTCGCGCGATGGGACGCCACCGCTATTTCCATGGGAGCGACCGCCTCCGTGCCATAGACCAGGCCAAACGGAGTTTCTCCTGTTGATTGCTTGGGTGTTGTTCTCACAGCCCACAGCACGCTCTCGAGCTCATCCAGCCAATGGCCCTGCAAGGCATAGACTCTCTTCTTCAGGTCATCCATCACGATCTTGTTGGCTGACTCTACCTGGCCATTGGTCTGAGCGTGGCGGACTGAAGTGGTCCGATGCTCGATGTTTAGTTCTTCCAGGTACTCCTTTAACTGAGCCCCATTGAACGGAGGGCCGTTGTCGCTGATCAACACTCGAGGAACCCCGTACCGGGATACAATCTGAGTTTGAAGGAACTTGAGGATTTGCTGCCCCGTCGTTCTAGCCAATGTCTTAGCCTCTATCCACTTTGAAAAGTAGTCGATGGCCACGAGCAAATACTTGCACTGACCTTTCGCTTGGGGAAGAGGTCCCACCAAATCAATCCCCCATTGCGCGAAGGGCCATGCACTCCTGATGGGCATTAAGTCCACGGCGGGAGCCACGATATTCGGAGCGTACTTCTGGCATGTATCACAGGATCGGACCATTGCTGTCGCCTCCTTGTTCACCGAAGGCCAATAATAGCCCAAGTTCAACGCCTTCCTCACGATAGATCGGGCCCCTTCATGACAGGCCGCGACTCCTTCGTGTAGCTCTCTCAGGATCCGATTCGTGTCGGGCTCCGCCACGCCCTTCATGACAGGCCGCGACTCCTTCGTGTAGCTCTCTCAGGATCCGATTCATGTCGGGCTCCGCCATGCATTTCAGAAAAGGCTTCACATGCCCCTTCTTGTATAATTGGTTGTCCACCATCGCGTAGTTGTCTGCAATCCGACGCAATCTGACGGCTGCCACCTTATCATCGGGGAGTACCCCCGTAGTTAGGTACGTGACCATCGGGGTCATCCAAGTGGGCTTCTCCTCTTCCTCCGATCCTGTCTCAATAGCACAGACCTCCACCGGGTCAATGTTTGAGATGATCACCTTTTCTAGGAAATGTACCTTCCGATTCTCCTCGGGGGCCACTCCCAGGGCAAACTTGCTCAAGGCATCCGCTTCCGCGTTCTCTTCCCTCGGGATCGCCTCGATATCAAAGCTTTTGAAGCTTCCCTTCAAAGTCTGCACCTCATGCAAATATTTCTTCATCGTCGGGCTTTTAGCCTCATAGTTCCCCTGAACTTGATTTACAACCAAGCTAGCATCGCACTTCACTTTTAAATGGTCGACCCCCGTACCCTTGGCAATCTTAAGGCCTGTGATGAGAGCCTCATATTCTGCTTCGTTGTTGGTGGCTTTGAATGTCAACGCCAGGGCATACCGTAAGGGCTCACCTCCACCGGGCGGTATCAACACGAATCCTGCACCCGAGCCTTCTACACTCGATGAACCATCAGTGTACATCTCCCAGGTGTTCTCCTCATTTGGCTGTTCTGGCTGCTGTTCTGTTGTCGGAACTCCTTCCATGGTTGCCCCCTCTGCGGGACCCGTTACTTCCAGATCGGGTGCCGTAGACTCAGCTATAAAATCTGCCAACGCCTGGCCCTTAATAGCGGTCCTCGGAGCGAAATGAATGCGGAACTCAGTCAGCTCGATGGCCCATTTTACCAATCTCCCCGACGCCTCCGGTCGGTTCAAAAAGTGTTTCAAGGGCTGATTAGTCATTACCGTGACTTCATGTGCATGGAAGTAATGTCGGAGCTTTCGAGCGGCAATTATCAACGCGAAGAGATACTTCTCAATAGCGGGATATTTTATTTCAGACTTGGCAAACGCCTTGCTTACATAATAGATAGGCACTTGGTTGCCCTTGACAATCTTAATCAGAACAGAACTAACAGCCATATCGGAAATAGCCAAATAGAGATAGAGCGGCTCGCCTGGAACTGGTTTTGCCAACGGCGGAAGGGTACGGAGATGCTGCTTGAGTGCCTGGAACGCCTCCTCGCACTTGTCGGTCCATTCGAACTTCTTGTTAGCCCTCAGCACCTCAAAAAATGGCATGGCTCGGTCACTTGCCTTGGATAGGAAGCGATTCATCGCGGCCAACCGGCCATTCAGCACCTGGACCTCCCGATGAGTCTTTGGGGACTGCATCTCCTCGATTGCTCGCAGCTTCTCGGGGTTCACCTCGATTCCTCTCTGGCTCACCATGAACCCTAGGAACTTCCCCGAGTTCACCCCGAAAGCACATTTGTCGGGGTTCAGCCGAACCTGATGGAACTTCATTCGCTCAAATGCCGCCGCCAAATTCTGGACATGGTCTCCTGCCTGTCGGGACTTCACCAGCATGTCGTCCACATATGCCTCCATGGTTTTCCCCAGCATGTCCCCGAACAACTTGTTCACCATCCGCTGGTAAGTTGCTCCGGCATTGATCAATCCGAAGGGCATCACGTCGTAATGGTAGACGTCGCTGTCAGCGTAGAAAGCTGTGTGAGGGGCATCCTCCTTCGCCATCTTGATCTGATTGTACCCGGAGTAGGCATCCATGAAGCTCAGCAGCTCATGTCCCGATGTGGCATCCACCAGCTGGTCGATCCTCGGCAGCGGGTAGCAGTCCTTCGGACATGCTTTGTTCAAGTCGCGGAAGTCGACACACATCCGCCACTTTCCGTTACTCTTTCGCACCAGCACTGGGTTAGCCACCCAAGTCTGGAATCGGAGTTCTTTGATGAATCCAGCATCGAGCAGTCTGCCCACCTCCTGCTGGATCGCGATCCTCTTGTCCGCGCCCATCGGACGCCTTCTCTGCGCGATAGGCTTGATTGCGGGGTCTATCTTCAGCTCGTGCACTATCACGTCGGGGCTGATTCCTGGCATATCACTCGGGGACCAGGCAAACAACTCCTTAAACTCCTTCAAGAGGTCGATCAACTCTCGGGCTCTTTCCTCCGACAAAGCAGAGCCGATCTTCACCTTCCTATGAGACCCATCAATCTCCACTTCCTTCAAATCCTCCATGGGGGCGGGACGCCCATACTCCTCTCGAGGATCGGTATCGGTTTGAAGGACAGTCATGGCCTCCCTTCTTCTTCGTCGGGTGGCGTTAACATAGCATTTTCGCGATGCCACCTGGTCGCCCTTGACCTCTCCGACCCCATTGTCAGTCGGGAACTTCATCTTCTGGTGGACCGTCGAGGCGACTGCCATGAGAGGGTTGATGGTGGTCCTCCCGATGATCGCGTTGTATGCCCCCGCGGACTCCACGACGACGAAATCCACGTTTCGCCTCTCCATTTTCCAGCCACTACCAAACTCTACTGGTAAGGTAATCATTCCCAACGGGTAGGAAGTGGATCTAGAGAATCCCACCATCGGGAAGTCCACCTGCGTCAGGTCTTTCTTCGTCTTTCCCATGGCTTCCAGTGCGTCCATGAAAAGAATATCGGAGGAGCTCCCTCCGTCTATCATGATCCGCTTCATCTCGAATCCGTCTACGTCCAGGGTCACGACCAAGGCATCGTCGTGAGGGCTCTCCACGCCTATTAGATCCTCCTTCGAGAACGAAATTTCCATTTCCTCCTTCAGGGTCCACGACCGGGACCGTTTGCCTAGCACCACCGCGGCAGATATGCGGGAAGCGTAGTTCTCCCGAGAGGCAGAGGTATCTCCTCCAGCCGCCATTCCTCCATGGATGACGTTGATAGTTCCGCGCCTCTTCTTGCGGGCACCTGAACCCGAGGCCTCATGCTCGACCTTCTTCTTCTTCGGGGATCGATCGCGGGACTTGGAACGGGATCGCGACCGACTTCTGGAACGGGATCGGCACCGACCCTTCCCGACGAACTCTTTCAGCCTTCCCTTCTGGATCAGCTTTTCAATCTCCTTCTTCAGCTCCCGACAGTTCTCAGTGTCGTGACCATTGGCTCGATGGTAGCGACAGTAACAATCGGGACGGCCTCCTAGGAATTCGCCTTCTTTCCTCGGGGGGTATCGAGCGAGACCTTGTCTGTCCATCACAGCTAACACAGAGGTCATCGAGCTATCGATGGGAACAGCCCGACCCTCTCGGTTGTCCTTCCTCGGAGGACGCTTGTCTTCTCTTTTATCGGGACGACCACGGTTCCTACCTCCCTCCGACTTGTCGCTCCCCTTGCGATCGTCCGACAGCTTGGACGATGGCTTTCCTCTTCCCGACTTTGGGGGATCAAGTTCTCCAGCAGCAATCTTCAGCTCCTTGACGTCGATTTGCTGTTTCACCCTCGCCTGCAGGGCCTCCATACTCCACACAGCCTTCGCGGCGACGCTATGCATTAGGTCAGAACCGTACGGAGCGCTCAAGTTCCTTAGGAAGGTACGGATCATCTCTCCCTCTGAGATTTCTTCGTCAATCTCCGCAGCACTAGCAGTGAACCGTTGGTAATAGTATGCCAACGATTCATCGGGCCTCTGCACCACCTGGGTTAAAGTCCTCACGCTCTTCAGGAGGCGTCTCCGACCTTGATATTGCTTGATGAAGCGATCGTGCATATCAGCCCAGCACGTGATGCTCCCCGGCGGAAGGCTGAAGAACCAAGTCATGGCCCTTTCTCCCAGGGTTATCGGGAACAATGAGCATATGAGGTCATCGTTCGATGTTCGTCCCATACAGGCCTGGACATGCCTCTGCACATGGCGAACAGGGTCCCCCTCACCGTCATACTCCTTGTTGGTTGGAATACCTAGTCCAGGCGGGGCTACAGTATCGATCAGCCACGGCACAAAAGGATGGCTGGACCGATCCCTCAGCTCCGATGTCATCTGCTTCTGATCACCCATGCAGATGCTCACGATCTTCACCACCTGATCGGGGGTGATGGGGCCATTCAGGGGAATGGTCCTGTTCTACACCGGTCCGGGGCCGTCAACCACGAACTTCTCCAGGTGTGCTGGTTCCTTACCCTTATTCCTGAGCGGAACCTCCTGTCCCTCCGGGTCCACCCTCGGCGGGGGTGGTGGTAACTCTTCTCGCGGAGGCAATTCCTCCGCTCTCCTAGCGGCCTCCCTCTTATCCAGCAAGGCCTCCATGGCGGCCAAGAACATGGGCATAGCCTCCGCTACTGCCTTGGCCAACTCCGAGTTCAAAGACGACCCTTCTTCCCTTCGCGGGACTCCTTCTCTTCCACGGCCCACCGGGTTTGGGGGAGCCTCATCCACTTCCCTACGCGGGACATCCTGCCTGTTCATCTCAGCGTCTCGGACTGAGACCTCATATCCATCACCTTGCTCCCCTGTCTGGGAGAGAGCAGGGTTCTCACCACCTTGTTCAGCGATGCGTTCCGGCAACGGGGAATTCACAGTTCCTGCGGGACGAGAACTGCCAGCCTGAACTTGCTTCTTCTTGCCACCACCGGCCATTGATCTGGTAGAAGCTATCTTGGTTTTTCGTAAGCTTCCCACAGACGGCGCCAATGTTGGATCACGGGCGAAGCTCCGTTACGTCCTTGACGGAAAGCTTGGACTCCTGGGCTCCGCGTAATCCTGCAAAAGGGGATGACCTGGGTGGTGACCCAGAATCCCTCTCCGATGATTAAATGAGTATAGTGATCAATGGGTGATAAGCACAAGAGTATAAGTTCGTCTTAGATGATGGTTTTCTGAGGTAACTTCCTCCTTTATATAGGAGGGGAAGTTACTCAGTTACCTGTTACTGCGCCTGGCAGTTTTGCCCATGATTCCGTGTATCTCGCCACGATTCCACATATCTCGGCTGGGATTCCATATATCTCGCCCCACGCTCCGCGTATCTTACCCGTACCTCCGCGTATCTCGGGCACGCCCTGCTTATCTCGGGGGAGATTATCTATATCTTAACCGTCTTCCCACTACTCTCATCTAGTAGGCGGGTTTCTCGGTCTTATCCTCTGATCACAAGTCTCGACTCCTGTCGGGGACTCCAGAGTTGTCTCATTCTAGATCACCACCCAGGACCTTCAGTCTCTACGGGACAGGTCCAGCCTCTGCGGGGCTTTATTATCGGGGCCTTTACTAAGGCATATCGGGGCCTACTCAGAGGCTTCTTACCGGGAGCATTCAGCTCATTCATCGGGACCGCCGAAGTCGAGACCCTTCGTGCTGGGCCTCTGGGCCTTCCAGGCTTTTCACGAGGCCCACTGGACCTACTCGCCGTCCATTGGCTGTTAACGGGGCTAACGATTACATCGGAACCCATCACCACGTTGTCACTTGCTCCTACTTTCAGAAAACATATGGGGAAATCACGACAGATCTGCTCAATATCAAGCCTCACTCTCTGATCTTCTACTGTGAGAATGATTCGTATAATTCCACCAATGATTTCTCTGACCTGGTAATTATATATATATATATATATTTAGACCCTAACTATAGGGTGTTATGATGTACACCAATATAAATAAATAAAATAAATAAAAATGTTTTTATTGAAATTACAAATGTGATATTTCTCTTATTGGCCAGTTAAAAGAAGAGTCGGGAAACGATATTGACAAATGGTTGATGCCAGTGTTATATTTCGATCAACCTCAACAAGCTTATTCGGTACCGGACCATCATCATGCTCAAGCTAATGTAAGTAATTAATCAGAGTAGAATATAGTTTTTGTATGATAATAATTTTTTATTTTGACAAAATTAAATGTCGAATAATGGAACAACAGAAGGGATTCGTCAATGGATCGATGCCAGTGGTATCCATTGAAACACATCCAACAAAGCCATGGTAATTATAGATAACTTCGCATGTGGTAATTATAGATAACTTCGCATGCATGCCACTTACACTGATTTAGATACAAGCGTTTTTATATTAGGGCTTTGATACATGTTCCGACTGTCAAGTTCCGAGGAGATCCGACACTAATACAATGGCATTAGATGTAAATTTTGTCAACTTTTGGGCTATTTTTTAGACACTCAGTGATCGAAACTTGTCGGACTCAGCTGTCGGAACTTATAGCATTTCCCTTTATATTAATTTAGAGACTTGATAGACATTTTGACCAAAAGGTCTCTGAGATGTTCCGATATCCGAGTATCAAGTAAAATGCCTTATAAGTTGCTTAAATTTGCATACAGTATTGATAGGCGTTCCGATTTTACATTCCGTGAAGTTCCGAATGAAGACGGAATGGCATGAGATGTAATAATGAACAACTTTGTGTTTATTTAATTAACAGAAACAAATCGGAACATGACGGAATCAATAATCGGACGTTCTATCGTTTTCCATTGGCATATACATGACGGAATCAATAATCGGACGTTCTATTATTTTCCATTTGCATGTCGTATGCCATTGTCTCTCTTCTGAACATCTCGGAACACCAACTGTCGGAATCTGTATAATTATTCATTAATTTATCATGATGTTATTCTACGCATTATATATTATAGGCTTCTACTCGGTTTTCTTCACGGAAGTGTGTGCATTTGGAACTACGAAACTCGTGCCGAAGAGAAGTCGTTTAAAGTTGATGATGAGCCTAATGTGTTCGATGCAAAGTTCGTTCATGAGAAACACTGGATCGTGGTTGGAGCTAGCGACGGGTTTATTCGTGTATTCGACTACATTACCTCGGAGAATGTGAAAAAGTTCAAAGCTCATGAGCATGATATCTTATGCGTGGCGGTCCATCCGACTTCACCATATGTACTCACGACATCAAAAGACAAGTTCGTCAAGCTCTGGAACTGGGAAAATGACTGGACGTGCATCGAGACATTTGAAGGGCACTCGGATACTGTGATGCAAGTGGCATTCAACCCTAAAGATTCTACATCATTTGCGAGTGCGTATTGGGATGGAACTATCAAGGTACCTTAACAAACGAACTACAAATCGATACATTCATTTAATAACAATAAACACATACTCCACAGTAAGTCCGGAGTACCACACCGGTTGGTATATGTATAATAGAGCAGTATAAGCAAGTAAACCATATGCTCTTATCACCAATTGGTTTTAGGATGAAACCCCACTTGCATATATGGCTGCTCTCTGTTGGCCCGTTGGACTTGGCTCGGCCAATGTGGATTCTAACATGGTATCAGAGCCTAGGAGGAATGTTGTAAAGAGCTATATTGAATGTAGAATTGTATTGCTTGAGTAACACAAGTGACGTTACAACATATATATACAAGAAGTAAACCCTAATAGGTAGTGTTCTCTAAAGATAGCAAACCCTAAATATTAGGTAAGTACAATATTACAAGATAACTAAATCTATAACAAAGAAATTCTATCTTTATTAGTTTCCTTAATAGTGTTATCCCTTATACGCCCCCTCAAGACGGATGAACCATCGAGAAGTCCGATCTTGTCACGAAGTTCAAGGAAACGCCCCCTGCCAAGAGGCTTAGTGAGCGCATCAGCTGATTGATCCAAAGTAGAGATGTTAAAGACCCGAACGAGACCACGTTGCACATGATGGCGAACAAAGTGATAGGCAACAACAATGTGCTTCATCCGAGAGTGAAAGACCGGATTAGCGCTTAGTTGAGTAGCACCAACGTTGTCGCAGAAAAGAGAGGGAGGACGAGGGAGAACGACGTCAAGTTCTCGAAGGATAGATTGAAGCCAGATAGATTCAGCGGCAGCATCCGCAAGAGCATAATACTCAGATTCGGTGGAGGATCGGGAGACCGAACGCTGACGATGAGAGCTCCAGGAAACAACACTCTTGCCGAGATAAGCAATATAGGCAGTGGTAGACGAGTAATTTTCGGAGGCAGGCGCCCAGTCCGCGTCAGAGAACACACGGAGATGCAAGGAATCTCGTGCGTGAAAGAGAAGCCCATGATGGATGGTACCCTTAAGATAGCGAAGCAGACGCTTAACGGCAGTCAAATGTAGTTCAGTCGGACGATGCATGAACTGGGAGAGTTTGTTAACCGTGTAGCAAATGTCCGGCCTAGTGAAAGATAGATACTGCAAGGCACCAATCACCTGTCGATAGAACGTCGCATTGGTAGAAGCGGAACCATCATCAAGGGTAAGAAGCGGTTTGGTGGCCATAGGAGATGCCACCTCCTTGGCACCATCCATGCCAGTACGATCAAGGAGCTCGCGGATGTATTTGGCTTGCGAAATAAACACACCGTCAGCCGTCTGGAGAACTTCAACGCCAAGGAAATAATGGAGAGGGCCGAGATCCTTTAATGAGAAACGAGTGGATAAGTCGGCGATGAACTGGCTAATAAAAGTAGGGGAGCTTCCTATAACGACAATATCATCCACATATACAAGAAGGAAGACGCGAACATCACCATGACTATAAATGAATAACGAAGAGTCAGCCGTAGAGGTTGTAAAACCATACGAAGTAAGGTACGAGCTGAGTTCTAGAAACCAAGCACGGGGAGCTTGCTTGAGGCCATAAATTGCCTTGCGGAGACGACAGACGGCCTTGGGAGAGTCCTTGTCAACGAACCCTTGGGGCTGCGCCATGAAGACTTCCTCTGATAACGAGCCTTGAAGAAAGGCGTTATTGACGTCGAGTTGGCGGAGAGACCAACCGTATGAGGCAGCAAGAGCAAGAACCAACCTTATAGTAGTAGGTTTGACAACGGGGCTGAAAGTTTGCTTGTAATCGAGGCCCGGGCGTTGATGAAAGCCCTTAGCAACCAACCGTGCCTTATAGCGCTCCACCGAACCGTCAGGTTTGCGTTTAATGCGAAAGACCCATTTGTTGCCAACGATATTCATGTTGGGCTGAGGATCGACAAGATCCCATGTACCATTCCGAACAAGTGCATTGAATTCGTCCACCATAGCATCACGCCACTGAGGATCCTTTTGAGCTTGAGCGGCCGTCGAAGGTTCCACTGAGTCGGGTAGTGGATGTTTCGACGCAGCGAAGAGTTGCTTGGGCTTAAAGATGTTGTTTTGAGACCGTGTCGTCATGATGTGGGTCCGAGTCGGAGTAGTGGTGGCGGCATCTTGTGGCGGAGGAGGGACGGTCGGAGCTTCCGGAGGTGTCGTAGCGGGCGAGTCAGGTGTAGCAACGGCGGGCTGAGCTGGGAATGGAGCACCAGCGTGCTGTTGGGGCTGAGCAGGAGATGGAGTGTGGGCCATATCTCTTGGTTCTGCAATAGGGATGATTGTAATGGGATCATCAAGAGCAGGATCCCAATCATTGAGGAGCTCTTGCACGGGTGGGATGGACAATGTGGCAGGTGTCATTGCGTATGGGAACATATCTTCAACGAATGTCACATGTCGCGAGATAAAAATTCGATTGGAAGAGATATCGAGACATCGATAAGTACTTTGTTGAAGAGAGTAACCAATGAAGACACACGGCCGAGATTTAGGATCCAGTTTATGAGTCGAGTACGGTTTGAGCCATGGATAGCATAAGCACCCAAAGACGCGAAGCTTATTGTAATTCGGTATCTCATCGAAGAGACGCTCATATGGAGAGCAATTATCCAGGATGGGAGTCGGTAACCGGTTTATGAGATAGACGGCTGTTTGGAACGCATGAGACCATAGAGAAAGTGGCACGCGGGCATGGTGCAACAATGTGAGACCGGTTTCGACGATGTGTCGATGACGACGTTCGGCTACTCCATTATGTTGCGGAGTATGAGGAGGAGTTAAATAATGTGTGATGCCGTGAGCTCCAAGAAAGGTTTTTAAAGCCAAAAATTCACCACCTCCATCGGAGTACAAGCTCTTAATCGACGCATTAAAAAACTAATAAAGATAGAATTTCTTTGTTAAGCCAGGAGAGTTGTTCCTTCAATGACATAAGACGGGAGCGCGATCGGCTGGCATAGGTGCTAGCGAGTTTGGTCCAGGCATCCTTCGATGTGCTAGCAAAGCTAATAATGGAGATAACAGACTCAGAAACTGACGCAATGATAGCGTGCAGCAGGAGCTGATCTTGACGGATCCAAAAGTGGTACTTCGGGTTGGGTACGGTGGTGTTCTCCGGACCAGGTATCTCCTTGGGTGGACATGAATTGGTTCCATCGACATATCCGAGGAGATCAAACCCAACCAGCAAGGGAAGAAATTGAGCTCGCCATGGATGATAGTTCTTCGAGGTAAGCTTCAACGAGAGTTGCGCGGCGGTATTGATGGCGATGAGGCCAGCTTTGGCAAGGCTGTCTTGTGCCATAGTTGGGGTTCCGGCGAGCTTGGATTAGAGAATGCTCGTTGGAGCGTATCACGCTCTGATACCATAAAGAGCTATATTGAATGTAGAATTGTATTGCTTGAGTAACACAAGTGACGTTACAACATATATACAAGAAGTAAACCCTAATAGGTAGTGTTCTCTAAAGATAGCAAACCCTAAATATTAGGTAAGTACAATATTACAAGATAACTAAATCTATAACAAAGAAATTCTATCTTTATTAGTTTCCTTAATAGTGTTATCCCTTATATGTTGATGGTTTATTTACGGGCCTAAGGAGGAATGTTGATGGTTCTCAAAGTGCACCTCCTATATTGTATGCCATCATACAACGCTCCAATGTTCGAAAGGCATACATATGCACCACTTGCATCTCCGGTCACATTCTAACATGGTATCAGAGCCTAGGCTTGGGTGATGGTTTGTTGAAATCGGAAAGCCATCACGGTGAGGGAGAATGTTGAAACAGGCACTCCACCATGAGTCTGGAGTACCACACTGATTGGTATATGTATAATAGAGCAGTATATAAGCAAGTGAGCCACCTCCTCCTATCACTAATTGGTTTTAGGATGGAACCCCACTTGTATATATGACTGCTCTATGCAGGCCCGTTGGGCTTGGCTCGACCCAATGTGGATTCTAACAACATATAATCGGATCTTTGATCACATTTTGCAGTTATGGAATTTCAGTTCGTCAGTTGCAAAGTTTACGATCAATGAACATACTAAAATATTCAATTCTACGGAGTACTTTGTCGGGGACGATGATAAGCTCTACATTTTAAGTGGTTCTGACGATTACTCCGCTAAGGTATGCGACTATGAATCTAAGACTCTTGTTAAAACCCTAGAGGGTCATTCAGACGGAGTAGGAACAACTCTTGTTCATCCCAAGCTTCCGATCATAATAACGGGTTCGAATGATAAGACTATTCGTATTTGGAACAAAAATACTTATCGGTACGTAACATATATACATAAATTACATAATACCAAATGGTGGTTGAAGTTTGAATGGGATGTAATTTGTTGTATTTTATAGACTCGAGCTCGTATGGAACTGTGCTCTTGGAGAAGTTTGGAGTATGGAATTCATCAAAGCTTCCGACGAGTAAGTGAAATTATACATAGTAATTAATTTGTATAGATTGAAATACGTCAAAGAGGTACATGATTCTAACAAAGTTGTTGTCCTTCTTTATAGGGTTGTTCTTGGTTGCAAGTATGGCATAATCGTGATTAAGATTGTCAATGCTGGAGCACAATTGAATTAGACTTCAAAATGTCGGCTGTGTTTGAAATAAATTGTAAGATATACAACCTTAAATGCCTTAAATGTTCCATGAAACAGAAGCGCGCCTCATCTCTATACCAATATAAAAAGTGAAGGTTGCCCTCACCCCAATAGGTACCTTTTTAACATTTATTATTATTATTATTATTATTATTATATAATATTTAGTTCCAATAACTTTATAAAATTGATGATTTAGTCCTTATTATCTTTGTGACCCATCTATTTGTCTTTACTATATTACTTAAAAATCATTTCGTTAAATTTTTTTATTTTTATTTTTTAAGTTCGCTTAATTGACAGGTCGCCGTAGTTATTATTAAATTATCAATCCAATAAACTTATCAATTAAGGATGCATATCTCCTGCCCCACTCTTCTTGTTCCAGATCGTGTCTCACTGTTAAGATTTTGACACGTGTTCTGTGTGTAATTAATTTTGTAGTTTTTTTTTCTCTAAAACCCTACTGGGATTGGTGAAACCTAGAAGGAAAATTAAACTTAAGGACACGTGTCAAAATTTAAATGGTGAGGTACAATCTGGGGCATGAAGAGTGGGCAGGAGATCTGAATCCATCAATTAGAGTCAGCCTTAACATATGATATGCATTCAATATGTGCAAATGTCGGGTGCATGCATTGTTTCATTTACCATATCACAGATTTGGGGATGTTCCGGCCGTTGACATTTTTGTATCACATAAATCAGTCACTTGCCAACTCATATAACCTATCAAAATATGGATCAACCGTAGTTCCTGAAGTTTGACTTTACATATACAATGTTACTCAATGTCCAATACTTATTGACTCGAACTATTGATTTAGTTCTTGTGTCTGTAAATTCAATCATATTAGGTATATCCTAATTAGTAGTTGAATAAATATTTAAGGTGAATTCAATAAACATCAGACATTTGTGATTTAAAAATTTGATGATTTAGTCCCTACTATATTTGAGTGTTACTAAAATTTTCATTAGTTAAATTGCATTAATTTTTTTGCTAAGTCACTTAACTACATGTTACATTAATTATCATTAACTTCTTAATGCAATATACCTATAAATTCGAGTCACCCCCAAAGTATGATATGTATTCAACTCGTGTACACTTAGAGTACATGTTTAGATTTTTTGTATATGTGTCAACAAAGTTTCTTGAATTTTGACCTTTTACGGATAACATATTACTCATCGTCCATCATTTAGGGTCTTTAACTATTAATTTAGTTCTTCCATCTGTCAATTTAATCAAATTGTGTACAACCTAATTAGTATTTAAATAAGTAATTGACGTAAAGTCAAGTATAAACTTTTGATTTTAATGAATTGAATTTTTTTTAGCGTTAAATCAATTTTTGTTGGTATTATGGTATGAAATTGCATGGAAAGTGTATAGTTATGTTTGTATAGGTCAAACTGTTCCACTAATGACTCTAAGTGGTTAAGTAAGGGTTTACATTCTTCACTCCTCAAGTTGATGAGTTAGATACAATTTTGTCGTTAATAACTCACGCCATATGCTATGTAACTCATTATTAGTTCTAACCGTAAATATATATACATGTAAAGCTAATTTAGTACCGTAATGGAAAACAATAGTTAATTTTGTACCTAATTATCGTCTTTCTATTTTTTTCGTTGTGAATTACATTGTGTCGTTCTTTTTTTCTCCCAGCCCTTCAATTAAATATTATCATATTAGAAAGCTTAAGATAAATTATATATCTTGAAATTTAGACGACCGATACGCGTGCAACGCACGCGTTAATAACTAGTATATATATATATATATATATATATATATATATATATATATATATATATAAATGTCACATATTATCAGTTATAATGTCCTTTTCTCCCCTCTAAGAACACCAATACAGATAGTATCTAGAATTTGGCAGACTAAAAGTTATGTCGTCATCATCGCGGCGTTAGTAGCTTTTTCTTGGCCATCTCCAAGGAATGACTGCTACGATGTCTTTTGAGCTTCAGAGGCACAGACACGCGTCACGGTTTCACAAACAACCTCCATCGTTCTCTAGGGAAAACAGGGTATACACGTTCATGGACGAAAAGCTTTTGGTAAATGAAATCGAAAATCTTTTCGAGATTGTTGAAAAGTCAAAGATAGCGGTGGTGATTTACTCGGAAAACTTCGCTTCATCAGCTTGGTGTCTAAGAGAGCTAGAGAGGATTATGCAACTCAAGAAGGAGAATAAGATGTTTGTAATCCCAATCTTCTACAAGGTAAATGTTCATGAGCTGAAGCACCAGACTGATAAAACTGCCAAGTGTTGTTGAACACATATCCAAGCACGATGAGGATATTGTGACGAATTGGAAAGATGCTGTTACCAATTTTGGTAAAGTTAGCGGACTCTCTTACAAAGATAACGACAACAGGTTCGTAGGTTGAGTAACCAAAAATCTCTAAATTAAGCATGATTTGACATTAATATGTTTGTTGATTAATTAGTACTAACTTCATTTAATTTGTAGAAATGAATCTGATTTTATCACGGAAGTGATCACTAAAATCAAGGAAAAGCTAGTTGAATGTAAAGCCTTGGAAAGCTCTAGTGGTAAACTATACTCTAAGAACATTCGAGCTCGAGTTGAAGTCATGGTAAGAATCTTCACGTACTTATGAACGATTTAGCGTTTTGTTTTGTTACTCGTAAATTACTGATTATAATTATTATTTCATGTATATATATAGTAGCGTCCTATCGTCAAAGTTACAGTTCGAAAATTCGATTTATTGTATTACTATTGTGTTGCAATTGTAGTTATAAATACATTTTGTAATAACTTCTAGTTCTGATAATTGTTGGATGGAATACAAGGGATACTTCCAACGGGGATCAGTGGAATCCATCGATTCACATCCAACAAAGCCACGGTAATTATAGATAACTTGGCAAGGAAGTTACATTGATTTCGAGCTTCGTTTACAATTGATCATGATGTTATTCAATGCACTATTCTAGGATTCTACTATGTTTGTGTGACGGAAACGTGAGCATTTGGAACTTCGAAACTCGTATAGAAGAGAAGTCGTTCTCTTACAGTAGTGGATTTCCGCCTGGGGGATCGGCAAAGTTCATTCCTGAGAAACACACTGGATCGTAACTGTCGGAGATATTGGCGGGTTTTTACGTGTATTCGACTACAATACCTTAAAAAAGATAAAAAATGATCAGAAATATACGGACTACAGAATGGTAGTCCACCCGACTTTACCATATGTACTCACGACATCGAGGGATAGCTGGCGCATCAAGCTCTGGAATTGGGAAAATGAATAGAAGTGCATTGAGACGTTTAAGGGGCACTCTAATTGGGTGACTCATGTAGCCTTCAATCCAAAAGATTCAAGTTCATTTGCGAGTGTTGTTGACTTTGGTGGGCTCTCTGCAATTTGGCCTTCTCGGCACAATCTTGTTGTGGGCCGATCTTGTAGAATGGGCTAGCCCATCCTTCCTTTGCTGTTTCATTTAGTTGTTTTGTTTAAGGACTGTATTGTTAGTTTTGTTTAGTTGTGGGTTATGTTCCTTCAGTTGTAAAGATTGTGGGGTAAAACCCTGATTTAATTATCGGGGTTTCCTTTAGTGTTATAAGGTGAGGGTTGTCCACATGAAGGAACACAACCCAATGATCCGCAAGTATTCTGTTCATCTTCCTCTCTTTCGTTTTCCCTTCCATTTCGTTGATCTTTTCTAGGGTTAGCCACAGTTTACCCTCTCCAAAATTATCATGGTATCAGAGCAGCAAATTCATTTTGCTGTACGATCTTGGGACTGATTCCCCTCAGGCGTTCGTCTTCCTTCGATTCGCGATTAGGATTTCGCGAAGTCTGTCAAATTTCGCGAAGGTGTCGGTTCGTTGTCTTGAAACGTATCTTACACCGATCGTTCAAGGCCCAGGCTCTTTGGAATTCCTTCGACTCAGGAGGGATCTACATCAGGATTAGGAGAGCCATCTGTCCCCTTGGATTACTTTCGTCTCAGTTCAAGAAAGTAGTCAGGAATGACGGATGATCAGAAGCGATTGGACGGCAAGGAAGTGGGAGACTCCTCTGCAATCATCGCGGATGGTACCAATCCGGACTTCTCCAAAGAGGTTCATCTTTTCCACCCCCTATACCTTCATTCATCTGATAATCCTGGCCAAAGCTTGATTTCTCTGAAGCTTTCTGGGCCGGATAACTATAGGAAATGGAACCATGGTATGCAAATTGTTTTACTGGGAAAAAACAAGTTAGGTTTCATTACTGGCTCTTGCAAGAAAGATCTGTTTGAATCCAAGCTTCATACTCTGTGGGAACGGTGTGACGCTGTGGTTAGAGGTTGGATTCTGAACTCTGTTACTGAGGATATCGCTGATGGTATTATGTATCTTGAGGATGCCGCGACTGCTTGGAAAGAACTGCAGGAAAGGTTTAATAAAATCAACGGGTCCAGAATCTATCAACTCCATAGGGATATTACCATGATTCGTCAGGGAGTAGACTCGATTTCTACTTTCTATACTCGGATGAAGAATTTATGGACAGAGTATGACTCTGCTTGTTCATTACCTCATATTGAAGGAGAAGTGTTCAAGAAACACTTGGAGCATAAGGACAATGAACGCCTGTTCCAGTTCCTTATGGGACTGAATGATAGTTTCTCAAACGTAAGGAGCAATCTGTTGCTTTGGACACCCCTTCCTTCAATCAATCAGGCATATAGCATGCTACTTCAGGAGGAGAGTCAGAGAGACATCTCTGCCTCTTTTCCAGGTGGTGATGGAACCTCCTTCGTTGTCAAATCTGCTGTTGGAAATGAAGCGAAGCAAAAAAAGGGACCTAACCCTAATCTTGAGTGTGATTTTTGTAAAAGAAAGGGACACACATCTGATCGATGTTTTGCAAAAGGTTGTGATTTCTGTCAAAAAAAGGGGCACTATCGTGACATTTGCTTCAAATACAAAGAAACGTTGAAAGGGAAGGGTGTAGCTGTGAAGGCAAATTTAGCTGGGTCAGTATCTGGGAGTTCCTTGGAGAATGATGTTGCTGTTACTGATGGCCAAGGAAAGGGAAACATTCAGAGCAGTGTGGTTTTGTCTACTGAGCAGTTTGATAAACTTCTCCAGAGGGTAGGAGGCAGTGGAAGCACCCCTAGTGCTGCTACAGCAATCACCCCTGCAGAACATAACATACAGGCTGCTGGTATGAACTCAACTATCACTAATCCTTTTTCATTTGATACTTGGATTTTAGACACTGGTGCCAGCAATCATATGACTAGGAACTATTCTTGGCTTATTGATTACAAACCCCTTTTCAATACTAAAGTGCAACTTCCAAATGGATTGTTTTCTATTGCTGCTGGGATGGGTAATTTTGAGATTTTAAAAGGGAAGAAACTGAGAAATGTGCTGTATATTCCTGATTTTAAATATAATCTTATCTCAGTTTCACAACTAACTAAAGATCTGAATTGTTCCACTACTTTTTTTCAAAAAAAATTCATTGTGCAGGACCTCTCAAATGGGAGGGCCTTGGCAAATGGTGAGGAGCAATCAGGACTTTATACCCTCAAGCCTAGCAACAACAATTTGCATTTGATAGCATTGAATAGTTCCAATAAGAATAATTTTGTTCTCTGGCATAAAAGATTAGGGCATCCCTCTGTTACTGTTTTAAAGCATTTTCTTAAAGATAGCAGTTTACCCAATAAGGACAAAGAGGTTAATGATTGTAGGATTTGCCCTTTAGCAAAACTTACTAGAACCCCATTTGATCTCTCTGATTCTAGAGCTCTTAATACTTTTGACCTTGTCCATTGTGATGTATGGGGCCCTTATAGGACTCAAACATATGATAATAAGAGTTACTTCCTAACTGTTGTCGATGACTTTTCTAGATTAACTTGGGTTTTCTTGATGCAATATAAACATGAAGTATCTGAGATTATAAAACATTTTGTTGAGATGTCTAGAACACAGTTTAATAAGACTGTTAAGATCTTTCGTACTGATAATGGTGGAGAATTCTGCAATGACTATTTGGATAATTTTTTTAAGAGAAATGGAATCATTCACCAAACATCCTGTTCTTACACACCTCAACAAAATGGTCGGGTTGAAAGAAAGCATCGACACCTTTTAGAAGTGGCTAGGGCTTTGAAACTTCAAGGATTCATTCCTGATCCTTTTTGGGGAAACTGCATTTTAACTGCTTGCTATCTTGTCAATCTTATGCCAACATCTGTTTTGAAACATCAATCCCCTTTGGAAACCTTTTTGGGAAAGAAACCAGTGACTAGTCACTTAAGGGTGTTTGGGTGTTTGTCATTTGCCAAAAATGTGCTTGCTTTGGATAAATTTGCTGCTAGAGCAATTGCTTCTGTCTTTATGGGATATTCTGAAAACAAAAAGGGTTATGTGTTATATGATTTGGAGAGAAAGAAATTTTTTGTTAGCCGAGATGTTAAATTCTTTGAACACATATTCCCTTTTCAAAACAGCAATTTTGATCCATTGCCCTTTTTTGGAAATGATGTTATGCCAACACCAGTCAATGATGATTTGGACCCTTTTTTGGGACCAAATGAGACATTAGATGACCCTGTTGGATCTGATAATGTCATAGATACTACTGAAACACTAGATGATGGACATTCTGTTGGTTCTGATAGTGAGTTGGCAATTGAAAGGGCAAATGAGGACACCCTAGGTTCTGATGTCCATCAGCAAGAAATCCATCGACCCACTAGGGTGAGAAAGCCTCCAGCATATTTGGAGGATTACATTGTCTCTAATGCTAATGTCCATTATCCTATCTCTCACCATGTCACTTATGCTAACATTTCTGATGATTATAAAGCATATCTGACTTTGACCTCTGAGTTAGTAGAGCCTTCAAGTTTTGAGGAAGCTGCAGGTCAACCAGAATGGGTGCAAGCCATGCAGGATGAAATACAAGCATTGGAGGATAATGGCACTTGGGAATTGGTTCAACTCCCTTCTGGTAAGAAACCTATTGGCTCAAAATGGGTATATAAGCTTAAATACAATGCTGATGGATCTTTAGAACGTTATAAGGCTAGGCTCGTAGCTAAAGGGTATAAGCAAAAGCATGGGATAGACTATTATGAGACTTTTTCACCTGTGGTGAAAATGAAAACAGTTAGAACTATTTTATCCTTGGCTTCTATTAATTGTTGGCCTTTATATCAGATGGATGTTTTCAATGCTTTTTTACAAGGTGATCTCACTGAGGAAGTTTTTATGACTTTGCCACAAGGTTTTCGTAATCAGGGGGAGTATGATAAAAATACTGTGTGTAGATTACGAAAATCTTTGTATGGTCTTAAACAGGCATCTAGACAATGGAATTTGAAACTCACTGAGGCCCTTGTTAATTCTGGTTATTCTCAGTCTTCTTATGATCACTCACTGTTTTTAAAACATGATAAGGATGAAGTGGTTATATTACTTGTTTATGTGGATGATCTCTTAGTAACTGGGAATAGTGCTAGATTGATTTCTGATCTTAAAGATGTTCTGATGTCCAATTTTAAGATGAAGGATTTAGGAGAATTGCAATACTTCCTAGGCATCGAGGTAGCCAGGTCCAACAAAGGACTGGTGCTCTGCCAAAGGAAATATGCATTGGATTTAGTTGCTAGTGTGGGATTGTTAGCAGGAAAACCTGTTGACACACCCATGGAAACCAATCTGAAGCTTACTTCAAAGAAATATGATGATTTGGTCAAAGTTAACCAATCTGATTCTTTGATCACTGATGAATCTGTTTATAGAAGGCTCATTGGGAAACTGCTTTACTTGACATTAACAAGGCCTGATATCTCTTATGTTGTGCAGCATCTTAGCCAATTTCTTAATCAGCCAAAGAAATCTCATTGGGATGCAGCAATGAGATTGGTAAGATACATAAAGAGCAATCCAGGGAATGGTATTCTATTATCAGCTAACAGTAAAATTGAATTGGTTGGTTTTAGTGATTCTGATTGGGGTAATTGTTTGGAGTCCCGTAGATCTTTGACAGGTTATTGCATTAAATTAGGGGATTCCCTCATTTCCTGGAAGGTAAAAAAACATGATGTGGTTTCAACTTCGTCAGCTGAGGCAGAATACAGGGCTATTAGACATGCTGTCTCTGAATTGGTTTGGTTGCGTGGAATTCTTTCTGAACTCGGTTTTGGCCAAAATTCTCCCTCAATTTTGTTTTGTGATAACAAGGCAGCTATACAAATAGCTACCAATCCCATTTTTCATGAACGAACAAAACATATTGAGATTGATTGCCACTTTTCTAGGGAAAAGTTATTGGATGGGACTGTTATGTTTAAACATATAGGTACCAATAACCAGTTGGCTGACATATTGACAAAGGCATTACCAAGAAGGCAACATCAGTATCTGGGTAAGAAGTTAGGTATGATTGACATTTTTGGTGTTGCAGATGTGCAGGTTAAAGATTTGAAGGAAGAAGGTGTTCCTGCAGATCCTGGTTGAAGTTTTTCTGAGAAGTCCAAATTGAGGGGGAGTGTTGACTTTGGTGGGCTCTCTGCAATTTGGCCTTCTCGGCACAATCTTGTTGTGGGCCGATCTTGTAGAATGGGCTAGCCCATCCTTCCTTTGCTGTTTCATTTAGTTGTTTTGTTTAAGGACTGTATTGTTAGTTTTGTTTAGTTGTGGGTTATGTTCCTTCAGTTGTAAAGATTGTGGGGTAAAACCCTGATTTAATTATCGGGGTTTCCTTTAGTGTTATAAGGTGAGGGTTGTCCACATGAAGGAACACAACCCAATGATCCGCAAGTATTCTGTTCATCTTCCTCTCTTTCGTTTTCCCTTCCATTTCGTTGATCTTTTCTAGGGTTAGCCACAGTTTACCCTCTCCAAAATTATCAAGTGTGTCTCCGGATGAAACTATTAAAGATATATCTAGTAAGGAAATTACTTAGCCTACAATATAGGAGATGCTATCTTTAGAAGTAGATCTATCTTGTATTTGTATATATATATATATATGTAATATGCATCGGCTGTATTATCAAGTTATCAAACAATACAATCCCTTTTATGGTATCAGACCCTAGGGTTACTTTTCTTTTTCTTTTGCCATATATTGCCGCAGATTATTCTCCTTCTGCGGACCACTGTAAATGATTAGCTGCTAAACCAGCTCAAACATGCAGGAGGATGGTTTGAATACAAGTGAAGAAGCTTTCGAGTTTAAGAAGATGAAGATTGAAGTGTAACGTGGCATGAATTGAAGCACGTTACTTGAAGCTGCAGGAAATGTCTTATTCATCAAGTTTTGATGTGTTGACTAAGTCAAATGTTAGTCCAATGTTTTAGGGGTTTGTATAAGCAGTTTAAACTTGTTTTAGACTTGGTCTTAATAGCAGTTACTCAGATGGTTTTTAGGGTAAGTTAAGTTAAGAGTTTGACAGTTTATTAAATACATATGTAAGTCAGTTTTTTTTTTTTGGCGTGTGTTGTAGCAGTGAGACGAATGTTGGTTTTCTGATTTATGAAGAGTTTAAGGTTTTGGTTTTGATTCTCTGTCAATTTATGATCTCCATAGATGTATTGCTTGGTTTGCTTGGTTTGCTTGATTTCAAAGTAATCACTTGTTTGCAAACAAGTTGGTTACACTTACAAGTGGTATCAGAGCTTACGGTTGTAGAAGATCCTGGTTAAGCAAGTGTTTGGTTTGGGTTTGATCTTTCAATTTCTGCAGAAATGGAAGATAGTGATTATTGGATTTTGGGCTGCTAGTGGGCTGCTGGCCTATTTATCAAGCTGGACTTCTCTGTCTGAGTGTTGGGTTCTTTATTGGGCCTTGTTCTCTTATTTGTGATTAGTGTGGGTTGTTTTTGTGTTATTTCTGTTTGTCTATGGACCTTAGTTCCTTCGTCTCTTTGTTTTGGGTCTTTTGTTAATTTGTTTTGTATTTGGACCTATATATGTTTAGATTTAGGTTTGGGTGGAGATCTGGCCAGATGAAGGAACTCAGATCTAAGAAACCCGAAGTCTGGTCTCCATCTCTTTCTTCTTCGCATATGCCGTGCTAGGGTTAGGGTTTTTTTGCTTCTTGGTGCCAAATCTCACATGGTATCAGAGCCTAGTGATGAACTGATTCATCCTCTATCAATCTTATATGCTTTGCTGTGACCTCCGCGTTCCTTATTTCATCATCCCTCTCAAAGACGATTCGTATTCCCCGATACGCCTCTTCGTTTTTCGCCGATCTTTGTTGACGAATCTTTGGCGGTGCAATCTTTCTTCTTCATCTCGAGTTCTGTGCGCTATCTGAGCCCGTTCGCGTTCTTTTTCCTAAGCTTCCTTTGCAATGACGAACGAATCAGAGGAAACGTCGCTCTTGAAGAAGGCAGTTATTGATGCAACCGAGAACGACGATTCCAAGGCGATGATGAAAATCGACGCTAGGCATCCTCTTTACTTACATGCAAGTGATCATCCTGGTTCGTATACTAGTTCTCATGTTCTTACTGGTATTGATGACTATCCAATGTGGAGTCGTGCCTTGAGATTTGCTTTAGTTGGTAGAAACAAGCACGGTTTTGTTACTGGATCATGTCCTAGACAGAATTATACTGCTCCACTTGATGAGTTATGGGACCAATGTGATGCTGTCGTGTTTGGATGGATTATGAACTCTGTTTCTAAGGAGATAGGCAGGACTATTATGTATACTGAGAGTGCCTATCTTGCTTGGAAAGATTTGAAGCAAAGGTTCGACAAACAGAATGGGTCTAGGACCTACCAGCTGCATAGAGAAATCGTGTTGACTAGGCAGGGACTGGATTCAATATCTGTTTTCTTTACAAAGTTAAGAGTTCTGTGGGCAGAGTTTGATACTGTTTGTGGACTACCACACATTGATCATGATTTGTTCAAAAAATATATTGATCATAAGGAGAATCTTAGGCTCTTCCAATTCCTGATGGGGTTGAATGACAACTACTCTTCTGTAAGAAGCAATTTGCTTCTCTGGGATCCTCTTCCAACTGTCAATCAAGCCTACAATTTATTGATACAAGAGGAGAGTCAAAAGGATGTCTCATCTTCCATTGCAGCTTCTTTTGACATTACATCTGCCAATGTCACTGGCAACACTGAGAAACCCAAAGGCAACCAGAATTTGGAATGCTCATTTTGTCATAAAAGGGGCCACTCTGTGGAACGCTGCTATGCCAAAGGGTGTGAGTTTTGCAAAAAGAAAGGCCACGTGAAGGATAATTGCTTCAAACTCAGAGATCAACCAAGAGGAAAGATGGGAGGAACCAAAGCCAACATTGCCTCTTCCCAGAATCACTACACCAGGACATGTTTTTTGTGGCTACTAGAAAGGTCACAAAAGACTGCAAAACAGTCACATAATAAATCAGTGACCAAAAAAATGTTTGTCACAGTGTGGTCACAGTAGATAAAGTTGCTAAATGAAATAGTGACCAAGTGAAAAACTAGCCACTAAATAAAGCAAGAATCTGTGACTACGCCAAAGAGTCACTAATCATTAATTATGATATTAATGATGGTTTTTTTTTTTTGGTAAATAAAATGAATGGGCTAATAGTGGCAACCCTATGCCATCCCGTTACGTAATGTCCGGACTTTCGTGTTCATTTGCGAATGCACTGGCCCCGTCAACGTAACCCCAGGAAATGATTTTAATCAAGTCGCTGGGGGGATTCGAACTCGTGACCTCGGAGCCAAACCACATGAGAGTCAGCGCTCTCAACCACTAGACCAAAACTACTGGTGGTATATTAATGATCGAAGCAATACATATATCTATATAATTTTTTAAAAAAATATTATTTATGTGTTTTTTTTATTAGTTTTCTAATTAAAACTAATAAAATAAAATATTAAAGAGTGAATGGTTTACAAATTACTCTCAATTAAACCATATCAACATACTTCCTACCTTGGAGTATTCATAATTATTATATACCAATATAATTACATGTATAAAATTATGTACATTAATAAGAGACAACTCCTAAATAAGATCTCATAGATAATCTTACAACATATAACTCCAAATAAATGGTACAAAATATATGCAAAATTATTTTGATAGAATATACACATGTTAAAGGAAGTAGGCGACATTGTCAATAAGTATAAATGATTCTATATGTGTCTCCTGAATTCATATGCATCTTACTCGATAGAATCCTGCAAAACAATGAAGAACATGACGACGATGACACGCATGGTAGTCGTGAAACCCGACATGAGATATTCGACAATCAATTTCGTATCCATGGCGGTTTTTTATTCAAATTAATACTTAGATATGCTAGATAGATCACGTCGGGATCCAATGGATAGAGAGAACCGAAAATATTACCTATGGAGGTACTGCGAAGCCAGTGACTGTCGCTACCACCAACTTCCAATTGTATAAATTCCAATGTATGCACCCTCAAAATTGAATTCTTAGATAGATTGATTGAGAAATTTAGAGAGGAAAAAGAGGGAACTGCAAAAACGCATGTGGCTGGAGGAGATTGATGAAGATCAACTAGAGATTCTAGTGTTTTAAGGAAGATGAAAATAGCTTTCACTTACACATGCATATGGAATAGATGGAGACTTCAACTGCTAGGGAGCTCCCATCTTGTGCGATGGCCTCCCACTTATCACGAGATTTGTGAGAAATTTAAGGGAGGTTGAATAATTGAGATAACTATAATAACAGTTATTTGAGATATTTAAGGAAAAATTTATGTCAGATTATTATTAACCGTGAGATAAAGATGGACTGGTCAATCATCTAAGGAATAAAAAACAGTTTTTATTTATTTTATATATTTAATTGCTAGCTAATTTGAAAATAATTTATCTTATGTTCGGCCAAGATAATAATAATAACTTATTTTCTATTAATTAATTACTTGTTTATTAGTAGCACTTTTTTTTTATTTCAAATATATTCTTCTACTACTAAATAACTATAATTACTATATCATAAAATGCATAAAAAATGACAAACTATATTATTATTGCTTAGAGATTAGTTATAGTTAGATACTTTTTTTTTGGCAAAATAGAAACTATTTCTCCAAAACAAAGTTATAAATGCCCTATAATATTTGTGAAAATTAATAAAATTATCAACTTAAATTCAACTAATTTTAAATATTTGATAAGAAAACAAAATGGTGTAATATACACATATCGAATGGTAGGAATAAAACGAACTAATATTTAAACGTTATTTACAATTTTCTAACTAGATGAAAATCATCACATATTATATTTAGCAGTGGTACTTGTCTCAACTAATATTTAGTAACTAAAACTTTCAATTATCGCCATGTGTTTAGCTTATACATACATGTTTCACTTTGCTTTGGACACAAATTGGTTGTGATTAGCAACTAAATATTAGTTCATCACTAAATAGTTTCACGAATATATAATTTGTGACTAAATTCATATGTAGCTACTAAAAAAATTAAATTTTAGTGACTAACTATATTATGGTCACAAAATATTCATCACTAAAAATATGTTTTTTTGTAGTGAATGGTGATGCAGGCTCCATCAATCAAACCACCTCTGTGGATGGATCTTCACATGATGGGCTAATTACCTTCACCAGCCAACAGTTTGAGCAGCTCATCCAGAACTTGGGCCACCATGGAAGGACTGTCACTCAGGCAGGTGCTACTGGTGGGAATGAACCCAAGGTTAACACTGCAGGTATATCTCTCTTAGCAAAAAATAATAGTTTTACTGATTCCTGGATTTTAGACTCAGGTGCTACCAACCATATTACCTGTAGAAAAGATTGGCTTTCTGATTTTAAAAATGATTCTAGCTCTAAAGTTAGTCTTCCAAATGGGAATTTTTCCAAAATTCAAGGAACTGGGACTTATTTCTTTACAAATGATAGGAAATTGAATAATGTGTTATATGTTCCTGATTTTCAATTCAATCTCCTATCAGTTTCAAAACTTACAGCTGAACTGAATAGTGTTGCATCCTTTTATCCAACCTGTTTTACTTTACAGGACCTCTCAAGTGGGAGGGTCTGGGGGAGTGGAAATGAGTTCTCAGGTTTATACTTTCATAAAAACACCACTCAACTAGATTCTTCTGCCATTAAAGCTTTTTCTGTTAATAAGGTTGCCCTATGGCACCAACGTTTTGGTCATGTACCTATGCAAACCTTGCAGCACATTCAGTCTTTAGATTTACCTAAGAATCAATCTGTTGTCATTGATGACTGTGATGTTTGTCCCAGAGCAAAGATTATAAGAAACTCTTTTCCCATATCTGATTCTAGAGCTGATTCTATTTTTGATTTGTTGCATTGCGATGTATGGGGACCCTACAAGACTCCTACTTACGATGATAAGAGATTTTTTTTAACCATAGTGGATGATCATTCAAGAGTCTGTTGGGTTCACCTAATGCAGTTTAAATCAGATGTCTTTATGATCCTCAGATCCTTTATTGCTATGGTTCAAAATCAGTTCAAAAAGGGGATCAAATGTTTTAGAACTGACAACGGTGGAGAATTCTTCAATGATCAAATAAAAAACCTTTTTTCTTCTAAAGGAATTCTCCATCAGAGCTCTTGTGCTTATACTCCTCAGCAGAATGGCCGAGTAGAGAGAAAGCACAGACACCTTTTAAATGTTGCTCGTTCCATTAAAATTCAGGCCTCCATTCCAAACCATTTTTGGGGGGAATGCATTTTAACCTCTTGTTATCTTATAAACTTGTTACCTACTCAAGTTCTGAATGGGAAAAGTCCTCTTGAAGTTTTTACTGGTAAAGTCCCCACTATTTCTCACTTAAGAGTTTTTGGCTGCTTATGCTATGCAAAAGATTTAATGGTAACTGATAAGTTTGCCTCTAGAGGGATTCCTTCTGTTTTTATGGGGTACTCAGAGTCAAAAAAGGGATACAGATTATATGATCTTCTAAAAAGGTCTTTTTTTGTGAGTAGAGATGTCATGTTTAAAGAACATCTGTTTCCCTTTGCTTGTACTAAAACTAATCAGTTACCTACTAATAGCAGCATTGATGACAATTCCCATGATGATGTTTTCTTTCATGATTGTGTTAAGGAGTTTGAGAATATACATGATGACTCCAATCCAAGAGGTTTTATTGATATAAGTGATAGTCCAAGTGATGAGTCAGAATTGATCCATGATTCTGATGGTCATCCATCCCCTCATGATTCAAATGATGAATGTATTATCCATTCTGATGATGTTGTTGCTCCTGTCCCACAATCACATGATGAGTCATCACCTGACTCTGATGATCATCATATTTCTCCTCCCAAGATAACTACCAGGTCTGGTAGAAGTGTTAAGCCACCCATTTGGTCCAGTGATTATGTAATGGGAAGTACCACTTATGCTCATTCTATTGATAAGTATCTTAACTATGACAGACTATCTGGTACTTACAAATGTTATCTAAGTGCTTTCTCTGAATTAGTAGAACCAGATTCTTATTTCCAAGCAGCACAGGATCCAAACTGGGTGCAGGCTATGAACGATGAAGTATCTGCCTTGGAAGAAAATAGAACCTGGGACCTGGTTCCACTACCAACAGGTAAATCTGCTATAGGCTGTAAGTGGGTATATAAACTAAAGTATAATTCTGATGGCACATTAGAGAGATATAAAGCCAGGCTTGTAGCTAAAGGTTTTAAACAAAAATATGGGATTGACTATTTCGAGACTTTTTCCCCTGTTGTTAAAATGAATACTGTTCGTACCATTTTAGCTCTTGCATCTATTTTTAAATGGCCACTGTTTCAGATGGATGTTTCCAATGCTTTTTTACAAGGTGATTTGGATGAGGAAGTTTATATGAAACTGCCTGATGGATTTGCTAGTCAGGGGGGTCAGGGATTAGTATGCAGACTTCGCAAATCTCTTTATGGTTTGAAGCAAGCTAGTAGGCAATGGAATTTTAAACTATCTGACTCCCTTACTAGGGCAGGCTATCAGCAGTCCAAGTATGATTATTCCTTGTTCACTAAATCTTTTGATGGAAAAATTGTGATTCTATTGGTCTATGTTGATGATTTAATGATTACTGGTAACAGTAATGAGCTGATAACTGAGTTAAAATCTGTTTTAGAATCCAATTTTAAAATCAAAGATTTGGGAGAGATGAAATATTTTTTGGGAATTGAGCTTATAAGATCTGATCAGGGTATTCTTTTGTGCCAGAGGAAATATGCCTTAGAACTTATATCTTCTGTTGGTCTTGCTGGTGCTAAAATTGCTAGAACTCCTATGGAGTTGAATGCAAAATTAACCAGCAGGATGTATGATAAGCATTTGCAGATTAATGTGGATGATTTTCCTCTAAATGATGCTACTGCCTACAGAAAGCTGATAGGGAAGTTGTTATATCTTACAATTACTCGACCAGATATTGCTTTTGCAGTTAGGCATATGAGCCAATATATGCAGGATCCCAAGAAGTCTCATTGGGATGCTCTTCTTAGGATTGTAAGGTTTGTTAAAATGGAGCCTGGAAAGGGTATTTTATTGTCTTCTGATTCTGACCCTACCTTGGTTGGTTATTGTGACTCAGACTGGGCAACTTGTGTGGAAACAAGAAGGTCCATTACTGGGTATTGTGTTAGGTTGGGTAACTCTCTTATTTCTTGGAAGGTTAAGAAACAGGATACTGTTTCTAAATCTTCTGCTGAGGCAGAATACAGGAGTATTAGTGATCTCCTTAAGGAGATTATTTGGATGAGAGGCTTATTGTCTGAGTTGGGTTTTTTTCAAGCTTCTCCTACTCTTTTATATTGTGATAATGAGGCTGCTGTTAAGATTGCCACTAACCCTGTGTTTCATGAGCGTACTAAACATATTGAGATAGATTGCCATCTTGTTAGGGAAAAAATCTTGAAGGGTGTTGTGCAGCTTGGACATATTCGAACAGAGAATCAGCTTGCTGATGTCTTCACAAAGGTATTATCCAAGCAGCAACTGTATTTGTTGTCTAACAGGTTGGGTTTGTTGAACATTTTCAGGACACAGGGGGAGCTTGAGTTGGATTTGGAACTTGAAGAGAAGTCAGCTTGAGGGGGAGTATTGGATTTTGGGCTGCTAGTGGGCTGCTGGCCTATTTATCAAGCTGGACTTCTCTGTCTGAGTGTTGGGTTCTTTATTGGGCCTTGTTCTCTTATTTGTGATTAGTGTGGGTTGTTTTTGTGTTATTTCTGTTTGTCTATGGACCTTAGTTCCTTCGTCTCTTTGTTTTGGGTCTTTTGTTAATTTGTTTTGTATTTGGACCTATATATGTTTAGATTTAGGTTTGGGTGGAGATCTGGCCAGATGAAGGAACTCAGATCTAAGAAACCCGAAGTCTGGTCTCCATCTCTTTCTTCTTCGCATATGCCGTGCTAGGGTTAGGGTTTTTTTGCTTCTTGGTGCCAAATCTCACAGTGATTTTGTTGGTTTAACAATTCCAAAGTTTAATGAAAAGAATTACAATCAATGGAGCTTGATCATGGAAAATCTGCTGCGTGCAAAACAGTATTGGGATGTGGTTGAGAAAGGAGTGAACATTGAAGGAATAGATATAACAGAGAGAACGAAGAGAGGTTTGATTGATCTCAAAGTCAAGAACATTATGTTTCAAGGCATAGATTGGGTTACTTTAGATAGCATTCTCTGCAAAGATTCAACAAAAGCAATCTGGGATTCAATAATGAAGAAAGGAGTAGGCTCAGCAAGAATGGAAAAAAGGCTCAATTACAAGGATTGAAGAGAGAGTTTGAGCTGTTGAAGATGAAGGAAGGTGAGAAAATCATCTCCTATTTCTCGAGAACCATGGAGATTAGCAACAAGATGAGGCTGTTTGGTGAAGTTTTAAAAGACACAGCCATAGTGGAGAAGATTATGAGGTCTTTAAACAAAAATTTTGATTATGTGGTTTGTGCTATTGAAGAAGCACATGATATCAAAGAACTTACACTTGATGAACTGCAAAGTTCACTTGCAGTGCATGAGCAGAAAATGTACATAGACTCCTCATCAGAAGAACAAGCATTAAAGTCAGTTGTAGAGAGAGGGAGTTCGAGTTCAAATCAGAACTCAAATCAAAGAGGTAGAGGTGGTTTTAGAGGTTCAAACAGAGGTGGCTATCGGAAGCAAGGAAGAGGAGATCAAGGTAGAAACATAGGAGATTTTGAAAGAAATAATAATGCTGAAAGATCAAGTGGTGGAACTCAGCAAAGAGGAAGAGGTGGCTATCAAAATCGAGGTAGAGCAAGAGGTGGTAGAGGCAACTACAATAATGACAGGTTTGCTAACATTCAATGTCACGGGTGTGGCAAGTATGGACACTATCAATCTCATTGCTATGCTAAAGTAGCAAATGAGAGAGAAGACCACACAAACTTTGCTGAGATTGAAGAAAAGAGTGCTAAAGAGGTGTTGTTGATGGCAACTGAGAGTCAAACAAATTACACATCTGCAAATGTTTGGTTTGTTGACACTGGTTGCAGCAACCATATGTGTGGCAACAAGGAGGTTTTCTCAAGCTTAGACGAGAGGTACAAATCTAATGTCACTTTTGGTGACAACTCATCCATTAGGGTACATGGTAAATGTGATATAAAGTTCAGGTCTCAAAATGGTTTTACAGAGACTATTTCAGATGTCTTGTTTGTGCCTGGTTTACAAACAAATTTGCTGAGCGTTGGACAGCTTCTTCAGAAGAATTTTAGTGTTTGGTTTGGACAGCACAAGTGTGAGATAATAGAAGAAACAAAAGGATCCATTTTAGAGATTCCAATGAATCCAAACAGGTTATTCTCATTGAATCTTGCAGATTTAAACATGAGTTTAGCAGCTCAAGAAACTCAAAAGAAGAAGAATGATGAGTCATGGTTGTGGCATTACAGGTTTGGCTACTTGAGTTTTTGTGGTTTAAGAACCATAAGCAAGCTGCAAATGGTTGATGGAGTCCCTGAGATTAACATCAAGGAAGATCTCTGTGAGGATTGCACGATGGCAAGCATGAAAGAGATCCCTTCTCAGGTGGGCAAGGATGGAAATCTAAGGAACCACTTTAGTTAGTGCATAGTGATGTTTGTGGTCCAATAAGCCCAACTTCAAATGGTGGAAAGAGATATTTCGTCTCTTTTATAGATGATTATACACGAAAAGGTTGGGTAACACTGCTTGCTGAAAAATCAGAAGTTTTTGAAAAGTTTAAGCTGTTTAAGCCTGCTGTTGAGAATGAAACAAGCAGAAAAATCAAAATTTTGAGGACTGACAATGGAGGAGAGTACACCTCCAATGAGTTCAATTATTATTGTGGAGCTCATGGAATCAAAAGGCAACTCAAAACTCCCTTCTCTCCTCAGCAAAATGGTATAGTTGAGAGAAAGAACAAGACAGTGGAGAACATGCTTAGAAGTTTACTGAGCACTGTAGGTTTGCCAAAGAGATTTTGGCCAGAAGTTGTGATATGGATTTTCTACATCCTTAACAGGTGTCCCACGTTTTCAGTAAGAGGAAGAACTCCAAATGAGGCTTGGTATGAAAGAAAACCAAGTGCCTTACATTTGAAAGTGTTTGGTTGTATTGCATATGCTAGGGTTCAAGATGTTAATCGAAGAAAGCTGGATCCCAAGTCAGAGAAGTGTATTTTCTTGGGAATGAGCACTTCATCAAGTGCTTATAAGCTATATAATCCAGTCACACAGAAGATTATAGTCAGTAGAGATGTGGAATTTGATGAAACAAAGTTTTGAGACTGGACTGAGAGAAGGGAAGTACAGAGATTGCAACATGTTGTCTTCTTAGATGTTAAAGATACTGATGTTGATAATGCAGATGATGTAGATAGTAAGATGATAATCAAGCTACTGGTGTTGCTACTGATGTTGTACCTACAGAATTTCATCATCAAGAGGGGGACATAGAGATTGAAGAAGAAGATGAAGAAGTTCAGCTGCTTGACTATGAAGAGTCACCTACTGCAGTAGGCAATGAAGAAGAAGAGGAGCACCACATTATCAATGAAGAACCAGAGAGTTCAAGAGTTGGAAGAGGAAGAAGAGCCATCAAGAGACCAAGATATCTTGATGATTTTCAGGTACGTAGTATATAAATACATAGAAATGAAGATGATTTTAGCAATTATGTATTGTTTGCTGATTGTGACCCAGTGAGCTATGAAATGGATTGCAAACATGATAAATGGGTACAAGCTATGAAATTTGAGATGACTTCCATTGAGAATAGAACACGGGAGTTAGTTAGTCTGCCTAAAGGTGCTAAAACCATAGAGGTTAAGTGGGTTTATAAAACTAAACTCAAAGAAAATGGTGAGATTGATAAAGTTAAGGCAAGACTAGTAGCTAAGGGTTATAAGCAGTCCTATGGAATAGATTATACATAAGTTTTTGCTCCAGTGGCTAGGAATGACACAATTAGATTAGTGGTGGCTTTGGCTGCTCAAAATAGTTGGTTTTTGTATCAGTTAGATGTCAAGTCAACCTTTCTGTATGGGACACTTGAAGAGGTTGTTTATGTGGACCAGCCACCAGGGTTTGTGGTTAAAGGTCAAGAGGATAAGGTCTATAGGTTAAAGAAGTCATTATATGGGTTAAAACAAGCACCAAGAGTTTGGTATCATAGGTTAGAGGCTTTCTTTTTGCAGAAAGGATTCATCAAATGTCCATATGAACACACAATGTTTGTTAAGACATGAAATAGGGATGAGTTTATGATAGTGTGCGTGTATGTAGATGATTTGGTTTACACTGGTAATAGCACTAGGATGTTTAGTGAGTTTAAGCTAACAATGATGAAGGAGTTTGATATGACTGATATGGGTAGGTTACACTACTATCTAGGCTTAGAAATCAGTCAGTCACCTAGGTGCATTACAGTGTGTCAAAGGAAGTATTTGAATGAAGTTTTAAAGAGGTTTGAAATGTGGAACTGCAATCCAGTTCGTACCCCAACTGAAGTTCATAGCAAGTTTGAGAAAATGAAATCAGGGAATCAAGTAGATAAAACCTTATATAGGCAATTAGTGGGAAGTTTGATGTATTTGACAGCTTCTAGACCTGATATTCAGTATAGTGTGAGCTTAGTGGCCAGGTATATGGAGAATCCTTTTGAAGTTCATCTCTTGGGTGCTAAAAGGATACTGAGATATCTTAAGAGTACAAGTGAGTATGGTTTGGTGTATGGAAAAGGTTTGAGGGGTGATTTTCTAGTCTCTTTCACAAATAGAGACTTTACAGGAGAATTGAGAGATAGAAAGAGTACTAGTGGCTATGCTTTCATGATTGGTGGAACTGCAGTTTCATGGCAATCAAAGAAGCAAACCATTGTAACCTTATCTAACACTGAAGCTGAGTTTATAGCTGCTACTGAATGTGCAAAACATGTTTTATGGATGAGAAGGGTCCTTGAGTTTCTGCATTTCAAATAGTAGAAACCAACAGTAATGTTTTGTGATAATAGCTCCACTATAAAGTTAGCTAGAAATTCTGTATTGCATGGTAAAAGTAAACATATTGATGTTAAGTTTTACTTTCTACGTGATTTGTGTAATGGGATTGATATATAGAGCTGAAGCATTGCAGGAGTGAATTCAATCTAGCTGACATTTTCACAAAGCCTCTGCAAATTACAGCATTTGAAAGTTTGAGGTTGAGGCTTGGTGTTTCGAGTGTGGTTCAAACTGATCATCTTGCAAGATGATGCAGTTTAGGGGAGTGTTTGTAAATAATCAGCTGCTAAACCAGCTCAAACATGCAGGAGGATGGTTTGAATACAAGTGAAGAAGCTTTCGAGTTTAAGAATATGAAGATTGAAGTGTAACGTGGCATGCATTCAAGCATGTCACTTGAAGCTGCAGGAAATGTCTTATTCATCAAGTTTTGATGTGTTGACTAAGTCAAATGTTAGTCCAATGTTTTAGGAGTTTGTATAAGACGTTTAAACTTGTTTTAGACTTGGTCTTAATAGCAGTTACTCAGCTGGTTTTTAGGGTAAGTTAAGAGTTTGACGGTTTATTAGATACATATGTAAGTCAGTTTTTTTTTTTTTTTTGTGTTGTAGCAGTGAGACAGATGTTGGTTTTCTGGTTTATGAAGAGTTTAAGGTTTTGGTTTTGATTCTCTGTCAATTTCTGATCTCCATAGATGTATTGCTTGGTTTGCTTGATTTCAAAGTAATCACTTGTTTACAAACATGTTGGTTACACTTACAACCACCATGTCTAACAACCATATTATCTCCATTGGAACACCTCGTAAGGACCTAGTGTCAATTAGTCCACTCTCGATCAAGCTGAACTCGGACAACTTTGTTACATGGCGTGCTCACTTTCAATCACCGCTCGTTGGTCTGTACCTTCAAGAGTTCATCAATGGAAGTTTTTCTTGTCCGGATGCTAAATTCCCGGCGCATATGGCAAAACTAAGGTATCAAATCCTGAATTTATTTTCTGGAAAAGACAAGATCAACTTTTGCTTCATGCCACCATGGCATATACTACGGAGCGAGCGATGTCGCTCGTTGCTACGGCCACTATCTCTAAAGAGGCTTGGGAAAAACTTGCCCGGGCCTATGCAAATCGATCATGTTCTCGTATTCTATCACTTAAGGACGGTTGGCCACAATTAAGAAAGATGATCGATCGGTCTCCGACTATTTGCAGTCTATTAAAAACATTGCAGATGATCTTGCTATTATTAGTTCACCTCTAGACGATGATGATTTTGTTCTCTACATATTGCAAGGGTTAGGAACCGAGTTTTGGGAGATTGCGGGGTTATTCGTGCAAGAGATAACCCGATAAGTTTCGAAGAACTCCATGATAAACTTGTTGACTATGAGAGATACTTAAAGAGGCAGTGCCCGATTATTAATGAAGTAGTTCCCACTGCCAACTTTGTCAAAAGGAGTGGTCACCATCCCAGGTGGAACAACACTCGTGGGAAGCAATTCAATAATAGTGGAGGACAACATCAAAACTCTCGTGGCAGCAGCACTATAATGACAGGAGACAGCAGCAGCATCGGCGTCCCAATCCAGGGACAACAACAACAATGGAGCGACTCAGGTGCAGCGCCTAACCGACGTCCGGGTCCATGACTTATCTTTCAATTTTGCAAAAAACCCGGACACTCGGTGAAGACATGTTACCAAATATATCCTCCATCCAACATGGTCGCAAATTTCGCCTCCTCGAGCAAAAAAATTGACCCTGAATGGCTGCTTGATTCGGGTGCATCTCATCATGTAACAAATGAACTGGACAACTTATCCTTGTATTCCCCCTATGTCGGTCACGATGTGATAGCTGTGGGAGATAGTGCTCAACTACCGGTCACTCATACTGGTTCTGCCCTAATTTCATCTCCTAACAAGCAATTTCGATTATCTAATGTGCTATGTGTTCCATCGATGACCAAAAATTTGATTTCGGTGAATGCTTTTTGTAAGACTAACTCGGTCTCTGTCGAATTTTTTCCTTGTTACTTTTTGGTGAAGGATTTGAGCACGGGGGCGTCAATCATGCGAGGGCAAAGTAATGGCGGGATATACTCGATGCCGCAGGTCCCATACTCCAAAGCTATGGCGATGACTACTACACCTAGTTCAACCGGCGATTGGCACAAGCGACTTGGGCATCCGTCATCTTGTGTTGTTCAGTTTATTATGAATAAATTTTCCTTGTCGAATAAGGGTAATCGCTCCAATTTATGCAAATCTTGTTGTGTTTCTAAGAGTCATCGACTTCCATTCTCGGAACCGACTATTCGTAGCTCGCAACCTCTTGAATTTATTTTCTCAGATGTTTGGGGTACTTCTCCTATTATATCAATTGATGGTTTTCGCTTTTATGTCATACTTGTTGATCACTTTACGTGTTACACATGGCTATACCCAATTGTTCGGAAATCGGATGTCTTGACCGTTTTTACACACTTCAAAGCCGTTGTCGAAAAATTCTTTAGGACTCCGATTGGTGCTTTTTATTCCGATGGTGGAGGCAGATATCAAAAACTTGCAGGGTATTTTTGCCAAGCATGGCATCTCTCACCTCAAAACTCCGCCACATACACCCGAACACAATGGCCTATCCGAGCGTCGTCATCGACACATTGTCGAAACCGGTCTTACATTATTACATAATGCTCGTTTGCCTTCGAAGTTTTGGTCTCATGCGCTCCTAACGGCTACCTATTTAATCAATCGTCTTCCGAATCTGGCGCTAGGTAACCGGTCTCCGTTTGAGGTACTATTTCGAGAACCACCAAACTATACAAAACTTCGGTCTTTGGTTGTCGTTGCTATCCGTGGCTCCGTCCATAATTTAAACACAAACTCGAAGGGCGCTCTAGACCTTGCATCTTCATCGGTTACTTATTAAATCAAAGTGCCTATAAATGTTTTGATCTGGTTAGTCTCAAAACGTTCGTTTCGCGACATGTTATATTTGATGAGTCTAACCTTCCAAGTTTTTTCGATGAGTCACCCAATGTGTCATCAACCTCTAATGCAACAAATTTCACCAAGTGTTATCCATACCTATCTTGAATCACCAAGCACGTGAGAGTCAAGGAGCAGCATGTCCATTACCATCCCAGACAACATCAGAGGCGTCTCTCCAAGATCAACTGAGTCATCCCATTATCAGTCCAGGAGCAGCACATTCATTGCCATCACAGATGCCAGTCCAGAACAACTGAGCCACCAGCATCTCACTTCAGCATCGAGTACCTCCTCCACACCGCCCTTCTCTCATGACGCCCCATTGCCGTCCTCTCCAATCAATAATGGGACTTCGACTGAGTCTGTTTCAGCATCTCGGTCAGTCCAGGTTTGTGAGGACCATGTTTGCTCATCCATCCCAATACGAACTCACTCAATGACAACGCGCTCGCTAAATAATATTCACAAACCTAAGAATTTTTTTGTGGCTACAAGACACCCTATCTTATAATCTATTGATCCATCCAATATAAACCAAGCTTTACAGGTTCCGGAATGGAGGGAGGCAATGTCGGCGGAGTATAATGCATTGCTCGCAAATGGCACTTGGGAACTTGTTCAGGCTTTAACGACCGCTAACATTGTAGGTTGCAAATGGGTGTTTCGAGTCAAGAGGCGCCCCGACGGGAGTGTTGAGCGATACAAAGCTCGTCTCGTCGCCAAAGGTTTTCACCAACGGCCCGGTATTGATTTTCATGCCACCTTTAGCCTCGTTGTCAAACCAACGACAATCCGGGTTGTATTGACGCTTGCCTTATCTCGTGGTTGGAAAATTTAGCAAGTTGACGTTAACAACGCCTTCTTACAAGGGCGTATCGAGGATGAAGTGTATATGCAACAACCTAGCGGGTTTGTTGATCCATCACATCTGTCTCATGTTTGCCGTCTCCGGAAGCAATATACGGTCTCAAACTAGCACCCCGTGCTTGGTTCAATGAACTCCGCTCCTTCTTGATTGGCTATGGATTTATTAACTCACAATCTGACATCTCGTTGTTCATACTATGCTCCAAGGATATAACCATCTACTTTCTCGTATATGTAGATGATCTTATTGTCACAGGTAGCGACCAAGCTGCAGTACGAAAGTTCATTCATGCCTTGTCAACCCTCTTCTCACTAAAGGATCTTGGCTCGCCAATTTTTTCCTCGGTATCGAAGTCCTACCCACGACGGCTGGTCTCTTCCTCACGCAGCAACAATACATCCGATGGATTCTTGATCGAGCAAAGATGGCTGATTCCAAACCAATCTCCACGCCTCTCTCATCCTCGGCTGCGCTAATTGCGGGTGATGGACCCCCGGCCACCGATGCACAACTCTATCGTCAATTAGTCGGAGCCCTTCAATATCTCTCACTCACTCGGCCGAATGTCTCCTTTGCGGTCAACCGCCTTTCCCAATTTATGCATGCACCAACCGTTAATCACTGGGCGGCACTTAAACAGGTCCTTCGCTACTTGAAAAGCACAGTTCTTCATGGCTACATCTTCGTCGTCACTCGTCTCTTCACATGACTGCGTACTCTGATGCTGACTGGGCTCGTAATAGTGATGATTACAAGTCCACAACCTCCTATGTGATCTACCTTGGTGCCAATCCAATTTCCTGGTGTTCACAAAAACAAAAGTCAGTTGCCCACTCTTCCACCGAGGCTGAGTATACTGCTGTTGCCGATGCAACTTCTGAGATCCTTTGGATTCAATCACTCCTAACAGAGCTTGACCACACTAGTGCATCTCCACCCACTGTTCTTTGTGACAACACAGGTGCCACCTACGTATGTGCGAATCTGGTATTCCATTCACGGATGAAACATATCGCGCTCGGTTTTCACTTTGTTCGAGATCTCGTTACAAAGGGTCTACTTCATGTCAAGCATATCTTCACTACTGATCAAATAGCAGACGGATTGACAAAGTCACTTCCTAAGGCGTGATTTCAAACTCTACGGTCCAAGATGTGCGTTTCCGATGGAACCGTCATCTTGCGGGGGCGTATTAAGAATATATCTACTAAGGAAATTACTTAGCCTACAATATAGGAGATGCTATCTTTAGAAGTAGATCTATCTTGTATTTGTATATATACTAGTTATTAACGCGTGCGTTGCACGCGTATTGATCATCTAAATTTTAAAATACATAATTTATCTTAAATATTATAATATGATAATATCTATAATTAATCGCAATACTTTGGCAAATTAAGGCGTTGCTAGAAAGGAATTCATGTGATAGAGAAGAACGACACAACGATATTAAAACATGAGAAAAGAGGATGATTAGTACAAAATTAACTACTGTTGTCAATTTTGGTACTAAATCTGTCAATAAGTAGGGTCTATCATGACGCGGGTTATTGACGACTCAGTTGTATCTAACTCATCAATTTAATGAGTCAATAATGTAAAATCGCACTTAACCACTTAGAGTCATCGGTGGACCAGTTTGATTTATAAAAACGTAATTATACATTTTTCACGCAATTTTATAGCATAAAACCAACACAAATTGATTTATAGCTAAAGACAAATTTAATTCACTAAAATATAAAGTTTATACATGAGTTTACCTAGTTATTTATTTACTACTAATTAGGATTTACACAATGTAATTGAATTGTCAAACAAAATAACTAAATTTATAGTTCGAGACCAAAAATGTTGGAAGATGAGTAACATGTTATCTATAAGATGTCAAACTTCAAGAACCATGTTTGACCCATATTTTGAGATGTTATATGATTTGGCAAGTGGTTGATCTATTTGATAAAAAAAAAATATCAACATGTACCCGAAATTTGCATAGATTGAGTAGAAATCATATTTGGGGGTGACCCAATTTGATAGGTAATTTGGCGGTTTGAAAAATTGATAATAATTAATGTTACATGTCAATCAAGGATTTTTCTACCATGCTCCAAGAGCACCATGCTTTTGTTTTTTTTAATTACTATGGTGGACTTAATTGTAACATATGTAAAACTTTAAAAGTATGAAAAAAAAATATGAAATTTTTTAACGACACCTAATATTTGCATCATACTATTAATAATATGTCAAACTTCAAGAACCATGTTTGACCCACATTTTGAGATGTTTTATGATATGGCAAGTGGTTGATCTATGTGATAAAAAAAAAAATATTAACATGTACCCGAAATTTGCATGGATTTAGTACAAATCATATTTGGGGGTGACCCAATTTGATAGGTAATTTGGCGGATTGAAAAGTTGATAATAATTAATGTTACATGTCAGTTATATATTTTTTCTACCATGCTCCAAGAGCACCATGCTTTTGGTTTTTTTATTACTATGGCGGACTTAATTGTAACATATGTAAAACTTTAAAAGTGTGAAAAAATATGAATTTTTTTAACCACACATAATTTTTGCATCATACTATTAATAATATCGATTTCCCTCTAGGATTCACATTAAAGGCAATAGAAAAATACAAAAAAAAAAGGTACCAAAAGCATGGTGCTCTTGAAGCATGACAGAAAGATCTAGTGACTTTAGCAAAAACACTTAATATGATTTAACTAAATGAATATTTTAGTAGGGACTAAATTATCATTTTTAAATCACTAAAGTCTAACGTTTATACTTGAGTCTACCTTAATTATTTATTCAACTACTAATTAGGATATACCCAATGTGATTGATTTGACAAACAAAATAAAAATAAAAAAAAAATCAATAATTCGAGTTCATATATATTAAATTGCGAGTAATAGGTTATCTATAAGGTCAAACTTTAAGAACCATGTTTGATTCATATTTTGATATGTTATATGTGTTGGCAAGTAATAGATTTATGTTATATATATCAACAGGCAGAACATTCTCCGATCTCTGTGATTCAGTGAATGAAAAATAAGTGTACCCAGAATTTGCACATATTGATTATATATCATATGTTAAGGCTGACTCTATATTGGATTTAGAAGTTAATAATATATTTTGTTACATCCCAATTAAGCAACTTTTTAAAAATAAAGAAATTTAACTAAATAATATTTTTAATGATAGTAAGAAAAATAAATAAACATGTCTCAAATATAATAAAAATTAAATTATCGATTGTATAAAATTATAGAAACTAAATGTAGTAAAAAAAAATGAAAAATACTCAAAAGGTACCTATTGGGGGTGAGGACAACCTTCACTTTTTATATTGGTATAAAGATATATATGTAATACGCATCGGCTGTATGATCAAGTTATCAAACAATACAATCCCTTTTAGAAACTATCAAGGTACAATATTAAGAAACGAATTATTTCATTATATATGTTATCACGTAAGTTCGAGCGACTATCAAAAACATCGTTTTTCAGGGTCCAAGTAGAATAACATGCTTAGCTAGTCTGGATCATGCTAGTAAGAATATTCAGTTAGTTTGGAGAGAGTTACATGATAACACTTAATCGACTGTTTCAAAAACTCGAGCGTATACATAAATGTGAAGTTTTACTGTCACACTAGATGAATGTTGGTCATCATTTTGTAGATATGGAGTTTTGGCTCGACGGTGGCGAAGTTTACGATCGATCAACCTGCTGAACAAGGAGCGGAGTCTGTGGAATACTTTTTCGGGAAGGATGATAAACTCTATCTTTTATGTTGTTCCCGTGGTTGCTCCGCTACGATTTGGGACTATGAATCTAAGACACTCGTTCAAACCCTTAAAGGTCATAACAGGAATGTCAATGCAACTCTTGCCCATCCTGAGCTTCCAATAATAATAACGGTACGTATTTGTGAGACTATTCGTATTTGGAACAAAAAAACTTATCGGTACGTATTATATATACAAAATTGCATACAATATCTCTGACACACTAAATAAATATAGTTGTTTGTGAGAGATTTTCTTTTTTTTTAAAGAAAATAATATTTGCTAGAAAACTATTAAATGTGTGCCAAGAATTTTCCAAATGACTAACATCTAAGAAAAAGATTTGCTGAAAATATTCAAAGTTTTGATTATTTATTTAAATATTTGCAAATGATTTTCCTTAATATTTAATAAAACCCCTAGAAATCTTTATAATTAAATTCTTAAGGATCATTCCCCTTATAAACTTTTATTAGCAAATTGCTGATTTTTTTGTGGGGGACATAATGATGGGTTAAGTTTGAATTAGATTAAATTTGTTGTGTTTTTCAGGCTTGAGCTCGAATGGAAGGGTAGGGCTGGGCATAAAAACCGGTTCGGGCGAACCGAACCGGAACCAAACCGGAACCGAACCAATACAAACCGGTTTTGACTGAACCGGTTCTTAAATGGTTCGGTTTTGGTAAGGAATATATGGAGCGGTTTTCAACTGGTTCAAAACAGGTTCCGAACCGGTTTTGAACCAGTTTTTCAGAACCACTTTTATTACATAAAGCCTAAATTGTTAAATAGTAACACACTCTTGCATCTTTTTTTTTGGGTAGATTAAATGGCTATAAACAAGCCGAGTATCCGGCAAGCTCGACTCGACTCAGTTTACTCGAGCTCGAACTCGACCGAGCCTTAATTTTTCAAGCTCGAGCTCGACTCGGTGCCATACTTGACATGTTCGAGTTCGGCTCGATAAGGTTAAAAATTCAATTAAATAATAAATGGTGCATCTTAGCTCGATGTCGAACTCTTCCTCGACTCAATATATACATATATAATATTATTACGTAAAACTCGAAAAACTCAAACTCGAACTCGAACTCGACTCGATTAGGCTCGCGAGCCTCTCGAGTCGAGTACAAGTGAACTCAACTCGACTCGGTATAAAAAAAAGTTCAACTCGACTCGAAATTTAGCGAGTCGAATTTGAATATCGACCAAACCGATCTCGAGAAGCTCACGAGTAGCTTGAATCGTTTACACCCATAGGGTAGATCCTTCACTATTTGAGTTTGGTTCATGTTGGATATATAGGTGGTCGTAGCAGATTTGTTTACTTATATATAGTTATTATATACTATGTTAGCTCATATCAGTTCTACAGTCAATTGAGTTTAGTTTTGAACTCGAAACTTAACTTAGGAATAGTTATATATTGACCGTATATTTTGAATTTTAGTAAAAAAAAAGGTGTATATTTTGAATTTTAGTAAAAAAATGAAAAAAGGTTCAAAACCGGATCGAACCGGTTCGTCGGTAGTAAAAAGTCATAGCAAATCCCGTAGCTACGTTCTCCTATGGTTCGGTTCTAGGACCTAAAATCTGGTTCGGTTCTTACCTAGTATAGAAAATCAACTGAACCTAAAATCTGGTTCCGGTTCGGTTCTGAACCGGTTCGGCAAAAAACCGAACCATGCCCAGCCCTATGGAAGGGTACACTTGGATCAATCAAAACTATCGGATTCATCGAAGGTTCCGGCGAGTAAGTGAAAATATATATAGTATGATCGTATCGATTAAAATCTAGCAAAGAGTTGTGTATAAGATTTGAGGTAATTGATTTTAATAATTTTCATGTCTTTTTTGATAGGGTTGCTCTTGGTTGCGAAAGGGGTATGCTCATGATCAAGATTGTCGATGCTGCAACACTAGAGGATTAGACTTGGAAATGTCTTCATATCTATCTATCCATCTATCCGTGTTTGAAATAAACTGTAAACTGTAGGAAGAATGAAACGAAGCATCTTCCATAGCTAGTTCTGGTTGAATTGGGGTTTTATTTGATGTGATGTGTGGTTTTTCTAAGTGGTTTGTATGATCAACAATACTCATGATAATTAAGATGAAAGATTTAAGTTGTAGGTTCTAATCTATTGAAGAGCAAAGCTGCATCTTAAGTATCTAATCTAAATATAAGTTCGCTGCATTAAATTAGATAATGATTCGTATACTAATAGGTATAATAATAGGTTCGACTGATAAGACTATTCGTATTTAACAAAAACGTTAATCCATACGTAAATTATATGCATAAAAGTACATAAAAATCGACATAAATGATGAGACTAGTTTGAATGAGATGTAATTTGTTGTGTTTTACATGCCTGAGCTTGGAGTTGTGATCTTGGACAAATTGGAATATCAAATTCATTAAAGCTACCGATAGCTAGTATAATCAGGATCAAGATTGTCGAAACTGAAACATGATCTTATTAGATTTGGGACTGTCGTCTTATTTATTGATCTATCTATCTACGCCTCCCTGTGATCTATTTATGATATGACTATATTTGAAACAAATATAACTTGGTTCGCCCATAGAAGTATAATGAATTACCGGTTGGCAATAATATAATACACTAAAGATTTTTAGAGATTAGACCCATTCCAAATAAGATTCTTAATAATTACTCGGATATTTACTAATTAAGCAACTTAACAAAATTCATCTTCATGTAACTTGCACAGCAAGAAACACAGAAATAGCCATGTATATTTTTCTCTCAGAAAGCAGAAGCCGACCTTGCTTTCGATGGAAAAACTTGATTAAACCCGAGGAATTGAGCGATTTTGGTCGTTTGCTCTTGGTGCACATTATTACTTACGTTGATCTTTAATAAGATTGATGGATATTAGGTGGTAGAAACTAGTCATTAGTCAACTCGATGGCTTTCACACGGTTACATGATCTTGCGGTCATAAAAGAAATTATGCAAGTTTAAAAAAAAAGCAGACGACGATATTGTCAATGGTTTCACAATATATAATATATGTTCTGCTCTTTGAAATATTCTTGATTAATTTAAACGGTTTGATCAAGAGGCGAATTGATCAGATCCAATCGGCAACGTGTGTTTGACCCTGAATCTACGGGTCAGAGTCGATTCCACAACTGAGTCAACCACCAGTTCATCATTGATGCCAAAACAAATTGACTATAACCACGTCCATCTATATATAATAATATATATTTACACATTTACGATGTGATTCCTACCTTCTAGACTTATTATATATGTATCTACATTCCCATTATCAAGTATATATATATATATATATATATATATATATATATATAACGTCCTCACTTCCCTCTGATAACAGTAATAGGGAGATATATTGTAGCTTCTAGCAGATTCTGGCAAATTAAAACTTATGTCTTCGTCAAGAGTTTTTTCTCGTCCATGTCCGAAGAACGGAAACTATGATGTTTTTCTTAGTTTCCGAGGTAAAGATACGCGCCACGGTTTCACAGCCAACCTCTATTATTCATTAATGGACAATGAGGTCTACACTTTCATGGATGTAAAGCTAGTGGGAAAAGTCATCGATGATCTTTTCGAGATAATTGGAAGATCAAAGGTGGCGGTGGTGGTTTATTCGAAAACATTCGCTTCTTCGGATTGGTGCTTAAGAGAGCTAGAGATGATTCTGCAACGCATGAATTCGAAAGAGAAGAAAATGTTGGTAATCCCGATCTTTTATAATGTAGAAGTTCATGAGTTGAAACATTTGACTGGAGAGACAGGCGAGTATCTTAATCAACACATACAAAACTACGGCGAGACTACCGTACGGAAATGGAAGGATGCTGTTACTACTTTAGGTAATATCAGTGGAATTCCTTACAAAGACAGGTTTGTACATTGAATACCCATCTTTCTCGCGTTTTGTCTATAATTATTTAATTATGATTTGATATATTTATTAATTAATGTCTGCAGCTATGTAATAACATCGTTTGATTTGTAGGTATGAACGTGATTTTATCAAGGACGTGATTGTTACAATCAAGGATATGCTAGAAGAATGGGAAGAAAACCTAGAAAGATCTAGTAAACAATATTCCAGTGGTCCAGCAACGAAGCAAGACAAGTAAGAAAGTGAACAAACAAACAAACGATGTGTGGATATATTGCATGATTAGTCCACATCGATCATCTTCTTCTCTCAATGACATTATCATGTGTATGAGTTATAATTGTTTAAAAACTTCTTATTACTTCTAGGAAAACGTTACATTTTATCTTTACATATATGATATACCCCTTTAAATTTGATCAATTTTCTTTTTTGTCTTGAATAATTCATTTTTATTTTATTCTTAGCACTCGTTTTCCCCCAATATATATATATATATATATATCTCCTCCTTTCACTATTTCAGTTTCATTTAAAAAAATTTTTATAACAATTGTACTAATTATCTTAATGATCCAGTTTTTGAATAGTTATCTATCTTATCCAGTACTTAATTATCGACCATTTACATTATGTAAGAAGGTCATGCAATTAGTTTTTGTTCCTCACTGCAAAGTTTTTGAGTATATAAGGAGTGTGTTTATAGTTTGCCTGAATATTTTTCTTTATATATGTTGTTTACTTAGGGTTGAAGATGAAAAGAAGGAATCAACTATGAATCAACAAGCACAGGTTTCGTCGGCCAAAGAACAAAATACACAAGCACTTGCAGTACAAACAGATATAATGGTAGATGACTCTTTTTCTCAACGTATGCTAACAAAATTTAAAACATCTAAAAGACTAAAACCACAATATTTCCTAAGGATAATATGATAAAGAAGTTGTAACGTTAAGTTGAAAAAATAGGTTGAGAAGGAGTTCGTGCTCACCTTGGATCACCTCAACTTCTATGAGACTATCAGAAAGCATGACTTCATCGTCGTCGAATTTTACGCCCCCTGGTAACTTTAACTCTTTTTTTTTTTTTTTGCTCTATCATTTGATACTGTTGCGTTGACGGGTGATCGTGCATGATCTTGTTTGGATCCTTCGAGATTCTGCTTATTTGGATGTGGATTGTCTTGGTTGATGATGCATTGAGAAATGCTGAATGATATCTTGAATTGTGCATCCTTATTTGATTTGGTATTGGTCTGTGAATTTGATGTTTAGAATTTTCTTTAGCTGTCTGAGTGTTGACCTCAGTTGTCTAATTGAATTATTTTTAGTCCTGGATTCTAATTGTATATATATACTTGATTTACAGGTGCGACGACATTAAGAATCTTGCTACAGAGGTAAGACGGTTTGTTTACATGCACTTGTTAAGAACTTCAATCAGTCCTTTATTATAACTTGCTTTTAATTTTATGTTGCTGAAATTTATGCATATATTTTGTTTCTGCTTGTACATAGTATGAGAAAGCTGCATCGATACTAAGTAGCACTTATCCTTGGGTTATTCTTGCTAAAGTTGATGCCAGTGAGGATGCAAACGAAGAGATTGTTAGTGAGCATGCTTTCAATGGAGTACCCAGTCTTAAAATCTTTAGGGATGGAGGGAAATCTGTTCATGAATACAAAGGCCAACTTGATATTGCTGAGGGCATAGTTGAGTATTTAAAGAAACAGAGCGATCCTATTTCTCCTGAAATTAAATCTGCAGAGGATGCTATTAGGCTCATTGGGGACAATTCACTAGTCGCTGTGAGAAGTTTATCAAATTATGATTTTTGAATTTAATGTCCTTTTTGTTGCATTGTTTGAATCACTGACAACCATGTCTGATGTGTATTGATTGATATAGGTTGGAGTATTCCCAAAGTTCTCAGGTGAAGAATACGATAACTTCATAGCTTTGGCTGAGAAACTGAGGTCAGGCTACGAGTTTGCCCATACTCAAGATGCCAAGCATCTTCCCCGTGGAGATTCATCAGTGTCAGGACCACTTGTCAGGCTTTTCAAACCATTTGATGAACTCTTTATTGACTCCATGGTATTTCCAGCTATCTGATTATTATGGCTACTATATTGTCAGACAGCTGCTATATATGTCATTCATCATTTCACATTCGTGTTGGATTTCAATGTTGAAGCTATGGAGAAGTTTTTTGAGGAGTCTAGCTTGCCCGTATTGACACTCTTAAATGACGACTCAACCCTTCATGTTTATGTGATCAAGTTCCTCAACAGTCAAAATGCTAAGGTTTAAATAAAATCTTTATATTTGTATATAGCTTTTTATATTTTGCTACTAGTGAAACCGCTTCTAAATAAACTTGTGCAAAAAAATTAGGTTCTGCTGTTTATGAACTTCACCGATGAGGTAGCTGAATCTATGAAGGCAAAGTACCGTGAGGTTGCCGAACAATTTAAAGGACAGGGCATTAGCTTTCTGTTGGGAGATTTTGAAGCCAGTCAAGAGCTTATTAATGTGATTTTAAATCCTCATGAATTGTATATTAAAGCTATGTGTTTCGATCACTGACAGATTCTCTAATTTCTGATTTGGATAAATAGTTTCTTGGAACTAAGGAAGAACAAGTTCCTGTCATCGTTGCAATTGCTAATGATGGACAGAAGTACATGAAAGCGAATATGGAGGTTGATGACATTGCACCTTGGGTGAAAGATTACAAGGTGAAACGGAACTTCTATCCTCTCTTATATATGTTACTTGTAGGATCAAACGTAACATATTATCTTAAATTCACCAAAGTTTTATGGTGGAAACTAGTTCGGAAAACTACTAGTTTATTATTCTAACAAAATTAAAATGCAGGAGGGTAAGGTGGCACCATATACGAGATCCCAACCCATCCCCCATGACAACAGCGAGCCTGTGAAAGTAGTTGTTGCTGATAGCATTGATGATGTTGTATTCAACTCTGGAAAGAATGGTATGTATGAATTTTCTTCAACTTCCTTTATCCATTAAATGTATTAGTATTATTAGCCTGTGGTTGGGAGCATCCTATATCGCGAAATATTCTTTACTTAGCAGTTTAATAAACTTGGTTCTGATGAACTTAGGCGATGCCCATGATTTTACTTACCATGAATAATTTGCCTTACTAACCACATGCTAAATTTCATATAATTAAAGAGGTTTATTTAACCAAGTTAAATCCATGCTACACTTAACATGAATAATCTGTTTGTGTGGGTATGCACCCCAGTAGAACGAGTAATCCAGTCTCGTTGCCTTGAGAGAAACTCTAATGTATGTTTTAATTTATAATCTGCAGTTCTCCTTGCGTTTTACGCTCCTCAGTATCAACAATGCAAAAAGTTTGCCCCAATCTTGGACGAAGTTGCTCTTTCATTTGAAAGCGACCCCAGCGTTGTTATTGCAAAGATTGTGAGTACTACTTTTACTACCTTCCTCGTCTTAAGATACGTCTCGTCATTTCAGAACATTGTTATTAAACAAAGAATCATTAATACACTAGAATTCATTTGATGAACCATATGAATTTGTATGCTTGTACAAGAATCTTAAAATATAACTCCAGATTCTCATTAACGCCTCATAAGTGAAAGCCGTGCTATTTTATTGCGTTTATGAATTGCTACATGATTTAATGTTTTTTTTTGTTAACAGGACACAGCTTTCAATGACATCACAAACGATGCCTTCAATGTGAAGGACTACCCTACTATTTACTTCAGGTCGTCTACTGGTACCATTTTGCAGTATGATGGAGATAAAACAAAGGAGGCCATCATCGAGTTCATTGATAAGAACCGTGTTCTGTAATGACGAACAAAGGAAGCGTAAAACAGAAGCATGAACAAGGATCTCAGCCTTCTGCAATTCATTCAATCATCAATAGAGTTACTATATATATGTTAAAATTAATGTGTTTTATTATTGTTTTAATATTAAGTGGCATTATCGTAATTATAGTATAGTCTAGGTGAAAGTGAAACGGTGAGTTTTTGATGTGTGCTGTAGGTATTAGTTTGACAGAGAATTAGAAAATGAGAGTGGGGGAAATAGAACAGAGTGTATGTTGTTAACACTCAAAAGAACGGCCGCTAGTGCAAGAGCTCACGAAATGGAGTTGAATGAAAATGCCTTGGGTTATGTATGAGAGTGTTCTTTTCTTGTGTGAGTGTTAGTAGTATACTGCTCCCTAAAATCCAACAGATTGGTATCAGAGCCTAGTTGATTGAGTGTTTGGGCGAGTTAGGGTTTGACGAAAAGCAAACCGGAGCAAATCAAGAAATTGGAGAAGAAATCAAGCTTCCATGGCGGGATCGAGCGAGCAAGGAGTGTCGATTCCTATATTCAATGGAGAAAACTATGATTATTGGAGTTTGAAGGTAAAAACTATCTTTAGATTTCTAGATGTACGGGATATTGTTGAAAATGGATTTGAGGAGCCCATTGATATAGCTTTGTTGAGTGATGCCGATAAGAAAGAGTTGAGAGATACTAGGAGAAGAGATGCTAAAGCTCTTGCACTTATACAACAAGCTATGACGGAATCATTGTTTCCGCGAATTATGAGATGTGATACGGCACATGATGCTTGGATTACTTTGCTAGATGAGTACCAAGGAAATGCAAGGGTTAGAGCTATTAAATTGCAAGCTTTGCGAGCCGAATTAGAAAATTTGAAGATGAGTGAAGGTGAAAGGTTGAAGGACTACTTCAATCGGGTAACCGATATTGGTAGTCAAATGAGTTTATATGGAGAAGAAGTTAGGGATAAAAGGCTTGTTGAGAAGATTTTGATTAGCTTGACCGAGAAGTATGATACAATTGTGTCGGTTATTGAAGAAACTAGAGATTTGTCAACATTGACCGTTCGTGACTTGATGGCATCATTGTTGGCATATGAACAAATGTTGTTAAGACACTCCGACAAATCAATTGAGAGTGCTTTACAATCTAAGTTAAATTTGGCCACAAAACCGATAGAGCAATCATCTCCGGAGCATCGAGGAGGTGAGTCTTCACGAGGTGGAAAATTTAGCCAAGGAAGAGGAAGAGGTCAAAGTGGAAGAGGAAGAGGTAACTTTGATAGAAGTTACACCGCGGAAAGCTCGGGGAAGACGTGTCATATTTGCAAGAGAAGTGGTCATTTCGAGAAAGATTGTTGGTTTAAGGGTAAGCCACAATGTCATAATTGCAAGAAGTTTGGGTATGTGCAAAGAGATTGTAGGTTCAAGAATGAGCAAGCGAATGTCTCCGAAGAGAAGAAAGAAAATCATGATTATGGAGTGCTCTTGGCCGATTGCCAAGTAGCATCCGAGAAGAAAGATGAAGTGTGGTTGCTTGATAGTGGTTGTAGCAATCATATGTCTAGTGATCGGAGCATCTTCACGAAGATTGATGAAGCGGTGAATGCCAAAGTGAAGATGGGAAATGGAGCACAAGTACAAGCGGTTGGGAAAGGTACGATTCCTATCCAAACAAAGGAGGAATGAGTTTTATTAGTGATGTGTTGCTAGTTCCCGACTTAGACCAAAATTTGCTAAGTGTTGGTCAACTTGTGGAGAAAGGATATGGTGTATATTTTGAAGATGGTGGGTTCACCATGTATGACAAGAAGAATGACATGAAGTTGATCACAAAGATAAAGATGACAAAAGGTAGAAGTTTCCCATTAAGTTTGAATTATGGAGGAGATGTTGCATTGAAGGCACATGTTAGTGATGAGTCTTGGCTATGGCACAAAAGACTTGGGCATTTGTATTTCAATGGAATGAATTTGTTGAAAGAGAAGAATATGGTGTATGGGTTGCCTAGAATTCAAGAGAAAGATGGTGTATGTGAAGGGTGTGCCATAGGGAAGCATCACCGAGATCCTTTTCCAAAAGGAGGAGCATGGAGAGCAAAAAGGCCATTGGAGTTAGTTCATACCGATGTGTGTGGACCGATGAGAACTACTTCTCAAGGAGGTAATCGGTATTTCATATTGTTTATCGATGATTACACAAGGATGACTTGGATTTATTTCTTGAAACAAAAATCCGAGGTCTTTGGTGTATTTAGAAGATTCAAATTGTTTGTTGAAAAGCAAAGTGGCCGGTATATAAAAGTGTTGAGGAGTGATCGGGGAAAAGAATACAACTCCCGAGAATTTGACAAGTTTTGTGCAGATGAAGGCATAGAACGAAAACTAACGGTTGGTTATTCCCCGCAACAAAATGGAGTTTCCGAGAGGAAGAATCAAACCGTGGTTGAGATGGGAAAAACAATGCTCAAGGAGAAAAGGTTACCGGATACGTTTTGGGCCGAAGCGATGTCTACGGCAGTGTACTTGTTGAATAGATGCCCAACAAAGGCAGTTCAAAACAAGACACCACTTGAGGCTTGGTGCAAGAAGAAGCCTTCGGTGAAACACTTGAGAGTTTTTGGGTGTATTTGCTATGCTCAAATTCCGAAAGAAAAGAGGACAAAGCTTGATGATACAAGTGAGAAGTGTATCTTCTTGGGGTACGACTTGACATCAAAGGGCTATCGGTTGTATAGCTTGCATAAGGAGAAAATCATCATTAATAGAGATGTGTTGTTTGATGAAGATGCGAGTTGGGATTGGAAAGAAAAACAAGTTCAAAAAGAAGTTGTTGTTCATGAAGAAGAGGTTGGAGGTGACGAAGAGCATGTTAAAGACTCTCCACCTACATCACCTAGAGTCGATCCATCATCGCCATCGAGCAATGGTTCGAGTTCTAGTTCATCTACTTCGAGTAGCACACCGAGGAGGTTGAGAAGACTATCCGAAGTATATGCGACATGTAATGTGTGCATAGTTGAGCTGGAAAGTTTTGAAGAAGCTATCCAAGAAGAAGCGTGGAAGAAAACCATGGAAGAAGAGTTGCACATGATTGAGAAGAACAAGACTTGGGAGCTGGTAGACAAGCCAGTTGAGAGAGATGTTGTTGGGGTGAAGTGGATCTACAAAGTGAAGCATAATCCCGATGGTTCGATCTTGAAGAACAAAGCAAGACTTGTGGCAAAAGGGTACTTACAGCAGGCTGGGGTTGACTACCATGAAACATATGCTCCAGTTTCGCGTAAGGATACAATCCGGATCCTTATAGCACTTGCAGCTCAGAAAGGTTGGTTGTTATACCAACTTGATGTGAAGTCGGCTTTCTTGAATGGTGTGTTGGAAGAAGAAATATATGTAGAACAACCGAAAGGGTTTGTCAAAGAAGGAGAAGAAGAGAAAGTGTACAAGCTAAACAAGGCTTTGTACGGGTTGAAACAAGCACCTCGACAGTGGTATAGTCAGATCGACAACTATTTCACTTGTCATGGATTCGAGAAGAGTAAGAGCGAGCCCACTCTCTACGTGAAGAAACAAGGTACTTCAATTTTTATTGTTGCCATATATGTTGATGATTTGATTTTCACCGGCAATGATGAGAAGTTGATTAGTGAGTTCAAGAGTGACATGATGAAGACATATGAGATGAGTGATATGGGTTTGCTACATTATTTTCTTGGCTTGGAGATTGATCAAAAAGATGATGGTGTGTTTGTTTGCCAAAAGAGGTATGCCGAGAATATGTTGAAGAGGTTTCATATGTTTGGCTGCAAAACAATGGCAACACCACTTGCTTCAAATGAGAAGTTGTGGAAAGAAGATGGAGGAAGAAAAGTGGATTGCACTTATTTCAGGAGTATTGTGGGTAGTTTGATGTATCTTACTGCCACGAGACTGGATATCATGTTTGCTTCGAGCATGTTGTCGAGGTTCATGAGTAATCCGAGTCATTTTCACATTGGAGCCGCCAAACGAGTTCTCTGATATGTACGAGGGACATTGGCATATGGTATCAAGTATGAAAGAGATGATGAGTTGAAGCTAATGAGCTTTTGTGATTGTGATTGGGCCGGTTGTAGAGATGATATGAAGAGTACATCCAGGTATGTGTTTTCACTTGATTCAGGAGTGTTTTCCTGGCAATCGAAGAAGCAAGAATCAGTTGCACAATCATCGGCGGAAGCGGAATATATTTTTGCGGCTATGACATGTTCTCAAGCCGTGTGGCTAAGGAGAATTTTGGAGGACATTGGCGAGAAGCAAGACAAGGCGACACCGATGTTTTGTGATAGCAAATCAGCTATTGCAATGGCGAAGAATCCGGTGTATAGCAGCAGGACGAGGCATATTGCGGTCAAGTATCATCACATTCGAGAGAAGATCGAAGAAGGAGAAATCCAGATGATGTACTTGAAGACCGAAGATCAAGTTACGGACATTTTCACTAAGGCGTTACCTAGAGACAAGTTCGAGAAGTTTCGCGAGCTATTAGGAGTTCAAGAACAACACATTAAGAGGGAGTGTTAAAATTAATGTGTTTTATTATTGTTTTAATATTAAGTGGCATTATCGTAATTATAGTATAGTCTAGGTGAAAGTGAAACGGTGAGTTTTTGATGTGTGCTGTAGGTATTAGTTTGACAGAGAGTTAGAAAATAAGAGTGGGGGAAATAGAACAGAGTGTATGTTGTTAACACTCAAAAGAACGGCCGCTAGTGCAAGAGCTCACGAAATGGAGTTGAATGAAAATGCCTTGGGTTATGTATGAGAGTGTTCTTTTCTTGTGTGAGTGTTAGTAGTATATTGCTCCCTAAAATCCAACAGATTGGTATCAGAGCTTAGTCGATTGAGTGTTTGGGTGAGTTAGGGTTTGACGAAAAGCAAACCGGAGCAAATCAAGAAATTGGAGAAGAAATCAAGCTTCCATCAATCAAGTACATTAATTAAGAACTCTAATTCATCCCTAATAAGCTTAATTGAACAACAAAATCTCAATTTTGAGGCTTCCTAAGCATTCCAAGTCTACTACTAAGTTTAATTTAAAAGAGCCCAAAATCTGTAAACCCTAATTCAACTTAAAAGCCCTAATTTTGAACTCTAATTACTAATTAGAACTCTAATTCATCCCTAATAAGCTTAATTGAAAAACAAAATCTCAATTTTGAGACTTCATAAGCATTCCAAGTCTACTACTAAGCTTAATTTAAAAAAAGCCCTAAATCTGTAAACCCTAATTCGACTTAAAAGCCCTAATTTTGAACTCTAATTACTAATTAGAACTCTAATTCATTTCTAATAAGCTTAATTGAACAACAAAATCTCAATTTTGAAACCATATTTCACCAGATTAACAAAACCCTAATTTGAAATTTCTAACCTTCTTTCGTGGACCCATGAGTGACAGAGCAGAGGAACTGTAGACAATCGAGGAGAGAGAGCGGGCGGCGGGGAGGCGGGCGACAGAGAGGCCGGCCAGACCAGTTCCGAACCAGTCCGACCGGACCCGTTTTTTTTTCCCAAGTCTAGTTTTACCTAAGCCAATTGGGTAAATGTCACATTAGGAAATTGGGCCAGACCCAAATCCACTACAACAAATCATCAATTTAGTGACAATTCTTTGTGACATAATTTCAGTCGTCACAAATAAAACATGTATTTGTGACAACTGATAAAATTTGTCACTCTTAAACAAAATATTAGTGGCGAATATTTTTTTGTCATTGTTGACCTAACTTTCAGTCACAACCACTTATTTCGTCACTAACGTCCTTTGTATTTGTCATTAAAAAAAGTACAACTGTGATCAAATATTATCGTCACTAACAATATACAACTGTGACGATTGCATAATTGTCACAAACGTGTTTAGTCAATTTTGAATAAAAGTGGGCGAGTTTTTAGAAATAGTAAACATAAAGGGTGCAAGTTTAGAGAATCATTTATAAAAGGGAAAAATGATATTTAACCGATTTTTTTTTATTTGATGAGATAATAAAACCAAAAATAATAATCATAAATGTTCTTAATAAATCATTTTTTATTAACAATAATCATAGTCTTATTTAAATGAAAAAATTAAGAACATCTCTGTGTGAGAAGATTATCTTAACATCTATGGATGTAATATTATTTATATTAACTAAAAAATATAATGTTATTTATATTTATTATTTACATTGTTTTTTTTTTGTTATATACTTTATTATTTACATTGTTTCTTATTTGTAAACTTACTAGATATTATTGTTTATTTTTATTTTTTAAATTAACTAGGCGAAATATAGTTTTGATGGTGGTAGACGGTGGTACTCGAGAATTGAGATACATAATAAAAGTAAAAATGTCTCCTGCATTTTTGTGTGATTGTCTTATATTTGAAATAGTATAAATTAAATAATTAACTAACCAAAACCTAATATAAGATGATTTCTACCCAAAAAAAAATATAAAAAGTCTCGACAAAAAAAAAAATTAATCCAAATCTCTTTACCAAAAAAAAAATAATTTAACTATGGGCTTAATAGCTAACAGAGCCCATTATCTTGAATCTCTAAAACCCTAGTTTGCCTTTTGACCATTCATCTTCCTCACACGGAGCATGAGAGCCGCAAGTATAGTATATCATCTCCAATAGAGAAAACTTTTTCCAATACTCAACTCTTGAAACTTCTTCTGTAGATAACAGCTTCTCCTCCATTGGTATTAGATCGGTTCGTTCTTCTTCTTCCTTTATCCATTTTAGCTTTTGCAGTTTCATATTTCTTTTTTAGTTTCTGTCTTTAAAACTTGTTCGATTCTCTAGTGTTTGGTTGATTAGAGGCTCGGTGAGCACGGCGATGCGGCAATCGGAGTTTGGTTCGCGACATGAACTTGATGGAGTCGGGTCACGGATTTGTGGAGCCACATGCAGTAGAGGAGATGTGGCACGCACTAGACGGCTAGACACAGACAGTTGAGGAGTCACGGATTGAGGCATATCCGACCAGGTTAGTCATTTGTAGCACTATCTATAACACATATATGTGTTCTATTCATTTTCGCTACCTCTAACTTACAAATTTGTGCAAGATCTAACCCTAAATCTCCGACCTCTCACAGATCTAATAGGGGTATCGAGCCATATCTTAAGTCAAGTCGTCCGAGTGGGGGAAAATTTCATGCCGATAATTCTAGTGCAAGAGGATTGATCGACTAAAGTCAGTACGCCTGGGAATGATCTTTCTTTATTATTTGATGATTGATTCTTGTACAAAATGTATATTCGAGTAAAGAGATTACAGAGTCTGAACTCGTAATGTTGTAGTTAGATCTCTTAAAAATGTGTATATTTGCAGATTTATGTAAATGTATTTGTGTGTTTTTATGTATAATATAAATCTTGTAAAAATTTAGGTTTTATTTGATAAAATTATTTATCTACAGTAAATTAAAAATTAATTTCTCTACAGAAAATTGGATTTTGTTTCAACGCCAAAACCATTTGTGACATTTGTTTTGTCAGAAATATCAATCTATCAGTGACAAATATCATAGTGACGAATGCTTTATTCATCACTACTTGAATATTAACTATGACGATTTGGTCGTGACTAAAGCAATGTTATCAATGACGATCAAACAAAATCGTCACAACGATTTTTACTGACGCCGGTATTAGTGACGCGTAGTGACGACCAAAAAATTTGTCACTGATCACATTTATGACGAATTTCTTGCTTAATTGTGACGATTTTATTGTCATTAATTCTCTGATTTGTTGTAGTGATCCTAATTGACACGACATGCCCAAAATTGGGCCTCCCTTATACAATAGTGGCCCGCCGAATTATGTAGGGGCAAAGTGGACTTTTGTCCACTTTGCTCCTCCTATATATATATATGGGGTGTTAGGGGTTTTATTAGGGTAAATATCTCTCTTGTGGTGATTTAAGAGAAAACCCTCTCCCCATAATGCACATAGTTCGGCCGAACCACATCCACCACCAAGTGTGTACCAATTTGCCTTCGAGCAAACACTCCGGAGGTCAGTCCCTGCCAAGAATCGATCAAAGGCTTTGCTGTGGAGAATATACCGCGTAGGGATTCCTTAACAAGAACCTCTACGGGTGCCGAGCGGAGGACCGTGAACTCCCTGTTGCAAGATCTTGGGGCTACAGAGATTACGTCTGAGGTATGTGCGAATCTTCCGCTGCGTAATATTGATTACTAGCATGTACCATGTTTATAGTATCCGTAGTGATTACTCCCCGTAATCTAGCAAACACAATATGGAATATGCGTTATCAATGTATGAATAAATATTTTCTTTAAATCAAATGTTGTCTAACACTAAACATAGATTACACGAAATAAAAGTAAAATCATGATCATACAGGAACTTACACACATCACCTGATTCCATCAATTTGAGTTGAAACCAGGCGATTCTAAATGTGGTGTGTCGAAACAGCATTTGACATGTCAACAAATGGCTATTAGTAATGGAAACGTGCGGTGATAAAATTAACTTTCAGGATTGACCCACAATACGGTGAAGGCAACATAGAGCAGTTCATTTCTACACTTAGAAACCGTCTATTTGATCTGAACTAACGAATGCCAAAGCCTAACATTGGAATCACGTACGGTGGTGCTGAACAACACTATTTGAATTCACCTAACACTGACTCGCCAGAATACATTTGGCATCAGGTGCAAGGTTGCTAAATGTCAACAACGAATACTCGTACATGTATCCCGTGGTAGTATTTCGGGTCGAAGTCGGAACAACCGAAGAAGACATACTGCAACGAGATTAAGCAACTGCAATGGAATGTTTGGGTATCAATGCAAGGGTGACTAAATGTGGGTAATTAACGTTTGGCTAATGGTAATCTAAAGGCTTCCATTGGAAACGAAGAAGCAGCTACTAAAGACGCGTATTCAGTAGGACCAGGCTGCAGCTCCCTAGGACAGCATTAGCACCGGCCAATTGGGGTCGACAGGGCGGCAGCGCAGCCTCCCAGGCCTCTGTTGCTATGCTAACATCGGCAGGACTTCGATCGGGAAATTTAACGACCGCCTTACTGTACCTTCATATTCCCGATGGACGTTTCCCTTCAGCAAAAATTCCCAACCGATTTTTCTCGTCAGGTACGTTTCCGGCCGATTCCCTGCGATGATTTTACCGACAGGCCGTATGCGACGGAAAACGACCGGAACAGGCTATCTCCGTTTGGATTCCGACCGATTCGGCTCGTAGGAAATCTCCATTTTTCTTGTAGTCAGTTGAATTCATTGAGTTTCTTTGTTTCTTTCGATTAATCCCACATTCAGTAAGGCTTAGTAGATTTAGGAGAGTGAATTCTAAATCCGCCAGAATTATAAGTGATGATGACCAACAAATTAGCTAGGAGAAATTATTCAATAGCTCGGTGACAACAGCTGGAAGCCATCTGGTGACCCTTCACCCACTCAGAGACTGACACGTGGCACTTTGTCCTCATTATTTTTGCTGAAAAGCTGTGAAGTACCACATGTCAGTCTCCGAGTGGGTGAAGGGTCACCAGGTGGCTTCCAGCTGTTGTCACCGAGCTATTGAATAATTTTTCATTAGCTAGGGTTTACTGTGATCGAATATATGTGATATATGCGTGTCTGTATGTGAAGATATATAGAATTGGTCGAGTCTTTATTTATTTCCTCACTCACACTACTTCTCTCATATATATATATATATAATAGTTAATGGTTCCAATTTATTCTGAATTTTGGCTATTGGGAGTGAAAAACCACATTTTGTTTTTTCAATGTTATATATATATATAATATATAGATAGATAAAATAGAAAAGAATAAAATAAAAGAAGATAAAAGAGAGGGAAAGTTTTTCTATATTTCTGTTTTGAGATACTATACATACAACGGAAGGAAGAGATGGATCCAATTCAATAAACGAAGAAAGTCTTTCGGATCGGGGATGAAGTCAAATGGGATTCAAGATGAAAGTACAATAAAAAAAGAAATCGAGTAGTCCCTCCACCCCAAGCAAAGGGGGAAGATTTTCATCTATTTCGTATCATTCTGGCGGCATGGCCGAGCGGTAAGGCGGGGGACTGCAAATCCTTTTTCCCCAGTTTAAATCCGGGTGTCGCCTGATTAACAAAAAATGAGGAGACGATATATGATAAAAATATATCGCGAATATTTTTCGTTTCTTTCAATAATATATATGGATATAGCCATATTATATATTAAATTTATGGTTATATGTTACTCTAAACCTAAAATATATATAATCCCAAATGGGGAAATATAAGGAGGCTCTGAATATAACACCATTTCCATTTACTTGGGTCCCAAGTATTAGCGTTTAGTTCACTAATAAGGACACACTTAGCTAGTTAAAAACGGCAAATCTCTAATTGTAATTATTAATCACTAAAAAAATCTAAAATACTTGCTATATACTACACACTATATATATATATATATATATATATCTACTTTACCAATATAAAATGTGTCTTGGGTCCTCACCCCCAAAAGACACATCCATTCGATCGGTTCAATTTTCGGACCCGTTTAAAAGTTTCGAAGCAAACCGACCTGCAGTCTAAACAATACCAATACGTAGAAAAAAAGACTTCTGCCTCTCACGTTCTGCCCCAAACCGCTCGCCCCATTGTCCGCCGCTCACAGCTATCTATCGCTCCCACCGTCTGCCCGTATCTTCTCCCCCGTTTCCCACCAGCACCCTTAGCCGAAAAATCCTCTCATCCACGGTTCTCTCTGTTCCCTAGGCACAACCACGAAGACAACCATGGACGCCAAGATTCGAATCCGCCCGTTGCAACCCACTACGTCGTCCGCTAGGGCGCTGTTGCTACTATTGTCCAAACGTCGTTGCTTCATCCGTCCACACACTACTGCTTCTAACTGGTACGCTGATTCCTTATTTTCAATACTTAAGCCTCTCTGATTCTGTGGAACCCTAACTTCCTCTTGCAATTTTTCTCGTAATGCAGGTGCTAGGGCTTCAGAGCTGCCTCACTGACGTCTGCTGGGTCAAACTCTGTATGTCTCTTCAAATTTATGATACTATCCTACTCTCTTATACCTCCGAACTTCTTGTTCCTCTGGTTATTTGGGAAATGTTGATGAATGACAACAAGTATAGCGACTGCGTGCTATTTATTTCTACTATAATTACTCATTGATCATAAAATTTTGAATTTTGAGTACCATTTTAACTAGAAATTGGAAAGCTAAAGCATTAAGGCATTTTATTCTATAGCTTGTTAATTCTGTCTGCAAACTGAATCCTTATTTCCTTGTCCTAATCTTGATTTAAGATTAAACCATTAGTTTTTAGTTTGTTCTTATGTTGTTTTCATAGTTTTTTTATAGGCACCTGCAAGATCAAGTACTCGAAGGAAGGCTGGCAAAAAATGTGAGTTATATTGCTTAACCAATAACGTTATTTTCTTTCCTTAAAAACGCTCTACTAAAGTTGCTAGCATGTGTCTCTCCAATTTAGTTATTGTATAAGGTAGATGCTTCAGGCTCTTATTTTTTGTGAAGAAAAGTTCATTATGCTTTTTAATCAACTCAAAGTTGAGTCTATTGTTTGGTTCTTATCCCAATTTTAACGTCAAACAACTCATGTTATGACTACTTGATTTCATTGGAAAATGTTCAGAACCAAAATGGACTTATCAACTTCGACGAGATCTTACGCGAGACTGACACCTTCAGGGTCGCTTGTGGAGATCTCGAGATGGTATTTCTTGTCGCGACTCGAGAGGATCTAGCTCGCTCTTAAAATGATGATGTGCAATGCAACCTCGCGAGCAAGCCTGTGGTCACTGCTACAAATATTGTGTATGGAAAAAATAATCTGGAACAATATGACTCAAGAAAATGCAGACCTTTGAAAGTATGTGAGATTCTTGATTAACTTATATAGCTTCAAAATCACCAAATTTCTTATGAATTTTGAATGATCTGATGAACTTGGTGCCAGTTCATCAAATTGCTTACCGATCTTCACCGTGGTTGATCCTTCTATGGTGGTGCAATAGGTTTGTTCTTTTTCTTATTCTCAGATTTAATGGTTCTTCTTCATTCACGAATTCTTTTTCCATGATCCGCTTTGAATGGTAGAGCTACAATAATGGAAATTCTTCTAATTTTTAATGGGTGTGACTTAAGGCATGCTTGGATATACACGCTTCATGTTCAACATTTGTTGAGATCACCAAGAAAATCCATTTCGTTTAAGTTTTTTTCTTTATTCTTAATATTAAATCTCAGAAGATTTATAGACACGTAACATTAATCTATAAGATAGTCACCAATAGTAATCCTAATGATCTTCATGTGATTGTTTTTGTGTGACCAAGGCCATCTTAATCAGAAGCTTGATCTCAAATTTCACGAATTTCACGAATAAAGACCTGATTCACTCACTTCCTTCTATATATATTCTAACATTTGATTTGTTAGTTTTTATGGAAGCATCATTATACGATACGAAATTTACTGAGGTAAGTAATGCAAGTTCCTGCAAATTTGTATTCCAATGTATATTTCATGACCCTTAGTTAAGTTACATTACATCGTATTCATAGATTGTGGACACATCCGTTAAAGTTATTGTTGTAGCATTTACATATAGTCTTGTGGTTAACACTTAGACTTGGGAGAAGTTTAAGTAGTTGTGTAACTAGGATTAATTAGTTTCTTGTTAGCAGGTAGGTGCATGTGGAACTTAAATAAGTCTGATAAAGTTAAATATATGTTTGTATTACGCCTAGACACATTTCATTATATGTATACTAACATTTAATTATTATTATTATTATTATTATTTTTTATGGAAATTGACTTATGAATATATTAGCATATACATGATTCTTTATCCTTTATGAATGTTAAATTATGCTTGATTTGTGTAGCATGTAAGTTTTTTCTTTTCATTATGCACACATAGTGATCCTGAACTTGCTCAAGCTTTTCTTGGGAACAGTCTCAATAGATTGGAAAAACTTCAAAGACGGCGGCATAATAGATACAAATCTGAAATGCAACACTGACAATAAGAGGAGACTGTAAGTTGAATTTGTTGGTTCTCTTTGAAATTCTATAGCTTTTATAATCCATAGCTTTGTATGCTCCATCTTATAGGCTCTTATTTATGCCAATCCTTTTGATGTCGAAGCTAACAAAAAAAAAAAAAAATAGAAGCTGCAATTCGTCAAGAAAGTTTGCTTATCTTATTTGTTTATGTTAGTACATAAAAGCATTGATGAGGACTGAGCTGCTATTATAACATAATCTTGAATCTTTTGCAAGTGTGTTGAGAAATTATGTATTTTAATGCCAACTGATGAATTCACACGTTTAGTTCAGTCATATTTTCTAAAACCTCAACTTTGAAGTTTGAACTTGTTCAGGTCATGCTCTAGGTTGATATGGAAGTTAATGGCGCCCCTTTAAATGTACATAAGATCTTATGTATGTCAATGCAAACATTTCTTGATTTCCTTTAAGTAGATATTCACTGCAGATACATAAGTATGAATTAATTGCGGCTGTGTCTAATATCCATCCATATGATGAATATGATTACAAAAACATGATTTTTGTATTGTTACCATCTGTTTCAGGCTTTTGTTGATAGTAGAGCACAATCAACAATTATATCAAAGATCTGCACATACTGTTTAGGGTATGTACAAATCTTTCTTGAACCCTATCATATAGTCACGTCTAAATATTAAGTTGAGTAGTGCTCTAGAACAAATATATCCTACTGGATAGTAGTTCTTCATGCATAAGGCCATTCATTTGAGTCTGTGTGAGTTAAATAACCGGAATTTTTTGGGGGTGCTTACTCCATTTCCGTTTGTGTTGGATTCTACAAACATGAAATTTCTATTTGGTCTAGATTTATGCTGCACAAGCATACCTTATCTTCTCGCAATATATTCTAATTTCGTATCGGTTTGTTAGCAATATTAATTATTTTTTTGTTGTGTTGAACTTTTGCTTTATATATATGTTGTGTAGTATTAGAGTTAAAAGGAGAATGCCTTATAGGTGGCGGTGAAGAACGTTTCAGTAATTTATAATGGGGGATTACCATTTTTGACACGGTGGCATTCTATAGACGAGGGTGCCACTTCTGCTACATTGTTGTTCAATGGGATGTGCAAAAATTTGAGAAATTGAGTGCCCTTAGTGTTAGAGTTTTCCGATGTAAATGGGAATATGCTAACTTATTCTGCACCGAATAGGTCACTCAGATTTCCAAAGTTTGTAGTTATTGGGAACGATGATCTATTATCGTCTTTACATTATTTATATTCTCTTTTAGTATTGGCAAGGTGTTTAATCTATAATAATGGCAAGGTTCAACGCGATGTGTGTATAACATTCTTTCATATATAGTGTTGCGAATACTACCTTAAATGAAAAAGAGATGCACGTGCAACGCACGTGCGCAACAACTAGTATATATATATATATATATTTGTCAAATTGAGGAGAATGGATTTATAAAATCTTTGGTTGGATTCAGGACGATATATTTTCATCACCTAGGAGTTGCATAAATACATATAAAAATAATAAGGGTTAATAAAGAACTTTTCTCTCAATAATTACAAATAGTTAATCGCATTTTAATTCTTAAAATTGGTTGCCTAAACACTTGTAACTGCAGACCAAATTAATACTTCTATTTAATTTCCATTAAATTGGACATGAAAAAAGCACGATTACAATTATTACTAATATTTAACGTTAATTTTAATTGGTGATAATTAAAAAAAACGTAATGTAGTAAGTGTATTTACTATTTACCGTCTTTAACTAACTAAGTGTGTGTCTTTAGTTAGTGAGCTAATCCTAATACTTGAGACCCAAGTAAAAGAAAATAAATCCAGAGCTTCCGTGTATATTTCCCCAATATTTGGGATATATATATATATATATATATATATATATTAGGTTTAGGGTAATATATAAATATAATATGGATATAAAAAATATATTAATGAGATATATGAAATATATTTGTATCATATATCACATATATTATTGATAGAAACTAAAGATATCTGTGATATATATATATATTTTTATCATATATATCAAATATCATATATATATATATATATATATATATGAGAGTAGTGTAAGTGAGGAAATAAAGACTGGACCAATTCTATCTTTCACAAACACGCATATATCCGATCGTAGTACGTAAACCCTAGCTATAGCTAGCTAATTCGTTGATCATCGATCACTTTACTTTTGATTCCAGCGGCGATGCGTAGCATGAATACCTGCAGCAGGAGAAGACAAACATCCTCCGTTTGTTGTTCTCAACGTGTTTACAGCTCCTCTGTCTCTACGATGATGATGAAGAAGAAGAAGAAGATAACCAAGTCACCGGCGGTTGCAGTAGACAAGAAGAAAACAACTTGTACAGGTGGAACTCCACCTCCTATTGCTGCTGCAGAGACAAGAAGAAAACAACTTGTACAGGTGGAACGTTTGGGCGGATTGAAGCTTCGGTTCAGGTTCTCCGAGAATATTCCTCCTCCTGCTGTTCCCGTAGTGAAGACGAAGAATCTTGCAGTACAAGAAATCATTAGCAGCACTACTAATGATGAGCGCAACCGTTGTACCGTGAGATCGTGGCGTCTCGAAAAGGAGAGGGAAGCATCAGGTGATATTCATCCTCCTCCTCCTGCTGTTCACGTAGTCCAGACCAACAAGCTTGCAGTACAAGAAATCATTAGCACTGCTGATGAAGAGCGCAACCGTTGTACTATGAGATCGTGGCGGCAGATGAAGCTCCAAAGGGAGAGGGAAGCAGCAAGAAGACAGATCGAAAGCATCACCAAAACCGTCGATATTCCTGACAATTACTACGACACCATGCTCCCGTTACATCAAATGTTTGGACGCACACAATGGGTCAGGGAAGCCTTTTCTGGTGTCTATAACCCTAAACCACTCCAGAAGTTGGGATTGTTTCTCAAAGTCTAGATAGCTAGCTACATCGATATGTTAATTAACACGACTGCATTGAGATAGATAGATATGTTCGTTGAGTTTATAATTCACACGGTTTGTAATATATATTAGGGATTGTTCGAACAATATATTTAGTGAATGAAATATTATTTTTGGATCAGCCTAGCTATTCTCTGCAAGATTGAGTTTATCATCATTTCTGTTGTTTTTAATTTACACGAATGCATGCAGCTGTGAGATAATGTACATACCTGATCTTATTTGTAATGTTAGTCCTGAACCCCAATACAGTTAGGTTAAGGATAGTGTTCTTTTCAAAAGTGAGGCAAGTGGGTGATGAAGTGTAGTGTCGAAATTCGGATGGTTTGCGCGCTGTAACGGTAGTAGTTGTTGTACATATGTTTAAGTTGCAAGAACCCGAAATGAAATTCGTGTTTGGATCTCCGAAATGAAAACACTAGCTAGGACTAGGAGCCTCTGCAAAATGCAGTAATTTATCATCCATTCTGCTGTTTTTGACTGATGATGATGATAAATAAAACATAGAGTTCAGTTCTCCTACTTCAAGTTTCATTATTTACCGAAAACAAGATAGCGTTTGAATCGATCCCAAGTCTATAAGATCCATACCATAGAAGCAAGCAAGAGAGGAAAGGATGACAATTATTTGGTTCAATAGACAAACACAACATTAATAATTGTTTCAGTACATCAAAGACAACAACAGTAATACGTTTCAGCAATAATGCAAATCATATGTTAGCATATGGTGACTGGACGCCGTAAATTGAAGTCCATTAATATGTATATATATGTTACCCGAGACAATCGGGTAAATGTCACATTAGAGAAATTGGGCTAAACCCAAATCCCAATTGACATGAGAGACCCAAAAATTAGACATGAGTCAAAGACGTGAAAAGAGCGTGCGAAGTAGCTAATTATGTTGCATGACCACAGAGAGGAACCAGCTGAATGGTAAGATACATCGGATAGCAAATAACATTAGCTTACTAGTTGTAAAATCAAAAGTGATAGAAAATCTTGAAAAGCAGCTGAAATGGAAATGTACTGTTCAATTATGAGCACAAGTTTGCATCTTCAACGTTGGGTAAAGTCGATAAATTTGGTATAATGGTGAAAAAAATGCAGCTTTAAAGCATAGAGCCTTTAAATTGTCGCAACATGTTATATTGACCGCTAAATTGCAGAATCTCTGAACATCAACATTTTGTAGTTCAAACTCATTTGTTTGCAAATAGAAACAGGAAATGAATCAATTATATACAGAAAAGTGAGGGAGACAACCTCGGCGACAGGGGTGAACCAAATTAATGAAGGCTATTAATTTAAGCAATAATCCTTTAAGTAATTTTGTTCCAATTCCATTTGTACCTTATGTCTTATTTTAGTAATGTGTGAAACTATAGAATAATAAATATTAACAATAATTAATACATAAATATATTTTAGTATCTAATTATAATTAAAATTCAAAAAATGTACCTTATGTCTTATTTTAGTAATGTGTGAAATTATAGAATAAAGTTTACGAACAAAAAAAATAGTATTATTATCATAAGAATGTACAGAGGCCTGGGAGGCTGCGCTGCCGCCCTGTCGACCCCAATTGACCGGTGCTAATGCTGTCCTAGGGAGCTGCAGCCTGGTCCTACTGAATACGCGTCTTTAGTAGCTGCTTCTTCGTTTCCAATGGAAGCCTTTAGATTACCATTAGCCAAACATTAATTAAGCACATTAAGTCACCCATTGCGTTGATACCCAAACCTTCCATTGCAGTTGCTTAATCTCGTTGCAGTATGTCTTCTTCGGTTGTTCCGACTTCGACCCGAAATACTACCATGGGATACATGTACGAGTATTCGTTGTTGACATTTAGCAACCTTGCACCTGATGCCAAATGAATTCTGGCAAGTCAGTGTTAGGTGAATTCAAATAGTGTTGTTCAGCACCAACGTACGTGATTCCAATGTTAGGCTTTGGCATTCGTTAGTTCAGATCAAATAGACGGTTTCTAAGTGTAGAAATGAACTGCTCTATGTTGCCTTCACCGTATTGTGGGTCAATCCTGAAAGTTAATTTTATCACCCCACGTTTCCATTGCTAATAGTCATTTGTTGACATGTCAAATGCTGTTTCGACACACCACATTTAGAATCGCCTGGTTTCAACTCAAATTGATGGAATCAGGTGCTGTGTGTAAGTTCCTGTATGATCATGATTTTACTTTTATTTCGTGTAATCTATGTTTTGTGTTGAACAACATCTGATTTAAAGAAAATATTTATTCATACATTGGTAACGCATATTCCATATTGTGTTTGTTAGATTACGGGGAGTAATCACTACGGATACTATAAACATGGTACATGCTAGTAATCAATATTACGCAGCGTAAGATTCGCAGATACCTCAGACGTAATCTCCGTAGCCCCAAGATCCTGCAGCAGGGAGTTCACGGTCCTCCGTTCGGCACCCGTAGAGGTTCTTGTTAAGAAATCCCTACGCGGTATATTCTCCACAGCAAAGCCTATGATCGATTCTTAGCAGGGACGGATCTCCGGAGTGTTTGCTCGAAGGCAAATTGGTACACCCTTGGTGGTGGATGTGGTTCGGCCGAACGATGTGCATTATGGGGAGAGGGTTTTCTCTTAAATCACCACAAGAGAGATATTTATCCTAATAAAACCCCTAACACCCCATATATATAGGAGGAGCAAAGTGGACAAAAGTCCACTTTGCCCCCTCAAAATTCGGCGGGCCGCTATTGTATAAGGGAGGCCCAATTTTGGGCCTGTCGTGTCAATTAGGATTTGGGTCTGGCCCAATGTCCTAATGTGATATTTACCCAATTGGCTTAGGTAACATTAGGCTTGGGGAAAAAAACGGTCCGACCGGACTGGTTCGGAACTGGTCTAGCCGGCCTCTCCGTCGCCCGCCTCCCCGCCGCCCGCTCTCTCTCCTCGACTGTCTACAATTCCCCTGCTCTGTCACTCATGGGTCCACGAAAGAAGGTTAGAAATTTCAAATTAGGGTTTTGTTAATCTGGTGAAATATGGTTTCAGATTTGAGATTTTGTTGTTCAATTAAGCTTATTAGGGATGAATTAGAGTTCTAATTAGTAATTAGAGTTCTAATTAGTAATTAGAGTTCAAAATTAGGGCTTTTAAGTCGAATTAGGGTTTACAGATTTAGGCTTTTTTAAATTAAGCTCAGTAGTAGACTTGGAATGCTTAGGAAGTCTCAAAATTGAGATTTTGTTGTTCAATTAAGCTTATTAGGGATGAATTAGAGTTCTAATAAGTAATTAGAGTTCAAAATTAGGGCTTTAAGTCGAATTAGGGTTTACAGATTTGGGGCTTTTTTAAATTAAACTTAGTAGTAGACTTGGAATGCTTAGGAAGCCTCAAAATTGAGATTTTGTTGTTCAATTAAGCTTATTAGGGATGAATTAGAGTTCTTAATTAATGTTCTTGATCGATGTTGAATTATCTAATTTGGTTTATGTTCGTTTTGGAATTTTGGTAGCCTTCGAGATCGGGACCTTCCAGTTCTGAGAAAAATTCTGTTACGGGAAGAGGATGAGGATAGTTGAAGTTGGGAATCCAGAGAATACTTCTGCACTGCCAACGGCAACGGATATACCCACAGAAGACCTGGAAATTTCATCTGATTCGGAAAATTCTTTTACTAGAAGAAGCAAATCTACTAGAGGTGAGTCTTATAAACCTCCTAATCCGAAGAAGATTAAGTCAATGGTAAATGAATCATGGTGTTGGCACCATATGACAGTAAATAAAGAGATAAGTACGAAGCAGTCTGCAAAGGCTAATTGCAACTATTGTAATAGGCTACTGACTTTTACAACAACACCATCTACCCTATGTAACCATTTGCGTAGATGTCATTCATCTCCTTTTAATACGAAGAATGCTGAACGGCCACAGTCATCTAGGGAAGAAGGGTTAGAGACTAGCTAGTTAGTGGGTCTGTTATATAGCTTAATTAGCGGCATTTTCTGTTAAGTACCGTTGTGAATTACTTTTATTTAAGCATTGTAATTTCCACATTTTGATTATCGAGCAATACAAGTTCTTCTTTAATTATCTGGTGTCTCACGCAAGGACAAAACTTCTTGATCTTCAACATCATTTCATTCTTTAGACGGGCAATCAACGTCGTAAAAGTTCGGAGTAGTGAAAATGTTGCGGATATTCTCACAAAGTTACTCTCGAATGGTCAATTTCAGTTCTTGCATTCGAAGTTATGATTAGTTAGTAAAAAGTACTTTATAAGGGAGATTTATAAAGTAATTTTCGAGTCATAGATTTTTCTAAGATTAAGGAATAAGAGTTTAGGTGAAGAGAAAGTGTTTTTAGTCATCACTAGAAAAGTCTAAGACTAAAGACTATCTAGATAAAATAAGGAAAATGTTAGAAATTCCGACTTGGAATTCCACCAAGTCAGAATTTAATCCTCCAAGTAGGATTGGATATAATAAGCATCAAATCCTCCACGATATGCGAGCAAATTTTTTTTAGTATATACAATTGCTTCTGCAATTTTGGATTGGTAGCGTTAAGGTTAAAGCTCTCCCCAGGTGGCGTCTACAGCAGGATTCGACCCAAGTCGCTCTTGTGAACGCAACTCGTTTTGCCAGTTGGTCCAACCAACCTTGAATATGCAAACGAATAATAGTAATATAATATAATATATTCTCCTAATAATAAATCTGGCTAGTTTGACTTAATCCAACACAAGTAAAACTCAAAAAAATGATATTAAAAAAAAATTGACTTCAACAATTCATAGCTAAACTAGTTGTATGTCTCTCACAAACAAACCATCACAAAACAACTAGATTTCTTGTAGTGCAACTACTTAGTCGGATCTAGGACCTGACCAGCGAACAACACCAACCCGCTATTATCCTATTGAATCACAAACATAAACGGGCTCTATGCTTTAAAGCTGCAATTTTTTCACCATTATACCAAATTTATCGACTTTACCCAATTTAAATTACGTTGAAGATGCAAACTTTTGCTCATAATTGAACAGTACATTTCCATTTCAGCTGCTTTTCAAGATTTTCTATCACTTTTGATTTTATTACAATTAGTAAGCTAATGTTATTTGCTATCCGATGTATCTTACCATTCAGCTGGTTCCCTCTATGTCGTCATGCAACATAATTAGTTACTTCGCACGCTCTTTTTACGCCTTTGGTGTCAAACTCGGACCTGATCGAGTTTAGCACCTTTTCGGTAATTCACATACCCAAAAATGGTAAGGTTTCAGGAATCCTGATCGAGTTAGATTTTCCGACTGTTCCTCTCTGAGGATTATAATGCTGACCAGATTGAAAGGCTCTCTTCTTGTCTAAGCTAAGCTATCATGGCACTGTTAAAACAGCAACCGGTTTTTGTTGAAGATGCATGGTTTGCATTATTGCTGAACGTATTACTGTTGTTGTCTTTGTAGTACTGAAACAATTATTAATGTTGTGTTTGTCTATTGAACCAAATAATTGTCATTCTTTCCTCTCTTGCTTGCTTCTATGGTATGGATCTTATAGACTTGAAGTAGGAGAACTGAACTCTATGTTTTATTTATCATCATCATCAGTCAAAAACAGCAGAATGGATGATAAATTACTGCATTTTGCAGAGGCTCCTAGTCCTAGCTAGTGTTTTCATTTCGGAGATCCAAACATGAATTTCATTTCGGGTTCTTGCAACTTAAACATATGTACAACAACTACTACCGTTACAGCGCGCAAACCATCTGAATTTCGACACTACACTTCATCACCACTTGCCTCACTTTTGAAAAGAACACTATCCTTAACCTAACTGTATTGGGGTTCAGGACTAACATTACAAATAAGATCACGTATGTACATTATCTCACAGCTGCATGAATTCGTGTAAATTAAAAACAACAGAAATGATGATAAACTCAATTTTGCAGAGAATAGCTAGGCTGATCCAAAAATAATATTTCATTCACTAAATATATTGTTCGAACAATCCCGAATATATATTACAAACCGTGTGAATTAACTCAACGAATATATCTATGTATCTCAATTCAGTCGTGTTAACATATATCGATGTAGCTAGCTATCTAGACTTTGAGAAACAATCCCAACTTCTGGAGTGGTTTAGGGTTATAGACACCAGAAAAGGCTTCCCTGACCCATTGTGTGCGTCCAAACATTTGATGTAACGGGAGCATGGTGTCGTAATAATTATCAGGAATATCGACGGTTTTGGTGATGCTTTCGATCTTTCTTCTTGCTGCTTCCCTCTCCCTTTGGAGCTTCATCTGGCGCCACGATCTCATAGTACAACGGTTGCGCTCTTCATCAGCAGTGCTAATGATTTCTTGTACTGCAAGCTTGTTGGTCTAGACTACGTGAACAGCAGGAGGAGGATGAATATCACCTGATGCTTCCCTCTCCTTTTCGAGACGCCACGATCTCACGGTACAACGGTTGCGCTCATCATTAGTAGTGCGGCTAATGATTTCTTGTACTGCAAGATTCTTCGTCTTCACTACGGGAACAGCAGGAGGAGGAATATTCTCGGAGAATCTGAACCGAAGCTTCAATCCGCCCAAACGTTCCACCTGTACAAGTTGTTTTCTTCTTGTCTCTGCAGCAGCAATAGGAGGAGGAGGAGGAGTTTCGACACGCCGAGAATCATCGTTGTCTCTTTTTCTCTTACTAGTTGTAGTAGTAGTATATTGCGACTGCGCTACTGCAACCGTCGGTGACTTGGTTATCTTCTTCTTCTTCATCATCATCGTAGAGACAGAGGAGCTGTAAACACGTTGAGACAGAGGATGTTTGTCTTCTCCTGCTGCAGGTATTCATGCTACGCATCGCCGCTGGAATCAAAAGTAAAGTGATCGATGATCAACGAATTAGCTAGCAGCATCGGTTTTATATTGAAAAAATGATAAAATTGGCCGAAACTGAAGAATTTAGCATACTAACCATCACAGAAAATATTGTGAAGCTTTGAGTCCGAAATGAGAAGTACTTTAAAACATTCCATGGTCATATACGATGAGTAATAGTGCAAATAAATCTGATTTCATAAAAAACAGAGGTCCGAGTGAGGTTATATTGAAAAATTGAAAAAATTGGCCGAAACTGAAAAATTTCGCATACTAACCATCACGGAAAAATGTGAAGTTTTGAGTCCGAAATGAGAAGTACTTTAAACCATTCCACGGTCATATACGATGAGTAAGAGTGCAAATAAGACTGATTTCATCAAAAACATAGGTCCGAAAAGAGGTTATATTGATAAAATAAGAAAATTGTCCGAAACTGAAGAATTTCGCATACTAACCATCAAGGAAAATGTGAAGTTTTGAGTCCGAAATGAGAAGTACTTTAAACCATTCCACGGTCATATACGATGAGTAAGAGTGCAAATAAAACTGATTTCATCAAAAACAGAGTTCCGAAAAGAGGTTATATTGAAAAAATGAGAAAATTGGCCGAAACTGAAGAATTTCGCATACTAACCATCACAGAAAATATTGTGAAGCTTTGAGTCCGAAATGAGAAGTACTTTAAACCATTCCACGGTCATATACGATGAGTAAGAGTGCAAATAAAACTGATTTCATCAAAAACAGAGTTCCGAAAAGAGGTTATATTGAAAAAATGAGAAAATTGGCCGAAACTGAAGAATTTCGCATACTAACCATCACGGAAAATGTGAAGTTTTGAGTCTGAAATGAGAAGTACTTTAAACTATTCCACGGTCATATACGATGAGTAAGAGTGCAAATAAGACTGATTTCATCAAAAACATAGGTCCGAAAAGAGGTTATATTGATAAAATGAGAAAATTGGCCGAAACTGAAGAATTTCGCATACTAACCATCACGGAAAATATTGTGAAGCTTTGAGTACGAAATTAGAAGTACTTTAAAACATTCCATGGTTATATACGATGAGTAAGAGTGCAACTAAAGCTGACTTCCTAAAAAAAAGAGGTGCGAGGGAGGTTATATTGAAAAATGAAAAAATTGGCCGAAACTGAAAAATTTCGCATACTAACCATCACAGAAAATGTGAAGTTTTAAGTCAGAAATGAGAAGTAATTTAAACCATTCCATGGTCATATACGATGAGTAAGAGTGCAAATAAAACTGATTTCATCAAAAACAGAGTTCCGAAAAAAGGTTATATTGAAAAAATGAAAAAATTGGCCGAAACTAAAGAATTTCGCATACTAACCATCACAGAAAATATTGTGAAGCTTTGAGTCTGAAATGAGAAGTACTTTAAACCATTCCATGGTCATATACGATGAGTAAGAGTGCAAATAAAACCGATTTAAAAAAAAAACAAAGGTCCGAGTGAGGTTATATTGAAAAAATGAAAAAAAATTGGCCGAAACTGAAGAATTTCGCATACTAACCATCACGGAAAATGTGAAGTTTTGAGTCCGAAATGAGAAGTACTTTAAACCATTCCACGGTCATATATGATGAGTAAGAGTGCAAATAAAACTGATTTCATCAAAAACGGAGGTCCGAAAAGTGGTTATATTGAAAAAATGAGAAAATTGGCCGAAACTGAAGAATTTCGCATACTAACTATCACGGAAAATGTGAAGTTTTGAGTCCGAAATGAGAAGTACTTTAAACCATTCCAAGGTCATATACGATGAGTAACAGTCCAAATAAAACTGATTTCATAAAATAGAGGTCCGAGAGAGGTTATATTGAAAAAATGAAAAAAATGGCCGAAACTGAAGAATTTCGCATACTAACCATCAAGGAAAATGTGAAGCTTTGAGTCCGAAATGAGAAGTACTTTAAACCATTCCACGGTCATATACAATGAGTAAGAGTGCAAATAAAACTGATTTCATCAAAACAGAGTTCCGAAAAGAGGTTATATTGAAAAAATGAGAAAATTGGCTGAAACTGAAGAATTTCGCATACTAACCATCACAGAAAATATTGTGAAGCTTTGAGTCCGAAATGAAAAGTACTTTAAACCATTCCATGGTCATATACGATGAGTAAGAGTGCAAATAAAACTGATTTCATAAAAAACAGAGGTCCGAGTGAGATTATGTTGAAAAAATGAAAAAAAAAATTGGTCGAAACTGAAGAATTTCGCATACTAACCATCACGGAAAATGTGAAGTTTTGAGTCCGAAATGAGAAGTACTTTAAACCATTCCAAGGTCATATACGATGAGTAAGAGTGCAAATAAAACTGATTTCATAAAAAACAGAGGTCCGAGTGAGGTTATATTGAAAAAATGAAAAAATTGGCCGAAACTTAAAAATTTCGCATACTAACCATCACGGAAAATGTGAAGTTTTGAGTCCGAAATGAGAAGTACTTTAAACCATTCCACAGTCATATACGATGAGTAAGAGTGCAAATAAGACTGATTTCATAACAAACATAGGTCCGAAAAGAGGTTATATTGATAAAATGAGATAAATGGCCGAAACTGAAGAATTTCGCATACTAACCATCACGGAAAATATTGTGAAGCTTTGAGTCCGAAATTAGAAGTACTTTAAACCATTCCATGGTTATATACGATGAGTAAGAGTGCAAATAAAGCTGATTTCATAAAAAACAGAGGTCCGAGGGAGGTTATATTGAACAAATTGAAAAATTGGCCGAAACTGAAAAATTTCGCATACTAACCATCACGGAAAATGTGAAGTTTTAAGTCCGAAATGAGAAGTAATTTAAACCATTACATGGTCATAAACGATGAGTAAGAGTGCAAATACAACTGATTTCATAAAAAAAAAGAGTTCCGAAAAGAGATTATATTGAAAAAATGAGAAAATTGGCCGAAACTGAAGAATATCGCATACTAACCAGCACATAAAATATTGTGAAGCTTTGAGTCCGAAATGAGATGTACTTTAAACCATTCCATGGTCATATACGATGAGTAAGAGTGCAAATAAAACTGATTTAATAAAAAACAGAGGTCCGAGTGAGGTTATATTGAAAAAAATGAAGAAAAAAATTGGTCGAAACTGAAGAATTTCGCATACTAACCATCACGGAAAATGTGAAGTTTTGAGTCCGAAATGAGAAGTACTTTAAACCATTCCACGGTCATATATGCTGAGTAAGAGTGCAAACAAAACTGATTTCATCAAAAACGGAGGTCCGAAAAGAGGTTATATTGAAAAAATGAGTAAATTGGCCGAAACTGAAGAATTTCGCATACTAACCATCACGCAAAATGTGAAGTTTTAAGTCCGAAATGAGAAGTAGTTTAAACCATTCCAAGGTAATATACGATGAGTAAGAGTGCAAATAAAACTGATTTCATAAAAATAGAGGTCCGAGAGAGGTTATATTGAAAAAATGAAAAAATTGGCCGAAACTGAAGAATTTCGCAGACTAACCATCAAGGAAAATGTGAAGTTTTGAGTCCGAAATGAGAAGTACTTTAAACCATTCCACGGTCATGTACGATGAGTAAGAGTGCAAATAAAACTGATTTCATCAAAAACAGAGTTCCGAAAAGAGGTTATATTGAAAAAATGAGAAAATTGGCCGAAACTGAAGAATTTCGCATACTAACCATCACAGAAATATTGTGAAGCTTTGAGTCCGAAATGAGAAGTACTTTAAACCATTCCATGGTCATATACGATGAGTAAGAGTGCAAATAAAACTGATTTCATAAAAAACAGAGGTCCGAGTGAGGTTATATTAAAAAAATGAAAAAAAAATTGGCCGAAACTGAAGAATTTCGCATACTTACCATCACGGAAAATGTGAAGTTTTGAGTCCGAAATGAGAAGCACTTTAAACCATTCCACAGTCATATACGATGAGTAAGAGTGCAAATAAGACTGATTTCATAACAAACATAGGTCTGAAAAGAGGTTATATAGATAAAATAAGAAAATTGGCCGAAACTGAAGAATTTCGCATACTAATCATCACGGAAAATGTGAAGTTTCTAGTCCGAAATGAGAAGTACTTTAAACCATTCCACGGTCATATATGATGAGTAAGAGTGCAAATAAAGCTGATTTCATAAAAAACAGTGGTTCGAGTGAGGTTATATTGAAAAAATGAAAAAATTGGCCGAAATTGAAGAATTTCGCATACTAACCATCAAGGAAAATGTGAAGTTTTGAGTCCAAAATGAGAAGTACTTAAAACCATTCCACGGTCATATACGGTGAGTAAGAGTGCAAATAAAACTGATTTCATCAAAAACAGAGCTCCGAAAATAGGTTATATTGAAAAAATGAGAAAATTGGCCGAAACTGAAGAATTTCGCAAACTAACCATCACAGAAAATATTGTGAAGCTTTGAGTCCGAAATGAGAAGTACTTTAAACCATTCCATGGTCATATACGATGAGTAAGAGTGCAAATAAAACTGATTTCATAAAAAACAGAGGTCCGAGTGAGGTTATATTGAAAAAATGAAAAAAAAAATTGGCCGAAACTGAAGAATTTCGCATACTAATCATCACGGAAAATGTGAAGTTTTGAGTCCGAAATGAGAAGTACTTTAAACCATTCCACGGTCATATATGATGAGTAAGAGTGCAAATAAAGCTGATTTCATAAAAAACAGTGGTTCGAGTGAGGTTATATTGAAAAAATGAAAAAATTGGCCGACGCTAAAAAATTTCGCATACTAACCATCTCGGAAAATGTGAAGTTTTAAGTCCGTAATGAGAAGTACTTTAATCAATTCCATGGTCATATACGATGAGTAAGAGTGCAAATAAAACTGATTTCATAAAAAATAGAGGTCCGAGATAGGTTTTATTGAAAAAATGAAAAAATTGGCCGAAACTGAAGAATTTCGCTTACTAACCATCACGGAAAATATTGTGAAGCTTTGAGTCCGAAATGAGAAGTACTTTAAACCATTCCATGGTTATATACGATGAGTAAGAGTGCAAAGCTGATTTTTAAAAAAACAGAGGTCCGAGTGAGGTTATATTGAAAAAATGAAAAAATTGGCTGAAACTGAAGAATTTCGCATACTAAACATCACGGAAAATATTGTGAAGCTTTGAGTCCGAAATGAGAAGTACTTTAAACCATTCCATGGTTATATACGATGAGTAAGAGTGCAAATAAAGCTGATTTCATAAAAAACAGAGGTCCGAGTGAGGTTATATTGAAAAAATGAAAAAATTGGCCGAAACTGAAAAATTTCGCATACTATCACGGAAAATGTGAAGTTTTAAGTCCGAAATGAGAAGTACTTTAAACCATTCTATGGTCATATACGATGAGTAAGAGTGCAAATAAAACTGATTTCATAAAAATAGAGGTCCGAGAGAGGTTATACCGAAAAAATGAAAAAATTGGCAGAAACTGAAGAATTTCGCATACTAACCATCACGGAAATGAGAAGTTTTGAGTCCGAAATGAGAAATACTTTAAACCATTTCATGGTCATATACGATGAGTAAGAGTGCAAATAAAACTGATTTCATAAAAAATAGAGGTCCGAGAGAGGATATATTGAAAAATTGAAAAAATTGGCAGAAACTGAAGAATTTCGCATACTAACCATCACGGAAAATGTGAAGTTTTGAGTCCGAAATGAGAAGTACTTTAAACCATTCCATGGTCATATACGATGAGTAAGAGTGCAAATAAAACTGATTTCATAAAAAATAGAGGTCCGAGAGAGGTTATATTGAAAAATGAAAAAATTGGCCGAAACTAAAGAATTTCGCATACTAACCATCACGGAAAATGTGAAGTTTTGTGTCTGAAATGAGAAGTACTTTAAACCATTCCGCGGTCATATATGATGAGTAAGAGTGCAAATAAAACTGATTTCATCAAAAACGGAGGTCCGAAAAGAGGTTATATATAAAAAATGAGAAAATTGGCCGAAACTGAAGAATTTCGCATACTCATCACAGAAAATATTGTGAAGCTTTGAGTCCGAAATTAGAAGTACTTTAAACCATTCCATGGTTATATACGATGAGTAAGAGTGCAAATAAAGCTGATTTCATAAAAAACAGAGGTCCGAGGGAGGTTATATTGAACAAATGAAAAAATTGGCCGAAATTGAAATATTTCGCATACTAACCATCACGGAAAATGTGAAGTTTTAAGTCCGAAATGAGAAGTACTTTAAACAATTCTATGGTCATATACGATGAGTAAGATTGGAAATAAAACTGGTTTCATAAAAAATAGAGGTCCGAGAGAGGTTATATTGAATAAATGAAAAAATTGGCCGAAACTGGAAAATTTCACATACTAACCATCACGGAAAATGTGAAGTTTTAAGTCCGAAATGAGAAGTACTTTAAACCATTCCATGGTCATATATGATGAGTAAGAGTGCAAATAAAACTGATTTCATAAAAAATAGAGGTCCGAAAGAGGTTATATTGAAAAAATGAAAAAATTGGCAGAAACTGACGAATTTCGCATACTAACCATCACGGAAATGAGAAGTTTTGAGTCCGAAATGAGAAATACATTAAACCATTCCAGGGTCATATAAGATGAGTAAGAGTGCAAATAAAACTGATTTCATAAAAAATAGAGGTCCGAGAGAGGTTATATTGAAAAAATGAAAAAAAAAATTGGCTGAAACTGAAGAATTTCGCATACTAACCATCACGGAAAATGTGAAGTTTTTAGTCTGAAATGAGAAGTATTTTAACCATTCCATGGTCATATACGATGAGTAAGAGTGCAAATAAAACTGATTTCATAAAAAATAGAGGTCCGAGAGAGGTTATATAGAAAAATAAAAAATTGGCCGAAACTAAAGAATTTCGCATACTAACCATCACGGAAAATGTAAAGTTTTGAGTCCGAAATGAGAAGTACTGTAAACCATTCCGCGGTCATATATGATGAGTAAGAGTGCAAATAAAACTGATTTCATAAAAAACGGAGGTCCGAAAAGAGGTTATATATAAAAAATGAGAAAATTGGCCGAAACTGACGAATTTCGCATACTAACCATCACGGAAAATATTGTGAATCTTTGAGTCCGAAATTAGAAGTACTTTAAACCATTCCATGGTTATATACGATGAGTAAGAGTACAAATAAAGCTTATTTCATAAAAAACAGAGGTCCGAGGGAGGTTATATTGAACAAATGAAAAAATTGGCCGAAACTGAAAAATTTCGCATACTAACCATCACGGAAAATGTGAAGTTTTAAGTCCGAAATGAGAAGTACTTTAAACCATTCTATGGTCATATACGATGAGTAAGAGTGGAAATAAAACTTATTTCATAAAAAATAGAGGTCCGAGAGAGGTTATATTGAAAAAATGAAAAAATTGGCCGAAACTGAAAAATTCCGCATACTAACCATCACGGAAAATGTGAAGTTTTAAGTCCGAAATGAGAAGTACTTTAAACCATTCCATGGTCATATACGATGAGTAAGAGTGCAAATAAAACTGATTTCATAAAAAATAGAGGTCCGAGAGAGGTTACATTGAAAAAATGAAAAAATTGGCAGAAACTGAAGAATTTCGCATACGTTATCACGGAAATGAGAAGTTTTGAGTCCGAAATGAGAAATACTTTAAAACATTCCATGGTCATATAAGATGAGTAAGATTGCAAATAAAACTGATTTCATAAAAAATAGAGGTCCTAGAGAGGTTATATTGAAAAAATGAAAAAAATGGCTGAAACTGAAGAATTTCGCATACTAACCATCACGGAAAATGTGAAGTTTTGAGTCCGAAATGAGAAGTACTTTAAACCATTCCATGGTCATATACGATGAGTATGAGTGGAAATAAAACTGATTTCATAAAAAATAGAGGTCCGAGAGAGGTTATATTGAAAAATGAAAAAATTGGCCGAAACTAAAGAATTTCGCATACTAACCATCACGGAAAATGTGAAGTTTTGAGTCCGGAATGAGAAGTACTTTAAACCATTCCACGGTCATATATGATGAGTAAGAGTGAAAATAAAACTGATTTCATCAAAAACGGAGGTCCGAAAAGAGGTTATATTGAAAAAATGAGTAAATTTGCCGAAACTGAAGAATTTCGCATCAACCATCACGGAAAATGTGAAGTTTTAAGTCCGAAATGAGAAGTACTTTAAACCATTCCAAGGTCATATACGATGAGTAAGAGTTCAAATAAAACTGATTTCATCAAAAACATAGGTCCGAAAAGAGGTTATATTGATAAAATGAGAAAATTGGCCGAAACTGAAGAATTTCGCATACTAACCATCACGGAAAATATTGTGAAGCTTTGAGTCCGAAATTAGAAGTACTTTAAACCATTCCATGGTTATATATGATGAGTAAGAGTGCAAATAAAGCTGATTTCATAAAAAACAGAGGTCCGGGTGAGGTTATATTGAAAAAATGAAAAAATTTACCGAAACTGAAGAATTTCGCATACTAACCATCACGGAAAATGTGAAGTTTTGAGTCCGAAATGAGAAGTACTTTAAACCATTACACGGTCATATACGATGAGTAAGAGTGCAAATAAGACTGATTTCATCAAAATCATAGGTCCGAAAAGAGGTTATATTGATAAAATGAGAAAATTGGCCGAAACTGAATAATTTCGCATACTAACCATCACGGAAAATGTGAAGTTTTGAGTCCGAAATGAGAAGTACTTTAAACCATTCCACGGTCATATAAGATGAGTAAGAGTGCAAATAAAACTTATTTCATCAACAACAGAGTTCCGAAAAGAGTTTATATTGAAAAAATGAGAAAATTGGTCGAAATTGAAGAATTTCGCATACTAACCATCACGGAAAATGTGAAGTTTTGAGTCCGAAATGAGAAGTACTTTAAACCATTCCACGGTCATATATGCTGAGTAAGAGTGCAAACAAAACTGATTTCATCAAAAACGGAGGTCCGAAAAGAGGTTATATTGAAAAAATGAGTAAATTGGCCGAAACTGAAGAATTTCGCATACTAACCATCACGCAAAATGTGAAGTTTTAAGTCCGAAATGAGAAGTAGTTTAAACCATTCCAAGGTAATATACGATGAGTAAGAGTGCAAATAAAACTGATTTCATAAAAATAGAGGTCCGAGAGAGGTTATATTGAAAAAATGAAAAAATTGGCCGAAACTGAAGAATTTCGCAGACTAACCATCAAGGAAAATGTGAAGTTTTGAGTCCGAAATGAGAAGTACTTTAAACCATTCCACGGTCATGTACGATGAGTAAGAGTGCAAATAAAACTGATTTCATCAAAAACAGAGTTCCGAAAAGAGGTTATATTGAAAAAATGAGAAAATTGGCCGAAACTGAAGAATTTCGCATACTAACCATCACAGAAATATTGTGAAGCTTTGAGTCCGAAATGAGAAGTACTTTAAACCATTCCATGGTCATATACGATGAGTAAGAGTGCAAATAAAACTGATTTCATAAAAAACAGAGGTCCGAGTGAGGTTATATTAAAAAAATGAAAAAAAAATTGGCCGAAACTGAAGAATTTCGCATACTTACCATCACGGAAAATGTGAAGTTTTGAGTCCGAAATGAGAAGCACTTTAAACCATTCCACAGTCATATACGATGAGTAAGAGTGCAAATAAGACTGATTTCATAACAAACATAGGTCAGAAAAGAGGTTATATAGATAAAATAAGAAAATTGGCCGAAACTGAAGAATTTCGCATACTAACCATCACGGAAAATGTGAAGTTTGAGTCCGAAATGAGAAGTACTTTAAACCATTCCAAGGTCATATACGATAAGTAAGAGTGCAAATAAAACTGATTTCATAAAAATAGAGGTCCGAGATTGGTTATATTGAAAAAATGAAAAAATTGGCCGAAACTGAAGAATTTCGCATACTAACCATCAAGGAAAATGTGAAGTTTTGAGTCCAAAATGAGAAGTACTTAAAACCATTCCACGGTCATATACGATGAGTAAGAGTGCAAATAAAACTGATTTCATCAAAAACAGAGCTCCGAAAAGAGGTTATATTGAAAAAATGAGAAAATTGGCCGAAACTGAAGAATTTCGCAAACTAACCATCACAGAAAATATTGTGAAGCTTTGAGTCCGAAATGAGAAGTACTTTAAACCATTCCATGGTCATATACGATGAGTAAGAGTGCAAATAAAACTGATTTCATAAAAAACAGAGGTCCGAGTGAGGTTATATTGAAAAAATGAAAAAAAAATTGGCCGAAACTGAAGAATTTCGCATACTAATCATCACGGAAAATGTGAAGTTTCTAGTCCGAAATGAGAAGTACTTTAAACCATTCCACGGTCATATATGATGAGTAAGAGTGCAAATAAAGCTGATTTCATAAAAAACAGTGGTTCGAGTGAGGTTATATTGAAAAAATGAAAAAATTGGCCGAAACTGAAGAATTTCGCATACTAACCATCAAGGAAAATGTGAAGTTTTGAGTCCAAAATGAGAAGTACTTAAAACCATTCCACGGTCATATACGGTGAGTAAGAGTGCAAATAAAACTGATTTCATCAAAAACAGAGCTCCGAAAAGAGGTTATATTGAAAAAATGAGAAAATTGGCCGAAACTGAAGAATTTCGCAAACTAACCATCACAGAAAATATTGTGAAGCTTTGAGTCCGAAATGAGAAGTACTTTAAACCATTCCATGGTCATATACGATGAGTAAGAGTGCAAATAAAACTGATTTCATAAAAAACAGAGGTCCGAGTGAGGTTATATTGAAAAAATGAAAAAAAAAATTGGCCGAAACTGAAGAATTTCGCATACTAATCATCACGGAAAATGTGAAGTTTTGAGTCCGAAATGAGAAGTACTTTAAACCATTCCACGGTCATATATGATGAGTAAGAGTGCAAATAAAGCTGATTTCATAAAAAACAGTGGTTCGAGTGAGGTTATATTGAAAAAATGAAAAATTGGCCGACGCTGAAAAATTTCGCATACTAACCATCTCGGAAAATGTGAAGTTTTAAGTCCGTAATGAGAAGTACTTTAATCAATTCCATGGTCATATACGATGAGTAAGAGTGCAAATAAAACTGATTTCATAAAAAATAGAGGTCCGAGATAGGTTTTATTGAAAAAATGAAAAAATTGGCCGAAACTGAAGAATTTCGCTTACTAACCATCACGGAAAATATTGTGAAGCTTTGAGTCCGAAATGAGAAGTACTTTAAACCATTCCATGGTTATATACGATGAGTAAGAGTGCAAAGCTGATTTTTAAAAAACAGAGGTCCGAGTGAGGTTATATTGAAAAAATGAAAAAATTGGCTGAAACTGAAGAATTTCGCATACTAAACATCACGGAAAATATTGTGAAGCTTTGAGTCCGAAATGAGAAGTACTTTAAACCATTCCATGGTTATATACGATGAGTAAGAGTGCAAATAAAGCTGATTTCATAAAAAACAGAGGTCCGAGTGAGGTTATATTGAAAAAATGAAAAAATTGGCCGAAACTGAAAAATTTCGCATACTATCACGGAAAATGTGAAGTTTTAAGTCCGAAATGAGAAGTACTTTAAACCATTCTATGGTCATATACGATGAGTAAGAGTGCAAATAAAACTGATTTCATAAAAATAGAGGTCCGAGAGAGGTTATACCGAAAAAATGAAAAAATTGGCAGAAACTGAAGAATTTCGCATACTAACCATCACGGAAATGAGAAGTTTTGAGTCCGAAATGAGAAATACTTTAAACCATTTCATGGTCATATACGATGAGTAAGAGTGCAAATAAAACTGATTTCATAAAAAATAGAGGTCCGAGAGAGGATATATTGAAAAATTGAAAAAATTGGCAGAAACTGAAGAATTTCGCATACTAACCATCACGGAAAATGTGAAGTTTTGAGTCCGAAATGAGAAGTACTTTAAACCATTCCATGGTCATATACGATGAGTAAGAGTGCAAATAAAACTGATTTCATAAAAAATAGAGGTCCGAGAGAGGTTATATTGAAAAATGAAAAAATTGGCCGAAACTAAAGAATTTCGCATACTAACCATCACGGAAAATGTGAAGTTTTGTGTCCGAAATGAGAAGTACTTTAAACCATTCCGCGGTCATATATGATGAGTAAGAGTGCAAATAAAACTGATTTCATCAAAAACGGAGGTCCGAAAAGAGGTTATATATAAAAAATGAGAAAATTGGCCGAAACTGAAGAATTTCGCATACTCATCACAGAAAATATTGTGAAGCTTTGAGACCGAAATTAGAAGTACTTTAAACCATTCCATGGTTATATACGATGAGTAAGAGTGCAAATAAAGCTGATTTCATAAAAAACAGAGGTCCGAGGGAGGTTATATTGAACAAATGAAAAAATTGGCCGAAATTGAAATATTTCGCATACTAACCATCAAGGAAAATGTGAAGTTTTAAGTCCGAAATGAGAAGTACTTTAAACAATTCTATGGTCATATACGATGAGTAAGATTGGAAATAAAACTGGTTTCATAAAAAATAGAGGTCCGAGAGAGGTTATATTGAATAAATGAAAAAATTGGCCGAAACTGGAAAATTTCACATACTAACTAACCATCACGGAAAATGTGAAGTTTTAAGTCCGAAATGAGAAGTACTTTAAACCATTCCATGGTCATATATGATGAGTAAGAGTGCAAATAAAACTGATTTCATAAAAAATAGAGGTCCGAAAGAGGTTATATTGAAAAAATGAAAAAATTGGCAGAAACTGAAGAATTTCGCATACTAACCATCACGGAAATGAGAAGTTTTGAGTCCGAAATGAGAAATACATTAAACCATTCCAGGGTCATATAAGATGAGTAAGAGTGCAAATAAAACTGATTTCATAAAAAATAGAGGTCCGAGAGAGGTTATATTGAAAAAATGAAAAAAAAAATTGGCTGAAACTGAAGAATTTCGCATACTAACCATCACGGAAAATGTGAAGTTTTTAGTCTGAAATGAGAAGTATTTTAACCATTCCATGGTCATATACGATGAGTAAGAGTGCAAATAAAACTGATTTCATAAAAAATAGAGGTCCGAGAGAGGTTATATAGAAAAATGAAAAAATTGGCCGAAACTAAAGAATTTCGCATACTAACCATCACGGAAAATGTAAAGTTTTGAGTCCGAAATGAGAAGTACTGTAAACCATTCCGCGGTCATATATGATGAGTAAGAGTGCAAATAAAACTGATTTCATCAAAAACGGAGGTCCGAAAAGAGGTTATATATAAAAAATGAGAAAATTGGCCGAAACTGACGAATTTCGCATACTAACCATCACGGAAAATATTGTGAATCTTTGAGTCCGAAATTAGAAGTACTTTAAACCATTCCATGGTTATATACGATGAGTAAGAGTACAAATAAAGCTTATTTCATAAAAAACAGAGGTCCGAGGGAGGTTATATTGAACAAATGAAAAAATTGGCCGAAACTGAAAAATTTCGCATACTAACCATCACGGAAAATGTGAAGTTTTAAGTCCGAAATGAGAAGTACTTTAAACCATTCTATGGTCATATACGATGAGTAAGAGTGGAAATAAAACTTATTTCATAAAAAATAGAGGTCCGAGAGAGGTTATATTGAAAAAATGAAAAAATTGGCCGAAACTGAAAAATTCCGCATACTAACCATCACGGAAAATGTGAAGTTTTAAGTCCGAAATGAGAAGTACTTTAAACCATTCCATGGTCATATACGATGAGTAAGAGTGCAAATAAAACTGATTTCATAAAAAATAGAGGTCCGAGAGAGGTTACATTGAAAAAATGAAAAAATTGGCAGAAACTGAAGAATTTCGCATACGTTATCACGGAAATGAGAAGTTTTGAGTCCGAAATGAGAAATACTTTAAAACATTCCATGGTCATATAAGATGAGTAAGATTGCAAATAAAACTGATTTCATAAAAAATAGAGGTCCTAGAGAGGTTATATTGAAAAAATGAAAAAAATGGCTGAAACTGAAGAATTTCGCATACTAACCATCACGGAAAATGTGAAGTTTTGAGTCCGAAATGAGAAGTACTTTAAACCATTCCATGGTCATATACGATGAGTATGAGTGGAAATAAAACTGATTTCATAAAAAATAGAGGTCCGAGAGAGGTTATATTGAAAAATGAAAAAATTGGCCGAAACTAAAGAATTTCGCATACTAACCATCACGGAAAATGTGAAGTTTTGAGTCCGGAATGAGAAGTACTTTAAACCATTCCACGGTCATATATGATGAGTAAGAGTGAAAATAAAACTGATTTCATCAAAAACGGAGGTCCGAAAAGAGGTTATATTGAAAAAATGAGTAAATTTGCCGAAACTGAAGAATTTCGCATCAACCATCACGGAAAATGTGAAGTTTTAAGTCCGAAATGAGAAGTACTTTAAACCATTCCAAGGTCATATACGATGAGTAAGAGTTCAAATAAAACTGATTTCATCAAAAACATAGGTCCGAAAAGAGGTTATATTGATAAAATGAGAAAATTGGCCGAAACTGAAGAATTTCGCATACTAACCATCACGGAAAATATTGTGAAGCTTTGAGTCCGAAATTAGAAGTACTTTAAACCATTCCATGGTTATATATGATGAGTAAGAGTGCAAATAAAGCTGATTTCATAAAAAACAGAGGTCCGGGTGAGGTTATATTGAAAAAATGAAAAATTTACCGAAACTGAAGAATTTCGCATACTAACCATCACGGAAAATGTGAAGTTTTGAGTCCGAAATGAGAAGTACTTTAAACCATTACACGGTCATATACGATGAGTAAGAGTGCAAATAAGACTGATTTCATCAAAATCATAGGTCCGAAAAGAGGTTATATTGATAAAATGAGAAAATTGGCCGAAACTGAATAATTTCGCATACTAACCATCACGGAAAATGTGAAGTTTTGAGTCCGAAATGAGAAGTACTTTAAACCATTCCACGGTCATATAAGATGAGTAAGAGTGCAAATAAAACTTATTTCATCAACAACAGAGTTCCGAAAAGAGTTTATATTGAAAAAATGAGAAAATTGGTCGAAATTGAAGAATTTCGCATACTAACCATCACGGAAAATGTGAAGTTTTGAGTCCGAAATGAGAAGTACTTTAAACCATTCCACGGTCATATATGCTGAGTAAGAGTGCAAACAAAACTGATTTCATCAAAAACGGAGGTCCGAAAAGAGGTTATATTGAAAAAATGAGTAAATTGGCCGAAACTGAAGAATTTCGCATACTAACCATCACGCAAAATGTGAAGTTTTAAGTCCGAAATGAGAAGTAGTTTAAACCATTCCAAGGTAATATACGATGAGTAAGAGTGCAAATAAAACTGATTTCATAAAAATAGAGGTCCGAGAGAGGTTATATTGAAAAAATGAAAAAATTGGCCGAAACTGAAGAATTTCGCAGACTAACCATCAAGGAAAATGTGAAGTTTTGAGTCCGAAATGAGAAGTACTTTAAACCATTCCACGGTCATGTACGATGAGTAAAAGTGCAAATAAAACTGATTTCATCAAAAACAGAGTTCCGAAAAGAGGTTATATTGAAAAAATGAGAAAATTGGCCGAAACTGAAGAATTTCGCATACTAACCATCACAGAAATATTGTGAAGCTTTGAGTCCGAAATGAGAAGTACTTTAAACCATTCCATGGTCATATACGATGAGTAAGAGTGCAAATAAAACTGATTTCATAAAAAACAGAGGTCCGAGTGAGGTTATATTAAAAAAATGAAAAAAAAATTGGCCGAAACTGAAGAATTTCGCATACTTACCATCACGGAAAATGTGAAGTTTTGAGTCCGAAATGAGAAGCACTTTAAACCATTCCACAGTCATATACGATGAGTAAGAGTGCAAATAAGACTGATTTCATAAAAAACATAGGTCTGAAAGAGGTTATATAGATAAAATAAGAAAATTGGCCGAAACTGAAGAATTTCGCATACTAACCATCACGGAAAATGTGAAGTTTGAGTCCGAAATGAGAAGTACTTTAAACCATTCCAAGGTCATATACGATAAGTAAGAGTGCAAATAAAATTGATTTCATAAAAATAGAGGTCCGAGATTGGTTATATTGAAAAAATGAAAAAATTGGCCGAAACTGAAGAATTTCGCATACTAACCATCAAGGAAAATGTGAAGTTTTGAGTCCAAAATGAGAAGTACTTAAAACCATTCCACGGTCATATACGATGAGTAAGAGTGCAAATAAAACTGATTTCATCAAAAACAGAGCTCCGAAAAGAGGTTATATTGAAAAAATGAGAAAATTGGCCGAAACTGAAGAATTTCGCATACTAACCATCACAGAAAATATTGTGAAGCTTTGAGTCCGAAATGAGAAGTACTTTAAACCATTCCATGGTCATATACGATGAGTAAGAGTGCAAATAAAACTGATTTCATAAAAAACAGAGGTCCGAGTGAGGTTATATTGAAAAAATGAAAAAAAAATTGGCCGAAACTGAAGAATTTCGCATACTAACCATCACGGAAAATGTGAAGTTCTAGTCCGAAATGAGAAGTACTTTAAACCATTCCACGGTCATATATGATGAGTAAGAGTGCAAATAAAGCTGATTTCATAAAAAACAGTGGTTCGAGTGAGGTTATATTGAAAAAATGAAAAAATTGGCCGACGCTGAAAATTTCGCATACTAACCATCTCGGAAAATGTGAAGTTTTAAGTCCGTAATGAGAAGTACTTTAATCAATTCCATGGTCATATACGATGAGTAAGAGTGCAAATAAAACTGATTTCATAAAAAATAGAGGTCCGAGATAGGTTTTATTGAAAAAATGAAAAAATTGGCCGAAACTGAAGAATTTCGCATACTAACCATCACGGAAAATATTGTGAAGCTTTGAGTCCGAAATGAGAAGTACTTTAAACCATTCCATGGTTATATACGATGAGTAAGAGTGCAAAGCTGATTTTTTAAAAAAACAGAGGTCCGAGTGAGGTTATATTGAAAAAATGAAAAAATTGGCTGAAACTGAAGAATTTCGCATACTAAACATCACGGAAAATATTGTGAAGCTTTGAGTCCGAAATGAGAAGTACTTTAAACCATTCCATGGTTATATACGATGAATAAGAGTGCAAATAAAGCTGATTTCATAAAAAACAGAGGTCCGAGTGAGGTTATATTGAAAAAATGAAAAAATTGGCCGAAACTGAAAAATTTCGCATACTATCACGGAAAATGTGAAGTTTTAAGTCCGAAATGAGAAGTACTTTAAACCATTCTATGGTCATATACGATGAGTAAGAGTGCAAATAAAACTGATTTCATAAAAAATAGAGGTCCGAGAGAGGTTATACCGAAAAAATGAAAAAATTGGCAGAAACTGAAGAATTTCGCATACTAACCATCACGGAAATGAGAAGTTTTGAGTCCGAAATGAGAAATACTTTAAACCATTTCATGGTCATATACGATGAGTAAGAGTGCAAATAAAACTGATTTCATAAAAAATAGAGGTCCGAGAGAGGATATATTGAAAAATTGAAAAAATTGGCAGAAACTGAAGAATTTCGCATACTAACCATCACGGAAAATGTGAAGTTTTGAGTCCGAAATGAGAAGTACTTTAAACCATTCCATGGTCATATACGATGAGTAAGAGTGCAAATAAAACTGATTTCATAAAAATAGAGGTCCGAGAGAGGTTATATTGAAAAATGAAAAATTGGCCGAAACTAAAGAATTTCGCATACTAACCATCACGGAAAATGTGAAGTTTTGTGTCCGAAATGAGAAGTACTTTAAACCATTCCGCGGTCATATATGATGAGTAAGAGTGCAAATAAAACTGATTTCATCAAAAACGGAGGTCCGAAAAGAGGTTATATATAAAAAAATGAGAAAATTGGCCGAAACTGAAGAATTTCGCATACTCATCACAGAAAATATTGTGAAGCTTTGAGTCCGAAATTAGAAGTACTTTCAACCATTCCATGGTTATATACGATGAGTAAGAGTGCAAATAAAGCTGATTTCATAAAAAACAGAGGTCCGAGGGAGGTTATATTGAACAAATGAAAAAATTGGCCGAAATTGAAATATTTCGCATACTAACCATCACGGAAAATGTGAAGTTTTAAGTCCGAAATGAGAAGTACTTTAAACAATTCTATGGTCATATACGATGAGTAAGATTGGAAATAAAACTGGTTTCATAAAAAATAGAGGTCCGAGAGAGGTTATATTGAAAAATGAAAAAATTGGCCGAAACTGGAAAATTTCACATACTAACCATCACGGAAAATGTGAAGTTTTAAGTCCGAAATGAGAAGTACTTTAAACCATTCCATGGTCATATATGATGAGTAAGAGTGCAAATAAAACTGATTTCATAAAAAATAGAGGTCCGAAAGAGGTTATATTGAAAAAATGAAAAAATTGGCAGAAACTGAAGAATTTCGCATACTAACCATCACGGAAATGAGAAGTTTTGAGTCCGAAATGAGAAATACATTAAACCATTCCAGGGTCATATAAGATGAGTAAGAGTGCAAATAAAACTGATTTCATAAAAAATAGAGGTCCGAGAGAGGTTATATTGAAAAAATGAAAAAAAAAATTGGCTGAAACTGAAGAATTTCGCATACTAACCATCACGGAAAATGTGAAGTTTTAGTCTGAAATGAGAAGTATTTTAACCATTCCATGGTCATATACGATGAGTAAGAGTGCAAATAAAACTGATTTCATAAAAAATAGAGGTCCGAGAGAGGTTATATAGAAAAATGAAAAAATTGGCCGAAACTAAAGAATTTCGCATACTAACCATCACGGAAAATGTAAAGTTTTGAGTCCGAAATGAGAAGTACTGTAAACCATTCCGCGGTCATATATGATGAGTAAGAGTGCAAATAAAACTGATTTCATCAAAAACGGAGGTCCGAAAAGAGGTTATATATAAAAAATGAGAAAATTGGCCGAAACTGACGAATTTCGCATACTAACCATCACGGAAAATATTGTGAATCTTTGAGTCCGAAATAGAAGTACTTTAAACCATTCCATGGTTATATACGATGAGTAAGAGTACAAATAAAACTTATTTCATAAAAAACAGAGGTCCGAGGGAGGTTATATTGAACAAATGAAAAAATTGGCCGAAACTGAAAAATTTCGCATACTAACCATCACGGAAAATGTGAAGTTTTAAGTCCGAAATGAGAAGTACTTTAAACCATTCTATGGTCATATACGATGAGTAAGAGTGGAAATAAAACTATTTCATAAAAAATAGAGGTCCGAGAGAGGTTATATTGAAAAAATGAAAAAATGGCCGAAACTGAAAAATTCCGCATACTAACCATCACGGAAAATGTGAAGTTTTAAGTCCGAAATGAGAAGTACTTTAAACCATTCCATGGTCATATACGATGAGTAAGAGTGCAAATAAAACTGATTTCATAAAAAATAGAGGTCCGAGAGAGGTTACATTGAAAAAATGAAAAAATTGGCAGAAACTGAAGAATTTCGCATACGTTATCACGGAAATGAGAAGTTTTGATTCCGAAATGAGAAATACTTTAAAACATTCCATGGTCATATAAGATGAGTAAGATTGCAAATAAAACTGATTTCATAAAAAATAGAGGTCCGAGAGAGGTTATATTGAAAAAATGAAAAAAATGGCTGAAACTGAAGAATTTCGCATACTAACCATCACGGAAAATGTGAAGTTTTGAGTCCGAAATGAGAAGTACTTTAAACCATTCCATGGTCATATACGATGAGTATGAGTGGAAATAAAACTGATTTCATAAAAAATAGAGGTCCGAGAGAGGTTATATTGAAAAATGAAAAAATTGGCCGAAACTAAAGAATTTCGCATACTAACCATCACGGAAAATGTGAAGTTTTGAGTCCGGAATGAGAAGTACTTAAACCATTCCACGGTCATATATGATGAGTAAGAGTGAAAATAAAACTGATTTCATCAAAACGGAGGTCCGAAAAGAGGTTATATTGAAAAAATGAGTAAATTTGCCGAAACTGAAGAATTTCGCATCAACCATCACGGAAAATGTGAAGTTTTAAGTCCGAAATGAGAAGTACTTTAAACCATTCCAAGGTCATATACGATGAGTAAGAGTTCAAATAAAACTGATTTCATCAAAAACATAGGTCCGAAAAGAGGTTATATTGATAAAATGAGAAAATTGGCCGAAACTGAAGAATTTCGCATACTAACCATCACGGAAAATATTGTGAAGCTTTGAGTCCGAAATTAGAAGTACTTTAAACCATTCCATGGTTATATATGATGAGTAAGAGTGCAAATAAAGCTGATTTCATAAAAAACAGAGGTCCGGGTGAGGTTATATTGAAAAAATGAAAAAATTTACCGAAACTGAAGAATTTCGCATACTAACCATCACGGAAAATGTGAAGTTTTGAGTCCGAAATGAGAAGTACTTTAAACCATTACACGGTCATATACGATGAGTAAGAGTGCAAATAAGACTGATTTCATCAAAATCATAGGTCCGAAAAGAGGTTATATTGATAAAATGAGAAAATTGCCGAAACTGAATAATTTCGCATACTAACCATCACGGAAAATGTGAAGTTTGAGTCCGAAATGAGAAGTACTTTAAACCATTCCACGGTCATATAAGATGAGTAAGAGTGCAAATAAAACTTATTTCATCAACAACAGAGTTCCGAAAAGAGTTTATATTGAAAAAATGAGAAAATTGGTCGAAATGAAGAATTTCGCATACTAACCATCACGGAAAATGTGAAGGTTTGAGTCCGAAATGAGAAGTACTTTAAACCATTCCATGGTCATATACGATGAGTAAGAGTGCAAATAAAACTGATTTCATAAAAAATAGAGGTCCTAGAGAGGTTATATTGAAAAAATTGGCAGAAACTGAAGAATTTCGCATACTAACCATCACGGAAAATGTGAAGTTTTGAGTCCGAAATGAGAAGTACTTTAAACCATTCCATGGTCATATACGATGAGTATGAGTGCAAATAAAGCTGATTTCATAAAAAAATAGAGGTCCGAGAGAGGTTATATTGAAAAATGAAAAAATTGGCCGAAACTGAAGAATTTCGCATACTAACCATCACGGAAAATGTGAAGTTTTGAGTCCGAAATGAGAAGTACTTTAAACCATTCCACGGTCATATATGATGATTAAGAGTGCAAATAAAACATATTTCATCAAAACGGAGGTCCGATAAGAGGTTATATATTGAAAAAATGAGAAAATTGGCCGAAACTGAAGAATTTCGCATACTAACCATCACAGAAAATATTGTGAAGCTTTGAGTCCGAAATGAGAAGTACTTTAAACCATTCCATTATATACGATGAGTAAGAGTGCAAATAAAACTGATTTCATAAAAAATAGAGGTCCGAGAGAGGTTATATTGAAAAAATGAAAAAAAAAATTGGCTGAAACTGAAGAATTTCGCATACTAACCATCACGGAAAATGTGAAGTTTTAGTCTGAAATGAGAAGTATTTTAACCATTCCATGGTCATATACGATGAGTAAGAGTGCAAATAAAACTGATTTCATAAAAAATAGAGGTCCGAGAGAGGTTATATAGAAAAATGAAAAAATTGGCCGAAACTAAAGAATTTCGCATACTAACCATCACGGAAAATGTAAAGTTTTGAGTCCGAAATGAGAAGTACTGTAAACCATTCCGCGGTCATATATGATGAGTAAGAGTGCAAATAAAACTGATTTCATCAAAAACGGAGGTCCGAAAAGAGGTTATATTAAAAAATGAGAAATTGGCCGAAACTGACGAATTTCGCATACTAACCATCACGGAAAATATGTGAATCTTTGAGTCCGAAATTATAAGTACTTTAAACCATTCCATGGTATATACGATGAGTAAGAGTACAAATAAAGCTTATTTCATAAAAAACAGAGGTCCGAGGGAGGTTATATTGAACAAATGAAAAAATTGGCCGAAACTGAAAAATTTCGCATACTAACCATCACGGAAAATGTGAAGTTTTAAGTCCGAAATGAGAAGTACTTTAAACCATTCTATGGTCATATACGATGAGTAAGAGTGGAAATAAAACTTATTTCATAAAAAATAGAGGTCCGAGAGAGGTTCTATTGAAAAAATGAAAAAATTGGCCGAAACTGAAAAATTCCGCATACTAACCATCACGGAAAATGTGAAGTTTTAAGTCCGAAATGAGAAGTACTTTAAACCATTCCATGGTCATATACGATGAGTAAGAGTGCAAATAAAACTGATTTCATAAAAAATAGAGGTCCGAGAGAGGTTACATTGAAAAAATGAAAAAATTGGCAGAAACTGAAGAATTTCGCATACTAACCATCACGGAAATGAGAAGTTTTGAGTCCGAAATGAGAAATACTTTAAAACATTCCATGGTCATATAAGATGAGTAAGATTGCAAATAAAACTGATTTCATAAAAAATAGAGGTCCGAGAGAGGTTATATTGAAAAAATGAAAAAAATGGCTGAAACTGAAGAATTTCGCATACTAACCATCACGGAAAATGTGAAGTTTTGAGTCCGAAATGAGAATTACTTTAAACCATTCCATGGTCATATACGATGAGTATGAGTGCAAATAAAACTGATTCATAAAAAATAGAGGTCCGAGAGAGGTTATATTGAAAAATGAAAAAATTGGCCGAAACTAAAGAATTTCGCATACTAACCATCACGGAAAATGTGAAGTTTTGAGTCCGGAATGAGAAGTACTTTAAACCATTCCACGGTCATATATGATGAGTAAGAGTGAAAATAAACTGATTCATAAAAAACGGAGGTCCGAAAAGAGGTTATATTGAAAAAATGAGTAAATTTGCCGAAACTGAAGAATTTCGCATCAACCATCACGGAAAATGTGAAGTTTTAAGTCCGAAATGAGAAGTACTTTAAACCATTCCAAGGTCATATACGATGAGTAAGAGTTCAAATAAAACTGATTTCATCAAAAACATAGGTCCGAAAAGAGGTTATATTGATAAAATGAGAAAATTGGCCGAAACTGAAGAATTTCGCATACTAACCATCACGGAAAATATGTGAAGCTTTGAGTCCGAAATTAGAAGTACTTTTAAACCATTCCATGGTTATATATGATGAGTAAGAGTGCAAATAAAGCTGATTTCATAAAAAACAGAGGTCCGGGTGAGGTTATATTGAAAAAATGAAAAAAATTGACCGAAACTGAAGAATTTCGCATACTAACCATCACGGAAAATGTGAAGTTTTGAGTCCGAAATGAGAAGTACTTTAAACCATTACACGGTCATATACGATGAGTAAGAGTGCAAATAAGACTGATTTCATCAAAATCATAGGTCCGAAAAGAGGTTATATTGATAAAATGAGAAAATTGGCCGAAACTGAATAATTTCGCATACTAACCATCACGGAAAATGTGAAGTTTTGAGTCCGAAATGAGAAGTACTTTAAACCATTCCACGGTCATATAAGATGAGTAAGAGTGCAAATAAAACTTATTTCATCAACAACAGAGTTCCGAAAAGAGTTTATATTGAAAAAATGAGAAAATTGGTCGAAATTGAAGAATTTCGCATACTAACCATCACGGAAAATGTGAAGGTTTGAGTCCGAAATGAGAAGTACTTTAAACCATTCCATGGTCATATACGATGAGTAAGAGTGCAAATAAAACTGATTTCATAAAAAATAGAGGTCCTAGAGAGGTTATATTGAAAAAATTGGCAGAAACTGAAGAATTTCGCATACTAACCATCACGGAAAATGTGAAGTTTTGAGTCCGAAATGAGAAGTAATTTAAACCATTCCATGGTCATATACGATGAGTATGAGTGCAAATAAAGCTGATTTCATAAAAAATAAAGGTCCGAGAGAGGTTATATTGAAAAATGAAAAAATTGGCCGAAACTGAAGAATTTCGCATACTAACCATCACGGAAACTGTGAAGTTTTGAGTCCGAAATGAGAAGTACTTTAAACCATTCCACGGTCATATATGATGATTAAGAGTGCAAATAAAACATATTTCATCAAAAACGGAGGTCCGATAAGAGGTATATATTGAAAAAATGAGAAAATTGGCCGAAACTGACGAATTTCGCATACTAACCATCACGGAAAATATTGTGAATCTTTGAGTCCGAAATTAGAAGTACTTTAAACCATTCCATGGTTATATACGATGAGTAAGAGTACAAATAAAGCTGATTTCATAAAAAACAGAGGTCCGAGGGAGGTTATATTGAACAAATGAAAAAAATGGCCGAAACTGAAAAATTTCGCATACTAACCATCACGGAAAATGTGAAGTTTTAAGTCCGAAATGAGAAGTACTTTAAACCATTCTATGGTCATATACGATGAGTAAGAGTGGAAATAAAACTATTTCATAAAAAATAGAGGTCCGAGAGAGGTTATATTGAAAAAATGAAAAATTGGCCGAAACTGAAAAATTCCGCATACTAACCATCACGGAAAATGTGAAGTTTTGAGTCCGAAATGAGAAGTACTTTAAAACATTCCATGGTCATATACGATTAGTAAGAGTGCAAATAAAACTGATTTCATAAAAAATAGAGGTCCGAGAGAGGTTACATTGAAAAAATGAAAAAAATGGCAGAAACTGAAGAATTTCGCATACTAACCATCACGGAAATGTGAAGTTTTGAGTCCGAAATGAGAAATACTTAAACCATTCCATGGTCATATAGATGAGTAAGATTGCAAATAAAACTGATTTCATAAAAAATAGAGGTCCGAGAGAGGTTATATTGAAAAAAATGAAAAAAATGGCTGAAACTGAAAATTTCGCATACTAACCATCACGGAAAATGTGAAGTTTTGAGTCCGAAATGAGAAGTACTTTAAACCATTCCATGGTCATATACGATGAGTATGAGTGCAATAAAACTGATTTCATAAAAAATAGAGGTCCGAGAGAGGTTATATTGAAAAATGAAAAAATTGGCCGAAACTAAA